>BSBN01001752.1:12913333-14370000 GCA_027924645.1 Cunninghamia lanceolata
TTATACAAATAAGTATGGTATATAAAAAATAAACGAGAATATTTTAAAATATAAGTTGAGTGTGTTTTTAAATAAAATTGTATGTTAGTTTATAACATTAATATTTCAGTTCATATTCATGATCCATCATCAGGATGAGAAAAACTTGATGGATCATGGAGTGTTGATGTTAAAAATTAACACATAATTTTGCTTCTCAACATATTTACAATGGACTATTATTTTAAATCATTTTTTTTTATCATTATGATGTTTAGGATTTAGTCAATTGATTTAATAGCACATTTGCTTGTTTGCCCAAAAATTTAATGTGAGTTTAGTTCAAAAGTGACTTTGTGCATTAGAGTTGAAGCATTAACTTAGAGTATTATTAATAGATAGGCAATATCATAGCACATTAGTTCATTATGAGGCATTTAAGATTGAACAAAAAATAGATAGATATATTACTAGATATTAAATGAAGGAGTTGGGAGTTGGGTCTAAAGTATAAGAAGTTTAGAAAAAAAAAAATTTAAATTTATTCTTTACTTTTAGTTTTTATGTTATTGTTGGTGTGAATAGGGGTTTTTCCTAACTAGTTTAGTCAATTTTCCTTTGTGTGGATAATTTATATTATTTAACTATTTATTAGTTAAATAATATTCACACATCACACATAATTCACATGTTAAGTTGACTTAGTGAGTCTTCTAAATGCCACTAGATGTTTCTAGTTGTTAATAGTTGTAGTAAGTTGTCTTATCCTACACATGTACTCTAGTTGGCATCCTATCCTCTAGTTGTCACATGTGATAGGAATGTGACACTTGTCACATGAATACAACTCCTTGGTTGTCATCCTTGCCTTTATAAGAAAGGTTATTTCTCATTGTATTACATACAGTTGATGACAGTTTCATACACTTCGTTGTATAGAATTTTGCTCCATTGTTTTAACGTATTCTCTTTTATCTTTGTGTGGAAGGTTATCTTGATTGTAGGGATCCTGGCTTGCTGAGTCACATTTACTCTTACATGGTATTAGAGCTTGATCTATAATTTCCTTCCCTCATTGGAGAGGTTTTGCTGGGAGCTATGTTTTAGGAGTGTCCTGGAGCAAAATGGACATCACCATTGCGATCAGGAGGCCCAAATCTATAGAGATTGGCTGTTCAAATGCCAAAATTAGAGAAGTTGAAAAAAGGCAATTTTTTTTGCCTCTGCCCCTCTGTACGGACAGTAGAGAATATTCCCTTCGCACAAGGAATCTTCACCATACTCTCTATGTCAGATCTGCGCCAGCTTGTGTCAACGTCATCCGTCGACATTTATATCCACAGGTAAATTGTTTTGTATGATGGGTATAGTTTTTATCTGTTTGATTTAAAGTATTTGCAGAGATTTAAAAAAAATATTGTTTTTGGGTACCGACAGGGTACCCTGTACAGGGCCTTGTCGGCCCCGTACTACATTGACAGGGGTGCAGGCCAATCCCATTGACCAGGATCCACCAGCGAGGATTTCCCCACCGACCGACGGCCATTCCCGACCCGCGAGGACTTAAACCCCCGTGGCCTCTAAAGCCCTGTGGCAAGGGTTAAAACCCCGCTCACAAGCCTTGAAACATTTTTTTTTTAATTTTTCAAATAAAAAAATGTAGGTTTAAAAAGATTCCAGCATGTGGTTTAGACTTGTTTGTTGGCAATTTCAAACAAAAATCTCTGGTGATCAATAAAAACTAGGTCAGTAGCGATTTTTTTTAATCCGCAGATAATTTCCTCAGTGTACGGTCAGCGGCGAATCATTGGGGAATATTCCCTTTAAAACTTGCCTCAAAACCACTACACAACAAGCAGTTTCAAGCCCAGTCAAGGTAGTTTTTTGCTAACGAACGTGGTTTTGACTTTGACCCGAATAGTGGTTTTGACCTGGGAGGTGTTTTTTAGCCCAATCAAGGCAGTTTTGACCACATCAAAGCATTTTTTTCTTAAAGGTGGTTTTCTAACTATTTACAAGCCGTTTCTGCTTTCCGACAGTGGTTTTGTGACAGTAGCATATTCTGTCACAGGGGAGAATATTCCATCCTGGGGGTTGTTTTGCCCCTCAAATCCCTAAAGTAGGGCTTTTTTTGCTTTTTGCACAACTTTTTCCTAGGGTGTTGCAAACGAGATATTGTTGGAAATCTAACAGAAAGCACTTCATAGTGGTATCAGTTGTTTTCACAAATTTTATTGTTTGATAGCATTTATTGCAAGTTGAAGATAGATCTTCTTTTTTAGCTTCCGAGCTCATAACTTTTTGTCACAATCTCTGATTTTCATGATTCTTGTGGCATCAGAAAGGTATTCAAGAGCTCTACACAACCATCCATGCACTTTTCTCAGATTCAGCTCTAGGTGTATTTTATTCAATTTATCAAATTTTTGGCTTTTAAGCTATAACTTGGACATTTTGAAACTTGAGGAGGTGAAATTTGTTTTGAGAGGATTTGTTTGTTGTAATACATCATTGTGAGTGATTGTAATCTCACTCGGATCTCTTTTTAAGAGATTTTGATTGTTTTCCCACTTTGGTCCCTTGAGGACATTTGTAAATCGTACTAAGCATAAAGTGCCACAACAAATTGGGGGGGCTCTCTTACATATTAAAGGGGTGTTGTCTTGTTGTCTTTCTTTTTCATCATGGATGTGCCTTAAATTCAACTTTTAACTCCATATAATTATCTATGAATGGAAGAAAAACATGGAGTTTGTATTGTATAAACAAAAGTTACATAGAATAACTTTAGGCACAGATCCTGAACCCACAGGTGCTGCTGAGAGAAGAAAATCATTAGATAGAAGAGATGAGGCTTATGGCACACTTTATCTTTCTATTTCTCTAGATATTAGATTTCATGTTGAGTCTTGTACAACACCGAATGAGATATGGACAACATTAGACAATCTCTTTGGCAAGCAAGATAAAATAAGAAGTTTCAAATGAAGAATGAGCTAATTGCACTTAATCCTCAATATTTTGATCAAATCAAAGATTTCTTCACCAATTTTAAGTCTCTCAGGTTGCAACTCAAACAGTGTGGTATTGAGAAATAATATGAACAATTGATTCTATATGTTCTTATAAAATTGGGTCTTGCTTATTTAGTTTATGTTTCTACCTTTTATGGTACAATGGATGCTTTTGGTAGTAACTTTACTATGCCTTCACTTGAGGAGTTTTCTACACAACGCATAAGAGAAAAATCCAAGCTACTACACATGGGCACATTGAAGTCTCCAAAATCACAGGCTCTAGTTGCAACACAAAGCACAAAAGATCTTAAGGCTTCACATAATAAGGGAAAGAAACAAAAGGATTCAAAGTCTAATGAGCAAGAGAAAGAATCAAAGAAAACCCCCAACTCTTCTTCCAAAGAGGAGTCCAATAAGAAGAAGAAGCCAAAGTGTTCTTATTGTAAGAAATTGGGTCATGATGAAACTAAGTGTTATGAGAAAAAATTTGATGAGATGTCACAACTTCTTCAAAAACATAACATTGAGTATTCTTCATCAACATCAGTTTTACCCAATTCTTCTTCGCCACCATCATCATCCACACCATCAAAGACAAGGACAGTAGGCATTGCTAATGGGACAAACAAAGGAAAAGGACAAGCACTCTTTGCTTCAACAAGTCTTCAGTCAGAGAGAAGGCTTCTTGATTCAGGAGCTTCTCATCATATGGCATCTTCACAAGGGATGTTCTCTTCATTTTAGTCATGTACTTCGCCACCTACTTTGATGGGTAACAATACATACATGCATGCAACTAGCAAAGGAACTATTGATATTGGTGAGAATACATTCAACAATGTGTTGTGTGTACCTTCCTTGATAATCAATCTCCTTTCCATCTACCATATTACTCATTGTGGTGTAGGAAAGACAATTGAGTTCACTCCTAATTCTATGATCATACGAGACTTGGAGAGTAGAGACATCATTGTTGTTGGGATGGTTGTGTTACCTAATTTCACTACTAGCTCAATTAGGTAGAGCTTTTGAAGTTTTAAGGAAGAGAAAGGTACATTTTATTTCTATTGCTACATTGCATGCATGTGCATAAATAGAATCAGAAGGTTACATTACACTAGATTGTATTTATGCAAATGCAAATAACATAGAAAGCATTGCATAAATCTTTTTAGAAAGAGTAATCTTTATTGATAAAATAAATGTATAAGGTCTCACATAAGTCGTGAGACTAACTGTTTCATTGCAAATGAAAAGAGAAACTATACATTTATAGAAAACTAAAGAGATAAATATGCATATGAGGTTGGGTGACTCGTCATTGCCTGAATGACGAGTCTTGGTCTTGTTTGTCATGTCTTGTGTCATCCCATTTGTCCACTTGTCATGCACTCAGCTATTGTCTCCTTGTTGCCCCTAGTTATCTACATTAGAGGTTGAAAACTAATGTTAGAGCAATGACAATGCATCATACATCATATGATATACATCTACAAATAAATAGTTTGACTTTTAGATGTAGTAAACCAATTAGTATCACGTGGACCTTCGAGAAAGCAACAAGATAATCAAGAATATCAATCGCATGCCCTTATTTTTCCTAACATGTTTGTTTCATGTGCAGATACAGGTGTCATTTAACACTCATTTCATTTTAGCATGTGGGGAAAATGTGGCTCCCATGAGGGTTGAGCCCAACATGTCTAATTGAGAGCCATTAATGCTTTCAAACAATATAAAAGAAAGAGATACAATTATAGAAAATGAGTGCAAAAGTTATCCTGTAGCTGCTCATGACAAACATAACCTATAGATACAAGATCTGATAAGAACAACATGATATTATTGCCAAAGACAGTCATAAGAATAGTTTGAAGTGCCATGCATTTGTAAACTATCATTTAGAGCAGTCACATCTAAATTGTTGATGACTGTAGCAGTTAAGAGATAAACAATGCCTACAGATTGTATGAGAATAGTAAATTGTCATGACAGAGGACAAATGAAGCATATTATTGCTCATAATGATGCATCACATAAGAAACAGGAGGCAGATATGTTTGGAGCAATCACTGTCAAGCTGGGACAACATATGCAAAATGAATGCCAAAGAAGAGGACAGTCAAGTCCAGACAAGCAAAAGTTATGGAGGAACAGTGGGTAGTTATTGGTGTTTGAGAAAAGTCATTTGTGTTTGTGAAAGTTCTAGTGACTGTATGTAACATTAGTTAGCAATAGTTATTTAATGGTTGTCAAAGCACTAAGAGAAATAGCTAGCAGATGATTGTAATAACAAAGGGGAAAAGGTCATGGAGAGACAATAATCATGAAAACAGTTATAAAGATTGCATACAGTAGTTTCAGTGGCAGTCATTGTGAGAAAGGTTTCAAGAAGATACAGAGCAATGTCAGCAGTTTTAAGACCCTGTATAAACCTTGAAAAGCCATAGTCTTCAAGCATAGACTGTTATGAAGCTAAGGACAATCACTAAGGGACAGTCAAGAGCATGCAGTCTTGACAATAAGGAGAGATAGTAATCATGGAGGAGATCAAGGTAAAGAGTTTGAGATATCATAGCAACAATCACCAAGCTAGATGGGACAATGTATGTAGGCTAGGACAGTCATAAGAGATCATGAAAAAATAGTCACTATGAAGGCAGTTACACCTAGTAGAGGACTATTAAACCTCTAGGGAAGGCTATTGAAATTTCATGGATAGTATGACAATTGAGTAGTAGATGACATAAGGGAAAAACAAGGAAATCAATGACTCTAACACCCTATGTAAGATAGTCACAATGGCTAAATAGCAGAGAAATAGTCATGAGAACTGTGGATCACCTTGGATCATGAACAACAGTCATGTCTTTCTCAGAGAACAATCCATGACTATCACAGTAAAGCAGTCAGCAAGCAGTCTAAAGAACAAGGAAACAAAAAGTGTATTCATTATTTTCAGGAGCCATCCAGTGCAGAAGAGAACTAGGGTTTTATAAACAAAACCCTAATGAGATCATAAAAGTGACATATGGTGTCTTTTATCATCAAAAGTGCAGTTGATGCGAACAAACATGCAAACCAAGATGAGTATCTACCACCAATGCTTGTGTGTATGCTGTTATAGGTTTCGCTACATGAAAACTTCATATTTTCAGAAGTAACCCAGAGACAATACATTATTCTCAAAATGATATAAATGTTTAAAAATGGAGCTACAGGAGTATATCCACACACAGAGTATATGCAAACATATAGTATAGGGTTTGTTTATGCAAAAACCCTATTGAAAACAAACCTTATTTCTCAGTCTTATACAACAGTAAAAGCCAACTATATGTTTAGGTTATGAAAATGTTTCAAATATACAGAGGAGCATAAAGAAATGACAAATTTTCTTCTTCTGTAGTTGTTTCATCTTGTTAGAGTATGAGATACAGTGTATATGGCCGCACCATGAAAAGATCAATATATTCATCATACATTGTGCAGAAATCACGACAGAAGTAGTGTTGTTTCTTACAGTTTGCTTTCAAAAGATAAAGATTTTTTTTTTTTACTTACCAAGTCCAGTAAAGTAAACTCGCACAAATCTAGAGAAGATGCACTCAAAAATGCCTTCAAAACTCCTCAGAAGATCGACAGGAAGCTCTGGAAGAGAGTTCCATGGCGGTGCAGCAAGGTTGCAAGAATACAAAAATGCAAAATGAAAAGTGAAAAGTTGTTTTCTTGCTTTAGGGTTTCAACCCTAAAAGTGACCGATGGGATAAGATGGCATTTTTTGCTTTTTTCTTTCAAAACTTTGTAAATAACTAATACCCTGACCATGTATACTAGGATATGTCCCTTTTGGGATTTTTTGTCACTTTCCTTTGCATTTTTTGCATTCGACTTCCAAGTGTTGAAGTCATGATATTTATTCTACACACTTTTGATTGTAAGACATTGAATAATGGTGATATAATTATAAATCACCTTATTTAGTGTTAATTACTTGTGCAAAAGGAAATAGGAGACTCGGTTATATGATAAATGCCAAGGATGTAGGGGTGTTGGAGGACATTGGCAAACACATGCCAAGAGTATAGTATTTTGTTTTGCTATTGAGTTGAATATTAGACTAAGTCATGAGGGTATTTAGTGGTGGAGTTGAATGCTTTGAGAGCATCTAGGAGGTGTTTTATTGCCTTTGGAGTCTTTTAGGAGTGGTTTTTATGTCTCATCATGTTAGACCAAGTCTTGATAGACTTTTTCCCTCATTTTGAGCTCTTTTGGAGGAGATTTAGGTGCTAGATTTGGGGTATTTCTATTGTATCTGACCCAATATGGTTTCTAGCTCCTTGTTTGGTGGAACCACTTGGATAGTGATGGATATAGTCACTTATGTGACTCTTTTGTAGACAGTTCTAATTATGCAAAATTTGAGAGACTTGTGATTTTGACAATCCTGGCTCAAAATTTTGATAGTTTGTAACTCATTTTTCAGTTTACTTGATATGAAATACAGTGAAGGCCTTGAGTATAATTGACCTAGATTTCCGCTTACTTGTTCTTTGCATTATTGTGCTTACCAACTAATTGATCAAATTATCTGTGAGGTAATATTTATTTCCTTGTAGCTTTGTCTTAGATTTTAGAGACTTTATGCAAGAATTATACCAATGCAGGTTGAAAATTGTGTCAAAAGGTGTGAATTGCTTTTGAATGTGAAGATATTTTCGTTTTGAAAGTCTAAACACCAAGACTTGTTTGTGAAATATTTATGCAAAAGTATACAGTAACAAGTTGTGCAAACATGTTTTCCGTCATTATAGCAAGTGCATGTATCTAAGTTTCCTATTCCTTTTAATCAGGTGCATCACCCTTAGAATTTTATTTTTTAGTTTTAATGCATGTACTTCTTCACCCTTTTCCCTGTCAAAACCATAGAGTAAGTTATTTTTTAGGTGATACAAAGTTAGGAAGCCGGCCTTCTCCAGAGATTCACTCCAATTTCTAGGTGACCCACAGCCATAGGAGTGTTTTCATGTTACTCTAGAGTACCAATTTTATGTAAATTGGTAGGGTGCAACTTTTAGAGATAACAGGTTGATCATGCATCTCACTTGTATACTTTCTCCCATTTTGTTTCTAATGATGATGTAGATCCATTGATTTCTATTCACACTCATGCATCAAGTGTGAATCATGTTTGTAAGGAGAAGTTTGGTCACTTGAACCTTGGTGTTCTTGCATCTCCTTTGGTTCTTGAGACTAGTTTTGAGCTTCCTCCTTCTCTTGTTTCTACATAGATTGGCATTGGCATAGCTTCATCCACTTTAGTTGAGCAGGTTATTGTCTATCTTCTAGATACAGGTTTGTGGGATGAGTACTTAGCAGGTATTTCAGACTTGTTTTGTGAGTCCTATCTTGATGACTTGGAGGACATAATTGATGACATTCATCTCCTTTTTGAAGGAGTTGATTCTTCTACTTTAGATGAGTGGGCACCATCTTCTCCTCTTCACTTGTCACAATTTGGCACTGAGTTGGAGTACTACCTTGAGCATCTTTTGGAGGATCCTTCATCTTTGGAGATTTATGATCTTGAGTTTTCATCTTGTCTTGGATTGTCACATTCTTTGATTAGGCATGCAGCACCTGATTTTATGACATCTTTTGGTTGTGACACATGGTGGACACTTGAGCAGTTTTCAGAGACATCATACATCACGAGGCTTTTTCCCTCATACCTTGAGATGGAGTTTCTTCTACATCAGCCTTTGGACATGTTTCTTCCTAAGGGGAAGAATGTTGTTTGTAGGCTTTGGATTCTCTTCAGCATTCTTCTTCAGGCATTCACCATCGGCACAGGAGCTACTTCATTGGGGGGGGGCGGGGGGGGGACCTATAGTCTCACATTTGTTCTCCTATGGGGGGTAATTGATTGTGCATATGTGTTGGATGTAGTTCTAGGGGGGTCTTAAGTCCTCCTTCCATCACATCTTTCATTTGTCTTTTGCATTCTCACTTTTGGAGAGGAGTTTTGTCCCATGAGGTTTTCTCCTTTTCTCCACTTGGAATTTGTTGTACATGGGTACCTAACATGGCTTAGTAGTTGGGACCCATCATTACATCTATTTTTAGTCAGCTACTCCCTAAGTTGCACTTAAGGGGGGTGTTGGTGTGAATAGGGGTTTTTCCTAACTAGTTTAGTCAATTTTCCCGTGTGTGGATAATTCATATTATTTAACTATTTATTAGTTAAATAATATTCACACATCACACATAATTCACATGTTAAGTTGAGTTAGTGAGTCTTCTAGATGCCACAAGATGTTTCTAGTTGTTGATAGTTGTAGTGAGTTGTCTTATCTTACATATGTACTCTAGTTGGCATTATATCCTCTAGTTGTCACATGTGATAGGAATGTGACACTTGTCACATGACTACAACTCCTTAGTTGTCATCCTTGCCTTTATAAGCAAGGCTATCTCTCATTGTATTACATACAGTTGATGACAGTTTCATACACTTTGTTGTATAGAATCTTGCTCCATTGTTTTAGCATATTCTCTTTTATCTTTATGTGGAAGGTTGTTTTGATTGCAGGGATCCTGGCTTACTGAGTCACATTGACTCTTACAGTTATTTATGTAGGGATTGCATGCTAACTTGTTTAGTAATAAGTAGGCGGAATAATGATGGTGTTTCCACACCATAAAAATATATAATTTTGATTCAAAAAAGAGATTTAACTTAGGTACATTTTGGAGGACAATATATAAGGTAAATGAGAAAGGAATCTCCTTGTGAGCATCCACCAAAAGGCTCTAATATATGAAATTAGTATCTCACTTAGCAAAAAAAATTACCTCTCTTAATATTTTTAGATTCTTTTGATTTACTTTATACACAAGTACTAATTTATTTTCTAGATTCAATTGTGTAAAAAAATTATTAATTTGATGCTTAAATTAATAATTTTATTACACGGTTGAATTCAGAAAATTGTTGTATGCTTTCTTATGGATTGTGGAAATGCCATATATTCTCTTATATATTTAAATATTCATACATAGAATCCAACCTATATTTAATTGTTAAGGGGGAAAAAGGTGAATGATAGAGGTAAGCATGCACACCAAAATCAAACCCTCTTCCACAATAACATTCAATGACAAGACTAAGTTAAAATCTCAATCAAAGAGAGGTGGAATTAGCTACAGATCGTGTGCTCTTGTTTGCTATGGAAAGATATGATTTAATCAAGCCTTTTATCAAACCCTAGGTTAAATATTAGTAAAATGCTAGTTATAAGATAATCAGCTTGTAATAGACAAACGACAACAGAAACCTAGAATCTGAAAGCACAAAGATGGTCAAAGAGATATCAAAACCTGTGCCATGGAAGCTAAAAATCCAAAGAACTCCGGGGTGGGTGCCCAAGTCCTAAACGTCAGAATCTTCCGAAACCCGAAATTGGAGAAATGTAAAAGAGTGTCCAAATGTTGAATTCAGTGTTTGTTTCAGCAAAAGAATGTTGGGGCGGGTGCCCAAGTCTTCCATAGAGGAATTTCCACAGATAGCTTTCATTTTTGAAACCCTTTCCCTTACACAACCTTCTTGTACCTTCACTTCTTCAGACTTCGCCCCTATAACCTGCACACAAAAAGAAAAAGGGTTTGGGGGTTGTGGTGTTTAGGGATTTGCCTCAATCAAATCCTGGGAAAGCATTCAAGCTTCCCAACACTGTTGTTAGAGAGAGAGCATGCCCTAGCAGGGCAGAGGCTAAAGATAAAGCAAATGATGAAATGATTCGAACAATACTGATGTCACCTCGGAGGTGAAGTCCTTAGGAGAAAGAAGATCCTTCAACTCATAAGGAGATGGATGATGATTCCAAATCTGCAACAACACACACAATATAAACACAAATCTACAACAATAACACAATGAATGCTTTGAATGCTCTTTGCTCCAAGATCATAAATTTGTTATATCCCTCTTAACTCAAAATGAATTCAAAAACACACTTATATATGCTTTCCTGCTAACATTCGTAAATTAAATCAAAAAAGCCACAAGGAGAGACCCTTTTAAAAGTCCTATGCCAACATGCTTTGAAATTGACCCTAACCAATTAAGGAGGACTTGGGAGTGAGCGTCCAAGTCCCTAGGTGCCTTTTTGGTCTAGGGTAAGGCATTAAATGTGCCCCTAGTTCCCATTTGTCATGGGTTTCGGGGGATTTCTCATCGGGATGAATATTTTACATGTATAATGTAATCACATGGCCCTGGGAGCTAAACTAGGAGGTAAAAGATATATGTCCACCTTTTACTCCATAATATATATATATGTATATATGTATATATATATATATAATAGAACATATATAAATATATAATTAAATTGAACATAAATGTATATATATATAATATAATTATGTTCTATTTATGTTAAATCAAATCAAACATAATTATATATATAGTATTTTTTATTCGTAAGGAGGGATTATTTAGGTTGGCCCCACGCCAGTGGAGGTAAACCACACTAGAAACCACCAACATAGCTGCCACGGAAGTCTAAGAGCCACAAATCCACTTGAGAGCCACTGGAAGACCAAGAGTCACCACATAGAACCACACTAGAAACCACCAACAGAACCACCACAAAATTCCAAGAGCCACATCTTAAAGTTCCAACTATAGATGTTACTTGGGGGATTTGAACTTGGATCTCCATCTTTAGAACCATATGGCCTTGCCATTAAGCCCAACCCCTTTCACATATATATAGTTATTGTATCTATGTAAAGATATACATATAAACATGTACAAATACATATGTATAATTTATCTATATACATGCAAAGATTTATAAATATACAAATAAACCTTTACACCCACATACATACACAAGCAAACAAATATATCTAAAAGTATGTACGTATGTAGATAAATAAAGGCATATGCATATACTAAATACACACACACACAAGCATGCAATAAGAGAAGAAGCAAACAAGCACTTTACCAAGGAAGAAAAATAAAACTACTACTAAACAATGGGGATCATGGAAGACTAAGGTAGGATATGTGCAGGAGAGGAATGTGTGGGAGGAACAATCGAAGTGGAATGAGAGGAGAGGAAGAAAAAGCAGGGGCGAGCAGGGTTGTAGGGGGAAGGTAGAGTGTAGGTTATGGATGTTGATGGAAAGGAAAAAGAGAAGGGGAAGAGATGAAGATCAAACAAAGGTGGTAAGGGAGGAGACCATGTGGAGAGGGAAAAGGGGGGGGGGGGGTGGAGGGAGGGGGAAGGAAAGATTATGAGGGTTGAGGGTCCACATGGAGGGGGGTCAACAACAGTTGCCAGGCTAGGCTTAGATGCCACCCTTCATCACAATTAAGATTATTATGGTGACTTCTAATAAGGATGGCTTCCTTGAGTTTCCTTTTGAAAAAAAATCTTCCTTGACCAAAACTTGGGTGTTCTCAAGGCAAATGTGATGTTTAGCATGGTAGGAGTGCTCCGCTAGGGCAGATTTCAAGATGCAGTCATGTCTTATGTCAACACAATGTTCTTTGATCCTAGTACTAATAGACTGGCCCATTTCTCCAATGTATGGCCTCCCACATGAGCAAGTGACCTTCTAAACCCCTGAGTTGAGCAATTTTTGTGTGGGATCTTTGGCAGAAGGGATAAGTTTTCTAGTAGTGTAGAGGGGTTTGAAAGTACAAGAGAGACCTTTCTTACAAAGGATTTTAAAGATTTTATTAGAAAAGCCTTCTATATAGGGGAGGATGGTGACTCGATGAAAATTAGGGACCATGGGCTTAGGTTTAGGATTAGCAAGATTTTTGGCAAGGTTAAAAGCTCTAAAGATGCATTTATTATGGTATCCATTCAGCTTGAAAACTTGGTGTAGGTGGGAGTGTTGTTGGTCGATATGCTCCTTATCATAGATGCAATAAGCACGGGTGGCTAGTGTTTTAGAACACCAGCTTTTTGGGAAGGATGAGGGTCATGGAGGTAAAGATTAATGTGGGATTTTCTATAAACTCAACGAGCAAGGGAATAATAAATATTTTAATAAGAATAAGAAAATATAAAATTAAAAATTAAAAATTAAAATTAAAAATATTATTTAAAATTTTATGGATGAAAATAATATAAGGTATTCAGCAAATAAGGAAGTTTTTTTTGCTCTGCATATTTTTTTGAAGCTGGCCACCATTGTCTCTCTAGGTTTCCATACCGTGCTCTAGGCATAGGAACTATAGCCTTTTTTCTGTATGCCTGCATTTTTGGCCATTTAAATGCCTCTTACCGCTTCTAACCCAACATTTGTTGCTGGTGTTGGCAGTTTATCAGCTCTAAACAATGGCTCCTCCTCCGAACAAGCATCCCAAAAAATTTGTTCTAAAGGTGTTCCACGAGGTAAGCCATCAAACTCTCCTGCTGATGTGATCTTACCATCACAGGAATTTGATATTGCTTGTTTATGGTTAGAGCAGCATACTCTCATTGGTTACTTTGTAGGGAGAACTCCTCCTGAATCTATGCTCAAAGAATGGGTCCAGAAGGCTTGGGTCCCTCATGGGGTCCGCCTTGATATAGTCCAAAATTTGACCAAAGGCTTTTTCCTTTTCCGCTTTGCAGAAGTTAGCTATGTTCAATCTATTTTGAACCATGGTCCTTGGTATGTTCGGTCTTGCTTGTTGGTCTTCCAACAGCGGACCTAGGATTTTGTAGCCTCTGATGATACCAAACACAAGGTTCCGGTGTAGATTGAATTCCCTCGTTTGTCTTTGCCCTATTTGCATTTCCTGCATGACATTGCCTCTTTTTTAGGAAGAGTTATTTGTGTTGAACCTGATAGGTTCTTTCAAGGCACGCCCTCAAAAGTGTGTCTGTGTTGAGGTGGATCTTTCGAAAGACCTCAGGGAATTTATTAACATTCAAATTGGCTCCCTTCAGCACACTCAGAAGGTCACATACTTCAATTTGCCCAATACTTGTTATCGCTACTAGTCAGCTAAGCATAAAATTAGGGACTATCCTCTTGCTGTGCCTAGGACCTAAGTTCCACCCAGGTATATTGTACAAGCACGTCCAATCACAATTGTGCCCAAGGAGGTGGTTTCTAAACCAATAGACACTTGGGCTATTGTTACTAATCACAAACATAGAGTGAAACCCTCTGTGGATGCCCTCAAAACCACCGAAGCAGTTAAAGAGGTTTCAAAGCTTTTTGCGAATGGTAGGAAGGACAAAAATAAGAGTCCTATTGTGTTGTCTTCGTAACAAACATCGTCGCCAAGGGCAAGAACCCGTGTCAATCCTTCTGTGTCGCCTCGTAGGCGCTCTCATAGCAGAGAGATTCCTGAGGAAGGAGAAATTGTTCAGGAGATTAAAAAATAGCAAATCCCTCCTCTCCAATTTGGGTCAAACCCCACCGACTTTCTTCATAATAGTTTTGCTTCCTTTGAAAGCCTGGATTTTGGGGAGATGGTGGAGGATTTTAAATGAATTTTCTCTCTTGGAATGTTCGAGGTCTCACTGACCTCACCAGGAAGTACTCTGTTTGTGATGCTCTCCATCATTAGGCTTCTCTTGATGTTTTGTGCCTGCAAGAAGTTAAAGTTACAGGCTTGCTTTTGTCTTCAGCTTGCCGTTGTATTTGGTCAGCCATTAAAAAATTTTCCACTGCCCATAACGCTGGCAAAGATGGTGTCGCTACTCTTTTGTCCCCTCGGTGGCATGATTCAATGGTGGATCATGGGCTGGATCCCACCAACCGACTAGTCTAGACACTTCTTAATATTAATAATCATTCCTTTGGGATTATTAATATTTATGCTTCAAATGATACGTCAAAAAGATCTGCTTTGTGGCGGTGGATTGCGGATTCAATGCCCGTGGCCACGTGGCTTATTTGTGGGGATTTTAATATGGTTGAAACGGCTACTAACAAAGATGGTATTCTACCTTTTTGGTGGCCAACTGGCGAAAGAGAGGTGTGGTTCCATATGCGTAATAAATTGGGATTTTTTGATCCCAATGTTGACCACCGTCACTCCAGTCCTTTATGGCATACTTGGTGCAATTTTTGAACTGGAACTGATAGGGTCTTTAAACGCCTTAATCGTGCTATGATTTCTACACAATCTTTTTTTAATTTTTCCATGTCATCCACTCTTCTTGTACAGCCGTTAGTGGATGTGACGTTGTCAGACCACTTTCCTATTTAGTTTGCCATTGAGTGGCAACTGACTCAGCCACGTGCCATGAAATCTTAGTTTTTTTTAGCACTTCCTTGCTTGCTCATCAACCCACCTTGGCACACATTTCAACTGTATGAAATTTAGAATGTCGTCTGTTGCATTCTACTGGCTGGATTAAGTGGTGGAATGATGTTATTGCCTGCACTGCGAGGTTTCTTCACATCTATGGCCATCAGCTGGCCAAATTCAGGAGAAGGGCTTACGAAGCTACTATCACTGCCTTGAAATTTGCTTCTGAGGCCTTGACTGCTGAGCCTTTCCCTCCTTCTAAGAAAATTCTTGTTGCCAATTTACAGCATCAAAATAGATGGTTGATTGTCATGCTGCCAGAGGGCCGCAACTTAAAGCCATGATGCACTGGCTAAAAATTGGAGACCGTGTTTCTAAGGAATTTTTTCTTGCTCTCCAAGCTAGACATTCCGCACATGGTATTAAGCAAATTAAAGAAGATAATACTATTCATACAGATCTGCTAGACATTCTCCAGGGTTTTGTAAGACATTATGAAAAAGTTTTCACTGCTCAAGATTACACTCCTAAGTGACATACTACTTTGCAGGATTGTCTTGTTGTTGTGCCAAAAAAGCTTTCCTCAGCCCAGACGCGCTTCTATGATCAATTATTGACCATTGAAGACCTAAAAGAAGTTGTTTGCTCTATGGTTGATGACAAAGCTCCTGGAATTGATGGCTTTCCTTGTGAGTTTTGCAAATCCCTTTGGGATTGTTTAGGAAAAGATTTACACAATGTTTACCTTGAAGCTTTTCATTCTAATTCTTTAGGAAATATTATAAATCAAGGAAACATTAAGTTCATACCTAAAGTTGGTGATCACGAGGATATTTGCAACTAGAGACCCATTACGCTCCTCAATGTTTCATACATAATCATTGCTAAAGCCCTTTCACTCAAACTCTGCAACCTGCTTCCTCTGATTGTTCGCCCTAAACAAACAGGCTTCGTTAAGTCCAGATATATTTTAGATAATATCATTGCTGTTTGGGAGGGAATGAAATGGGCACGAAAATCAAATCAAAAAGCAATCTTTTTAAAAATTAATTTTGCTAAGGCATATGATCGCACTGAATGGCGCTTTATCCTTGCCATGCTTGCAGCATTAAAGTTTGGACCCTCTTTTACTCAATCTGTCAAAATGCTCTTTTCAAATGCCTCTGCATGTATCACTATCAATGGCCACCAGTCCCATACTTTTGGCCTTTCAGATCAATCCGGCAAAGGGTTTTGGTTATCTTCTTGCTCATTCAGTGTCCAATCGGCTTGTTCATGGTATTACTTTACCTAATTCCTCCAACCAACTGGTTAATGGTCATTTTGCTGATGACTCTTTTTTAACCCTACTAGAAGAAGAAAATTCTGTTAAAAATACTTTTGGTTGTCTGGAGACCTTTTGTTTAGCCTTAGGTTCTTCCATTCAGTGGCATAAAATGCTTTGCTACAAGCAGTCCATTCTTCCCATTCCTCAATGGCTTCAGCAATATGGTTGGCGCTAAGTTGGCCATAGTGAAATTTTTAGATTTCTGGGTATTCCCTTTGCTTTCCAGGGCACTTTTGCTACTCTATGGCAAGTTGTTTTTACCCGTGTGGAACAAAAACTTGCAGTCTAGATTACTAAGCCACTTTCTCTGGCTGGTAAATACCAGGTTTGTTCTAAGATCTTGGCAGCAACCCATGTTTATTATTCTTCTTGTTGGGCTCCTTCAAATAGTTTTTATGCCAAACTGGAAAAACTCTTGAGGGATTTTCTATGGACCTCTTCTGATACTCGCCATGGTTTTCACCGTGTTGCATGGGAGTTTTGTTGCCTTCCCAGAGATTCTGGAGGGCTTGGTATTCTTTCTACCCAAAGCTAAGGAACTGCCTTGGCTGTCAAATGGATCATTCGTGCTCTCACTGGCTATGAGGCGTGGAAAGTTTTACTTCGGCATAACATTGAAATGGGACATCCTTTGCACAAACCGGCTTGGAAAGGAATTGGTTTTTCTACTCTCCTTGTCATGAGAGAACCAATTCAGATCTCGGGTACATTTGTGGTTAAAAGCATTTGGAAACCCTGAGAAAAAGTTAAACCATGGTTATGCTGGTCTGGTAATGGATTTCGCGCTGGTATTTCCTTCAATCACCTTAATATTTGGTGGTCACCTCTCCTGGCTTCTGCAGGCCAATCTTTGGCTAAATTACCTAGTTTAAAGGCTCTAAAATTTCATAAAAAAGGTGTTCAGACCTTACAGGGTATGTTCCACTGGCCCACTATCAGCCTTTTGGCTTGGGAAGCATTCCGTGTTAAATCCGGTCTTTCAAAAGTTGATAAACCTACTTATGACAAAGTCATCATGGCTATTCCACCTAAAATGCTTCATAAGGTTGAAATTCAATCCAACAAGCCTTGGTGGAAGGACTGGAAATGGTATCCTGAAACACCAATGCATCATTTCAAGACACGGATGGCTTACAGGTGGCTTTCAGCTCATTTGCCCATGGCTGACACTCTTAATAAGCGTTGGCTTATTCATAGCTCTGAGTCTTTGGCATTCTAGATTTAAAAATGTTTGGTCCGCCATTCTTGAGCCAAAACTTGCTCATTTTGCCTGGTGCATTCTCTTTCAAGGCCTGCTTGTTGGTACTAGGTTGTTTCATCTTGGGGTCCAGAATCCTCGTTGTCCTTTAGTGGACAGTCTGAGACAATTCAACATCTCTTTTGGTATTGCACCAGAGCACAAGCCTTCTGGCTATGGATTCATGATTTCTTCCGCCCTTTCAGACCAAAGCCATTAACCTGGGAAATCATTCTTCTGGGTAACTCACCCAGGTTTCCTGAAAGATTTACTCAGATTTGGCATATTTTCAAGGTGGAGATATTATTTGCATTATGGAAAGATCGTAATTCTTGTATATTCTTATAAAGTAAAATTGGAACTTTTGTTTCTCTTTACATTAAAACAATTATCTGTTATAATGTTCTTATGCAGATTCAAATGCAAGCTAACGAAGTTGCCTTGGAGGTGGCACACTTACAAGAGTTATTGGATCATTGGGGGAATGCTCCCTGTACTGTGGCTCGAGTTCCTCCCTCACCTTCCTCTATCAGAGCCCGTTCACCTAACAGAGGAAGAAGTGGTTCGGCCAAAGATTCTCGGCCTCGCTCCCACCCTGCTCAGTGTCATGGTGCTCACCGTCGCAGACGCTCGACCTCTCCACGTTAGCATGGTTGGACCTCAGACCGTGCTACAAGTGCAGCAGGGGATAATGCGGGTTGGCCCACTGGCGATAATACTGGTTGGAATGTTCCTGGTCCTTCTCATCCACCCAATACAAGATGGGATAATACTAAAGTCTTCCCCCGGTTGAATTTGGCTATCTCACCACAGCACGCAGAGCCAAATGTTCAGAATGAAGAACAGGAAAATGAAGATGGTTGGGCTATTCCTGATGTCAACCCGAACCCTGCTGATATTTGAGGGAAACCGGATGACAGAGATCCACCATCTGCGGGGGTGGCTATTGCAGCTTAATTGTGTTTTTTATTATGCTTTTATATGGGTTATGTACCCTTAATACTTTGATCTAGAACTTTCTGAGCTTAGCCCATATGACTTCCGAGGTGTGTCTTTTAACCACCCACTATTTTTTTGTGAAGTGTTATTTTATTTTCGAGGTAGACCGAATGGTCAAGTCGTTGGAAAACACAGATGGTGGTGGATTCCCCTAAATTTACCCACCGCATGGGTGGAGAGCAGAGCACGTGGGGAAAGGTTATAGTGGTATGTATTTAAGATCTTGCATCGCGGATCCCACCATGTCTATAAGATAGTTTTCGAGGTAGACCGAATGGTCAAGTCGTTGGAAAACACAGATGGTGGTGGATTCCCCTAAATTTACCCACCGCATGGGTGGAGAGCAGCTCACGTGGGGAAAGGTTATAGTGGTATGTATTTAAGATCTTGCATCGCGGATCCCACCATGTCTATGATCCCTACCAAAAAAAATATAGTGGTATGTATTTAGGATCTTGCATCGCGGATCCCACCATGTCTATGATCCCTACCAAAAAAAATATAAAATAAAGATAACTTTACTAAATAAATGAGGTCGAGCTATATAAACGGGTTACATCAAAAGCGAGCCGAAGGAATAAAGGTCTCTAGTGTATATATGGTGGGGTCAAATGCCATGCAACGTGGTGGGAAAAGGCCAAAGAAGAATACGGGGCTTATGGAGTTTCTTTGGAATATTCTCAGTTAAAACGAGAATTAGAGATTCCATGTACAGCCTTATGTTTCAAGTATTTCTGGAAAAAGCCAAAACGAAGGACAGCAAATATTCACTGGAAATTAATTATAAAGTATTGTTCAACAGTTGAAATCTAAATACACTTGTCCTAACCATCATTTTCTAACAGAATACAGAACTGGAGCATCTAAAGAAAGAGAAGTCCCAAAATCTTATAAATAGAGGCACAACTGCCTGAAATATGAGGCCTTTGTTCATTTTGGGAGGCCATCAGTGTCTAGAATGCATTGCAAATATGTAGTTTCTTTTTGTCTTTATTTCTGTATATTTATCTTTCCTTTTCATTTGCTTTCAGTGAATTGATTTACTATAGGATTACTGCTGAACAGTGACTAAATTGAGATATGTGGATCAAAGGGTTAAAGGTCAATAGTGACTGAATTGAGGTATGTGGATCAAAGGGTTAAAGGTCAATAGATCTGATTTCCAGGATACTATTCAAAGATGGTGTGTTTTTCAAGTAACATTTGTAGAGAAAATAAAATGCAAATTAAATCAATGTAATCAATTAGCTAACAGTTAATTTAAATAATAGTGTTAGAATATTATTAAAATAAATGTACAGAAATTAAATAAGTAGATTAAGTGTATTTAATTTTAGGATTGATGATGGATAAGTAATACTGGTGTCGTTCTGAATCAATTTGCTACTGTGAAAAAAAAAAATTGTATCTGTGGGATGAATGTTTTAGAGTCTGAACTACCACAGAAAATGGTCCAGATGTGCTACAAGTTTGATCCCAATAGCAGGAAATCTAATCTTATGTGTGGAACTGGTGAGATAGAAAGTGTGTCAGAAGATCTACTTGCCTTCGCCATCAAGATATATGAGCATGTCAAGGTAGTGTTTAGAGACACCATTGAAGAGCTTGCCAACTCATAGGTGAATGGGTTCTCCAAAGTCAAACCCCCTGGTGGACCGAATTAACAACGAGAAAGATCAAAGACAACATTCATAGACATGCAAATGGGCTATATGATAATATTGTAGATATAATTCCTCTATTGCCCTTTAGAATTGAGGTGTGCTCTAATTATTCTTCTCTATGATCCTTGCAGTCCTCTAGCATTGCATGTGTTCTAGTGCACAATGAATGTTCAATGACATAATTTTGGGGATCATATATGCACTACTTGAGATTGACCTGGATTAATCCCACCCAAAAATGATATGAAAGGATAGAGTGTTTAAGGTAAAGAACAAATTTATGGAAACTAGTGTGAATGGGATGAAATAAAGATAAATATGGATGAATAGATATGGGACTGTAAGCCAAGTCTTAACACGAATGCATTCCACTTGTTGATATGTTGTCTAGCATGATATGCAAGTTTCACCATTACAATATAATACAGAGTTTATATGTCTAAACATTATTTTATTGTGATTGAAGAGATTAAGAGTATCCATTATTATTGTTAGAATATGAGTCACACATGAACCACTGAACTACTTCACTTGATGACTGAATTATCCAATCTAACTTATGAGGGGTATGATGTATATGGTTACATCTAAGTATATCTGCAATGCATCTCTTTTAATTTATTTTGTTTCACTTTCTCTGTGTCAAATTACACCATATTATGTCCAATGATTAAGTAGGCACACTCTGGCATTTGGATCACCAATTTTTATTATTATCTGATTTCTCTTATTTATATTTGTGCGAGTGTGCTTTATTTGAAGATTCATTAGGAGATATAGGGTTTCATTCAAAATCATTGTAAGCTTTAGGTGAAGTGCTATTTTATATGATCATGTGTGCAGCATTTTTACTGCTTTGCTATGTATTCAAGGTTATTTGGTGCTTGATTTGCAAGAAGTCTCGACTCTGAAAAACTAAGCATGCATTTATTTTCTTGGTAACAGCAAAGTTTAGGAAGAATAGCTGCCAAATGACCATGTTCCAGCTGTTTAGATCCCCAAGCTCTTGTTTTATTTCAAATATGTTCACTTTTACTCGGCAAGAGTTCCTTTTGAGGGCCTTTCTTAAGGTTAGAATCTAATCTGAGTGAGTGGGATTGTGTCCATCACTGTAGACTAGAGTTCAGACCCTATGTAGTAACTACTAGTCATATTATAAAAAGCCTATCTCATCAAATTGCAACCCCCATCGTGTGTATTTTTAAATGTGTTTATTTTGGCTCCAGTAAGGACACCTGAATGAAAATAATCGCAGCAGACTGTTATGACGCATCCTTCCTTTGCCAGCTATGGAACTTTTGTGGAAATCAAAATGTAGGGCAACATTTCAAGAAGACCTTACCTACTTAGTGCAAGTGATTCGAAGATGTTAGTCAAATATTATATCAGGTAAAAATATTATAGTCGTTAGTCAAATGCCTCAAGAAAACTTTAAAGTCGCTATATACTGCGTTTGACAGCGATAGAACTTTTGCTGGAATCAAAATGTAGGTCAACATTTCAAGAAGACCTTACCCAGTCAGTGCAAGTGATTTGAAGATGTTAAAACAGGAATTATTATATAAGACAGGTATCGACAATTTCATTTAGTCAAATTCCTCTGAGAAAATGGTCGTATGCTGTAGTCATGTTGTAAGATTGATGTAACTCGTCATTTATAACTCAATCCCTTACAAAATTTAGCATTAGCTATCCTGGTATTAGAACTATGTTTGATGTGAGTGGCTCAAACACAACTCAGATCATCGAACATAAGATTGACTATTAACACATCCATATAATTCTTTGTATATGTAAGGATGTTTTTGGATTCAATTGTGTTTTTCTGTCAACATCTCAGATCACTCAGTTATCCATCATTAGGAAGAGTCGTGATGGATCACTGAGTGTGATCTGAAGCATCAACAGAAAAATATATACAGTTGAATCCAAAAGCACTCTTACATAACTTCATTGGAAACTTCGACAGAAAAATATATACAGTTGAATCCAAAAGCACTCTTAATAACTTCATGGACTCTGAAAAACTCGTGCCAACAATTCCTTGTATAGTTTGCTGATGGATGGAAACTTCAGCATTAAACTACCTACCAAGTAGCCCATTGCTTTGTTATGCAAGTTCTAATTCTCAGTCAATGTTTTCACTATCAGTTCTCTTAAAAACTTCCAAAGCCCATAACTAAAATAACTCAAACCCTTTCAGAGGTTTTCACAGGTCTCATCCAGCAGCATTTGAATTAACAATGGATGATAATTTCCATCCATTTTAAGGTGTGGCTTCAAACATTGCAGTAACAACTATAAAAACCTAAATGAAATATTTTAAAATGCATAACCATGAGAATTTTAAGATGTTAATGGAAGAGTCATTCCATGTATTGCAAAGCACTAAGCTGAAATCAACTTACAGCACACAGTTTCTATCGCATAATATCTAATGTGGTTGAATTTTATGTAGGGGCGTGCTGGAAGATGCTCTTTTTTTGCCTTTCCATAGGCTATTTCTGCTGTTTGTGAGTTTTCCACCATGGACATACTCAAAAAGTCTCGCATATTAAAAAAAAAATTATACCCTTGACCATTAAATCTGAGGTTTACAATTCACAGGGTCACATTAGTCATTCACTCAAGGAGTCAAAACAAACTTCGAGTACTTCACAGAAAGAGGAGCTCATGGGGAATATGGTTTGTACTTATAACTGTCCTTGAGAATCTTATAATTTTCTTATAGCACATTCAAATGTTGCCTGCCTAACCCACAGCAAACTTTCAGGAATTTGCAGGCAATTTCAATATTGATTGATGAAGTCAAAACCTTACGAAGTTATGTAACAATTACGCTGTGCTTATATTCCTCAATCTGCTGTAGGAAAACCATGTCGGAAAAATGCAACCTGTAGAAATCTGGTCAAAACATATACTACAATAATTTTACAAGAAAACATCCACAGGCCAGGGCCACATCACAGTGCATCTTTCACTGTAAGGAAGCTGCATGGCCAGTCTTGCTCGAGTGAATTCAAGATACTCTGGAAAAAAAGTAAAGACTTCACATGACATTCGAGCATTTCCAGATTTTCAATATAACTTCTCACAATATGTCATCTGGGACCTGAAAGTTCCATTGCTTGCAAAACCAACGATGAGTCTTCAATAAAGTCAGAATATCTCTTAGATATAAATTCTACCCCCCTATATCTAGGAGTTTCAACCCTCTGTGATGCTTCCCACCTTTCTGCTAATCCATCGCCTTCCAACATTCTAACCACTTCGGACATCTTAGGGCGGTGACCAGGGTGAAATTGAGTACATAGCAATGCCACTTGCACCATTTCCTCAAGTTCAACTCTATCATAATTGGTTTTCAGATCTTTGTCTACCAGAAGGTCTAATTTCTTCTCTTGGTGCAACTTTTTAACCTGGCCAACACATACCAGAAGACAACAGTACAAATTTAAGATCCTTCTTAGTGATGTTATTTGTGATCCTGATAATATGTTTAGACAAGACAAATTTGAAGTCCCTAGTCATACTAAACATGCTGTGGCTTGACAAAAAAACATATATACACTTACCCAATCCAGCATCACTCCTTTCTGGTTTGTTGCCTTGCCAAAATCCAAAGCTTTTTGACCAGTAACAAGTTCCAGTAATAGTATGCCAAAGCCAAATACATCAGTTTTTTCAGAAGATTGCCCTGTTGAAAGATATTCTGGAGCAATGTGCCCTACAGTACCCCTAACAGCTGTAGTCACATGTGAATCCCTGTGGTCTAGGAGCTTTGCTAGACCGAAGTCACCTACAACAGCTTCAAAATATTCATCTAGTAAGATATTTGCTGCTTTTACATCACGGTGAATTATCTTGGGATCACACTGCTCGTGCAAATATAGGAGTCCCCTTGCAGCTCCTAGGGCTATCCTCTTCCTTGTAGGCCAATCCAATGCAGGCCTTCCATGAATGTGATCTGTAAGTTTACAATATCCAAATTAGTTTGTTCTACTAGAACCAAATTGTGCCCTGGTAATAATCTATATCAAAATCCAAGGCTCTATTAACAAAAAATAATGCAACAAGAATAGAAAACATTTAAAACTAGATTTTATGCCTTGTTGCCCCCTTCTGCTCTACCCTTAAATTTCAAAACTAGAAAGGAAGGAAGGTAAGAAGAGAAGGATATTTTACCTCTCAGTCGAGAGGCCACGCTCCCATTAATCATGTATGGATAAACCAAGAGTCTTTCTGTGGAGGTCATGCAAAAACCACAGAGTCTCAACAAATTTCTGTGTACAGCCAAGCTGATCATTTCCACTTCTGTCTGGAATTGAACTTCTCCACCTGCAGCACTGGCATCCTTCAGTCGTTTTACAGCTACATGAGTGCCATCTTGCAGGCAGCCCTTGTAAACATTCCCAAAGCCTCCTGAACCCAGAATATTCTTGCTATTAAAATGATCGGTAGCAATCTGGAGTTCTTTGAATTGGAATCTCTTCAAATGTCCCAAGCAAACCTCTGGATCGTGCTGCTCTGCAAGAAGTTCACATCTAATCTGAATGAGAAACCTCCCTGGTCCTTAAATATAATAACCTGAATAGCTAATACAAGAAATTGGCAATATGAGAAAATATAAAATTGGAGGTATAAGAGATTGTGTACACACCATTGACATCAAAGAAAACCTGTTGATTGTGTCTCTGTCTCCACCACAAGAAAAGCCCAATTCCTAAACCCATTATACATAGGAAGCCCAGACTTGCACCGAAAGATACTGCCACCTTATGTTTTCTGGAATCTCCAGTTGGTACCGTACCTACAAAAGGACTATTTAACTAAGGAAAACAACCAAAGATTGACAGTGTGGAAGAAGCAGAAATCATCTCACCTTGTGATGCATTCCCAGTGAAAACCATGGGCGCTGGAGACTCCCCAAGACAATTCTGCACTGTTCCTCCGCATAGCAAAGGATTTCCTCTGATACTGTCAAATTTCAAACACCCAAACCCGGATTCAGGATTTCAATATAAATTATTAGCTACTTTTAATGCACAAGTTCATTCACACGAGAAACATGATTCAAATATATCATAAGAAGAAAGGTTGTCTGTACTTGAAGGTTCGAGCATGAGTTCTGGGCACCGAACCACTCAGATTGTTGTAGGACAAATCCCTGAAAATAGGGCATGCGAGTAAATACTAGAACAAAACCCAGCATAAAGAAGCACCCAAATGGCAAATAAAGGACGGATTAGAGAGTAGGGCCATACAGAAATGACAAGCTAGAGATATTGGCTAGTGATGTAGGAAACGGTCCAGAGAGGCTATTATTGTTCAGTCTCCTGTTTTGCAACAAATCAATACAGGGAAAAACATCATTAGCCATTATCAAGCCTATACCCATGAAATAAAATGGGATTTTTGTGATACTCACAGGTAGTTGAGATTCTTCAGCTGACCCAGTGAAGTAGGTATCACGCCGCTGAGTTGATTGTTGGAGAGGTCGAGTGTTTTGAGCTTTTCCAGCTCCCCTAATTCTTCAGGAAGTGGTCCTGATATGTTATTGTTCTGCAGAAGCCTGCACAAAATGCCTAAAAATTAATGCACTCGTCTCACAGCTTAACTGTTCAGGCATCAAAAAGTGATCTCTTTCTTTTTCCTTCATAAAAAATCAGTCTAAACTGATACAAAAACGTTGTTCTGTTTTCTCAGTCACTCATCAAAGTTCCCTTTTACTGTTTTTTCAACTGAATGGGTACTAAATGCTGTATAAAACGGAGCATAACTTTTGTATCAGTTTAAAAATGATTACAGAAGTAAGGAGACATAGATAAGTTTAGAGGCACTCTCCGTCAGTTAGTCTTGTTAGTCACTTTACTCAAGGGTTTAAGATAAGTGTTTTGTTTACTTACACAGACTGAAGATTGGTAAGGTTTTTAATGCCATCAGACAATGGGCCTGATAAGCCCTGGCTGGGGGCTCCCCTGTTTCACAAAACGTACATGAAAATCAGTCCCTGTGATCTTAATACTACACAGTTATGGAACCCATATCTGAAACACACTTATAACAATAAACCCAACAAGGAAAAACGATCTGAAACTCAAAAGGGCAGAGCAGGTATCTCACAAGGCATTGACAGAGTTATCAGCTGAACATGTGACCATGCTCCAACTACAAGGGTCTACAGAAGTCGAGTCCCAATTGTCCAATGCATTATGTGGGTCAGTCAGCATACTCTTGATTCTCATCAGAGCAACAACTGCAACACAAAAACAAACACAGACAACCATTTCTATTCCTATTTCAGAAAACTGCACAGCCCCCAAAATTAAGTAACAGAAACCCATTACAGAAACTTGCTCAGCATCCAAAATTTAGTAACATAAAGCCAACAAAAGCATACAAGGGCATCACAATCATAATCATACATACCTTCATAGTTAACACCCTTTGGGGAAAGTGCTGCGAAGGCAGCTCTCATACAGAAAAGCATAATCACCCAAAACATACTCATCCATCTCCTCTTCTCCATCGAAGAACACCACCACCACATTGTTATGATTCACAGTCGCAGGGAAAGACCAGGATTACAAGGGATAGGATAGCAAGAAAGAGTGAAAAGAGTTTTTTTTTTGTATGACAAATTCCTGAGAAAAAGCCTGCTCGAATTCCCTCAATGCTAAAACGTAAGCAGCACAACTAATGTTTGTAACATTGAAATCTCACATTCCTCTTTCTCCTCGAAAACTGTTGATTCCTGGCTTTGAATTTCCCAAATTCCTCTACACTGCTCGTGCTTCACGCCTGCAAGGAGATTTGAGCCTCCATTTCCTCCCTCCTCCTGCCCATCATGCCATGCTCTGCCCATTTCTCAATACCACTTTAAAATAAAACAAAAAAAAGCTCAACCATACTACTCCCTCCATTTGCAAATCCTTCACCCTGATTCTCTTTGTCAGAGAAGGCTTGTACCTACTACAACAAAACTTGCTTTCCTCACAACCCCTTTTATATACACCCTATTACTACTAAGTTCTATGCATTAATTATCATCAGATCCCGACCCAATACAACACTAGAACAACAACACAAACAAACACAACATTCTGCTTCTGCAAACTCATAACGTAGACATTTCCTTAATATAGATATTCCAATACTCTCTAACGCCCACTGCCCTCCATTTTATTCCCATTAAGCTCAGATTCCATGGGCATGAATAAAACATTTGAATTGATGTGGGTGCATAACACATGAACACCCATTTCTTTCTTTCTTTCTCTTCCTTTATCCCAACACTACAGCACATATCTAGAAAAGTGAGCCCACAAAGACCACATGACCATGGTCATGAGAAAATGAAACTCATCTATCACTCAATCCTTGCCGTGATTATTTTATTCTTTAACTTTTTTTTTATTAATGGGTTTATTTTATCCATCAACTTTTTTTCTTTTTTTCTTTTTTTTGTTGTCGTGATTCCCCATCACTTCCACCTCACCTCCACACATGCATCCAAAAAAGCACACGTCCTTCACAACTGTTATACCAAATAAACTCTACAGAAAAAACATCCCCCCTTTCTTGTCCCAAACGACCGGGCTAAAACATTCACGAAATCTCTCAATCCCACGGTAAATTACACACATTATGTTAAAATGGACCGCCAAAAACACACAAAAACTTGCTACGTTAATCGTACTTTAATGGTGTAAAACAGCAAGGTTGTGCGCAGGGCTCGGATTTTGACGGGATTTTTGAACGTTTCGACGGATTTCAAATGTTCTCTCCTTTTCATCTATACAGTGCTTGGAAAATCATTTTCATTTAGGTAATATCTGTTAACCTCACTTCTAATCTCTCTTTGCATCCATTTATACTTTTTTATTATTATTTTCCTTGTGTTAGATGTCTCTTTAGCTCTACATCTTATGATGATTCACACACTCACACACTGTCATCCGAAACATAGATGTTAAATATTTCTACATCTTCATATAGTGTGATTGGATACGTTGATGTTAAATACTTCTACATCTTGATGATGGATCACACCGTGTGATAGAAACGTTGGTATTGAATACTTCTAAATCCTGATGATGGATCACACAATGTGATCGGAACATTGATGTTAAATATTTCTACATCTTGATAATGGATCACACAATGATAGAAAACCTTGATATGCTTCTACTCTTGATGATGGATCACTCCGAAACTTTGATGTTAAATACTTCTACATTTTAATGATGAATCACAAAACTTTGATGCTAAATACTTCTTAGGAGACAAACATTTACATATGTTTGTGCATATTATTTAGTTCCACCACCTCTATATATCTAACTAAGAGTTTATTTATAAGTTCTAAGTATAAATTATTAGATGGTTAGTAAATGGGACTAAGTAGTAATGATGGAGTGTTTCCATAAAGAAGACTTGAATTCAATTTGAAAATTTGTTAAGCTTATTCATACATACAAAGATTGTTGTCAATTCAAAAGAAATAATAACTATAAAAGGTTCTTTTGTCATATTTTGAAATTTTAAAATATATCACTTATAAATTATCTTCATTTAATTTTAAAATATTAAGAAAATAAAATATATTGATTATAAATTATCTTAATTTAATTTTAAGATATTATTTATTTTCTTAATATTGTAATAGTAGGTATGAGTTTCCACAGTCCATGACAACAAGAACGTTGAAACAAAAACATATATTCTAGAAGCACTCTGGTTATTAATATTGTAATTTAAAAGAGTGAACGATTGTGAAGGTATTTCAATTAGAAAAAAATTAATAATTTGAAGAGATTCTCATATAAAAAGAGTCCAAGAAAAAAGTTGTCAATAAAAACAAGTTCTTTTTTTTTAATTAAAAAATAAAATAAAATTATGATGGATATAAAACTAATTTATTAATTAAAAGAATAATAGCTTTAGAAGGTTCTTTTGTCATATAAAATTATCTTAATTTAGTTTTAGGATATTATTTCTTTTTTAGTATTTTAATTTTAAAGCCTGAAGAATTGTGAAGGGGCTTCAATTAGAAAATTTTCAATGATTTGAAGGGTTTCTCATATGAAAAAATTCTAAAAATTACAAATATACTTAAATTGAAAAAATGAAGGTTGTTGTCAATAAAAACAACTAAAATTGTGTTTTATTATAAAAATCTTAAAATATAATTGTGATAGTTAAACAATCAATTTAGTTACTAAAAGAATAATAACTTTAAAAGGTTCTTTTGTCATTTTTAAAAATGTATCAAATAAAATTATCTTAATTTAATTCTAAGATATTATTTAGTTTTTAGTATTTTAATTCTAAGAGTGAAGAATTGTGAAGGCATTTCAATTAAGAAAATTTCCATAATTTGAAGGGTGTTCTCACATGAAAAGAGTCCAAAAATTAATTTAAATTTCAAGAAAGATGGAGGTTGTTGATAATAAAAACAACCAAAATTATATTTTGTTATAAATATGTAAAAGGAATAATAACTTCAAAGGATTGTTTTGTCATATTAGGTAAAATTATCTTAATTCAATTCTAAGATATCATTTGTTTTTAAGTATTTTAATTTCAAAGAGTGGAGGATTGTGAAGACATTTTAATTGGGAAAATATCAATAATTTAAAGGTTTTACATATTTAAAAAATCCAAGAATTACACAAAATACTTAAATAAAAAACAAAGACAACTCAAATTATATTTTCTTGTAAAAAAATTAAAATATACAACCTATTAATTTACTAAAAGAAATAATAACTTTAAAAGATTCTTTTGTTATATCTTAAAATATATCAAAATATAAATTATCTTATTTTAATTTTAAGTTTTTTTAAGATGTTGGAATTTAAAAAGATCAAAAATACTAAAAAGATTTAAATAAAAAATATCTTAAAAACTACAAAGATTCCTTACATATATATTGAAAAGAATCTAAAAATTTAAAAGATCATTGTTAATAAAAACAATTTCAATTATATTTAAAAAAATTTAATATATAAAAATTAATATAATTTAAAAATATTTAAAATTTATCATACATTTAATTTTTTTATAAAAATTAAGTACAATAATGTCATCCACCAAAGTTTAATTAAGGTGTATTAGGCTAGGTTCGACCCATCACTGAATGGAAGAGCTTAAAGACAACAACCCATCGTTGAATGGAAGAGCTTAAACAACCTACAAGTTGTGCACAACATACCAACAGTTTACAATGAGGGCCACAATTTGAGTACAATTGGTGAGAATAATGGTATGTTTCTTAATTATGTCATACACCAAAATTAAATTGAGGTGTGATTGGGTCAAGTTCGACCCATCTCTCAATGGAAGAGCTTAAACAGAGTATGTTGTGCACAACATGCAAGCAATTTACAGTGGATGCCACAAATTGAGTGCAACTGGTGAGAATAATGGTGTGTTTCTTATTTATGTCATCCACCAAAATTTAGTTGAGGTACAATTGGGCCAAGTTCGACCCATCACTGAAAGGAATTGAACAGCACAACGTGCCATTAGTGATGACCACCCACATAAAGTTTTCGGCATGTTGTGTACAACGTGCTGGCTGTTTACTGACAGGCATCATTGGTTCTTCCTTCTCATAGCAGTTTAACTAAAAGACAACTTCTAATTTAGATGTATATTATAATCGACTATATAAAAACCATCAGTGTCATGAAGTATAACTTAACCATAACATCACAGATTCAACACAGCTGTTCATGGCAGCATACTTGCTTCTGCCATGAAATTTTCCGTTCATAGAGAAAGGCGTGTGAGATCTCTGTAAAAACAGGAAAAATAGGCATCCCTGATCAGCAAATGACAAAACGCTGGAAAAGTAAAAGCTGGTCAAAACTTACTTTAAGTTGGAGGGAGTGTTTACTGTTTTAACGTTTGTAACCTCGAGGGAAGAATTTGTTGTGGGCCAGCATAGTTGGTAAAGAGATTATATTCCCTCTGGATAAAGACACGCCTGTCATGCCATACAGATACTTTTTTCCTTTAAAAAAACAATAATCGAATAATCTTGAATGGTAAAGTGTAGATATTGATAAAAAGGTAGGGACGAGAGAATACTTACATTCCCTCTTTTCCCCATTACTTTAGTTTTGTACGTCCACTCTTTTCAATTCTTTCCATACCAATACTTGTATGCCCATGTAAACTAATACTATTCAAGTCTTTATCTTTCATTGCTGTCTAGGAATATATTCTTTACTAGGTGGCCAACTATAAAGGTTCTCTCATTATAAGGAAGTGAGTGAAGCAAAGAAAAAATGCCTTTGTGTTCTGCTATCACTTCTGCTTTTTAGATTTTGTTGAATAATTCAAAGGGGATGACCCCACACTAGGATCTCTTGCCTCACTTGCCAAGGCTTATGGCCATCATAATTAGCTGTGCTTTTAAGGGTACTTGGCTAGGACCATAACAAACAAACCCTATGCCAAAGTTTGACTGATTGAATTCAACCTAAGTTTCTAATTATATAGAGTCACTCTTGACCATATGTTTTATTAAAATGATAATTTGATTATAATATCTCTAGTGGTTTCAGACAGAGTATTATCAATCAACCAAATGTCATTCATGCATATATTTAACTAATCTATCAACTTGATTAGGACCTTACACTTCCACCAAATTTTGGTGCCAAGAATCTAATTTATTTGGATCTCTACATTTCTCCACTAATATCAAATCAAAGATGACACATTTGCATGATTGATTGGAACTTTCTTTTGTCAAAGTATAAAGCAGCCTAATTTCATGCATCATAACTATATAGCATTATAGGGCCGAGGATAGAATATGAGACTTGTGGTTGGCTATTACAACAACTTATGATTTGATCATTATCGATGTCTCTTCATTTGTGGTAACCAATTGCTCTTGGTCAAAAGGAGGAGATATATCCATTAATCAATGAAAATGTTATCTATTTTTTTATTATTTAAGTGATAACATCGTTCATCTACCCTGCCCTCCCACATGCTTCCAATTACAGATAGGTAGCTATTGTTTAAAGTTGGAGAAAAAGTGAGGATTTATAGGCTAGGGATAATCCCAACATGAGATACAAGATGCTAAGGTGGTAAAAGTAATAAAGAAGAGAGACTTTACATAAGTGGATTATTCATTTCTTCCTAGCTCTCCTTTACGAGTCATTAATATTGTTCATGGTGCTTCTCCTTTTCGTTTGAGTGAAGTTATCTCAACTTTCATCTACATATGAGGTAGTTAAAAACTTTGTGGTTTATGGGTGATTTAATTTATAATTTTTTTAGTTTTGAAAAAACTTTCTTAGTACCCAAAAAAATAAAGAATGTATAATTATAGTATAGTAGGTTGTACATAATTTATAAATAATATTAAGTAAAATATGAAGAAAAAAGTATTGAGAAATTATTCTCAACAAATATATTAGTTACAATTGTCAACTAAAAAGATTACTAAGTAAATATACATTCTAGAATGTTTCCATGTTTCTATCACACTCAAAAGGCGTGACAAGATACCTTACTCAAGCATAGCAAAAGTATGAAAATCCATCTGATGTCACCACTGGGAATGAGGTGCGGCCTCATTCCCATCAATGGGGAATCCCTTAGATGTTGTAACAAACAATGCTTTGCTCCATATTGTCTTCTCAAGCCCCCCTATTGTAGCCTAGCCATCTACATTCCATAAACATGAATAGAAGTTCATGGGCGGGTCAAATGGGTATCTCACTCTCAAGTCCTTATTGCTCTTGAACACTCTAATTGAATTATCATTTACAAAGAATATAATTTGATGCATGTTCCAAAGAACAAAGTAAGAATAGAAATCTATGGTGAGGTCAAACTAGAGGTAAAAATTGTATTCTCTAACACCTTTCCTTCCACTAAACAACTTGGTTTAGAGAAGATATGGCTACCTAGACATGTTGCCTAAGAACTTAAATACTATCTCATCATGCTCCAAGTTCTGAGATGATAGATAAAAAGTAGTGATAGTGCTAGCGGAGTCGCCTAGACCCATCTTTAAATGCATATTAAAGTGCCCAAACAAGAGTGTGATCTTCGAGTGGAACCCAGAATTTGACCAATTATCCTTGAAATATACAGATTTTAGGCCTAGTTTACCATTTAGTATTGTCAATATTCGGCTAAGATTCATAAGGGACACCTAAAAAAATAGCTTTATGTGCAAAGGAATTGCAGAGATAACTAATTTTTGCATTGGCATGAACTTGTAGCAAACTTGTTTTTCCCACCATCGTGCATAGGAGCATCCTTATCATTTCATGTAGCTATAGTGGATTTCAGATGGACTTCTAACCTTGGGAGGAGCTTGTGCACTCCATATGGAAGAGCCTATTATTATCATCCTTCATCCTTGGAGATGGGTAAATATCTAAATACCTGGTAGTTTTTTAATTTTTTTGGCCAGATGAATCTATGTTTTTACAATAGCGACCAATTTCCCTAAAATGTCCTCCATCAATTTCTTAAGCTCCTTGTTATTCTATAAAGAACCATACAAAATATTTGCAAGATTGACAACTTGAAAAAGAAGGCTAGAAGAGGTATAATGTTGTTAGAAAACATAGCTAAACATCTTTATTTCTAATTTAAAAAGTGTTTGATGGAAGGATTCAAAGATGGCATGGTGGGAGGTATTGATCCCTAATAACGTAGATTTCCAAGTAAGTTTCATAAGAAGGGAGCTGGTATAGAAAGTATGATAGATTAACACAAGATCTAGGAATGAGAACAAAATTAGAACAAATGTTTGGTAGATTCCTTTCTTTGCAGAATGGATAACACAAAGGGACCGATTGAAGGAAGCAAATGTGATTGCCAATAGGCAACTGGTAATGGAGAAATTTCCAAGCTATAAATTAAGCTTGAGCAACAACCTTTGATTCTAAAGAGCATTATTAAGCTTATACCATTTGTGGAAAATAAAGAGCATCTCCATTTGGAATTCAATCTCTCATCAATCCTGAATGAGGGAAGAAATCTTTTATACAAAACTCTTAATAGGAAATATAGAATATTGCAGTTAGTATGGCATTGCCAATGTTTTAAAAAAATCATCTCATACTAGTGGAGAGTTAAGTTGAAGTTCTAGGGGGACAAGAGCTTGCACCATATGGATTGTTTGCATCTAGCTCTTAGAAAGGTTGAATTTTATTTTGAAGCAATGATCATCCTTCCCAGTCATTTTAGAGTGGTCCCATAAATCCATAAAGGTTGCACACCTTATTTTAAATAGTAATTTCCCCCCTAAATGTTTGATAATGGCAATCACTTTGTCATCTAACTAAACCACTCCATTCCACCACACTAAAGAAGTTGGGAAAATCAGACCATTGTTAAGAGAATTGTCTTGCTAGCATAAGAGGGGCAAAACAACCTACCAGGCCTTCCAAATACTCTTCACTTGTTTAGAAGCTTGGATCTTGAAGTAAGGTGCTATGAGGATTTTGTCTTGCACCAAATAGAGGGCCAAGATGTAGAGTTGTGGTTGTATGAACTCAAAAACAAAGAAGATCCTTCCATGGAGGTGATCCTTGCAATGATCTAGCAATCCATTTAGCCAAAAGTCATATTCCTTGCATATACAAATCAATGATTCCAAGACCACCACATTCTTTAGGCTAAATGTAGTGTGACCAAGAAATACCAGCATCCCTTTTTTAATTGCCCTATTTGGCCCACAAGAAGCTTCTGGTGCACTTTGTAAGTTAAAGGTAGCATGATTTAGAAAGAAACCAACATGACAAATGTAAACATGGCTAGCTAAAAGAATTTTGTTGGAATCGTGGATTTTGTCTACCATAGAAAGAAATCTATTTGTCCAAGATAACAATTTATTTTAAGTATTTTGACATACCATTTCCACATATCTTTTAAAGACACTCCAAGATAGAAGGGAATGTCCAGGTATCAAGAGGTAGAGCCATGTTTAATCAATTTCCATTCCAAGGGAATTCACATTGATGGAGGATTGAAGGATGTTATAAAATATTATGTTCTATTTGTGGAGAATTGTGATCCCTAAGCCTCACAATAAACATCTAATATATTAAGAGTATTAGATATTTCTTATGTTGAATTTTGTAAGGAACAGTTCATATTATCATAAAAACAATGGGAGTTTCGTGATACGACATTACCAGACAATAAAATGCCTTTGATTAGATTATGTCGACTGTCATGTTGTAGGAGACAACCAAGGGCATCAATTGTGAGCACATAAAGATAAAGAATTAATGGACATCCTTGTGGAATGGATCTCTAGAGAGGGAATGTTGCAGATAGAGATTCATTGATGACCAGTCACACATTAGAATCCTTGAAAAGGAGTTGAACATGTGAGATAATTCTTTGATCAAATCCTAGCCATTTGGGCAATTTATAGATGAATTATCATCTAATTTTATCATATGCTTTATCAAAATTTAATTTAACGTGAAGATTATTGTGGCTATTCAACTAACTCCCAAGCTAAAACAAGATTATATAAAATGAATCTTCCTCCCAAGAAATGGTTGATCCTACAATAGTGTGTCCCACTTGTGGGACATCTTGATTTTTACCTAAAATCACATATTCTTTAGAAAAATAATGATTCAAGCTTAGAGGGGTTCCATCTAAGGGGGCTTGATTGAAGGTCATTAGATCAAACCCCCTTGGATAGAACCCCCCAAACTTAAGTCAAACCCCCAATGGAGTCTTCTCTGCACCTATCAATATGTTGACAAAAAAAGTAAATTTTCTTCACCTTTTGGGGTATCAAATGAAGTCATTTGGAAATGCCATTTTCTAAGCATGTAGTTTTTGCTTAGTATTAGCTTTATAAAATTATAATATGCATTATTTTTTCTTTAATATTATTGTTTTATAAATTTTATAATGAATGTAGGTCCATTATGAAAAAACAATTACCTCTATTCAAGACATTAGGAAAAATAACAAACATTGTTAGATAAATCTCAAAAAAAGCACTGCACTCCACATAGATGCTCTTGTTTCAATAAAAAATAAAAACTTAATTTTAGTATATATATGCTAAGAGAAATGTGTTATGGAATAATATAGTTCTAAAATTTTTGTTAGTACTAATTAATAAATTAATAATAAACAAAATATTTAATAAAAATTACCAAAAAAATCTAGGCACTAAACATTAGAGTCAATAATGTAATTCCAACAAATCATGGGAATTTTTTATTTGTAGTAAAAGTTATGCATTATGGAATAATGTTGCTTAATAAAAAATAATACAAAAAGATAAAAATTGATTGAAAAAATGATAGAAGTGATTTAAAAATAAAAAATAAAAAAATTATAGCTTGAATCTACATAGAAAATGCCACAACTCATTAGTTTACATCATCCTTAAATTCTTTTTTGTTTGTTCCCTATAATTAGCACAAATTAAAAAATTCTAAAAAATGCTAATTTTGAGCATCCCACTTAGGCCAAAAAGTGGGACACACCATTGTGGGATCACCCAAACTAGTCTATTTTGGTTAGACAATCTTGAGTGGTAGATTTGATGTGTCTAGCTATGGCTTTAGCTATGATCTTTTGTGTAGTATTAAGGAATGTAATAGGTCTCTATCCTAAACTGTATTAAAAATATTACCTTTAGGTAGAAGTTTAATGAGCCCCTACTAAATGTTGGGCCTAAGAGAACCTTGTCCGTAGGCTTCCAAGTACATTGCAAAGAAATACATTATGATGTAAGGCCACAAAGACCTAAAGAGTTCAATTGGGAACCCATTTATTCTAAGGTTTTTCTCATTAGGCATACCCTGTAAAGCTACATTAAATTCTTTAATTATAATAATTCTATCAAATAACTATTGTCATTCCCTACCAATTTTGGTTGGGATAAGTTTATCAATAGCTTCTTCAATTACCTCCTATAGAGGATCTCTCTAAGAGTTATCAACAAAGAGCTTCTAAAAATGAGTGCAAAAAAAGTTCTTGAACACTTTTAGTATCTGTACAGAGTCAATTATTCATGTTTTTAATTATTTCTATATGTTTTTTCTTGTTTCCCTATGTTGGGATATGGAAGAAATTTTTGTTTCTTTGTCACCATTTTTTATACAATTAAGCAAGGCTCTAATCTAAACCCCTCTACCTTTATATGCCTCCAATTCACTTAAATTGTGGTCTACAACTACCACCAACTTTTAGATGTTGCTATTAGTAGTGGAGGAAACCAAGAGTTTCCTACTTTAAATTCAAGTTATCCTTGGAGAGTGTGTTTAGCCCTCTTTCTTTTCCATGATAATTGACAACCATAGGAATGGAGAAAGTTAGCACATCGAGTAAGGCCTTACTCCCACCATTAAATCCAACTTTCATTAGCACACAAATAGGGTTGTTCATTTTAATTAGCAATAAGAGATTCTATGTACTCATTCTTAAGAAGATGAAAGTTATTAAGCGTGAATGGAATGAAGGTGAGCTTGAGATATTGATTAGAAAGAATGCACGTAGTAGAGAAAGGGAGATGATTGGAAAGGGTACCAACCATATCTAACTAAACAAGAAAACCATCATTAGAAGGGGAATGTGAATTAAGGTGGAGAAATATAAGCAATCAAAATGACTAAGTTTAGATTGAGACCTTGACGACAATTAGACCATGAGAACTAGTGAGAAAGGTGGGAGTATTTAAGGCCATGCAAAGGGTCAAACGCACCTAGAGAATTATGACAAAGTAACCAAACATCAAATTCAGAATGAGATATTTTGGATCTACTAAACCAACTACCTGTCATCCAATAAACTAAAGGTAGATTGTTACACATCCATTCCTACAATAATGTTCTTTCATGGGCACCATTAGGGGCATAGATGGAACAAAATCATATAGTTTGGCTTTGAATTAGACATAGACACCAAGCAAAACATGAAGTAAGATCAACTTTTGAGGCAATTGTAAATTTAGCAATATAAGGGATAATACCTAGCACCATACCACCTCTACCTTCTTAATTATTAGAATGCACAAACATGGCATCTTTCCAAATTGTTTGAAGAACTAACTCTAACTAAATCCTATTGATTTTAACTTCTTGGAGAAAGATAACATTAATGCTATGTATATTTACATGTCTAACAATATGTCATCTGCTGGGGATTGATAAGATCCTCACATTCCATGGCCTTACTTTACACTTCACTGGGAGTTGGGAATAATATCCCCCTTCTCATTCCCTAAAACCTAGTATTGATTAGCCACAACAAAATATTAAGTTGTCAGGGGCCAATGCCAAGTCACAAGGTGGTGATCTTAAGTGGGATCGAGAAGTATTGAATTAACTTGAGTTGGCATAGTGAGGCAAAGAAGGGGTCTTTTTCACAATACTTGATGTTCTATTTGAGACATTGAGAGGACTTTGTGCATGATTGAATATACCATCATTAAGGATCATATCTCAAAAAGAGATAGTTTTGGGAGGTGTGGGGTCTAAAGGAGGCCAATTAGAAGGGGAGAGCCTAGGATGAGAGGCTTGAGGGATGGTAGTAGAGAGTCATGAGATAGAAGGAGACGCATGAGTTTGTGATTAGGAGAGGAGGATGAAGTGGATTGGGTCTTAAGGGCAAAGGATGATAATTGAGAAATTTAGTCAATGAGAGGATTTCATGGGTTGAAGAGAAGAGTTTTCATCATAACCATGAATTGGGTTAATAAATGTGGTACATGTTGAAGCACATTGTTTGTAGATAGGACAATCCCTAATCAAATGGTCATCTTGTCTATAATAAAAATAAACATTTGGTTATTAAGGTACAATATGGGTTAGTTCACAGGGTTATTGATTTAGGCAAGGGTTTGGATAGGTCTAATTCTACACATACATGGGGATGCACTCTTAAGCTAGTAAATTATTTATCAGTCATTTTTTGCATTATACCACACAGCCTAGTTGAGTAGCTATATCTTTGAGGAAAAGACAAAATGCCAAGTTGAGGAAAGGAAACTCCACCCACATCAAGTATTTAGACTTAGAAGGTCCCTTGAGATGAAACTAAAATTCCCAAGCCTACATATAACAAATTTGGTTGCAAATTATCTAATATTTTTATTGAAGTATAACCTAAGCATGTTCACTTAAGCCAAATATGTAGGAGGTATACCCCTTTCCAATACTATTGATGGACACTAGAACCCAACCCTTATTTTCCTAATTTGATTTTGTTCATCTATAAATTATAGTTCATTTGGAATGCCTCTTAAAAAGAAGAGAATACCATATCTTAAACAATATTCAATAATAACATCCATGAATTCATTTGGTAATTGACATTCAATAGTTTTACCTTGGTTATATTTTATTTGCCTAGATGAAACATTATCTATTAGATTCAATGCAACTACAAGTTGGATGAGGTGGCTTGTTGTTCCCTTATTATTGTATTCCATGGGTGAAGCGTAGATAAATACAAGGGCCAAAGAGTTGGGCGTTGTGTATGATGTATTTACAAATGGCAAGGTGTCACTATCACTAAATTTTGTATTGGCATCCTCAAAGTCCTTGATCTCTATATTAAAAAGGGTTGGCATAGTTTGTTGACTTCAGTCTCTCAACATACCAGTCTCTTCCCTATGGATAGGATTTTGTAGAATGTTGTTTTCCTTGTTGACTTTATATTATTCAATGATTGTGATCCAGTAGACTATTAGGATGCAAGGTGAGTGGGCCTTTGATTCACTAAAGCATTATTCACCTCGACATGATAGATCTTTATCCTTGAAAGGGTTTCTCCTTGGATTTGTGGTGTAGAAGCATTAGAGTGGTGAAAGCAAACTAAGCATCAATGGTGTTGGATCCACAAACAATCATAGTTGAGGATGGGTGCATGATGTAATAATAAGTTGTCAAAGTTTAGGCACCTAAGGTGCTTTGTTCAATTCCATTTGGGGATAAGGATTGATCCATATTGATAATGCTAGTTAAAATATTAATCTATTTAATGGATTCCAGAATTTCAAAACTCTAGAAAATAAGTGGTTTTAACCATAGTATGAAAGGATCACATTACAACAAGAGGTGGTTATGAAATTGTTAGATGAAACTATTGATTTACAATAGGAGGTGATTAGGAAACTAGCATAGTGATTACAAGAGGTGGCTACAAAGTTATCATAGTGACTATGAGAGATGGTTACATTGTAGAATTATCATGATGAATTTAAAATCATTATAGTGGAAACCAAACCATCACCTAATGAAAATTATCTAGTTCATCATAACACAAGGAACACAAAATTTGAAATGAATTGTGCTCCCAATTCTAAATTAGAGTCTTGTAGTGCACAAGAAAGGGTCCAAACATCTTGAAGAGGGTGTGACAAAGCCAATTGGAGGGTTCAAAGGATTTCCAAAGTGTTGTATGTGTAAAATAACATAGAATTTAGTTATAGAAGCTTGTGTTAGCTTGATAGTGAGTAACTGAATCATCAATTGGTTGTGTCCCCTCATTGTACTTGTGAACATTGTTGATAATAATATCATTAGTTAGTCAAGTATTTTCCACTACCTATTGGTTATTCTATCTAAAGGAGTTTTTTCAATATAAAAATTTCTCTAAGTTGTGTTTTGTTGCTAAAAAAATCACTTGTGCCTTGAACTTGTAAAGATTCCACTAACTACAAGCATTAGTGAGTCAACAACAAGCAAGTGATAATTTTATTATTGTTCTATTAATATATGATTCATCATGTTCATTCATTTTTTTATTTCATTGGTAGAGATGATATTGAGAAGTGATATATCTAGGCACTAGGAATGATATGATATGCGATGAGGTTAGTGTTGACCTTAAGCATAATAAATTTCTATAATTTCCAATTTGTGTTCAAGATGTCAAGTAGTAGCATGGTTCCTAAAAGTGGAAAAGGGCACTCATCAAAACACAAAACATAATGCCATATTTTGGCATTGTGTGCAATGAAGTATATCAAGCTCCAACATCAAGGTTTCCACCATTTATTTACAAACAAGGGAATACTACAAAGCAAGATTGTAATGAGGTGAATGACATCGTTAGAGATGATGTTACTTTAGAGGATGCTCAAAAAATTGATGTGTTATTCACTTGCAGATAATTCCTAGATGAAGACAAGATGTTGGATTATTTATAATATATTTTTATAGTGTTTGATTGTAGATAGATAAGAAGCTACAAAAACTTATGTCTAGTAAATTGTGACAAGTTTCAAATGTTGTGGTATGACATGGAGGTTTGTCTTAGCACATTTATGCTATGATAGCAAATACAAGGCATTTGGAAAATAACTCATCACCACATCTTGTTCTAAGTAGTTGTTAGAGTGTGTATGATAATGTAGGTGCACATTTGACATTGAAGGAGTTCATGTGGCAATGAATGGGAGTGTGTAGATGTTCTAGAGGAGGCGCAAAGGTACAATAAGTGGTTAAAACCAATTAGGAAGTTGTATTTGTTACCACAAGCCATAGTTTAGTTTTAGCTATAATGTAGAAAGATATATACGCAGTTTAGGTGTGTTAGTCAACAACCTTTGACTAAGTGTGTAGTAGTATCCAAGTATATGTGGTGATTATCAATGTGGAGAAGTCATGGTTGGTACTATGAGCAATATGATGCTATCATGGTATGGTTGTGTTACTATTATGTGACAATCTGTATTCCATGGGGTAGTTAGAATTGTTGAGATTGTTGGGGTTCCAAGAGAATGACTTAGTGACTATATCGAATGGTTGGTATAGATGAATAGGTTGATGAGAGATTGTTTAATGATGTTGTGATGTTGTAAGGTGATTGTGGAGGTTTTATGTTATAGTCTATAGATTGAGATACATGTAAAGAGACTAATTGTATTTGGATTCTATTTTATATTTGATACAATTTTAACTATCCTTTGCTGGTGGGTTCTGGTTAATACAATTTTAACTATCCTTTGCTTGTGTATTTTTTATTAAAAGGATTTCCCACCTAAAATCATGTTATCTCATGTGTATGTGGTTTATGTACTATTTCAAGATCTTTACTTAATGTTTCTAAATGAATTGATACAACCAACATAACTATATTTGATCATACAATCATAGTTTCCTAATATACCATATTATTAGTCATATGCAATAGGTATTTCCCAACATTTGGTATTAGAGATCGCCTATTTGGGTAGGGCCATGTCATTTGGTTTGATATCCATATGTGTTTAGTGATCAAACCCTCAATGGCTTTGTTCAAGGGTTTATTATTATACATGTATAACTAGTTTTAGTTAGATCTTTTGAAGGATTTAGTGAGAATATAAAGCACAAGTTGTTGGATTCATGATGAGCATGTTGATATCTTAACTTAAAAAATTCAATGAGTAGAAATTTGAGTTATAATAGTTGAAATTTGAAGACCTCCTAGTAGAGAGAGATCAATAGACATATATATCATCTTTGTCAAAACCTATAGGTATGTCTGATAACGACTGGAATAAATTGAATAAGAAAGAAAGAAGTATTATCCATTTGACTTGTAGATTTTGTATTAATGAATGTGTTAGAAGAACCAATTTCATATTTGCTACATAATAAGATAGGAACTATATATCAATCCAAGAGTCTTGTGAATATTTTTTCCTGAAAAGAAAGGTGTACGCTTCGAAGATGAAAGAGGGAGACTTTATAAATGTTCATCTCAATGCCTTAAATCTAATTCTAACTCAATTAATGTCAATCAGAGTCAAATTAGAAGATGAAAATAAGTTAATAATATCACTATGTTCCTTACTAGATTCATAAGATAATATGATTATGACAATCAAGGGCAACTATTCTTCACCAAAATTGGAGGACATTATAGGTGTCTTGTTAAGTGATAAAATCAAATGAAAGTCCATGGATGATCCCTATAGTGATGCCCTAGTCGTAAGGGTAGGTCAAAGGATAGAAGGGGTAAGAAGAAGGGTGGAGATAAGAAGTTGAAAGGAAATGAAAAGTATATGTCTCTTGTTAAACCTAAAGTAAAGTGTTGGAAATATGGCAAGAGAGGTCACATAAAGAATGACTGCAAGTCTAAGGAGAAATATGATTTCTTTGATAAATCCTATGATAACATGATGAGTATACTAGTGATGTTCTTGGCTTTCCTAACATTATTGGTAATGACTATTGGTTGATTGACTCAGGCACATCACATCACATGAATCCTCATAGGGATTACTTTGATTATAAGGAGTGTGATTGAGTATATGCTTTCCTTGATGATAACAACTCTCTATATATTGTTTGTTAAAGAAAAGTGGAAGTGTCTTTCATGGACAGGAGAGTGAGAATGCTCCCTAATGTTTTACATATTTCAAGTCTAACATGAAACCTTATTTCTAATTCTATGATGACTACTTCTAGAATGCATGCTTCCTTTAATGAAAAGGGTTATGGGTTGGCTAGAGGAAATTTGATGTTGACTAAAGGTATTAGGCATAGAATACTCTTTAGTCTAGAATTATCAACATTGTGTAGCTTAGTCAATGTAATTGAACTTGAATCAGGTATGTTGTGGCACCACAGGTTGGGTCACATAGGAGAAAAATACTTAAAAATCTTGGTAAGTAAAAACATGGTAGAAGGTCTTTTAGATTTCTCTATTCATTTTGAGTATTACCACTGTTGTGTGTTTGGAAAGTAGAATAGGGTCCTAGGATTGCTTTAGAAATCCCTAGAGAAAGCGAGATTTTGGAAGTGATTCACATTTATGTGTTTAGTCATGTGGATGTACATTCATTAGTAAGTCTTGGTACAATGTCTCCTTTGTAGATGATTATTCTAGACATGATTGGGTGTATTTTCTTAGGAAGAAGGCTTAAAAATTTTACAAGTTTAAGAAGTTCAAGGTACTTGTAGAAAATAAAACCAATAATAAAATCAAAGTGTTAATGTTATATAATGGTGGAGAGTATTGATTTAGGGAGTTTGAGGCATCCTACAAACATGTTGAAATTTTCAAATAGAGGATAACACCCTATACATCAAAATATAATGGAATAGCTAAAAGGTCGAACATACCCTTATTAGATTAAGCCAAAATATTGTTAAGCAGTGATGTTCTAAGACAAGAGTTTTGGGTTGAGGTGGTTAATACTATTTGTTACTTGAAAAATAGGTCTGCCACTTCTACACTTGATGAAAAGATACCATATGAGATGTGGATAGGTAAGAATCTAGTTGTTACACATTGACAATATTTAGCTGAGGAATTTGTTCATGTATCATTGGATTTTAAGGATGAGAAATTTATTTTCATTGGGTATGGTGAAAATTTGAAAGGCTATAAACTTTAGAACCTTATCACTCTAAAGGTTCTCTATTTAAGGGATGTTATATTTAGGGAATTTAGAGTTTTATCCAGGAAGGAATAGCGAAAGGTAAAGGAAAGCCAAAAGATGCATTTTGATTTTTTTTAGGAAAATACATTTGCAAATGAACAAATTGTGTACATATATTTGCAAACATACAAAATATCAAGCTAAATATGTTAGATATGAAGGTAAACAACTATCAATAGAAATATGATTACAATTGTAATATAGATATTTAACTGTGTAGAACCAAAATGGATATATATGAAATCAACACAAAGAAATAATGGAATAGAAGATCAAACACATAACATAGTTTTTATATGGAGAAACCCTTTCGGGAAAAAACTCCATACAAGAAGAAATGAACCATTATGTATTAAGTTCAATAGAGTTTACAATACAACACTATCAATCTCCTCTTTAGTCTTCAATCCAGCTCAATGCTTGTTTTTCCACTCTCAAATCTTCTCATATAAAACCATAATACAATATCCTCATAAAGGGGTTGCCTTCTTGGGAAATACAAACCAATATAATCTCTATCGTCAAATTTGTGACCTAATGATGAACGGTCCAGATTTACAATGGAAATTTATATAAAATGTGGCTTCTGGGGGCATTGCCCCTGAACCCCCACTGGGGTGCATGTCCCTTGGACCCCTTGTCGATGGGATGAGCCCCCTAGATCCCATAAGGGGGTACCACCCTGCACCCCCCGGATAACCATCATCCATCAAGTAGCGGGATCAAGTATGTGGCTGAAACAAGATCGCTACTTGGTGAATACTTCATTTCTTATGAATGATTTACAAACAATATAAGGAGTAATTAAACACATAGGATTTACAAGGTTGATAGCACCTTAATCCTAACAAAATACACACTAACCTATTTTGTTCACAAATATATGCAACCTTAAGATTAGACTAAGAAAGCTTAAACATAGGATGAAAACACAAATAAAATTCTCACCCAAAGCCTCCTTGTTGCTCACAAGTAAGTGTTGTTGTGTCCAATGATGGGTTGTGTAGAGAATTGAGATGTTAAGTGCTCACAGTAGTAGATTAACTTTGCATTTAAGTGAGTTGTGAAAATGGCCTATGGGAGGTCTAATTTATAGATTTTTTGGAGAGTGGATGGAGGGCTAGGATTGCCTTGAGAGATCAAGGGCTACGAATGTTTGAGAGGATGAGAGGCCTACAAGTGGCACCATGATAATGGTGGTCAAAGAGGGCTCCAAGATTCAAGGGGAATCAAGGGTGGAGATTTTTCTTAGAGGAAGTGAATGGTGGGAGATTGAAAAGTAATTCCTTGGAAGGATGTGAAGATCTTGTCCATGCTCCAACTACCCCTTGTTAGTTTACAGATTTGTCACTACTTGTTTAACACATAACTTGCCCAATTTATAGCAACAAATTCCACTAACAATTGGACAATTTCATCAATTGCCCTCTGAATGTTTTAGAAGGTATAGCTCCCTTCGTATGATGGGTTTAATAATTTTTTGACTCTTTTAACTTGAAAGCGGGAAAAGGAGATTTCTAGAAAATAAAAATAAATCAAACTACAGATAAAGAAGATCACTGAACCCTATTCAAACGTAGGAATGAACATAACATGATGATTATACAATCAATCCATCAAGAGATCATTACTGTATCAAATTTTGACATAGGAAAGAAGACACAGCTAATGGCAATAGTGTATATACAAAAAAATAGGTTATCATCAATCCATGCAATACAAATGAAAATCTTTCCTTCAGCAACCAAAAGGTATTATGAATTCAACATAGTTAGAATCAATAACATGATGAGGAGAAAATGATTCAAAGCTCACTATTCTCCTGCATTAATGGCTACTAAAATAAAAGCTCAAAGTCTTTTTATGAAAAGATTACAAAAACAGAGCTCAAAGTCTCCTTCAGGAAATTACAAGATTGCACAGAATGTTTTTCCCCTATTCTCCACTGGAAAAAGATAAAAGAAAAATATCCCCTAAGTGATAGAAAATAATAAATTTATATCTTCCTCCTCCGTAACGGTTTCTTGGAAAGTAAGTTATAATAAAAACCCCTCTTTCTTTCTCATAACCGATTATTAGAATGGCTTTTGGTTTCCTTCCTCTCTAATGACATGGGACTGATTGCATTCAACCATTTTAAGTTTCCACCTCCAATTCATGCCATATGGCCACAAATGTAAATATTGGCCAAACATTAAGCAATTTCCTTTGAGATCATAACAATTATTAATACAATGAGGCATGTTCCCGGGAGCTTCAATACCTTACAAACCTCATCCATCAAGGAAAGATATTCACTAGTAGGTTCAAAATGAAACACCTTTCCCCCGTATCTTATCTCCACATGCCAAGAAAAACACACGGGTCATTTCAATTGAAAACCTTTTTTTTTCATAGATATTGTCACCTTCTTTGTTGCTATTATGATCTTCTGCTGGCCACATGATATCCATTCCATGACTACCAGCATAATAAAGTCCAGGAAGTTGCACAAACTCAAATACCTTGTCCCTACACTTGCTTGTGATAATTGCAGTAGGAAATTGTTTGGCTACATTCCTTAGAGCATTCCTCATCTCATTGGACATATATGCATGATCAGTATTTTCAACTATCGGTGAAAGTGTTCCATTATAGTCCAAAAACACAACTAGTTGTTTTCCTTGTGCTATGCTTGTAATGTCTTCGAATACATCCAAAGCTGAAGGATGTTTCACAAGCCACTCATTATTCAGTACATTCCCCTGCATCTAGCTTTTGTGTGTTTAGGTATCCAACTTGAGGAGGTGAAGAGGATCTCATAGCTTCTAGCCACTTTTCTACTTGCTCATTTTAATTCTCCAAAGGCATTGTTTTCTTTGGATAAGAGCATGAAAAATGAACTGATGATCCTGAGCACTTGAATGGTGAAGCACATGAGAACAATGGAGAACTAGAAGGTGGAATTGGAAATGAAAGGGAACCCCAATTAGGTATTAGAATTGTAGAATCAATAAGCACTCTCATAAAGTGTAGGATGAATTTGAATGACTTCAATTAATCTGGTTGTAAAGAAACTTTTAACTATCTATTTTAAGTATTTTCCTTCATATCCTATTCTCATGGACCCAACACTCCAGTTATGTGGATAACTGAAGTATCTTTATATTCAGTTCTCCTTTGACATAGGATGCACTCTAGTCTGACTCATGCATGCTCTTTTCTCTCATCTTAAAATTAAGAAATTTCTTAGTTAAATTAAATTTATCTTTTGTTCAGAATAAGAGACTTGTAGTCTTAGAAATAGTCATAGGGTTTAATGCTTCAATAAGTCTTAGTTAAGTCTAGATTAATAAATCTCCTCAAATATAAGAAGTAGAGGGGATTTGTCCAAGGGGTTGAGCTTAATTGGTTAAAAATTTGGGTTCTCATTGTGGAGACCCAAGTTCAAATCCCCATAGGGACATCTAATGTGGAATTCTAAGTTGTGACTCTTGGTCTTCCATAGTTGGCTTCTAATGTGGATGTGGTTTCTAAATAAAGTGGATTTCTAAGTAGTGACTCTTAGTCTTCCATAGGTGATTTCTAGTGTGTTATCTCATAAAGAGCTTGTATTGGTCTCATGTGTTAGTAAGAGACACATTGGAGCTTCATGATTGTTGTCATTGATGGCAACAAAGTTCATCCCACACATCCGTAGGACATGGTGTGCCTATATCGGAAGTCAGATTGAAGAGTCTTGTGATCCGATAAGTAAGAATAGAGCATGTGGCAAGATCTGACAGTCAGGTCCAGATCTCTCAGAGGAAGTAACTTTTGAAAGTGCGGACTTGGGGAAGTCAAGAGGAGTACCTTGACTGATAGATTCTAGGAATTGAGCCTCTGGTGATGCAAGAGTAAAGAGATATAAGCATTCAAGTATTGGGGTCCGGTTTGGTAGAACAGACAAAGGAATAACTGATAGGCAGAGCATCAAAAGTTATTCTGGATGAGATGCTGATAGTGATAAAGTTTCTTAAGGTATAATTCATGATTGGCTGACTTGTTAGATGACTTCTATAAGTCACTTTTAGATCCGCATCACTTGGTAAGCAAGGATTCAGTCGACAGACTAGAGTTTGGGAAATATTGACTATTCTGGATGCCGACTAGAAAGAGGATGAAATCCCTTGTATGGATATATATATATATATATATATACCAGATGGATTTCGATGAAAGGGTGTGTGAAAAGTGCGAAGAAAAGTAGAAGAGCAGAAAGAAAGCAGTAAGGAAGGTCCTGTATGTGAAAGGACAGCAGAACAAAAGAAGAGGAAGGATGAAGTGCAGTAGATCAGTTTACTAAGCCTAACCAGAACTGAACTCCAGCATGTGTTGATGCTTCTCATCAATTCAAATATCTTATTATTCTTCTTACAACTTGTAGACAGTGAGTCTCTTGTGAGCAGTGTGCTCAGGCAGTGTGCTCGGGCAGTGAGCCCTAATTGGCAAGTGCCATTTTGTACTTCTATTCTTCTAACAGAGAATACAATCTTGGGTTAATCACCCTGTGGTTTTCTCCCCTAACAGGGTTTCCACGTCAAAAATATTGTGTCATGTGTATTTCCATTTTCATGGTTATTTTTGCTTATTTGAATTGATGCTGTATTAATTATTAAAGTTCAGAAAGATGAAATAATTAAGATAACTGATTCACCCCCCCTCTCAGTTATCAACATCATGTTGATGCTCGTATGAGTAGAATATTTGTAAATGATATGCAAAAAAAAGAAGTAGAGGGGATTTCATTCATTAGCTAGTTCAAATTGTCAAGCATTTTTCTCCAGAAAGCAAGTTCAGTAGGCAATAATTCTATAGCAAGAAAGCGTGTAAGATCCTATTTATTATCAATTGAAAATAAGAAGAAAACCATTCTAAAACTTATTTATTATCAATTGAAAATAAGAAGAAAACCATTCTAAAACTTTCTTAGCATAGAAGGTCAATCTAGATAGGGAGTAGGGCCCACTCTACCTAAAGGAAGTGATCTTATTGTATTCTTTTGTGTGTATTAAATTCATTACTTTACTGTTTATTTAAATAGAACCATTCCAATGCTTTGGTTATCTATATTTATATGGTTTAGAATAAGGACCTATAGGTAATTGTATAAATCAGAAAATATAACCAAAAACATTTCTCTTTTAGCATTTTCATTCAACAAGTGTGTTCATTACTTTTAGCATAAATGTTTATTTTTAGCATGTGTTCATTTCAGAAAGTGAATTCAATTAATGCGTGTTTGTTTCCAACAACATTAAGTTGGGTTTTAATCCCATTTTATCTACTTTAGGATCGAATAGTATCCTTGAGATTCAAGAACCCTATTTCAAATCACTCCAAACACCAACCCTGATTGATATAATTAAATCATGTGTAACTAAAAACACTAGGATAGCCTCATCATTTTTGGCACCGTTTCCAGGGACACAACAACAAAATTCAAAATTTAAGGTGTCAATGGGGTTAGTCAAGCCTAAGTGCTAAGAATTATTTCAATTTATGAGTAGGCCTAGGGACTCCTTAGGTTGTTTTAGCAAGAAAACACCAATCAAAACTATATGATAATTACAAGAGGAAGTTGATAGGTCTGAAATAATGAAGCATTTATCTTTAGAACCAATGAAGCATTTATCTTTAGAACTCGCTCAGGTGTAGTATGAGATATCAAACAAACTATCAGACTAGGAATCCTACACAATCCCTGCAGAAACCAACATTATGTTAGAAAGAGTCGATATTATGGGAGATGAGTCAGAAGGTCCTAACAACCAGACTTTTTCCTACGCAATCTCCTTAACCCCAAAAAGAAATGAATCCCCTATGAAGAACATCTCTTCATTTATCTTACCAACATGTATGGGTAAGATTTCAGAGGACCTTGATCAATTTCTATTTGATATTAAGGTCCTTTATCAGTCCTATGATTTTAGAACTAATAACTAGAAGTTGAAACTTTTTCCCTCCACATTAAAGGAATTAGCTTTACGTCAATTTATGGGGTTGATAGCTAACTCCATACATATGTGGGAAGAAATGAAGACTACCTTTCTAGATAAGTATCAAGACTATTGTAGGGTCAGAGATCAGAAGGAGGAGTTATTCAAGATGAAACAACTCAAAGATGGGAACCTAGAAGATTACTTAGACCACTTCTTCTTTGTTCATAAAAGGTGTGGCAGTAGTCTAGTTGAGGAACTTAGTAAGAAAATATTTCTGAGAGGAATAAATGAAGCCACTCAGGGGTCTCTAAATCTTATGGGACGAGGAGATATCAACGAGTTAGATTTTGGGGAAATCATAGAATTTAGTAGAAATTACTCCCTTACTAGGAAAAGAAGTAGGATGATTAAGAAAGGGAAAACTAGTGGAGGTGATGTCACTAAAGTAATGGAGTAATTATCCAACTTGAAGATTGATATTTTACTCCATTTAAACACCACTTTGGATGGGTTGTAAACAAGTAACAAGGCCACATATCCTTTGGCTATATACTGCCCAAAATGTAGAGTGAAGCACCCACTTAGAGAATGCCCCTCAAACTGACTATCTAGCTGTGTGGAATCTGTGAGAAAATGCATCCTATAAATGAGTGCAACTTTCTACTTGAAATCAAAAATAGGTTGAAAAAGATACCTCAAGTTAAGGATGAGTTAAATTTCATAGGCCACAAGCAACTAAATTTTTGTTTCAATTAATACCCTGGGCAATTTGGACTAAGAGTTCCTCCAAATTGGATGTTGAACCAATGGGCCAAACCATGGGGTGCTCCACCTCCACAAGGACCACCATAATGGGGTCCACCATGGGTCCAACTTGAGTGGGTAAATCCATCATGGAATACCTCTCCATGGCCTAATCAAAACATGAATCAGTATCATCCACCTTGGGTACCTCAACAGAACCAAGGACAAAGATGTTATATGAACTAGCAATAAGATTTTTTGCCTAGACCATCTCAAAATATAAGCAAGTAAATCAGCCCCAACTTCCTGCCTAGTTGTACCCAATCAAAAAAACAATAGACCACAACAACTACTCTATAATGTGGTTCAGAACACAACTTTGAGCATAATTGAAATCAACAAAGTACAACTACATTCTAGGAAAACATTACCAAAACCTTCCCCTGCTCTCATAGATTTACTAAGAGGGAAGATAATTTAAAATGAGAGAAATAAGTAAAAACATCCTCTAAAAGAAAACATCACAACTAGATCTAGAGAGTTTTGGATGAATTCCTATCCCATTAACAATACCTTTTCCCAAGTGATTGCAACAACCACAATCCACTCTAGAGAGCTTTGAAATTCTCCAGAATGCCCTACAAGAATCTTAATTATTTAAGGAGCTCTAAAAAATATGTTAGATTCAAGACAGACAACTGAGAGGGGGGGTGAATTAGTTGTTCCAAAACTTTCTTCTTAATAATCACTTAAATTCTCTTTGTAATTCAACAGCATAATAATAAATCAATCATGCAATAATTCAAGAGCAGAAACACATTAACACATACGACACCAAGATTTTATTGTGGAAAACCCGGTTAAGGGAAAAACCACGGGGTGACTAACCCAAGATTGTATTCTCTGTTAAAAGAATAAGAAGAACAAATGGCACATGCCAATTAGGGCTCACTGCCCAAGCACACTACTCATAAGAGGCCCACTGCCTACAGGAGACACACTGTCTATAGAATAATAAATATTACATACTTGAACTGAAGAATAGCATCTTCACCATGCTTGAGTCAGTTCCATTTAAGCTCAATACTTCTGCTTTGCTTTTCACTCTACTCCTCTCTACCACACATTCATCTCTACAAGATTTCTTTGAAATGAGTTCACAACTTCTTATTTATACAAGACTTTTGACTTTATGATAATCATCCAAGTCGGCATACATTACAAAGCAAATACATAAATACAACATGACTGATTACCAAAAGACTTTACGCGAATCAACACATTGTCAGCCACACAGATCTGAGACTTCAATCTTCCTTTAGGAACATGCCATTCTTTACAGAACATCTTCAAGATCATCTGCAGGATGTGTAACTCATCCGGTCGGCCAAACTTAAGAAGAACATCATCATCCGGAAGTAATTCTTCAATTACGAGCTCAATCTTTAATGCGGATCACCAACACGAACTGGACACAATCCAAAGACCTTCACAAGCTTGCCTAAATCACCAAGAACATCCACACTACTTCTGTTTACTGAAATCTTTCTCTCCTTCATCCAGAACCTCAAGAACACAGTTTGTCATTACTGTCATATTGGAATAAGTGCTTGCGGACTTCCAGACCATGAACCAATTGAGTTGTTAATTAACATTGACTTCCTAAACACTCCACCAAATCCGCAGAACAAGATATTGCATCTCTAGATCTCACCGGACCTATCTGAGTCACTTTGTCACCTCTAAATATCTGCCAGAACCAGTTTTACTCAAGTGGCCATAACTCCTTCAGATCTTCATGCAGACCTCTCAAATCTTTATTGGATCATCTTAAGGCACATATCAACGAACTCTTTTATGTGCATCCTCTGATCTTCAACTTAACTGGGATCTTCACCTCACTGTCTTGATAGGACTAATTTTCTCAATATCCTCAGCATACAACTCATCCAATCCTTATCATCAATGCAACAGGAGTATGTTGACATCAATGATAACACTGGCTAGGCCCATACTTGCAACAAAATCAACATTGAAGTTTCTTTGCTGCAACCTATCAAAGATATCCTAGAAATAAATTAGATAAATAAGAGTTTATGCTTGAAAACACCAGGAAGAAAGAAGAAACTGCCAACCACCATACAAGTGGGGGATGGATGTCTTGTCAAGAAAATTGACTCCTCTAAAGTATGGGGATCTAGGTAGCCCCATCATTTCATTCATAATAAAAGGAGTTCTAGTATCAAATGTGTTAATTGACCTAGGATTTGCCATCAATGTGATGACAATAGACACTATAGATACATTATTCATGATTGTAAGGTAGCCCATGTACATGGTTTTACAACTGGATGATCAATCCATTACAAAACTAGGAGTGTTGGAGGACATCGTTGTCATGATAGATACTTGGGTATACCCAATGGACTTCCTTATTCTCTAGAAAAAAAGAGGAAATCTAGTTATCTGATCATATTAGGTTGGCCTTGGTTAGCTACAATAACATCCTTGATTTATTGTAGGTCTGGGAACATGACCATCTCTAATGGATCCAAATTGAAGGAACTATCTATCTATCCACCTACCAAACCTTCCTTACAACGTGAAAACAAGCTTTAGGTGGATGATCTCACTAATTCAAATGATGAAAATGTATCCACCCTAGCCATGGTAACAATAATAGAACATTGGGAAGAGTACCATATGTAGGAGGAATAGGATGGATAGCCTCTTTTAAATATAATACAACAGGATGTCACCAGATAACTCTAAAGATGTACTCAAGAATATCTAAGAGCATTTGACTACCCATTTTTAGAAGCAATTTCATAAAAAATAGACTACCAACATGTAAGTACATTGCATCAACTACTTCCTCATATTTTCCCTTTAAATACATTGATCAATCCCTACCATGAAGTTTATTATCTTCAACTGGGCACAAAACAAGTCATTGTCCAGCCAAATAAACAATATTCATTAATAGATGGTTGATAGATGTTGAGGAGATCCAAGTCATAGAACTATTGTGAAACCATACATAGGAATTTGCTTGGGAATATAAGGACATGAAAGGGATCCACCCAAGTATATGTACCCATCATATTTACACTGAGGATGTTAGACTTGTGAGGTAGCCACAAAGATGAATCAACCCTGCATTGAGAGAAATAGTAAAGGAGGAAATAGAGAAACTATTACAAGTAGGATTAATTTATCCTATTTTAGATAGTCAATGGGTGTCACCATTGGTCATTGTGCCTACGAAGAATGGGAAATGGAATGTTTGTATTAGTTATAGGGAGCTAAACAAGGAAACCAAGAATACTATTTTCCTCTTCCTTTCACTGACCAAGTTTTGAATAACCTGGCTAAAAACTATTATTTATCCTTTCTAGATGGCTTTAGTGGCTATAACCAGATCTGAGTGACTTTATATGACCAACATAAGATGAAATTTACTTATCCTTTGGGTTTCTATTCTTATAGGGTCTTGTCATTTGGATTGTGTAATTGCCTAGCAATGTTCTAGCAGGTTGTCTTAGAAAATCTTTGCTAATCTAACCAATCCATGTGTTGATGTATACATGGATGATTTTATAGTCCATGAGAAAACATTTGAAGAATATTTGGAGAGCCTCAACAAAGTTCTTGAGAGGTGTACAAAGAACATCAATTATCTTTGAATCATGAGAAATGTCTCCTCATGATGAATGTAGGAATAGTGTTGGACATCATGTCTCTCAAGAAGGCATCAAAGTAGACCCTAAGAAGATTGAAGTAATTTGGTAGATACCTACACCTCAAACCCAAACAAAGGTAAGACGTTTCCTAGGGCATGCTAGTTATTATAGAAGGTTCACTGAAAATTTTAGAAAAAGAGCTAATCCATTGTTCACATTGCTATGAAAAGATTACGAATTCAAGTGGATTGATCAGTGCCAACAATTTTGAATTAATTAAGAAGTCTTTAATCACATCACCTATCATAAAAAGACCCAATTTGGGAGAGCCTTCTCACATTCATATGGATGCATCTAATCAGATAATAAGGTGGTCTTAGGGTAGAAAAGTGAATTAAGAGGTATGCATGCTATTTATTATATTAGGTAAAACTTGAAACCCGTTGAGAAAAACTATACAACCACAAAAAATAATTTCTTGCAATAGTTTATGCCATTAACAAATTTTGCCACTACATTATAAGGTACAAGATGTTTATCCATATAGATCATTCTACCATTAGTTACCTCATGAACAAGGCCATTGTAGGTGGTAGGATCATTCAATGTTTACTACTATTGTAAGAGTTTGACATAACCATCATTGAAAAACTAGGGAAAGATAATGTGGTTACTGAATTTTTGTTGAGATTGAATTTGTAGGGAAACAAAGAACCGGGTGGATGATGCCTTCCCCGATAAACATTTATTTTCCATCTCTATTCAGTCTCCATGGTTTTCTAAATTGGATAACTACTTGACTATAGGGAAGTGTCCTTTGTATTTCAATAAGAAATAAGTAAAGTGGTTAATTAGAAACAACTCATAGTTTATGTGGTTGAATGGTATACTATTTAAATGATATCCTGATCATGTTTTGTGTAGATGTGTGTAGGAAACAAAAGTACATGACATCATTTGTGCATGTCATGATGAATCCTCCGGAGGACATTGTTTAGTTCTAAGGACTAGACAATTGGAGTTGGATACTACTAGCTCACTATGAGTAAGGACATACATAATTATGTCAAGCACTATGATCAATTCCAGAGGATGGGGTGCTCAACAATCTCCAACAAGATGCCTCTCCACCATCAAATGGTTCTTGAATCATTTGAGAAGTGGGGAATATACTTTTTTGGACCTATTGACACACCGTCTAGAGGTAATAATTACATCCTAGTTTGTATAGATTATGCTACTAAATGGGTGGAAGCTAAGGCCTCACCTACTATGCATGAGGAGAAGGTAGCATATTTATTGAATAAACACATCTTGTAGAGATTTAGAGTGCCAAGAGCTCTTGTCTTAGATAAAGGTCTGCAATTTATGTTAATAATGATCAAGGCATTCATGAAAAAGTACCAAATCAACCACAAGAAGTCATCTCCTTACCCCCTTAGTCAAATAGACAAGTAGAGGTGACCAATAGAGAACTGGAGAATATCTTGACAAAGACCATATCAATCAACAAATTAGATTTGGTAGACAAGTTGACAGAAGCTATTTGGGCCTACAACACCACTTGAAGGACCACTACCAACTTTACCCCCTATGAGCTAGTATATGGAAAGAAGCCAACACTCCCTATAGAATATGAGCTAGAAACTTTGAATACAATGTTAGAGTTGAGAATTGACTTGACATAAGCCCAACATCACATGATAATTCAACTTAATAGATTGGATGAGATGTGATTGGAAGCACTTTAGCGTATAGAACTCATTCAATAGTAGAGAAAGGAATGGCATGAAAAACACATCAATAACAAACAATTCAAAATAGGGGTTTGGGTCTTATTGTATGAAGACTTCAAGGGCAAGTTGCATACTAGGTGGTTAGGACCATATGAGGTAATTCAAAATTTCAATAATGGAGAAATACAACTATTGCTAATAGATGGGAGTCATAGGAAACTTTTAGTCAACAGCCATTGAATGAAGGTATAGCACAAGCCAACATCTAGGGAGGAATTCACAACAGAGCTACAATCTCATATTAAGCACTATACTATGGAAGATCTTTCTTCCATGGGTATGGTATCCTAACTCCTTGTAGCCACAATAAACTAAACACAAATAAAATGGGAAGGATTGAAAACCAAAAATGATAACTTTTTTAAAAAAAGAGGGAAGGATTGAAAACTAGAAATGGTGGTCCTTCCCACACAATAGGGCTTAAACTCAGCCAAGATGATTCTTACCTCTACACCAAATGCCAACCAAGATGTATGCTCTAGCCCCTTTAGATAATTTTGCAGGGTCCCTGACTATGCAACTGAACATAGATAGCTCCATATTTCCCAAGATGAATAGGTCATTACCATGAATGAAACTCTTGCAAGGATTTGAATAACACCATTACACTTACAAAGTTCTAAACAACATATTTGAACTAGCATGGCTCTGCATTACTAGAGTTAGATGAGGGCATTGACACCATTAGGAATTAAGTACTTTGCTTCTATTTATCTTTTCTACAAAATAATTATGTTATTAGGAATGTCATTAAGAATGTCAAGTCCTTGGGAATGTGTAAGCACATGACTCACTCAAGAATCAGATGGGATTTCCCCTATGCTGATACATGGCAACTAGCACCAATTCGTGATAGGTCGTAGGTGAGGTTCAAAGGTGGTGATGGTGGCAAATAATTATCATAACAACCAAATCATTATTTGATGCACAACAAAAATGATGGTAGTAACCCCCTACATAGATCATCATGGCTTTTAGTGATATGCCAAGTCTGGAAATGGTGACTTGTAATAAATAGGAAGGTGTCATTTATATGAGTGGAAAAGGGAAGTACAATTTAAATTTTTAACAAATACGCTCTAAATCATGCATGCGTATCAAGTTAGTATGAGGTTAATGAATGGAAGGTGATGGGCATGTCACGTCGATATGACACATTAGATGTTATTTTACACCTCTCACACTAATACCAATCAATGCAATAAGATCTTTGAATTGATAGTTACCTAATTGATATCATAACAATTGAATAATTTACTTTGGAGCCATTTCCATACTTGTTATTCATAGGAACACTTTTTAAATCCTCAAGTGTTGAATTCACTAGCAACTGTAGTCAACAATAGGTATTCTATAGTGACCATGGGCCAAAAATGAAAGTCTAAGCTAGAGAATGTAGTGTTTGATACCTAGAGTTCAAAATTTTTTACCCACATTGGATGGCTAGACTTCCTTCAAAAATTTGAAGGATATCATGAAATAAATTTGGTTGAGGAGTTCATTTCAAATTTTCATTTAACTTTTACTACAGTAAAAGGAGTTTACATTGAAGTTGATGCAGAGCATCCACCACTCAAACCCTAACATACAATTGCAAATGTATGTCTATGCATTTCTTTAATATGCATACATCCTTCATTATATGTTTATTTGCCTATCGGTAAAACATAACACCATCGGCCACCTTCATACTTATCTCCCCGATGCTGAACTCACCCCGATGTATATCTTTTACGCTTGTATCTATCGCAAGATACATTCCTCGTTTATACATACAAACACTTACCTGCTACACCCGTGATCCTCCTGCATCTATCGCTTCCTCTACGCTGAACATACAACAGTCAACTTGTCAGCATCGGTTACCTTCACCCGATCTATCAGTTGCCGCTTGCACATAGCCCTTTGTATCGCGGAATGTATATTCCGATATACAAACGATACATACAATTCTTCACCTGCTGTCTCGGTGTCCTTACCTCCTACTATAGGTCGCGCCTTGTATCCGTAGACCTAAACCCTTCGAACATACATGCGGGTTACCACCTCAACCCGTCAACCAATGTATCTTTTGTTGTATCTTTGCCACATACAACACAAAATGCAAATGCCAGATATTCAGAAACTATCTCCCCCATACAACTGCAGTATATACACAAATTGTCTCCGACATGCAAAAGACATATACTCATCAATTGTCTAATCTGATGTACATTTATAACATACAAACCTGCCAGATACAATTGATGGATACACAGGAACTGTCTGCACATGCAACAGGGATATACACACACACTGCTTCCGACATACATCTACAGTATACATAGAGATTGTATACTCGATCCTCCTAACCTTTGACATGCATTTTCAGATATGCATTCGACAGATACTCACAACCTCACTGCGGGATATACAAGAAATATACCTGATATGCATTTGCGATATACTCAGAGAATGTATATCTTCAATGTACATTCAGAATGTACATACTCAACATGCAAACTGATTATACATCTGCTAACTCCTTTGTATCCTTTGACCACGTTGACTATTTTGTATACACCGAAACTCTCTCTCTCTTGTATGCGACAGACTTGTATATTCTTCCATACAACAGTGATGGACCAAAAGCGATATACTCACAACATATGAAAGCGATATACACATGGATTGTATATCTCACATACAAAAGTGATATATACACAAATTGTATCTTTTTGCAAACCCGCAGATTTTCACTGTTTTCAGCCATTTTTCACTTAGTGACTGATTCGATCTGCTTTTCCTTCAATCGTGCAACCCTCTGCACTTCACCAATCTAGCATGTAGTCATGCTAGAACCCTCTAAAGCTTATCTTTGCCCGATCCTACAAGCGTGAACATGGACAAAACAAAAAACAAAACCCTAACTAATATATATACAACCATTCCACCGATTCAGAGAATCAACTGGTGGAATGGATAAATGAATCCATCCGACCTCAGTACAGAAAATCAATTACATAGTGAATTCAAATGCAATGGAATCTTGTTTATTATGCTTCTTCAGAAATGTGATTATAGATGCTCTGTTTCTAATTCCACAACTGAACTGAACTACAACTGATTACAACACATACTATCTATCTATCTCTCGATCTGTCCCTGGGGGAGTATTTATCTACTCACAAAGAGTAGTACTAACTTGGATTCCCAGCGGCTGGGAATCACTTCCAGGTGGCTGGGAGATACAACTGTCCAATAGACTCCAACTAACTCTAAACTAACAACCTAAAAATAGCAAGCATTAGTCAAACAAACCTTATTACATTTAATGGTCATTTAGGACCTTATTGAAAACATAAAACTAAACATAAAACAACTAAATGCCTCATGGAGGCCACTGTGGGTTAGGTGCACCTGCATCATACTCCCCAATTTGAAAAGAAATCATGTCCCATGAGTTAAGTCTTTGACTGAAACCACCTGTAGCTGCTACTGTCTCAAATTTGCCCCATGATCTCTGTGCTGTAGCCTGCTTCCATGGAGGCAAATACTCATGCCTAGCACTGTAGGCTCTTCTCACACCTTGCTAGTCATTCTTTCTGACCATCATCTTTGTCTGGACAAGGACAGGGGAAACCTCATTAACTGCTATGGCAGAATGTGTCTGTCTTTCAACTCTTAGGGGACAAACAATAGTCCCTACTATGACTACATCCTTGTCATTCCAATCAGCCTGTCGCTGTGTACAAACCTGTTTCTGAACCTCAGTCAGAACTGAAATCTTCTCCAAACTCTGGTCTCCTTTCCTGGAGATATCCTCAGCTACTGTTGACTCTGCTGGAGGCATCTTCACAAACTCCTTCTGACCTACCAAAATAATTTTGCTTGTTTTCTTTGCTTCAGCATCCTTCTGCAATGGTGCCAACAAAATAGTTCTCCCATCCTTCTTGATGGTGTAGGTATTAGCATACCCATCATACAATGCTCTCCTATCAAATTGCCATGGCCTACCCAACAGTAGGTGACAACATTCCATGGGCAATATGTCACACAAAACTCTATCCTGATAATCTCCAATCTGAAAATCAACATATGCCTATTCATATACCAAAAGTGATTGACTATCACTTATCCAAGATGCTTTGTAAGGATTTTGATGTGGAATCCTTTCCAATTTTAGTTTATCCACCATTTCCTCAGATACCATATTATTTGTTGAACTAGAATCTATTACTACCTTGCATACTTTACCTTTGCTTTTGCAACAGGTCCTAAAAAGTGCTCTCCTTTGGAACATGTCCTTGGATGTCTTCAAGATTGTTCTCCTTAACATCAATGCTTCTCCTGTCTCAGGATATGCATAATTATCAGGAGCATTCACACTATCAGATTCTTGGACCAGATTTGCCCTCTTTTCTCCCTCTGAACTTGTTACCTTTGTTGGAGATTTAAAAGATGGATGCCCATATTCACCACAAGTGTAACACTTTCCAGAAAAGTAGAACCTCTACCACCTCCAAATCTACCTCTTGTCCCTTTCCATCCACCTCTAAAATCATATTGTTCCTGTCTTTTATCAATCTCTTTCTGGTCCTTATTGGTTTGCCTTGTTGTAGGAGCTGATCCTTTTCCTCTGGTATTGTTGCCTCTTCCTCTCATGGACTTGTCCTATCTCCTTTTCATCTTCTCCTCAATCCTAATTGCCATTTGATAACATTCTTCCACACTCCTAGGGTTAGCCAAAACTAATTCATCCTGTATATTCAATTCAAACCAACTAAATATCTAGCAACCTTTTCAACCTCATTCTCATGATGACCAGAACTCATACTCAACTTGTAAAATTCCTCAGTATATGCCTTCACATCCATTTCTTTTTGTCTTAAAAATTGCAGCTTCTTAAACATTTGAATTTCATAATCCTGGGGTAAAAATTTACCTTTGAATCTTGCTACCATCTTGTCCCATGAAGAAATCTTGGACTTACCTTGCTTTCTTCTTTCTAATTGTACATAATCCCACCGTACCAAAGCATGACCTGTCAATTTGGTCTTTGCAATCTTTACCTTATGTTCCTCCGGAACCTCCTCACATTCAAAGTGATTGTCTAATGCAGTAATCCAATCAAGTAACTCTTCCTCATTTAAACTTCCAGTGTACTTTGGAACATCAATCTTTACCTTAGGTTTGTCATTCTTGACTGCCCTTAACAGTTTTGCAAACCTCTGATCTTCAGCATTCAGTTCTTCATCTACCTCTTCAAATTCTTCAGCATCATCTTCTTTTTCTGATTCACTATCTTCCACTTCTCTTCTTTTGTTTGTCTCCAAGGCTGCAAGCCTGGCTTGAAGTGCTTCAGCAAGCTCTTTCATCTTCTTCATCTCCTTAGCATGTTTTTCCATCATCTCCTGCAATTCTCTAGCAGTACCATTACCTTTCAGAGGCATCTTGTCAACCTCTCAGTCCTTCTACTTCTGCCTTCTCAGTGAAAGAACCAAACACAGAATAGCCCAAACCTTTTACTGAGCTCTAATACCACTATGATGCAAAGCATCCACCACTCAAACCCTACCATACAATTGCAAATGTATGTCTATGCATTTCTTTAATATGCATACATCCTTCATTATATGTTTACTTGCCTATCGGCAAAACATAACACCATCGGCCACCTTCATACTTATCTCCCCGATGCTGAACTCACCCCGATGTATATCTTTTACGCTTGTATCTATCACAAGATACATTCCTTGTTTATACATACAAACACTTACCTGCTACGCCCGTGATCCTCTTGCATCTATCGCTTCCTCTATGCTGAACATACAACAGTCGACCTGTCGGTGCCGGTTACCTTCACCCGATCTATCGGTTGCCACTTGCACATAGCCCTTTGTATCGTGGAATGTATATTCTGATATACAAATGATACATACAATTCTTCACCTGCTGTCTCAGTGTCCTTACCTCCTACTATAGGTCGCGCCTTGTATCCGCAGACCTAAAACCCTTTGAACATACATGCGGGTTACCACCTCAACCCGTTAACCAATGTATCTTTTGTTGTATCTTCGCCACATACAACACAAAATGTAAATGCCAGATATTCAAAAACTGTCTCCCCCATACAACTGCAGTATATACACAAACTGTCTCCGACATGGAAAAGACATATACTCATTAATTGTATAATCTGATGTACATTTTTTATCTACATTCATCACATACAAACCCGCCAGATACAATTGACGGATACACAGGAACTGTCTTCACATGCAACAGGGGTATACACACACACTGCATCTGACATACATCTGCAGTATACACAGAGATTGTATACTCGATCCTTCTAACCTTTGACATGCATTTTTAAATATGCATTCGACAGATACTCACAACCTCACTGCGGGATATACAAGAAATATACCTGGCATGCATTTGTGATATACTCAGAGAATGTATATCTTTAATGTACATTCAAAATGTACATACTCAACATGCAAACCGATTATACATCCGCTAACTTTTTTGTATCCTTTGACCGCATTGACTATTTTGTATACACTGAAACTTTCTCTCTCCCTTGTATGCGACAGACTTGTGTATTCTTCCATACAACAACGATAGACCAAAAGTGATATACTCACAACATACGAAAGTGATATACACACAGATTGTATATCTCGCATACAAAAGTGATATATACACAAATTGTATCTTTCTGCAAACTTGCGGATTTTCACTGTTTTCAACCATTTTTCACTTAGCGACTGATTCGATCTGCTTTTCCTTCAATCGTGCAACCCTCTACACTTCGCCAATCTAGCATGCAGTCATGCTAGAACCCTCTAAAGCATATCTTTGCCCAATCCTACAAGTGTGAATATGGACAAAATAGAAAACAAAACCCTAACTAATATATATACAACCATTCTATCGATTCAGAGAATCAACCAATGGAATGGATAAACAAATCCATCTGACCTTAGTACAGAAAATCAATTACACAGTGAATTCAAATGCAATGGAATCTTGTTTATTATGCTTCTTCAGAAATGTGGTTACAGATGCTCTGTTTCCAATTCTATAATTGAACTAAACTACAACTGATTACAACACATACTATATGTCTATCTCTCGATCCATCCCTGGGGGAGTATTTATCTACTCAAAAAGAGTAGTACTGACTTGGATTCCCAGTGGCTGGGAATCACTTCCAGGCGGCTGGGAGATACAGTTGTCCAACAGACTCCAACTAACTCGAAACTAACAACCTAAAAATAGCAAGCATCGGTCAAACAAACCTTATTACATTTAATGGTCATTTAGGACCTTATTGAAAACATAAAAATAAACATAAAACAACTAAATGCCTCATGGAGTCCACCGTGGGTTAGGTGCACCTGCACCAGAAGTTAACTCTAGGATCATCAATCAACTCTCCAAATTTCTTGAGGTAGGGGAAGATATTTCACAATCTAAAGTTCCTTATGAAGAGTTGATTCAAAAGTTCCATGTCACTTCGAAGCCCCTATCGAGGTATATCCTTAGCAAGGGTATCACAAAATGCATATATAGAAGTATCCTTTCAGAGCCATGGTCTACTATGGTTCTATGGGCTATGAAATTCTTTACTTGTGATGGGTAGTATGGTATGGTCTTAGGACTAGGAATGAGAATGATCATTCATTTATGGCATGGCCTTAATAGGCCTAAATACCTCATCAATTTTCTTGTCTTCCTTTATAATTGCCTACAGAGCATGACCAACAAATTCAAAAGGAACAATGGACAAATCAGCCACCATGAATCCATCTTATTATCAAACATCAATTATTGTATCAAGAAGATGGGTAGAGGAAATGGGAAACATTTCTCCAGAGTAGGCCAGAGAAAAAGAAGAAAGAAAAACACACTCTAACTCCCACACCATCCGCTCCATAAAATCCACTCACTCACTCCTCCTAACAACACCTAACAACAAATAAGCCACTTGTTATTAACTTAGAGGAAGCTGAAGCAACCACCTCCATCACAAGCCCTATAAGGAAGCACTGGAGGCTTATTTTGCAAAAAGATAATGAAGAAGAAAAGGTAGGAATTGTTGAAATCTTGGGCAACATGTCGATGGGTCATTCAACACTAGAGGAGTAGCATTCCAAATCTCTTCATAGGGAAGGGAAACATCTCTTGACATAACAAGACATGGATTTAGTAGATGAACAAACTCTACAGGCTCTTGCTCATCTAAGGTAGAGCACTCCATGTAACAATAAAGACAATAATTAATGGAGTTGCAACAACTTCTCTCTGATAAGGAGAAAGAACTAGAAGCAATGCAGTAGTAGGCCACATAATAAAGGGAAATGCAAAATATATTGATTTTTGATCTTAAGCGCACCCTAGAATGAGAAAGAATAGGGGCCACCACAAAAGATTACTGGATCACACTCATTTCATAGCAATTACCACAAGTTGCTCCCACCATGGACAAAAGTGTACAAGTCTCCTTCCCAACACCCCATTCCACCAGCCTTGGTTAGAATAAGGGAGGAGAACAGTAGGTTCTAGAGAGCTCTATAGGCCCTTGAATAGGATAATAATTCTATTGAGGAATGGGTGACCCAAGCTTGTGAAATTGGAGAAGCTCTTATAGCCCTTCAGTAGCCTTCATGTGTGTATGCCCTCTTTCTAGGAGAGCACTTCCCATGGTGGAAGATTTTGAGGATATCTTGTAAACTTCCATTTGATTTTAACAATGATAAAGAATTTGTGTAAAACTATTTTGAAACTACATTGGAGCAAAAGGATATACTATGTGAATTCTACTAGCATGGGTTTTTAATGGGGCACCACCATATTTCCATGCTCAATCTATATGTGGGTAAAATTTAGTTATGGACTTTTATCTCTCTTCTCCACCATCAGATTGAATGGGAAAATAGGATAGTAGAATATCACATTGTGGAAGCCACTATAGGTCTTCTGATGTGCCATGAATACCCTAGAGCCACCTATGTTGGCAAATGGTCAGTGCTCCTCATGGGATTCGTGACATGGACTAACCGCCTCCCATGGATTCATTAACTCTAGCGCTTGTATCAAAAATTGACAGGTTGACCTTTTGGTTTAATGGCAATCGTGGGCCAACAATTGGTATCAAAGAGAAAGGCCACGGGTTTGAATCCCCTCGGGTAATGTTGGGGGGAGTTTGTTGGCAAATGTTCAATGCTCCCCATGGGATTCATGACATGGACTAACCACCTCCCATGGATTCATTAACTCTGGGGCTTGTATCAAAAATTGATAGGTCAACCTTTTGGTTTAACAACAATCGTGGGCCAGCAACCTACTTCTCTAAAAGCTTCATGGCCATTGTATATCAACTAAAAATCAAAGAATAATATGCATAAAATCTACTTTGGCATTGGTGCATTACAGGATCATGAGGGTTACCTTCCTCTAGCCATAATTAGAGCTTGCATAAATAGATGGGAGGGTGTGCCAGAGGATTTAAAGAGAAGGGAGACCATATCACCAACCAATCTAATGTGGCACCTCCCTAGGGGGAGAACCCTCATTATACATATTCAAGAAAGCAACAAGATTAGATTCTGACCTCACTTGATCATTATGCCAGCTCTTGTTTAGACTACTACAGGGAAAATACTATAGGAGAAAACATAAAAATGGTAGAGGAGAATTTTAAATATTGATGGATATGGATAGGGTGGGAAGAATTTCATTCAATACAATGAACGAGACTATGATTGCAAAAAAATATTGGAGGATAAGACACTAGCTAGAGAAGATGAAGTCTAATTTATCCCATGAGGACATGGTTTGGTTCCAGTAGGGGGAGTGATGAGTTGTAGTATTGCTTTTATATTTCATAAAGATATTGCTTAATTTCTCTATTCTTTTAATGGAATTGGTACACTTAATACATAATTAATTATAACTATTTTAAAGACAGATGAATGGTATGTTTTGGAACTTGTTTCTTCAATGGTTAAATGTGCTTAGATGACTAGACTTCCTTATTTTTGTATATTTATATGTGTTTTTTATGACAAAAATAGACATAGGAATTATGATCTAAACACTCTAGATCTCTCTAGAGTTATTTGCATAGAAAAACATTTAGCTCTAGACCAACACAATAGAGCTTTGGAGTGGTACTATAGAATTCTAGCTATCGAGTAATTCACAAATGCAACATCTGCGTGATCCATTTCAACATATGACACTAATTTTGGTGTTCACCACATAAAATATAGGATGAGTTTGAGTGACTTCAGTTAATTTGGTTGTCAAGAAACTTTTGACTATCTTTTTTCAGTGTTTTCCTTCATACCCTATTCTCATGGACTTGAAACTCTAGTAATGTGGATAACTAAAGTATCTTTCTATTCTATTGTCCTTTAACTTAGGATTCACTCTAGTGTGACTCATATTTACTATTTTCTCTCATCTTAAAATTAAGAAATAAATCTAAGTTAAATTGAAGCTAGATTTTGTTCAGAATAAGAGACTTGCAGTCTCAAAAGTAGCCGTAGGGATTCATGCTTCAATAAGTCTTAGTTAAGTCTAGATTCCCTTCAAATATAAGAAGTAGAGGGGAATTCATTCATTAGTTAGTTTAAATCATCAAGCATTTTTCTCTAGAAAATAATTTTATAAGGAAATAATTATATAGCAAGACATTATGTAAGATCTCATTTCTTTATCAGTTGAAAATAAGAATAAAACCATTCTAAACTTTTCTTAGTGTAGAAGATCAATCCAAATGGGGAGTAGGGCCTACTCTACTTGAAGGAGATCTTATGGTATTCTTTATATACTTTAGAATAAGGACCTATAGACAATTGTATAAATAATAGAATATAACCAAAAATATTTCTCTTTTAGCATTTATCTTTCAACATTTTTATTTAGCAAGTGTGTTCATTACTTTTAGCATAAATATTTATTTTCAGCATGTGTATTTATTTCAGCAAGTGAATTCAATTAAAGTGTGTTTGTTTCCAACGACATTAAGTTGGGTTTCAATCCCATTTTAGCTATTTTAGGATAGAATAGTATCCTTGAGATTTAGAAACCCTATTACCAATCGCTCTAGACAACACCCCAGATTGATAAAATTAAATGATGAGTAAATTGAAAAGACTATAATGGCCTCATCATATTGTTTGTGCAATGAAACTGTAATCTATGTACTACAAGGAATGATGTACCTTTAGATATGATAAATTCTCAAAACCTACTCCAACTCCTTTCTTAGACTTTGAACCATCAAATTTTAGTGTTTAAATCTGATCATTTACTTTTATTTTAGACGATGAGATGTAAGATTCCACCTCCTTTACTTTTGACATCACTTCTTCATGAACTGAACCTGTATGGATAGGTTCTATATCTAGTATTGGGTATGAAAAAACACACTGCTTTGGAGTCCTATCAATACCTTTTACTTGCTGATAGCTACCATACATAAGAAGCATGTCAACTTTGATTGTGAATCATTGTGAATCCTACACCAATTAGGGAGTAACAAATATTATAGTAGTACTTTCTTTCCTATATTGGCTTGATCCTTAGTGAATTTGGATACAAATTATTTGAAACTCTCAATACATCATTCTTCATCTTCAATGGAAGACTCCTTGTCAGATTCAATCAACATTTCAGTACTGTTAAATCCCTTAATAAGATTTCCATATAAAAATTCCTCAGTATCCTGATGAATATCCTTGTTTGGCTCTTGACTTGTAACAAAAGCAAGTAGCACTTCTACTTCTTCCATGCTTGTGGGAGTATACCCACCTAGATCTTCCTTTGAAGACAAGCTCTCATTATTGTGATTATATTCAGTGATCAGATGTTTCATTTTTGGTTCTCTTTCTATTTGAATATAATTTGGTATACCCCTCCAGGGAAGCCACAAATGAGAGAAATCAATATCCATGTATCCATTCAAAGTTTTTGACCAATCCTTGCTCTTAGAAACATTCCATATGCATTTTCAATGTCTACCACCTAAATATCAATATATTGTTGGAGACACGGATTTTAGGCTAATTGCACGTGAATATGGTCAAGCTCCCCCGCAACATTTAATTTATTATTGTCTAATTAATTAACTTTTCTCGAAGACTTAGTGGGGGTAAGACCAAGTGATTTACAAATTGATAAAGGCATAACATTAGTAGACACACCTAAATCTACTAGGAAGTCGTGAACATTCTTACCAAATATTCACAGTTTTAGCAAGAAAGGTGGTGATTTCTTCTTCTCTTTATAGATAGCTACATGTGTACCATAAATTTATACTAGAATCTTGTCTTTTCCTTTGTTGTATTTCACCTGGTTGTCCCTTGATGAGATTTCTTTTTCTAAGTTCTCTCTAATTGTAGGCTCTTCTAAAGATTGAAAGAAAGCATGCTTGACTCTTGGGATTTTCATTAATTCAAAGATTAGGAAACTTACCTTCATCTTCTTCATTTATCTTGCTAGCTTCATGCTATACTAATGGACCTATAGTAGTACTGTGAGAATTAGAAACATGAATTATTATCTTAGGAGGCTCTAGATTGTTGCTTGCTCTAGGATCAAGTGAGGTATGATTATTATGAGTGGAAGTAGTAAATGGAACTTTAGGCTAATTTCCCCTCAAATTGTAGGTATTCCTTCCTAGATACTGTTGATATGCCTAGAGTTTATTAATTGTCTCATCAGGATCATTATCTTCTTACATAGGGAAACCATAACTTTCTACTACTACAATTGTATCATAGTTGGTTGGTACCATCTCATATCCTATTGTAGGTGGAGAATCCTAGATTTTTGTATTTTGTATTCCCCTCTAAAAATATTTCAAGCTAATTTAAATTGAGGACATTCAAGCTTAGAATATGCACATGCATTGTGCATTCTACACCAATTAGACATGACGGCTTCTACTAAGTGAACTCTTCTAGATGAATGACTTTCTCCTTGTTTTTTATTGTCCAATGGGGAAGGAACACTATTATTTGGCCATGTATTCCAAACTTTATTATGCCTCTAGAAGTTTTGATTATGATTTCTCTAAGAGTGCTGAAGATATTTATTATGATTTCTGAAATGTGTTACTTCAGTAGTCAATTTCTTAACTTGCTCAATCAATTCCTTTATACTATCTTTCTCCTCTTGGACTCTTGCAATTGTTGTATCTCAAGATGTGAGGAACAAAGGTTGACTAGTAGGTGGTTACTTTTGAGATTGTTGCTCTAAGATGTAGGACCATTTCTTGAGTAGTTATAGGAACCTTGGGCATATGGCCAGCCACTAGGACTAGGTTTTGGATAGGGGTATGATTGGTTAGAGAATTATTTATCCTATAAATCTGATTTGGCATCCCTGGGTTTCCTAGAGAAACTAGGGGTCCATGCCCAGATTGGCCCTTCTACATATTCACTTTCAGTACTTTAGCATAGACACTAGGCAGAGTTGTTATAGTTGTTGTGGATCTTCTTATAAAATATAAGTGAATGGATATAGTGTTGAAAGGTAGAATTTAAGAGTAACAAATTCATTAGTAGCATAATGAGTCTTGATCTGTGAGTAGGCCCTCTAAAATTTGTGAGTTAAAGTACTAATCCATTCATTTTCCTCCCTCTTGATGTCAAACAATTAGCGATATAGGATATATGGATCAATAGGAACCCTGTACCTATCAAGAAAACCTTCCTCTATATGAGTACATGAAGTGATGGATCCTACAAGTAGATTATAAAATAATAATATGCTTCCTCTCCCATGAATATGGGAACAACCTACTACCAACATCTTCCTCAGTTATTTGTAACTGACCACAAGCATCCAAGAAAATTCTATTGTGTTCCTCTATGGTCTTTTTGGGGTCCTTGTCTATATTCTTAGGCATCTAATGATAATCCTAGAAGTTGATGGGAAAAAGGTTTTGGCCAAACCAAGCCATGGGTTCATCTTGAGGATTCTCTTGTAAATGTAAATCTTCTTGGTATAGAACAAGTACACCTAGGTTTGGGCTCACCTTTGTCTTTCCTAGTTTTTTTTTGAATTTAAGATCTATTACCAATAAAATAAAAGTTTAGACATATAAAATTTAAGTGGCTAAGAAGGCCACTTCAGTTCTATTAGTCTAAATCATCTTCAAAACATAGATCAGCCTTGAGTTTCTATCATCATTATACAAAATTTAATAGATATGTGCATTGTTCCATCTATTTTAGCATAATAAAAAGACTTTCAAACTTATACAACTACTCTAAATATTTGTTTCCCCTATGTTTCTTTCTTTTCCTTTGGTGTCTTTCTCTTACCTTCCTTTATTCCTGCTCCTTGTGGTTCATCAACTATATTTTCCATTTGTAGCTCTTCCTTTTGCAGTGCCTCATTAGGTTTGGTTGGATTAGAAGACTCTAGATTCTTCCATTCATCATTCTTCCCTACATTTTCTTCGGCTATGTAGGCATTTTGTCACTTGCTTTAAAAGAATCCCATCCTTTCAAAGCTCCAAGTGGTGGTGGAATTCTCAAACTGATGTTATCATTTCCAAAATTCTGAAAGGTCTTCTCAAGGTCTCTCATTGCCTCATCTCTTCTCAGCTCGTGATGATGTTTGTAATACTAATTTTAGAAGTCTATATACTATTTTTTGAAATTTTCATCAACTCTTATTAAATCATGGGGCCAAAACTTCACAAATTTGACATCTGATCTAAATATCATAACTGACCCTTCGTCTATAATATGCATGAAGCTTTTGTAGACACCTAAAATTAACCATTACTTTCGACATCACCTTGTGACACCTTGCAACACATCTTGCTCTATGATCCCTTCCATCATCCAATTAGTTAAATAAATTATATTTATTTAACTAATCCCTTTTATCCATTTATCCCCCTTTAGACCAAATTAAATAAATTTTATTTATTTAATTTTCCCCCATATTCCTCCAATTAATTTAAATAAATTAAATATTTATTTAAATTAGCTCTCACATGCCACATGTCTCTCACAATTTAAATAATTTTATTATTTAAACTATTTGTCCTACACTTGTCCTCATCCTCAACCACTTGTCATCCTGCATTAAATGTGTGTCATAAGCACGTCCTCTCTAGAAATTAACTAAATAATCCCATTATTTGGTTACTTTCCCCACTCACATCCTTATTTTATCCCCCTTCCATCCTCATTTAATGTGCGTCATAACCACTAAATTCAACTTTTCATCCTAGCCATCCACCTCATACTGCACCGTTCTAATCTTAGCCATCCATTTTATTCCTTCTCCATCTATGAATTGAACCTCTCATTTCAATATCAACCCCCAACAATTTTTCATATGCACGCATATCTATTATTTTCCATTTATCTCTTTTATGGCTATTTCATATCTAGGTTATGCTAGTTTTTGTGAGCAGTCCACAATGCATGATCCATAGAACAAAGCTGGTGGAACTTGGGTGCACTCTACCCCCTTCTATCAAAAGTTTAAATTTGTGCAAGGTTAAGGGTATTACTTGTATTGTTTATCTTCCATGTTATTATCTTTCATTATTTTCATGGATTCACCTTTGAATTGGAATTTCTATAGTCATAGTAACCTGCTCAGGAATATTAGAAAGTGTGAGTCTACATAAAGACTCAGTAAGGATCCTCTTCTCACCCTGGTAGTGATCATCATTCCTTCTCTTCCATAGCAACCATAAATTTCAGTAGAAAATGATAACCAAAACATATTAGATTTGACATTGACTCCACACACAAAACCACATAAAATTTCTTTCCAAGTTACACTATTAGTTTAATCCCATTCTATAATGTTACCCATGAAACAAGACCACACTGTTTTAGCATAAGGACAGTTAAAAAAATATGTTCAATACTTTCAACATCATTGCAGACAGAGCACAAAATATTCTCATAACCAACAACCAACTTTTTTAGTAGTAGTAGCCACCTTAAATAACAATTTTTCGGTTCAATATATTTAGACCACAGACATTAAAGGTTTTAGACAACACAAACTGGTCAAGGTTCATGTTCCATTTAGTGTTAATATGCTTATAGACCATTTGGGAATCGGAGACCATCTTATACAAAATTTTTGGCTTCATTTTCAAGAGTTCAGTGCCATCATTCCATGTGATTTCATTAAAATCAATTGTGTCCCTTTTCATATTAATCTGATCATTTAATTTTTTTAAGGCTTTGCATATTATAGAGTATGTTCTCCTTTGTGAGTCAGGGATTCTAAATTCCTCTTTTATCTACAACCAACCTTTCATTTGATTATTATTAAATAGACCACTTAAGACCATTATTCCTTTTTTATTCCACTTCATTGTAGAGCATCCCTATAGCAAAGCCAGTGGCTTTGCCTTATGAACCAAATTCCACCATATGGATTTGTATCCACAAACTTCCTTTTTGGTTTTATTTATTGCCTCCTTATTCATCACATAGTGTTTAACAGATTCCCATGCTTTCCAAATGCTACAGAAAACTACAGACCTTGTAGGTTTAGCTTGAAAATTGCCAAATAATATATGATGTATATGTAGCTTAGTCCACTATTTTTTTTGGCACAATACTTTCTATGTTGTTTCTGACTAGAACCTTCCAAGGTTCATCTCGTCTTTCCTAGCTTTTCACTACTGATCTAGTTGTAATAAAACTTCATCACTTGATCTAGACCGAGTAATAATTTTACTTGGTTCCAACTTGAGGCCTTCCTGCTAGTGCCAATTTGTTCATGTGTGTTTTTGCATGTTATAACTTAGATAAAATATCAAGTACTTTATCTCTCCTAAAAAGAATCAAATCCCAACAAATTAAAAAATGACTACCCCAAGATCTCTCCTACTTAGGTCTTGGCCTTACAAGATAACTCAATTGTTTGATGTTATTTTCTTTTTACACACAAAGGGACTTACACAATTGTTCATTGGAACTTGAAAATAGGGTTTGATATGAAAAATAACAAAATCTAAGTTTATTAACAAACCTAGGAAGTTTCCTATATCTTGGATCTGGATACAACTTTATAACTGGAAACAATGTTCTTTCATTTGATTTTCAATGCTTTGGTGATACCGATCCTAAAATATAACATATTCTAATCATTGGGATAAAAAATTTCAAAAGATGGGTGTGAAAGACAAGGTTTTAGAAACTCCTAACTATGAACTTCTATACTTATGACATGAAGCATCAATAGACAGACCTCAAATAAACCAATCTGTACTTAACTAGATGTATCACATTGCTACAAAAATAGTTCAAACTTCAATGTAATGGAAGATGATTTTCAAATCATGAAATAACTTACTAAACACCCAATGTAGCCTAACAAGATATCTCACAATTGAACATAAAGCTAAAAATGTTTAGGTTAACTACATAGAGAAACTTACAATCAACAAATCACTAGTAGTATAAATATAGAAGATCCATAAAATACTCATAGTCATTCATGTCGTGCATTTTCCACACCATTTCAAAACTTTTGTTTTGGTAATATTTTGTGCAAGGTAACTAAAGAAGACTTCTACACCATCTGATCAATCTCTAAAATTGACGGCCAGTATGAGAAGAAAATGATGTGAGATTGGTCAAGTACTCCTTGATGCGCCATTAGATCTACCACATGCTAGAGATCTTTGGAATCATTTAAACATTGTTTTCAATAAAAAATGAGCACGAGTAGGGTCACTGCCAATATATTGCAAAAATGATACCTGGGCTATTAAACATTGCCCAAGGCTTCAACTAAACTCCAATGCCATCATCTCAACTTATATGCAGGTCTTCACAGATCCAACACACAACATTGAAAATGTATGCAATACATCATTCCAAATCATAACACAACATCTAAATTGAAAGTGGCAGCCATTATGAAACTCCAACATGGCAAACCATTTCTAACAGATGCATGAGCCCCAAACAAATCCCAAGGCATTAGTCTTCCAAGATCCTATGTAGCCATAATGAGGGGCGCAACCATTAGAAAATGGCACTAGCAAGAAATAGGATGCAAGAGTTGAGCCCTGACCAAAAAGGGATGGCATGCCATAATAAGAGTATAGGTTATTAAGGAGCACACCAAATGCTATATAAATCTAGTCTTCACCATGGCGCTTCCATTTCAGAATTACAAATCACTTCACAAACTGAAACAAGAAGGCAACCTCTAAAATGGAGTGCAATAAAGGAAGGAAGGTGCTGCCACCAAAAGTTCATGTGTGGATCTTGCAACCATTACATAGTTAAAGATAATAATAGTGCACAACGATTTGAACTCCAACACAAGCCTTTGTACCCACTATAAGGATAGAGTGATAAAAGGAACATTCTTCCAAAAGTTCCATCTCCAGCTTCAATGTTTTCAATCATCAACATAGCTTCAGAGAACATAAAATCTCAATGCACAAGCTTCATGAGAAGAGGCACAACTTCCAAATGAGAAAGTAGATATGCACATTGCACAACTTCTACAAATCAATGCAACTACCAAGGAAATGAATAGGTTGTTGCACATATGCCACCTATGGTTGTCATTGATGTCAACACTATGCTTGGATGCTGATATATTTTGATGGTGTGCTAACAGTGATGTTGCTGATGTTCATGGTTGGATGTCATGCCTTGATTAATTTCAAGTAAAGTTGTATTGAGCATGTTTGTGGTCAGCAGAGATGATATCATGATGATATATTAAGATGGGAATTAAAAGCATTAAGATGAATGATGATATATTAAGATGGGAATTAGAAGCATTAATGCTGATGTTGAGAAGATGTTGCTAATGGCATGTAACATGTTGTATGCTCTCTCCTATTATTCCTAAGGAAGTATGTTTTGATACAAGAAGACTCTGGTCTCCAGATGTTAGTGAATGCTGCTGTTGTAGGAAACTGCCAGGAAGACTGCTTAATAGAATGCTCTGCATTCCTCTACATTTGAAGATATGGTCATGTGTTTCAGAAGATAAGTTGGTCAAGGTGTGAAGGTGTTATATCTAAGATTTCAATTCATTACACCTTCCGCAGTGAGATTTATAAGTGAGAGTTCTGGTCTGTGCTCTAGTAAAATAAAGTGATGATGAAGGCTGGTTAGAATGCTCCGCATTCCTCCGCAAGTGAAGATTTATCCATGTAGTTTTGTGGACATGTTCAGGGATGTTCAATACATGCTACTTTGTAGTATCAAGTGATTTGGAGGTCCACATGATGTTTTTGGTCTCTCCCCGGTGGCACGAAGATAAACAGTGGGTAGTGTTGATGTTGTTGAGGCCGACTTGGGAATGTTGATGATATGCACCATAAAGTTGTTGTTGTGCAAAGTTCAAGGAGTGTTTGGAGATGTTGTGTGGGTCATGCCAAATCATCTAGAAGAGGAACAAGTAATGTTTAATCATTCATGAGTACTGCCAAGATTGTAAAGACCAATGTGCTACAAGCTTCATGTTTTCTTGCTTAAGGCCAACATAATTAATTTTGGTGAAGCGTGTGGATGTTGTTCCTTGAAGGATGATGCTGTGAAGAATGTTTAGGACTAGATTAAGTGTGTATTGGGATCTACAAGGCATGTTTCTCTTCCTAGTGTTGCATGTAGTTCATGTTAGGGCTTGCCCTCTACATGTTTCATGATGTGTGATCTCTGGTCGACTTGTAAATTGTAATATTCTTGTTGTATTAGACGACTTGTAATGTAATCAATGTAATGTCATGTATATATTGTGAACCTAGTTGATCTAGGTGAAGTATGATTGCAAATATGAGGGTATGAAGAGTAAAATATTAATATGATATGCATTATGTGTTGATAACTGAGAGGGGGGTGAATCAGTTATCTTAATTATTTTAGCTTTCTGAACTTTCTTAACTATTAATGCAACATTAATTGAAATAAGCAAACATAACCATAAAATGGAAATACACATGACACAATATTTTTGACGTGGAAACCCTGTTAAGGGAGAAAACCACAGGGTGATTAGCCCAAGATTGTATTCTCTGTTAGAAGAATAGAAATACAAAATGGTACTTGCCAATTAGGGTTCACTGCCCAAGCACACTGCTCACAAGAGGCTCACTACCTACAATAGTTTATACAAGAAAATTAGATACTTGAACTGATGAGAAGCATCCACATATGCTAAGGTTCAGTTTCGATTAAGCTCAATATACTGATCTGCTGCATTTCATTCTTACTCTCTTAGGTGCTGCTGTCCTGTTACATTCCAGACCTGTTTTACTGTCTTCACACTGCTCTTCTACTTTTATTCACACAACACAAATCACGACACACACCTTCATACCGAAATCAATTTGGTATATATATATGCATCAAGGATTTCATCCACTTTCTAGTCGGCATCCGGAATAGTCAATATTTATCCAAATTCTGATCTGTTGGCTAAATCCTTACTTATCAAGTGATGCGTATCAAGGAGATTCTTTATAGAAGTCATCTAACATGTCAGCCAATCATGAATGATACCTTAAGAACCTTGACCACCATCAATATCTAATCTGGAATAATTCTGATGCTCTGTCGGTCAATTCTTCCTCTGTCTACTCTCCTAAACCAGAACCCAATACTCAAGTACTCATACCTCTTCACTATTCCATGACCGGAGGCTCAATCCCTGGAATCTATCAGTCAAGGTACTCCTTTTGACTTTCTCAAATCCACACATTACCAAGATACTTCCTCTAAGAGATCCGGACCTATCTGTTGGACCTTGCTGCTTGCTCTGTTCTTGCTTACCGGACCCAAGTATCCTTCAATCTGACTTCTGGTAAAGATACACTATGTCCTATAGATGTGTGGAATGGTCTTTGTTTCCATCAATGACAACACCAATGAAGTCACACAATGTCTCTTGCCAACAATCTCCCCCTTTGGCATTGATGGCAACACTTAGCGAAAAATGACTAAGTGTTATACAACACTCCCCCTTGGTTGATGCTCTGTTCTATTGTACACTATACCAGAGCTCCCCCTTAGTTGGAGTCCACATTTTTCACTGCTCCTCACTCCTCCTTTGACATCAATGGCAAAGGGTGGGATCCGCACACCAGCATTTCAAAACTTAATCTATACTTAGTTGCATAAGTATATTATCCGGTTATACTTTACATATACTTTAGTATATCTGCAAAAGTGTTCTTTAATTGTACAACTTTTGTTGCCCAACTCTGCTTCATCCTGTCCAAAATTGAGATGTGACCACTCAACAAGAATGCAAAAGCTTCTGCCCTCTTCAGATCTGTCGGATCACTGGTCCGGTCTGTGGTTTGAGCATCATTTAGGGCCTCATGCATGGCCTCTAACTTAGGGATAATTATTCTTCTAAGTTCATTCAATCTACTTATTCTATTTTTCTTCTCCTTCTCAAGCTTCTTCATTTCATTTATGACTGCAATAGTCTGACACTCTTGATTTACTATGGAGGAGGATAGAGGATCAAAACTTTGAGATAAACTTAATAGTTTATCCTCTTGCTCTTTTACCTTCTTCTCAATGTCCTTGGTCACTTTAGGCCAGGATAAACAAAATTTGTAAATATCACCGCCATCTTTGAGAGCATTTTCTAAGCTCTTTAACCCAATATTCATAACTCTCCTATCATTGGTTATTAACCCTTGTACTTCTGATAATCTTTTTACCAAAAACTCTTTCCGGACCTTATCTTCTGCTGACTTCTCTAATGAATCAAAATGTGTGATAAAACTATTTACTAGAGATTTGAGATTACCGAATGAGGAGGCTGAGGGATCCTTCTGAAAAGATGGCATGATCTTTTCTAGTACACTGGATGCAATGTCTATGATCTTGCAATCCTCCATGTGAGACTTTAGGAGTTTTTCTTTTGCTTTTGCTGAAGTAAAGGATGCTAGCTTTATGGTTTGAACTGGGGAGAGGGAGTCAAAATTGAGTAGTCCTTGAAGAAGTTCCGGTTCATCAAATTCCATCATCTCCTTGGTTAAGAATTCTTCTACTGCTTCCGCTGTGTCTCTTGCCGGTGATAAGGTTTTGTCCCATTCTGCATTCTTACTACTATCATCTGTGGCCTTTTCTATTGGAGTTTTCTCTTCTTCTATAGCCTTACTATTGACATCTTCTTTTTGCTTCTCCTTTGCTTCTTGACTGATTACTCTTTCTTCTCCTTTAGATCCGGAATCTGCAGGGGAAACCGGATGAGAGATATTTGCTTCTTTTTCTTCACCTATCTCCTTTGCCTCTTCTAACATTTTCTCAGTGAATTTTTCTTTGTTATCTATTCCTGAGGGATCATCACCTAAATCCTCTACAACAGGAATATTGAATCTTTTATAGGCATTCCAAAGGATTCCTCTGTTTCTTTTGCCACCTTATCAGTTTCTCCAAGCATGAGCTGATTCATTCTAGCCTTACTTCGGAACTCATCCTTGGAATCTCTGAAGATCATATCCATTTGTTTTGGAGTAATTGAGGGATAAAGCTGGATAGCTATTTGATCTCTAATTTCTAAGTCCTTAGCCTTGGCATTTTCTTTTCTCATATCAAGTTCCTTCTCTAAACTTTTAGGAATTAGAGAAATTATTTCAATAAATGCTTTATTGTATATGTTCAAGTATTTGACTGTGGCTTCTTCCAAGATCTTTTTATCTGCATCATTATATGTGTCATAGAATTCTGTTATTGGTTGTAGGTTCCCATCCACAGTAACTACTTTAACCACATCATCTAATGACATAGTGGGCTTTTCAACAAACTCTTATGTCTCTGCCTCCTTGGTTTCACTGGATACTTTCTTCTTTTTCTTCATCTTCTTGATCTCTTCATCAGATTCAGCCTCTTCATCATCCTTCTGATTGATGTAAGACCTTGTTGCCTTTGTCTTTGTTCTCTTTTCACTTTTACCGGATGATTTTGCTTCCGGTTTAGATGCCTTTGAGCTCTTTGCAGTGGCAGATGCAGAGCTCTTAGCGGATCTGGTCCAGGAGGAAGCTTCTACCGGAGCACTTTCTTTTTCTGCTTCTTTCTTTCCTTTTTCTACCCTTTCCATCTTTTCTCTACTGGCATCAAGTGCCTCTTTTGAAATCCCATAACTTTTGGCAATGTTCTCAACTTCTTTTCTCAGTTTTCTCTTCATTTCTAGTTGATGTAGCTCCACATGGATTTTCACACTCAACTCTCCAAAGGTTCCAAACCTTTCTAACTTAGGATCCTTTGGCTGACTTAGCATGTGTTGAACATGCGGCTCTACAATTTTCTCATCCACTTCATACCCCATAGGCATGATCCACACTGTTCTTGGTTCCACTGCCTCCATTAGGCACTGATCAGTTTCTACCATAAAGCATATTGTATCTTTATATTTTTCAACTAAAGATTAGGGGATTCTCTCTCTTGCTTGCATCATGCTCTGAAAATTCTTGAAATAGCCCCAGAGAGCTGTATTCTGTGCCTTGGCATCACCAAGCCCATGTATATAATCTCTTATTTGAATGGCTACTGGTCTATCATTCTGCCATACCCAGCCACTGGATCCGGGAAGCTCATTCATGTAATAAAAGAATAGGCAGAGTATCAAACCACCATATTTAAAAGAGTTCTTCTTATCCTTCTTTATCTTCTATAGATTCTCCACGAGTTGGTTCAGAAGGAGCTCACAAAGATCATAGTCTACATTCTTCCTCAACATTTCATAAGCTGTATATATAGTAGTTCTGGATACTAAATTCTCCCTACTGGAGTGATATATCTTATACCCAATTATCATTGATGCAAACTTGATATCCGGATCTGTGATATCCTCAATAGTCATTGCTCTTTTATCAAACTTCGATCCGGTAGCCTCACTGACAATTTGGTTTTTGACAGATTTGAGTGTAGGCTTTCCACCAGTTGAGTGTTACTGCCCTAATAGCATCCTTAGTGATCTTAAATGGCCTGCTCAACCACATGAAGTTGTCATGCATTCTACTCAAGATATACCGGACCCATTCATCTTCCAGAAAATAGGAGAAATGAATGCATTGTGCAAAATGTTTGTCTCAGATAGATTTATACTAGGTTTTGAGTTCGAATGAGTCATCTATCAAATGCTTGTGATAGATATCAACCAGCTTAGATTCCCCAAATTCTTCAATACTCGCATGAATATATGCCGTAACATCTTCTACATGCAGAACCCCATGTGGAATGCTTGAAAAGGTGCCTAGGGGATCAACTTCTAGGGATTTATATGGATGCTTCTTAAATTTAGGGCGTGGCCTATCAGAAATCTTCACCACATTCAGAGTACCCATCTTTCAAAGATTTGCAGAGAGATATTTAAGAATGGAAAATACCTTTTGCGCTTCTAGGTTTTACGGAGTGAGCTGGATCGATTGCTGGATGAAATCAACTTCTACAGATGATCTTTGATGGGCTTGAGGAAATTTGTTGCAGAGCTCCTTTTCGCTTCTTCTTGAATGTAGAATGAACAAATGTTTAATAAGAAAAACCCTTATATTGCTCCGCAAACCCTAATACCAAGCTGCAATAAATGCTCAACTTAAGTCATTCCAGTTTGCCTTGTTTTCCTTATTCGGATGACTTGATGAACCGAAACGATCTTATTCTAAACATCTTGCGGATCTTCCATAACTTAACCATAGTTTATTTAGATGTTTCTCTGAGAATCCTTTAATCCGCAACTCTCCTTGTGCCAATTCTGACACCAATTAACTGGCTGGGGGAAAATGTTTTTCCTTGTGTCTCCCCCTGAGCCAGAGCTCATTTTTTAATTTCCAGAAGGAATATTAGCACCAGATTCTGGTGCAGATCCATCCTCTACATTTTCTATATTTCTTTTCACCCAAATTTTGTTCATCTCACTTTTAACTTCATCCGCATTTACTTTTCCTTTTCCTTTGTCTTGATTCTGATTATGATGCACCGGACCCCTTTTGTCCTGGTTCTTGCTTCTACAGAATTTGGCAATATGACTGGATCTATTGTAGTTGTGGAAAACAACATTTCTTTGCATATTTGAATGAAATCCTCTTGATTTGCATTGATTAGCCATATGTCCCATTCTATTGCATGCAAAGCATCTACCATTGAATGAATTGTTCATTTGCATATTTCTACATTCTTGAGATTTGTGACCATACCTTTTGCAGTTGAAACACTGTCCAGAGAAGGATGTATTAGTCTAATTTATTCTCTTTCTACACTGATTAGCTTTATGACCAAAGTTATTGTAGTTGTGGCAGTATCCATTGAAGGATGGATATCTTTGAGCATTAGGTTGCCTTACCGGAGGTCTTCTAGGCTCGTTCCTTGGATTTTCTGATCCAGAATTCTTTTGACCAGATCCAAAGCTTTCACCTTTCTCATATCCCAAGCCATGCTTGTCATCTACCCTCTTTTGGCTTTCAAGAAGAAATTCAAGTTGAGCAGAACTTATCTTGAATTTCTCTTTGTATTCATTTGTTGTTTGAAGATCCTTTTTAAGAGTATCAATTTGATCCTCAAGTTTTTCTTCATTATCTCTAGCATCTTCAAGATCATATTCTAGATGCCTAATTATTCTATCCAATTTGTGGCAGTCTTCTAACTTCTCCTTGAGGGATTGTCTTAGATCATCTTCAGTTTTTCTTTTCTCTTCAATTTCTTGGTTGAATTTCATAACTCCTGATTCCATTTCATGTCTTACCATAATGACCTCTTTTGATAACTTTTCACATAACTTGGTTTTCTCCTTCAGATCTTCATTTGTACCATTTTCTTCACTTTGACTTGCCAATTGCTGAAGTAGATCTTTTCTCTTTTTCATAGAGATACTCAGTTTCCCTTTTAGTTCATTTATGAAATCATCAGCCTATTTGAGTCTTTCCTTCAATTCTCTGACTTTAGAGTTTGATTGCTCAAGATCATCTAGGGTAGATTGAAGTTTCTCCCTCATACCATACACATCCATTTTAGTTCCCAGATCTTCCTCAAGCTGTTAGGCTCCTTTGGGAGGAACTTAGCTCTGATACCAATTGTTGATAACTGAGAGGGGGGGGGTGAATCAATTATCTTAATTATTTCAGCTTTCTGAACTCTCTTAACTATTAATGCAGCATTAATTGAAATAAGAAAACATAACCATGAAATGGAAATACACATGACACAATATTTTTGACGTGGAAACCCTCTTAAGGGAGAAAACCACAAGGTGATTAACCCAAGATTGTATTCTCTATTAGAAGAATAGAAATACAAAATGGCACTTACCAATTAGGGCTCACTGCCCGAGCACACTGCTCACTACCTACAATAGTTTATACAAGAAAATTAGATACTTGAACTGATGAGAAGCATCCACATATGCTAAGGTTTACTTCCGATTAAGCTCAATATACTGATCTGCTGCATTTCATTCTTACTCTCTTAGGTACTGTTGTCCTGTTACATTCCAGACCTGTCTTACTGTCTTCGCACTGCTCTTCTACTTTTATTCACACAACACAATTCACGACACACACCTTCATACCGAAATCAATCTGGTATATATATCTGCATCAAGGATTTCATCCACTTTCTAGTTGGCATCTGGAATAGTCAACATTTATCCAAATTCTGATCTGTCAGCTAAATCCTTACTTATCAAGTGATGCGTATCAAGGATATTCTTATACAAGTCATCTAACATGTCACCCAATCATGAATGATACCTTAAGAACCTTGATCACCATCAATATCTCATCTGGAATAATTCTGATGCTCTATCGGTCAGTTCTTCCTCTGTCTACTCTGCTAAATCAGAACCCAATACTCAAGCACTCATGCCTCTTCACTGTTCCATGACTGGAGGCTCAATCCTTGGAATCTATCAGTCAAGGTACTCCTTTTGAATTTCCCAAATCTACACATTACAGATAAACTTCCTCTAAGAGATCCGGACCTATCTGTCGGACCTTGCTGCCTGCTCTGTTCTTGCTTACCGGACCCAAGTATCCTTCAATCTGACTTCTGGTAAAGATACACTATGTCTTGCAGATGTGTGGAATGGTCTTTGTTGCCATCAATGATGACACCAATGAAGTCACACAGTGTCTCTTGCCAACAATATGATGTGAGACTGAAGGAGAAAGAGCAAAAGCAATAAGGCCTATCCTGATTCATCTTGAAGACATTTTTTAGAAAGGAGGAAAGTAAAGAGTATGCCTAACTGATTCAATCATCAAAGAGGAGTGAATAGGTATAAGTGCAATCATCAAAATGAGTGAGCTTCAATTTTAGTTTTCAGACAGTAGAAGGACTGTCATGCTGTAATCTTTTCTAAGTCTGTTCTTAGTTTAGGGAGTAGTTGCTTCCTTGTGTTGTAGCCCTAAAACAAAGTTAGAAGGGAGTTGTATCTTCCTTGGGAGTGACCCTAAAACCTTTTTTCAGGGAGCAGTAGCTTCCTTGGATTGTTGCCTTAAAATAAAGTCAGCAGGGAGTAGTAGCTTCCTTGGGTTGTAGCCCTAAAACAAAGTTGTAATATTTTATTGTAGTGAGCTTCATTTATTGTGAGTTAATCCTCACCATGGTTTTTCCCTTCTTGGGTTTTCCACGTATATCTGGTGTTATGTGGTGTTATGCATTGTGTTGATCTTTTATGTTTCTGTTAATGCTGTAATGTTTAAGTTTTAATTTTCTCTAGAGGATTTGAAGTTTGTTTGTATACTGATTCACCCCCCCTCTTAGTATCTAGGTGTGTTCAACATAGGCACAGTAAAAAGAACAAAGGAAATGGAATGCATAGTAACAATGTAATCTCTATCTCCATCCAATGGTTCGTGGGCATTTTAAAAGAAATCAATAATGCAAGTTTAATTTGTTACGCTATTGGCTACCTCTAACCAACTCAACATCCTCTTTAACCAATAGCACACCTTCTTGAAGTTGTCAGAGGATGTCATAGAGAAATAGTGTGCTAGTCCTCCACATGGCATGTGGGACCCAACAAGAGACGATACTAAGTTATGAAACCTTTTTTATTTTATGTGGAGATAAAGATTTAAAAGTCTTTATTTAAATATTTTATTAAAATAATTTAAAAGATAAAGAGAGGCATTGAAAATGGCAGGTGGGCCCATGAATTAAATAAAGTGATCTTTAATTATAAAGGATTACATGTCATTTTAAACAAATGGGAGATGATGTAAGAATTCATTTAATTAAAAAGAAACCATAAAATGCATGCTGCAGGTGATGATGAAATTAAAACGAATGCTTTATATTTTCATGGTAAAAGCATGCAAGTAAGGACAAGCACGTTTTAGTGATGGAAAACATGCAGTGATGAGGAGATTTTTGCATGTGAAAGGAAGGAAACAGTGAGTCAACTTTACAGGTGGTCATCATGCAACAGAAAGAGGCAGATTTGGGGGATTTTTTGGGATTTATTTTCTTTTCTCAACTCAGTCTTCTCGGAGGAGATTTTGATGATTAATTTTTGGTAACGATTCATTATGAGGAGGTGGAATTCATCAACAAAAGAAGGATTTTTGAAGGCCTTTTTGTCTAATTTTCTCATAAGTAAATGAATATTGATGGATTGTGCTTCAGAGCCTTTCACGTCTTCATTTTCAATTCACCAATGAAGGGAAAATGGCCATTTTATGCCATGTATTTTATCTTTATTAAAATGATTCATGTAGTCTTATCTCATATGTGTGGTCTCTATTTGTAAATATGGGATTATCAAACCTCCTACAACTTTATGATTATGTGAATTTCACTTCTCATCATTGCATCTGTGTTTATCTTGTCTCATGATTTTGAATCCAGTGCACATTAAGTCTTATGCAAGTTGAAAAGTTTTGTAATTGGTGTATTGAATTATTAGTTAGAATTTATTTTTGATTTTTCTTTACTTTTTTCTCTAAAATCTGGAATAAATTTATTGAAGACCCTATGAATAGTTGACTTCTAAAGCCCTAGAGGTCATCTCGCAAGCCATGTCCCATGCTTGCGAGGTTTCCCATGTTGGTGTAGGTTTCCACATGGGTGCAACATTTAGGTGCAAACGTGAACATCAACAATTCATTCATAAGTCAAAAAAATATTCTAAATGAAAAGGAACCATGAAGAAAAATCTTTCATTAATGATAAAATCTCAACATATTTCAACAATCTCCAATATTGAAATGGTAGGAAACCATTAGGTAAGTTGTTTATATTAATTTTAGAAGTATGAAAAATATCAATAATTTTAGATCCCTGCATAAATAAAAGTGATTGCCTTTTATAGAGGTGGCAAGTGCACTTAGTATACAAATAAATGGCTAGGATTCATCCTTCACCAATGACTTATATTAAATTACATTTAATTGTTTGTGGTCAAATGCATCTTGATCATTCATTTACAATAATGTCATATCTAACACTTTTGACAATTTTTTTTTACAAATTCCAAAGTTCTAAAACTAGTTGGCCTCTTAGACAACATTTCCCATTTTTGAAAAAACAAAAAAATAACTTTTTAAGCTAGGTTATCCACCAAAAACAAATACCAAAAATAAATAAAGTGGCATGAAGATCTAGGTGTAAACACATATCTTTTTGAAATCAAGTTTGAAAAAAGAGCTTGCTCCAGTAGTGTGAACAAGTTCAATGGCATCATTCTCTCAATTTGATGTATCATCTTCTATAGCAATCTGATACTTCACTTTCTCTTTTCTTCTATAATCCATTAGGGCATTGAGGGTAGGATTAAGAGTATCTCAATTTGGTTCCTCAACAAAAAAATATAAACCTTTGTGCATCACTTGTGTTGAAGAATATATTATATGTTGCCTTCCTCCTGAGTGTTTCCTTAAAAATGTCTTGATTATACACTTCAAATCCATTAATGTATTTATATGTGCAGTACTAATGAATACAAGTGTTCATGCAATCTAGACATTAGGATTTTCTTTAGTTGGCCTTTGATGTGAACAACATGTAGTTTTGTAGTGGAATCTACGAACAACCTAGTCAGGTCATGCGTCACACCAAATATATCAACTTGTATATCCAATATGTCATTCTTAAGATGATCCATTTTTGCAAGACATTTATCAATAATCTCCTTTCTAATTTTTAATAATTCTATCCATATAAATGGCAATTCAAGAGATTCCTCAAAAATAATCTTTTCCTTTATCAACATTGATGGCTCCATTTTGCATATCATTTCTGCTCTTGGAAGAATTTGTGAGTGTTTATCCAAATCTATTTTACATGCATCCTGTAGAGATTCTGTCTTTCTATTCAATATGTTAAAGTCATTAAAAGCCTTGATAGCTTCTTCAACTACTAGAAAACCATGACCATAAATCCCCTCTATCCAATCTTAGGTTGTTCTAGCTACATGTTTCATTTTTTCTAACTCTATAGTTTCCTCTCGTGAAATAATAATAGGAGTTATTGTGCCATCCTCTTGTTGTAGAGGAGATAATAGATTCTTGATATATGTTTACAATTCAACAACTTGCTCCTTCAACTTCCTTTTAGTCTTCTCATCTTTATTCATTCTGGAGACAACTCAAGAAACTCCAGTTTTCACATCTTAAATTTCTTGAGCTCTAGTAGACTACCCAAGGTTGATAGTGGTTATTTGATAATACTTAGCCTAGAGTTCTCTATCATCCTTATCTGTTATAGGATTTATAATCCAGAGAGCAATCCTAGATCCTATAGCATCCTTTATTATTGAAGATAGAATTCTTGGTTTCTTCATTCCTCTTGGCACATCTATGTTTGACATCATACTAGAGAAATCCAAGGATGCAAGTTTCATTATAGGTTGCCTTTGCTAAAATTTCACTTTTAACCACTATGGGACCAAAGAATCATCAGTTATTGTTTCCACCATTAGCTGTTGTTGTGGAGAGGATTTCTCCTACATTTGTATAGTATCATCTACCTGTCCTCCATTAGACTTATTTATTTGCTCAACATGAATTTTTGTTTTATCTTTATTTGAGTCTCCCTCTATAGGAGTAAGATTTGCAACATCTATTTGTGCATCACTTGTCATGTCAGGTTGCTCCCAACATTTGGACCTTGGTCCTTATTTAATTGTTCTTCTTTATCTTGATCAATATGGAGAGCTACCTCCTTATTGTCTTGCAAACCAAATGTTATTCTTATTATTGAGTAGGAGACAAGGCTTCATGTTGAGAATTTTCTTTAGATGCCTCTTTACGAATTGCCTTTTGGCTTATTTTAGCTTGCATAGGTTTCTCAAATATTACTTCTTGCCTTTTCTTCTTAGTTTCTTGAATTTCCATTTCTTTTATTGTTCTTTTGATATTTACTAGAGATGGTGGTTTCAAAGGTACTTTAGGGGAGCTAGGTGGCGTGACCAATTCTACATTGGCCAACTCTAAAACAACTTTATTTAGTTTGGAAAAGAACGATGGAGGCAGTACTGGGAAAGTAATAGTAGTGGTAGATGTGGAAGCAATGGATGGGAGTGGATCTTGATAAGTGAATGAATAAGGGAGATTTTGTGAAATGGAAGGGGAGAAATAATAGATGGGATGGTAGAAGAAGTGGATATAGAAGTAGAGGATGTAGGAATGGTGGATACTACTACTAATGTTGGAATTTTCTATAGTAGAGGAGAAGATGGTTGAGTGATGGAAGGAGAAGTGAACAATGGATATTGGAATGACAACTTGAATGGGAGGGGAAGAAACATGAGTTTGGAAAGAAGGTGAAAGTTGAGGTGAAGGAAGTGGAGAACTACCTTAAGGGATATAAACACCCTCATCTATGCCTATAGAGACCTCATCTTTTGTTTTCTTCTTTCTTCTTTTTAGTTCAAGCTCAAGGTCTTCTTCTGTCTTGTTGGTTGAATATTTTGTCTTTAGCTAACTAAAGGTAAAATGGTTATATCAACCACAGTGATGATGAGACAAAGTCTCTCCTCTCAGCAAGGGGAGGTTCCCTCTAGGTGCTTAACTATTACAAACAAATGACTTATAAAACTTATGTACACTAAATACTATATTCGCGATGATTCCATTTCATCCTATTCTCTTTTTTCAGAATAGATGCTTATGCTTCAAGATGATGATTTCAATGAAACTGATATCAAAGAGCTTATAAACTATCACAAAACCACAATTAAAAATTACAGATTACAAATAAAATTATTTGAAGTTGAATGCAGCCCAAAGTCTTCACTCTTCTCCAAGATGATATAAATAGATTGAATACAACAACTCATAGCACAAAGTCCTCAAGCTATTTTACTCTCACAAACATAAACACAATCCTCACAAATGATTTGATAACACAAAGTCTATCACAATCAAAATAAGAATTCTCTTTAATAACTTGAAACAATCTCCACACTTCAATTATTACCAAAGAAGATTATGATAGTAAGACACAAGAACAATGCTATCATAACACAAATAACCCCAAGACAAAGATTAGAATTGAACTTGCTTTCTTGTATTGATAAATATTTTATAATTGATTCTCACAAAGAAGCACAAAGTCTTGATTTGCTTTTCAAATTACCAGAGTTTTCTTGCAATAGACAAAAGATAGAAATTACAATAGAGGCCCTCTTCATTTATAGGGAGAGGCCTGGAGCAAAAATAGGAAATCTACAACTACTTTGACTTATTCCACAAAAAGAGTCCTTTTTGACTTAGGACTTCCTTTGTTCCACATGTAATTACATTTTGGAAAAATACATATGGATATGTCAAGAACTAATTACAAATTACATATGCAAAAACTATGAAAAATAAACTAATGCATGATCACTTTCATCAACTCTCATTCCCATCCTTCTTCAGAAAATCCTCAAACATATTTCATAAGCAATGAGCTCGCAGTAGCTTGAAAATCTGCCTTGATACCTTCATGAGTCATCTTACCTAACTCAACTCTGGAGACAATATAATCATTCATATCAAAGGTATCTGTACTAGCATCATCTGGTGGCTTAGCAATTTCTGCACACCTAACCCCTTTTTCATCAATAAGCCTAGAAACAATTTTAGGCTTCTTCTTCTGAGTCTTTGGTTTGACAGGTAGTAATTTCTCAATATCAATATCATTAGGTGAAATTGCTTGCTTCTTTCTCTTGGGAGTGTAGGCAGACAACCATGGAGGTAGAGTCAAGGCACCAACATTTAGAAGAGTCAATTACCTGTTTTGTTGGATCCATACTCACACCTGTTATAGTAACAATAGGACTAGTGTTGGTAAAAACTACACTTGTGTCAACAACTTTCTCTGAACCATCTAGAAAATGCTCCAAAACAGTTTGTTCACCAATATCAAATGATGGGGAAGACAAACTTGGAATAGAACCAGAAGAATCAAACATGGTCCCAAAACTTATTCTTATAGAGGGAGGGGTATTATCAGAAGACATAATAAAAATAGGTGAAATAGGAACATTGGAGACTACTGGAAAACTACCAAAAATAAGGACATGAGGTAAGGGCATAGAAACTTGTGATTCTGGTGGAAGATCCTTCTGAGAAAATTGCTGTGAATCACCAAGTTGTTCCTATTCTACATCCTTTTCTTTCTCTTGTTCTCTGTCACTTTCCTCATGAGGTTTTTCAATCATTTCTGCTTGCTCAACATCATCAGGTTTCCTCAACATCTTGTTGTTCAATCTCCATTTTATCAATATTTGTATCCTCAAAACCTAGTTCTGTGGCAGTAGAAGTTCTTGTAACCTCCTTCTTCTTACATCCTTTAGTTACAAACTTGATTTTTGGTTTATGTACTTTAGAAGGAGTGTCACTTTTGTTATTTGTCCTATTTTTTACCTTTTTCCTTGTTTGCTCCTGAATCTCAATTTCTGATCCAATAAGAAATTCTTTTAGACTAATACCTTTGCTTCCTAACCACACATTTGTATTTGCTAGAATTGGCTAAAATCTTTTCCTGATTGAAGTTTCCTCTTTGACAGACCATTTGACCTCTGGTAGAGGCAAGGCTTCAATATTCTCAACATTGTATTTGGGATCCAAAACATCTCCTTCATCTTCTATTCCCTCCAGAATATCTGCAATACCCAATTCTTCAATCTAACTTAGGTGAAGTCTGCAATAGTCTAGCTTCCTGATCTCATTCTGTGTTCTGAGATCAGCCCAAACATCCTCAACCATTGACATATGAAAAAATGACCTTCTCTTGATCTTGTCCTGTACTCTTCTGTAATCAAAATGGTCTCTTTTCTTGAAAGTCTTCATAGTAACTAGTTGCATTTCTGATTCAACTACTTTGACCTTGGTAGCTGATTGAATAGAGTACCTCCCAATTTCTACAAAAAACTTAATTCCTAACTTTTTCAGCTCCATCTACTTATTGTGTATAATAATCAACTGCCTACACAGTTCCATTAGAATAATTCTATCACTGGGATATTGTGGAAGCATATACGAATAGCCAGGATAGTATCCCACTCTAAGGTAAGTGAAAGTTGGAAACTGTAAAAACAAATAGCCAAAAGAGTTGACCACTTCCCAGGCCTCATCTGATACTCTTTTCTGTTCAAGTTCATTATTCCACAAACACATGAATACTGAAAAGAAGCTATCATTAACTCTGTGGAAATGATGGATTGATCCCTTTAGAGTAATCTGTGGATAATACTCATAGACTGGAACCAATCTCTGATCACCAACTTGAGTTAAACCTGGAAAACTCCTCATACTTGCAGCAACATACACTAGATATGAAGTCATATAAAACTTGAAAGTTGTATTAACTTTCACCAGTTGATCGTGCAGAACATTACTGATCTATTCTCCCTAGAAGATCTTTTGATGGCCCCTGAGAATCACCTTAATGTATGTATACATCCATTCATGAAACTTAGATGAAGAAGGGAGACCTCTGATCCGACTTAGCAGTGTAATCAAATCACTTACCTCCTCGACAAAGTCACTTCTTGGGAGGTCTTTAGGCCACTTAGACAAATTGCTTTGAGGAGTCTTCAACCACTTACTGTTGATATGTTTCTTTGTAGCTTCCACATCTTTCTCAAACTCATTTTGCCCTTGAGTAAAATCTCTTTAACCAACATTCTCAATAGGAGGACATATAAAGGTTTTGTCAAGAAACTCTGCATCTAATCTCATGAGCACATTTCCTTGAGAATTAGACATAGTCCTAGTATCTCTATTATAATGACTGGCCACCTGAAGAACAAATTCAGGATTGTGGGCAGTGACAACAAAAGAAGCAACCAGGTGAATTTTACTGTCGATAATCTTCGGCATATACTAACGAGGATTGGGTTGCTTTGTTCTATCCACAAACTCGGCCATGTCCACATGACCAATCTTTGTGTCTCTTATCTCATCCACATTGGACTACAATGAAGTCACGGGGAAAACCCCTTAGTACTTGTACTTCATGATTTTAGTCTTTGAGGGAGAAGGCTCTAACATCAGCTTCATGGAGAGCACTAGAAAAGGGGTTGACCGTAGATAATTGTTGAAACTGCAAAAAGTCATGATCTCGCAGTTAGGGGAAAAATGGGCAAATTGGGGTTACTACAAATTGACGATCATGAACATGGGAACATGCATTGAAGGGCTTGAGAGAATGTAAGTCAAGAAAATAGGTGAAAGTGGGCCAATAGGTTTTGAAAGGAAAAATTTCCCAGTGTTAGGAAAATTTGCAGGGTGACATGCATGGGCGGCAATTTTGGCCACTCCTGCATGTGGGGTAAGTCGTTTATCATGCACGGTTGGTCAGGATGACCACCACTGCATATGGAGGAAAAACTAAGTATTGATGTAGGGGTGGTCATTTTGACCGCCCTTGTAAGAGGGTAAAAATGCAAGTCACCGGGTGCATGCACAAGCAGTGAAAATGCCCGCCAGTGCATAGGGGAAATGTAAGGCTTTGTAAAAGTGGCAAAATTTTCTGACGTTGCATATATGTGGAAATTTGCAAGTGATATGGAAAGGCTTTGAGCGGCGAATTTGGCCAACATCACATAGAGGAAGTTCATATTGTTTGTGTAAGGGCGGCAAATTTCACCGCTCCTACACCTTGGGAAGATTTTGCAAAGGTCGGGCATCAAATTTAACCGCTATCATAAGATTGAGGGATTATATGCTATGGCGGTAAAAACCACCGACTGAAAACCTACAATTCTAAACAAACTTTGTAACATCGATGAAATGGGAATGAGAAAACATAAAAAAAAAAAAAACCTAAGTTTTACGAAAACTAGGGTTTAAAAAAAAAACGTCTCATAAGAAAGGATGAACAAACAACGATATAAAAATTTAAATGCAACAATAACTTTTAACAAAAAATGTAAACAAACATTCGCAAGTAAACCCTAAGAAAATAAAAATGAAAACAATGTCTTACCTGGAAAAGCTGATCAAAACCTAAACACGACCCCGAAGACTAAAATCCGCATGACCAAGCATCCTTAGGAAGAAATTACTAGTTGCTTAGAAGGTTGGAGAAATGAAAAATAAACAAAATACAATAAAATCAAGGTTTGACATTCTCCTCTTATCGTGATGATGGATCATGGAGTGTGATCCGAAACGTTGATACAAAAAAAACAACACAGTTTTTCCAGAAACTTACAAATTTGATCATCATGGACTGTGGAAATATCATGTCTACTAAAATACAATAAGTTTAAACCTTTAAAAGGTTAAAATGAGTAACATTAATGTCAACATGAGTGACATTAATGTCATTTTAGTTCATACGATCAGCAAAGATATGCTTGGTTGGCGTAATTTACTGACAATGCATGTCTTCATGTCATATGTATAAGTGGCGGATATGACCACTTGAACACATTTATATTTTGATAGGAAAAATTCATGGGCGGTGATTTTTGTCGCCCATACATTTTATTCAAAATCTAAACAAACATGTAAAAGTGGCGAAATGAGCCGACATTGCACATCAAGTTAACAATAAATATGCAAGAGTGGTGATTTTCACCGACATTGCATATGAAACCTAAAAATTTTCTAACACCCTAGAATGATCAAAATTGATATTTTGACAAGCTTGTAACCTAATCAATTTTTACGAATCTCGAGGAATCGACTTAGGGAAATGTTACAAGCTATTCTACAATGTCAAATGACGTCATACGAGAAGAAGAGAACTTGCCTCAATTTGTGAACTTAGAGTGTAGGATACGAAATAGACAAGTTTCGTAGGGGTTGTCTACAAAAATGAGCATAGCTGATTTTGAGGACATGTCTCACTTACCTCTATATCTTTCTTTCTTTTATATACTTTCTATTTAAGAGGAGGTTTCTTAGTTATTTTGGCTTTAGTCATAGTGGAAACCTTTTTTCCCTTAGCTTTACTCATAGGAAGAGGCAATTGTTGTTCCTCTTTAGTATCTTATTCATTATTTCAATTTATTTTTCTTTTCCCTTTAAAGCTTCTTCCTCTTTCTCTTTTCCCTTCTCTTTCAAGTCTTTCTCTTTAGTTTCCTTCTTCTTTCTTATCTTCTTAGGCTTCTCCTTTGTAAAGGTCAATTGCACTCCTTGTCCATCCAAATCTGCAATTTTATTATAAGGCCATATTTTTCTATATATAAGCACATCCCTCATTATCTCCTCCAAATATGTTACTTCTTCTTTAGTTGAATTAGGAGGAGAAATGGGATCATTATATACTCGATCAATTTCATACCTCTCTTGTAGCACCTTATCGCCAGACACGTAGTCTAGAACTTGGTATATATTATATAACTTCATATCAAATGCTACCAATTTGCAATACCCTCTTCTCTTGAATTTATGTTTGTTAGCACAATCATTCTAAAAATCCTTTAGATGAGGCACATGTTGAAATTCTTTACCTACTAATTGCTCCATTTTCCCATGAGGATCAAATTTGTTTTAGCATTATAGAATGCAAGTGAAGCTCTTGATTTATGTATCAGATTATATTTTTGCTAGAAAAGATGGGCATGCATACATACCATCTCCAAAAATAATGGGAAATTATACTCCTACCTTGTGCTTATCATGGAGTGATTTATGGGACTCACAAATTTACCCTGTTAATTCCAATAAGATGACCTTGTTAGTTGGGTAATTAGGAGGCAATTTGTATGTAGGACAAGTGAATCCTTCAATCCTAATATATGAGAACTTGGGACACTGGATGAACCAACTCCCATATTTCTTAATGAATTGTGCAACATCCTGTTGATGATTATTTTGGCTCATCAATTGAAGTATAACAAATGACCAATCTACTTCTCTTGAAAGGTAACCTAATTATTTTTAGTTTATGCCAAGGTCTCTGTTTCACTGGGTCACAATAGTGTTAGAATAGTAGAGTGGACAATGTGACTGTTTGTTCAAGGGGCCTGTGCTGGTAATACCAATCTGGAATGCTAAGTAACCTCTGGTAGGTAGATATTTAGTTATGTGTAGTGTTCTAACCTACTTATATGCTATATATAAAAAGGTAAAAGGAGTGTTAGGTTTTAGAAGGAAGAAAACATAAAATTGATTTGGACAGCCTCTACACCTGGATTTTCACTTCATATAACAAATATCGGTGAGATCAAATTAACAATCAATGAATGACCAATATTCCACACAATCATGACCATTGCAAGTGTAAGATTCTAAGGGAAATGAGTAGAAGAACAAGAAATTGAAAACACCATATTACATGTGTAGAATCCAAGCCCTTATTCATTTGCCAAACTTATGATTTCAACAATTAAGCACACAATTCACCAATACAATGTCATATGCAAGGAAAAGAAACACAAGTACATTACCCCCAGAGGGCAGAAACACAAGAATAAGTCCCAAAATTTGTCTTCTCATTAACTGGCAAAATGCTGGCTGATTACAAAAGAGCAATATTCACACACCCTATATGCATATCAAGTATGCCACTTACATGCCAAAATACAAGTATATCTTGTGCTAGCACAAGTTCTCTATGTTTCCCCCACTTTACAATTGTTCAAAAAGTCCCTTTTATATATGAGATTTATGTTGTTTACATTGCACATTTTGGCCCTGGTCAGCCTGAAAGTGCCTTTACACATAAGTTACAATATACAATTTAGCCCTTGTCGGCTAGAGCAATGTTGCTAAGTATAAATGAGGTTGGCCCCATCAAAAAAATGAAGGAAAGAAAGAAAGAAAGAATCAAAGAATCATAAGAGTGAAGAACAAGGATATTAGGCCCCTCTCCGAAATGACTTGTGAAGTTGTTGGTGGCCTCCTAGATGTCATTCATATTTGGTCCATTGTGATATTTGAGATTGATATGTTGTGAATATGTTGACCTTTTGAGCTTATCTTGAATTCTTGCCAACCCAACCAACTTCTCCTAGAATTCAGTGAAGAGGGTTTTCAACCTTATTAGGTTATCAATGCCTTGTTCTGTGAGCTGCTACTGAAAAATGCTTGAATATTCTTTTATTATTCTCACTATAGGCAGAATCAATGAAGATTCATCTTTGAGCTGACACGGAATGAAATTTATTAAGGCCTCCACTATGTTTGTGCCTTTATTGGCCACATTAATCCTCTTTTATAATTTTCCCTTGCGCTGCTACAATAGCTTAACTAGGAGTTCCCTACTTTGATCTACTCCAATACCACTCTCAGATCACCTTTATCTAGGATGCCTGACTGCAAAATTATGCTTGGAGGTGTAGCCTCCATCTTTGCCAAAATTGGAAGATATTCTTCCCAAACCAAAATCTCATCATCAATGATGCTCATCAGCCCATCAGCCACCTCCAATTCACCTTTAATGCTATGGTACATTTTTAAAGCCTCCCTAAAGGTAGCCTTGCCATGGGTTTCCAATAAGTCCTTCCAAGCTATAATTGTGAGTAGAATACTCAAGGGGTCACTGACTATGCTCTCTTTGTTGATGGCTTCCATTAGGGTAGGAGTAGGGATAGACGAATCAATTAGCCCCACTAGGTGTGTGACATAGGCTGAGAGTTGTGCAACTTGTTTCTTCAGCCCCTCCTTTGTCACCTCATCTTTCTGCATTCTATCCAGAATTACATATACAATATCAGTTAGGGCATTCATATCTCCTTCTCAAGTCCTTGAACCCATGATGACCTACTGTGTACTATAGTCTTTAAATGTTATTACAGCCTCTTCTTTATCAACCAATGACATTGCTATGTGAGCAATTTTGATCCCTTGCTCATTAGTTGATATATGGGAGAGGGTCCTAGCCCTCTTACTCTTAGGAGGTACCCCTAGCACTTGGACAATAGTAATCAAGTCTTCCTCCTTAATATAGGTCCTCTTTCTCTTCTCCATTGTTTTGTTTAGCCAAACAAGGAGGTCTGACTCAGTTGTAACATCTTGTGGTGGAGAAGGAGCTGGAGGTGAAGATGGTGATCTTGTTGGTAAAGGAGTTAAGACATGTGTCTTCCCTAATTCATTGGAATCCTCACCAGCCTTTTGTTTCTATTAAGAGGTAATATTCCCAACAAGCTCATCCAGAGTGGGCCCTTGGGTGCCCAAGACCTCTTCAAATATATCCTTTGTCAAGTGTCCTTGGGGGCATATGCAAGAGTTTCTATCAGCTGCTCCTTCAAAGTGTCAAGCATCTTAGCTTGTTGACCTTTTGCAACCTTTGGCAGGTCTGCTTTGCTGTGAGGACCACCCTTTTTACTTCTGTTCTTGTGACTATTTACATTACTGTTATTGATACTTTTTATATGTGTGGGATAGTAGTTCTCGAAATTGTCAAACTATTAAACTTTATTTTGATTACGGAAAAACTAATTGGGTGATGTTTGGATAAGTTTACATTTCAGAAAAGTTAATTAGGTGATGATGGAAAATTGTAATATGATTTCATTTATGCTATTTAGAACTATGTCATGATAATGCATGTTTTTAAGTTGCTTCAGCTATGATGATTATATGTGAAACTAATCTTGCAATTTAGTGTGCAGGAATTTACTAATCAAACCACAGATTTCGGAGATCATTCCGCACCTTGTTATTGTTATTCCCTGTTAAGCCGATTTGGTTCCACGAGGAACCAAGATCACTCTGTGTTTGATGTGGTGTTGTAATGTGGTCTTTCATAAGGTCGAATGGGTTGGTCTACCATCTTGTAACACTGACTTTTGATTTGTGTTGTAAAAAGATTGAATTTGAATTTCTTTTCTTTTATTTAAATTCTTGAGGCCTTTTCTTGTATTTTAACATGACCCTAGGTGTCCTGAGTAGATTAAAGTTGACCCTGGGTTATACCCCATGGGTCCAGGGCCCCATTTGGCATGGGTAACCCTTGAATAACCTCCATAAGGTCATCTTAACCTCACCCTGAAGTTAGGTGGCGAAAATTGGAGGTATGGGGGGGGACATGATGGGTTGTACCAACACCCAACCCATCCCTCTTCAATCCCCAAGGTAAGAGATGACTACAAACCCATCCATTATAGAGGGATTGACTTGAAGTCACCCTCACCATTAGTGAGATTCCCCATGTGTTGTGGGGTCATCCATGTTGAAGGAAGGAAGAAGAGGCATGGGTCACCTGTCTTTTCCTCCTTTAACTCCTTTTATTTCTCCCATGCGTAAGAGAAATGACATGAGGAGAGGGATAAGGAGTACTCTAAGGATGGGTGAGTGACATAAGCCAACACTCATCCCTTGGGACATAATAGTGGTTTTGGGAAGGGTGAGGAGGTGACAAGTGTCACCTCCCCATTCCTCTAAACTGGAAGGATTTGGGTTATTTGAATTCCATTTTGGGATGGGAAGGGAGTTAGTTGAATTTTGGGAGAATTTTATTTTTATTGCCAAAATAAGAAAGTTAGCTTTTGGGAGAGGGAAAGGAGGAGGGAGTTGGTGGCTAAGGTTGGAAGAGATCTCAGTGGAGCTCTACAACAGCTTCATCCTTGAAGGGCTTTGTAAGGTTGGTTATGATTACCTATCTTTCGTATATCTGAATGTTGTATGAAAAGTGTGTGAAAGATGTTTATTTGTTTGTGTTTTTGATTTATTTTTGTGGGATCTGTTGTCGAGTTGTTGACAGAGCTTCTCCCACTTGGGAGAAATGCTCATCAAGTTTGGGGTAGGGGAGGAGTGATCCTCCTTGGGTGCATACCTGGTTTCTTCTTTTGGGATGTTGAAAGCCTTGAGGGCATGTATTTGTGACTGGATCTTTGGCTTGAGAGTCAAATACAGAATTCCTTGGAAAATTTGTGATCAAACTTGGTTTGAGGCTAAGAGAAATTGTGTTGGTTATATTATCTGTAAGGGTGACACTCTAGAGTCGAGTGTATCCACTCTCCTGCCCCTTGTAAAACTCACTGTAATTGAGTTTTCGTGATGTATAATTTACCCACGGGTGGTTGTGTGTTTTGGGTTTGTTGTTGTTCCCTGTTGTGAAGTGGATTGCTTGAGTTACCCAGGTGTGAGTATGACCTCCCTCGCTTGGGGGTGACCCTCTTGCGGGTCTACAGTAGGGAGGAGAGCTAGATGAGTGGTGTTTTCTTCTTTGTTTGTCTTTGATACGCAGTCTCCCTCTTGAAGCTTATGGTTGGAATTGGAGGAGTGCTGTATTTAGGGAGAAAGAACTTCATCCTTGCTATAAGAAGAGTTTGGTCCATTGAACTACATCCTGTTTAAGTTCATTTTGGAGGGATTCTCATCCTCTGCAGTTGTATAAATTATTGTTTGGGAAAAGAGAGAAATTCTTCCCTTCAGTGGTGTTTATTAGTTATGAGTTTTGACAGTTATGTATACTTGGAGTATCTGTTGTTGAGTAGTGAAATTGTATGTTGATCTTGACAAGAGTGTTAAAGTTTAACTATAGTATTGTTTGGAGGTGTTTGGAGGAAATTATGAATTTTACTAACTTTTAGATATTGTAGTTGTAATCAGTTGTGAGCCAATGCAATTGTAATGATTCTTTGCTTTCTCTATTTGAAGCTAATATGTATTAAATTAAAATTAGCAAATGGAAATTAAGGAAAGAAAATATATATATATTATAATCGATTTTATTAAACTCCTCGTTTAACGTTAATTGTATGAAGTCTAATTTCCATATTTGCTTATATATTTCTTAAGTAGATTGTAAATGGCAGTTTAAGTCATTTCTTACCTTTAAAATTTTCAATTCTTAAAGAAATGGTAATTGTAAATCGCATGTTGAAAGAATTATAATTTGTTCTCTGTATTTGAAATGTGCAATTATTATATGAATTTGTGAGTACCAGATAAATTAGCTTTAATTGTATTTAATTTTTCTTCGTTTCTTATTTCTCTGTAGTTACGAGATTGAAAGAAATTTATAAATAGGATTGTGGATGGTGGTTAAACAGAGTTATAGTTAATAGCCATATTATTCTACTTCTCTGTATTTTACCTTTATTATTTTAATATTCTGTATTTTAGCTTTATTACTTTAATTCTCTATATTTATTTTCTCTGTGAAAGAAATAATTCTGAGAATAATAGTTTAATTCTCTGTAATTTAGCTTATTATTCTAACTTTCTGTATTTTTTTTATTCCTCTGAAGAAGACTTAAGTCTGAGAATATATATATATATATGTATATATAAATATATAGATCTCATGATAACTGGAGATTTTATTAAAATGACAGAGAGATTATATTTTAAAAACAATAAAGAAATAAAATAAAATGAATCACAGTTTTATCGCTGTGTATTACACAGCACATAATAAAAAAGAATGTGAAGTGGTGGTGGGAAGGGTTTGAACCTTCCCACCACCCCTGTCGGTGCTTATTGGGTGTGGGGAGGGGCGGAGTCCCCACCCACACCCCACGTAGTGGGATGTGGGTGGGGGCTCCGCCTCTCCCCACACCCCCGCCAATACATAATCCGCGGCCACCGCCATCCGTGGTACTCCCCACTCCCCACGACAGGCCTCCACCCCGCGGACAACCTCCTCCCACCAATCCGCCGCTCCGTCTCTGCCGTTCGCGGCTTGGTGCTACCACAAAACCACCCCTCCGCCTCTGCCACTGCGGCCTAACCCATATCTGCCCACTCCACCGCCACTGCGGCCACCTCCACCTCCGTTCCTCTGCCACGGCTGCCGTGACCTTCCTCCACTGCGACCCCTGCCATGGCCATGCCACCGCCTCTCCATCCCTCTGCCCTTCACAAAAGGAAACAAAAAAAAAAGGGGTTAGGGCTTGCTATTTGGGAAATAAATTAACCAAATAAAATAAGAAATGTTTCCATGGTTTGGATTTTTTTTATAAAGAGGAGAGCCTCATATATACAATAACAATGGTATATAATTGTATATATATATATATATAATTATATTATATAAAAAAAAAATAGAAGAATAACAATTGTAATAATAACAATAGTAATAATAGTTAAATAAATTAATAAAATAATCTAACAATAGTAATTAATAATAATAATAGTCTTAATATTACCCAGATAAATATATTTGTATATCTATTTCTATATGTATATATACAATCTGTATATATATGTATATAGATACATACATTAATTAATTAGGTGATAAAAGTCACCAGAGAGGCCATTTTCTCTTTACAATAATAAGAGAAAATAAAATTATAATTTAAAGAGAGCATAAAGGAATATACAATAATACTCCGGGAAGAGTTTCTTGGAAGTTTCAACTATCAACAAAAATTTAATAACCAGGAAAATGAAGAGGAAAATTACGCGTCACCTTGTTTAAAATATCACTGGAAATAAACTTAAGAAGCCATCACAGACATTCCATGTGAGGCCATTTTAATCTCAACTGTAGTTAGTAAATGTCCAGAGAAGAAAACCTGCAAGAGAGTAAGAAGAAGAAAAACTAACATTGGAAAACACAGAGGAGAAAATGCGCGGCATTTCCCACTTGGGATAAGAGAACTAAGTAGATGGACCCTTCCGCTAAATTTGCTTAGGAACAAGTTTAATTAATACAAACGTAAAGGTGAATCCTAGATCAGAGAAAACCAGGAGATTGAGTCCAGCGAAGTAGTAAACCAGCCTATGTGATCTGGACAAACCGGAAGTTAGGAATAAAGTTAAAAGTAGATACAGTGATAACTTTGATTGACGTAGAATATGAAGAAAGGACAGGATAAACATAAAGAAAATGTAGAAACCAAAAGAGAGAGACCGAAATATAAACAAACTAAATTTCAGAGAAATAGTTAAGGTGAGCGCGATAGAAATACAATCAAAATTAAGACCCAGAGAAACAAAAGAGAGGGCAAACGAACTGCCTTGTTGAGAATGCTAAGTTCGAAGGAGGAGTATATTTCAAGAAACAAGAGAGGAGACAGACAATCGTGCTTTGTTGAAAAATGATCCAACAAGAAAGATCAATTGTAAGTTCATTTTGAATAAGGCATCGTGAGAATTTGTTAATCCGTCAGGGAACCCCATAAGAAGTATAGAATTGCATAATTCCCACTTAAGCCGTGAGGCATTATGCTGTCGAAATCTACCGAGATTTAAGATTGGAAACCTTGAAATTTCAAACCTTGTAGCGACATTAACTGCGTCGAGGAGACCCCCTTGTTGGTCTGCTTGCGTCTGGTTGCACACAATTATACTTGTACCCCGCTGACAACTGTAGTGTTTTCGCCTTGAGCGTACACCACCGAGCATGCTTACGCATGTGAGGGGGTTTCTAGGGAAGCGTGAGAAATTTTTTGATGTTTCATGTCATAACCACATGACTGATGTGGGTATGACATGTGTGATGAGTGTTGTGACCGCATGGAAAAATCTGGGCATGACATTTGCTTTGTCCTGTAGCTAGAGGGGTGCCCTTTTCCTCCCTTTTTCACTCAGTGGTGATGACATCCTCCTTTTCCAACTACTTCCTAATTGTTTGGCTAGGTGCCAATGGAGTTTCTGTGCTAGGAGGAGCAGGGGAAGAGGAAGAAGTGATGCAGATGGTGGAGGTTGAGAAGAAATTAGAGGTTGGGAAATGGAAGGTTGAGATGGAATGGAAGGAGAATGGGGTGCAGGTATAGGTAATGATGTTTGTTGAGTGGGAGATGAAGTTGGTGAAGTGGAGGATGGAGCAACTTTGATTTCAGTTGCAGCTCTGGTGGTACTAAGAATAAGAGGAGAGGTGGTTGTGATGGTGGGACTAGGAGTTGATGCTGTAGTGACACCCCTGGAGGCAAGGGTTGAGGCCCTTGTTGAAACTTTCCTAGCCAAGGGCACAATGTCTTCTTGTTCTTCTTCCTCAAAATCCACATTTACTACTACTGCTTTCTATTTGTCCATGACTGCAGCAGGGTCAGTCTCTTCAGCAACAACAGGAGCAACATGGGCTTGTTTCTCTGCCTTCTCACCCTTCTTCTTGGCTCCTTTAGAGCTTTCTATCCCCTTTGTAGGGTTGGGGTTGATCATTGTATAAGGTTTACTTATCCATGCCCTTGTCCTCTTTAGCACTTCCTTAGCCCTGTTCTACATTGAGATGTCTTCAGTTTGGTCCCATTTGATTGGGGCTAAGGGAAGGTTGTTTATGTTTTATGCCTCTTGGGGAGCCTAGGGTAGTCAAGTCTCTTAAGAAGATGAAGGGTAAGCCTGTAATAGTCCCTTTTGTGGACCTCGTGATCATCAGAACAATTCTCCCAATGGTCCTCAAGGGCATATTCATGTACATACTAGCTCCCTATCAAAGGGCTAACCCACCCAATGGGATTAAACCTGCTTCTTATGTTATCAAATGAACTCAAGGACAGGGATGTGAGATTTGCTTCAACATGTATGGCATTAATAATATTTTGGCAGACATACTCTCCTACTTGAATGGGAAATTTGAAGCTGGACTTATGCTTCCCAACTATCAGCTTGTAAACTTTAGAGATCTGCCTGCATATCTCCAAAAGAATAACCCTATCACTAGGGTATCTTGGCAACTTGTAAGGGGCTTTATCAAAGCCCATGACTCTGATGTATGTGAAATTTTGAAACTGGATGTACTAGTTTCCCTAGTTTGCTAGTTCTTTAATTGCCTCCATAGATATCCTTTGAGAATAGTCATTCTTAAGACCCCTGATCATAGTATAGATGAAGGTGTCATTGATAATGCAGTAACTTTTCAAGATGGTCATTAATTCTAGCTGAGGGAAGTGATCATAAACTAGGACCTCTCCTTGTTGGAGAGACCCTACCTATAATAAGCCTGGAAAACTAGCTTTATATGCTAGCAAGTATACTAGATAGGAGGTAATATAAAATTCTTTGGTCTCCATTACATCATACAATTGCTCATCTAGCTTGTCACTTATGAAAGACCCCCAATCAATCATTTTTTCATATACAATCTTCATGCAGAAATGACACATCCACGGGTGACATTTATCAGCATTTGGAAACTCGAATACTTTGATTAGGAGAGAAATGAATCTTTTCCTATCCTACTTAAATTCACTGTAAGACTAAACCGGAGCCATCTTCAAAGGATGCTTCCTTTGTGTAATCAGGAGGTGTTGGTTCATGTAGCTAGTTGTTGTGCCAGTCTTGGTGCTATAGAAAGTTAATGCAGTGTTTTTTGTGATTTTATCATAGTCCGCATATGTAGGCAAACCAAACACTCTATCAACCATGTTAGAAGAAATGTCAAACATTGCATGCCCTGATGGTCCTATCACTTTCTTGCTGCCAACCTTGTATCTTTGGGCACATGCTAGTACTAGCTCAAGAGCTTGTATCGAGATAGGGAATGCAGTCACCTGTAAGAGCCTAAAGTTCTCTATACACTGTGTTTGAAATTACTTGTTAGTTTCATTACTTAATTGTTGCAAGTAGCTCCATGGATTAGGATGACCAATGTCTATCTCTGATCTTTGGATATGGGTTGGCAAGCTTGGAAGCGAGCATATATCCCTTGAACTCCTGCTTCTTTTATACCACTAGTGGTGGTGGCTCATCCATTTTCTGTACCCATACACACAATTCATCACAAGTGTTTGCATGCAAATTGTAACATTAGTTACCTCCAAATCATCATAAAGCATCAACAACCCATTTTAGAATGTGCAAATATATATAGCAAGAAATGTAGCTTCTAATAACTTGTCAAAGATCAGGGGGTTAGGTCTAGCCCATTTCGTATGTCAAAAGAGTAGGAAGAGCGTAGGTGGAAGGCCTGACACCGAAAATCTAACACTTTAGTCTCTAAGGGTAGCAGTCATGATTCAAGGTAAAGCTCTAAGTCATGAAAGCATACATATAGTAAGGAGTCAGGGGTCAGGGTCTACTCCCTTTCAACTTAGGAAACTAGGAATGAAGAACTTAGGAGGTCCAATGCATGAACTCTAATGCTTTACAAAGCAATTAGGGGGCAGAATATAGGAACTACCTCTCACCAAAGAAAAGGAAGAGCAAACCCAGAAGACCTGATGTCTAAACTCTGATGCTTTATAAAGCAATCGGGGCCGGAAGATAGGAGTATTTTCTTCTATCTAAAACAATACATGAAAAGCCCAAACTCCTAAAACCCAAACCCTAACACACTACCACAAAGCTAAGGAATAGACTAGAGTCAGAAAGGAAAGGTTACTTGGTCTAAAAGGGAGGTCGGAAGATTGGAAGTCCAATCTCTAATGCTCCGACACTGTAAAGCAAAGAAATGGACTTCAAGTCATAAAGAGAAGGACAAAAGACTAGGATCTTGATCTCTGATGCTTTGACACCTAAAGAGCACATAGTAAAATCAACCTTGAAAAGCGTATCAATTAATAAAATGGATTCAACTGCCCAATAACAAAGAAAAGTAAAAACCCTTTCATAAAACATGAAGTCATAGAAAAAATGACCCAAATTAACTAGATTTAACCCCAAAACGATGATGTAAGATTGGTAGAGATCCCATTAAAAGATTAAAGAAATCAAAGGAGATAGAGAGGAAAAAATGTGACACCAACCTAGAATAAACATGCAAACTTGACGAAAAGGGCTAAAAATGTGAAATCCACACTCCAACCAGTAGCAAATCTTTAATCCAAATGTGAAATTGCAACAGGGTATCAAAACAACTTTGGATGTCAAGTGAATGCGCAAAGCTCAGATAGAAAATGGGATCACAAGAAGGCTCGAATAAAATCAAATGAGCTTGAAAAAATAATAAATGAGCTTGCTGCACATGTGGGAGACTACCATTAGTGCATCGCTGAGGATAGGTGGAAGGAAATCAATTCTCACATTGCGAAGCTAGCCAACGATGAAGCCAAAAAGCCAACCTCTGATGTTGTGCAGGTGATCTACCAACTCTACACTAGTGTCCTTGAGATCAGACCATTGGGGAATGCTCTACAGTCATTTCAAGATGACAAACCCTGACAAATGGTGTCCATATGAGCAGTGCAACAGTTCAAGGGTTGGGGCATCGGAGATGATTCTACTGTCATGCTAGTATGAAAAACTTTGATGTCCCAATGGTAGGGCCCAACAATGGGAAATCATGACTAAGTCAAAGGAACAAAACTCAGAGTCTCGAGCCTCCGCCTTTTGTCATTCCAGAAGGAAGAAGTTTGATAGTCTGACAACATGGAATTGCAAAGAATTAAGTCATGAAACATGAAACAGTCAAGATCAGTTGTTCAAAATCCCACCCCAAGCAATACTAAGGCATGACATTCCAAAGGCAAGACAAGAAATAAAAGGAAGGGGGGTCCATATTTTGATTAAAAAATGGGGTGGGTTGTGAGGAACAACACATCCAATGATATCCTCTTATTCAGATCCCCTTCAAAGAGTCTAGTGATATACATGGTGAAAGCATCATTCACCTTCTTATAATGTCTCAAGGACTATGCCATTTATAATTGAGAATAATAGTTGTATACCTTGAACTGTCCTGGACCCATCCCTATGGCTCCTCTCCTAGTCAAACTAGGATAATACATGGATATCTAGCTAAAATATACACTATATAAGATGTCATGAAAAACTTCCTGGAAAATTTAACCTTTGTTAATTGAGCATGTAAATTATCACGGATTATTTGGGACCAATGTATCATCTCTACATTTTGTAACACTTCATGAATGCATTTGAATGTACATGGATAGAAAGTGGAATTTAAAGGTAGATCCATAACTCTAATTACCAAGTTTATCATATCACTTGGTTTAGTGGTGAAATCACTCCTTAAGATTGTCTTTAGAATCTTTGATATAATAGCTCTTTTTAAAAGATAATGTGCCTGGTAAACTTTTTCACTTGACCGGTGATGCTGGTGCGACATGCCCTCCGGCTCCACACAACACTTTTGTCTAGAGCTATGAACCAGTGAGGCCACAACACGGGGGACCTCATCCCCAAGAAAGAACACTTCAAACCCACGAGCTCGTTGGCCCAGCGAAGGCGTAATGCCTGCGAGCTCCTTGGCCTAGTGGGGGTTTGAACTCTGGTGGCCACCACTACAACCGAGTGACTTAACCACTGAACCACACCCTTATTAGTAATATAATAGATTTTGGAGTTTTCATCCATTTGGTATTAATTATCCTCTTATAGTTGCTAGGTCCCTAGTTGTAAAATACTAACCCTAGATCTTCATTGAGGTTAACCATGACTTGATGGTAGGGAATGTCAAATGCCTTTGTAATTTCTTGAGTAGAGAGATTATCTAGTACTATATTATCATTAGTTATGACTCTCCTTATGCCTAGATGATGATGATTAGCACACTCTATCACTAGTTTAGGATATTGTGCTAAAGTAGGGAACCTTGTTGCCTGAGCAATCCAATTATTTACCATCCTTTTATCTCTTTTTGTGGGATTTGGTCCATAAATCCATTCTTTCAACTTCTCTAGATTCACATGTCCAAGATTTGTATTCAAAATCTCCTCATAAGTTAAACTGATCTTAGAGGTAGGAGTGACACCTTTAAGCTCGTACCTCATCTTCTTAGCTCAAGACATTTTCCTTGCAAAACTAGAGACATAATGAGATATACTTAAAATTCCAAAGGCTATTCATTTTTACATATTTTAAGCATTTACAGATTTCACATGTTGAATAGTATGTTAAATCTTGCAAAAGAAATCCATTGATTTAATAAAATTCAATTTAGAACAATTTGTGAGAAATCATGATGAAAGTGGATACAATATGTTTACTAAAGCCATCTTGCAATACTATAAGACTTTTCAATCTTCACTTATGATTTTTTTCATTAATATAGAAGTCTTAATTTAAATGTATGAATATAGGTGGATGGAAGATATAAATCTTTGTTGCAATATCCAATAAATAGGTAGAAATCCACAATTTACTTTCATTTCAAACTCATTAAAACCTTGTAGAGATTTAAGATAGGACTACATATTTTAGCTTGAGTTTATGATGTCTTATTAATCACTAAAGTTCTACAAATATTTCCTTCAAAAATTTGAGTTTTATGTGGATGTAGAAAATTATAATAGTTCTAGACGAGATATGAAAGCTATGAAATTTTGTGGGGAAAATGAAGTGAAATGAATGTTAAAAATAGATCTTGAAATTTCACTTTTAAGTAAGATTTCCATTATTTGATTTGAACAAATTTTCACTAGGTTACACATTTGCGAGAAATTGGTTGGGTTTCAGACATGATCACTTAAGACTTAGAAAACTTCTATCCTATATCTAATTTTTGTAAACTCAAATACCAACAATTTACTGAAGTAAAGCTTAGGTGGGTAAACTAAGCACATCTGGATAAAAGTGAGAAATATGGTGTCATAATCTTGTTACTTGATGTTTAAACACATAAGGAATACTTGAGAGACAAATGTGGTAGAAATTAAGAGACTAGCATACCAAACCCTAGCTTCTTCCCGCCTGCGTCCTACAACTATGGACTTTTCATTATCCCTAGATTCTACCAAGGCTTCCAAGGCAATAGGGTCAGATGCCCACAAGAACTTGAAAATCATAAAGAAGAAAGCCAGAGAACATGGCTCTACAGAAAGTGACACAACAAAAGGTACTAATCAGACGAGCCTAGTTTCCATGCATACTCCACCTGATGCGGTCGATTCCGTCTTAGTGGATTCACAATCAACAGGGTTTACCCCCACCAATTCCACTCAGTAGCTCATCTAGAGCTGTCTAGTTACACAACAGGATAACTCAAGCATGCAAAACCCTAATTCCTCTGAAGTCCCAGCCAATAGTTCAGATGATAAAGTGGTCTCTTTCGAGCTCCTTGATGAAATTATTGAAGTCATTTCTGATTGTAAATCCAAAACTATCATCCCTTTTTTCCTTAAAGGGGTCCCTTTTGAACAAGATTTTTTTAATGGACCCATAACAATTGGGAATCAAAATGCTAGGCTATAGAATCATTTAGAGGGCTGGGTAGAGGCTATGTATCCTGCACTTTTATTGACCCAGAACATGCCAGAGCCGCTCTGCAATACGGTTCATGGAGTATTTGCGGAAAAACTTGTTATGTCAAGGCCCGGGATCTAGATTTTTACCCTTAAGGGATCTCTAAATCCAAATACCCTATGTGGGTCAAATTCCCATACCTCATTCTAGCTTTTTGCCCATTCTTGCAAGACATTACCTCCCAACTGGGTAGGGTCCTCTGGTGTAAACAACACACTGATAAATGGGCCAGTTTATGAGTCCAGCCTCAAGTCTGTATTGAAATAGATCTCACTCAAACCCTCCCAAACACCCTTAAACTTGTTGGTCCTGGGTTTGAATGTGAGCAAATGATCACTTACCTAAACAAACTGAATGCTTGCTTCTATTTTCACCATGAAGGTCACCTCATTCATGACTACCCTATTTGTAAGCCACAACAACAACAATCAACGCCTTTTAGCTCACATTTTGTCAATCCCCTTCCTCCTGAAGACAAACAGAAATCTTCTACTATTGTTCATCCCACACCTCCAACTCATAACCTCTCTCCATCCACTTCTAACACCCCCTCCATTCCTTCCTCTTTCCTCCACCCCTCTTTTGCGCATGATCCCAAATCTTTTAAAGATACCTTGCTTGAAGATGGAAATAGAGCTTCTAAAAGATGGAAAGAAGTTTCTTCTTTGACCAAGAATGCCCCTTCTAAGTTCACTATTCCTTCACAGCCATGTAGTCCCATGCGAGTATAGTCTCGTTCCTCTTCCAGGGAATGTTCTTGTGAAACCAAAATTATGGATACTCAAACATGCATTTCAGAAAATCAGTTCAATGTACTGCTGCTGAATGAGGAAACTCTTATTGACTCATCCCAATGAAGTGTCATATTCAATCTTGGAATGTTCATGGTTTAACAATCCCGACCCAAAAATATCATGTTAAGCATTCTATTCAGAATAATTAGTCTGATGTTATCATGCTTCAAGAAGTGAAGGTCAGTGCGGTATGTCTAGATGCCATACTTGCCTCTATTTGGCATGATGGTCACTTCTTTCACACAAATCATGTTGATGGTAGTGGTGGTGCTATTCTGGACCTAGCCCCTTGGCTTGCTAATCATGTGGTGGCTTCTGGGTTTGGCCCTAATAGGTGTTGCATCTAGGTTACTGTTCTTTTTCAAGGAACACTATTTGGATTTTGCTCTATTTACACTCCAAACTCCCCTTCAGAAAGAACCCTTCTTTGGGAATGGCTTCATTACCACCTGCCTAATGCTGAGTGGGTTTTGAGGGGTGACTTCAACATGGTGGAACACCCATTTGATCGTAGTTGGGACAGTCATTCACACCTTTCTCGGTTTGAATTTGAAGCTTGGACCCTGGCCTGAAACTCTTTGGGAGTCTATGACCCTCTTTTGGATAAAGTTGACCTTCAAATACCACATTGGTTTACCTGGTAGAATTGTCGTGAAGGCTTTTTGAGGAAAATGAGTCATCTAGACCATTTTTATTTATCTCCTCCCGTCTTTTACTGGCCTGCTTGTTCGTCTAGATCTCTCAACTACTATTTCCGATCACCTCCCCATTTTCACAACGCTTTTACTCACTGGCTCTACCCCTCTTCCAAATGAACTTCCCTACAAGCTCAATATTTCCCATTTAACTCAGCAAGACTACATTGATGGCCTCTTAGCCACCTGGAATGCTGAACCAAGACCCCAATAAGATAGGTGGATCAACTGGTGGGAGAGAACTATTACCCGTTGTACCTTATTCCTTCATGATTATGGATGAAGAGTTGCTGCCAAATGCTGACGTTTGAAAAAATCCCTTATAGGTTAGCTTGAGCATGAGTGTTCACTTTTGGCTTCCAATCCCCATGATATTTCTCTCCAACAGTCTGTTGCTAATTCTAAAAATTCTCTAAGAAAACTAGCTATCTATAAAGGAAAAGGGGCCCAAGTGCATGCCCATTTGTAGTGGATTAAGGATGATGATCAAGGGTCTAAGTTCTTCTTTCAATATTTGTAGCACAAGCATAAAAAAGAAAAAAATGCTGTCATAAAGTCAGTTGATGGCTCCCTGTAGACCAGCCCCTCTGCTATTCTCCAGACCTTTTATGAGCACTATAAAAAGATCTTCATTGATGAATCAGCTGGGGATACTTTGCTGCCCATTATTGAAGAAAGTGTTGCTAATTGTATCCCATGTAAAATTGACCCTGAGTACAGTAAATTCCTAGATTAGTTGTTATCCCTAAAAGAGTTGGATGATGCTCTTTATAGTATGGCTTTGGAGAAAAGTCCTGGAATTGATGGTCTACCCATTGAATTTTACAGAGCTCTGTGGCCTTATATTCGTGAAGATTTTTATCATGTCTATCTAGAAGGCATTGAAATAGGCTCTTTGGGAGCTATTATTAACCAAGGATTGATCAAGCTTCTCCCCAAAGGTAAAGATGAAGACACCATGAATGGATGGCAGCCAATTACTCTTCTCAATGCTTCTTACAAAATCATTGCAAAAGCTCTTGGCTGTAGAATTAAAAGCATAACTCAAGAGATCATTTGACGAGAACAAACTGGATTCTTAGGTAGAAGGTTTATTTTGGACAACTTGGTGCTTGCTTGGGAGACTGTTGAATGGGCTCAACAAATTTCTCAAGATGCTTTAATTATCAAACTAGATTTTGACAAAGCTTATGATCGCATTCGATGGCTATTCATTCTTAATATGTTAAAATGGTTGGGTTTTGGACCCAAAATTCATCACCAAATCAGTATGTTGTTCATGGATGCCAATGCCCATGTCGCTGTTAATGGATCACTTTCCCTACAATTCCCTTTGCAAAAATCCATTCGCCAAGGCTGCCCCCTTGCCCTGTTCCTCTATGTTCTAGTAGTTGATGCCCTTGGATATCTATTTCAACATGCACTTTCTTCACAACTCATTCATGGTATTTCTCTACCTTCTAATGCCAAAGCTCTTAATTCCCACTTTGTTGATGATAGCATGCTTTTCATTCAAAATTTTGCTGATGAGGTACTACACACTTTGGATATCTTGGAGCTCTTCTATACCATTTTAGGTTCTAAGCTTGCTATGCACAAATCTGAGTTCATTATGACCTGCCCTAACCTGTGTCCCCCATGGATCCCTTGTGATTGGCGAGAAGTTAAACATGGTTCCATCACTAGATACCCTGGGATCCCCTTTGGCATTGGCGTTTCTCTCAAAGACATGTGGAATTGGTTCATGGCTAAAATGAAAAACAAATTTATGAATTGGACCAATCAATTTTTTTCCATGGCTGGACGTATCCAAGTTTCTAATAAAATCCTTCTTGCTAGGCATGTGTACATTTCGTCCTGCTGGTTGCCTTCTAAAAAATGTTACACTCAGCTGATCCAGCTGATTCGGAGCTTCATTTGGGCTAAATGGGGTAACAAGAAAGGCTCTCCCTCCACTTCATGGCTTCGCTATATTCAACCTAAGGATTGTTGCAAGTATGGGCCTAACCGGTGTTGTCATTGATGTCAACATACTCTTGTTGCATTGATGATAAGGATTGGATGAGCTGTATGCTAAGGATATTGAGAAAATTAGTCCTATCAAGAACAGAGAAGAACAGTGAAGATAGTGAGGTAAAGATCCCAACTAAGATGAAGATCAGAGGATGTGCATCAAAGGGTTTGTAGATATGTGTCTTAAGATGATCCAATAAAGATTTCAGAGGTCTGCATGAAGATTTGAAGAAGTTATGGCCACTTAAGTAAAACCATTTCTGGCAGATGTTTAGAGGTGACAGATTGACATAGATAGGTCCGGTGAGATCCAGAAATGCAATATCTTGTTCTGCGGATTTGGTGGAGTGTTTAGGAAGTCAATGTGAATTAAGAACTCAATTGGTTAGTGGTCTGGAGGTCCGCAAGCATCTATTCCAATATGACAGTGATGACAGACTGTGTTCTTGAGGTTCCAGATGAAGGAGAGGATGATTTCAGCAAGTAGAAGTAGTGTGGATGTTCTTGGTGATTCAGGAAAGCTTGTGGAGGTCTCTGGATTGTGTCTAGTTCGTGTTGGTAGTCCGCATTGAAGATTGAGCTCGTAATTGAAGAATTACTTCTGGATGATGATGTTCTTCCTAAGTCTGGCCGACCGGATGAGTTACACATCTTGCGGATGATCTTGAAGATGTTTTGTGAAGAATGGCGTGTTCCTAAAAGAAGATTGAAGTCTTAGATCTGTGTGGCCGATAATGTGTTGATCCGTGTGAAGTCTTTTTGTAATTAGTCATGTTGTATTTATGTATTTGCTCTATAATGTATGCCAACATGGATGATTATCCCTAAGTCGACGTCTTGTATAAATAAGGAGTTGTAAAGTCATTTCAAAAGCATCTTGTGGAGATGAGTCTGTGGTAGAGAGGAGCAAAGCAAAAGGCAGAGCAAAAGTATTGGGCTTAAATGGAACTGACTCAAGCATGGTGAAGATGCTATTCTTCAGTTCAAGTATGTAATACTTATCATTCTATAGACATTGTGTCTCCTGTAGGTAGTGGGCCTCTTGTGAGCAGTGTGCTCAGGCAGTGAGCTCTAATTGGCATGTGCCATTTTGTTCTTCTTATTCTTTTAACAGAGAATACAATCTTGGGTTAGTCACTCCGTGGTTTTTCCCTTAACTAGGTTTTCCACGTTAAAATCTTGGTGTCTTATGTGTTAATGTGTTTCTGCTCTTGTTTTAATGCATTATGTTTCCATGATTGATTTACTATTATGTTGCTGAATTACAAAGTGGATTTAAGTGATTAATTGGAAGAAAGTTTTGGACAACTGATTCACCCCCCCTCTCAGTTGTCTGTCCTGAATCTAACAATTGGTATCAGAGCTAAGTTCCTCTAAAAGAACTTAACCGCTTGAGGAGATCCAAGATGTCATCCTACAAGAAGGATAGTCTGAGGTTTGATGGAACCAATTACACTCTATGGAAAAGCCGCATGGAATGTCACTTGCAATGTATGGGAATGCAATATTGGATCATAACTTCGAAGAAGTATGTTCCTCCATAGAATGGTCTAAGAACTATAGATGAAATCAGAGATGCTAAAAATAATCTTCGGGCTAAAGAAGCTCTACTAAGTGCCTTATCTGATTCAGAACTGACAAATGTTATTGATCTATAAGTTGCCTTTGAGATTTGGGAAAAACTAGAACTTTTGCATGAAGGAGATAAGTATGTCAAATGTGCTAAGATATAGAGTCTAAAAGGAAAATTTGAAAACCTAAAGATGAGAGAAGATGAAAATATCACTACATTTATGCCAAGAGTAAATGAGCTTGTTTGTGGCATTAGATGTGCTGGTGGAGTCTTGGATGAAGATGAGATTGTTGCCAAAATTCTCAAATCCCTTCTTGATTCTTACAAATACAAGGTTGCTGCTATTGAATAATTCAAATCCTTTTCAAATATCACAAGAGATCAATTGGTTGGTAAATTAGCTGCATTTGAATTGTTTGAGTTTGGAGATGCACCCCCTAAGACTGAATCCGCATTCAAAGCTAGTGCCTCTATAAAAGGTAAACAAAAGTTTGATCTGAGATAGAACTCTTCAAAGAAACTATCATGGTATGAAAAAGAAAGAAAAGATCTGGAAGAAGATGAAGCAGAAACTGCCAACTTGAAGCCCTTATTGCAAAAAGACTGCCAAGAGGATCCGGTAAGTATGAAGGAAAACTGCCTTTTAAATGTTTTAACTGCAATAAGATTGGTCATTTTGTCTCAAGGTGTCCGGAAAGATTTTCAAGGCCAAATCCTAACAGATCTAGGTTCCAAAGGAAATGTTACTATGTTCATGAAGATGATGATGATGGAGTAACAGATGTTGAATCAGAGACATAAAACAAATCTGGAAGTGATTGGGTGTTTATTGCGATCAAGGAAGAAGATCCAATGCCCTCTGAATCTATCAATCATAAAATTGTAGAAAGAGCTCTGGCTGCCCAAGTTGAAGAAAAGGATGATTGGGTCATTGACAGTGGATGCTCCCACCACATGACAGGTGACAAAAATAAGTTCATACATTTGGAAAGGTATGAAGGAGGAGTGGTAAAATTTGGTGATAATTCTGCTGGCAGAATTAGAGGTAGAGGAACTATTTCTTTTGATGGAAATAACAAAACCAGTAATGTACTATATGTTGAAGGCTTGAAGCACAATCTTCGCAGTGTTGGACAGTTGGTGGACAAAGGCTATGATCTCCGATTCAAAAATGGAAAATGCAAGATCTTTGAAAGTTTCAGAATAGAGATTGCATTTGGTACTCAAACTAAAGGTAATATCTTCCAATTGGTTGGTATTGGTAAAAGTTGCTTATTTGTTCAAATTGATCAGAGTTGGTATGGCATAGGAGAATGTGTCATGTGAATTTTGATAATATCATCAAGATAAGCAACACTCAAGCTGTAAGAGATCTTCCAAGACTGGTGGAACCTACTAATAGTTAGTGCAAAAAATGTCAGTTGGGTAAGCAGAGCAGAGTCACATTCAAAAGTAAGGAATAGTCTTCTACCAGATTATTGGACTTAGTTCATACTGATCTATGTGGTCCGGTAAGAATCAGGAGTGTGCAAGGTGATAGATACTTCATGTTATTAATTGATGACCACTCCTGGATGATGTGGGTGACTTTTTCTGAAAGAGAAATCTGAGGCTCTTGAGAAATTCAAAATATTCAAGGCTATGGTAGAGAATGAAATCAGATTGAACATAAAATGTTTGAGGTCTGATAGAGGTGGAGAATTCACATCCGATGAGTTCATAGAATTTTGTGAGAAACATGGGATTAAAAGATAGTTGTTTGCTCCAAGGACTCCATAGCAGAATGGAGTAGTGGAGAGAAAGAACCAGACCATCCAGGAAGCATCTAGAACCATGATGATAGAAGCAAATGTTCCTCAGATCTACTGGAGAGAAGTTGTAAGCACTGCAGTCTATACTCTTAATCAAGTACAAATCAAAAGCAATACTAGTAAGATTCCTTATGAACTCTGGTTTGGCATCACTCCCACTATAAAGTATTTTAGATTCTTTGGTAGCAAATGTTACATTAAAAGAGATGAAGATCTAGGCAAATTTGATGCTAGAAGTGATGAAGGAATATTCTTAGGTTATTCTACTCAAAGCAAAGCTTACCGGTGTTATAACAAGAGACTGAGAAAGATTATAGAAAGTAGAAATGTGAAGGTTGATGAAGGTATTGAAAAACCCTCAAGGTTTTATGAATATGATGAAGATGATCAGAATGATGTTTTGATCTAAGGAGTCCAAGCCCCTTCTGAAATTTAGATTTAGACTGATCTGGTGAATCAGGAAGAAGAGATAAGTTTGAATGAATCTGTGCAAGAAATAGAAGTGCAAGAAAGTCCCAAAATTCCCAGGTATGTTAAAAAAAATCACTCTGAAGACCAGATCATAGGTGTTCAAACAAGAAGAAAGATTGCTCAAGACTCAGAAGAGTATTGTCTGATTTCAAAGATTGAACCAATGATAGTGAATGAAGCATGCAATGATGAAAGTTGGACTAAAGCAATGGAGGAAGAGCTTACGCAAATTGAGAAAAACCACACTTGGGATCTTGTTCCCAGACCTAGAAACAAGAATGTGATTGGAACCAAATGGGTCTTCTGGAACAAACTGAATGAAGTTGATGAAGTAGTCAGAAACGAAGCCATATTGGTCTGCAAGAGTTACTCTCAAGTAGAAGGAGTTGATTTTGAAGAAACGTTTGCTCCAGTGGCAAGAATTGAAGTAGTCAAGTTATTTCTTGCCTTTGTTGCCTTTAAGGATTTCAAAGTATATCAGATGGATGTCAAATCTACCTTCCTGAATGGTGACTTGGAAGAAGAAGTATACATTGAGCAACCAGATGGATTTCAATTGTCTAATCATGGTGATATGATCTGCAAGTTGAAGAAAGCACTGTATGCACTTAAACAAGCCCCAAGAGCTTGGTATGAAAGACTGGATAACCATCTTTTGAAGATTGGTTTCAACAAAGGTACTGCTGATAGTAACTTGTACTTCAAAATTGATCATGAAAATATCTTGATTGTTGAAGTGTTTGTTGATGATATCATTTTTGGAGGAAGAGATAGTATGTGCAAAACTTTTACAAATCAAATGAAAAGTGAATTTGAGATGTCCATGTTTGGGGAAATAAATTTCTTCTTGGGTCTACAAATCATTCAAACAAAGAAAGGAATCTTCATTTCTTAGACCAAATATGTGAAAGAATTGTTGAAGAAATTTGGGATGGAAGACTCAAAACCAATGAGTACTCCCATGGCAACTAGATGTAAATTGAGAAAAGATGATGACTCTCCTAAGGATGATCAGAAAAAGTACAGGTCAATGATTGGAGGATTATTGTATCTCACTCAAACTAGACCTTACATTATGAATGCTATTGGTCTTGTTGCTAGATTCCAAGTTGATCCTAGAGAATCTCATGTCATGGCAATTAAGAGGATTTTTAGATATCTAAAAGGGATAGTTGAGTATGGTTTGTGGTATCCTAGAGATCATGATTTCTCTCTTCATGCATATACAAATGGGGATTGGGTAGGAGATGTGGATGGCCGGAAGAGTACCAGTGGCGGAGCACTCTTTTTGGGGAAGAGATTGGTTTCTTGGCTGAGCAAGAAACAAGAGGCAATATCTCTGTCCACTGCAGAAGCAGAATATATTGCTGTAACAGGTAGTTGCACTCAAGTTTTGTGGATGAAACAAATGCTAAGAGACATCAGAGTGGAATATGAGGAACCTATGACAATCTTCTGTGATAATTCAAGTGCAATAAATATATCAAAAAATCCAGTGTTGCATTCAAAGACAAAACATATATCCATCAAGTTTCACTTTTTGAGAGAGCAAGTGAACAAGAATGAAGTCAGATTGGAGTTTGTGCCTTCCAAGGATCAGATTGCAGATATTTTTACTAAACCTCTACCTAAGGACTCTTTTGAGTATCTCAGGGAGAAGTTAGGGTTTATTACCCCTCCGGTTCTAAATTAAGGTGCACTGATGTGCATCAGTCTGGTGGATCTCGTAGTCATATCTTTTGGTCTGGATTGATGATGGGAAGCTGCCACTCAGGGGGAGTAGTTGATATGATTATGAAGTGATGCATGTATGTGCCCTTTTCCATTGATGTCAAAGGGGGAGAGAATACATGTGAAAAACAAGTAGTTTCTGATCAAAGGGGGAGCAGTAAAGGAAGAGAAGACATGTGAATGGTTGTTGTTGATAGGGGGAGTTATGTCAGTAAGGAGAAGTTCTTGTCTTGATGGTTAAAATAGTTTTTCACATCATATGTTGCCATCAATGACAAAGGGGGAGATTGTTGCAAGTATGGGCCTAACCGGTGTTGTCATTGATGTCAATATACTCCTGTTGCATTGATGATAAGGATTGGATGAGTTGTATGCTGAGAATATTGAGAAAATTAGTCCTATCAGGAACATAGAAGAATAGTGAAGATAGTGAGGTAAAGATCCCAGCTAAGATGAAGATCAGAGGATGTGCATCAAAGGGTTTGTAGATATATTTCTTAAGATGATCCAATAAAGATTTCAGAGGTCCGCATGAAGATCTGAAGAAGTTATGGCCACTTAAGTAAAACCATTTCTGGCAGATGTTCAGAGGTGACAGAGTGACACAGATAGGTCCTGTGAGATCCAGAAATGCAATCTTGTTCTGCGGATTTGGTGGAGTGTTTAGGAAGTCAATGTGAATTGACAACTCAATTGATTAGTGGTTTAGAGGTCCACAAGCATCTATTCCAATATGACAGTGATGACAGACTGTGTTCTTGAGGTTCCAGATGAAGGAGAGGATGATTTCAGCAAGTAGAAGTAGTGTGGATGTTCTTGGTGATTCAGGAAAGCTTGTGGAGGTCTCTGGATTGTGTCCAGTTCGTGTTGGTGGTCCGCATTGAAGATTGAGCTCGTAATTGAAGAAATACTTCCAAATGATGATGTTCTTCCTAAGTCTGGCCGACCGGATGAATTACACATCATGCAGATGATCTTGAAGATGTTCTGTGAAGAATGACATGTTCCTAAAAGAAGATTGAAGTCTCAGATCTGTGTGGCCGACACTGTGTTGATCCGCGTGAAGTCTTTTTGTAATTAGTCATGTTGTATTTATGTATTTGCTATGTAATGTATGCCAACTTGGATTATTATCCCTAAGTTGACGTCTTGTATAAATAAGGAGTTGTAAAGTCCTTTCAAAAGCATCTTGTGGAGATGAGTATGTGGTAGAGAGGAGCAGAGCGAAAGGCAGAGTAGAAGTATTGGGCTTAAATGGAACTAACTCAAGCATGGTGAAGATGCTATTCTTCAGTTCAAGTATGTAATACTTATCATTTTATAGACAGTGTGTCTCCTGTAGGCAGTGGGCCTCTTGTGAGCAGTGTGCTCTGGTAGTGAGCCCTAATTGGCATGTGCCATTTTGTTCTTCTTATTCTTTTAACAGAGAATACAATCTTGGGTTAGTCACCCCCTAGTTTTTCCCTTACCTGAGTTTTCCATGTTAAAATTTTGGTGTCTTATGTGTTAATGTGTTTCTGGTCTTATTTTTATGCATTATGTTTCCATGATTGATTTACTATTATGCTACTAAATTACAAAGTGGATTAAGTGATTAATTGGAAGAAAGTTTTTGACAACTAATTCACCCCCCTCTCAGTTGTCTGTCCTGAATCTAACAAGGACAAAGGAGGTTTGGGAATTATTGATCCATTTACTCACGGCATCTGCTTCAATAACAAGTGGATTGTTCGGGCTTTGGAGGGTGATGTCGCTTGGAAACATTTGGTTCAATTCCGCATCTAATCAGCTTCTACTGGCCACTCATGGGACTTGGTCAATTGGGTTGACAAACTCCTCCTTGCTCCATTTTTCAAAACACATGGGTCTGCCCCTTTCAACTCCATATGGAAGTCATGGCAAACTACCTCAAAGCAACTTACTTGGTATGACCAATCCTTTAGTCATGGTCTAAGCTTTGTAAACTCATCTATTTGGTGGAATCGCCTTATTCAACAAGATGGTGGACTGCTTGGCATCATTCAAGCATTTTAAGGGAAAACACCTCTTCAAAAAAGGGATCCATGTGTTTTGGGATTTGTGGGATCCAACTTCATTTCGTTGGAAGGCATGGCAATAGCTTCAAGCCAAATTTAACTTGTTGTCTTCCAATAAACAACTTCTTCTCATGCTCCAACAACTTGTGCCCCCTGATCTCTCAGTTCTACTATCACTTCCTTGTCATTCCAATTTTTTGAAGGATTGGAGATGGCTTGGTAAACACAATATTCATTGCTTTCCCCTTAAACCTATTTATAGACAGCTCCTTCCTTCAATCACCCTATCACCTCACCTTAATGCTCGTTGGAACTACACCTTCAGCCGTGCTAAGTGGAATAAGCTTAGCCTGCAAATTTGGAAATCTAAGGCCGATGCTCAATCTCAGCTAACTGCATGGAAAGTCCTTCACATTAAATTGTCAATTGATAATCGTTTCAAGTTCTTCCATCCCCCACCGTCTTGCCCCTTCTATTTTAAAGCTGAAACAATGAAACATGCTTTCTGTCTATGCCCTCATGCCCGCAAGTTGTGGCTTTCCTTCTCGATGCTACCTGCCCTCTTCCCAAAGGCCTAGTCTTAGAAAGCTGCTCTTCTTGGTGCCTCCCCCAGCCTCAATGTTCTCACTACCACTTGTCGACAGGTTATTATTAAGTTCATTTGGAAAGCCCGCTGTTTGGCAGTGTTTTTAGACAATCAACTGCCCCCCCAAATTGAAATCTAGATGGTGTGTTCTAATCTTTTGCTCAAGGTGGCCCACTTGTCTCATTTGCAGAATAACCCAAACTTGCAAAAAACCATTTTTGACCTCCAAACGTAGCTCTAGAATATTAAAGGACACCAACATTTCAAGCAGGTGCACAACGATAGTCATTCTACTGGTTAAAACAAGGCTCATTATGTCAGTGTCTACCCTGCAACCTAAAGAGTTCTACAGTACCTCAAGCAACCACTAATTGCTCAGAAGTTTTGAAGTTTTTTAGACTCCTTTGGTAGGCATCTCGCTGCGCTCTTAGTATTTTCATAATGTATTAGTTATGACATTGTTGTTTACTTTGACACTTTGGTGGAGCTATTTTGCATGTTTATTAGTCAGGTTCACAGTTGTTGTAGCCTCTTACACCTACAACTCATTCCTGTGGGCTATTGTTTTAGTTTTTCTTCTACAATTCTACTATAACTCAGAAAGTGGGGTTTTGTTTTTCCTCATGAACAACCCTAAAAATAGTGCATTCAGATGTTGGATCAACTATGGCAAATTCAGGATAATGCTACAACAATCCTATGTTATGATGTCCCAAGGGCCCTTATAGCTGTTTAGTTGTCAAATGGAATACAGTGAATAGATTATTGGAAGAGAAATTGCTTGACTCATGGAAAAGGGTTTGAATATATGGTTTCTAGGATATGGCTTGCTCCTGAAAGGATTTGGAACTATTTGTTACTATTGGTGGTCCCCATTTGGTTTCTTTGTCTTAAAAGCAAGTTGACTATCTACAGGGCTACTTCATAATATGGATGCTGCTTTAATCTACTGCTTTGAGATGCCTTATAGTTGCCTGTTAGGAATTTAGATTCATGTTCCATATGTTATGGGTGTTAGGACAGTCTGTCTGATTCCTATGTAACTTGTTGCTCTTTATTGTATTGTATTATTATTATTTCTTTAATAAAGATTTTCTTCAAAAAAAAAAGTGAGAAATATTGGATGTAAAGACCTACTTTAGACTTTAACCCTAGATTAAGACCACACAAACCATTTTTAATGTATTTTCACTATGTTTTGATTAGTTGTAGAAAAATAGCCATCTATTGTATTTAAATATGTCAAATTAAAGTTCCCATCTAGCATTGAGACTCCACAATCTAAGGTTTGTTTCATTTTTTAATGTGAAATTTCTTGTAGGAGATTGATGGGAACTTAGTGGCAAATTTGAAGTTTTAAAATTATAGTCCTCTACCAAATTTCTGTAAACTATGAGTTCATAATTTACTATATAATTTTTCATTTTGATCATTTGTAGGCATATGCATTCAAAAATTAGGGCATCATTTTAAATTTTAAACTTGGTTGTTTTGCCTTAAATGACGATTATCTAATTGATGACAATTTTGAATACACTAGGGTTTAAGTTCTAAAACAAGATTACCTTTTCCCTAACTAAAAATAATGTTTCTCTAAATCAATGGCTTATATTTGAATTTCTGTAATTCAAGTTACTTGAATTTGTAGTTAGAAAACAAGCAAAAATGACAAATTTTTACCTACTTTTTCTAGAGTTTGTCAATGATCATGAATAATTGAAGCTAGAACCCTATCTTGAATTAATCCTTGCAACCATGGTGGAATGCTAAGAATGCCATTGTAGAGTGTTTATAGGAGACTAAAACAAGGAAATAGACAAACTTTGAGCTCTAATTGTAGCTTTGAAAGTCACTTTAATTGCAAGAAGTCAATTGCACAGAGAGCTCAAAGATCTCAAATGCAAAGTGTGAAAAAATGATTGTTAAGATTGATTTTAAACCATTAGAAGTTCCAAATCAAATGGCATTAATTCAAGCAGAGAAATAGGTGGAGGTTGATGTTGTACTAAGGTCATCTTCCCTTTTGCTGGGATGAAGAATGGAACTAGATATCTGTGAGAATTAGAGGAGATCTCGAAAGTGGTTGGAAATCTATAAAAATAACTCAAAAACTCAAAAAGATACCTTTTGCAAGAAAACATAATGAGTTCATATTTGGTATAAATGAATGAAGGTCTGGGAGGGCTAAGAAATCCCACAAGATGCAGTATCACTGTGGGGCTCTACAAAATGAACTTAAGAGTTACTCCAATGCAATAAAGGCTCTTTGCAAGAAAATAAGGAAGAGAAGGATATAGAACAAACATAATAGACATCCTACAACCCAACGAATACCCATAATTTCAAAAATAAGAATGGGTTTCCCTAAAGAACATAAAACCAATTTTATGGGGAAAACACATCCTAGAGTAACACACCTAAAACTTGCATCTGATTAGGGATCAAAATTTTGCAAACCTCAAAAAAGGTGAGAAAACCTCAAAATTTAACAAAATAAAACACCCTAAACCTCTTACAAAAGATAGACATTTTAGAAATACATCATCCAACCATCCAAAGTCTCAAAATTACATCACTTCATTAGAAAATAAATGTAAAGATAGGGTAAAGTAAAAGAGGGGGGTCCACATTTTGTTAAAGCAAAATGGGGCATGTGTGCAAGGCACAATAGGAACAATCGCTCTAAATTTTTGGTGACTCTCAATTGAAGCCTCTATTCCTTGTTGAGCATGATACGATCTGAGAGGCATCTATCCTAACCACATACAAAAGGATTAGCACACACATGCAAATCCACAATGACATGCTAAGGTAAGCAAGGAACAAGAAACATAGAACCAAAATACTCGAATCAAACACTTAGGCAAACTCATAAGCAAGAACATAAACTAGAGATCCCAATGTTACAACATGGGCTTTGTTACCAAATGTGATGCCCCAAGCTTTCACTCAAGACATTAATGGAAAAAAGATGACTGAATAAATTTTCTACATAGTAAAAGTGGTAATAAGTAACACAAGATACTAACATGCCCAAGGTGTCATATGTAACCCATGATGACTCACCTGGCATGCACACTAGTGCATAAAAATGGTGACACAAGCAGAAGACTTACTCTACCATGGGACAAGGCACCATAGTTGACATGAAAAATGAGGCATGGAAGAAAAATAAGATTCCAAAAATAATGGGATCACCTTCAAAACATCTCAACTAAACCACCCTCTAAGATTCACTACATTATGATGAAGAGAAAAGCTAAAACTAACATTTTTAGGTTTCTGAAGGAACCTGCAAGTGGGTCAAACTTCATACTCGAGTTGCAACTCACAACTCTACATAATTTGGATTTGGACTTCAGGATGCAAATACAACTTGCAACCCTGCAAACTTTGAGCTTCAATCGATGATTTACAACATGTAAAAGAACCTCAAACCCTAGACTAGCTAGGCATTTAAACTCTAGAGACTTCTTGTAATCTGCACATTTGCAAGTGCAATTAGGTTCCAGACTTCAAACCAATATCATGTTAGACTTCAAAATCCACTTGCAATCTACATGTATGCAAAAATGGAAGTGAACACTGAATTTCCAAATCTATGACACATCAGACCTTAGGAGAAAATGGACAATGACACTATTGCAATTGTAATCAACATTCTGACTCCTAGACACTTGACACCCCAAATTCTAGATCTTTGGTGCAGTTTACACTACATGTTGTGCATTGAGTTATTGAGATCTAGTCCTATTGCACTTTGGGGTTCAGACTCTAACTACAAAATACAACTTTAGACTGGAAACCCCAATTTGTAGTTTATTTTAGGCTATATTTTTTACCTACAAAATAGAACGTTGAAAATCTCTAAGGCAGGGAAACAACAACATGATCTCCCTTCACTCTTTGAGGCATAATTAGCTCATTTTTAGAGCTATTTACAAATATTCTTGGGGATTCACTCATGAGGATGTGGGCTCTACCTTGGCCACACAAAAACCTCTCACAAAATGTGTATCCCAAGATATTGGAAGATTAGTAAACTTTGTTGGTGTGAACGGGTGTGTTTCTTATCTGGTTTCTCCCTTTGTAGTGTGAACAAGGTACTTTATCTAACTAGTTTCTAGTTGGGACCTATTCACACATGTTCACATGCTAATTTGACTTAGGTAGTTAGGACATTTAATATTTGTGTCATTTAGAAGGCATCTTATCCACTAGTTGTTATTTAATATTTATGAAACTTTAATGTTTGTGTCACATGTCATAGGAATAAGACATTTGTCAACATCCTAGTTTGTCACATTTATTATTTGTGTCTATGTCAGCCTTGTACTACCTCTCAACCTTGCCTATATAGGGAAGGTATCTCTTTGTACATTTCATGCAATACAATGCAATTGTATGCAATGTAGTGTGTATCAAGTCAAGTTTTGCATCTTGTATATTTTATACATCATTATTCTTGGCATTATAAATCATTGCTATTGCTTTTCTCTCTTGTTGTGGAAGGTTGTTTTGGTTGCAAGTGATCCTGGGTGTGAACAAGGTACTTTATCTAACTATTTCCTAGTTAGGACCTATCCACACATGTTCACATGTTAAGTTGACTTAGGTAGTTAGGGTATTTAATATTTGTGTCATCTAGAAGGCATCTTATCCACTAGTTGTCATTTAATATTTGTGACACTTTAATGTTTGTATCTCATGTCATAGGATTAAGACACTTGTCAACATCCTCGTTTGTCACATTTATTATTTGTGTATATGTCGGCCTTATACTACCTCTCAACCTTGCCTATATAAGGAAGCTCAACCTTGCCTATATAAGGAAGGTATCTCTTTGTATAGGGTGATCCCACAATACTGTGTCCCACTTTTTGGACAAAGTAGGACATTGAAATCAACATTTTTAACCAAATTTTCACTTTTTGATACCTATAGCAACTAAACCATTAAGAATTTGAAGATGATATGAACTGGTGATTTTTGAGATTTTGTGTGTAGATTATAAATGTATTTAAAAAAAAATTAAGAAATAATTTGTGAATTTTTTAATGTAACTTTTAATAACTTATATTTATAGTTAACAACATTTTTTAAAAGTGACATTTATACCATACATCATAACTTTTTTTGTAGAAATGATCAAATTATAAAATTTTAAACATAGATTTGTAACACCAATATTAGTGCGTATATTTTTTTCCATAATTTTTTGTTGCATATATTTTTTTATTAATTTTTGAAGTGAGATTAATTATAATTTAGACATAGGTTTATACCATACAACATAACTTTTTCTATATGTATCCAAATTAAATTATTTTTTCATTGAAACAAGGACAACGATACCTAGTGTTGATATTTTTCATAAATTGTTTTCTCTATTTTTTAATTTTTCTGCATGTGTGGAATATAGACCTTGATGTTTGGTGAAAACCTATGTTCACTAGAAAATAGAAAATAAATATAATAATCAAATGAAATATATTCAAAATCATACTTTTTGGAAAGCTTATACTAAGGGCTACATACAAAATAGAATTTCGAAATGAATTCATTTGATCCCCCAAAAGGTAAAGCAAAATTGGTTTTTTGTCAGTATTTTGATAGGTGTGAAGGAGACTCCGTCGAGGTTTTGATTTAAAACTAGGGGGTTATTTCTGAAAGGAAGCAAGGTATGTGGAAACGCTTCCTACACTGATCTACTGAGAAAAGTTTTATGCAAATTTTTATCTTTTACAATTACAGATTATGAGATGCACATTAACAGAAAGGTAAAAATGCATAAAAAACAAGTACAACACTCACAACACAAGATATACGTGGGACAACCCTTTCAGGTAAAAAACCCCACACTCCAAAACTACCCAATATATTATTTAGGGATCAAGAAGATTACAATATACTGGCAGAGCAAGCTTTCACAGGAGTATAACCAACCAGAGATTTGGTGGTAACTCAACATCTATAAGACTCTTACACACAACCTCTATCTCAAGCTCTTGATATATATGAGATACAATACAGTAAACCGTCAATGGTAATTACAAAACCCTGAGCCAAAAAACCACCCAAAAGTGGTGCCCAAATTATCTCCAATCAAAGATGCCTTGTGATGTGCCAAATCACACACCAACATATGTAACTCTCCCTTTTATAGCTCTTTTAAGTGTCCAACATGTTTTTACATTTCCTAAAACAAGAGTTCCAACTTTTGGAGGTCATAACTTTTGATCTGGGTGTCCGATTGATGAACCATTTGATGCGTCAGAAAGCTCATGAAGAGAAATATATCAAGCTATAACCTATTTCACTAGTTACAACAACTTTTGGGGCATTTAGGGACCTCTAAGTGCCTCAAAACTGAGTTTGAAACTTTTTCCGACTGTTTCAAAAATAGAAACTTTAATATCTCGCAATCTAGGTATGAACCCAAGATGTTTACTTGATAGTTCTGCACCTTTTGGGAAAATTTTGGGTCCATCCAAGATCAAATATAGAGTTACTAAAAATGGTAAGCCCTGCTGGTTTTAGCCCCTTTTGAAACTTTGAAAGTTATAAACCATTATTCAAGATAAAGGGTATTTGAAAAGACCAAAACTGGGAAGAATAGTAACCTTTTGTAGTTCCAAGGTTGAGACACCTTTCCTAACAATTTCTAAGGGGGTTTGATCTAACCCCCTTCAATTAAACCCCTTTAGATGGAACCCCTTAGTGCTTAAATCATTAAGTTTACTAAAAATTTGTGATTTTAGACAAAAATGAAGATTTCCCAAGTTTGGGACTTAGTATTGTGGGATCACCCTACATTTCATGCAATGCAATGCAATGGTATGCAATGTAGTGTGTATCAGGTCAAGTTTTTCATCTTGTATATTTTATGCATCATTATTCTTAGCAATATAAAGTGTTGTTATTTATTTTCTCTCTTGTTTTGGAAGGTTGTTTTGGTTGCAGGTGATCCTAGGATGTCTCGAATCCATTAATGACTCTTACAAACTTCACTATATAAACTAAATAAGTGTAAAGTATAACTGAAATACAACTAAGGTAAATACACCAATACTACACTCATCAATCTATTGAGATGTACAAGCTCTTGGAACACAATCCAACAATCTCATAAATATTTGAATCCCCAATGGTGGTATAGCACCACCCAACCACATGGTACCCTCAGGCCCACCCTACTATACTAAGAGATGAACATAAGGATACAAACACACTAACACAATACAAAATATGGATATACTCACACTGAGCAACATGCATATCATAGTGCCACAACATCTGAATACATTGAATGCAATAATCACAATATAATAGTATAAACACTCAAAACCATGTGAAATAAAAAATATGACTGGAAGGAAGGACGTGAATCCTAGAATTGGACAAGAGTGTCATCACAGTGGCTCGATGACCATGTAGTTTTTGGGAGTTGACTTCCTCCATGAAACCACTCAATGACATTCACCAACTACCATGAGTTGTGACATGTTCTTCATGACTGAACTGAATCCATCTAGGGTATTTAGTATAGCATGGATATCTTATTTAACATATTTTAATTACCAAATTGAAATTTAGTTATCACTTGATTAAACTCTCCACCGCTCTATCCTCATGTATCACTTTGGATCCTAGTGAGAGACACTCCTCTCCTAATCTATTCTATCTCAATCCTAAAGGCCCATCACTCCAATTCTACCAATTAGGTGTGGCACAAAAAATAATGCAACATCTTTTACAACATAATGCTAAAAGATGCAGGTTTCCAATTCATAATGAATGACATTTTTTTCACAACTCGATTCAATCAAACAAACCTTAAATTGCAAATTTACCATTTTCACATGAAGTTGCAAAATCATTAAATTCTCCATGCCTCCATTAATGGAGTATCTTAATACATTCATTTTTTTCCCTATTTTGATTTTGAAGAGGAAAACCAAAACTAAGATTACCCTTTGATGCAAAATTCACCCAACATCAACAATCACACTTCAAATTGGGAGAAGGGATTTTTAGGAATTTTTTTTCATGATAATGGCTCTAAATCGAACATTTTCCAAATTGTGAACATACAATTAAAACATGGAAAATTTATAATTCAAACTTGTAATAAAATGGAACTCCTACCATGAAGAACTCAAATGCAATCATCCACTATGGCCTAGTTTGTTGCAATTTCCATGTCAAAACAAATTCAATAAAAAGAATGCAAATGGGGAAAATAGCTCCCAAAAGCACTTAGACAATGGAAGAACTCCTCCTTTTGATTCAACCACACTCCAAGAAATCCTTTCTCCCTCTTCTTCACAAAGCAATTCCAATCTTTTTCCAAGTTTTCTTTCAAAAATGGCAAGAAGAGGGTTTGAGAGAGTTTTTTTGGAAGAGGAAATATGAATAATGCATCTCAATTCCATCTTTTCCCTTTTATACCTTTCTTTTATTTTTCTTATTTTCTAATTAAACTTTTAATCAAATATTTTTAAAACATATCCTTTGGAAATAACTAATTTCCCAAAGACAAAATCCAATTTTATTTAAAATTAAGACTAGTATAATAAAATCACTGAATTCATAATATTTCCAGGCAATAAAATTAATATATTTCACATAATTAAAATGAATCCATTTTCTTCACACTAACATTTTTAATTCCCTAAGGTAATTAAATTCAATAAATATTTTCTTTCTTTTCGAGGAATAATAAAATGATAGAATTTCTTTCTAGCAAGTATATTTAAATATCTTTTCTACAAATAGGTCACACATGCATTTCAAGACAATTTAAATGTAAAGCACTAAAATAGAAATAAACACATGTAAATGGCTTCCACACATTTTACAAGTTTTCACAACATACTAATTATGGAATTGCCTTTAATTCAAATCCAGGTTAACATAGGGATACACATGATCCATATCATACTCAAATTAAGTGAGATAAAGGTTAACACACACATTTAATCCAATATGAACATCTCATTATAAACACCATTGGGGAATAACCTTGTACCTACACACTCAAGTGAAAAATTAGGCGTACCTACTCATATACATATAGCTAAAGCAAAGCATAAACACCCAATGAGGCATCATATCATAAAATGAATAAAAATCACCTCTAACATGAAACATCAACTAGAATCATAAAGATGCAATAACTAATAATAATCCACATACTAATCCATTTATGGTAAATACACCTTTATAATGTATATATACATATACCAAAGTAGTGCAATAGTATCACTAAAAGATCCAACATACAACATCACAACATATACATCCATAGGAAGATGATTAGATGTCAATACAAAGCTCCATCAGAAAACACTTTGATGGCATCACAAATATCATCAGTAAAAAAAATATTGGGATTCAAACAAAATAAGTAGATAACAAGGAACAACCACAGGAGGCATTACATCAACTATCCCTTTCCAAGTGTAGGCACAAGTAGTGATACACAAGGCTGTATGGGTGATGCATAGATAGAGGAGGGTTTTAGTGAGGTTTGGGTAGGGGTAGAGGGTAGCTCCAATAGGTCCAAGAGGGGCTAGATAGGGAGTAGTACCGAAGGTGTCGAAGTAGGTACCATAGCAGGCACATGTACATGAATAATAGGTATAGCAGTAGGTACCACAACATGTGTCCCAACAATAGTACGTTCCACCATAGTGACATCCTTAAGGAGGAGACAATGGGTAGGGGGTTGGAGGCCATGATGTGGAGGCCATGGATGTAGATGTTTGGGATGGACATAGACAAGCGCCAGAGGGAAGAGAAGGAGTAGGAGATAGCCATGAGGATGTGGAGGTTAGGTTGGGAGTGGCACTATCAGAGCATAATGTAGTGACGATAGGGTGAGACCAACTATGGATGGAGATAGATACAGTACAAGCAAGGCTAGACAACCTCTAGGCTAGAGTGAACAATGTGATTACAAATAGAGATTATAATCATAGAGTGAGATAGTTTATAGATAGAGAGGGATAGGGTAGTTGGAGAGAGGCACACTATGATTGGAGAGAGGGATGGTTTACTTATGGGGAGGGATGGACTATAGTCTTAGCTATAGAGAGCTTGGGAAGATACACAGAGGCTCTATGAGGAGTGGGATCAATTTATAGTAACGTTGAGTGGGGTAGGGATAGGAAAAATGTTCTAGATATGCATAGGGCCATGGAAGATGTACTTCAAGATGGTAGAGAGGAAATTTTCTATCACTCCCTATATGAGGTGACAATGCCTACAGATTATAGGGAAAATTCTTATGTAGATCATACATAGAGTAGGACAAATGTTAGGGAAACATCATGGTCATTGGGCTTGGGGCCACCACCTCCTTTGCTACTAGGGGGGTGGAGCACCATCGAGATCTCAAGGACATAGTGCTACCTTGACCTAGTAGATTTTGGATGTATTATATTTTGGATGATGATGTACATGTATATGATTATACTGTTGAACACACCAGGATACTGAGGGGGGGTGAATCAGTATCTAAATAAAATTCAAATCCTTTGGAGCAGATAAAAACATAAGCATTACAACATCAACATAAACATGAAAGATCAACATAATGCACATCAACACATTACACCAGATATAAGTGGAAAACCTAAGAAGGGAAAAATCACAGTGAGGATTAACTCACAATATATGAAGCTCAAAATTACAACTTTTTTTAGGGCTACAACCCAAGGAAGCTACTACTCCCTGGAAAACCTTGTTTTAGGGTCACTCCCAAGGAAGCTACAACTCCCTACAGACTTTGTTTTAGGTTCACTCCCAAGGAAGAAACTACTCCCTAAACTGAGAACAAAATCAGAAATGATTACAGAATGACAATCCTGCTACTGCTTAAAAACTAACATTGAAGCTCACACCTTTGATGATTACAATTCTACTTCTTTTGATGAATGGATCAATTAGACACACTCTTCACTTCCCTCAAATGTCTTCAAGATGAATCAGGATAGCCTTTAACACTTCTGTTCTTTCTCCTTTAATCGCACATCACAATGCATATGATATTCATATTCTACTCTTCACACTTTCATATTTTCATTTTTGCAATCATACCTCACCTAGACCAACTAGGTTTACAATATATACATGAGATTTCATTACAAGTCAGCCAATACAACAAAAATATTACATTTTACAAGTCAGCTAGAGATCACAACATGCTACATGCATAGGGCAAGCCCTATCATGAATAAAACACTACTCCAGAAGGAAACACATGCCTTACGGATCCCAATACATGCTTAGCTTGGTCCTAAACATCATTCACAACATCATTCTTCAAGGAATAACATCTGCACACTTCACAACTTTGAATTAGGCCACCCTTAAACAAGAACACATGAAGCTTGTAGCACAACGGTCATTTCAACTTGGCGGTACACATGAGTGATTGAACATTGCTTTCTCTTCTTCTAGATGAGTCGGCAGGACCTATACAACATCTCCAAACATTCCCTGAACTCTACAAAGCAACAACATTGTGGCGCATACCTCCAACATTCTTTAGTCGGCCAAACAGAGGCATATACTGGAAATATCATCATTTCATACCACAGTCAGTTCCAAAGAGAGTAGAAAGCCACCTTGTGGAGAAATGGGAGACAACATAAGATCATTAGGACCATCTTACATTAGTCAATGTATCATTTCAAGCCACAACGAGTTGGCATACGTCATCAATATATGTCCTGAGAATAGCTAGGCATCTGAAACTGTCTCTATCACAACTGTCATTTGAAAACTAAGTTTGCGGACTTCCAAAACACTTGAATCTCATGTGGATGCACTTATACACTACTATGAACATATCCTCAAAGTTACATAGCCATATCTAACACTACGGAGGAATGTAGAGCATTCCAAATAGTCTTCATCATCACTTAATTCTCTCAGAGCATATAATGAAACTTTGTCTTTCATAAGTTTCACTGCAGAGAGACAAATGATCTGAAACTTTAGATTTAACACCTTTACATCATGCTAGAATTAAATTCTAAACTACATGACTATAACTTCAAATGTGGAGGAATGCAAAGTATTTTACTAGACAGTCTTTTAGGCAATTTTCTGCAGTAGAAACCTTCACCAACTTTTAGAGGCCAAAACCTTCATATAACAGCACATACATCCTTAGGAACAACACGAAGGATCATACAACATGCCATAGACCCTCAACAACATATTATCATCATCAACATAGCTTAATGTATCATCATTCATCTTAGTGCTTCTAATTCCCATCTTAATATTACATCATTCATCTCAGTGCTTCTAACTCTCATCTTAATATTTCATCATGAAATCATCTTTGTTGATCATAAGAATGCTAAAAAAACTTGATTTAACACTAATTAGGGCATGACATCCAACCATGAACATCATGAACATCACTACATCTCACTGCTTTGTGGACCACAAGCATGCTCAAAACAACTTGACTTGACACTGATCAAGGCATGATATCCAACCATGAACATCAACAACCCACTATGAACATCAGAAGCATCACTAAATATCAACAACTCTAAACAACATCACCATTGTATCTCATTACATCTCTGTTATCATACTGGTATATCATAATCACAAACTGAGTGCTGACCTCACTCTAAGTGTTGACATCGATGACAACACATATTGCCAACATGTACTATTTTATGATGCATGTTTATTGATGATACTATGCTCTGTAGAGCTTGATGTACTCCCCCTATTTTTTACTTTTGTGATGTATATGCTATGATATGATGGATGTATATGATTTGATGTTATTTTATGCTATGGATGGATATGCATGTGATTATGGATAAATTTGTTGATATGATGTACATGATGTGATGAAATGCATGTATTTTGATATGACTTATATGATGTATGACAAAATGCAACTTGGTAAATAGAGTAGTTTATTTATGGATGTTTTGCTTACATTATTTTGATATGATACAAAAATACATATGGATGTACGCATATGTATAGTGGGCATTAGATGATGTATGATTCATGTGATTTTGATATGATGCTGAAATGTACCTAAGTTATGTGGAAAATATCACACCTAAGTGATGCAGAAATTGTTACATTTGATGTGTATATGGTAATGTTTTGTATGATGATGATATATGCATGATGATTATATTAAATTAGGTGGATATATGCTTGCATGTGGTTAATGCAAGTGGATAATGGAATGCATATTTTTGTTCATGGTATAACTATGTTAGAAGAAAAATGATAGATAGAAAATGGTATTAGATAGAGGAAAATGATGATAGATGGATGTTTAGTCATATAGTTGACAAATCATACAATTAACCAACTAAATCATTTACTTATTCCAAAAGATTGTTAATCAAGGTAAAATGGACCAAATTTCACAATGAATGATGGATAATGGATAGGCTAATGATGGGTGTGTTCTTAAGTGTAGGTGTTATGATGAAATATAGTAAGCACTTATTCTGATATAGTAGGAGATATTATACACCAGGGTATAAAGACCAAGGTGATGATGTATCTCCTACATAGGACTGACTTGAAAAAAACACACTATTTAGGGGTAAAAAGAGGTGATGTTGATTTTCAAGGGTTTATGCGGAATCCTCCTTTCACTACAAACAATCCAAGGGCATATTAATCAAGTTGAACCTCCAATCCGTGTAAGAGGATTCACCTATCAGGTTGGGCTACCACTTGGGAAGATGTGGAATCTTGGATGTGTCAAACAATATCTCAATTTCACTTAAAACACTAAATGTGTAAAACAGTAAGCAAATTACCCAATTACGTTTAATCCTATCAGACCAAGGTGAAGGACAGAGATATTTAACTCACTATTTTTCAAAATCTATAAAGCAAAAAAGTTGGGGACACATGGACTAGCACCCAAGTCCAAGGTGTACTTTTTGTCACAGAATCTAGAACTTCTCTTGATACTGATCTGCACTGCAACTTATGTTTATGCCTTATGAAAACTGGAGGACATAGGTGTTGGCAAGAGACACTGCTTCACATTGATAAATGTTGTCATTGATGGCAACTAAGATCATCCCAATCATCCGCATAACATAATTTGTTCACATCGGAAGTCAGAATCAGAATTTGTCTAAGTCTGGGCAGTTAGGAACAGAGTAGGTGACAGGGTCTGGATCTCTCCGGTGGAAAGGCATGGTTTATTGTAGATCTAAGGTAGTTGTAAGCATTGTCAAGACACTCTAAATCTAGAGTTTTGTTCTCTGGTGATGAAGGCCTCAAAAGATATTAGCTTCTAAGTATCGGGTTTTAGTTTGACAGAACAAATAGAAGAACATGCCGACCTTGTGAATGATCTTAATTCCGGATGTATATAAGTTGTTTATTGGGCAATTGCTGATGATAAGTGATCGTAGCTGACATGATTGATGATTTGTGAGTGCAAGTTTTGGTCCGCATCTCATATTATGTATGGATCTAGCTGACAGAGTAGAGTACTCGACAAAGTTCTAAGTGTTCTTGAAGCTAAATGGTAAAATGATTGTAGATCATGTTGCAGATATATATATCTAATGGAATTGGATGATTTTGGTGTGTGTGTGTTGCTAATATGAAGTAAAGGTGAAAAAGCAGAGATCTAAGATTCGAATTAAGGAAGAATAGTAAACAAGGTAGAGTGAAGATGAAATGTGTAAGATCAGTATTTTGTACTTAACCAGAACCGAATCTATGCATTAGTAGATGCTTCTCTTCAGTTCAAAATCTCTGTTATTCTCTTGTAAACATTTGTAGGTAGTGAGCCTCTATTTGAACAGTGAGCCTAAATGTGTGTGCATTCTCATTTGTAAAAATACTTTTAACAGGGTATTAATTTTTGTGAGTTAACCCCCACCGTGGTTTTTCCCTTAACCGGGTTTCCATGCTAAAAATATTGGTGTCAATTGTGTTACTTATGCTTTTGCTCATGTGTTATTGATTCATACTTTAATGTTTATTTGATTGTAAGTTGTAAAAGAAGATTAAAGACATAAAAGTTTAAATTGTGGGACAACTAATTCACCCCCCCTCTCAGTTGTCCAGACTAATTCCAACAATTGGTATTAGAGCGAGGTTCCTTAAAAGAAGCCTAACAACTTAAGGAAAGATCTTGGAAGGAGTTTTCAATGGGTTCACTCAGATCAAATTTAGTTGGCTCTGAAAGATCTTGATCAGTCTAAAGCAGAAATATCTAATTTGAAAGATGAACTCAAGGATGCTGATGATACCATTGAAATGTTAAAAGATAAATTAAAGAAGTCTATGGGAAGGAATAAGGAGCTACTTCTGTAGTTATCTAGTTTAACTGAAGAAAATGACATGAATGAACCCTTGGAAGAAAAGACAAAGGAGTGTGAGAAGTTGTCAAAAGAAGTTGTTGTTTTGAAAGTTGAGATGGAATCTGGGGCAATGAGGCTAACCAAAGAAATTTAGCAAAGGAAGAAGACTGAAGAAGATTTGAATCAAACTCTAAAAGAAAAAACTGATGAATGCTATAGATTGGAGAGTATAGCTGGCCATCTAAAATATGATCTACAAGAAAGCAAAGACAATGAAAGAGATCTTGAAAGGCAAATTGTCATTCTCAGACATGACCTAGAAGTTACAAATGAATACAAGGAGAAGCTCAAGATAAGTTCAGCTAAACTTGAAGCAATACTTGAGGGTCAGAAAAAGGCTGATGACAAGCATGGTCTTGGATATGAGAAAGGTGAAAGCTCCGGATCTGGACAAAGAAACTTTCAACCAAGGAATGGGAGAAATGGACCTAGAAGACCCCCGGTAAGACATCTTAATGCTCAAAGGTATCCATCTTTCAATGGAAATTGCTTCAAGTGCAATAAATTTGGTCATAGAGCCACTCAATGCAGAAACATAATAAATCAAAATAATAATCCTTCTCTGGACAATGCTTCAATTGCAAGAGGTATGGTCATAAATCCAATGAATGCAGAAGTATGATAAAGAACACCTCATCAAATAGAGGAAATGGGAATTCTTTCAATGGAAAATGCTTTATATATAATAGATTTGGACATATGGTCATTCAGTGCATATCAAGAGAAAATCAATCAAATGGGCAAAGAAATGTTGTGTGCTTCCATTGTAACCGATCCGGTCATTTTGCAAGATTCTGTAGAAGTAGGATTAATGAAAGAAGAGGTTTGATAAACAGAAAACTAGATGAGGAGAGACAAGACAAAGGCAAAAGAAAAATTGAAGAGAATGAGATCCAAAATGAAACAAGTGAGACATGGGTCAAGAAAGCAATTGTGATCCATAGTAATGGGTCCGCACCGAAATCTGGTGCAGATAATTCCTTAGGGAATTAAATTAGGAGCTCTAGCTCAGGGGGAGTTGCAATAAAAATCAAAATCCCCCATCCAGCAAGTAAGTGCCTGAATCCGGCACAGTGAGAAAAGAGATCTTGGATTGTTTCAGATCATTTGGAAGGATTTCCAGAAGAAAAAAGGTGGATATGGCAAATTGCAGAGTAATTCATGAGAAACTGTTCAACAAATAGAGTAACCGGATGTATTAGGGTAGAGCATTTATTACAAAGACAAACTAGGCACTGCGGAGCATAAAAGGGTCATTCATTCCCTAGATAGATCACTTTGCATCAGAAGAAAGCAAGAAGAGGAGTGAATGAGTTCTGAGCTGAGAATTCTCAAGAATTGAAGCATGAAGAGGATCCTTAAGAAAAACCCTAATCTGTGGAACAAGGTATTTATGTTTTCTGTGAAACCTCTTGAATTCTCAATCTATGCAAATGACTACACCTTTAGTTATTGATGTGACTGAAAGGCCCTGTCCTGAATTTAAGAAGCATCCTTACAAATCTGTTGAAGTCGAACTGCCAGGTGCTTTTTTGGGTGTTCCATATGGGGTTCTACATGTTGAAGATATTAGGGCATACATCCGCTGTAACATGGATGAATTTGGAAACCTAAAACTCTTAGATTTTCTTAACAACTACTTAACGGATGATATCCATAAATTGAAAATGGAATTCAAAGCCCTAGAAAGTAAACATTTTCTGCAAGTCATTAGGTTTCTGATATTTGATGAAAATGAATGGGTTTGATATGTCTTGAGCTGAATACATAATGAGTTCATATGGCTATTGAAACCATTTAAGATTACAAAGGATGTTATCAAGACTATAACTGGGTTAAATTCCTCCGGTGGATTACCCATGCTGAAAGCCATGAAAAACTAGATAGTGCTGATGCTACCGATGCCAAGTTTGATAAAAGGGCAATGACCATCAATGATATCATAGAACCTAATGTTAAATTTGCCTCCATGGTGATTGGGTACAAGATTTACCACTCCAACAGGGAAAATTCTATCTCCAGAACTGCAATATATGCACCCATCAAATAGTAAAGGAGAATGCTGATTATGATCTTTGTGAACTACTACAAAATTAGTTGATTGAGAATTTAAGCAAAATAAAGAAAGATAAGAAAAATACCTTCAAATATGTTTCCTTGATTATATGTTTGTTCTTCTATTTTATGAATGAAGTACCCAGAATTCAAGGTGTGCATTAACTGATAGGCTCGTAGCATGGCAAATAAGATATCACCTTCTCAGTCTTGGTGACTCCAAAGCCCAAAAGACTACCATTTGGGGCTACTTCAAAAACTTCCAAAGTTTAATGCAAGCAAGGGAAAGAATCCCTAAAACAATTGTGGAGAAGTATGAAAATGAGATATGTTTCATTGTTGACACAGATCAGTGGTTGATGGAAGCTGTAGAACCAAGGACAGTTTGGATAATGCCTATGGGTTATGAGGTGGATGAAAGAGTTTTGGATATGTATGCTCAGTATCTTCTGAGCACACCTAAAGATACCTCTGTGGAAAGGTTTGGAACTTACAAGGAACTGAGTCTAAAATTGTATGTGGAACTCAGATAGCTGGAGACAAGGAGGAAAGTGCAGAGGCAAGTTGAAAAGAATGCTGAGAGCATTGGACTAATCAAGGAAGCAGTGAAGCAGAATGGAGAAAGAATTAAGAAGGTTGAAAAAGAAAAATAGGACAAGAAACAAGAAGATGCTCCAGTGGAACCATCCTCCACTTCAAGGACTACTAGAAGCTCTATTGTTGCTTCTATTCCTCTTAAACTTGCAAAACCAGAAGTCAGACCATCCGGTGAAACAAGTAAGAGAAAGAAAACAAAAGCCACAAGAATGAATGTGGGTACAAAAGATGACAAGGAGATAGAGACAGATGAAGAAGTCAAAGAAATAAGATCCAAGAAAGCTAGAACTTTGAAGACTTCTAAAGACCAGCCTTCCGAAAGCAATAAGACCGGTAAAAAGCAAGTAACTGGTAAGGTCTCTATGACTATTGATGAAATTGTAAAAGCAATCATTGTTCATGGAAATTTAAAGCCTATCAGAGTTTACTATGATAATTTTGATCAAGCAAATAAGAAAATTTTGGAAGATGCCATTATCATATATTTGAATAAATTCAATAGAGCCCTCTCGGAGATTTTACAAGAACTTCCTAAAGGTTTAAGGAAAGTACTAGAAATGAGGAAAGAAGTAGCCAAGCATAAAGATATAGAACTCAGAGAGTATGTCCTTTCTACTATGTGTCCTATAATGACTAGAAGAGAAGCAAATAAAATCCTTAGAAAAGTTAAAGAAAAATTCAGAAGTAAGGTCCGGATGAACAAGCTAATGCTTGGTGAAACTGAGGAAATTGCAAAAGAAATAGAAGAAATTTTGAGAAAGGCTTTAGACAAAGATAAATACCATATTATTTCTAAGGAAGTCAATCCTTTAGTTCCGGAACAAGAAGCTCCAGAAAAAGAGGTTGAAAAAGGAAAGGATGACCAATGTAATACTCTAGATCCTTTGGAGTTAACCTATGAGGAGACTAATTTTGAATTTGATTCATCAAATCTGACTGTTGGAGAAGTTCAGGAAAAGAACAACACTAAATAGCAATCTGAGTTTGGTGAAGCCTCTATTCTAGAAGAGAAACAAGTCAATTAGGAGGACATAGAAATGATAGACAAAATAGTTGATGCAAAAGAAACTCCTCCACCTGATCATTCTAGAAAAGAAGAGGATATTGCTACTATACAGAGCCCTCCAAATCAGGTAGTGAGTGGTGAAGACAGAGAAAATATTTCACCTACAAGTGATACAAGAAATCATAAAGTAGAGGAAGAGAAGGAAGAAAACTAAGAAGACAAAGCAGAAGAAGATGGTGCAAATGTTGAAGCACCTAAAACAGATGATGAGAAATTTGATGAACAAAAGGATGATTTAGAAAATGTTGAAAGAGACACTGCAGATGTAGTGAAAAGTCTTCTTGAAAAAGAGATGGTTGAGCTTGATGAGCCTAAACTACTTCAAGGTCTAACTAATCCAGATGCTCTCTCTCCAATTCAATTGATGAAAATAACATCATTCACCCAAGTAAAGGCTAGAGAAAAAGTTGTTAAAGTCCCACATGGAGGATAATGAGCTACTGGGGCTTGCAACTGGGATTTTGGAGAAGTTAATGCCTTCCTGCCAGAAGAGTCCATCTGATTCCACCTCTGGACATCTAAAAAATCTTGTAAGTTCTGTAAATACTCATTTTGAATCCTTTAAAAAATCTGCAGAGGGAAAGGTCCGGAAAGAATATTTGGATAAGAAATTTAGTGAAGTACAAAATCTAATAGGAAATGATAGGATGATACTCGACATTAGCATAAGGAGTATTCAGAATGTTCTAAATGATGGAAGAGATATGTACAAATTATGTCTATCATGGCCCAAAGTTAGTGAGGATATTGAGAAGAAGATAAAGGAGCAAGAACAAAAGTTGTCAAATCTTTCTCAAATTTTTGATCCTCTAACATTTTCACCTATAAGTCAGGAATGTCAAGTAATTAGCTTGACAGATGAGCTAAAGAGTCTCGGTAATGAAAAAAGTAACATTATGAAGAGAATGTGTGAGCTCCGGGAATTAATTGCCCCCAAGTTAGAAATCATGTTTAATGCCTTATCAGAAGCTCAGACTGCACTTCAGACAAGTAATCCTTTGGATTTGACAAAGGCAGAAGCATGTGCATTTTTGCTGAGTGGACACATCTCAATTTTGGATGGAATAAAGGGAACTTGGGCCTCTGAACTTGTGCAATTGGAAAATAATTTTGTAGACATTCTCAAGTTCATGTGAATAGAACTTAATGATTAGTTGTACATATGCGATGCTATACACATAATTTTTTGGAGAGTTTTGGATTATGAATCCCACCCCTTTCCATTGATGTCAAAGGGGGAGTGAAGATCAGTGAAAAATGAAGAATCTAGCAAAGGGGGAGCACAGGAAAGCAATCTGAACAACAGTATGGAGCACAAGCAAAGGGGGGACACTTAGTCATTTTTCACTAAGCATTGCCATCAAGGTCAAAGGGGGACATTATTGGCAAGAGACACTTCTTTGCATTGATAAATGTTGTGATTGATGGCAACTAAGATCATCCCAATCATCCGCATAACACAATTTGTTCACATTGGAAGTTAGAATCAGAATTTGTCTAAGTCCGGGTAGTTAGGAACAGAGTAGGTGACAGGGTCCGGTATCTTGGTCTGGATCTCTCCGGTGGAAAGGCATGGTTTACTGTGGATCTAAAGTAGTTGTAAGCATTGTCAAGACACTCTAAATCTAGAGTTTTGTCCTCCAGTGATGGACTCAAAAGATATTAGCTTCTGAGTATCGGGTTTCAGTTTGACAGAACAAATAGAAGAAGAACAGGCCGACCTTGTGAATGATCTTAATTCCAGATGTATAGAAGTTGTTTATTGGGCAATTGATGATGATGAGTGATGGTAGCTGACATGATTGATGATTTGCGAGTGCAAGTTTTGGTCCACATCTCATATTATGTATGGATCTTGCCGACAAAGTAGAGTACTCGACAAAGTTCTAAGTGTTCTTGAAGCTGACTAGTAAAATGATTGTAGATCATGTTGCGGATATATATATTCGATGGAATTGGATGATTTTGGTATGTGTGTGTTGCAAATATGGAGTAAAGGCAAAAAAGCAAAGATCTAAGATTCAGATGAAGGGAGAACAGTAAACAAGGCAAAGTGAAAATGAAACGTGTAAGATCAGTATTTTGTACTTAACTGGAACTGAATCTGTGCATTAGTAGATGCTTCTCTTTAGTTCAAAATCTCTATTATTCTCTTGTAAACATTTGTAGGCAGTGAGCCTCTATTTGAGCAGTGAGCTCTAGGCAGTGAGACTAAATGCATGTGCATTCTAATTTGTAAAAATACTTTTAACAGGGTATTAATTTTTGTGGGTTAACCGCCACTATGGTTTTTCCCTTAATCAGGTTTCCACGCTAAAAATCTTGGTGTCAAGTGTGTTACTTATGCTTCTACTCATGTGTTATTGATTCATGCTTTAATGTTTATTTGATTGTAAGTTGTAAAAGAAGATTAAAGATAGAAAAGTTTAAATTGTGGGACAATTGATTCACCCCCCCTCTCAGTTGTCTGGACTAATTCTAATAATAGGGACTAGCACCCTAGTCTAGGAATGTTCATTGGAGTCCTTTGCTTCTCAAATCCTAAATCTTTGATGTCTGCCACTCCCTTTCTGCAACTCCGCTCCGCGAAACTTGGTACTTATAACCTACAATCACAAGGAGTGTGGGAGGGGGTTGTGGTGTTTAGAGGCTTGCCTCGGTCAAGCCTCAGAGAGACATTCAAGTCTTTTGAACACCATTTTTAGATAAGAGTGCATATCCCAATGGGATAGAGGCAAAATCCAAATAATAAATGATTGAAAACACAATGGATATTACCTTGAAGTGTAGATCTCATGGAAGGATGATTCACTTCATGCCATGAGGATATGGATGTCAAATATGCAAACACAAACACAATAACAATGCTTTTCTCTGCAACATAATGAATAATTTGAATGCACTATAATGACAAGTACACATAAAGTCCATCTAGTTTGCAAATAAAACCTAATCATGATTATATATGCAACTACAAAGATTCCCGCTAAGAATTTCCTAGTTCAAACTTGAGATGTCCGCATAGGACCTAAGTAACAGTCATAAAACTGACATAAAAGTTTAGGGCTGACCTAAAATAGGACAGGACTAGGGCACTAGTGCCCAAGTCCACCCTCCCATTTTAGGTCAGGACTCATTAATATAGCACCCCCTAGGTCCTATTTGCCATAACACTTCGGGGTTTTCTCATTGGATTTCAAAGTTAACATGCAAGATGCTTATAATGCATTCTAAAGACCCGAGAGCTAAACCTTAAGAGGGAAAAGCCTCCAAGGGGACATTTTCTGCCATAAAATTTAGCCCCCACTTTAATGTATGTATAAACGCAAGGCCAATACATGCATTAAAGTATGGTCAACAAACACAACAAACACACCAAGCACGGTGAAGACATGCCAAACACATTGAAGACAATAATAGACATGCAAAACACGTAGAAGACAGTTACAGACATGCAAAACATGGAGAAGACAACATTGAAGACACAATGAATACAGTGAATGCAATGATTATTTCTTTTTCATTTTCTCATATATATATGAATGCAAATACATGGAAAGTAACAATGCAACATACAACCCCAAAGGGAAAACATGCCATACAAAACCTCAAGTGTAAGTGGGGCATGTTGATACACATACACGAGAGGGGAAAGCATGCCATACAAAACCCAAGTGGGGGTTAACCACACAAGGGGGAAAACACATGGAAGACATGGAGAAAACATGACAAACAAGTGATGGAAGAAACCTATTACTAGGTTTGCAGCCATCTCAGGCACATTACAGGCACACACCGATGATTGGGCTTCACAACAATCATCGAAGACATGCTTAAGGGTTAGGATAGTCTCAGATCCACCCGCCTCCACAAAGGACTTTTAGAAAATGATAGGATGTGCAATGTCCTTGAGAAATACACCATCACTACCTTCCGTAGAAGTGCTTAAAATAAAAGGATATGCATGATATCTTGCCTCCATAGAGGGCTTAATGATTGCAAGATAGAAAATAAAGATGTCACTCACTCGAAGATACAACATCCCGCCTCCACAGAGGGATTACAAACACACTTCATTAGTACCAAAATCATCAGACATCTTACCTTATATATGCCCCCAACTTAAGGTGGTTGATATCATGTGACGATATCAAGCACGTTAAGGTAGGAATAAAACACACAAGGGAACATGAGCTCTTGCAAAACCCATGCCCCCGGAGGTGACATGTACTTTATGATCACCAAATTCTCTCACAAACACATAATTCCCTGCAAGAAAATGTGTTAGCATCCATATAATCATGATAAACAACAATGCATATGATCATTCACATAAAGAACTAAGGAATGCGAGATTCAAGATAGACAAAGTGCATGAAGCAACAGTGTTGTTATGTTTTGTAAGTGCAATAAGACAACATCAAGATCACATGGAGTGATTCTACTAGCCAAGCATTGGATAACATATAATAACCCCATCATCATGTACGGACTAGGTCCATTTTCTGATTTCTTGCCGAAGGGACACTAGGTCCACATTAGTATAATAATTTTTTTATCATCCACCAGCTAGATAGAACCACTAGAAGAAGGTAAACAATAAATCAAGAGAGGAGAAACAAGTGCCTTAGGGACAATCATGTAGGAGGGTGCCCCCAAATCACCAAATGTAATGCTATGTCCATAAGACACAACACACAACAATGAAAATAGAAGAGAGCCAATAAAGGAGAATGATGATACAAATAGAAGAAGGGTCACAATAGAGGTAGTCTCCTAGTATCCTTGACCTTACAAGAGAATCAAGGGTCATCCTAGGAGGCCTAAACAACACATACCACATCATGGGGGAAACACATCACGGAGGTAAAGGGTTAGAAATACTTACTTGATTCAACCCAATGTTAAGAGCATACATATCTAGGACATCTCTCATGTTGTTTTGGTTTTGTTGATATTGCATTAACATTAAGTTTAGGACAACGAGAGGCTTTAGTGGGCTTCAAAGAGCAGTATCCTATACCGGCTGTGTAATTAATTCTAGCAACTTGTAAAGGTACTCTGATTCCTTGTTGATTTACACTGCATCCATTACCTACATAGTCATGATTTTTGTACAATATTTGAAATCCATGGCCATAGAGAGAATCCATTTCTTTAGAAGATGGTGAAGCCTCATAGGTCTTATAATCTGTAGTATAACTAAGTGTATTATCTTTCAAGGAGACTTTGTTTTTCTTAGGAGCTTCAAAAGATTGCTTGGATGAGATCGATGCAGCTTTTGATGTGTCAGGGCTATTAAGTTTATATTCCCCTACACTACAAGGATTAAAATCTAATGAACCCCAATCATCACCAAAAAGTGCATTCGATGGTTGTGGGTCTTGTACAACATTATCTATGGCAAGAGGCATTGATGAATCAACTCATAAATTGTTTAAGCTCATATGATTGTTAACTTGTTTTTTCTTTTCAACATGTAAACAGTCATTCAGGTCAGGATTAGCTTTGACGGTGTGGAGCTTGTCTTGATAAATGAACTTAATTGATTGATGAAGGGTAGACAGAACTGCCCCCATGACATGAATCCATGGTCTACCGAGAATCATATTATATGAAAGTGAACTGGGCATGACATGAAAAAGGGTAGATAAAGTCACAGGTTCAACCTTTACAGGTAGGATTATAGTACCCATAGATTTGCTACCTTGATTATCATAGCCTCAAATGCTAATCTTATCCAATTTGATTAAAGATGTGTCAATTTTGATTTTGTGTAGTAAGTCTATGCCACAAACATTGAGAGCTGATCCAGTGTCAATCATAACCTGCTTTACCAACTTTGTATCTACTGTGACAAATATTATAAGCAGATCATATTAGTTTTGAACTTCAAGTGATGGTAATTCATGTGGTTGAAAGAGAATATTTGTTTTTGTCACATGCATACTATCCAATATTACTGCTACATCATTAGGCTTAGTAGTAGGTGGGACAATCACCTTTTGTAAATCTTCTTGGAGCATTCCATGGTATGTAGGTGAAGTTTGTATTAAATCCCAAAGAGAGATCTTAGCTAGAGTAGCACAGAGCTGCTCAACAAGATCATATTCTTGACCACTTTTATGAGTAGGACGAGGTGGCAGAAGGAGCATAGGTTGAAAACATGGAAGAGAGATAGGCACATGTAGTGCCTGCTTACTTTGCTTATTATTATGGGTGTTGTATGTGTGAACAATTATGAGATATTGCAGCACATTTTGAACACCTTGACTTGTTTGAATAATTTGTTGTGCATATTTGTAGATGTAATTCGAGGGTTGAGGTGGCTATTGAGCACCTTGAACCGTAATCACTAGTTTTCAAGGAGGTGCACTAGGTGCCCCTCGCACAATTATCTTAGGAATGTTTCTACAAAGTGTATTAGTGAAGATATAATTAACATTATTTTCCTCTTGATTATACCCAACATCTATCCCTAAAGGATTTAAAAGGTTAGGTGTTGTATCAGTAATAGAGCTATCCATAGTCTTCTCATCTAAGGTTTTTGAACATTCAACTAGAGGAGAAGTAGGATAACTTATGGAATCATCATCATCATAATATGTTTTAGCTATTAGTTCCAAAGCATTAAGAGAACTTTCACACTCATCATTCTCAATGTGTTTTTTCAAATCTTCTACTACCAAAGGGTATGTATTCATGATAGATGTAAAGTTGTCAATATCAGATACATAGTCAAGGATATCAAATGAAGAGAATTTAAATATATCCTTGTGATACATAGCTTGTATATAAGTGACAACATGAGGATTCATATTAAGGAATTTGTAGAAACTCTCAAACTTTTTGATATATGCATGTAAAGATACCAAAGAGCGATGAGATGAAGATGCCATAATAAAATGTCTTGTAATATCAATGTCCAATGAAAGTTATCAAAATGATGTTTTCAAATAAATGTAAAATTATATTTTAAAATCTTTTCAAAACCTATGCAAGGATCAAGTGCAAAAGTATGTATGAGAATGGCCTAAAATGCTAGATTTTTCAACTTTTTTCAATGCAAATGAATGACAGAAGAGGTGTTGTGAAAAATTTCAAGAGGGATAGAAAATAATATGCCTAGTAAAAGTCCAATTATGTAAAAACATCTTTCACAACATGCCTTTGATGTAATTCTAGAGGGATCACAAGTCAAAACCTAGTGAAAATATGCTAAAACATGCAATTTTTCGCCAATTTTCAATGTGAATGCCTAACAGAAAGGGTGTTGTAGGGTATTTTAGGAGGGGAAGCAGATTATAACCCTGATATCAGTCAAATAATGAAGCAAAATCCTTTACAACACATCTATGATGCAAGTCTAGAGAGACGATAAGGCCAAATCTAGTGAAAAATGCAAAATTTTCATATCCTAATTGTGAAATTAAGACATGAAATTATGAAAAATTATATGCAAAATTAATTATAATCAGATTTATGATGTAAAACAATTCAGCTCAGATCTGAAAATGATTTAAAACCCTAAAATGCTCAATGCAAGTGCAATTTTTATGAAAAATCAATGAAAAATGCTAGTTTTTGTTCAAATTTTCTATGTGAAAATGCAAAATGAATGCAAAAACACACTAAAATGCAACACTACATACATAATTAGATTTGAATGAGTTCCTAAGATGAGTAGTAAAATATGAAACAAGATTTTAGCTACAAACTCTAGTTTTTGAAATTACTAGGTTATAGGAAAAATTCAAAATTTCAAGCAAACCCTATCAATTTTGATATGAAAAATATAATGTAAAAGATTAAAATGTGATGAATTTCTGTAATTTATATCAGAGCTAATTTAAAAACTAGAAATTAAATTAAATTAAATCAAAATTAATTCAAATTATTTGAAAATGCAAAAAAAATGCCAATTTTTTCAAAATTTTCAAATTTTGCAATTTTTTTTTTGTAAATTTTCAAATGCAATAAGAAAATAATGAATGAAATGAATATGAATTTAAAATCTAATGCAAAAATTATAAATTAAATAAAAATTAATTAAAATTAAATCAAAATGCAAGCTAAAAATGCCAATTTTTTTAAACATTTATTGTTTTTGTAATTTTTCAAATGCAATAAGGGTATGATGAAAAATAAATTTTAGATTCAATGCAAAAATCAGAAATTAAAGAAAATGCAACTAAATTAATGCAAACTATGTGAAAATTCAAACCCTAAAATGTAAATTTTCAAAAATTTTCAATTTTTTTGTAGTTTTTTGAATGCAATAAGATGAATGAATGCAAATCTATCACACAACACTCAGCAAGGTGCCAAAAAGTCCAAAAACATGAGTTCACAAAAATGTTTAGGGGTAAAAAGAGGTGATGTTGATTTTCAAGGGTTTATGCGGAATCCTCCTTTCACTACAAACATTCCAAGGGCATATTAACCAAGTTGAACCTCCAATTTGTGCAAGAGGATTCACCTATCAGGTTGGGCTGCCACTTGGGAAGATGTGGAATCTTGGATGTGTCAAACAATATCTCAATTTAGTGCTCAATTTCATTTAAAACCTTAAATGTGCAAAACAGTAAGCAAATTATAGATTTATGGCAAATCCTATTAGATCAAGGTGAAGGATAGAGATATTTAACTCACTGTTTTTTGAAATTTGAAAAGTAGAAAATTTGGGGACACAAGGACTAGCGCCCAAGTCCAAGGTGCACTTTTCGTCATGAAATCTGGAACTTCTCTTGACACTAATCTGCAATGCAACTTCTGTTTCTGCCTCAGGAAAATTGGAGGACATAGGGACTAGTGCCCTAGTCCAGGAATGTTCACCGAAGTCCTCTACTTCTCAAATACTGAATCTTCTGATGTCTACCACTCCCTTTTTACAACTCCACTCTACAAAACTCGGTACCTGTAACCTACAATCACAAGGAGTGTGGGAGGGGGTTGTGGTGTTTAGAGGCTTGCCTTGGTCAAGCCCTGGAGAGACATTCAAGTCTTCCAAACACCGTTGTCAGATAAGAGTGCGTATCTCGATGGGATAGAGGCAAAAATTCAAATAATAAATGATTGAAAACACATTGGATATCACCTTAAAGTGTAGATCTCATGGAAGGATGATGCACTTCATGCCATGAGGAGATGGATGTCAAATCTGCAAACACAAACACAATAACAATGATTTGCTTTGCAACACAATGAATATTTTGAATGCTCTATAATCACAAGTACGCATAAAGTCCATCTAGTTTGCAAATGAAATCTAATGATGCTTATATATGCAACTACAAAGATTCTCGCTAAGATTTTCATAGTCCAAACTTGAGATGTCAGTATAGGACCTAAGTAACGGTCATAAAACTGACATAAAAATTTAGGGCTGACCTAAAATAGGGTAGGACTAGGGCACTAGTGCCCAAGTCTACCCTCCCATTTTAGGCCAGGACTCATTAATATAGCATCCCCTAAGTCCTATTTGCCATAACACTTAGGGGTTTTCTCATCGGGATTCAAAGTTAACATGTAAGATGCTTATAATGCATTCTAAAGACCTGAGAGCTAAACCTTAAGAGGGAAAAGTCCCTAAGGGGACATTTTCTGACATAACACATATAAAAGGATGCCTCATCGCAACACAAGGCTTTTGATGACCTTGGTGAGTACTATGATGAGACAACCAATAGGTAGAAGGATTCCCTAGCACATCTCAAGGCATTTGACAACCTTGGTGGGTACTATACTAGGACAACCAAGCAAACATATCACACAAATTAATAAGACCATGCCCTAGTATACATCATTAAAGATACACCATGATATGAAGGATTGTGGTGACCTTGAGGAGGTATAGTGTGAGAGAAAAGAAAGATAAACAAAAATAAAAAGGAAACAATCAACTAACATACAATATTATTACATTTTTCTAAAGTGTTGATGATGGAATTTATGATGCCTAATGTGGAGAATGATATATCCGACCAAGGAAAAAAGTAGGATAGGTGGGGATCTTCACGATGGTAACTAATGTGACAGATGGATGCTATCAAGGTTGTAATTGGATTTGTTGTAACATTTAAGTTTGATTCTTTATGTGTAAATCTTGTAAATATAAAAGCATAGGGCTTACAAGTGCACAAACAATGGAATTGGGAAGTAGACTCATCTAGGATGTAGAAAAAGCAATAGGGATAACGCTAGGAGCCTTTTCCAAAGCAAGGCACAATCCATTGCCCCAACATATGGTAGGGTCGATGATTGGATTAGTGGACTATGGGTAAGGGATTTATGGTGGTGTATTACACAAATCTCTTCTGGAATAGGAATATGGCATTCTCTTAGCTCAAATTGTACCCATGGATAATTGAAAGATTTCATGATTACTCTGAGAGTGGGGTTTGGAAGAGAATGGATGAAGTGGATAGAGTGATGGGAGAGGATATGTGTATGGTGATGGAGTGATGAAGTTCTCAACTAGTGGATTCAAACTTCCTGATGGTAAAATAGGTTGGGATGTCATGACTTTACTTGTAATCCTGAAAATGTAGACATCTTGCATGGAGATTTGAAATTTGTTGACAAAAATAGAGTGTTCAAAGTGGACCACTCCTGTTGAATTAGGTCCAGACAACTGAGAGTGGGGGTGAATCAGTTGTGACACAATTTAACATTTTTTTTCTTCTTAATCTTCCTTTACAACTTATAATCAAATCAATGATGTAAACATTTCAGCATTAATCAATACCACATGAGCAGAAACATAAATAGTACACTTGACACCAAGATTTTTGACGTGGAAACCTGATTAAGGAAAAACCACGGTGGGGGTTAACCCACAAAGATTATACTATGTTAAAAGTATTACAATGAGGAATGCACACACATTTGGGCTTAGTGCCCAGAGCTCACTACTCAAAACAAGGCTCACTGCCTATAAGAAAGAAGAGTTACAATAAATTTGAATTGATATTTGGCATCTATCAATGTTGGAGTTCAGTTCCAATTAAGCATAGAAAACTGACTTGATACACTTCATCCTTACTCTCCTCCTCTTACTACTCTGCTAGCATCTAAAATTTGATCTCTGCTTCTTTTTATAATTACTCCATAATCGCAACACACACACACACACCAAAATCATCCAATTCCATCATATATATATATCCGCAACATGATCTACAATCATTTTACCAGTTGGCTTCAAGAACATTTAGAACTTTGTAGAGTACTCTGCTCTGTTGGCTAGATCCATACATAATTTGAGATGCGGATCAAAACTTGCACTTGTAAATCATCAATCATGTCATCTATCATTACTTATCATCACCAATTTCCCAATAAACAACTTCTATACATCCAGAATTAAGATCATTCACAAGGTCGGCCTGTTCTTCTGTTTGTTCTGTCAAACTGAAACCTGATACTTAGAAGCTAATATCTTTTGATTTCTTCATCTCTGGAGGATAAAACTCTAGATTTAGAGTGTCTTGACAATGCTTACAACTACCTTAGATCTGAAACAAACCATGCCTTTCCACCGGATAGATCTAGACTAGGATATTGGACCCTGTCACCTGCTCTGTTCCTGACTACTCGGAATTAGACAAATTCTGATTCTGACTTCCGGTGTGAACAAATTGTGTTATGTGGATGATTTGGATGATCTTATTTACCATAAATGACAACACCTATCATGCCTAGCAGTGTCTCTTACCAAAAATCTCCCCCTTTGGAATTGATGGCAACACTTAGTGAAAAATGACGAAGTGCCAAAAGTAGCTCCCCCTTTGCTTGTGCTTCATACTATTGTTCACACTGCTTTCTAGTGCTCCCCCTTAGCTGGATTCCTCATTTTTCACTGATCTTTACTCCTCCTTTGACATCAATGGCAAAGGGTGGGGTCTGCAAGCCAAAATTCTTGAAAAATTTGTATATAGGACCACATATGTAAAACTAATCATTAAGTTCTATTCACATGAATTTGAGAATATCTGCAAAATTGTTTTTCAATTACAAAAGTTTAGAGGCCCAAGTTCCCTTTATTCCATCCAAAATTGAGATGTGTCCACTTAGCAAAAATGCATATGCTTCTGCCTTTGTCAGATCCGAAGGATTACTTGTCTGAAGTGCAGTCTGAGCTTCTAATAAGGCATTAAACATGGTTTCTAACTTGAGGGCAATCAATTCCCAGAGCTCACACATTCTCTTCATAATGTTACTAATTTCTTTACGAGCTTCTTTATCTCATCTGTCAAGCTAATTACTTGATATTCTTGACTTATAGGTGAAATTGTTAGATGATCAAAAATTTGAGAAAGATTTGACAATTTTTGTTCTTGCTCCTTTATCTTCTTCTCAATATCCTCACTATTTTTGGCCATGATAGACAGAATTTGTACATATCTCATCCATCACTTAAAGCATTATGAATACTCCTTATGCTAATGCTGAGTATCATCCTATCATTTCCTATTAGATTCTGTACTTCACTAAATTTCATATCTAGAAACTTTTTCCGGACCTTTGCCTCTGTAGATTTGTCAAAGGATTCAAAATGAGTATTTACAAAACTTACAAGATTTTTCAGATGTCCGGAGGGGGAATCAAATGGACTCTTCTGGTAGGAAGGCATTAAATTCTCCAAAATCCCAGTTGCAAGCCCCAGTAGCTCATTATCCTCCATGTGGGACTTTAACAACTTTTCTCTAGCCTTTACTTGGGTGAATGCTGCTATTTTCATCAATTGAATGGGAGAGAGAGAATCTGGATTGGTTAGACTTTGGAGTAGTTCAGGCTCATCAAGCTCAATCAACTCTTTTTCAAGAAGACTTTTCACTGCATCTGTAGTGTCTCTTGCAACATTTTTTGAATCATCCATTTGTTCATCAAATTTTTTAGCATCTGTTTCAGGTGCTTCAACATTTGCACCATCTTATTTTGCTTTGTCTTCTCGGTTTTCTTCCTTCTCTTCCTCTGCTTTATCATTTCTTGTATCACTTGCAGGTGAAATCTTTTCTCTGTCTTCACCACTCACTACTTGATTTGGAGGGGTCTGTATAGCAGCAATATCCTCTTCTTTTCTGGAAAGTTAGGTGGAAGAGTTTCTTTTGCATCAATTATTTTGCCTGTCATTTCTATGTCCTCCTTACTGACTTGTTCCTCTTCCAGAACAAAGGCTTCACTAAACTTAGATTGCTGCTTAATGATGTTCTTTTCCTGAACTTCTCCAACATTCAGATTTGATGAATCAAATCCAACATTAGTCTCTTCATAGATTAACTCCGGAGGATCTAAGTTAACACTTTGGTCATCAATTCCCTTATTAATCTCTTCTTCTAGAGCTTCTAGTTCCAGAACTAGAGAATTGTCTTCTTCAACTTGTTTCTCTGAAATAATATAAGATTTATCCTTGTCTAGGGCCTTTCTCAAAATTTCCTCTGTTTCTTTTGCAATTTCCTTAGTTTTACCAAGCATTAGCTTGTTCATCCGAACCTTGCTTCTGAATTTTTCTTTAACTTCTCTGAGGATTTTATCTACTTCTCTTCTAGTCATTACAAGACACAAAGTAGAAAGGACATACTCTTTGAGTTCTAGATCTTTAGCCTTGTCTATTTCTTTCCTCATTTCCAGTACTTTCCTTAAACCTTTAGGAAGTTCTTGTAAAATTTCTAATAGGGCTCTACTGAATTTGTTCAAATATATGATAATGGCATCTTCCAAAATTTTCTTATTTGCTTGATCAAAATTATCATAGTAAACTCTGATAAGATTTAAGTTTCCATGAACAATGATTTTTTTTACAATTTCATCAATAGTCATAGCGACCTTACCAATTACTTACTTTTTACCAGTCTTAATGTTTCCGAAAGGCTGGTCTTCAGATGTCTTTGAAGTTCTAGCCTTCTTGGATTTTATTTCTTTGATTTCTTCGTCTGTCTCTATCTCCTCAACATCTTTTGTTCCTACACTCATTCTTATGGATTTTGTTTTCTTTCTCTTACTTGCTTCACCGGATGGTTTGACTTCTAGTTTTGTAGTTTTAGGAGGAATAGAAGTAGCAATAGAGCTTCTAGTAGTCCTTGAAGTGAAGGATGGTTCCACTAGAGCATCTTCTTGTTTCTTGTCCTATTTTTCTTTTTTAGCCTTCTCAATTCTTTCTCTGTTCTGTTTCACTGCTTCCTTGGTTAGGCCAATGCTCTCAGCATACTTTTCAATTTGCCTCTACACTTTCCTCTTGGTTTCCAGCTGTCTAAGTTCCACATGTAATTTTAGACTTAGTTCCTTGTAAGTTCCAAACCTTTCCACAAAGGTATCTTTAGGTGTGCTCAGAAGATGCTGAACATACATATCCAAAATTCCTTCATCCACCTCATAACCCATAGGCATTATCCAAACTATCCTTGGTTCTACAACTTCCATCAAGAACTGATCTGTGTCAACCATGAAATATATGTAATTTTCATACTTCTCCATAATTGTTTTAGGGATTCTCTCCCTTGCTTACATTAATCTTTGGAAGTTTTTGAAGTAGCCCCAAATGGTAGTCTTTTGGGCTTAGGAGTCATGAAGACTAAGAAGGTGATCTCTTATTTGCCATGCTACTGGCCTATCAGTTGTCCAATTCACACCTTGAATTCTAGGTACTTCATTCATAAAATAGAAGAACAAACATATAATCAGGGAACCATATTTGAAGGTATTTTTCCAATCTTTCTTTATTTTGCTCAGATTCTCAATCAACTGATTCTGTAGTAGTTTGCAAAGATCGTAATCAACATTCTCCTTTAGTATTTGATAGGCTACACATATTGCAGTTCCGGAGACAGACTTTTCCCTGTTGGAATGGTAAATCTTGTACCCAATCACCATGGAGGCAAATTTAACATCAGGTTCTATGATATCATTGATGGTCATTGCCCTTTTGTCAAACTTGGCATCGGTAACCTCATTCACTATCTGGTTTTTTGCGGCTTTCAGAATGGGTAATCCGCTAGAGGAATTTAACCCAGTTACAATCTTGATAACATCCTTTGTAATCTTAAATGGTTTCAATAGCCACATGAACTCATTATGTATTCAGCTCAAGACATATCAAACCCATTCATTTTCATCAAATATCAAAAACCTAATGACTTGCAAAAAGTGTTTGCTTTCTAGGGATTTGTATTTCAGTTTCAATTTATGGCTATCATCAGTTAAGTAGTTGTTGTGCAAATCCAAGAGTTTTAGGTTTCCAAATTCATCCATGTTACAGTGGATGTATGCCCTAATATCTTCAACATGTAAAACCCCATATGGAACACTCAAAAAAGCACCTAACAGTTTGACTTTAATAGATTTGTAAGGATGTTTCTTAAATTCAGGATGAGGCTTTTCAATGCCATCAGCAACTAAAGGTGTAGCCATTTGCAAAGATTGAGAATTCAAGAGGTTTCATAGAAAATAGAAATACCTTGTTTCACAGGTTAGAGTTTTGCTTGAGGATCCTCTTCACGTTTCAATTCTTGAGAATTCTCAGCTTAGAGCTTGTTCACTCCACTTCTTGCTTTCTTCTGATGCAAAGTGATCTATCTGGGGAATGAATGACCCTTTTATGCTCTGCATCACTTAATTTGTCTTTGTAATAAATGGTCTGCCCTAATACATCCAATTACTCTATTTGTTGAATAGTTTCTCATGAATTATTCCGCAATTTGCCATATCCACCTTTTTTTTCTTCAGGAAATCCTTCCAAATGATCTGAAACAATCCAAGATCTCTTTTCTCACTGTGCCAGACTTAGGCACTTACTTACTGGCTGGGGAATTTTGATTTTTATTGCAGCTCCCCCTGAGCCAGAGCTCCTAATTTAATTCCCTGAGGAATTATCTACACCAAATTCTGGTGTGGACCCATCATTATGGTTCACAATTGCTTTCTTGACCCATGTCTCACTTATTTCATTCTGCATCTCATTCTCTTCAATTTTCCTTTTGCCTTTGTCTTGTCTCTGCTCATCCAGTTTTCTGTTTACTGGACCTCTTCTTTCATTAGTCCTACTTCTACAGGTCTTGCAAAATGATTGGATCGGTTATAATGGAAGCACACAACATTTCTTTGCCCATTTGATCGATTTCCTCTTGATCTGCACTGATTGGCCATATGTCCAAATCTATTGCATGCAAAGCATTTGCCATTGAAGGAATTCCTATTTCCTCTATTTGATGAGTTATTCATTATCATACTTCTGCATTCATTAGATTTATGACCATACCTCTTACAATTGAAGCATTGTTTAGAGAAGGATGGATTATTTTGATTTACTCTAGTTCTGCATTGAGTTGCTTTCTAACCAAATTTATTGCACTTGAAACAATTTCCATTGAAAGATGGATACCTTTGAGCATCAAGTTGTCTTATCGGAGGTCTTCTAGGTCTATTTCTCCCATTCCTTGGTTGAACATTTCTTTGTCCAGATCTGGAGCTTTCACTTTTCTCATATCCAAGACCATGCTTGTCATCAGCCTTTTTTTGACCCTCAAGTATTGCTTCAAGTTTAGCTAAACTTATCTTGAACTTCTCCTTGTATTCATTTGCAACTTCTAGATCATGTCTGAGAATGACAATTCGTCTTTCAAGATCTCTTTCATTGTCTTTGCTTTCTTGTAGATCAGACTTTAGATGACCAGCTATACTGTCCAATCTATAGCATTCATCAGTTCTTTCTTTTAGAGTTTGATTCAAATCTTCTTCAATCTTCTTCCTTTGATCAATTTCTTTGGTAAACCTCATTGCCCCATATTTCATCTCAACTTTTAGAACAACAACTTCTTTTGACAGCTTCTCACATTCCTTTGTCTTTTCTTCCAAGGCTTCATTCATGCCATTTTCTTCAGTTAAACTGGATAACTACAGAAGTAGCTCCTTATTCCTTCCCATAGACTTCTTTAATTTATCTTTTAATATTTCAATGGTATCATTAGCATCCTTGATTTCATCTTTTAGATTAGATATTTCTTCTTTGGACTGATCAAGATCTTTTAGAGCTAGCTGAAGTTGATCTTTGAGCGAACCCATTGAAAACTCCTTCCAAGATCTTTCCTCAAGCTGTTAAGCTTCTTTTAAGGAACCTTGCTCTGATACCAATTGTTGAATTAGGTCCAGACAACTGAGAGGGGGGGTGAATCAGTTGTCACATAATTTAACAATTTCTTTTTCTTAATCTTCCTTTACAACTTATAATCAAATCAATGATGTAAACATTTCAGCATTAATCAATAACACATGAGCAAAAACATAAATAATACACTTGACACCAAGATTTTTGATGTGGAAACCCAATTAAGGGAAAAACCATGGTGGGGGTTAACCCACAAAGATTATACTCTATTAAAAGTATTACAATGGGGAATGCACATGCATTCAGGCTCAGTGCCTAGAGTTCACTACTCAAAAGAAGGCTCACTGCCTATAAGAAAGAAGAGTTACAATAAATTTGAACTGATATTTGGCATCTATCAATGCTGGAGTTTAGTTCTAGTTAAGCATAGAAAACTAACTTGATACACTTCATCCTTACTCTCCTCCTCTTACTGCTCTGCTAGCATTTAAACTTTGATCTCTGCTTCTTTTCGCAATTACTCCATAGTCGCAACACACACACACCAAAATCATCCAATTCCATTGGATATATATATCTGCAACATGATCTACAATCATTTTACCAGTCGGCTTCAAGAACATTTAGAACTTTGTAGAGTACTATGCTCTGTCAGCTAGATCCATACATAATATGAGATGCAGATCAAAAATTGCACTTGTAAATCATCAATTATGTCATCTATCATTACTTATCATTGAAGAGACTTTGTGTCTCAAATTGTTGTTTGGAACTTCATTTACTTCAAGTTGTTTTACTGAACATACAATTTGTGTGTATATTGCAAATGTATGTTGTGAACATTTCGTGTGTATACCGCAAATGCATGTGAGAACAATTTGTGTGTATATCGCTATTGCATATTGGCACTATATATCGAGTATACCTCTTGTGAGTATATTGCTAATGTACATCAGATATACATCTTGTGAGTATATCGCTAATGCATGCTGCAATCATTTTATGTATATCTCGCAATTGTATGTTGAGAACAAGTTGTATGTATCTTGCTGTTGCATATTGCGATTGTATGTTGTGAACATACATTGTGAATGTATATTGTATCGAACTGACTAACACTATCAGCGTACCTCAGAATGTCTCTACTAATGATTGGTATTTCACTGATGCTAGTGACTATTGGGATGACTTATTGTATCGGCAGAAGTTGAAAGCTTCACATCGATCTCTAGGGTCTCACCAAAGGGTGTAAGTTATCGGCCTAAGTTTGGAGATCGATGAAGGATGCAGAAGTGGCTCTGACAGTTATGTGTTACTCCGATAGGAGTTGGCGATGGAGTTTAGCATCAGTGAAATATTGTTCATTGGGACAAATGTAAACTGGTTGAACCGATGGTGAAGGTCAGACCGATGACGATTAGAGAACTTGGGTATCCCGGAGACAATGGACTGTCGGTACAAGAAGTGAAGTGCTCACCGATGGAGCGGGTTAGCCTGATAAGGCATAGCTTGGCATCGTCGGCAACAAAATTACCGACAATGGTATTATTGAGCATGCAGGCTTATACACCAAAATGTCTTTTGTGACCTGATGCATGTGGGACTAAAGGTCTCGCTGGAATGTGAACCGTTGTGACGGTTGGAAGGTAGTGACGCCGAAGAAGTAAGATCGATCAGTTAGGGCAAATGTGGTGTAACTATTTTTGTGCTCTTTGAGACTAGTGTTATAATATGATCTTCTGGCATCGTTGCAGATTGATGAAACGATTTAATTATACAGTTTATTCTATAGATATACAGATTGAATAAACAACTTTGTATAATTGTAAAGAATCCATACCTGAGCAAAAGAGTTGGGATCTTTATTGTAACTATTCAGTTTACTATAATAAATATATTCTCTCTTGTGGTGGTGGGTTTTTTACCCGAAAGGGTTTTCCCACGTAATCTGGTGTCATTTTGTGTTGTCTTAAATTATTTATTTTGTATTTCTGGTTTATTCATTTGTGTTTTTGGAATTGAAAGTTACTTGGCTGCATAATCCCCTTAGAATTATCATTAGGGAAGCGTTATTCTGTACCTCTGCTTTCCTTACAAGTGGTATCAGAGCCTGTCCAGTTATGTTATCCTTGTTGGTAGGTTGGGTTTTTTGTGTTAATTCTAGGAGTGGGAGTTTTGTAGAGGTCTATTTTGTTAAATAAGATGACGAGTACATCAGGTAAAATAGACATTGAAAAGTTCAATGGTACAAACTTTGAGTTGTGGAAACTTAAGGTTGAAGATATGCTTGTTGATAGAGATCTTTGGGTTGCTGTGTCTGGGGTTAAACCTGCAAGCATGAAGTAAGAAGATTGGGACCTAGCTGACAGGAAAGCCAGAGGACTGATAAGATTAAGTCTAGCGGATTCTGTTCTATTGAACGTCCATGAGGAGAAGTCAACCAAAGATTTGTGGAAGAAGTTGGGAGATATTTACCAGGGCAAATCCTTGGTGAATAAACTGTTCCTTAGAAAGAAGTTGTATTCTCTGAAGATTAATGAAGGAGCATCTGTAGTAGAACATCTGAACTCATTTAATCTGATTGTTGCTTAGTTGACATCTGTAAAAATAGAAGAGGAAGACCGTTGTATGCTTCTTTTGTGTTCCTTACCTGACTCGTGGGATCATCTTGTGGTGGCTATTGGAAGTACAACAACCACGTTTACAATTGAAGTGGTTGTTAACTCGTTGTTATCTGAAGAGATGCAGAGGAAATCTTCTGAGACAGCCAAAGAGGCCCTGTCTATTCGAGGTAGACCAAAGGAAAAAGGCAAGAAGGACAAGAAGTCTAAGTCCAAATCAGAGGGGAGATCAAAATCTCCTAGCACTAAGTCCAAGGTGAAGTGTTGGAATTGTGGGCAAAAAGGTCACATCAGAAGTGACTGTAAAGAGGAGAAAAAGAAGAAGAAGAAGAACTCTTCTGACAACGATTCTTCTTAGAGTGATGCTGATGCCTTCATTGCTACCTTGGCAACGCCTACATCTGAAGATGTATGGCTAGTGGATTCAGGAGCATCTTTTCATATGACATCTCACAGAGATTGGTTCACAAAGTATGAACCGTATGCTGGTGGGAAGGTGTTCCTAGAAAGTGATTTGACACTGGAAATTGTTGGCTGAGGAAGAGTCAGAATCTAGTTCCTGGATGGTAGAATAAAGGGAATGAATGGAGTGCTTCACATACTAGGTCTGGCTTGAAATTTACTTTCTGTTAGTAAGCTTAATGATGCTGGAGTGCAAGTTACTTTTGTGAATGGTGGCTGTAAAATGACTAGAGTTTCTATTGTACTGGCAAAGGGTGAACACATTGGAACTCTGTATAGGTTAGATGCTAAACCAGTGTGCTGTAATAGTGTCACTATAAAATTTGAAAAAGCTACTATTGTAACACATGAAGCAAACTCTATGGAAGTTAAACTTCCTGCAGAGAAAACAATGCTCTGGCATCATAGACTTGGTCACATAGGTGAAAAAGGTTTAAAAACCTTGAAAAACAAAACCCTGGTAGATGGGCTGATTGATTGTAATCTAGAGTTTGATTTTTGTGAACATTGTATATATGGAAAACAGAACCATGTTTCTTTTTACTCTAGTTCTCATAAATCTTCTGGTGTTCTGGACTATGTACATTCTAATTTTTTGGTCCAGTTAATGTACCTTCTTTATCTAAATCAAGATATTATGTATCATTTTTTGATGATTATTCAAGGAGGGCATTTGTATATTTTTTGAAGAATAAATCAGAAGTGTTCAGTCGGTTTAAAGAATTTAAAACTCTTGTGGAAAATTAGATTGGTAGAAAAATAAAATGCTTGAGAACAAATAACGGTGGTGAATATTGCAATGTAGATTTTGATAAGTATTGTGTAGACCATGGAGTTAAAAGGCATAAAACTACACCTTATACTCCACAACAAAATGGAGTTGCTGAAAGGTTAAATCGATTGTTGATGAAGAAAGCAAGAAGTATGTTAAGTTATGCTGGTCTTGAACAAAGGTTCTGAGCTGAGGTAGTTGCTACAGCTTGTTACTTGCTGAATCATTCTCCTACTTCAACATTGATTGATAAGACGCCTATGGAAGCATGGTCTAGAAAGAAGCCCTCTCTTAGACATCTTCATGTCTTTGGCTGTGAGGCATATGCTCATATTCCTGAGGTAAAAAGATCTAAGTTAGATTACAAAGTAGTCAAATGTATCTTTATTGGCTATGGAGTCGGTGTTAAAGGGTACACACTTTGGAATCCTGAAACTAAAAAAGTAATTTACAGCAGGAATGTAATTTTCAGAGAGCTAAAACCTTTGGTTATTGATCCTTAGCCAGAGAAGACAGAAAAGAAGAAAGAAAAGAGTGTTGTTAATGTTCCTCTGACCCCTGTAAAAGAGGAACAACAAGCACCAAGTGTAGATGGTTCAGATGTGAGTTCAAGTAGCTCTGAAGATTTAGATCTAGAGCAAGAACCTGAACCTGCACCTTAACCATTGAGGCGGTCTACACGTGAAAGGAGACAACCAGATAGGTATGGATTTTCAATACTTGATTCAAGTTGTGCATATGCATTGCTTACTGATATTGATGAACCTAGGACTGTGAAAGAAGCTATTAGTTTATCTGATTTAGATTCTTGGTTGGAAGCCATGGATAATGAAATGTCAACGTTAGAGAAAAATGGAACCTGGGATCTGGTACCCTTGCTTGAAGGTAGAAAACCTGTGGGCTACAAGTGGGTATTTAAAAAGAAATATGGTCCAGATGGTAGTATTGATAAGTACAAGGCAAGACTGGTTGCTAAGGGGTATTCTTAAAAAGGAAGGTATAGATTATGGAGAAATTTTTTCTCCTGTAGCTAAGATGACATCCATTAGATTTCTTTTGTCACTTGCAGCAGCATATGATTTTGAAATTGAGCAGATGGATGTGACAACAACATTTCTTCATGGGGACCTTGAAGAAGAAATTTATATGTCCCAGCCAGAGCATTTTGTGGTAAAAGGTAAAGAACATTTGGTATGTAAACTTAAAAAGTCTCTTTATGGTTTGAAGCAATCTCCCAAAATGTGGTATCAAAAATTTGATACGTATGTTTTATCCTTGGGGTATGTGAGATCTAAATCTAATCATTGTGTCTATTATAAAACTGAAGGTGATCGGATTCTTATAATTGCACTGCATGTGGATGACATGTTATTCATTGGCAATGGTAAGGGGATGATCTCAGAATTAAAATCTCAGTTGTCCTTGAAATTTGAAATGAAGAATCTGGGGGCAGCGAGTACATTCTGGGAATAGAAATCAAAAGGGACAGATCTAAGAGAAAGATTTGGCTCAGCTAGAGCAACTATATTACCAATGTTCTTGATAAGTTTCATATGTCTGATTCTGAACAGTTAGTTGTTCTAGTTTTGCAGGGAACAAAATTATCTGTTGAAGATTGTCCAGAATCTTCGAATGAAATTGACGATATGAAAAAAGTGCCTTGTGCAAGTGATGTTGGTAGTTTGATGTATGCAATGGTCAGTACTAGGCCAGACATTGCTCAAGCAGTGGGAGTTTTGAGTCGGTTTATGGCGAATCCAGGCAGATCACATTGGGATGTTGTGAAGAGAGTTATGAGATATTTGAAGGGAACTTCTGATTATTCTATTTGTTATCATGGAAACTCAGTTGGATCTCAAAAATCTATTAGCATTCAGGGATATGTAGATCTTGATTGGGCAGGGGACATTGACAGTAGAAGATCCACCAGTGGATATGTATTCACGTTAAATGGTGGTGCTATCAGTTGGATGAGCAAGTAGCAGGCTGTAGTCGCTCTGTCCACAACAGAGGAAGAGTACATGGCAGCTACTCAAGCATGCCAAGAAGCCGTTTGGTTGAAGAGGTTGTGTTCTAATGTTGGTTTTAATGCAGGGCAGATACAAATTAACTGTGATAGTCAAAGTGCTATATGTTTGGTGAAGAATCCTACATTTCATGCTAGGACAAAACATATTGATGTCCAATATCACTTTGTTTGTGATATGGTGGAAGATAGGAAGGTGAAGATGGAAAAGGCTGACATTTTGGAAAATGTCGCTGATGCCTTAACTAAACCTATGAGCACAGCCAAGTTCAAATGGTGTCCAGATGCAATGGGTCTTTGGGCCCATAGTTCTCAGTAGTTGTATGCGGATTAAGAGGTAACAACAATCTCTTCGACAAGTGGGAGATTGAAGAGACTTTGTGTCTCAAATTGCTGTTTGGAACTTCATTTACTTCGAGTTGTTTCACTGAACATACAATTTGTGTGTATATCGCAAATGTATGTTGTGAACATTTTGTGTGTATACCACAAATGCATGTGAGAACAATTTGTGTGTATATCGTTGTTGCATATCGACACTATATATTGGGTATACCTCTTGTGAGTATATTGCTAACGTACATCAGATATACATCTTGTGAGTATATCGCTAATGCATGCTGCAATCATTTTATGTATATCTCGCAATTGTATGTTGAGAACAAGTTGTATGTATCTTGTTGTTGCATATTGCGATTGTATGTTGTGAACATACATTGTGAATGTACATTGTATCAGACTGACTAACACTATCGGTGTACCTCGAAATGTCTCTACCGATAATTGGTATTTCACCGATGCTAGTGACTATCGGGACGACTTATTGTATCGGCAGAAGTTGAAAGCTTCACATCGATCTCCAGGGTCTCACCGAAGGGTGTAAGTTATCGGCCTAAGTTTGGAGATCGGCGAAGGATGCAGAAGTGGCTCTGACAGTTATGTGTTACTCCGACAGGAGTTGGCGATGGAGTTTAGCATCAGTGAAAGATTGTTCATCCGGACAAATGTAAACTGGTTGAACTGATGGTGAAGGTCAGACTGATGATGATTAGAGGACTTGGGTATCGCGGAGACAATGGATTGTTGGTACGAGAAGTGAAGTGCTCACTGATGGAGCAGGTTAGCCTGATAAGGCATAGCTTGGCATCATCGACAACAAAATTGCCGATGATGGTATTACTGAGCGTGCAGGCTTATACACCAGAATGTTTTTTGCGACCTGATGCATGTGGGACTAAAGGTCTCACTGGAATGTGAACCGTTGCAACGGTTGGAAGGCAGCGATGCCAGAGAAGTAAGATCGATCAGTTAGGGCAAATGTGGTGTAACTATTTTTGTGCTCTTTGAGACTGGTGTTATAATCTGATCTTCTGGTATCATTGCAGATTGATGAAATGATTTAATTATACAGTTTATTCTGTAGATATACAGATTGAATAAACGACTTTGTATAATTGTAAAGAATCGATACCTGAGCAAAAGAGCTGGGATCTTTATTGTAACTATTTAGTTTACTGTAATAAAGATATTCTCTCTTGTGGTGGTGGGTTTTTTACCCAAAAGGGTTTTCCCACATAATCTGGTGTCATTTTGTGTTGTCTTAAATTGTTTATTTTGTATTTCTGGTGTATTCATCCGTGTTTTTGAAATTGAAAGTTACCTGGCTGCATAATCCCCTTAGAATTATCATTAGGGAAGTGTTATTCCACACCTCTTCTTTCCTTACAATCATCACCAATTGCCCAATAAACAACTTCTATACATCCAGAATTAAGAACATTCACAAGGTCGGCCTGTTCTTTTTCTGTTTGTTCTCTCAAACTGAAACTCGATACTCAGAAGCTAATATCTTTTGAGTCCATCTCTAGAGGACAAAACTCTAGATTTAGAGTGTCTTGACAATGCTTACAACTACCTTAGATCCACAACAAACCATGCCTTTCCACCGGATAGATCTGAACCAAGATAACAAACCTTGTCACCTACTTTGTTCCTGACTGCCCGGACTTAGACAAATTCTGACTTCCGGTGTGAACAAATTGAGTTATGCGGATGATTGGGATGATCTTATTTTCCATCAATGACAACACCTATCATGCCTAGAAGTGTCTCTTGCCAAAACACTCCATCCAATGGAGAAGCTATGGATGCTTGGTATTTGCAATGGCTAGGAGATAGAAAACACTAGGCATTTCACTTATCTATAAATACAAGAAATGAGCGGGTATGGGATGGGATGGAGTCATGCTACAAATAGTTCTAACAAAGAGTGTGTTTAGTCACTTCATAAGCAAATGGAATGACTTGTGAAGTGGTAAAGGTTGGGTATATTGATGGAATAGGTTGGGAAGATGTAGGCGATGGTATAGTAGATGACTTAAAATAACAAAGTGTGGCTTATATGCAGGGTTCTTGTGAGCAGGTTTTCACCATGGTACTTGTTGTTGGAGTTATTACATCTTTTGTTATTATATAGTCTAGATAAATAATAAATAAATAAATCTTAGGTTAGAAAATAAATAGATTAGTTGTTGGGAAGTTACTTTCCCATAAATAAGTTGAGGAAGTTCATAACATAAAACAAAGGCTTTATAAAGCCATATTGTGCAATGTATAGATCAATCCAAAGTCATCAATATATTATTTTATATTTTGATTTTCATGTGTAATCTATAGTTTGCTCTACTATTTTCAATATGGTCTTAGAGTGTTGTTGGATCTTGTGCTATGTAATGAAATTGTTATTTTGTATTGTGTGAAGAATATGAGATAATTATTTGCAATAATGATGTGTGTGAGAAGTGGCAGCGTGAGAAAGTGTTGAAAGCACTAGAAATGATGCTCAGTTGATTTTGATGTTGCATGAGATTCTATAGAGAAAGAAACCAAACCATATCATATAGCAGTTATTTGACCCATTCTAGAGAATTTATTAGAATATATCAAAAAGAAATAATGATTGGATGAGATGGAAATCTATGAAGAAAATCCTAGACGTGGTGGCACAGAAATCTCGATGGTTCCTTCCAACATCTGAATGACTCTTTTCATGGACAACCTCAAAGATGGATCATCTTGAATGCACCATAGCCCCACCAACACCATTCATTCCAACTGCCTTGGATTTATACAAGTTGTGTGCTACTTCTCCACCAACTTTACAAGCCCTCCTTTTAGACAATCGTATGCCCAATCAACAAGACGTTCTCACAAATTGAAGGTACAAACATATCACAAACTAAAAAAATATTTCTGTTGTTGCGTGTAGTCACATCAAAAAGTGGTTGTGGAAATTTTCTTGTTGATGCCGCGAATGGTATATTTTTTAAACTTTGAAATCATTTATTTTATTTGGAACTTGTATATGCCTAAGTTCAAGTATGGAAATGCACCCTTATCACGAGTGAGATGCTTTGGTGATTTCGCCATGCAAATTTTCTTGTTGATGAATAATAGTGGGCACATTTGGCAACCTTCTACTTTTATGGTATGTTGTGTCTGTATATTCTGAAGGGCATGTTATTGGCCTCAGTCCATAGTAGTTTGTGGAGCTTGTGTTTATGTCTTTACATTCCTTTTATAGTCTTAGGTCATAGTACTATTGAAGTTGCCAATTATGTTACATATCGAAGGGTTCAAACAATTTGAGCAAGAGTGTGTTTAGAGAAATTGGGGATAAAGAAAGATAAGATGTTGATATGATTTAAAAGGTTGCTAGTTCAAAGCCCACTTGTTTATAGTTAAAAGTGAAGATAATGGATTTTAATGGTTTGTGTTGATCCTCCTTTCACCACTAAACATTCAAGGACATTCAACCAAGTAGAGAACTCTACTACATATCTCCTATCACTTGGAATATAGGGGAAGATTGGAATTGTGTGATTTTGTTGTTTAATTAAGTCCAATTATGCTCAAAACCCTAATTTTGTAAATTCGTAAACAAACGAACAAATCATAGAAAATGATCGCACACAAAGATATCAAATGACAATCAAATGCATACTAGATTTTAAAGTTTGGTGTGTGGAAAATTTAGGGACTAATGAATGGGTGCCCTAGTCCAGTGCCACAGTTTTTGTCAGGATCTGGGAATGTTTTCTGCAACACAGTTTTGTTGTTCTGGAGATTTTACTGTTGTAGGATCTGGAGGACTAATGAGTAGGTGCCCGAGTTTAGATCCCTATTTTCTTCTCTGATATGCAATTCCAACAGTTTGCACTACTCTCCTATAACTCCACTTCTTTTGCTTTTGCAACCTGTAACCTGCAATCACAGAAAAATGGGTTGGGGGTTGTGGTGTTTAGAGGCTTACCTTAGTCAAGCCCTAGAGAGACATTCAAGTCTTCTAAACACCTTTGTTAGATAAAGATTGTGTATCCCTATGGGATAGAGGCAAAATCCAAATGATAAATAATAGAAAACATAATTGATATCACGTTGTAGTGAAGATCTTATGGAAGAAAGATGTTCTTCATGGCATGAGGAGATGGATGCCAAATTTGCAACAAACAAGCACAATAACAACACAAAATACTACTCTGGAACATAATGAATGCCTTGAATCACTTTCACATAAGCCACAAGTTCTCAATTGCCATCTAGTTTATAAATGGATCACTAATCATGCTTATATGTGCAACTACAAACATTTCCGCTAAGAATTTCATAATTGAAACTTATGATGTCGGCATAGGACCTTAATAACAGTCATAAATTGACACCCAAAAATAAGTCCTGACCTAAAATAGGGCAGGACTAGGGCACGAACGCCTAAGTCCTCCCCCTATTTTAGCTAGGTTTTATCATAAATGGACCCCTTGAGTCCCAATTGCCATGAAACTTCAAGGTTTTCTCATCGGGAGTCATCAAAATCATGCAAGATGCTCTAAATGCATTCTAAAGGACCCAGGAGCTAAACCTTAAGAGGAAAAAGCCCCCAAGGTTACTTTTCTGACATAACATTTAGCCCCCACTTTAATGTATGTATAAATGCAAGGCCAATACATGCATTAAAGTACGGTCAACAAGCACAACAAACATGCCAAGCATAGAGAAGACATGCCAATCATAGTGAAGATAGTAACGGGTACACAAAACATAGAGAAGATAGTTACAATCACGCAAAACATGGAGAAGACAACATTGAAGACACACAAAACACTGTGAATATAGTGAATGCAATGAATACAGGGATGATTTTCTTTTTCTTTTTCTCATATATGAAATATAGATGCAAGTACAAGGAAAGTAAACACACCACCCATAATGCAGGAGGGACTCTTCACCACTAGTCTTTAGACTGCATATGGGGCAACAGACATGCAATACAAATTAAGCATGCCATACAAATCAAGCACACCATACAAATCCCAAAGCATATGAGGGAGTCATCGCCACCAGTCTTTAGACTATGCTTGGGAACAAACACGCAATACACACACACATAGAAGATAGAGAAAACATGGAAGACAAGTGATGGAGTGTACCTATTTATAGGTTCATCACCATCTCAGGAACATTATAGGCACACGCAGATGATTGGGCTTGCCACAACAATCACTGAAGACACGCTTAAGGGTTTGGATAGTCACAGATCCGCTCCCTACCTCTGCAAAGGGCTTTTGAAAATGTAACCCCACCTACATCACAAAGACACCTTATAGTGAAAAGGAAGCATGGCATATAACCTCAACCGCATCACATAGATGCCTTATGATGAAAAGGAGGTATAAGAACAAAAGTATACAACCCCACCCACATCACGGAGATGTCTTATGGTGAAAAGGAGGTATACGCAAGATGTTCAAAATTTCAAGATTGTTCAAACACACTTTACTAGCATCTAGAACAGACAACTTACCTTATATATGCCCCCACCTTAAGGTGGTTAATATCATGTACCAATATCAAGCACGTTAATGTAGGTAGAAAACACACAAGGGAACACAAGCTCTTGCAAAGCCAATGCCCCTTGAAGGTGACATGTATTTTACAATCGCCAAATGTTCCCACAAACATATTCCCGCAAGAAAAGTGTTAGCGTCCATATAATCATGATAAACAACAATGCATATGATCATTCACATAGAGAGTCAAGGTTATACTACGGCTTTGGAGACTGAGTATAACCGTGGGGCCATACTACAAAAATCTCAAAACTGAGTGTAACCAAGGTGAGATTCAAAGGTAAACAAAGTACACAGAGCAACAATATTGTTATGGTTTGTTAGTGCGATAAAACAACATCAAGATCACATGGAGTGATTCTACTAGCCAAGCGTCGGATAATATATATCAACCCCATTGTCATGTATGGACTTGGTCCATTTTTTGATTTCTCACTGAAGGGACATTAGGTCTGTATCAATATAATATGTTTTTTGTCATCTGTCTGCTAGATAGAAACACTAGAGGAAGTGAAACAATAGATCAAGAGAGGAGAAACAAGTGTCTTAGGGACAGTCACGTAGGAGGGTGCTCCCAAGTCTCCAACCGCAACGCTATGTCCATAAGACACAACACACAACAGTAAAAATAGAGGAGAAGCTGTTGCAAGTATGTGCCTAACCAGAGTTGTCATTGATGTCAACATATCTGTGTTGTCATTGGTGTCAACTATACTCTTGTTTTGATGCTTACTTGTAATGAGTTAAGTGTTGAAGATAATAAATATTCTTGGTATAACAGAACAGTCTAATAGATTGCTTGGCATCTATTGTAGAATGAATTTCCTTGTCTGTATATTGGAAGTTATTTAGATACATGTCTAAAGATGCCATGTTCCAAGTTTGAGACTCTGGTATGAAGATTTGAGTGATATATGTTCACCAAAGTGAATTTTGCTTTTTTTGTATAGTTGGTGGTGACATGGAGAATGTATTATGCTCTACATTTCTCTGCAGTTAGGTATTTCAATCTACGGTTATGGAATAAAGTTTGTAATAATGATAAGTGCCTTCAATTCCAATGGTTCATGATTTGATGGTCTACAAGTGATCTTTTCCTTATGACAGTAGTTGGCAGTGGTGTTTATGTGCTCAGATTTGAAGAATCTTCTTGACAGAGTCTAGGTAGAGATTGTGCAGTTGTTCCTGGTGATTACAATGTGCTTGTGGATGTCTCATGATCGTGTTCCTACATTTTGATTGGTTCGCAAAGAGAAATTTGGATTGTAGAAGAAGACTGTTCTTAGAAGACTTAATGTTAACACCAGTCTTGGCCGACCTAGTTGTTTTCACTACTTGCAGAGATGCATTGAAGATTGAGATTGTGGAAGCATGTTGTGGTGTGGAAGATTTCTTTGAGTCCTAGCTAAGGTGTAATGTGATCCACATACATCTTTCCCTTAGCTAATCTTTTTTAGGTCCAAACTTATTTCTATGTAGGTTTGTAATGCTGACCTTGGAGATTGCTCCAACGGTTGATGAATGTAATGCCAACCTTGATGTACATTCCAAGGTTGATGAGTTGTATAAAAACATGTAATGTAGTTGTGAAAAAGATGTCCAAGTGCAACAATGAAAAGATAGGTGCGAAGGTGTAGAAGAAGTGCAAAGCAGAGGTGATATATTGTGCTCCAATGGAACTAAACTCAGGCATGAAGTAGATGCTATCAAATTAGTTCACCAATCCTTGGCAGTGAGCCACCCCTTGGCAGTGAGCCGATCTTGGTAGTGAGCCGATCTTGGCAGTGAGCCCTAACATTTGCAGTGAGCATTTTGGGTAGTGAGCCCTAAGGCAGCGAGCCTCTATTTTTCAATATTGCTATAACATATATATATATATATATATATATATATATATATATATATATATATATATATATATATATATATATATCTTTGTAGGCTAACACCCCCATGGTTTTTCCCTTATAGGGTTTTCCACGTAAAAAATTCTAGTGTCTCATGTGTTATTGTGTTGAGCTTCTTGTTTTATGCTTTCATGGTTAATGTTAATAATAGTGATTAAGAATTAGATGTGTTGATATTCATAATTGGTTAAAGTTTTGTGACAACTGGTTCACCCCCCCTCTCAGTTGTCCTGTGCATTTCAACAATTGGTATCAGAGTAGGTTCCTCAGAAGAAAGCCTAACCGCATGAGGAAGATCTAGGATGTCTTACAAGAAGGAAGCTCTGCAATTTGATGGAAGGAATTATGCTCTCTGGAAGGTACGAATGAGAAGCCACCTCCTTTTTCTTGGTTATAAAGTATGGAAAACGATAGAGACAAAGTATACCTTGCCTCGGAATGGTTTACAAATGGAAGATGAAATCAAAGAATATGAGTTAAACATAAAAGCTAGAGATGCTTTGTTGAGTGCCTTGTCTAACACTGAGTTAATAAAAGTCATGGATATGGAATCTACTCATGAAGTATGGGAAAAGATGGAAAATCTATATGAAGGAGATGATTCTGTAAAGAGTGCCAAATTGCAGGGCTTGAAAGCAAAATATGAAGGTTTAAAAATGAACGAAGAGGAAAACATAACTGCCTTCATGCAAAATGTTGATGAAATTGTCAATGGAATAAAAGGTATGGGAGGAACTATTGATGAGAAGGAAGTTGTGATGAAAATTCTTAGGTCACTACCCAAGTCCTATAGTCACAAGGTAGCTGCAATTGAAGAAGTAATGATAGTATAAGATGTCACTAAGGATCAGCTGCTTGGAAATCTTACAACCTTTGAGATGAGAGAGTTTGGTGATGCCCTACTAAAGGTTGAAACTACTTTCAAAGCTAGTACTTCAGAGAAGATTTCCAGAGCTGAAAAATACAATGTGGAACCTGATGATGAGTTTGATGAAATTGAAGCTAATTTTATGACAGACTGTAGAGAGGTTTTGGTAAGTTCAAAGGCAAATTATCTTTCAAATATTTTCATGTGGTAAGATTGGTCACTATGCTTCTAGATGTCTTGAGAGAATTGAAAGAAATAGAAAAAAATTGAGAGTAAACCTAGGGTTCCAAATAAATGCTAGTATGTTAGAGATCTTGATGATGAAGGTGTGACAAATGATGAATCTGATGATTCTAGTACTAGTGCAAATGAGTGCTTGTTTATTGCAATTAAAGAAGAACATGTATCTACTAATCCTACTAGCTGTGTGAAGGAAGAAAAACTAGTGGAAGAAAGTGCTTTGGTTGTTCAGGTTGAGAAAGATAAGGATGAATGGATTATTGATAGTGGATGCTCTCATCACATGACCAGTGACAAAAGTAAGTTTGTGAGTTTGGAAAAGTATGATGGAGGACTGGTTAGGTTTGGAGATAATGCAGCTGGTAAGATTTGTGGAAAATGATCTATTTCTTTTGATTGAAAGCATAATACTAATAATGTCCTATATGTGAAGAGTTTGAAGGATAATCTTTTGAGTGTTGGATAGATGTGTGACAAAGGTTATGATATGAGATTTAAACACAATGGGTTCAAGATCATGGAAAGCTCTAGAATAGTGATTACTACTAGTAAGAAGACTAGAGGTAACATTTACCAATTAAGAGGAACTAATGATTATTGCTTATTGGCTCAGACAGATGAGAGTTGCTTGTGGCATAAAAGGACGTGTCATATCAATTTTGACAATTTGGTGAAGGTAAGTTCTACACAGGCTGTAAGAGATCTGCCTAAACTTGTGAAGCTAGCCAACACCATTTACAAGGAGTGTCAATTTGGGAAACCAAAAAAAAACAAGTTTCAAAAGAAAAGAACAATTCTCTGCTGGAATACTGGAGCTAGTACATATAGATTTGTGTGGTCCCACAAGAACAAGAAGTCTACAAGGTGACATGTACTTTATGATTCTTATTGATGACTATTCTAGAATGACTTGGGTTAATTTTCTAAAAGAAAAATTTGAAGCTCTAGACAAGTTTAAAGTTTTCAAAGCAATGGTTGAGAATGAGTTAGAACTAAGGATCAAATGCTTGAGGTCTGATAGAGGAGGTGAGTTCACATCAAATAAATTCAATATTTTCTGTGAAGAACAAGGGATAAAGAGATAGTTGTCTGCACCTAGGACTCCTCAGCAGAATGGAGTTGTTGAAAGAAAAAATAGGATAGTTCAAGAAGCTGCTAAGACCATGTTTAAAGAAGTTGACCTACCAAAAGTATACTGGAGAGAGGCCATACATACTACTGTGTACATCCTAAACAGAGTTCAAGTCAAAGGTAACAACTCTAAAACTCCTTTTGAAATATGGTATGGAAGAATTCCTACAGTGAAGTATTTCAAAGTCTTTGGAAGCAAATGTTATATCAGAAGAGATGAAGAAATAGGAAAGTTTGATGCTAGATGTGATGAAGGAACTTTTGTTGGTTACTCTACCAAGAGTAAGGCCTACCGGTGCTACAATAAAAGACTGAATAAGATTGTTGAAAGTGCTAATGTGAAGGTGGATGAAGGCAAGGAAAGAATATCAGATCTGAGTTGCTATGAACTAGATGAACCAGTGATTATAGAAAATGAAGAAAAAGTTGAGCAAGGAGACAGTTAGGATGAAGAAGAGGCTCTGAAAAATGTTAACAAGACTCCCAGGTATGTGAGGATTAATCATTCTGAAGATGAGATTATAGGTGACAAAAACAAAGGTGTGCTGACAAGAAAAAGAGCTGCAGAAGAACAAGTGAATTATTGTTTGCTTTCAAAAGTTGAACCAAAAACTGTGAATGAAGCTTGCAGTGATGAAAATTGGGTAAAAGCCATGGATAAAGAACTGATGTAGATTGAGAAGAATCAAACTTGGGAATTGGTTCCTAGACTTGCAGATAAGAATGTCATTGGAACTAAATGGGTTTTCAGAAACAAGTTGAATGAAAATAGAGAAGTTGTAAGAAACAAAGCAAGGCTTGTGTGCAAAGGATATTCTCAAATTGAAGGAATAGATTTTGAAGAGACTTTTGCTCCAGTGGCTAGGATAGAAGCAATCAGAATATTCCTGGCATTTACAGCTCACAAAGATTTCAAAGTGCATCAAATGGATGTGAAGTCTGCATTCTTGAATGGTGAATTGGAAGAGGAAGTTTACATTGAGCAACCGAAAGGATTTCAGTTATCAAACCAAGGTGATATGGTATGCAGATTGAAAAAGGTATTGTATGGACTGAAGCAAGCCCCCAGAGCATGGAATGCAAGGTTAGACAAGTATCTGCTGCAATTAGGGTTCAATAAAGGTACTGCTGATAGCAATCTCTATTTCAAAATCAATGATAATCAAATTCTAATTGTTGAAGTCTTTGTTGATGACATCATCTTTGGAGGAAATGAAGGTATGTGCATGAAGTTTGTAGGAGTAATGTAAAATAAATTTGAGATGTCTATGTTTGGTGAAATGAATTTCTTTTTAGGTCTGCAAACTACTCAATCAGATAAAGGAATCTTCATTTCTCAGTCTAAGTATGTGAAAGAGTTGTTGAAGAAGTTTGGGATGGAGGACTCCAAACCAATATGTACTCCCATGGTGATTGGTTGCAAATTAAGGAAAAATGATGAATCACCTAAGAATGATCAGAAGAGGTACATATCTATGATTGGTGGATTACTTTATCTAACTCAAAGCAGACCTGATATAATGCATGGAATATGTCTTGTGGCAAGATTTCAAGAAGATCCTAAAGAATCACATGTGATGGCATTCAAGAGAATTCTGAGATATTTGAAAGGCACATTAGATCATGGCTTATGGTATCCAAAGGACAATGATTTCACTCTCAGTACTTATACAGATGCAGATTGGGCCGGAGATGTTGATGACAGAAAGAGTACAAGTGGAGGTGCTTTTTTCTTGGGAAATAGATTGGTTTCATGGCTAAGCAAAAAGCAAGACTCAATCTCCTTGTCTACTGTAGAAGCAGAGTATATTGCAGCAACATGTTGTTGCACTCAAGTGTTATGGATGAAGCAAACTTTGAAGCACATAAGAGTTGTGTATGAAGATCCAATTGCAATCTTTTGTGACAATACAAGTGCCATAAACATTTCAAAGAATCTAGTGATGCACTCAAGAATAAAGCACATATCAACAAGGTATCACGTTTTGAGAGAGAAGGTGATAGAGAATGAAGTAAAGATGGAATATGTGTCCACAAAGGATCAAATTGAAGATATTTTCACTAAGCCTCTGCCTAAGGATACCTTTGAGCATCTCAGAGAAAAGTTAGGGGTCATTACTGATGCAGAGAAAAGAAGGATTGAATAACTATCCCCAATCTCATTTGACAAGTTTCAAATCATTCCTTGTTTCAATTCACTTTATTGAGACATATTTCATGGCAATGTCTTAGAATCCCACAAGTTCATCCATCTTTACATGAAATCTTCATAAATATTTGACCCAAGCAAGGTCTCTAACCCAATAAATTCATTCTACACCTTCAAAGATAGTGAGCAACAAATTACCATATGACTGTCCTATGACAGTGCCTAACAGAGGCTATTTCCTTGTAGCCCTGCCTATCATAACTGTCATTGATATCTTTCAAGTTAAACTTCATCCCAAGACTGTAAAGGCATATTTGGACACCCTTTAATAAGTTTAAACACATATCACAAATCCAACATGGATTGCTTTAGGAAGTATTACTCAACAAAAGACTGTCACCGAACCAATTAGGCCTAAATAGGCTTCCAAACTGTCACCATTGTGTCATTCTTGGCATTATCCCAATAAGAGACTCTTGCAAATTTTACTATTGATTGAAAGCACCTAAAACATCTTGTCCCTCACCCTTCTAGGGTTTACAAATATCATTAAGATACACTATTGGCTCATACTCAGTCATGACAGTGACTGTTACACTCAGTCCTGACAGGATAGTCTTCCTTAAGGATGTAAGCCTTCATCCTTTTTGCCAAATACAACTTGAATATCATGAAAATATTTCACATTCTACCCTTCCCAATGAAAACCATCATGGGAAATGTCAATTCCACACTAAGAACACCAAAATCACAAGGTTTCTGCTCTTACCAGTCTGAAAACATAGAATAACAGTCCTAGAACCTTATCAAATTTGAAATAAACCTTGACCATTTGGTCTAAACACAGGTGATAAGAAAGATATGGTTTGTTTCATATCTTTGCATTCATGTATGGACTCTTCACTCCATAAAACATCAAAGAAACTTCATTCAAACTGCTCACTGCTTACCCTAAGACAGGGTTTTGACTGTCTAGACAAAACTTGCAATAACTTAATCAAATCTTCATCAATCTACATGAAACAAAAAGGAAATGGAGGCTGATTGGCTATACCATCATTTTCAAAAACTTTTACATGCATGAGGGGCCATATAGAGCTGTACACCTATAGAAAACAGTAAATTTTTGAGGAAATACACTCAAAATAGTGCCTTTATTGATTCAAACTTCAAACCTACAATCACCCACGAATTCCTAAAGGTTACAAGGCCTTTTAAAGGCAATACATCAAGACCTTTCAGTTTCTAACTGACTTAGAGTGAACCAAGAGCCAAAAGACTCTTCATCTTCCCTCATTTTACATTTTTTTGAAAGATAACTTTCCCATTTTGCAAATGAAGACAAAACTTGAACATTTCTAAAGACCTAGGGACCTGATTAACCTCATTACATTGTTGAAGCATTACAAATTTAATCAAACTCAAGGATTTGTCTAGGGCAACATTAATTTGCCAAGGTGCTCCTGCACCAATTACCCCTCCTGCTCTAAACTAAGATGCATAAGAATGCATCAGTCCAATGGTGTCCAATGCCCTATTCTTTGGTTTGGATTGATGTTTTGAGTGCTACCTCTTAGGGGGAGTAGCAAGTGTTCCTAATATGTGTTCCTGAAAAAGAGTAGTAAGTGTTACAGTATTCATGAAAGAGCAATTTGATTAGAGTAGCTTAGTGCAAGTATGTGCCCTTTGCCATTGATGTCAAAGGGGGAGAGAAATCATGTGAAAAACTCAGGGGGAGAGAGTGCAGATGTGTAAAAGGAAAGAGGGAGTATCTTGCCTTGATGGTCATTATAGTTTTTCACATCATATGTTGCCATCAATGACAAAAGGGGAGATTGTTGCAAGTATGTGCCTAATCGGTGTTGTCATTGGTGTCAACTGTACTCTTGTTTTGATGCTTGCTTGTAATGAGTTAAGTGTTGAAGATAATAAGTATTCCTGGTACAACAAAACAATCTAGTAGATTACTCTGCATTTCTTATAGAATGAATATCCTTGTCTGTGGATTGGAAGTTATTTAGATACACATCTGAAGATGCTATGTTTCAAGCTTGAGCCTCCGGTATGAAGATTTAAGTGAGATATGTTCACCAGAGTGAAATCTGTTGTTCCTGTATAGTTGGTGGTGACAGGGAGAATGTATTCTGCTCCACATTTCTCCACAATTAGGTATTTCAGTCTGCAGTTCTGGAGTAAAGTTTGTAATAATGATAAGTGCCTTCCATTCCAATGGTTCATGATTTAGTGGTTCACAAGCGATCTTTTCCTTATAACAGCAGCTGGTAGTGGTGTTTATGTGCTCCGGTTTGAAGAATCTTCCTAATAGAGTGGTTATAGATTATGCAGTTGTTCCTGGTGATTACAATGTGCTTGTGGATGTCCCCTGCTCATGTTCTTACATTTTGATTGTTTCATAAAGAGAAATTTGGATCGTAGAAGAAGACTATTCTTAGAAGACTTAACATTAACACTAGTCTTGGCTGACCTGGTTGTTTTCACTACTTGCAGAGATGCATTGAAGATTGTGGAAGCATGTTGTGGGGTGGAAGATTGCTTTTGAGTCCTAGCTAAGGTGTAACGTGATCCACATACATCTTTCCCTTAGCTAATATTTTTTAGGTCCAAACCTATTTCTATGTATGTTTGTAATGCCAACCTTGGAGATTGCTCCAACGGTTGATGAATGTAATGCTGACCTTGATGTACATTCCAAGGTTGATGAGTTGTATAAAAACATGTAATGTAGTTACGAAAAAGATGTCCAAGTGCGAAAATGAAAAGATAGGTGTGAAGGTGTAAGAAGTGCAGAGAAGAGGTGATATTTTGTGCTTCAATGGAACTAAACTCAGACATGAAGTAGATGCTATCAAATTAGTTCACCAATCCTTGGCAGTGAGCTGAACTTGGCAGTGAGCCCTAACATTTGCAGTGAGCATTTTGGGCAGTGAGCCTCTATTTTTTCGGTATTGCTATAACACACACACACATATCTTTGTGGGCTAACACCCACCATGGTTTTTCCCTTATAGTGTTTTCCACATTAAAAATTTTGGTGTCTCATGTGTTATTGTGTTGAGCTTCTTATTTTATGCTTTCATGGTTAATCTTAATAATAGTGATTAAGAATTAGATGTGTTGATATTAATAATTGGTTAAAGTTTTGTGACAACTGATTCACCCCCCTTCTCAGTTTTCCTATGCATTTCAACAAAAGCAATATAGAAGAATGATGATACAAATAGAAGAAGGGTCACAACAGAGGCGGTCTCCTGGTATCCTGGACCTTACAAGAGAATCAAAAGTCATCCCAAGAGGCCTAAACAGCACATAACACATTACGGGGGAAGCACGGCACGAGAGGGGAGGTCAAATACACGATCCGATCATGCTACCACATAAGTGACCACCATGGTTAGAGATACTTACCTATTAAGAAAAGGTAGTCTAGAATTTGGAACTTGCGAGCATCTTGGAGAGATGCTCTATCCAGTTTTGTGCGAAGCTTGAGTGGTTCTTGTAAGATTTATGTTTGTTGTCTTGAAGTCCATGTCATGCTTGTTTCTCAAATCCTTGTGTATGTGAGACCTTTTGTTTCTTGTGAGGAGGAGAACCACTATTATTTCCAACTGATGATAATCGTCTTACTCGTTTCCAATTTTTAGCTAGCTTTGTTTATTAAGTTTGTCTACCATAGTGACAAGGACTATCTTATACTATCTCAATCTTTTCTTTCATTGTAGTCTTTTGTTTTGGTTGTTCTATTTTTTTTTATGCATTTTGGTTATCTCCCAATCCTTGTAAAGATAATGGAGGAGGAACCTCAGCATAGGGTCCTTTTCCTTTCGGTCTAGGATTCTCTTCAAATGTGGGTTGTTCATCTCTTATTGTTTCTTGAATAGAAGGACCGGCCACTTGATGTAATAGTTTTGTTTTGTAGTTTCTATAGGTCAAGAAGTTAAAATCTATCCGTGGCTCTGATTTCACTTCAGATATTTCCTAAAAGTAATCAAGGGTAAAGTGTTGTCTTGTAACCAAAGGTTTATACCTATTGCGAGGGATAGTATGCACTTGTCCATTCAAAGGAAATTTTACACAGTTATGAATTGTTGAAGGGACAACTTTCATAACCTTTAACCATGGATGTCTTAATTTTATGTGAAAGAGGTTAGAAATGGGGACAACATCAAACAATTGTTCTACAAATTTCTCAAATATAGTAACCAATAAAGATATCTTCCCAGAAGTGTTTATAAAGGTTCCCTTATGTGTCTTAATCATCATGTCTGAAGGGTCATAAAATCCTTGCATCAATCCATGTGAATAGGGGAACTCTTCTGTTGCCACATTAGTCATGCAATTAGGATCAATAAGGGTTCCATCCATAGGATTTCCCATTATATTCATAGTGATATAAAGAGGTCCTTCAGTATCTCCAATTGATCTATCATGAGGTGTAAACACAATTTCAGGTTCTGGGACCTTTCTTGTTACATCCCCAATTTTTGTCTTGCTATACTTTTAATTTTTTACATGGACATAAGTAAATTTGTTGTGATGTTTAGATTAATAACAAGGAAAAACATGGATTTTATTGAATGCCATTTATTGAAATCATAGGAATGATTATGTTATGATCGATTTAATAAATGTATTACGAGATTTGATTTATTAGTTGAATTAATTGAATAATGATGCACTGATCACATATTGTTTGGTGACAAGTGAAACAAGATTTCAGGTTATCAGATGACTCTCGAAGAAAAGAGAGAGAGTATCTTTCTAGGAGAGAAATATAGACCTCAGGTTATGAGTGGTTTATTTTCCAAACTGAGTTATAAGTGTATAACAAAAATGTGAACCAATGTGTCATAAGAGGTGAGCCTTGTATTGTCAGTTACTTTTGAACTTAATCGACAGGTAGTCGATATTGTTTTCAAATCTTTCTAAGTCATATTAAGTCGTCTTAGTTGTTAATAACATTAATGATGTCGTTTGAGTTTGATTTATGACTATTTACGTTTAACATAAATATTACGATGTTATTGTCGTAAAATGGTTGTCATATTATTATTAAGTTACTTGACGTATTATAAAGGATTCTTAACATTAAGATGATATAGTCAAGTTAAGAATACATGAATTATGTCGACGGATTGTGATGGGGAGACAAGCTCAACCCAATCACATTATCTGTATTTCCTTGTTTAAATATTATTATTGTATTGATTAAACTAAAACTATATGTATATTTGATGTAATCAAATATATACAAATGTCTGAACATAGTAAGAGGATAATACCTCTTAAATGCATCAAAGGTAGTGATGAAAACGTAGGCTATTTATTAGTAATCCTTCATTAGTGAAAGAAGTGGGTCGGACCAGTCATAACATGATCATTAAAGATTAGTTTTGTTTTTAAAAGAGCATCAGCTTCATCCTAATGAGGATGACTATATAAGTTTAACTACCCAACTGAATAAGCCTATAGGTGGCTATCTCTATCGACATGTGTTCATTTTGCTAAGAAATTGATTCGTAGTTTGGACTAAGTCTCTTAAGACTGTTATTATGCAATCAATGTTGCAACTAATTTATAGTTATGGGACGAATGGAGGATGATTCTATAGGAGTCATGCCTAGTTTGCTTTAATAAGAGGGAAATGACTCAACTTTGGGGGGTAGTAGAGAAATAGATAGAAATAGAGTACAAGATGAGAATGTTAAGGGAATAGAGTAAAAATAAAAATACATTGTGGAATAGTGATTTGACTAGAGGTGTGAGGAAGTACACTCAGATAAGGTGTCGACATGTGTAATATTTACATACCTCTATCAGTACAAGAAACAATTACTTTTTGGAATTCCTCAATCGATTATTGATAACAATGAAGGAAATCGAACAGGATATTTTAGGAATTATATTATAGTCTTATGGCGACTGCATGTGTTTGCCTAATTTATATTATGGGTGTGACAGTTGATAATTAGTAGACTTAATGAGGGAAGAGACACAGTTATCTATTGAGAAAATTAAGTCGTTCTATCTCTGTTTGAATGAGAAATAGAATGCAACTATAGAGTCGACTATGGTAGTACTAGTGAGTACATGATATAATTAATTAATTCGACCACTTAGATAAATGGAAATTGTTATTACATCCAATGCTTGAAATGAAGAATAGAATGTTCTTCATGGTATAAAATGGGTTAAGTTGTCATTTACATTGATAATAGATCATCCTTTGATTGAGTTGGTAAACAGTCAATAGAATGATGGTGAGTTAACAAAACAATAGGACATTTGAGTATTATAGACAAGAATGAACTTTTTTATTATACTATCAACTTGAGCCGTATAGTATTGAGATAATAGCGATTCAATATATTGTCTTGTTTAAACTATATATATATATATATATATATATATATATATATATATATATATATATAATGGAAATTGTTATCCATTCTTAGAAACTAGATTCATAGGAATCTTTTAGTAAAACTATTGTAACACATCAAACAAGAATAACTTAGAGTTACTATGGGAAATAAAATAAGGTTCTTATGAGAATCCGTTGATGTATATATTGTATTCATTATTCATGTTATTCTAGTGAAGATCCAATACAATGGAATAGACTTATTCTACTAAGGGATGACCTTGTAGGAAAGGTATATTGGGTATGTTTTATTTTATTACATTAGTAAAGGTATTAGACAAGGGTTAATAATATTTAAAAGAACTATAGTGTTCTTACTCTTTGGTTGAATTAGTCATAAGTCATTTATGAATCTAGGTTGCCTAGCAAAGAAATAAGGTTATATAACATTATTAAATTAGCCATGAGACAATTGGATAACCTAGAGTTGATTATGAACCAACTGTATAGTTTAGTCATAAGAGACTTATTAAGGTCTAAAGATATTATTATTATGACTCATGGATTAAACCATTACATGATTAGGAATTGGTATAAGAATAAAACTCTAAGAATATAGCAATATCCAAGTTGAGTAGGGGTGGGTGAACATAACGACTATGTTCATTATGAATGATAATGATATTAAAAATTTTGGCCAAAGTAATGCATTTGTTTTCTACATGCATTGTCGGTTCACTACATTTGGTTTGCTCATCCTATCAGAAATCATACTTAGCTAGAGGGTATCTAGGGTTGTATGGTTAATAGAGTTGAGTAGAATACAACACTATGTACTTAGAAAAGGCAAATTACCACTGGTCACCTAAGGTCTATATTCTTCGTGAAGGGTAGGGCCACTTCCTATGTGGAAGAAGTGTGGGAGACCACCGGTCTGTGGATGGAGGTAAATCACTGGAAATATGCTCTCTCTCCAAGCAGGAAACATGCTAGGACTTGTAATAAAGATGTCAGTTATTCAAATGTAGTATTTATTCCAAATTTGTAGATGTAATGGTTTTACATTTGTAAACATTGTAAATGAAAAGGCAATATGGGTTTATTGTATTTTGTAAAAAAAAAGGAAATCTTGAAATTGTAGTACTTGATTATATGATGAATATTTTTTTTTTCTCTATTTCATTTTTACCTTGTTAACTTACTTTATGGTAAATTTTCTAGTTTTACTAGGTTTATAGAACATGGATGTTACATATGGTATCAGAGCTATGTTGGCAAGAGACACTATATGGATTCATGGTTGTTGTCATTGATGGCAACAAAGGTCATCCCACATATCCGCAAGTCATGGTGTGCCTCTACCGGAAGTCAGGATGAAGAACTGTTATGGTCCGGTGAACAAGAACAGAGCATGTGGCAAGGTCCGACAGATTGGTCCGGACCTCTCAGAGGAAGTGTCTTGGTGCAGTGCGGATTTGGGGAAGTCAAGAGGACTACCTTGAGTAGTATATTCCAAGGATTTAGCCTCCGGTGATGGACAAAGAAAAAGATATGAATAGCTAAGTACCGGATTCCTGAAAGACAATGAGAACAGAAGGAAGAACTGACTGACAGAGCATCAGAATCTTTTCCGGATATGTTACTGTTGATGGTAAAGGTTGTGAAGGCATGAATCATGTTTGGCCAACATGACTAATGATATCTACAAGTATATGCTTGATCCGCATTGCTTGGTGAGCAAGGATTCAGCCGACAGAACAGAGCTTGTAAGAAACCAGACTGTTCTGGATGCCGACTAGAAAGGTGATGAAATTACTTGTGTGGATATATATAGAGGATGGATTTAGTTGTGAAAGGTGGTATTGTGTGATAGTGTATGCGAATAAGTATAGATCAGAGTAGAAGTAGTAAGAAAGATCTGGTATGTGAAAAGATAGTAGAATAAAGAACAGAGGAAAGATGAAGTGCAGCAGATCAGTGTACTGAGCCTAACCGGAACTGAACCCTAGCATATGTAGGTGCTTCCAATCAGTTCAAGTATTGTATAACATTCTTTGTAGACAGTGTGTCTCCTTGTAGGCAGTGGGCCTCTTTGTGAGCAGTGTGCTCGGGCAGTGAGCCCTAATTGGCATGTGCCATTTTGTAATTCCTTATTCTTCTAACAGAGAATAATCTTTGGGTTAATCACCCCGTGGTTTTCTCCCTTAACCGGGTTTCCACGTCAAAAATACTGTGTCATGTGTTTCTCATTTCATGATAATGTTTGTTTGTTTAACTCAATGCTACTTTGCTTAATAAGAAAGTTCAAAAGAAGAAACAATTAGGATAACTGATTCACCCCCCCCTCTCAGTTATCAACAATTGGTATCAGAGCAAGGTTCCTCCTAATAGAGCCTAACAGCTTGAGGAAGATCTGGGAATTCAAATGGATGCATATGGTTTAAGGGAGCAACTCAAGACTGCCCTTGAGGATCTTGAACAATCAAATTCTGAAGTCAATGAATTAAAGGAGAGACTCAAATAGGCTGATGAATTCATGAGAGAACTAAAAGACAAATTAGGTCTCTCTATGAAAAAAAGAAAGGAGCTGCTCCAACAATTGGCAAGCCAAACTGAAGAAAGCAATACTAATGAAGAATTGACTGAGAAAACCAAGTTATGTGAAAAGTTATCAAAAGAAGTCATTATGTTAAGACATGAAATGGAATCAGGAACTATAAAGTTTACTCAAGAGATTGAAGAAAAAAGAAAAGCTGAAGACAATCTAAGACAATCTCTTAAAGAGAAATCAGAAGAATGCCACTAGATGGACAGGATTATCAGACATCTTGAATCTGACCTTGAAGATGCCAAAGATAATGAAGAAAAACTTGAGAATCAAATTGTCTCTCTCAAAAGAGATCTTCAAACAGTAAATGAATATAAAGATAAATTCAAGATAAGTTCTGCCCAACTTGAAGTACTTCTTGCAAGTCAAAAGAAGACAGATGACAAGTACGGTTTGGGATATGAGAAAGGAGAAAGCTCTGGATCCAGTCAAAAGAATTTTGGATCAGAAAATCCAAGGAATAGGCCTGAAAGACCTCCGGTAAGACAACCCAATGCTCAAAGATATCCATCTTTCAATGGATACTGCCACAGCTGCAATCACTTTGGTCACAAAGCTAATCAGTGCAGAAAAAGAATGAATCAAACTAATCCATCCTTCTCTAGACAGTGCTTTAACTGGAAAAGGTATGGACAAGTCTCATGAATGTAGAAATATGCAAGTAAACAAATCATTCAAAGGTAGATGCTTTACATGCAATAGAGTAGGTCATATGGCTAATCAATGCAGATCAAGAGGTTATCAGTCAAATATGCAAAGAAATGTTATTTGCCAAATCTGTAATAGGTCCGGTCATAATGCTAAAGTCTGCAGAAGCAAGAATCAGGACAAAAGAGGTCCGGTGTATAATCAGAATCAAGACAAGGGTAAACAAAAGATGAATGCGGATGAAGTTAGGAATCAGATGAGCAAGATTTGGGTAAAGAAAAGTTTAGAGAATACAGAAACTGGATCCGCACCAGATTCTGGTGCTGATATTCCTTCCGGAAATTAAAAAGTGAGCTCTGGCTCAGGGGGAGACTCAAAGAAAATCCTGTTCCCCCAGCCAATCAAGTGATGCTGGATATGACACAAGATGCGGAGTAAAGGGTTTGAAGATATAAGTCCTGAGATGATCCAGACAAGATTTCAGAGGTCCGCATGAAGATGTAAAGAAGTTGTGATCGATCAAGTAAGACCTGTTCCGGGAGATGCTCCGGAATGACAGAGGACTACAAAAGGGTCCGGAGAGATCCGGAAGTACATTATTTTACTCTGCGGACTGGACAGAACGTTTGGGATGTTCTTGTAATATGTCACCTTGATTTATTCATGATTGAAAGATCCGTATGATGTTCATAGATCAGGACTGATCCGGGATACTCCAAGCTATCCGGATAAGGCAAACCGGAATAATATAGGTGGAGCATTTATTGCAAACAGATATTAGGGTTTGCAAAACGATATAAGGGATTTCTCAACCATCACTTGATCATTCCACATCCAAGAAGAAGTGAAAAGCGGAGCTCTGCAACAAAATTCATCAAGTTCACCGAAGATCTCCTGCCGAAGTCATTACATACAGAAATCAATCCAGCCACCCCGTGTAACCGAAGACACAAAAGGTATTTTTCACCTCTGATATCTTGCTACAAATCTTTTGAAGAAATGGCTACTCCAAATATAGTAAAAATCTCAGACAGGCCCCGACCTGAATTTAAGAAACATCCATACAAGTCATTGGAGGTAGATCCACTAGGAGCCTTCTCTAGTGTTCCACATGGTGTATTACATACGGAAGACATTAGGGTTTACATCCATGCGAATTTTGAAGACTTTGGAGAATCAAAACTGATGGATATCTATCACAAACAATTGATAGATGACTCCTTCGAGATCAAACCTCAGTACAAAGCCATTCGGGACAAACACTTTGCACAGTGCATTCATTTCCCCTGTTTTGAAGAAGATGAATGGGTCCGGTATGTACTAAGTAGAGTACATGACAACTTCCTATGGTTGAACAAGCCCTTCAAGATCACCAAAGATGCAATTAGGGCTGTAACCGGTTTGCACTCATCCGGTGGATTACCTGTTCTCAAGTCTGTCAAAAATCAGACAGTTAGTGATGCAACCGGATCCAAGTTTGACAAGAGAGCTATGACAGTTGATGACATCACTGAACCAGATGTCAAATTTGCATCTATGATAATTGGTTACAAAATCTATCACTCTAGTAGGGAAAATTCAGTACCGGGAACTGCAATCTACATAGCTTATCAAATGTTAAAGGAGAATGCAGACTATGACTTGTGTGAGCTTCTTGTAAACCAACTTTTTGAAAATCTGCAGAAGATTAAGAAGGACAAGAAAAACTCCTTCAAGTATGGCAATCTGATCCTTTGTCTCTTCTTTTACTACATGAATGAGCTTCCCAGATCCAGTGGATGGATATGGCAGAATGACAGACCGGTTGCCATCCAAATCATAGACTATTTGCATGGACTTGGGGATGCTAAAGCAAGAAATACAGCTCTATGGGGATATTTCAAGAACTTCCAAAGCATGATGCATGCAAGAGAAAGAATACCCCAATCCCTTGTTGAAAAGTACAAAGACATAGTATGCTTCATGGTAGAAACAGATCAGTGTCTAATGGAGGTAGTAGAACCAAGAACTGTATGGATCATGCCCATGGGGTATGAAGTGGATGAACAAATAGTGGAGCTGCATGTTCAACACATGCTAAGTCAGCCCAAAGATCCAAAGGCAAAAAGGTTTGGAACCTTTGAGGAGCTGAGTGTAAAGATACATGTAGAACTCAGGGAACCTGAGATAAAGAGGAAGGTGAGAAAAGAAGTAGAGCATATTGCTCAAGGCCTAGGCATCTCAAAAGAGGCACTTGATGCCAGCCGGGAAAAGAGAAGAAAATCTGAGGAAGAAAAGAAAGAGGCAGAAAAGAAAAGCAAGAAAAGTGCTCCGGTGGAATCCTCAACCCGGACCAGATCATCTAAAGGATCCACACCTATCAAAACCAAAAGCTCAAAACCGGAAGTCCAGGGATCCGGTAAGAGATCCAAGACAAAAGCCTCAAGAGCTTATCAAAGCCAAAAGGATGAAGAAGAAACTGAGTCAGATGAGGGAGTGAAAGAAATAAAGAAATAGAAAAAGAAAGGATCCGGTAAACCCTCTTCTGGCCGAGACAAGGAAGAAATGATAGAAGAATTTTCTGAAAAGCCCACCCTGTCTCTAGACAGTGTAGTCAAATCAGTCACTGTGGATGGGAACCTTCAACCGGTGGATGAATTCTATGATGACTATAATGAGGCAGATCAAAAGATCCTACAGGAAGCTATAATAAGGTACTTGAACATCTACAATAAAGCTTTTATTGAGATTATCTCTGAAATCCCAAAGAGCCTAGAGATGGAACTAGAAATAAGAAAGAACAATGCCATGGCAAAAGACCTTGAGATCAGGGAACAGATAGCTATTCAGCTATATCCCTCAATTGATCACAAAACCATGAACATGGTATTCAAGGACTGCAAGGATGAATTCAGAAGCAAAGCAAGGATGAATCAGCTTATGCTTGGTGAGACAGACAAAGTAGCCAAGGACACTGAAGAGATCCTCCGGAATACATACAAAAGGTTTAATATTCCTATTACAGAGGACTCAGGTGCAGAAACAGCTGCGGACTTGGAATCATCTGCTCCGGAAGAAGTGCCACCAGAACAGGCTAACATCTCTTCTCCGGCTTCTCCTACAGTCTCCGAATCCCAAGAAGAAGAAAAATTACAGGAGAAAGAAGCAGCAGAAAAAGAAAAAGAGGTTGATAGCACCAAGGATACAGAGAAAGAGAAGAATCCAACAGAGAAAACCACAACTGTAAGTGGTAAGAATGTGGAAGGAGATAAGACTCCTAAGGACAAAACTGCAGAAGAAAGGAAACATTTGTCTCCGGCAAGAGACACTGCACAAACTGTTCAAAAGTTTCTAAGCCAAGAAACTTTAGAGATTGATGAATCGGAGCTTCTAAAAGGCCCATTCGACTTTGACTCTCTCTCTCCGGTACAGACAATGAAGATAGCTTCATTTGCAAATGCTAAGGCAAATGAAAAACTCCTAAAGTCTCATATGGAAGACTGTGAGTTGATAGAGGCTGCTTTTGGAGTGCTTGAAAAGATCATGCCATCAATCCAGATAGATCCAACAGCCTCCTCTTCCGGTAATCTCAAAACCTTAGTCAGCAGTGTTGATACACATTTTGATTCTCTAGAAAAATCAGCTAAAGAAAAGGTCCAGAAGGAATTTTTGGATAAAAGATTTTCAGAAGTATTAGGATTAATCTCTAACAATAGGAGAAATATGAGTATTGGAATAAAGAGCTTAGAAAATGCTCTTAAGGATGGCGGTGATATTTACAAATTTTGTATCTCCTGGTCAAAGGCAACAGTAGAAATAGATAAGAAAATAAAAGCGGAATAGGACAAACTACAAAGTTTGTCTCAAAGTTTTGATCCTCTCTCTTCCATAGTAAATCAAGAATGTCAAACTATTGCAATCACAAATGCAATAAAGAACTTTGAGAAGGAAAGGAAGAATATCACTAACCGGATGGGAGAACTTAGAAGGAGTATAATCCCTCAGTTAGAAACTATGCATGAGGCCATCAGTGATGCTCAAACTACCGCCTAAACAAATGATCCGACAGATCTCAAGAGGGCAGAAGCTTTTGCATTTTTGTTGAGTGGTCACATTTCAATTTTGGATAGAATGAAGCAAAGTTGGGCTACAGAACTGATCCAACTGAAGACATCTTTTGCAGACATTCTTCAGTTCATGTGAGTATGTAAATATGCGGCTATGTATAGAAAATTTTTGAAAATTTTGGTGTGCGGACCTCACCCTTTGCCATTGATGTCAAAGGGGGAGTGAGGAGCAGTGAAAAATGAGGAATCCAACTAAGGGGGAGTTCCGAAAATTGTATATAAAGATAGAGCATCAGCAAAGGGGGAGCATAGTGTAAACACTTAGTCATTTTTTCACTAAGTATTGCCATCAATGCCAAAGGGGGAGATTGTTGGCAAGAGACACTATATGGATTCATGGTTGTTGTCATTGATGGCAACAAAGGTCATCCCACATATCCACAAGTCATGGTGTGCCTCTACCGGAAGTCAGGATGAAGAACTGTTATGGTCCGGTGAACAAGAACAGAGCATGTGGCAAGGTCCGACAGATTGGTCCGGACCTCTCAGAGGAAGTGTCTTGGTGCAGTGCGGATTTGGGGAAGTCAAGAGGACTACCTTGAGTAGTATATTCCAAGGATTTAGCCTCTGGTGATGGACAAAGAAAAAGATATGAATAGCTGAGTACCGGATTCCTGAAAGACAATGAGAACAGAAGGAAGAACTGACTGACAAAGCATCAGAATCTTTTTCAGATATGTTACTGTTGATGGTAAAGGTTGTGAAGGCATGAATCATGTTTGGCCAACATGACTAATGATATCTACAAGTATATGCTTGATCCGCATTGCTTGGTGAGCAAGGATTCAGCCAACAGAACAGAGCTTGTAAGAAACCAGACTGTTCCGGATGCCGACTAGAAAGGTGATGAAATTACTTGTGCGGATATATATAGAGGATGGATTTAGCTGTGAAAGGTGGTATTGTGTGATAGTGTATGCGAATAAGTATAGATCAGAGCAGAAGTAGTAAGAAAGATCCGGTATGTGAAAAGATAGCAGAATAAAGAATAGAGGAAAGATGAAGTGCAGCAGATCAGTGTACTGAGCCTAACCGGAACTGAACCCTAGCATATGTAGGTGCTTCCAATCAGTTCAAGTATTGTATAACATTCTTTGTAGACAGTGTGTCTCCTTGTAGGCAGTGGGCCTCTTTGTGAGCAGTGTGCTCGGGTAGTGAGCCCTAATTGGCATGTGCCATTTTGTAATTCCTTATTCTTCTAACAGAGAATAATCTTTGGGTTAATCACCCCGTGGTTTTCTCCCTTAATCGGGTTTCCACGTCAAAAATACTGTGTCATGTGTTTCTCATTTCATGATAATGTTTGTTTGTTTAACTCAATGCTGCTTTGCTTAATAAGAAAGTTCAAAAGAAGAAACAATTAGGATAACTGATTCACCCCCCCCCCTCTCAGTTATCAACAAGCTACCAGGTTTAGCACTAGGGCTTATGAGACCACTATGCTTGCCTGTAGTCAACATTATGCGTTTAGCTAATGTTTGAAATTTTTTGTGCCAGGATGGTATGTTTTAAGAAGACAACAAGAAAGTCTGTTAATTAGAGTCAACATTTCCTTAAAGCAAAAAGAGAATGTGAGGCTATTATCAAAACCTTTGAGGGAACCAATGATGAGAGTGACATTTGGTTAAGTGATACTGAAACTCTGGTGACTGCCTTAACTCGAATTAAGTGAGTAAGAAGGGAAGACAAAGAAAGAGTTAAGATCACTGCCAAAATTATAGAGTATATGTTAGATGAGGAAACAACTATGGTTAGGCAAGATCCCCGCATACCCTCAACTGTTGAGATTATAGAAGTTAGGTCTGATAGTGAGTCAGAGGGTTATATACCTCGAGATTATGTATATGAAAATGAGTCTGAAGGATATACTCCTCTTGAGCATGACATTTGAAGTCATTTCTTGTATAAAGAAGAATACTCTTTTCTTTTTAAAAGAAATAAATAAATAAAAGAGTTGTTTTTGTACCAAACTATTGTTTAAATTGAGTATTATGTTTAGATTTAATGGGTTACATTATAATCTTGAACTAATGGACAACTCAATATTCTCAGGTGTGAGGAATTGATAAACATGGTGCGGACAAGAACTAATCAAGGAGAAAGTGAAGAGGAAAACCACCCGCCAAATAATAAGCTAGACCAAATCATAACCATGCTAGAGGAAACCAAGAAAAGATTGGGTGATTTGGAAAAGAAGGTGGATGATAAAGGGAATACTGAGGGAGGAGGTGAAAACTCTCATGGTGAAAGTGGAGAAAATCATGAAGATCAAAGTAAGAGTACTGAACCTCATAAAGAGGCTAGGGATAGATTGACCTTGGAGATCTCAAATGATATGAAGAAGGTTGTTCCACCAAAATATAATGGGATAGAAACCGGAGATGTTGTAGAAGCTTGGTTAATAGAAATGGAAAAGTACTTCGAGATAAGAAATTACTTGGAGGTGACTAAGGTAGTATGGGGAGCATTCCAACTAGCAAGAGAAGCATCCACTTGGTGGATGAATAAACAGATGGAATTGAATTTGAGCTCTCTGAGGGTAACTTGGGATGAGTTCGTGGAACTCTTTTGTAAAAGATGGTTACCACAACTCTATTTTGATTAGAAACTAACTGATTTTTAGAATCTTCGACAAGGAGATATGATAGTGGTAGAATATGGAGAAAAATTCACTCGACTCCTAAAATATGTTCCACAGTATCAAAAGGATGAGAGATTTAGGATCAAAAAATTCATCATGGGCTTAAATACTCAAATTAGTGGTGAAGTGGATGTAAATGGTCCCACAACAATGGATCAAGTGTACGAGAAGGCGATCAAGCAAGAGCAAAAGTTGAAATCCATCTTGGCTTATCGTGATAGAAGTTGCACGAGGTTTAATGGAACTCCTAACAATCAACCCTACAAGAAAAGATATGAAAGGAGCTACGATAACAAGAGAAAATATAAAGGACCTCAGAAGAGCAAAGGCAGATCTGGCAATGAGAAGAAGAATGGCAACTACAAAAGAAATGAGGATAACAATGGGAAGACTTCAGATAAAAAAGGACACATTGGAGGATGCTTTACTTGTGGGAGTGACCACTATGCAAATTGTTGCCCAACAAGAATCAAAATGGACAACAAAGAGGTATTGCCCTACCTACTCAACAAGAAGCATTCTAGCAAAGGATTCATGCATCTCTTGATAATCATCAAGTGGAGTATCAAATCACACCCATTGAGATGACAGGTACTTTGTTTGGAGTCCCTATATCTATTTTGATTGATACAGGAGCCACAAAAAATTTTGTTTCTTCAAGAATTTTGAATAAATTTTCTAGAAACGCTGGTTACATGTCCAAACCCTGGTTAGTAGAATATGCTAACCAATCTAAGGCTCAGGTAGAGCAATGTTTGTTTGAAGCTAAAGTTGACCTTCCTAGTTTCTCAACTAAAGTAAATCTGTATGTAGCTCCCTTAGGTTCCTATGTTGTGATCCTAGGAATGAATTGGTTATGGAAACATAGAGCTAAGGTTGATTGTTTCTCAAAAACAGTTGAATGCTTAGATGATTTGGGAAATTTGACCTAATTCCAAGGGATTCAAAGAGAAGTTAAAATTAGAACTATCTCTGCCAAACAATTAAAAAGGGCCAGAAGGAAAGGTTGTCAGTTGTTTGTAGTTAAAATGGAAAAAGTGGAGGAAGGGGTAGAAAACCCTAGTTTATCTTTTGGGGAAAAGTATCCTTCTCTTAGGATGTGTTCTAGAAGAACTACTATGATTGCCTCCCAAAAGGGTTTTTGATTTTTCTATTGGCATTAAACTAGGATCTGAGCCAATATCAAAAGTACCCTACCGTATGACAATAACGGAGTTAATGGAATTGAAAGCACAATTACAAGAATTGTTGGCAAAAGTTTTAATCAAACCTAGTGTTTCACCTTGGGGTGCTCCAGTTATTTTTGTTAAGAAGGATGGAACCCTTCATTTGTGTATAGATTATCATATGCTTAATAAAGCAACGGTAAAGAACAAATATCCTTTGCCACGTATTGATGATCTTTTTGATCAAATGCATGAAGCTGTTGTGTTTTCAAACATTGATTTGCGATCAAGATATCATCAGTTAAGACTGAAAGATGAAGATATTCATAAGATATCTTTTAGAACTAGATATGGACATTATGAGTTTACTATGTTGCCATTTGGTTTGACAAATGCACCTACCGCATTCATGAATCTCATGAATAGTATATTTAGAGATTATTTGGATAAATTTGTTTTAGTCTTTCTGGATGATATACTCATTTATTCTAAGAATGAGGAAGAACATCATCGGCACCTGCAAATAGTTCTGCAAAGGTTAAGAGAACATAAGTTATATGGGAACCTATCTAAATGCACATTCTTTCAGAAGGAGGTTCAATACCTAGGTCATATTATATCAGCTAATGGAATATCTGTTGATCCTGCAAAAATCACAACTATTCTGGATTGGCCTATACCAACAAATGTGCATGAGGTGCGTAGTTTCATGGGCCTAGCAGGGTATTATAGAAAGTTTGTTCTAAATCTTTCCAGCATTGCTAGTCCAATTACTTCCCTGCAGAGGAAAGGAAAGAGATTTGAATGGATAGACAAATGTCAGGAAGCATTTGATCTCTTAAAGGAAAAGTTAACTTCAGCTCCAATCTTGAATGTCCCTGACCTTGAAGTACAATTTGAGGTAATTATAGATGCCTCGGGAGAAGGATTAGGAGGAGTGCTTATGCAAGAAGGAAGAGTCATAGCATATGAGTCAAGGAAAATGAAATCCTATGAGAAAAATTGTGCACCACATGATCTGGAATTGGTAGAAGTAACTCATGCCTTACAAATGTGGAGACATTATTTGTTGGGAAAGACTTTTGAACTTAAATCAGACCATCAAAGTCTTAAGTATATTTTCTCACAACTGCATTTGAATGCTCGACAAAGGAGATGGTTAGAATTGATATCTGACTACGACTTTGAGATAAACTACATCAAAGGAAAAGAGAATAGAGTAGCTGATGCTTTGAGTTGTAGAAGACATATAGCTTCTATTATTTCTATTCATGGAAATTTTAAGGATTTGGTATTGCAAAGTTTGTCAGGGGATGAGTTTTATGAGTAGGTTAAGTAGGCTCTGAAAGATAATCCTAAAGATCCAAGATATGATGGTTTTTTTGTTTGAGTCAGATGGACTATTGAGGTATAAAGATAGAATTTATGTACCTAATTCAGCTAGATTAAGGGATTTAGTATGGAAAGAAGTTCATACAATGCCATATTTAGGACATCCAGGAGTGACCAAACTTCTAGCGGATGTTAAACCTATTTATTTCTAGAAAGGAATGAAGAATGATGCTACAAGATTTGTAGCAAGTTGTTTAGAATGCCAAAGGGTAAAAGCAGAGCATTATCATCCCGCAGGATTGTTGTATCCACATGATGTGCCAGAGTGGAAATGACAAGCTATTAGCATGGACTTTGTTCATGGATTTCCTATGTCAAAGAATAGACATGATGCCATTTTAGTGGTGGTTGATAAAATCACAAAAGTAGTACATTTCATACTAGGAAATTTAACTGATGGAGCACCTATGTTAGCTCGTAAATTTGTGCAAGAAGTATTTAGATTGCATGGCTTCCCTAAAAAGATTATCTCAGATAGAGATGCGTGTGTAATGTCAAGGTTTTGGCAAACTTTGTTTTCTATGGTAGGGACTAAACTTAATGTGAGTACAACTTACCATCTCCAAACCAATGGGCAATCTGAGAGAGTTAAGCAAGTCTTGCAAGATTTGTTGTGTATGTATTGCATGGATCAGCAATATAAGTGGGAAGAATACTTACCACTTGTGGAATTTGCTTACAATAATTCCTATCATTCCGTTATTAAGATGTCACCATTTGAAGCATTGTATGGAAGAAGATGTCAAACTCCTATAAGCTAGGATAACCTAGAGGATAGGATTAGCATCAGACTAGAAATGCTAGCTAAAATGGAAGAGAAAGTTAAGCTAATTAGAAAAAGATTGGCAGAAGCCAATGATAGGCAAAAGAGCTATGCAAATGCAAAACGTGTTCTAAGGCAATTTTCTGTTGGAGAAAAAGTTCTTTTGAGGGTTAAACCTCAGAAGAGTTCTATTAAGTTTAGGAAGTCTTCTAAGTTGGCCCCTCGATATGTGGGACCCTTTGAAATGCTTGAAGTAGTCAATCCGGTTGCCTATAGAGTTGCTCTACCACCAGCCTTATCTAGAATGCACAATGTTTTTCATGTGTCTTATTTGAAGAAATATATTGCAGGTAATAATCATATTTTGACTTGGAATTCTTTATAGATGCAAGACCCAAGGGTGGTCATGATTGAGCCACTCAAGGTGTTAGAAATGCGCAAGCTCCACTTGCGTTACAGAGAGGTCTTGCAATGCAAGGTCCAATGGGACCAGTATGCTAAGGAAAATGCTACATGGGAGGATTACCATGAAATTTATCAAAAATTTCCTCATTTATTTAAAAATGTTACCAGTTAAAACAATGAACTTGTTTTTAGTTACTTTTTAATACCTTATATCATCGAGGACGATGAGTCTTTAGGGGAAGGATATGTTACATCGCCAATTTTTTTCTTTCTATACTTTTACTTTTTTACATGGACATAAGTAAATTTGTTGTGATGTTTAGATTAATGACAAAAAACATGGATTTTATTGAATGTCATTTATTGAAATCATAGGAATGATTATGTTATTATCGATTTAATATATGTATTACGAGATTTGATTTATTAGTTGAATTAATTGAATAATGATGCACTAATCACATATTTTTTGGTGACAAGTGAAACAGGATTTCAGGTTATCAGATGACTCTCAGAGAAAAGAGAGAGAATCTTTCCAGGAGAGAAATATAGACCTCGGGTTATGAGTGGTTTATTTTCCAAACTGAGTTATAAGTGTATAACGAAAATGTGAACCAATGTGTCGTAAGACGTAAGCCTTGTCTTGTCAGTTACTTCTGAACTTAATCGACAGGTAGTCGATATTGTTTTCAAATCTTTCTAAGTCGTATTAAGTTGTCTTAGTCGTTAATAACATTAACAATGTCCTTTGAGTTTGATTTATGACTATTTACGTTTAACATAAATATTACGACGTTATTGTCGTAAAATGGTTGTCATATTATTATTAAGTTACTTGACGTATTATAAATGATTCTTAACATCAAGACAATATAGTCAAGTTAAGAATACGTGAATTATGTTGATGGATTGTGATGGGGAGACAAGCTCAACCCAATCACATTATCTGTATTTCCTTGTTTAAATATGATTATTGTATTGATTAAACTATAACTATATGTATTTTTTATGTAATCAAATATATACAAATGTCTGAACATAGTAAGAGGATAATACCTCTTAAATGCATCAAAGGTAGTGATGAAAACATAGGCTATTTATTAGTAAGCCTTCATTAGTGAAAGAAGTGGGTCGAATCACTCATAACATGATCATTAAAGATCAGTTTTGTTTTTAAAAGAACATCAGCTTCATCCTAATGAGGATGACTATATAAGTTTAACCGCCCAACCAAATGAGCCTATAGGTGGCTATCTCTATCGACATGTGTTCGTTTTGCTAAGAAATCAATTTATAGTTTGGACTGTCTCTTAAGATTGTTATTATGCAATCAATGTTGCAACTGATTTACAGTTATGAGACGAATGGAGCACGACTCTATAGGAGTCATGCTCAGTCCGCTTTAATAAGAGGGAAATGACTCAACTTTGGGGGGTAGAAAATAAATAGATAGAAATGGAGTACAAGATGAGAATGTTAAAGGAATAGAGTAAAAACAAAAATGCATTGTGGAATAGTGATCTAATTGGAGGTGTGAGGAAGTATGCTCAGATAAGGCGTCAGTCTGTGTAATATTTACATACCTTTGTCAATACAAGAAACCATTACTTTTAAGTATTCCTCAATCGATTATTTGATAACAATGAAGGAAATTGAATAGGATATTTTATGAATTATATTATAGTCTTATGGCGACTGCATGTGTTCGTATGATTTATATTATGTCTATGACAGTTGATAATTAATAGACTCAACGAGGGAAGAGACACAATTATCTATTGAGAAAATTAAGTCACTCTATCTCTATTTGAATGAGAAATAGAATGCAACTATAGAGTCGACTATGGTAGTACTAGTGAGTACATGATATAATTAATGAATTCAACCACTTAGATGTATGAGAAACTGTTATTATATCCAATGCTTGAAATGAAGAATAGAATGTTCTTCATGGTATAAAATGGGTTAAGTTGTCATTTACATTGATAATAGATCATCCTTTGATTGAGTTGGTAAACAGTCAATAGAATGATGGTGAGTTAACAAAACAATAGGACTTTCAAGTATTATAGAGAAGAATGAACTTTGTTATTATACTATCAAATTGAGCCGTATAGTATTGAGATAATAGCGATTCAATATATTGTCTTGTTTAGACTATATATATATATATATATATATAATGGAAATTGTTATCCATTCTTAGAAACTAGATTCATAGGAATCTTTTAGTAAAACTATTGTACACATCAAATGAGAATAACTTAGAGTTACTATGGGAAATAAAATAAGGTTCTTATGAGAATCCGTTGATGTATATATTGTATTCATTATTCACGTTATTCTAGAGAAGATCCAATACAATGGAATAGACTTATTCTACTAAGGGATGACCTTGTAGGAAAGGCATATTGGGTATGTTTTACTTTATTACATTAGTAAAGGTATTGGACAAGGGTTAATATTATTTAAAAGAACTATAGTGTTCTTACTCTTTGGTTGAATTAGTCATAAGTCATTTATGAATCTAGGCTGCCTAGCAAAGAGATAAGGTTATATAGAATTATTAAATTAGCCATGGGACAATTGGATAACCTAGAGCTGATTATGATCCAACTGTATAGTTTAGTCGTAAGGGACTTATTAAGGTCTAAAGATATTATTATTATGACTCATGGATTAAACCATTACATGATTAGGAATTGGTATAAGAATAAAACTGTGAGAATATGGAAATATCCAAGTTGAGTAGGGGTGGGTGAACACAATGCCTACATTCATTATGAACGATATTAATATTAAAAACTTTGGCCAAAGTAATGCATTTGTTTTCTGCATGCATTGTCAGTTCACTGTATTCGGATTGCTCATCCTATCAGAAATCATACTTAGCTAGAGGGTATCTAGGGTTGTATGGTTGATAGAGTTGAGTAGAATACAACACTATGTACTTGGAAAAGACAAATTACCAATGGTCACCTAAGGTCTATATTCCTCGTGAAGGATAGGGCCACTTCCTATGTGGAAGAAGTGTGGGAGACCGCCGGTCTGTGGATGGAGGTAAATCACTGGAAAGATTCTCTCTCTCCAAGCAGGAAACATGCCAGGACTTGTGATAAAGATGTCAGATATTTAGATGTAGTATTTATTCCAAATTTGTATATGTAATGGTTTTACATTTGTAAACATTGTAAATGAAAAGGCAATATGGGTTTATTGTATTTTGTAAAAAAAAGGAAATATTGAAATTGTAGCACTTGATTATATGATGAATAAAAGATTTTTTTTTCTCTATTTCATTTTTACCTTGTTAAATTACTTTATGGTAAATTTTCTAGTTTTACTAGGTTTATAGAACATGGATGTTACATTTCTTTTCATGTAAGGCCTAGGAGGGAACCTATTGTTATTATTGCAATTAGAAGCCATGCGTATAAGTTTTTAGATCAATGTGAAATCAGATTTTAAAAGCTTTTCAAAAGTTATGCAAGAGACAAGTGCAAAACTACGTACGAAAATGACCTAAAATGCTTGATTTTTTCAACTTTTTTCTATGCAAATAAGTGAAAAAAGTAATATGTCTGATATCAGTCCAATAAAACAATAATATCTTTCACAACACACTTTTGATGCAAACCTAGAGTGATTACAAGTCAAAACCTAGTGAAAAATACAATAAAATATGCAATTTTCACAAATTTTCAATGCCAAGGCCTAATAAAAAGGGTGTTGTAAATAATTTTAGGAGGGGATGTAGATTATAACAGTAATATCAGCCACCTAATGCCATAAAATTCAGCACAAAATGCTTATAGTGCCAATCTCAATCAAACCCTAGTGAAAATATAGCCAAAATACATAATTTTTCACCAAATTTCAATGCAAAGGCCCAATAAAAAGTGTGTTGTAAATAATTTGAGGAGGGGCAGTAGATAATAACCCTGATAACAGATAATTAGTGTCAAAAAATTGTTCACAACATGCCTATGATGCAAATCTAGAGAGACAATAAGGCCAAATCTAGTGAAAAAGCAAGGTTTTCAAACCCTAGGCATAAAATTTTTCAATAAAGCCACTATGATGCAATACTATAGTTAGAAATTAGTTCTAATGAGTGTTGTAAAAGGGTATTAAAATCTAAAACAAGATTTTGACTACAAACCCTAGCTAATGCAAAACTAGGTTATATGGAAAAATACACAATTTCAAGCAATTTTTATCAATTTAAGCATGAGAATGCAATGCAAATGAATGGTGAATAAATTTTTTTTGTATTTTAAATCAGATATGATGAAAGAAATTTATTTAAATTAAATGCCAACTAATTCAAATTATTTGAAAATGCAAGCTAAAAATGCCAATTTTTTTCAAATTTTTCATTTTTTTGGTAATTTTTCAACTGCAATAAGATGAACAATGAAATGAATGAATGTAAATATGAAGTACAAAACTCAACAAGGTGCAAGAAAGTCCAAAAACACAAGTTCACCAAAATCTTTAGGGTTAAAAGTGAAGATAATGGATTTTAATGGTTTGTGTTGATCCTCCTTTCACCACTAAACATTCAAGGACATTCAACTGAGTAGAGAACTCTACTACAGATCTATCATTTGGAACATAGGGGAAGATTGGAATTGTGTGATTTTGTTGTTTAATTAAGTCCAATTATGCTTAAAACCCTAATTTCATAAATTCATAAACAAATGGATAAATCATGAAAAATGATCGCACACAGAGATATCAAATGACAATCAAATGCGTACTAGATTTTGATGTTTGGTGTGCAGAAAAGTTAGGGACTAATGAGTGGGCGCCCTAGTCCAGTGCCACAATTTTTGTCAGGATCTGGGAATGTTGTCTACAACATAGTTCTACTGTTCCAGAGATTTCACTGTTGCGGGATCTAGAGGACTAATGAGCGGGTGCCTAAATCCAGGTCCCTATTTTCTTCTCTGATCTACAATTTTGATAATCTGCACTACTCTCCTGCAACTCCACTTCTTTCGTAATCATAGAAAAATGGGTTGGGGATTGTGGTGTTTAGAGGCTTGCCTCAGTCAAGCCTTGGAGAGACATTTAAGTCTTCTGAACACCGTTGTTAGATAAAAAGTGCATATGCCTATGGGATAGAGGCAAAATCCAAATGATAAATGATAGAAAACACAATTGATATCACCTTGTAGTGAAGATCTCATGGAAGGAAGATGCTCTTCATGCCATGAGGAGATGGATGCCAAATCTGCAACAAACAAGCACAATAACAACACAAAATACTGCTTTGCAACACAATGAATGCCTTGAATCACTTTCACATAAGCCACAAGTTCTCAATTGCCATCTAGTTTACAAATGAATCACTAATCGTGCTTATATATGCAACTACAAACATTCCCGCTAAGAATTTCGTAATTCAAACTTAGGATGTTGGCATAGGACCTAAATAACGGTCATAAACTGACACCCAAAAATAGGTCCTGACCTAAAATAGGGTAGGACTAGGGCACGGGCACCCAAGTCCTCCCCCCTATTTTAGGGAGGGTTTATCATAAATGTACCCCCTGAGTCCCAATTGCCATGAAACTTTAGGGTTTTCTCATCGGGAGTCATCAAAATCATGCAAGATGCTCTAAATGCATTCTGAAGGACACGGGAGCTAAACCTTAAGTGGAAAAAGCCCCCAAGGTTACTTTTTCTGACATACCACCACCAAAAAAATTTCAATTATTTTTTCACATTAGTTTTGGAGTTACAAGTTTTTTTGTTTACACTATATTGTAAAAAGTGCAGTTTTAGTGGAATCCAACACCTTGTTAATTTTATTTTTTATCATGACCAATTTAATACATGTATTCTTGATACTATATATGCTACACCTGATGGAGCTTTTAGATATTCACATGTGGAATCAAGAGAATAAAGTGTAATAAACTCAAATTGGAGGTTGGAGGAAAACAGAGGCTGAAGGTTTTCACCATCTCGAGCTAGCTTCTCGCTCAAAGATGATCCACTGCATGATTGCATGAGAAGCACCATCGATCTATGTCCCTTCATGGAACAAGGGGGCCTTAGCAGTTTTGGCAATACTTGGGGGGTACAATTTGTGTATTCACTTTGGTGTATTTCCTATTTTACATTAGAGGAGAGATTTGGTTCCCATAGCATTGGAGGAGGGATATTGACCCTTTCAGTGGAAAGTGGACTCTTGGAGGAGAGTTGTTCCCTGGAGGAGGGATTATGACACACTCAGTGGAGATGTGGACTCTCAAGAGTTGTTCTCTCAAATGCAACACTAGAAGAGGGATTATTGACACACTCGGTGGAGTGGTGGACTCTTGGAGGAGAGTTGTGTTTTCTCATCATGCATGGAGGGTAGGATAATGTTCTCTCATGTGGTACAGAGGATTTTGTAGGTTTGATAGTCAAGAGATCCACTGGCAAATTTAGTTTGGTGTTTCCTAGGTGAGTGAGGAGAATTGGTGAAGATGCTTCATCAAAGTCTCTAGAAGGGATGTTGTGATCAATCCTTTCAGTGTTCCACCCTTTGTTCGGATTGATGTAAAATGGGGGGAATGTTGGAGTTATTACATCTTTTGTTACTATATAGTCTAGATAAAAAATAAATAAATAAATGTTAGGATAGTAAATAAATAGACTAATTTTTGGGAAGTTATTATCCTGTAAATAAGTTGAGGAAGCTTGTAACTAGAAACAAAGGCTTTATAAATCCATATTATGTAATGTAAATATCAATATGAAATCATCAATATATTATTTTATGTTTTGATTTTCATGTGCAATGATGGTGTAATAATCTGCAGTTTGCTCTACCATTTTCAATACTTGTCTAGGACACCAAAAGAAGTGGTTTTCATCATAGGACATATTATTTCTCTTTATTTTTTATTTTTTTGGATTTTTGGATTTTTTTTAATTCTTTTGATTTTTTTTTATTTTTGGACATTTTTTTGGTTTTATGGATTTTCTAATGGGGATATTCTGTGAACTAGGCATGGAACCATTTGAGATGAATGATGTTGAGAGGTTTATCAAGATACTAACCATCTAGAGTGGCCATCTACTAAGTGTCTAAACCATACTTGGTGATAATGACATAAGGACCTAGCCAATTAGGTTCAAATTTACATTTCTTTCAATGGTCCTAAAGATTTTTTTTATTTTCTTTTAGCACAAGATCACTTATTTCAAATTCTTGAGCCCTAATTTTATTATTGTAGGTTCTTCGAAGATGGTTTTGATAAGATTATAGATTATTTAGGGCATTGAGGCACTGCTCATCAAGTAGTTCTAGCTAATGGAGGCATATAACCCAATACTCCCCATTGTCAATGAGGTCATGTAAGGAGATTTGTAGTGATGAGAGTTTGATCTTTATTGGCAAGGTAGTTTCACACCAAAGACTAGGGAATAGAGTGTGGCACAAGTGGGAGTGAAAATGCTAGTGTGGTAAGCCCAAAGGGCAGGATTGGGATGGAGGTTCCAATAATGGTCAATTCTATTAATAGTTTTCTTTAGGATCTTAAGTAGGGTTTTATTCATTTCCCTTGCTTGACTATTACTTTGGGGATAGTACAAAGTGGACTAGTGGTGTTGGAGGTGGAAGTGCTCACAAAGAACATGAAATTCACAATTTTTGAAGGATTTACCATTGTCTATGACAATGGCAGATGGGATGCCATAATGGAAAATGATATGATAGATGATGAACTTGGGTATTTGGGTACTTGTAGTAAAGGTGAGGGGGATGGCTTTACCCCACTTCATGAAATACTCAATGGTGGTGATGATGAACTTATGACCACTGGAGGAGGAGGGATGGATCTTTCCAACAAGATGTAGGCCCCACTAGGAAAAGAGCTAAGGAATCATGATGGGATGCAATGCCTATGATGGTGCATGAGTGAGGTTTCTATGTTGTGTTGGGAATTAAGGTGTCTCAACCTTCTCAAATTCCTAGCATATGATAGTCATTTATGTATTTATTTATTGGCCTAATTTTGTATTTACTTGCACATCCTATTTTGTCATTTAGTTTGAGGTGGCATTGTGACATGTCATCCTACTTGTAATGTGAATTGGATGGTCAAGTCAAACACATGAGAATCTAGGCATCCCATTTGAGATGGCACTAATATTCCATGTGTCAGCATCTTATGGTATGTGGAAGGAGTTATTTTGTATGATAGAATCTATGACATGTAAGAGCCAAGTATAGAGATTCCTATGACAAGTGAAGACAAGTGTCGGAGAGCATCTTTGCATAAGAGGAAGGCATCTTTGGGTGCCCAAGTTGGGTTATGACATGTTGTAAGAGGAATATGCTATATTTAGTCTTGTATGACGAATTCTCTTACAACATTAAATGTTGTTATGTTGGGCATATTTTATGACAATTGTAAGATGTGTATGAGCATCTATCATAGCCTATTTTTAGTTGGAGCGCTCCACATTGGGAAAGACAAATCTACATGTTATGATGGTTGAAGAGAGGTGTATGCATGATGGACAAGTGTCCTTGGGTGTGAGAAATGGGTCATGTGGCCAAGATGGACGCCCACCTCTAGAAGCTTCTCATTTATACCTTGTAACTCTATATAATCAGGTGCTTGGAGTAGTAGTATGCATAGTTTTTGTACATGTACTATTATGCTACCAAAATTACTCTAGAAACAACATTTGAAGACTACTAGAAGAACTTCATGCATTACAAGTGTATTGTAAACCATTTCAGTTTTGATAATACATTGTGCAAGTTTTGGAGCGTGGAGTTTTTTACCTGAAAAGGTTTTCCCCATGTACATCTTGTGTCACTTGCATTCTGTGTGATGTTATTTGTTGTTTTATCTCTATGATACATGCCTAATATAATTGTAATTGTAAGGATCTAAAAATTTGCACTACATTTCCCTCATTAGATTGGTGTTGGAAGCATTTCCGCACACCTTGCTTCCTTTCAGTTGGTATCAGAGCTTGACCACCTTTGATCCTAGTTGTTGGGTAGGGGTTTTCTATACTAATCTTCGATTGAGTGGGAGTATGTGCAGAGTATTGTGTGATCTTGTTGCAAGAAGGAGATGGCAGTCACATCCAGAAGGATAGAATTCAAAAAGTTTAATGGCTGCAAATTTGAGTTGTGGAAGCTCCAAATGGAAGACATGCTTGTTGATAGAGATCTATGGGAAACAATTTCTAGCACAAAATGAATGTCAATGGCTCAAGAAGAATGGGATCTCAAAGATAAAATAGCTAAGGGTCTTGTGAGACTTTGTTTAGCTGATTCTATCTTGTTAAATGTTCAAGAAGAGAAGACCGCAAAAGAGCTATGGAAGAAACTTGGTGATGTTTATTAGGCTAAATCCCTAGTAAATAAGTTATTCCTATGGAAGAAGTTGTATTCTCTGAGGATGGAAGATGGAGGATCTATTGTAGATCATCTAAATGCCTTTAACATGCTAGTTGCACAGTTGACTTTCGTTGGTGTGAAAATGGAGGAGGATCATTATATGACCTTGTTTTATTCTTTGCCAGACTCATGGGATCACCTTGTCATGGCCATTGGGAGCACTACCACCACCTTCAAGATGGATGAAGTGGTGTCTTCGCTGTTATCTGAAGAAATGTGAAGAAAGTCTTCTGAGTCAGCTAAGGAGGCTCTTGTAGTTCATGGTAGACCCAAAGAGAAAGGGAAAAAGAAGGACAAAAAAGATGAAAAGGGAAAATCTAAATCCCGTGGGAGATCCAAATCTCCTAGAAAGTCCAAGTCACTGTGTTGGAATTGTGGTAAATCTGGGCACTTTCGAAAGGAGTATAAGGAGAAGAAGAAGAAAAAGAAGATCTCTGATTCAGATCCTGACAAATCTCAAGATGATGGTGTTGCTTTTATTTCTGCCTTGGCCACCCATGCATTGGAAGATGTGTGGTTGATAGACTCTAGTGCTTCTTTCCACATGACCTCACATCTAGGTTCGTTCACAAAGCATGAAGAATACGATGGTGGGAAGGTGTACCTGGGTGATGACTCTCATCTGAAGATAGTTGGTCGTGGAAGAGTCTTGATCCGATTCCCCGATGGATGAATGAAGTAGATCAATGGAGTTTTGCACATCCCTAGTTTAGCACAAAACCTTCTTTCTATAAGTAAGTTAAATTCAATGTGGGTGTGCAGGTTGTCTTCTCGAGTGGAGGATGTAAGATGATAAGAGGAGCTATGGTGCTTGCTAAGGGTACTCGTAGAGGTACTCTGTTTTAGCTGGATGCATGTAATGTTCAGTGCAATAGTTCTTCTGTTTCTAAGAAAAGAGATTTATATTCTTCATCCTCACCATTAGAACTAGCAGCGAAAAAGTGTGTTGCTTCAACTTATGATGGTCTTGCTTTCCGGGTACCTAAGGGTGTCAATGCTTTGGAAATGAAACTTCCTGCTGAGAAGACAATGTTGTGGCATGAGAGACTTGGTCACATTGGTGAGGAGGGTCTTAGAGCCTTTAAAAATAAAAACCTCATTAAGGGGTTAAATGATTGTAATCTTGAGTTTGACTTTTGTGAACATTATGTATATGGAAAGCAAAGTCGTGTTTGATTTTACTCTAGTTCTCACAAGTCTTCTATAGTGTTGGATCTAATTCATTCTGATGTGTTTGGTCTTGTGAATGTTCCTTTGATTTCTAAATTGTTATATTTTGTATCATTCATTGATGATTACAGTAGGAGGACATGGATTTATTTTCTCAGAAGCAAATTTGAAGTCTTTAGTCGGTTCAAAGAGTTTAAAGCTTTTGTAGAGAATCAGACTGGTAAAAAGATTAAGTGTTAGAGAAATGGCAATGGTGGTGAGTTTTGTTTGGTAGAGTTTGATAAGTTCTGTAAAGAACGTGGGATTGAAATACATAAGACAATTCCATACACCCCTCAGCAAAATGGAGTTGTAGAGATGATGAATAAAATGTTGATGGAGAGGGCTAGGAGTATGCTTAGTGGAGCTAGCCTTGAACATAAGTTTTGGGCTGAAGCTATATCCACTGCTTGCTACCTGGTTAACAAGTCTTCTACTTCAGTGCTTGTTGATAAGACACCCATGGAGGTGTGGTCTGGTAAGAAGCCTTCGTTGAGACATCTTTGTGTTTTTGGTTGTGAGGCATATGCACATGTGCCCAAGGAGAAGAGGTCAAAATTAGAGAATAAGGCAGTTAAGTGTATCTTCATTGGCTATGGTGTCGGTGTGAAAGGGTACAAGCTTTGGGATCCTATGGCCGAGAAAGTCTTGTAGAGAAGAAGTGTTATTTTCAGAGAGGTAACTCCTTCTCTTATTGTTTTACAATAGAAGAAAAAGAAAAGAAAGAGGATGCAGTTCAATTTCCTACTACCCCTGAGAAGACTGAACCGAAAGATCCTATTGGACCTGATGATGAGGAGACCTCTAGTAGCTCTAAAAGTTTAGAAGAGGAACAAGAACTCCACCTCAGCTTTTGAAGAGGTCCACACGAATCAGGTAGCAACTTGAGAGGTTTGGTTATTCAATACTTGATTCTAGTTGTGTTTTTGCCTTGATTTCTAACACTGCTGAGCCTAGAACTATGAAAGAAGCTATGGGTATGAAAGATGTAGGTTCCTAGAAGGAGGCCATGAAAGAGGAGATGGCTTCTTTGGAAAAGAATAAAACTTGGAACTTGGTGCCCATACTTGAAGGATGGAAACCTGTTGGATGTAAATGGATGTTCAAGAAGAAATTTGGTGCAGATGGCATGAGAAATATAAGACCATATTGGTTGTGAAGGGGTATTCTCAGGTGGAGGGAATTGATTATGGTGATATTTTTTCTCCCATTGTAGAGCTAACATCTATTTGGTTCATGGTGACCTGGAGGAAGAAATCTATACGTCACAGCCAGAGCACTACGTGGTGAAAGGTAAAGAAAATCTAGTTTGCAAGTTAAAGAAGTCTTTGTATGGGTTGAAATAGTCTCCTAGGATGTGGTACCAAAATTTTTATGCCTTTGTGTTGAGCATTAGATTTTTGAGATTGAAATCAGATCATTGTGTGTATTTCAAATTTGACAATGATCGCATTCTCATTATAGCATTGTATGTTGATGATATGTTACTAATTAGGAATGGTAAAGGTTTGATTTCTGATTTGAAGTCTCAGTTGTCAACATAGTTTGAAATGAAAAATTTAGGGGTAGCCAGGTACATTCTGGGGATGGAGATAACAAGAGACAGAGCAAACATAAACTTTGGTTAGGCAAGAGTATGTTAACATTGAATTGGAAAGATTTGGTATGGTGGATTGTAGACCATTGACTGTTCCTATTACAATGGGGACAAAGTTATCTATTGGTGATTATCCAAAGTCTCCTTCTAAGATAGAGGATATGAGTAGAGTACCTTATGCTAGTGCAGTTGGTAGTTTGATGTATGCTATGGTCTATACAAGACCAGACATTGCTCAAGCAGTGGGAGTCCTTAGTTGGTTTATGGCTAATCTTAGACAGGTACATTGGGATGCAATAAAGAGGGTGTTTAGATATTTGAGGGGTAGTTCTAAGTATTCCCTATGTTATCATGGTTATCCTATAGGACCTCAACATTCTGTGAGTATTCATGGATTTGTGGATTCTGATTAGGCAGGTGACATTGACAGCAGGAGATCCACCAGTGCTTACGTGTTCACTATGTTTGGTGGAGCTATTAGTTGGATGAGTAAGCAACAACCTGTGGTTTCTTTGTCCATGATAGAAGAAGAGTACATGGTAGCTACTCATGCTTGTAAGGAAGCCATTTGGCTTAAGAGGTTGTGTTCAGATATTGGTTTTGATGTAGGACATATTACTCTTTGTTGTGATAGTTAGAGTGCAATTTGTTTAGCAAAGAATCCTTTTTTCCATGCCTAAACAAAGCACATTGATGTTCAGTATCATTTTGTTCATGATATGGTAGAATATGGGAAGGTGATATTGGAGAAGGTTGAAACTTTGAAGAATGTTGCAGATGCATTGATGAAACCTATGGGCACAAATAAGTTCAGATGGTGTTCAAAGTCTATGGGCCTCTTGGCCCCTAGCAATTAAATCTTGTCATTCTATTGGCTCTTGCAAGGTGTTTGACAAGTGGGAGAATGTTGGGAATTAAGGTGTCTCAACCTTTGTAAATTCCTAGCATATGATATTCATTTATATATTTATTTATTGGCCTAATTTTGTATTTACTTGCACATCTTGTTTTGTCATTTAGTTTGAGGTGGCATTGTGACATGTCATCCTACTTGTAATATGACTTGGATGGAAAAGTCAAACACATGAGAATCTAGGAGTCCCATTTGAGGTGGCACTAATATGCCATGTGTCGGCATCTTGCAGTATGTGGAAGGAGTTATTTTGTATGACAAAATCTATGGCATGTAAGAGCCAAGTATAAAGATTCCTATGACAAGTGAAGACAAGTGTCGGAGAGCATCTTTGCATGAGAGGAAGGCATCTTTGGGTGCCCAAGTTGGGTTATGACATGTTGTAAGAGGAATATGCTATATTTAGTCTTGTATGATGGATTCTGTTACAACATTAAATGTTGTTATGTTGGGCATATTTTATGATAGTTGTAAGATGCGTAAGAGCATCTGTCATAGCCTATTTTTAGTTGGAGTGCTCCACATTGGGTAAGTTAAATCTGCATGTTATGACGGTTGAAGAGAGGTGTATGCATGATGGATAAGTGTCCTTAGGTGTGAGAAATGGGCCATGTGGCCAAGATGGATGCCCACCTCTAGAAGCTTCTCATTTATGCCTTGTAACTCTAAATAATCAGGCGCTTGGAGTAGTAGTATGAATTTTTTTGTATAGGTACTGTTATGCTGCCAAAATTACTCCAAAAATGACATTTGAAGACTCCTGGAAGAACTTGCATTGCAAGTGTATTGCAAACCATTTCAGTTTTGATAATACATTGTGCAGGTTTTGGAGTGGATTTTTTTTACCTGAAAAGGTTTTCCCCACGTACATCTTGTGCCACTTGCATTCTGTGTGCTATTGTTTGCTATTTTATCTCTATGATACATGCTTAACATAACTGTAATTGTAAGGACCTAAAAATTTGCACTACATTTCCCTCATTAGATTAGTGTTGGAAGCATTTCCACACACCTTGCTTCCTTTCATGTTGCTGACATGATAGGTACTATTTGATGCACCGACATGCATCATATTCCATAGTAGGCTAGTAGAAACTTGTTCAAAGGAGCTTCCTAGCTAGGAACATGCCACTAGTATGGCCATTGCAGATACCATTATGTACCTCTCTAAGTGCAAGATTAGGCTCTTCCATGTTTCGGCGTTGTAGTAAAGAACCATCATAGCCTCTTCAATAGAGTGTGTTGCCAAGGATGGTGAAGTAGGAGGTGCATTAGAGGAATGATTTGCATTGGTTTTAGGATAGGTTAGGTGGAAGGGTTTGGTCATGGAGATAGGTGTAAATTTCATGATACCATGGGTATTCAGGACCAACAATATCATAGATAAGATCAGATTCCAGGGTGTCGTACGTGGGTATAAGAAGTTACTTGACCAAGAACTCATAATCTTGATTGTCATGTGGCATATCTAACAAAGACCCACTAGTATCCATGGCACCTACCACTTTATTTTTAAGGAAGGGAACTTGTGTAAAATGGATGTGTGTGAAATACTGCTTAAAAATATCTACCATCTCTTTTTAGGGGATGAGCTTGTCATCCTTTGTTTGATATTCATCATTGACTTCTTTTATTACAAGCTACGACTCCCTATAGACCTGGAGCTATTAGATATTCCACTATGTAGCTATTTTATGTCATGTCCCCTTTCTAATTAATTTAATTTAAATAATTTAGTAACCCATTCATATATTTCTTGTGGGCTAATGTTAGAAAATAGAGAACTAATTTATTTAATATTTAATTATGGTCCTGTGAGAATTTATATTTTCAAGGTATTTTGGGGCAATTAAATATTAAATCTAAATTTATTTAGCACCAAATGGGGTGTAGGATTTAATGAGGATATTTTGTAACTTACAAGGTCCTAAAAATAACATATTCTATGATGGATATGATAGATTTATGATAGGTTTTCAATGTGTAAGTTACACACTAATTTTAGCTAATAGTTATGGAAGAAGTGGTTGTGATTAATGCCAAATTTATACTTCCAAGTTGGGTGTGGGATTTTTGGTGCCCAAATTGAGGCCTCAAGCCTTTATTTATATGTGGGGGTTTTCATACAATACAAGCTTTTGATCATTTTAACTCTCAACTTTCCTATATGAGCACTTGTGTTCGTACAATTATCTTCTGTGGATGAAACCCATTGAAGATTGAGATCAATAGATGAAAACCCACTAGTTTCTTAGATCAAAGGATACAATCCCTTTAGTTCAGTAGGATAATCTCACTCAGAGGTTGTATTGAAGCTTATTGGAGTTGTTTGTAGATTTTGGTGTGTTTGTTTGTAGGTTTTTGGGTGTTCTCTTGTGTGGATTGTGTTAGGGTAAAATGTGGATTAATCAAATGAACAATATCAAACCCAAACCTCAACAGAATAATGAAAACAAGAAAGATAGAAGGAAATGAAACAAATGAATAACAATGCAAACCTTCCCTGTTTCAAAGCTTCTGTTGTTCGCCTATTACAACCGTCCTTTGCTGATGAAGTAGGCCCTCAGTGAGTGCACTCTTTTAGCTGCGTAGTAGGATGTCGATAGTAAATGGCTATATTGATAGATATTGCTGTGAAGTAGAGTTTCAAAGCAAAAGGGTGATCTCAAGCGAATAGTATTGGGGTGCCAAAGGCATGGGGGTAGAATTCTGCAGAGTAATAATACAAATAACCTGGATGAGTAAAATGGAGGGATGAAGCTTCTTTTATAGACTTGGAAGAATGAGGATCAACGGTTGAGAGAAGATATGAAGATCAATGGCTAGGAATAAAAGTAAATCTTTTATTCATAGTGGATTATGACATTTGAATTAAAAATTCAGAGTGGGGGACAATGGGTTATGATAGTTGAATTAAAAATTTAGAGTGGGGGACAATGGGTTATGACAGTTGAATTAAAAATTCAGAGTGGAGGATAATGGGGAACATTGAATTAAAAATTCAATTTGTGGAGGATAATGGATTTAAAGATTTATTTTGGAAAATGGAGGATATTAGCTAATTAAATATTAAGAATATTTAATTATATGTGCAACATGGTGAGGTGGAAGAGATGAGGTGGATTGATGAGGTGGATTTTGTGAGGTGGATTTTGTGATTTGAGACATTAGAAGAATTTAGGGATTTTAATTAAATAAAATGATTTTATTTAATTGTAGGATAGTGAATCGATTAAATAAATTTAGAATATTTATTTAATTGATAGAAGAATGGAATAAATATTTAGAATATTTATTTAGGATGAATTGTGTCAATTTTAGGCGTATACATTTTTCCCCTCTTTGATGTAATGCAGTTTACAGCGTTGCTTCAAAGAATAAATAGTCTGATAATGATGCATGCCCCAGTTTGCCCCTGGTACAAGTTTGACGATAGGATGACAAGTTTTGATTGATGCTGATTTGATAGTTGAGGATTTTGATTAAGGACAATGCTTTGATAGGTGATGTGAAGCTTGGATCGAGTGTAAGCTTATTGAGGATAGATGTGATGATGATGAGAGTGTGATGGAGCAAGTTTGATTTTTTGTGATGAATATATTATTTTGGGATTTTTTGAAGTTTGTGATGTGTTTGGATTTTTTGATTTTGTGATGTTTTTGGATTTTTTTGATTTTGTAGAAAGGGCATGATTTATTATGATGGTTTTCTGGTTGAATTTCAAAATTCTGAAGCAAATGATATTTATGGAAGCTACAAGGAAGTGCCAATAACAGAGGAGGACTTAAATGTTGATGATCAGGTGTATAAGATGAGTAAAATCCATACTCTAAGAACACAACCAGAGATCTATAAAGAGTGCATGGAGGACAGAGAAAGCTTTGAATTTATGCGTAAATTGGAATATAGAAATGAGGAGATTCGTATACATCTTTTTCAAGGTAAAGAACCTCCTAGGTCCATTTTAGCTTCCTCTAGGTCTTTATCTGATGTTGAATGGTGCACATCAAAGAGGTTTCAGAAGACATCGACAAATGGTAGCTCAATTAACTTGACAGTTTTTGGATGCACAACCGTGTATCAATTGAAGATGATGAGGATGTCCCCTCGGGAGATTGGACGGGGAGAAGGCAGAAGGCGTGAGATGGACAATCTCACAATGAAGAAGGTTAGATTTGAAGAAAATGGGTGAAGAAAGAGCCGAATGATATGTGATGCCAGAGAAAATGATAACATACACAAGCAAGCAAGCAAGTATGCACAAATGATACAAGAACAAAAAAGGTATTGCCCCTGTCGAGCAGTAAACCAACGATATATGACAGTGTTGTCATGGCGGGGAATGATATATCCCTAGAGTAAACACGAAGGATAATGTCTGGTTTCAGGAAATGAAGCATGTCATGTAAGACGCGTGTGTTGGTCTGATTTCGACAATGCCACATCCTGTATAAGACAATTGATTGATTATAATTGATTGAGTGTAAGCTTATTGAGAATAGATGTGATGATGATGTGGGATGATGATAAATGTGACGATGATGAGAGTGTGATGGAGCAAGTTTGATTTTTTGTGATGAATATATTATTTTGGGATTTTTTGATGTTTGTGATGTGTTTGGATTTTTTGATTTTGTGATGTTTTTGGATTTTTTTGATTTTGTAGAAAGGGCATGATTTATTATGATGGTTTTCTGGTTGAATTTCAAAATTCTGAAGCAAATGATATTTATGGAAGCTGTAAGGAAGTGCCAATAACAGAGGAGGACTTAAATGGTAGAGTAACAATACAAATAACCTGGATCAGTAAAATGGAGGGATGAAGCTTCTTCTATAGACTTGGAAGAATGAGGATCAACGGTTGAGAGAAGATATGAAGATCAATGGCTAGGAATAGAAGTAAATCTTGTATTCATAGTGGATTATGACATTTGAATTAAAAATTCAGAATGGGGGACAATGGGTTATGACAGTTGAATTAAAAATTCAGAGTGGAGGACAATGGGTTATGACAGTTGAATTAAAAATTCAGAGTGGAGGATAATGGGGAACATTGAATTAAAAATTCAATTTGTGGAGGATAATGGGGAACATTGAATTAAAAATTCAATTTGTGGAGGATAATGGATTTAAAGATTTATTTTGGAAAATGGAGGATATTAGCTAATTAAATATTAAGAATATTTAATTGTATGTGCAACATGGTGAGGTGGAAGAGATGAGGTGGATTGATGAGGTGGATTTTGTGAGGTGGATTTTGTGATTTGAGACATTAGAAGAATTTAGGGATTTTAATTAAATAAAATGATTTATTTAATTGTAGGATAGTGAATCGATTAAATAAATTTAGAATATTTATTTAATTGATAGAAGAATGGAATAAATATTTAGAATATTTATTTAGGATGAATCGTGTCATTTTTAGGCGTATACAGATTGATTTCTAAATTTTTCTGCTATGCTGTTTTCTGTTATATGTTCTAAAAAATAGTAACTTTTAATTCTTGAGGGTTTCCAATATGCATCTTTTAGATTTATGGGGAGATTAATGCAATTTAGTTCCAAAATTATCAAATCTAGGGCATTGGAAGCATCCTATTTTGGTAGTTTTGTGTGGATTTGTGCAAAGATAGTTTTAGTTTATGCTGCTACTATTATTGCTATTGGTTTTCTATTATTATAGAATTTTTAAGTGTATTTAATACTTGTAGAAGATCATAAAAATAAATGGAGTTATATCTATCATTTTGGGTTTTGTTATCCATGAATTTTGCTTGCTCAAATTTGTGGGATAACCCATACGAAACTTGTCCATTTCATAGCCCACATCTGCTAAGCATGCAAATTGAGATAGTTCTGGGTCGTCTTAGGCATGGTTCGATCCCTCGAGGAATTTTCTTGTTTCGGTTTGTTGTTCATTTTTGAATTTTTGCAATGTGTTTGCATTTTAAGAGTTAAGTCTTTTTTCTGTGTTAAGTGTAGAAGTGCAAAAAATCTACACTTATGCATGTTGTGTGTAGTTGTGGAGAATTTCTTTGCAACTACACCTATCATGTAGTTGTGGAGAAGTTCTCTACAAATACACTCCTATAGCAACATGTATGGTCATTAATGAAGGATTTTTTAAATCTTTCTTCCCTATTTCTTTTCTGTTTAGTTTCTTTTCTTCATATGTCTTTAGTTGTTGTTGCGTTTTCTATCTCCTGTGCCCTACACAAGTTGAATACCTATTTTTGGGATTGTATCGTCATATTTTGACTTTGATTCACAAGTATGTCGACTTCTTCTCTTTCCTTTAAACTCTATGTTTTGTGTTTTTTAGGGTTTTGAATCAATGTTAAGTTCTTTGTATTCAAAATCCTAGATCTTGATGTGTAAGTTTTTGAGTTTTTGTGTCATTTTATTTTTTCGTGTTCTTGAAATCCTCATTTCTCCTATTGAAACCCTAGGTTTCATTGTATTTTTTTACCTTGTTTAATGGTTTGTTCTATACATGCAAACATGTTCAGAGTTTTATCTTCGAACAACAAAGATCTTTGTATCATATGTTGTTTAGAGATAAAACTTTGAACAACATGTGATTTTTTCTACCCATCAACGGGATGGTGTGTAGGATTTAATCTCCACACAACACCCTAGTGTAAGGTGTTGTGCAAATATTAAATCCCACAAAATAGCCTTAACACCTTTTATATAAGTATCAACACATAATGTGTTATGTGGAGTTTATTCTCTGCACAACACCCTTTGGTAAGGTGTTGTGCAAAGAATAAACTCCCGCACAACACCTAGCATACCATGCAAACTTTACAACATACAATGTTGTGCGGAGTTTATTCTCCATACAACATTGTCATTTAAAGTGTTGTGTGGAGAATAAACTCTGCACATCCTTTTTTGCCTAACTTTTTCAAAGTGTTGTGCGGGTTTTAATCTCCACACAACATTATTGTCTAAGTGTTGTGCGGACAATAAAACCCACACAACACATTGTCCCATCCTCTAAAATGCTAAGTTAAAATTGGATGTTTTCCTAAGTGCACTTTGGAGAATTTTCTCTAAACTACATCCAATGAACTATAACAAATGCAAAAGTGGAGATTTTCTCCAACTTTGCACCTGAAGATATTTATAGTGCAGAAGTGTAGATTTTTTCTGGAACTGCATGAGGATGGATGTATGAAATTTTTCTAACTCTGGGAAAATTTCTAAAAATTAACTTTTTTTACAGTTGACTGCCAGATGTCTGAGCCTTCTCCAAAGAAGAAAAACATGAAGTACAAGTATCAAGGTGTCTTCTTGATGACCTCTATGGAATCCAACATTGATGATATCAAAGAACATAAATTAGACATGTAGACATGTCAAAGTTCTTGGAGAGGATAAATCAACAACCTATTCTGGCACATATGCAATGTATCCTTGACAATGGCATCCATTTGGTTTCCACCTTCCCAGTATCTACTCAGAATCCTAAGTTTGTATTGGCTATAGAAACAAAATTTGATAAGGACACTAGAAACATATCAGATGCAAAGGGGAAAGTCATCATAAAGTTGGATGAACATTTCATTGACAAAGTTTTTATGTGTCTAGATATTGATGACTATGCTAACCTCACCATAGAAGATGCACAAAATCACTATGATACACATACAGAGAAGTGCAAGAGAATCATCAACACCTGATGGCTTAAGACTGCTAGGCCTACATTCACAAGGTGGCCTAAAACCATTTACCGGCATGAGTTCATAGAGGAGGTATGTGATCTCATAACCCTCCTAGGCAGAGTAAAAGGTCTTCCAACATCCAACACCTTTCAAGAGTGGATGTACTAGTATATTCATATCATCAAGAATGGTAATTAGAAGATATGGTGGGGACTACATATCAGTGATTTAATCTGTGAACAATTGACCAAGGTGTCCACATCATTGAAGTTTTATATGACTTCATATTTGGTGTATGCTTCTTCTTCCATGAAACACTTTCTAGGTCTCACCTGAGAAGGTGACAGGAGAAATATTTAGGTGTATGAATACTACCCCCAGTTGATCCTGAAGGAAAGCATCAAACACTTCAAGAGGGTGAATGATGCATTTTTCTATAACTACATCTATATGCTTGAAAATGAACTTGAAAAGAAAAGAGTTTCTGATGAGGCCTGCGAACAGGTAAAAAAGTTTGGATGTATATTTCTTCAATTTCCTACTTTCACCTATGTTAGGGTGGGTTGTTTCAGTGGACAACCATATATGCTTCCAAGGTACGTAGGTGACAAGTTAATTTTGATGGAGTTGTGTAGACAAATTGTGGATGTGCACAACAACCAAGTAGGAGCTCATAGAGATGGATTTAAATTTCAAGTTAAAATTGGTAGATATTCCATTTCCATGACCCCTAAGGGTAAAGCAATGGAAACAAAAATGCAATGGGTCACCTTGAAGAGGTATAAGAAAAGGCTTGATTTTGGTTAATGAGGAATGAAAGATAAGTTGAAAGGTAATTATACTCATGTTCATAAGATTGAAGACATATGGGAAGAATGTAGTAATGAAGAGGATGTGAGGAAAATGGACTATAGTCAACTTACTCTAGAGTAGATAAGAAACTTTCAATTGGTTGATATCCTAGAAGACAAGCAAGAAGAAGGAAACATAGTCGAGGTTATGCATGTAGATAATAAAATTGCTGATACTCCTCTCCCCTCAATTCAATGGTCATAAAAGGAGATGACCTCGGTAAGAGAAAGATTCTAGATCATTCATTCCAACACAAATGTCTGGTTACAGAAGAAAGGGATAAGATTGAAACCCTTTAAAACAGGATCAGAAGAACAGATAGAGGGACCTATAGGTAAGAAAGAAGAGATGAGGACGAAGAATAGAGAAGACACTCCTATCACTGGAAAGAAGCCAAAGTATATCTTCACAACAAAAGGAGATAAAGGAAAGAAGAAAGAAAAAGAGGGAACATTTGCTCAACCAAATGTTGAACAAAAGGAAATGCCTACTGAAGAGTCATAGGAACTTCCTATTAATTCTCAAACTAAGTCCACATAGGTAACACCTCCTCCTTCTCCTCCTTTAATTTCAAATGTTTAAATTCTTGTACCTCCTGTGTAAGTGCTCAACAATTGCCAACTGTTTCTACTACTCCTGCATTGCCCACTGTGTTTGTACATTCTATTCATTCATCCCCTTCTTCACCTGCTAATGAATCATTGTTCGAATACCCCCTTGACAATATTGAGAATGTTTTTGGTTCCCTTTCATCCTTTCCTAGTTTATCAGATGTACCTGCATCAATGATTGACCCAATCACACAATCAAATTTTGATAAGTTTTTATCCTCTTCCTCATCCAAAGTGTCGATTGATGTTAATCCCACAGTTGTACAAACCCAGACTCCACCCATTGTTACTTCCAGTCCACTTGTGTCTACATTAGTGAAGGATTCTTCCATACCACTTGTTTCACAAGGACTTGCAATTACTACCTTGTCTTCCCAATCTCTTGTAACAAAAATAGGAGGTGATTCTTTTGTCCTTCCCCCATGGCTGGCAACACAAAATCCAAAGAGAAAGAAGTAAGTCGTGTCTCTTGATGAGTTTTATTTTGGTCAGTTGGTCCCAATAAGGTCAAAAACCACCAAGAAGGCCAAAACCTTTTCCAGAGTGCTTGTTGACCAATCTAGCAACAAGTATGCTAAGGTAGTTGTACTCCTACCAGATAAATGTATCACAAATGTTCAAGCTTCAGATTACATTGTCTCAAGAATTAAACTTGGCAAACAAACGCATGAAAGCACCAAAGAAGATTTGCTAGAACAATTGGTTACATTGCTTCAGAGGTATGACAGAGACAAGGTGATGAAATATCAACTCAAGGTGCAGGTGGAACAACTAACATCTATGCTACTCAAGATAGCCCAAGCATTAGAGGAAGTAGAACCTGTTGAGGTGAGTGTAAATGATGCAACCATTCAGAAGGCTGAAAGAATTGGGGCTCAAGGTTAGGCAATCAGTGCCTGGATTAAAAGAATATTGGTCCAAGGTGTTGATAACTAAGAGGGGGGGTGAATCAATTATCTTAATTATTTTGATTTTCAGTCCTTTAATAATTAGTGCAGAATCAAATCATACAAGCAAGCATTACCATGGAAGCAGAAATAACATTAGTACACATGACACAATGAGTTTGATGTGGAAAACTTGGTTAAGGGAAAAACCACGGGGTGACTAACCCAAGAATGTATTCTCTGTTAGAAGAATAGAATAGTACAAAATGGCACTTGCCAATTAGGGCTCACTGTCTGAGCACACTACTCACAAGAGGCTTACTGCCTACAAGAGACTCACTGTCTACAAGAAAAGAAGGTAAAAAAATGCTTGAACTGATGAGAAGCATCCACACATGCTAAAGTTCAGTTCCGGTTAAGCCCAATATACTGATCTGCTACACTTCATTCTTACTCTCCTTAGGTGCTACTGTCCTGTTACATTCCGGACCTGTCTTACTACCTTCACACTACTCTTATGCTAGTCTTCGCACCACACCACACACAACACACACATTCATATCTAAATCCGTATGGTATATATATCTGTACCAAAGATTTCATCCACTTTCTGGTCGGCATCCATAATACTTATTATTTTCCCAAACTCTTCGTCTATCAGCTAAATCCTTGCTTATCAAGTGATGCATATCAAAGAGATGCTCATAGAAGTCATCAATCATGTCAGCCAATCATGAATGATACCTTAGTAAGCTTGATCACCATCAATATCTCATCCGGATCAAGGTCTGATGCTCTACCGGCCAGTTCTTCCTCTCTTTACTCTACCAAACAGGAACCCAATACGTAGGTGCTTATATCTATTCATTCTTTCATCACTGGAGGCTCAATCCCTAGAATCTATCAATCAAGGTACTCCTCTTGACTTCCCCAAGTCCACACTTTACATAGATACTTCCTCTGAGAGATCCGGACCTGATTGTCGAACCTTGTTGCATACTCTATTCTTGGTCACTGGACCAAGTTACTCTACAATCTAACTTCCGGTATTGACACACCATGTCCTATGGATGGGTGGGATGAACTTTGTTGCCATCAATGACAACACTCATGAAGCTACAATGTGTCTCTTGCCAACACAAGGCACTTAGTTGATAGTGTCATCAATTGAATTGTATAATAATATGGGCTAGGTAAAGAAAGAGGTTGACCAGACACTTGAGATACTTTCTCAAGATATGCAGTTGATAGAACAAGATCTCGAAGCATGGAACAAGCTATGAAATTTCAAGATGAAAGTACTGGTCGAACATGGGGTCATCACCAATAGGAAAAAATATGTTCAATACAGGGAGGTAATGATAAACAAGAAGTATATCATAAAGAACTTGATCAAAGATTTAGAGGATGACTTGAAGAAAGGTAAGGACAGAGGTCTTGATATTTCAGAGGAGCTTGCCGAACTTCCTTGTCATATGTTAGATGATAATCAACAAACACTTCCTATTGATGCAGTCATCCAAGAATTCACCACACTAATACTTACAAATGTATCAATAGAAGCTTTTTCATTGGCTTCAATTGATAAGTTGGTGAAGTTTCAAGTAATTCTGGATAGATTTCAAAAGATGCTGAGTAAGCATAAAAATGGGCCTGTCACCCTAATAGACTCTATCACTAGAGTGCTAACCATCTCTGAGCATACACTGGGACATGACAATAATGAAGTCTAGGCCACCATGAAAAGATAAAAAGATTTCTTGGAGAAGGATCAAGAAGAAGAGAATGTGTCTTCAGACACTTAGTTTATTTTCCCAAGCTTTTGTTATGTAATTTGTATTTTGTAGATGACAAACTTAATGCAGTCAAGGTAGGAGGGTCCAATGAGGGAATGTACAACCTTGTAGCCTTAAACAACTAACACCATGATCATAATAGATATGCAATGGAAGCCAACAACTAATCAACAGAAAGATAAAAGATATTCATGAACACATAACACAAGATATATCCTAGGAAAAGCCTAACAGGGAAAAATCCAGCCTTCAAAACTCATTCTCATATATTTTATAACTTCAAATCAAATTACACATGCCTCAAGGGCTTTACAGATGCTAGGCCACAGCCCAGGGATTACAAAATATTCATACAACAATATTGTTTCATGATTTCTTTCTTCTACATCTCAATTCTCTGCTCTGTAACTCCTTCTACTTCCTGCTCTACCTTCTGCTATGTTTCTGTTACTCATTCAAAGCAAAACAACTTAGGATCTTGCTTCATATCTTCGTTCTATTGATCACTTCCTTGAAACAATCCTTTATCTCTTATTTATATCCTTTGCAAGCCTTCAAATCATTATCAAGTCAGCCTAATTGTAACAGCTAGTATGAAACGTGTATACATAGATAGGTCAAACCTAAACATAAGGCATTGCTCCACTGATGCATAGAACTTCATGTGGATCTCCATGAAGGTCGGCCAGGTCCTATACTTCATTGGATAATGTTCCTTTAGGCTTTGCAAGTCACGTATTTGCTCCGCAAGCCAATTAGACTTCACTGAACATAGTCGGCTCTGCTATGTGAAAATAGGTAAAAGCAAGTAATCTTCTGATAGCGATATCTCTCCAGAATCGAACCCAAATGATCTGAATTTTAGATATGTTGTAGATGACAATCTCTAGGTGCTAAGTTCAGTTTTGTAGCCTCTAATATACAAATGTGGTAAAATGTGGTATTCTCCAAGGTCACCTTCTCAATACTCTGCAAATTCACTGGTAACTGTCTCAATTGTTCTCAATGCTTCTGAATGCTCTTGCATCAGACTCTCAGGGTTATTTGAAAAGTGAGCCTCTTCACTTTGGTCTGTATTATGTCCAATTCAATGTGATCCCTTAGGATAGGTTTGGCAGTCTATTTTCAGGTACTTGCAACTGACTCAAGGTCGGCGGTCTATTCAAGTCCACCCTGCAAAGCTACATCAAGTTATTCTAAGTTTGGTGTTCTACTTGCAAGCCTTGCAGTGCCTCAATGATCGACAATCTGAGCAAGTCTTCTCCGCAAGTTGCCTCAAGATCTATGTATGTTTCAATCAATTAAGAGTCAATCAATACCTATATGCATCCTCCGAAACAATAAAGTCACTTCTTGATACATTCTTGAATTTTCTCTGCAACTCTGTCTAAGTCCAGGTTCCTATCACAATTTCCTTTGCACTAATCAAAACCTCATAGTTTCCTCTCTACGTACAGTTTCCTTTTACTCAACTATGTTTATTTATCCATATTTACTTCATTCTGGTACATCAAATTTCTCTTTCGGTAGAATATATTGTCATTCCCTCTTTCTTTGCCACATGAACTTTTCTTTTATGTTATGTCTCACACTTGTTCGCACAAACTTCCTCTTGCACTGCTTTCTTTGTTCTATAACACAAATCTCCTTAAGATCAATGCTTCACCTTCTTCTGGTTTCTCTATCAAATATGATGTCTCAAAAGGTTCCTCTTCCTTTGTATATATTATCTCTATATCAATAGGTTCTACTTCCTCCGCACAAACCATCTCTATGTCATTTACTGCTATTCCTTCATTAGCTTCTCTGGTAACAGGTTCTTGTTGACATTCACTCCTTGATTCTTTTCTCCTCCAAACTTGAAATTAGGTTCCTCTTCTGAATGGTGTTCTATAAAATTCTCTTTCATCTCTTTTGTATCCTTTACTATGATAAGCATTGTGACTCCTGTCATTTCTCCCTCTATAGTTTGAATTACTATCCTTGTTTTGCTCTGCATAAGGTCTTCTACATTTTGTTTTAGGTCCAACACATGAATACTTCCATCTATACAACCTTCTGAACATACAAGAAACATGTTTCCATTTTTCTCCATCAATCCATCCATAATCCATCTACATACAATTTGTCATAGGCTTTCTTCTCTTCATTTTATTCCATCACAACTTTTCAGAATGATTCCTTAATCCATAGAACTTACAAGGATGTAGGTCCCAACACAATTCCTTTTCATGTCCATGTCTATTACAATGTGAACAATACATACCACTTCTTCCCAAATTTGATTTATTTGAATTTGTAACTACATATTTACCTCTGTCATATCCAAGGCCTTCACTTCTTGATCTTATTACTAGTTCAATAGGTTCAATAATTCCTTGTTGATGTTTTCCCAATCCATGTCCTTCATATCCCATTCTCTGCATGATTTTGAAAGCAATACCATCACCAACAACTGCAGGTTTGGTTACTTTGTCATCTACATTATCACTGTCTAAAGAAGCTTCTGCATCATCACACAAATCATTAGTATCATAGGAAACATCACAAAATTCAGGCTTAGATCTCAGACTTTCATTCTCTTTTCTGCATTATACTAGTGACTGCTTTGACTGATTAACCTGTTCTTTCAACCCTGATATCTCATTCTTTTGCAAGCTATTCTCCTTTTTCAATTCTTCCAAACCTTCTTTTGGATCTCTGTTCCTCTTTTCCACCTTCCCAAACAACTTAAATCCTTCTTCCAATTCTGTAAACTTCTTTTCAACATTTTCAAACAATTTCAGCTCTGCTTCCAGTTCTTCATTTCTCCTTACAATTTTCAATTCTTCTTCAAGAGCATCATATTTGTATTCTCCTAGTTTCTTTATCCTTTCCATTAATTCTAAATTACACCTCTTGATTTCACACAATTCTTCTTCCAGAATATCTTTGTTGCACATTAGGGTTTCATTTTCTTTCTTCAACCTCTTTCTAATTTTCCCCATTGAAATAAGTCAGATAAACAACTTAATTTTGAAAATCTTACCTGAATCTTGTCTTGATCTTTCTTCAGTGGTTACACTTGTTACTTCTAGGGTTTCGCACTTCTTTCAACACCTTCTTCCTTCCCAACATATTAGTAACCAGCTCTGATACCACTTAATGCAATCAAGGTAGGAGGGTCCAATGAGGGACTGTCCAACCTTGCAGCCTTAAAAAACTAACACCATGATCATAATAGATATGCAATGGAAGCCAACAACTAATCAACAGAAAGATAAAATATATTCATGAACACATAACACAAGATATATCCTAGGAAAACCCTAACAGAGAAAAATCTAGCCTTCAAATTCTTCATATATTTATTAACTTCAAATCAAATTATACATGCCTCAAGGGCTTTACAGATGCTAGGTAACAATCTAGGGATTACAAAAGATTCATACAACAATATTCTTTCATGATTTCTTTCTTCTACATCTCAATTCTCTGCTCTGCAATTCCTTCTGCTTCCTGCTCTGCCTTCTGCTCCGTTTCTGTTACTCATTCGGATAAAAAAAACTTAGGATCTTGCTTCATATCTTCGTGCTATTGATCACTTCATCGAAACAATCCTTTATCTCTTATTTACATCCTCCACAAGCCTTCAAATAATTATCAAGTCACTCTAACTGCAATGGCTAATATGAAATGTGTGTACATGGATAGGTCGGACCTAAACATAAGGCATTGCTCTGCTAATGCATAGAACTTCATGCGGATCTCCATGAAGGTTGGCCAAGTCCTATACTTCATTGAATAATGTTCCTTTAGGCTCTGCAAGTCACATATTTTCTCCGCAAGCCAATTAGACTTCACTGAACATAGTCAGCTCTGCTATGTGAAAACAGGTAAAAGTAGGTAATCTTCTGATAGTGATATCTCTCCGGAATCGAACCTAGATGATCTGAATTTCAGATATGTTGTAGATGACAATCCCTAGGTCCTAAGTCCAGTTCTGTAGCCTCTGATATGCAAACATGATAAAATGCGGTATTCTCCAAGGTCGCCTTCTCAATAGTCTGCAAATTCACTGCTAACTATCTCAATTGTTCTGAATGCTTCTAGATGGTCCTGCATCAAAACTACATGTATTTTTGTAAAATGAAATTACATGAAGTTGAGATATAGAGTCCCAAGTCAATTAGAACCCTATTTTTGAATAAGTCAAATTAGTTGTAAATTTCCTATTTTTGCTTGTAGCCTCTCCCTATAAATAAAGAGGGGCTCTTATGTAAATATTATCTTTTATCTATTGAAGCGAAGTGCTACCATTTTGAAGATCAAATTGAAACTTTGAGTTCATATTGTAAATCATTTTTCAATCAATACAAAGAAAGCAAGTTGGAATCCAATCTTTGTCTTGGATCAAGTTTGTGATGTTTTAGAATTGTTCTTATGTCTATTCTATTACATTATCTTATGTACGTGGTTGAATTGTAGCGTGGAATCAAGTGTTTTAGAAGGTGCTCCAAATTTGATTTTGTAGACTTTGAGTTGCGATATCATCTTTGGGATTGTGTTTATGTTCGTAACTTGAATACTTTGGGCTACGAGTTATTGTCTATGGCTATTTGATCTTACCTTGGCATACGGTGAAGAGTTTGGGCTGCACCCTATTCCAAACTCTTTCATTTCCAATTGGCATAAGAAGCAACAAAAGCCTTTATGCTTTTGTGGGTTTCTTGCTGTTAACAATTGCTGGTATCATTTTAGTTATTCCTTTTGTGTAACTTAATTAGATATTGGCCATTCTTGTTCTAGTTAGTAATTTGTAGTTTATTATATGTTATAAGCTTCACGTGATTATTGTTGTGAGTTGTAAACATCTATTTTGAAATAAGAGAATAAGATGATATGGAAACACCCCATGGATAGTTTTTAGTGTAAATAAATCTAGTTAATTATTGGTTGAACTTATTGAGCAATAAGAAAGGAGCCTCTCCTTTTTGAGAGGAGAGATTTATCTCATCATATTGTGGTTGATATAACCATTTTGCTATTAGTTAGTTGATAACAAAATATTCACCCTAGTTTTTGGTGACTCTACTGGGGTCTACTGAACACGCAACCAAGAGCCTCATGCATTTGGTTGAAGTACATTAGTACCTCATTGTATGTAATTATTGTGTTGTAGTTGCTGATCTATTTTCTGTCAAGTTTGCAATCTGGTCGAACAAAGTTATACGCATGGTAGAAGGGCCCAAGGACTCATAGATCCTACTTTTGAGTTGCAAAAACATAACTTTGACTTTTTCCTTACACGACCAAGGACACCTTTTCAGCGTACAAGGAGTTTTCCTCCCACCAACGTAAGGTCTCCTATACCACACAAAGCTTCAAGCGCTCGTAGGGTCCTACCTATCACAACACTTCAAAGGTTTGCTATTCCAACTTTCAACCTCGACAAAATGGCTGCTCAGGGTCCATGGAGAAATGCTTTTGGGCCATTGAATTTGGCATCGCCATCACATTATCTTCCTCGAGGTTTACGTAAGAACTTTACCAAGTTCTATGGAGATGGTAAACATCATCTGGATGAGCACATTGCCACATTTTACATTGCATGTGGTGTTCTTGGATTAGTGCATGAAGATGTGTTAGTGAGGTTGTTTGTAGAAATGCTCCAAGGAGTGGCTGCTGATTGGTTTTATCACCTCTCAGCAGAAAGTATCACTAGTTGAGCTACACTTTGAGATAAATTCAAAGAAAGGTTCAAACCAGAAGAGGATGCTCATGCTTTGTTGGCTCAGCTTACTCAAATGAAAAAGGAACCACACAAGCCCATGCGTGAGTTTGTGGCAAAGTTTAATAAGATGAGAAATAGAATTCCAACTATTGTTGAACCCACAACTGAAAACTTGAAGTGTTTTTTATTAATACTCAATTGCCAGAGGTGAGTTTTCTTCTACGAAGGGTAGCCCTAGTTGATCTTGCAGCTGCTCGAAGTCTAGCTACTGAAATAGAGGATGATTTAATCCTTGCTGGAAAATTGAGAAAAGATTCAACTAGGTCTAGAGGTGATGAAGGGGGTAAATCAAAAAATAAAGAACAACAAAAATTGCACACAAAATAGAATGTTCTTTTATTGATTTAGACAACTCATTACATTACAAAAGCTCAAATATAATCATAGGATGAATCCTCCATAGGCTGCAACACATTACAACTTCCAATCTCAAGACTCTGGAATCTTCTGCCTTCTGTAACCCCAAATCTGCTAGGGTTTCTATTTTTGCCACCTATTCTTGACTCTACACTTTCCCCCTTTATCTCTACTACTACCAAGGGTTCCCAAAAATGGTTATTAATAGCCTTTTTGGCGGCCTCTAGCCAAATTTTGAAATTTTTATCTCCCTCCAAAAATAGGTCAACTTCTAAGAGCCATTTTCGGGCCTGTACGGGGCCATTTAGTGCCTCAAACTTGAATTTGAATAATTTTCAAACATTTTTTGGGAAATGGAAACTTTAATATCTTTCAACTCACAAATGATCTTTGCGTGATTCCTTCACCAAAGGTCTTATTTTTCATTTACGAAGCTTCCTATAAATTTTCACTTCAATCTATGCCTAGATGCAAACTTTCCAAAAATAACAGTTTTCTATTTTAAGTACTTTGGAAAAACTAAAAGTTTTACATCATTATTCAAGCGATTATGGAACTAGAAATACTAATTTTGAAAAGAAATGAAAACAACATCAACAATTTTGAATCATCATCTTTTTTTGGGTGATGCAAGATTACCCTTACACCACTAGATGCTCCTGCATCAAGAGGACACCCCTCTTCAACCTCACCTTCTACTAGCACCACAGATCCCATGGTACAGAAGCTAGCCAATGAGAGTTGCTATCTCTCAAGAAGCAAATGTCTCAAACTTTATCTATTCCCTCCTACAAAGACATTTTGAGAACTTACCCAAATGCTTCTAATTATCCAAACAATGCTGCAAGGAATCAAATCTAGAATAAACTTCCACCACCACAAGGAAGGCTTGCATTGGAGGCACCACTTGTAAATGCAACAATGGGTTTTTATGAATCTGAACACGATGATCTTCCACAACCAAAGTATACTCAGGAAGATGGTGCTAATCTTTTCAATGAGGAGGAAGAAGAGATAGATGGCGACTCTAATATTGGGTTTCTGGATTACAAAGAAGAGGTTGAACAAGAAGAAAACTCATATAGTGAGTCTTATGCTCAGTTCACCTGCTCACAAAATCAACTGAATCATTAGAGAGAAGTTGATAGAGCTAAGTCAAAGGATGAACCAAGTATGGTGATCACAATTGCTAGAAGGGGGACTCCTTTACTAGTTCAACCAAAAGACTTGGCAGGAAACAAGCAAGTACACCGAATCCTCCTGTTTCTTCTTCTGCATCTAGACCCAGTGCACCAAATCCAAAACCCCAAGCTGAAAATCCTTCATCTTTTTTAGCAAATCCTTACCAAGCATTTGATATTATAGACCATGCTAAGAAGACTAAAATCCAAATGTCTGAGGTTGAGTATCTCCAAGCTAACCTTGAACAATTTGAGATATTGGCCAAATTTGTGAAAAGAAAAGTAACACATTCTGGCCAAGACTTTTCCAAAAATGTATTTGTTGCTCTTAAACCAAGGCCTACACAAAGAAACCTTATTGCAACTCCTTCGTCTGCTTCCAGGAAAATAGAGCCTTCCTATATTTCCCTACCTGTCAATGGTTTAAAGATTAGTAACTGTGTCATTGATTCGGGTGCTTCTGATAATGTGATGCCCACCAAAGTAGCTAATGCTTTGGGATTGACTTTGACAAAGACTTTTAGCCATTGTTTCTCTATGGAAACCAAGCAAATGCCCCTCATAGGGCAAATCAAATATGCTCAGTTTATGTTTGCTGCTTTTCCTACTTTTCCTGAGAAGAGAATCAAGATGACAATTCTGGTAGCTAATGTCCCTGCTTCATATGGCACATTGTTGGGGAAGAATTTTTGCAAGGATGTTAGTGGTGAGATCAACATGGATTGGTCAGAAGCTAGGATACCTGTTAAAGGTGTCATGCAGAAACTTCATCCTAAAAGGGAGTCCAAGTACATAGTGACAAAGTCTGATGATCCAAAGGTTCAGATTCTTTTTGAGTCTTCAGGTATGGGTACTTATTTCTTAACAAATGATGAAATTCCCGAGTCATCTGATGATTATTAAAATGAGGATTAGGTAACGGATGATTCTTCCTCTTCAAGTGAAGAGATTCTAGATTTTGAGGCTGCAAAGGTAGGAAGTGCAAATGATGTTTGGACTTTGGAATTCGATGGTAGCTATTCTTCCACCAGATTTGGAGTAGGGATAGTTCTCATATCCCCTAAAGGAAAGATTTTCCCCTTTTATTTCAAGTTGCAATTTGACAACACTAACAATACTGCTAAGTATGAAGCTTTGCTGTTAGGAATGGATGTTGCACATAAGAAAGGAATAAAGAATCTTCATGCGCAAGGTGATGTCAAATTAATTGTTTGTCAGGTGAGAAATTTATACCAGACAAAGAATGAAAGGTTGAGTCATTATTGCAATTGTGTTTGGGAGTGCATAGAAGATTTTGATGCTTTTGACATATCTGTGGTTCGAAGGGAATATAATGACAAGGCTAATTCTTTGGCTATCTCAGCCACCCTCATGGTTCCTCACAAAGATTTCCTAGGAACTAAGTATACCATTGAGTTGGTTTTTCGACCTAGCATTCCATACCATTCCACTCATTGGCAAATCTTCAATGATAATCAAATCATCACCTTTATGGAGAAGGTAGATAATTTTAGTGAGCTGTACTTCAAAGGAAGTGATTCCCCTTCTCAAGAATCTATCTCAAATATGGATCAGGAAATTGGTGAAGAAGTATTACAGCTGAAAGGGAATAAGATCCCCAAAGGGTTGGTTTCTCTAGAAAAACTTTTTGTTAAGCATGATGGCTATATCAAGCAACAACAATAGTTTGGATCAGATTCATCAATAGAGGTTGAACAAGTTAATCTGAGTACAGAAATTGATCCCAAAATGGTGAATATTGAGAAATGTTGCACGTTGGAGGAAAATAACAAGTTTGTGACACTTTTGCGATAGTACATTGATGTGTTGGCTTATTCATATGATGACTTGAAGTCTTTCTGTCCAAAAGAAGTTCAACATGAGATTCCTCTCAAGTCAGGATCCCTGCCTCACAAGCAAAAACAAAGGCAGTACAACCCAAAAACCTCAAGTACCATTCTTGTTGAGATTCAAAAAATGTTGAATGCTAGGATTGTTTTTCCTATCCATCATTCAACATGGATAGCCAATATTGTTCTAGCAAGAAAGAAGAATGGGGAAATCTGCATTTGTGTGGATCTTTGTAACCTGAATCAATCGTAACTAAAAGATAATTACCCTTTGCCAGTAATGGATCAAGTTCTACAAATAGTGACAGGTTTAGAAATGTTGTCCATGTTAGATGGTCTCTTGGGATACAATCAAGTGGAAGTGAAGAAAATTAGCACAAGACTGCTTTCACCACCCCATGGGGCACTTTTGCATATTGTAGAGTGCCTTTTGGACTAATCAACGTTGGTGCCACTTTTCAAAGGGCAATGGATCTTGCTTTTCCTGATGAGATGTTATAGTTTATCTTGATGATTTGACTATCTTTTCTAAGAACCATCAAGATCATTTTCATCATTTGAGGCAAGTGTTAGAAAGATGCCACTAGCATGGTATTTCACTCAATCCCAAGAAATCCATCTTTGGAGTTACAGAAGGTAAACTTCTCAAGCACATTGTATCTAAGGAAGGTACTAAAATTGACCCTGAGAAGGTCAAATCCATCTAGAGTCTTACCCTGCCATCAAATAAGACAACAATACATTCTTTCTTTGGGAAGGTAAATTTCCTACGAAGGTTTGTCCCAAATTTTGTTGTAAAGACTCGTCATATTGTAGATATGATGAAAGGAAAGTCTACTTTCCATTGGAGTGCGAATGGGAAAGATTCTTTTAATGATATATAAAAGGCCATTGTGCATGCTCTGGTCTTGGTCTGTCCAAACTACACCAAAGAATTTATCATGTATAGCTATGCTTCAGAGCATACTCTTTCTACTATCTTAGTGCAATAGAACAAGGAAGGGATTTATTCTCCAATAGCCTTCATGAGTTGTCCTTTGAGGACTCATGAACTCAAGTACTAACCAATGGAAAAACATGCTTATGCTGTGGTAAAAGTAGTTAATCATTTTAGGTACTATATTATTAACTCTCATACTATTGCACTAGTACTTGATTCAATGGTCAAGTCCATCTTGACCTAGCGGGAATTTGAGAGTAAAAGAGGTAATTGGATTGCTAAGATCCAAGAGTAAAACATGGAGATTAGGCCCACCAAGTTAGTTCGTGGGAAAGGTTTATGCCAGTTGATTGCTGAAAACATACCAGAAGAGATATCTGACGATGAGGAAGCAAATATGGAGTTACTTCCCACAGTCTTGTTCGTGAGCACAACAGACGAGTGGCATTTGAACATTGCATACTTCCTCACATATGGAGAGTGTCTTGAGCATTTATCATATAAGGAGAAAAGGAAAATCAAGCTCAAGGCTGCAAACTTTGTTCTATGGGACAATGGTTTGTACAAGAGTAGCATTGATGGAATTTTTCTACAACGTGTTGACAAAGCACAACAAGGCAAACTTTTGGAATCCTTTCATAGTTTAGCATGCGGAGGACATTTTCAGCTCCAGTTACTGCTCACAAAATTTTGAGAGCAAGGTACTATTGGCAAGAGACACTATATGGATTCATGAGTGTTGTCATTGATGGCAACAAAGTTCATCCCACCCATCTACAGAACATGGTGTGCCTATATCGGAAGTCAGATTGAAGGAGTGTTGTGATCTGGTAAGTAAGAATAGAGCATGCAATAGGGTCCGACAATTAGGTCCAGATCTCTCAAAGGAAGTATCCCAATAAAGTGTGGATTTGGGGAAGTCAATAGGAGTACATTGACTGGTAGATTCTAGGGATTGAACCTTCGGTGATGGAAGAGTGAAGAGACATAACCACTTGAGTGTTAGGTTTCTATTTGGCAGAATAGACAGAGGAAGAACTAACCGGTAGAGCACTAGACCTAAATCCAGATCAGATATTAATGGTGATCAAGCTTCCTGAGGTATCATTCATAACTGGCCGACATGATTGATGACTTTTATAAGCATCTCTTTGATCTGAATTACTTGGTATGCAAAGATTCAGCTGACTAATCAAAGTTTGGGAAAATATTGACTATTCTGGATGCTGACTAGAAAGAGGATGAAATCCTTTGTGCGGATATATATACCAGATATATTTGGATGTGAAGGTGTGTGTGGTGTATCAAGAAGTGTGAGAAAAGTAGAAGAGTAGTGTGAAGGTAGTAAGACAGGTCCAGAATGTAACAAGACAACAGCACCTAAGAGAGTGAGAATGAAGTGTAGCAGATCAATCTATTGAGCTTAACCAGAACTGAACCTTAGCATTTGAGAATGCTTCTCATCAGTTCAAGTATCTAGATTCCTTGTATAAACTATTATAGGTAGTGAGCCTCTTGTGAGCAATGTGCTAAGGCAGTAAGCCCTAATTGGCATGCGCCATTTGTTCTTTCTATTCTTCTAACAGAGAATACAATCTTGGGTTAATCACCCCGTGGTTTTTCCCCTAACAGGGTTTTTCACGTCAAAATCATTGTGTCATGTGTATTGATGTTATTTCCATTTCATGGTTATGTTTGCTTATTTAATTTAATACTACACTAATTGATAAGGAAATTTAGAAAGCTAAAATAATTAAGATAACTGATTCACCCCCCCTCTCAGTTATCAACAATTGGTATCAGAGCCAAGTTCCTCCAAAAAGAGCCTGACAGCTAGAGGAAGATCTGGGAACTCAAATGGATGTGTATGGTATGAGGGATCAACTTCAGTCTGCCCTAGATGATCTTGAGCAATCAAACTCTAAAGTCAATGAATTGAAGGAAAGACTCAAACAGGCTGATGATTTCATAAATGAACTAAAAGGGAAACTGAGTATCTCTATGAAAAAGAGAAAAGATCTACTTCAACAATTAGCAAGTCAAAGTGAAGACAATGGTACAAATGAAGATCTAAAGGAGAAAACCAAGTTATGTGAAAAGTTATCAAAAGAGGTCATTATAATAAGACATGAAATGGAATCAGGAGTTATGAAATTCACCCAAGAAATTGAAGAGAAAAGAAAAACTGAAGATGATCTAAGACAATCTCTCAAGGAGAAGTCAAAAGACTGCCACAAAATGGATAGAATAATCAGACATCTAAAATTTGATCTTGAAGATGCTAGAGAAAATGAAGAAAAACTTGAGGATCAAATTGACATTCTTAAAAAGGATCTTCAAACAACAAATGAATACAAAGAGAAATTCAAGATAAGTTCTGCTCAACTTGAAGTTCTTCTTGAACGCCAAAAGAGGTTAGATGACAAGCATGGTTTGGGATATGAGAAAGGTGAAAGGTCCGGATCCGGTCAGAAGAATTTTGGATCAGGAAATCAAAGGAACAGGCCTAGAAGACCTCCGATAAGGCAACCTAATGCTCAAAGACATCCATCCTTCAATGGATACTGCCACAACTACAATAATTTTGTCATAAAGCTAACCAGTGCAGAAAGAGAATAAATAGACTAATACATCCTTCTTCGGATAGTGTTTCAACTGCAAAAGGTATGGCCACAAATCTCATGAATGCAAAAATATGCAAATGAACAATTCATTCAATGGTAGATGCTTTGAATGCAATAGAATGGGACATATGGCTAATCAATGTAGATCAAGAGGATATCATTCAAATATGCAAAGAAATGTTGTTTGCCACAATTGCAATAGATCAGGTCATATTGCCAAATTCTGTAGAATCAAGAATCAAGACAAAAGGGGTCTGGTGCATCCTAATCAGAATCAAGACAAAGGAAAACAAAAAGTGAATGCAGATGAAGTTAAAAATGAGATGAACAAGATTTGGGTGAAGAGAAGTACAGAAATTGTAGGGGATGGATCCGCACCAGAATCTGGTGCTGATATTCCTTCCAGAAATTAAAAAGTGAGCTCTGGCTCAGGGGGAGACACAAGGAAAAACATTTTCCCCCAGCCAGTTAACTGGTGCCTAAAATTGGCACATGGGAAGTTGCAGAATAAAAGGATTTTGAGAGAAACATCTAAAGAAAGCTTGGTTAAGATATGGAAGATCTGCAGAAAGATTTGAAGAGTCTAATCTTCCAAGATTGATATGGTTTAACAGTCATCTATTAAAACAGGATTATTACAGTGAAATCTAGTATGATTCAAATTCAAGGCATCTTGTTCTGTGGATAGATCAAGTGTTTGGGGAAAGTAAGATAATTTGTTATTAATCACCAAGGATAATTTCAAGTATATCTCAGTGATCCGGAAAAAGATCTTTCTCAAAATAAGAACCAGGCAACCAGAATGACTTGAGTTGCACATTTATTGCAATATGAAATTAGAGTTTTCACAGAAATAAAAGGGTTCATTCGCTCGTCATTTGCACATTTGCATTCAAGAAGAAGAGAAAAGGAGCTTTGTAACTAATTATCTCAAACTCTCAAAAGATCAACTGTTAAAGTCGATTCACCCAACAAATTAATTCGGCTCATTCAGTGAACCCTAGAAGCGTAAAAGGTATTTTTCATTATTGAATATTTCTCTGCAAAATCTTTTGAAGATGTCTACACCGAATGTTGTAAAGATCATTGATAGGTTGCATCCTAAATTCAAGAAACATACATATAAATCCCTAGAAGTTTATCCCCTAGGCACCTTTTCAAGCATTCCGCATGGGGTTCTGCATGTAGAAGATAATAGGGCATATATTCATGTGAATATTGAAGAATTTGGGGAATCTAAGCTGGTTGATATCTATCACAAGCATTTGATAAATGACTCATTTGAACTCAAAACTCAATATAAAGCCATCTGGTACAAGCATTTTGCACAATGCATTCATTTCCCCTGTTTTGCAGAAGATGAATGGGTCCGGTATGTTCTAAGTAGAATGCATGATAACTTTATATTATTGATGAGACCATTTAAGATAACCAAGGATGCCATTAGGGTAGTAACCGGATTGCACTCATCTGGTGGGATTCTTGTTCTCAAATTTGTCAAGAATCAAACTGTGAGTGAAGCTACTGGATCAAAATTTGACAAAAGAGCAATGACAATAGAAGACATTACCGATCCAGATGTCAAGTTTGCCTCCATGATCATTGGTTATAAGATATATCACTCTAGCAGGGAAAATTCAATACCCAAAACTGCAATTTACACTACTTATGAAATGTTGAGGAAAAATGCAGATTATGATCTTTGTGAACTCCTTCTGAGCCAACTAATGGAAAACCTACAAAAGATCAAGAAGGACAAGAAGAACTCCTTCAAGTATGGTGGTCTGATACTGTGCTTGTTCTTCTACTTCATGAATGAGCTTCCCGGATCCAGTGGTTGGGTATGGCAGAATGATAGACCAGTAGCCATCCAAATTAGAGATTATATACATGGGCTTAGTGATGCCAAGGCACAAAATACAGCACTCGGGCTATTTCAAGAATTTTTAGAGCATGATGCAAGCAAGAGAGAGAATTCCCCAATCTTTAGTTGAAAAGTATAAAGATACAGTATGCTTTATGGTAGAAACTGATCAATGTCTAATGGAGGTAGTAGAGCCAAGAATAGTCTGGATCATGCCAATGGGGTATGAAGTAGATGAGAAAATTGTTGAGCTACATGTTCAACACATGATCAATCAATCCAAGGATCCTAAAGCAGAAAGGTTTGGAACCTTTGAAGAATTAAGTGTGAAGATCCATGTGGAGCTAAGACAACCGAAAATAAAAAGAAAAGTGAGGAGGGAAGTAGAAGAGTTTGCCAAGAGGCATGGAATTTCAAAAGAGGCTCTTGATGCAAATAGAGAAAAGACAGAAAGGGCAGAGAAAGAAAAAGAAAAAGTAGAGAAAGAAGGTGCTCCGATGGAAGTCCCCTCTCGGACCAGATCCTCTAAGACCTTTGCACCTACCACTGCAAAGAGCTCTAAGGCATCAAAATCAGAAGCAAAATTATCTGGAAAAGGTGAGAAGAGAACCAAGAAAAAAGCAACAAGATCTTACACAAGCCAAAAGGATGAAGAAGAGACAAAATCAAATGAGGAAGTAAATAAAATGAAGAAGAAAAGGAAAACATCCGGTGAACCTTCTGCTGAAGAAGTAATAGAAGAATTTGTTGAGAAACCTAGTCTGTGTATTGATGACATCATAAAATCAGTTACTGTGGATGGGAACCTTCAACCAATGGCTAAATTCTATGATGATTACAATGAAGCTGACCAAAAAATCTTGCAAGAAGCCATAGTTAGGTATTTGAATATCTACAACAAGGCTTTTATTGAAATCATATCTCTTATTCCCAAAAGCTTAGAAAAGGAATTAGAAATAAGAAAGAATAATGCTATGGCAAAGGATCTTGAGATTTGAGAACAAATAGCTATTCAGCTATATCCTTCAATCACTCCTAAGCAGAAGAATATGATCTTCAAAGATTGTAAGGATGAGTTCCGGAGCAAAGCTAGAATGAATCAGCTTATGCTTAGAGAAACTGACAAAGTAGCAAAAGAGACAGAAGAGATCCTCTAGAATGCATACAAAAGATTCAACATTCCTATTGTAGAGGACTTAGGAGATGATCCCTCTGCTATAGATGGTGAAGAAGAATCTACTGAGACAGTGGTAGAAGAGGTAAAGGAGACGGGTGAAGAAAAAGGTAAGGACTTAGATTCCTCTACTCCGGAAGAAGAGGTCCATGATCAAGCAAACATCTCTCCTCTGGTTTCCCCTATAGACTCTAGATCCAAAGAAAAAGAAAGAGTACAAGAGAAGATCAGTCAAGAAGCAAAAGAAAAAGAAGATGACAGTAGCAAGGCTGCAGAAGGAGAGAAAACTCCAACAGAGAAGGCCACAGATGATAGTGGTAAGGCTGCAGAAGGGGAGAAAATTCTGTCTCTGGTAAGAGACACAACAGAAGCAGTCAAAGAGTTCTTGACCAAAGAGATGATGGATTTTGATGAACCGGAATTGCTTCAAGGTCCATTCAATTTTGATTCCCTCTCTCCGGTCCAAACCATGAAACTAGCTTCCTTCACTCAAGCAAAGGCAAAAGAAAAAATACTGAAGTCTCACATGGAAGACTGTGAGCTCATAGAAACTACATCCGGTGTATTGGAAAAGATCATGCCATCCTTCCAAAAGGATCCTACAGCCTCCACATCCGGTAATCTAAAGTCTCTTGTAAATTATGTTAATACACATTTTGATTCTTTAGAGAAAGCAGCAGAAGAGAAAGTCAGGAAATAATTTTTGAATAAGAGATTCTCTGAAGTACAAGGTCTAATCTCAAATGACAGGAGAGTTATGGATATTGGGATAAAGAGTTTAGAAAATGCTCTCAAAGATGGCAGAAATATTTATAAATTTTGTTTATCTTGGCCCAAAGTGACCAAAGATGTTGATAAGATAGTAAAAGAGCAAGAAGATAAACTACTAAGTTTGTCTCAAAGTTTTGATCCTCTCTCATCTCCTATAATCAATCAAGAATGTCAGACTATTGCAGTCTTGAATGAAATTAAGAAACTTGAGAAGGAGTAGAAAAATAGAATAAGTAGGTTGAGTGAACTTAGAGGGATCATTATCCCTAAGTTAGAGGCCATGCATGAGGCCCTAAGTGATGCTCAGACTACAGCTCGGACCAGTGATCTGACAAATCTAAAAAGGGTAGAATCTTTTGCATTCTTGTTGAGTGGTCACATCTCAATTTTGGATAGGATGAAGATGAGTTGGGCAACAGAAGTGGTACAGCTAAAGACCACTTTTGTAGATATATTTTAGTATATGTAGGTAAAACATGTATATATGTTTTATGTGGCTAAGTATAGATTTTTTTTGGAAATTTTGGTGTGCGGACCCCACCCTTTGCCATTGATGTCAAAGGGGGAGTGAGGAGCAGTGAAAAATGAGGAATCTAGCTAAGGGGGAGCTCCAAAAAATGTACATAAGAATAGAGCATCAGCCAAGGGGGAGTATAGTGTGACACTTAGTCATTTTTTACTAAGTGTTGCCATCAATGCCAAAGGGGGAGATTGTTGGCAAGAGACACTATATGGCTTCATGAGTGTTGTCATTGATGCCAACAAAGTTCACCCCACCCATCCGTAGAACATGGTGTGCCTATACCAGAAGTCAGATTGAAGAAGTGTTGTGGTCCTGTAAGCAAGAACAGAGCATGCAGTAGGGTCTGACGATCAGGTCCGGATCTCTCAAAGGAAGTATCTCAGTAAAGTACAGATTTGGGGAAGTCAATAGGAGTAAATTGACTGGTAGATTCTAGGGATTGAACCTCTAGTGATGGAAGAGTGAAGAGACATAAGCACTTGAGTGTTAGGTTTTTGTTTGGCAGAATAGACAAAGGAACAACTAACCGACAGAGCATCAGACCTAAATCAGGATCAGATATTGATGGTGATCAAGCTTCCTGAGGTATCATTCATAACTAGCTGACATGATTGATGACTTCTATAAGCATTTCTTTGATCTGCATTACTTGGTATGCAAAGATTCAGCCGACTAATCAAAGTTTGGGAAAATATTGACTATTCTGGATGCCGACTAGAAAGAGGATGAAATCCTTTGTGCGGATATATATACCAGATATATTTGGATGTGAAGGTGTGTGTGGCATATCGAGAAGTGTGAAGAAAAGAAGAAGAGCAGTGTGAAGGCAGTAAGACAGGTCCGAAATGTAATAGGACAACAACACCTAAGAGAGTGAGAATGAAGTGTAGCAGATCAGTCTATTGAGCTTAACTGGAACTGAACCTCAGCATTTGAGAATGCTTCTCATCAGTTCAAGTATCTAGATTCCTTGTATAAACTATTATAGGCAGTGACCCTCTTGTGAGCAGTGTGCTCAGGCAGTAAGCCCTAATTGGCATGTGCCATTTGTTCTTTCTATTCTTCTAACAAAGAATACAATCTTGGGTTAATCACCCCGTGGTTTTTCCCCTAACATGGTTTTCCATGTCAAAATCATTGTGTCGTGTGTATTAATGTTATTTCCATTTCATGGTTATGTTTGCTTATTTAATTTAATATTGCACTAATTGATAAGGAAATTTAGAAAGCTGAAATAATTAAGATAACTGATTCCCCCCCTGCTCAGTTATCAATAGGTACTACTTTCCCACACTCTTTCAAGATGCATACAACTAGATGTGTAAGTGTGAATTGTGCCAGCAGTTTGTGGGAAAACCCAAGTTGGTGGCTCTACCACTTAAGCTGGTGGTTATTGATGAACCCTTTCAACAATGGGGTATTGATTTCAATGGAGCCGTGAATCCACAATCAAGTGTAGGGTATAGTTATGTTCTCACGGCTACTGATTACTTCACCAAGTGGATGGAAGCCATTCCTTTGAAGCATGCTACCTTAGAAATGGTTTGCAACTTCCTCAAAGAAAATATTATCTCAAGATTTGGGGTGCCTAGCAAGATAGTAGTAGATAATGCTACTTGTTTTTTGTCTCATGAGATAACATAATTTTGTTTTGAGTATGGGATCATTCTTGCTCATTCTTTAGACTATTATCCCCAAGGAAATGGTCAAGCCAAATCAAGAAATAAGAATTTGGTTGACATAATCAGGAATTTGGTTGATGAGAATCATAAAACTTGGCACAAGGCATTGTATGATGCATTGTGGGTAGATCGTATCACCCCCAAATAGGCAATTGGCATGTCTCCATTTTAACTTCTATATGGTCTAAATGCTGAAATACCTATCACATTAGAGTTGCCTGCTTTGAAGTTGGTCAAGTCAATTGAAGATGAAACTTTTGATAGTTCCATTGAAAAGCATGTTATGTTTCTTACTGAACTTGAAGAATAGCACGTGAAGGTGGTGGATCACATTATAGAATACCAAAGTCAAGTGAAGAAGCTTTTTGACAAGAAAGCAAAGTCCCGTAATTTCCAAATCAGAGATCAAGTTCTATTAATTTCAAGTTTGATCCTTTGTGGAGAGGTCCTTTTGTGATTCATCAGTTCTATGGTGAAAATAGCTTTCTTCTAGAGTATCAAGATGGGACACCCTTTCTGCTGCCTCATAGCAAACAACATCTGAAGCTTTTTATTTAGAGAAGCGACCGACAAGTTTGTGTAATTTGTATAGTTTAATGGTCTTTTCTTTCTTTATGTTGTTTTGTGTTGTGTTTGTCACCTGACTCTATAGCCCGATGGTTAGATGAAGGCACTTAGAGTTTTGGGATTCTTCTCCCTTTGATCATTTCAAAGGATGATCGAGGGAATCTCCCCAATTAGAGCTAGTTGTTATCCTCGAATTTTGCTTTCTCAAATTCCTGGGATAACCCCTATGAAACTTGTCCATTACATAGCCCATGTCCTCTAAGCACACAAATTGAGATAGTTCTAGGTCATCTCGGGCATGGTTTGATCCCTTGAGGAATCTTCTCATTTTGGGTTATTGTTCATTTTTGAATTTTTGCAATGTGTTTGCATTTTAAGAGTTAGTATTTTTTTTGTGTTAAGTGTAGAAGTTTAAACAATTTGCACTTATGCATGTTGTGTGTAGTTGTGGAGAATTTCTCCACAACTACACCTGTCATGTTGTTGCGGAGAAATTCTCCACAACTACACTCCTATAGCAACATGTATGGCCATTAATAGTCATTAATGAAAATTTTTTGAAATCTTTCTTCCCTATTTGTTTTCCATTTAGTTTCTTTTCTTCATTTGTCTTTAGTTGTTGCTGCGTTTTTTATCTCCCATGCCCTGTGCAAGCCGAATACTTGTTTCTTGGATTGTATCATCAGATTTTGACTTTGATTCATAGGTATGTCGACTTCTTCTCTTTCCTTTAAACTCTATGTTTTGTGTTGTTTAGGGCTTTGAATCAACATTAAGTTCTCTATATTCAAAACTCAAGATCTTGATGTGTAAGTTTTTGTGTTTTCATTTCATTTTGTTTTTTTGTGTTCTTTAAATCCTTGTTTCCCCTGTCGAAACCCTAGGTTTCGTTGTATTTGTTTTTACCTTGTTTATTGGTTTGTTCTATACATGTGAACATGTTCAGAGTTTTATCTCTGAACAACATGATCTTTGGATCATACGTTGTTCGGAGATAAAACCATGAACAACATGATATTTTCTCTACCCATCGATGAGATGTTGTGCAGGATTTAATCTTTGCACAACACCCAGTGTAAGGTGTTGTGCGGAGATTAAATCCTACACAACATCCTTAGCACCTTTTATATAAGTATAAACACTTAATGTGTTGTGCAGAGTTTATTCTCTGCACAACACCCTTGTAAGGTGTTGTGCGGAGAATAAAATCCCACACAACACCTACATACTGGTATAGTCACGGTTAGGAGGGCCCACAAAGTGAACAGTCCAGATCGTGTAGCAAGAGTAAACACAATGGAAGAAACTCAAATACAGGATACAATGAATGATCCAAATTCTCAATATATCATAGATTGAAATCACTTATATGTCGGCAACATGCGAGCTACAAAACAAGGGATCACAAGCTTGATTACATAATAGAAAGATATGGCATTGAAGCGCCTCTTCATAAAAAATCTAAGACTAAAACATCATATCATGATTCACTAATGATGATCTACTAATGAACTACTTTCCTATGAATCTACTAAATGTTTACATATCATCTTCAAGCTCAAGAATTCCTCCGCATCCACCCAGAAAGAAGTTACATTCTCCAATGAAGGTGTAACATGTGAAAATAAATAGGCCAGCCTTAAGCAATAGGTACTCCTTCGCAAATGATGGGAACTTGGTATAGATTTCAAGGAAGGTCGGCTAAGTCTTCAACAACCTTGAATGATGTTTCATTTTGCTCCACAAGCCACATGAATGCTTTGCAACCTTCTCTTTCAATTGGTTGTCTAAGACTGTCTAACTGCTCTATCCTGAGAAAAAAAATTGATCTTCTAAGAGCGATATATTTCTGGAAATTGATCCAAATGAGCTGAATTTTGGATATGATGTGCATGATGATGTTTAGAAGATAAATCCTACTCTACAAGAGCTGATGTGACAATTTAGAAAAATGCGGTACAAAATGCTAAAACTGCTATTGACAGAACTAAACTAGAATGAACTAGAAAATGAAAGAAACAAAGAAAGAATGCAAATATTTTTGGTTGATGCAAGATTGCTCTACAACCTGGGATGCTCCTGCATCAGACACCTAGGGTTGTGAAAAAAAGTGAGTCCCTCACTTTGCAGGGGCTAGAGGAAAACCAATATGGTCCACCTCAGCCTGAGAAATCCAAGTTGAGTCTTCTTCTAGTCTACCTTTCCACTTTACCAAGTATTCCTTGTATTGTTTTCTTCTGGTTCTGTGTGCAACTCTACTCTCCAAGATCTCTTCATTCTATTCCAGTGCTTGTTGTGGTAACTGATTCTTCAGATCTTCTCCAATGTTGTCACTGAACTCTCCTTCATGATACTGATATAGGTCTGTAATGTTGAAAATAGGTGATATACCTAATGTCTATGGTAGCTCCACTTCATATGCATTTCTTGAATCAAACTTCCTGAGTATCCTACATGGTCCAAACTTCTTCATCTTCAGCTTGTTATGTGTGCCTATTGGAAATCTCTCTTTCCTTAGATATACCATCACTTCATCTCCAACTGTAAACTCTTTGTATCTCCTCTTCTCATCTGCTTGCTTTTTATATTTACTGTTCATTTCCTCCAAATGCTTCGTAACCTAATTATGCAATGTCTCCATGTGTCCTACAAATTATTCTGCCTTTCACTTCTCTTATCCTCTATGCTAATGTCTCTCATCTCCACTACTCCTCTAGTGTTTACTCCTGTTACAATCTCAAAAGGTGTCTTTCTAGTACTTCTATTCACTAAATTATTGTATGCAAACGCTTCTTGTGATAAGATTAGATCCCAATTTCCTACCTTTTCTCCAACCAAACATCTCAACAAGTTACCCAAAATCCTATTTACTACCTTTGTCTATCCATCTATCTGTGGATGAAATGCTAAATTAAACTTTAGGTCTACCTTCATCTTCTTCCACAATGTCTTCCAAAAGTATCGAATGAATCTTGTATCTCTGTCTAAAATTATGCGCTTAGGTAATCCATGCAATCTCACAATCTCCTTGAAAAATAGGTCAGCTACATGAAATGCATCAATTGTCTTCTTACAAGGTATGTGTTAGGTCTCAAAAATGCAGGTTGCTGATCCTAAGAGGATGCCAGGCTCTATGTTTAGATTTGCAACATTTTTGAACTAACTTGACGAAATCAACCTTCAAGGTTTAGTGATTTCCTACACTTCAGGTCCTGCTACACCTAGGTGGGTGAACCTTGGGAATTAAAGCAGACTAAATGTAAATGTATTGACTAATTAAATCTATCTATAATGGCAAAGGGTGTAAGATAGATGAAAAGCTTGTTATTTGATTATATCTAATGTCTAGTGAATGGTTTGGTAGAGATTGTATAAGTAATATCAAGGTAAAAAAAAGATTTTAAAATGATGAATTTAAATAAGACCAGTGCTTTATTGGGTAACAGAGTCGAATGAAGGGCTTAGACTAGTGGCTTACAATGAGTACTAAATCTAATTGTTTGGCACAACTTTAGTTTATAACTTGTATAAACGTGCAAGGGAATGACTGACAAACTCTTTTTGATAATCCAACCAATATAATCAGATATCTTATAATTCACCAGAAGGTATTTTAATCCTTACTTGAAGGAACCAATTGAAGTGAATGAGCAAGAATAACAGATAATATTATCTTGGAGACAGAATGGCAATCCTAATTATATGGCTCTACTTAGTAATCCAAACTTAATACTTCCAGGCTATCGTGACTGATCAGAAGGATTTAATTCCTCAATTGGAAACCAATTTACTCAATCACACAGATATAGCAAATGTGTATTGAAAAATTAAATATATGCTTGATATATTAATTTGAATAACAAGGAAATATAGAACTGGAGACAACCACAGAATTGAGTAACTATAACAAACAATTGATGCCAAGATAGAACCACTGAATCAAAGAACTTCAATCTACTACTTCAAATAAAACATGCAACATAGTCTTTCTAAAACATTGTAAATTATATATATGTATATATATCCTACTGCTGATGATCTTTCAGCACCAATTGTTTAAACTTATATAGGTATTTCTATGAAGAGACATAACTCTTCAATAAGTCCTTTTGGGAATTTGACAAGATTAACAACCATTAAATAACTATGATTAGGCTCTATTCAGCCATAAGTAAATTTTAGCCGGATGGTCCAAGTACTCTTGATCTTGATGGGAATCAATAAGCTCAATGGCACTTCTTGTAATCATTTCAATTGTGACCATCTTCTCTAGGTGTTTGTAAGCTTCTCTAGATGCAGAATTCATGTCTTTAAGAGCTCCCATAGCCTCATGTAATATAATTTGACAATCAACATTCCACTCTTCCTTACTTTTTAGTTCTCCATCACTCTTAAATAAGGCGGGCACTCCTGCATTAGAAGCTTCAGCACCTTCCTTAGCATCACTTTTGAGTTGATCATAGTATTTCTGATGTTGCTCAATCAATGCTTTAGTATTGGAGATACTTGCATTGTCAGAAGCATCTTTACTTTGTATCTCATTCAACTTCTCCTGCATTCTCTGTTCGAGCCTTTCATGTTCTTTAATTGCTTTGTAATTCTGAGAGTAATGATCCCAAAATAGACTGAACTAGTGTATCATGTTTGCATGTCTACTCTATAGCACAGTGACAAGTGTATCTATCTAAATTTGCAATGCCTGATCTGGGGATAATGCTTGAGTGCCTTGTGAGCTTTCTCCCTGAGTCAATCTCTTTATTGATTGCCGAAAAGTACTCCTAACTGCATCCTTCAAGTAGTCATTTTCTTTTGTTAGTCTTTCACAGCTTAATTTATGTGCATCCCTTTCCTTGATCAACACTTGAGCTTGTGCTTTGTTTAATTTTGCAACATTGATGCCAATGTCTATTGTAATCAGAGGGTCAATTTTTCCTACTTTTAAAGTCATGACATGGCCGAAAGTCTTTTCAATATCTATGATGGTTGTTTTCTTATGAGGAGAATATAGCACCCATATCATCAATGAATTTTCATCATTATTGTATCTTGTACCCATATATACTTCATTAACTCCCTCTGGAGTGAGTTTATACTTATCATCTGCACTATTTAGAAAATTGTCAAAAACCAAAGTAGAATTCAAGTCAAGACCAGGAAAAATCATAACTCCTGCATCTTTAAGCAATTGTCTACCCATGCTAGGAGTCATATCCTGCATCTCTTTCTCTACTGTTACTTTCAGCATATCTAATAATTGTTTTTCATTATTAGCAGAGACATCATCCATTGATTCTCTAATTTCTTTTCCTTTGCATTTGTAGAAAAATGACTTAAATTCTTTTGAGTGAATAAATTTATCATCAGAAATGAAAGAATCATAGGCTATCTGACATGGATCCTCATTAGCAGACCCCTCCTCATCATGGATTACAACAGGGGGCTGATATTGTAGCATTTTCCTTTTGGACATTTCTACTGTTTTGTCTTGTGGCTCTTCTTGCTCCACCTATCCTTCAATTTCAGAGGATACAACCTCAATCTCTACTAGCTGCTTTTTCTTCTCACTTAGATCCCTTTTATACTTTTCTATCACCAACTCCACCTCAGCCTCTTCTAAATTTCTACTAACATCATCATGTGGACAAGGTATGTGCATGTATCCACTGAGATTTTGTTTTCTTCATGCAGAGTCAATAAAACCTTCAGGGTCAAACCCTTTCATTGCCTCAACACTCCTCATATTATAATGCATCAACTTATCCATAATCAGATTATAACCCTCTCTTGACACCACAGTAAAATCTCCAAAACATAAATTGCTGGGCATAAAGGATTGTTTATCATGTGAGCTCAAATGCATTACATTTGAGCAGTGCATCTGCCTAATTATCTCTAAATAAGCAATTCTTTCAGGGATAGTTTTGGGCAATATGAATGGAATGTCTTCAAAACCATATATCTTGATCATGGTAGCATCTTCAAAACAATACTAGTCTCCCCAATTATGAGTGATAGTAGGGGGCAACCAAAATCTCTTGGCCTGATGAACCTTTTTATCTCCATTGAGATCGAATATTCACAAGGGTGGCTAAAATATCTGTATAGTACTTTTACACAGTGTTCTTCAAATTGGGCATAACTGGAATGGGCATATCTACTGTCCCATATTCTAGTCCACATTTGTATTGGCAATTTTTCCCCCCTCTTATCTGCAGCAACAACTTTAAGTTCACTTGGCCATAACCCTACTTCCTGGCTAAAATACAACACCATGTGCATAAGCAGTGAATAATGCTCAAAAGAGCATGCTGGAGAATTGTTTTTTATTGCAGACAAGCCAGAATCTATTTTATTAGCAATATAGGCAGCATAGTCAAATTGCGTGGCATTATGACATTGAATGTCAGTAGCTATAACCATTAAAGGGATGGTCATGAACTCAAGGACCTCTGAACCAAGGACTTGGCCCACAGAATAATAAGTGTGCTATATATATGGTTCAAATATAGCTACATGAAAAGGAGGACCATCATTTTCAGTTAGAGGCATCACTTCTCCTTCAATTCTGGGCCTATGAATGGGCAACCTCCATCCATTGTAGGTTGTGTCCATTCTCCAATATTCCCTCTCCAGGTCTTCATAAATAATAGGAACAGTGCACAAATCATCTAGATTAAACACTTCACAAATGGTATTCTTTGACAAATGTACAATTGGCTCCCCCTGTGTGTTGCATATAGCTTTTAGGCTTGGGCTATATTGTTGGGCAAGTAGTTGGAGGAGTTCGACATTCAGGAATACATTAGGCATGACCAATTTTCCCAAATTCAAGTGCCATGGGTTTGACACAGGAGCATTCCCGAGCCTTCTATTATAATGGAATCTAAAAAGCTCATATCCTCTGATTGGGGTCCAGATATCTCCCAGGTGCTTACATTTATCTTCTAATTTTTCAACTTCTGCCCTAAGTTGAGCAGATCTTCTGGCCTTGGGAGTTGACCCAGGCAATTGATCAATTAAGTCCTGATTGAGTTTTCTATCTTTTATTTTTTCTTCAGGGGTTTGATCAGTTTTTTGTTTCTTAGATTTACTAGTTTCCCGTTGTGATTTTCTACCTTTTCCCTTTCCTGGAGTATCCATATTCAAATTTTGGTAGAAAATTCAAATACAGGCTATACACAATGGTTCGTATGTAAGTACATGTTGTTCTGTGGCTGTGAATGAAATCCTCTGCTTGCGCTTCAAGAATTCCTCTGTATTCTCTTTTTAGACAACTCTGTCAATTGTAATTATAATGATCTTAAAAGATTTCATCGCCGTTTGCATTTAATTGTCTGATCAATTCAATGTCATTCATCGCTGTGAAATGTCACATCACCATAACTCCTGTCATCAGCATGATTTTCAAAATGTCTGGGCGACCTTAATATCTTCTCATGGCACGAACAATCAATCGGCGTAACCCCTCAATTGTATTCCCGATGCTATGTTGAGTCATATCTTAAGTGGGCGTGACCATCGGTATGACTTCTTTCATCACCGTGTGTTTTAGATTTCCCTCCGATATAGTGAGTCCTACCAATATGACTATCGGTGAGGGTCTCACCGACATGTGTGACAACAATTGGTTATCGGGGAGATCAATACCATTAGGATAATATATTTATGTTTCCCCAAGCTTCGTCGTCTTCCCAATAATCTTCCATACTCTAATTCGGAATGACTATCTTAATATCTCACCGATATGTTTAAAACTTCTTATCAATGGGTGTGACTTTATTTCCATCAGAGTGAGATATACCATCGGGGTAATTCTTTTTAGATCACCCGATCACAATTATCTCCCCGATGGCCAGTTTACATTTCTTATCAGAGAGAATCTATCAAAGTGTCACCGACACCCTTTCATTGTTGTGACTTGTGAGTTGACAAGACGTTATTGCTTCATTCCGATATGTTAAGTTACGCTGATAGATATGTGTGTCGGTGTGACTCACACTGAAAGTGCCTTCTATTGTTTCGCCAAGAGACTGGATTATCGGAGACTTATTTATTTTTCATCCCGATGTTTATTTCTTGCCAATCGTTATTTTTTCCTTTGTCCTCGTAAGATATTCGGTGAGACTCTTGCCGATATATTTCATCAGTATGATATATACCATCAGGGTAGCTTTTAAAGGATCACTTGATGATTACTAGTTATACCGATCGGTGTGACTACTTGGTTCTCTTACCAATAAAAGGCCATCGATATTACTTCTATCGGCAACTCTTACAAATCTCTTTCTGATCTTTACTTCTTACATCAATAGTCATTTTCATTGATTTCTTATATACCGGTATAAGCAACACAAAGTCTTGCCGATATATTGAATTTTAATTAATTTTGCATTGCTTAGCCATGAACATCTTGTGGGATGTATCAAATTTTTGCTATGGTTTTGAGATGTTTTATGATTTTGCTCAAATATGGTGAAGTGAAAATACAATAAAAAAAAGTTAAATTTTTACTGTCCCAACAGTGGCTTTGTCTGGGATGTATACTTCCTGTGAGTATAACAAGAATTCAGATCTCCTGGGGAAGTAGACCACATGTTTTTATTCATTTGGAGTGATGATTTTATGAAAAATGGAAAAAGGGGAGTGACAAATGATGGGGAATGGGAATTATTCCTAAACTACTGTGCATGGAATAAAATATTTTTGAGAATTGTTTGAGGGTTGTCCATGCACTAGCAACGCTCAATCCTCCTTGTACATGTTTATGAAAAGAACTGCTTCAAGTATTGCCCATGTACAGGCAATTCCTGCTCTTCTCCAGACATATTCTGCAAGTAATAAGAGTCATCACCTCCTTTGCTAGTGATAACAAAAGGACCTAACCATAGGGCTTCAAACTTTCCATGCTTCCCTTTGTCTTGACACCTTGCATTCCACATTAATACTAGATCATTTATTTCAAACTTTCTATCTTTGGTCTTTTTGTCAAAGAGATATTTTACTTGTGATTGTAGCTTAACATTCTGCCTTTGAGCTGTTCGTCTTGTTTCATCAAGTTCTGCCAGATGTTCCAACCTCTCCTCCATGGGTTCAGAATTGTTCAAGTCTTCCTGGAGAATGAATTTGTATATCGATATAAGATTTTCCAATGGTAATCTTGCTTGTATTCCATATACCAACTCAAATGGAGATCTCCCAATTGCTCTCTTTATAGTAATCCTATCAGCCCACACTGCCATTCTTAATTTTGAATCCCAAGCCTTTTTATTTCTATCCAACATTCTTTTTATGATTTTCAGGAGGCTTTTGTTACTTGATTCTGCTTGTCCATTTGCCTGTGGATGATAGGGGGCGGCATAGGAGACAGTGATGCCATGCGTACTGCAAAATCCTTTGAATTCATCTAATCTAAAACACATCCCATTATCTGTAATTAATCTCACTAGGGTGCCAAATCTGAATATGATATTTTCCATTAGAAAGTTAATCACAACCTTACTTGTTGCCTGTTTAGTTGGGATCTCTTCCACCCATTTTGTAAAGTAATCAGTTGCTACTAAAATCCATCTGTGCCCCCCACCTGATTTCTCAGAAATTTCACCTATGAAATCAATGCCCCACTGATAAAATGGAGCCTCAACTTGCATGGGTTTTAAGGGTAGTGCTCCCTGATATTTTAACTTTCCTGAGAATTTTTGGCATGCTTCACATTTCCTAGTGTAATGGTATGAATCATTAAAAACTTGAGGCCAATAGTATCCGGCCCTCAGGATCTTGTGGGCTATAGTCCTTGCTGAGAAATGGCCTCCACACATGCCCTCATGTAACTCCTTCATAATATGTTTTGATTGATATTCATTCAAGCATAATAGTAAAATCCCATCTCTATTTTTCCAGTAAAGATCCCCATTAATGAGTACATATTTTGAAGCTTGCAGTTTGAGTGTCCTCCTTTTGTTGTCATCATACCCTTCAGGACACTTCATATATTTTAGATAATATATTACATCAGCATACCATGGAGTATGCTCAATACTGGTACTTGCATCAGCAGTACATATCTGAGAAGCTTCAAGATTACTCTCAGCCATTAATTTGGCAAGACCCTATCCTCTCACTAATTTAGTGATCTGGATTTCAATATTGAATTCCTGAATCCTATTTATCCACCTACATCTCCTACCAGTGACTTCGGTCTGGACCAATACATCCTTGACTGCAGCATTAGGTACATATGCTATGATTTTGGCTCCCACCAAGTATGGTCTAAATGTTTTTACTGCTTTTACCAATGCATATGGCTATTTTTCAACAATGTCATACTTTAACTCTACATTCTGAAGGGATTTGCTAAAAAATGAAATAGGCTGTTCATATCCATCACTATTTTTTTGCAATAGCACTACTGCAACTGTATGATAGGAGGCAAATGAAAACAATTGGAATGATTTATTGAAGTCAGGGGACACTAAGACTGGGGCTTGCTTGATTGCCCTCTTAATATTGGCAAATGCTTCTTCTATTTCTGTTGTCCATTTCACTTCTGAGTTCTTCTTCAGCATCTTTGATATAGGGCAAACAATTTCTATAAAATTTGGTATAAATCTCTGACAAAATTAATCTGACCAAAAAATGATTGTATAGATTTTACATTTTTTGGAATAGGCACTTGATCAATTGCCTTTACTCTTTCAGGGTCTATTTTTACTCCTTCCTTCGAGACTATATGGCCAAGCAATTTTCCTTCTGTTACTACAAAATGACACTTCTTAGGGTTCAATGATATCCCATACTCTAGGGCTTTGATAAATATTTGCTCTAAGTGTGTGCAATGATCCTCAACCCTTTTGGAATATGCTGTCAAGTCATCCTGATATACTATCATAATCTTATTTATTAACTCAGCAAAAGCCATATCCATTACTCTTTGGAATGTTGCTCCAGCATTAGTTAATCTGAATGGCATTGTCAAATATACATATGTTCCCCACGGAGTGGTGAATGCAGTCTTAAATTGTTCTAACTCCTTGACTTTTACCTGATTGTAACCCGAGAAGCCATCCATCATTGACAACAATTCACATCCAGTAACCTTTTGTAGTATTGCTTCCATATTGGGGAGAGGATAATTATCCTTGAGAGAAGATTTATTCAAGTTTCTGAAATCCACACATAGTCTAATATCACCATTCTTTTTCCTAACAGGTACTAAATTTGAAACCCAAGAGGAATGTCTAATGGGTTTAATTATAGCTCCATCCCTCAACTTTGTAAGTTCTTCTAGCATTTTAGGAGCTAATGTAGGATTGATTGGCCTTTGTTTTTGCCTGAATGGTTGAGCATCTGGCTTTAGTGGTATCTCATGTTGAAATAGATCCTCTCTATATGCCTTTAAATCATCATATGACCAAGCAAATACATGCCTAAACTTTCTGAGTAAGTTGATGATTCTGCTCCTGATTTTTGGGTCAAGATTTCTTCCAATATACACATTCCTTGGGGCTGCTTGTGTCCCCAAATTGATTTCTTCAAGGTCATTAGGTATCACTGGTGTGTCTTTTTATATCTGTCATGCCTATCAAATGCCTTTTCTAATGCTATAAGTCCTTTAGGTATCTTATTTGTTTTCAACTGGACTATCTCTTGACCAAAAAGGGTTTCCTTCCCATCATGTTCTTCTACAAATGCATTGAAATCAATCTCTTGATTTTCATAATAATTAGCACAATGTAAGAAATTGATTATATCAGCATCATTATCAAACACTTGCCAGTTATGTATATTATCTGGGATGGTAGGTCAAGTTTTGAATTCAACCTCTGTAATTCCTCCTAATGTGACATCATCCCTCTTCAATGCGATATTTGCTAAAAAATCTGCCATAATGTTTTTAGACCTATCAACCCAGTTGATTGAAAAGGCATCAAACAATTCAATATTATCCTAGACTACATTTCTGTACTGTCTTAGCCTTTTGTTTTTTGATAGGTATTTTTCTCTTACTTGGGAAATGACCAATTCAGAATCACCATAGACAGCTAACTTTTTTATTTTATGCTTAGTGGCTATGTTCAAACCAATGAGCAAAGCTTCATACTCAGCTACATTATTTGTGCATTCAAATGTCAATAGAAAAGAGTATTTGAAAGTTTTACCTCTTGGTGAAATGAAAACTACTCCAGCCCCATTTCCTATTTTGCTACATGCACCATCAAAATACATCTTCCACACATCATTTTCTTCTTTCATAGATTCAGTGTGTATTGGATCAGTGTTACACAATTCTGGTGTATTTTCTCCAACTTTGAAGACTCCTAAATCTATATCACAAAAGAAATTTATTTGATGCCGATCCAATCTTTCTATAATATTGTCATACCTTGGCTCTCTGCACAACTTGATTTCTTTGCCTCCCACTAGTATGGTGGCATATGATAAGTCCAACTGAACATTCCCTTCTGCCATTGCAGCCCATTACCTTGATAGGAGCATTCCATAATACGGTGGGATGTCAACCACAGTAATATCAATGTTATAAGTTGCTTCAGGGTGTGAGGCAAGCTTTATCTCCACATCCCTCATAATACCAACTACTGGGATAGATCTGTTATCCATTGCATAACACTAGCCAAATGTAGTATCAACCCACATTCCCAATTCTTTCATAACTACTATAGGCATAATGTTCATGGCAGCACCTGAATCAATCATGCAATTCCTGACTATCCTGTTCTTGATTAATAGTGTAGTGTAGAATGGATCTACCTGTGAGGGATTTTTTGTCAGTGTATCACCAAGGTATACCTCAGGCATTTGGAATGTTTGCTGATGAACATTATTTGTTGTATTTTCATGTCCTTTATACTTTTGACTTGGTGTATCAGAAATCAACTTAGCAACTGTGCTCCTATATTTATCTATCTTCATCATCTCTAGGAGTGGAACTAATATTTTTACCTGAGACACTGCATGAGCAATGTCAAAAGAATGGGTCATAGTCTGGTCATTCTTTACTATTTTTGTATTATCCTTTTCTTGATTTTGTAAATTTTCTTTCACTTTACCTTTACCACCCTTTTCTAGTTCTTTAGATGATGATTTTGTATTATTCTTTTTGTTATTCTGATCTTTTATAAACACACTCTTAGGAGTTCCTTGTTCAATGTTCATTGTTCTATTCCTTAAGTTGTAAGTGTTTCTGGCTGGAGCTATTGCAGCTACTGTAAGAGCTTCTCTTTTATCCTCAGTAGGCTTTCTCCATTGACCATATGGTTGATTGTTATAACAAATAGGTTGCTCATAACTATCTTCCTGATCTGAGAACACTTCTTGTTCTCCCATGTTGATATGGTGCCTCTGGTTTCCTACATCATACTCATATCCTTCCTCCTCTTAAGAAGAGTAATCTTCAGTCACCACACATGGTGTATCCTGCATCATATTTATGGTGTGGTTATCTCTATTTATAATTGTATTTGTATAACATCTCTTCTTGTTGTACTGATTTAGCTACCTCACAATATTCAGGTAAATGTGGTAGATTGCACACCAAACACCAAGGCTTATTTTCTACCATATGTGCCATGTTTCTTTTCAGGGGATCAAGAGTATCCTTACCATACTATTGCTTTTTGCTGTTGTCAATGGGTCTCCCATCCTTCCAATTTGTATTGTAGGGCATATCGTGCAACCTAGGCCTTTCATGCCTATGTTGACCCTCTAGTTTAGTTTGCTGAACATTCGAGTTCTGAGGATTTCTATGGTTGTCTCCCTTACTAACCATTCCTACAGCCTTCCTATTATTTTCAATGGTTAGGGCCACTTTCTGTGCTTTTGCCAGGGTTGCAGGACACCGATTTCTAAGCTCGTACCCTGTTTTGGGGTCAAATGCTTTCATATAAATACTCAATGCTGCTGGATTAGATAGCTTGGCTCCATGTGGTACCTTATTATGCAACTTGGAAAATTTTAGGTTGAAATCATATACTGATTCATTTTGATACTTCTGTATACTTATCAATTCATGTAATGCAAACTCAGGGGCATATTGGTTACCATACTGGTCCTTAAACTGGTTATGGAAATCAGTTATTGAACTGATTGAGGCATTAGGAAGGCTGTTAAACCAGTCTCTGGCATCTTCAGTGAGGGACATCATGAATAACCTCATTCTAATATCTTCCCAATCCATACCAATATCCTGCACGAAAGCATTGAAACTTCTAATATGATCTTCCGCTGATATTGCATTGTTTCCAATAAACTTGGGAACCATATTTCTCCAAGTACTATCCATAGGATATGGATACAACTGATATCCAGTTAAATCAAATTGACTACATATATTTGCAAGGTTTTGAGGTGGAAAGTTCATGGGTGGTGGATTGGGATAGTAATTATATCCACTTGGTAGCTGATGATAGGCATATTGCTGCTGTTGGTTCATGTGAGGATTCATGTAGGGATTTTAAGGTCTATAATATTGTTGGCCAGGGGGTGGGTAAGTATTTGCCATATGTTGAGATGCATTATGTATGGGAGGTGGTCTAGGGTTTCGGGGTATGGTATTTTGATGATTTCTAGATGCATGTGAATTTGAAATTCCACCCGTGTTTTGCTGTGGAATTCTGGAATTGTTTCCCCTATATGGAGGTACATATTTTGGGGGAACTGTTTCAGCTTTATTTCTCATCTGTTGATTTTCTTGCTGCAACAACCTTTCTTTTTCCTATATCTCGAACCTTTCAAGTTTTTCCCGGAGCCTAAGCACCTCCTGTTGCTCTTAACTCATACTTCCTAGATTTTCTGAATTGTTATTTATTTCTTGATTGTCATTCATTCCTTGATTTGAGAATCCATATCCTATCCCTTCTCCCTGATGTAATGACATTTTGAAATCATATTCAGCTTGTTTTTGATCAATATCCCTCATGACCTACGCTTCATACTCACGCTATTCTTGAGGATCCAATTTGTATCTTGCCAAAATATCATCAGTTTCTCCATTGAGATTCTCATTTGAATTATGCAGAGGTGTGAATTTATTGTGAATTGAAATAGTTTGTTCTGCATTATTCTCTTGGGTATCCTGGTTATTATCTTGGTGAGAATAATTTGAAGTTCCATTTCTTTTAGGAATGTTTCTAGGTGGTGGGGATGACTGCAATTTCTTGCCTTCCATCTTGGATCTCCTACGATCCATTTGGTATTAACTTCTTATGTTATAACTGTAACTAGAGTCGCCACCTATTTAGTAAATAGGAAAAGTTTGTGTTTTATCTTTAGGGGTTCTTGTTTCCAGCAGAGTTACCAAATCAAAGTTTCTAAAATGACTCTATAAAAGGCATGATTAGTTTCTAAGGTCTTTTATTTAGGGTCCCCAATAGAGTTGCCAATTTGTTAGGTCTCAAAAATGCAGGTTGCTGATCCTAAGAGGATGCTAGGCTCTATGTTTACATTTGCAACATTTTTGAACTAACTTGACGAAATCAACCCTCAAGGTTTAGTGATTTCCTACAGTTCAGGTCCTGCTACACCTAGGTGGGTGAACCTTGGGAATTAAAGAAGACTAAATGTAAATGTATTGACTAATTAAATCTATCTATAATGGCAAAGGGTGTAAGATAGATGAAAAGCTTGTTATCTGATTATATCTAATGTCTAGTGAATGGTTTGGTAGAGATTGTATAAGTAATATCAAGGTAAAAAAAAGATTTTAAAATGATGAATTTAAATAAGACCAGTGCTTTATTGGGTAATAGAGTCAAATGAAGGGCTTAGACTAGTGGCTTACAATGGGTACTAAATCTAATTGTTTGGCACAACTTTAGTTTATAACTTGTATAAACGTGCAAGGGAATGACTGGCAAACTCTTCTTGATAATCCAACCAATATAATCAGATATCTTACTAGAAGGTATTTTAATCCTTACTTGAAGGAACCAATTGAAGTGAATGAGCAAGAATAACAGATAATATTATCTTGGAGATAGAATGACAATCCTAATTATATGGCTCTACTTAGTAATCCAAACTTAATACTTCCAGGCTACCATGACTGATCAGAAGGATTTAATTCCCTAATTGGAAACTAATTTACTCAATCACACAGATACAGCAAATGTGTATTGAAAAATTAAATATATGCTTGATATATTAATTTGAATAACAAGGAAATATAGAACTGGAGACAACCATAGAATTGAGTAACTATAACAAACAATTGATGCCAAGATAGAACCACTGAATCAAAGAACTTCAATCTACTACTTCAAATAAAACATGCAACATAGTCTTTCTGAAACATTGTAAATTATATATATTTATATATATCCTACTACTGATGATCTTTCAGCACCAATTGTTTGAACTTATATAGGTATTTCTATGAAGAGACATAACTCTTCAATAAGTCCTTTTGGGAATTTGACAAGATTAACAACCATTACATAACTATGATTAGGCTCTATTCAGTCATAAGTAAATTTTAGCCAAATGGTCCAAGTACTCTTGATCTCGATGGGAATTAGTAAGCTCAATGGCACTTCTTGTAATCATTTCAATTGTGACCATCTTCTCTAGGTGTTTGCAAGCTTCTCCAAATGCAGAATTCATGTCTTTAAGAGCTCCCATAGCCTCATGTAATATAGTTTGACAATCAACATTCCACTCTTCCTTGCTTTTTAGTTCTCCATCACTCTTAAATAAGGCGGGCACTCCTGCATTAGAAGCTTCAGCACCTTCCTTAGCATCACTTTTGAGTTGATCGTAGTATTTCTGATGTTGCTCAATCAATGCTTTAGTATTGGAGATACCTGCATTGTTAGAAGCATCTTTACTTTGTATCTCATTCAACTTCTCCTGCATTCTCTGTTCGAGCCTTTCATGTTCTTTAATTGCTTTGTAATTTTGAGAGTAATTATCCCAAAATAGACTGAACCAATGTATCATGTTTGCATGTCTACTCTGTAGCACAGTGACAAGTGTATCTATCTAAACTTGTAATGCCTGATCTGGGGATAATGCTTGAGTGCCTTGTGAGCTTTCTCCCTGAGTCAATCTCTTTGTTGATTGCCCAAAAGTACTCCTAACTGCATCCTTCAAGTAGTCATTTTCTTTTGTTAGTCTTTCACAGCTTAATTTATATGCATCCCTTTCCTTGATCAACACTTGAGCTTGTGTTTTGTTTAATTTCACAACATTGATGCCAATGTCTGTTGTAATCAGAGGGTCAATTTCCCCTGCTTTTAAAGTCATGACATGGCCGAAAGTCTTTTCAGTATCTATGATGGCTGTTTTCTTATGGGGAGGATATAGCACCCATATCATCAATGAATTTTCATCATTATTGTATCTTGTACCCATATATACTTCATTAACTCCCTCTGGAGTGAGTTTATACTTATCATCTGCACTATTTAGAAAACTGTCAAAAACCAAAGCAGAATCCAAGTCAAGACCAGGAAAAATCATAACTCCTGCATCTTTAAGCAATTGTCTACCCATGCTAGGAGTCATATTCTGCATCTCTTTCTCTACTGTTACTTTCAGCATATCTAATAATTGTTTTTCATTATCAGCAGAGACATCATCCACTGATTCTCTAATTTCTTTTCCTTTGCATTTGTACAAAAATGACTTAAATTCTTTTGAGTGAATAAATTTATCATCAGAAATGAAAGAATCATAGGCTATCTGACATGGATCGTCATCAACAGACCCCTCCTCATCATGGATTACAACAGGAGGCTGATATTGTAGCATTTTCCTTTTGGACATTTCTACTGTTTTGTCCTGTGGCTCTTCTTGCTCCACCTATCCTTCAATTTCGGAGGATACAACCTCAATCTCTGTTAGCTGCTTTTTCTTCTCGCTTAGATCCCTTTTATACTTTTCTATCACCAACTCCACCTCAGCCTCTTCTAAATTTCTACTAACATCATCATGTGGATGAGGTATGTGCATGTATCCACTGAGATTTTGTTTTCTTCGTGCAGAGTCAATAAAACCTTCAGGGTCAAACCCTTTCCTTGCCTCAGCACTCCTCATATTATAATGCATCAACTTATCCATAATGAGATTATAACCCTCTTTTGACACCACAATAAAATCTCCAAAACATAAAGTGTTGGGCATAAAGGATATTTTATCATGTGAGCTCAAATGCATTACATTTGAGCAGTGCATCTGCCTAATTATCTCTAAATAAGCAATTTTGTCAGGGACAATTTTGGGCAATATGAATGGAATGTCTTCAAAACCATATATCCTGATCATGGTAGCATCTTCAAAACAAAACTAGTCTCCCCAATTATGAGTGACAGTAGGGGGCCACCAAAATATCTCGGCCTGATGAACCTTTTTATCTCCATTGAGATCAAATATTCACAAGGGTAGCTAAAATATTTGTACAATACTTTGACACAATGTTCTTCAAATTGGGCATAACTGGAATGGGCATATCTACTGTCCCATATTCTAGTCCACATTTGTATTGGCAATTTTCCCCCCGTCTTTTCTATAGCAAAAACTTTAATTTCACTTGGCCATAACCCTACTTCCTGGCCAAAATACAACACCATGTGCATAAGCAGTGAATAATGCTCAAAAGAGCATGCTGGGGAACTATTTTTTATTGTAGATAAGCCAGAATCTATTTTATTAGCAATATAGGCTGCATAGTCAAATTGCCTAGCATTATGACATTGAATGTCAGTAGCTATAACCATTAAAGGGATGGTCATGAACTCAGGGACCTCTGAACCAAGGGCTTGGCCCACAAAATAATAAGTGTGCTGTATATATGGTTCAAATATAGCTACATGAAGAGGAGGACCATCATTTTCAGTTAGAGGCATCACTTCTCCTTCAATTCTAGGCCTATGAATGGGCAACCTCCATCCATTGTAGGTTGTGTCCATTCTCCAATATTCCCTCTCCAGGTCTTCATAAATAATAGGAACAGTGCACAAATCATCTAGATTAAACACTTCACAAATGGTATTCTTTGACAAATGTACAATTGGCTCCCCCTGTGGGTTGCATATAGCTTTCAGGCTTGGGCTATATTGTTGGGCAAGTAGTTGGAGGAGTTCGACATTCAGGAATACATTAGGCATGACCAATTTTCCCAAATTCAAGTGCCATGGGTTTGACACAGGAGCATTCCTGAGCCTTCTATTATAATGGAATCTAAAAAGGTCATATCCTCTGATTGGGGTCCAAATATCTCCCAGGTGCTTACATTTATCTTTTAATTTTTCAACTTCTGCCCTAAGTTGAGCAGATCTTCTGGCCTTGGGAGTTGACCCAAGCAATTGATCAATTAAGTCCTGATTGAGTTTTCTGTCGTTTATTTTTTCTTCACGGGTTTGATCAGTTTTTTGTTTCTTAGATTTACTAGTTTCCCCTTGTGATTTCTACCTTTTCCCTTTCCCAGAGTATCCATATTCAAATTTTGGCAGAAAATTCAAATACAGGCTATACACAATGGTTCGTATGTAAGTACCCATTGTTCCATGGCTGTGATTGAAATCCTCTACTTGTGCTTCAAGAATTCCTCTGTATTCTCTTTTTAGACAACTCTGTCAATTGTAATTATAATGATCTTAAAAGATTTCATCGCTGTCTGCATTTAATTGTCTGATCAATTCAATGTCCTTCATTGCTGTGAAATGTCACATTGCCATAAATCCTGTCATCGGCATGATTTTCAAAATGTCTGGACGACCTTAATATCTCCTCATGGCACAAACAATCAATCGGCGTAACCCCTCAATTGTATTCCTAATGCTATGTTGAGTCATATCTTAAGTGGGCGCGACCATCAGTATGACTTCTTTCATCGCCGTGTGTTTTAGATTTCCCTCTGATATACTGAGTCCTACCGATATGACTATTAGTGAGGGTCTCACCGACATGTGTGACAACAATTGGTTATCGGGGAGATCAATACCATCGGGATAATATATTTATGTTACCCTGAGCTTTGTCATCTTCCCGATAATCTTCCATACTCTGATTCGGAATGACTATCTTAATATCTCACTGATATGTTTAAAACTTCTTATCAATGGGTGTGACTTTATTTCCATCGGAGTGAGATATACCATTGGGGTAATTCTTTTCAGATCACCCGATCACAATTATCTCCCTGATGGCCACTTTACATTTCTTATCGGAGAGAATCTATCAAAGTGTCACCGACACCCTTTCATTACTGTGACTTGTGAGTCGACAAGACGTTATTGCTTCATTCCGATATGTTAAGTTACGCCAATAGATATGTGTGTCGGTGTGACACACCAAAAGTGCCTTCTATTGTTTCACTAAGAGACTGGATTATCGGAGACTTATTTATTTTTCATCCCGATGTTTATTTCTTGCCGATGGTTATTTTTGCCTTTGTCCTTGTAAGATATTCGATGAGACTCTTGCCGATATATTTCATCGGTATGATATATATCGTCATGGTAGCTTTTAAAGGATCACTCGATGATTACTAGTCATACCGATTCGTGTGACTGCTTGGTTCTCTTACGGATAAAAGGCCATCAGTATTACTTCTCCTTTCAGCAACTCTTACAAATCTCTTTCCAATCTTTACTTCTCACACCGATAGTCATTTTCATTGATTTCTTATATATCGGTATAAGCAACACAAAGTCTTGCTGATATATTAAATTTTAATTAATTTTGCATTGCTTAGCCATGGACATCTTGTGGGATGTATCAAATTTTTGCTATGGTTTTGGGATGTTTTATGATTTTGCTCAAATATGGTGAAGTGAAAGTACAGTAAAAAAAAGTTAAATTTTTACTGTCCCAACAGTATGAAATGTGCCATCTTTGAAAATTTGTCCACCACTATAAATATAGAATCATGTCCTCTCTATGTCTTTAGGAATCCCAATATGAAATCCATACTTATGTCTTCCCAAGGTCTCTTTGGTACTGTCAAAGGTTTATACAATCCAGTATTCTGACTACTCCCTTTTACAACTTGGGATTCTCTACAACTCTGCACAAGCTTCCTTACATCCTTATATATCTGAGGCCAAAAGTATTTTTCACTTACCAGAGCCACTTTCTTATCAATTCTAAAATGTCCCGCTAATCCACCACTATGTTTCTCCTTTTTCAAATTATCTCTCATTAAACTCCTAGGGATATACAATTGATTTCCTTTGAACAACATATCCTCCTAAATTAAATAATCTAACCACTTATTTCTATCTGTAACAACAGGTTCCTTACATGCTTTCCAAGGTTCTGCAAAATCAAGATCTTCCTCATACATGTGCTTCAACTCATCAAAACCTAATACTTCAACTCTCATCTCTATCAACAAATTCCTTCTTCTACTCAATGCATCAACAACTTTGTTTGATTTCCCACTCCTATGCTTCAATACAAAAGTGTAACTCTACATCAACTCCACCCATCTCATATGTCTTTGATTCAACTTACCTTGACTATTCAGATACTGCAAAGCTTGGTGATCTGTATACAACACAAATTCCTTAGGTAACAAGTAATGTCTCCACTTCTTCAAAGCTTGAACTATTGTATAGAACTCTTGATCATAAATTGAATATCTTCTTCTTGCATCATTCAACTTCTCACTAAAATATGCTATAGGTCTACCTTCTTGACTTAATAATGCTCCTATTGCATTTCCACTTGCATCACAATCTACTTGAAATACCTTATTGAAATCTGGTAATGCAGCTAACACTGGTTGTTCTGTCACTTTCTACTTCAATAACTCAAAACTTTTATTTGCACCTAATGTCCACTTAAAATCCCTTCTATCACCTCTCGTTATCTCTGTCATAGGGTTACATATTGAACTAAAATTTCTGATGAACTTCTAGTAGAAACTAGCTAATCCATGAAATGATTTGACTTCTCCAATGTTCTCAGGTGTAGGCCATTCAACAATTGCTCTAACTTTCTCAGGGTCCAACTTCAATCCTTTCACAAAAATCACAAATCCCAAGTATACCAATTCTTCCTTCATGAAACTACACTTCTTAATGTTTATCAGCAATTTCTCTTCTCTCAATCTCTGCAAAACTTGTCTCGGGTGCTGCAAGTGTTCTTCCTTTATCTTACTGAAAATCAAAATACATCCAAGTATACAATAACAAACTTACCCAAGAATTTCTTCAAAACTTCATTCATCAATCTCATGAAAGTACTCGATGCATTTGTCAATCCAAAAGGCATCACTAACTACTCATACACTCCTTCATTTGTCTTGAAAGTAGTTTTCCATTCATCTCCTTCTCTGATTCTGATCTGATGGTATCTACTCTTCAAGTCTATCTTTTTGAAATACTTTGCTCCACTCAAACAATCCATAATGTCATCCATCCTAGGCAATGGGAATCTATACTTAACTGTGATCTTGTTGATTGCTGTAGAGTCAATACACATTCTTTATTCTCCATCCTTCTTTAGTGCTAGCACTGCGGGTACTGCACAAGGGCTTAATCTTTCTCTGATCAATCCTTTCCTCAACAATTCTTATATTTGTCTATTCAATTCTACATTCTCTACTAGTGTCATTTTGTGTGCTTCTTTGTTAGGAAAACTAGCTCTAGGAATAAGATCCATATGATGACTGATACTCTTGATTGGTTGTAATCCTTTAGGTACATTATCTGATAGGATGTCTTCATACTTTGTCAACAATTCAGTTATCTCCTCTACCTATGATTCTTTATTTTATGTCTTTAGGGTTCCAGGCTTCTTAGGAATCAAAGTATAATACATATTCTCATGTCTCAAACCATCCAAAAATTTCCTTCCATCTACCAAACAGATTCTAGCATTCCCACATACTTCACTCTTAGGTTCATCTTCCAAAGGAATCAATGTGATCTTTCCATTTGATACTATAGTGTAAGTATTCTTTCTCCCATCATGTATAGATTTTCTATCATACTGCCATGGTCTACCCAACAATATATGACATACATCCATAGGCATAATATCACACAACACTTCATCATGATAAGATCCAATATGAAATTTCACCAAACATTGTTCACTCACTAGTACCTTATGATCATCTTGAATCCATGCTATCTAATATGGCTTAGGGTGTTTCAATCTCTCCAGGTTTAGCTTAGTCACCATCTCCTTTGAAGCTAAATTATCTAAACTACCACTATCAATTACAACCTTACAACATTTATCTCCAGATTTACATCTGGTCCAGAACAAAATTTTCCTCTGTGGTGTTTCCTCATTTGTCTCTGCTTGAAATAGTGCTCTCCTCATGACTAATGATTCTCTCTTCTTTGGTTTTCCAACTGAACTAGGTGATCCAACAGGTTCTTCTACATAGGCTGCTCTTCCACTATTCTATGTCTTCTTACTTGTACTTCCCTGATGACATTCAAATGCTCTATGTCCTTCACCTTCACACTTAAAACAAGTACCTTTGAATGTTATCTTATCAGATCTTCTTTCCTCTCTTCTGTATCCTTCATTCCGGTAAGAATTAGGGTTTCCTCTGTGGTAGAAAGTTCTATCATCCCTCTGATAAGCATTGTTATCTCTATCTTCCTTCTTGAATGGGCTATCTTGTTTGTTCTATTTTGCATATGATATTTCTCCTCCAGAATATGTTCTACCTCTCTGAAATTTACCTCCTCTTCCTCTCTGTCTCTGCTCATGCTTCTTATTCAACTTTTCTTCAAAATTCAGGGAAAACTGATATGCATCTTCCAATGTTGTCATCCTTACCAAACTCAGTTCTTCTTGAATGTTTAGTCTTAGTCCATTGATGTATCTTGCCACTTTCTCTTTTCTTTCTTCACTATGTCATGTACTTATGATCATCTTATGAAATTCTTCAGTGTACTCTTTCATAGATTTCTCCTTTTGTGTCAAGTTCTGCAATCTCTTCAACAATTCCAACTCATAGCCAACAGGTATAAACTGATTCTTCAACTTTGTCACCATCCTATCCCATTTTATGATCTTTTCTTTTCCTCTTCTATTTCTATCCAACAACACTTCTTTCCACCAAATAGAAGCATGTCCTTTCAACTTAGTCTTTGCAAATCTCACCTTCTCCATATCTTCAATTTCTTCTTACTCAGTATTCTTCTAGGTCATTTATCTAGTCAATCAACTCCTCCAGATTCAAATTTTTAGTATAACTTGGTACATCCACTCTAGGTCTTTTTTCAATCTTCAAAACATCTCTTAACATCTTCACTTAATCTGATTATTCTTCTTCTTCTAGGGTTTCTTCATCTTGATCAGCGGATTGAAATTCTTCATCATCACTTTCAACATTAGGTCTAGGTGTTAATCCTCTTCTTCTATCTTCTTTAACAACATCCAATCGAACTCGCATTATTTTCATCATCTTCGTCATCTCATCTATTCTTCTAGCCATAGTACCAATAACAAGTATTCTCCTCAGTAGCATCTCTTCCTAGGATCAAGGTGCAATTGCCTCAAATTCAGTGATTTGGATACAATGTGACAACTGCCTCACAATCGGCGATCAGTTGACCAACACAAGTAGGTTGCCTTAGTTCAGCAATCTTTTCATAGAAAGATCTTATAGAATTCCTTCACAACTTCATTCCCAAAGGACTCAAACTTCACTCTGATACCACTTGGTGCAGTCATGGTTAGGAGGGCCCACAAAGTGAACAGTCTAGACTGTACAACAAGAGTAAGCACAACAAAAGAAACTCAAATACATGATGCAATGAATGATCCAAATGGTCAGTATATCATAGATTCAAATCGCTTATATGTTAGCAACATGCAGGCTACAAAACAAGGGCTCACATGCCTAATTATAGAATAGAAAGATATTGCATTGAAGCGCCTCTTTGTACAGAATCTAAGACTAAAACAGCATATCATGATTCACTAATGATGATCTACTGATGAACTACTTTCCTATACATCTACTACATGTTTATATATCATCTTCAAGCTCAAGAATTCCTCTGTGTTAGTCCAGAAAGAAGTTATATTCTCTAATGAAGGTGTAACATGTGAAAATAAATAGGTCAGCCTTAAGCAATGGGTACTCCTTCGCAAATGATGGGAACTTGGTGCGGATCTCAGGGAAGGTCGGCCAGGTCTTCAACAACCTTGAATGATGTTTCATTTAGCTCCACAAGCCACATGAATGCTCTGCAACCTTCTCTTTCAATTGGTTATCTGAGACTGTCTGAATGCTTTATCCTAAGAAAACAATTGATCTTCTGAGAGCGATATCTTTTCAGAAATTGATCCAAAAGAGATAAATTTTGGATATGATGTGCATGATGATGTTTATAAGATAAATCCTGCTCTACAAGAGCTGATGTGACAATGTGGCAAAATGCGGTACAAAATGCTGAAATAGCTACTGACTGAACTAAACTAGAATGAACTATCTAAAATGAAAGAAACAAATAAAGAATGCAAATATTTTTGGTTGATGCAAGATTTCTCTGCAACCTCGGATGCTCTTGCATCACATACCATGCAAACTTTACAACATACAATGTTGTGTGGAGTTTATTCTCCACACAACACTGTCGTTTAAAGTGTTGTGCGGAGAATAAACTCCACACAACATCCTTTTTTGCCTCACTTTTTCAAAGTGTTGTGCAGGTTTTAATCTTTGCACAACACTATTTTCTAAGTGTTGTGAGGAGAATAAAACCTACACAACACATTGTCCTATCCTCTAAAATGCTAAGTTAAAATTGGATGCTTTCCTAAGTGCACTTTGGAGAATTTTCTCTGAAGTGCATCCTTTGAGTTGAAGTACCAAATACAATGTAGTTTAGAGATTTTTCTCCGAACTACATCTAATGAACTATCACAAATGCAAAAGTGGAGATTTTCTCCCACTTTGCACCTAAAGATATTTATAGTACAGAAGTACAAATTTTTTTCGCAATTGCACGAGGATGGATGTATGAAAATTTTCTAACTCTGGGAAAATTTCTAAAAATCAATTTTTTGTAGTTGACTTCTAGATGTCTAAGCATTCTCCAAAGAAGAAAACATGAAGTACAAGTATCAAGGTGTCTTCTCGATGACCCCTCTGGAATCCAACATTAATGATATCAAAGATACAAAATTTGGACATATAGACATGTTGGAGTTCTTGGAGAGGATAAATCAACAACCTGTTTTGGTACATATGCAATACATCCTTAACAATGACATCCATTTGATTTCCACCTTCCCAGTATCTACTCAAAATCTTGAGTTTGTATTGGCTATGGCAGCAACATTTGATAAGGACACTAGAAGCATATTAGATGCAGAGGGGAAAGTCATAATAAAGTTGGATGAAGATTTCATTGACAGTTTTTATGTGTCCAGATATTGATGACTATGCTAACTTCACCATAGAAGATGCACAAAATCACTATGATACACATACAGAGAAGTGTAAGAGAATCATCAATACCCGACGACTTAAGACTTCTAGGCCTACAATTGCAAGGTGACCTAAAACCATTTACCAGAGTGAGTTCATAGAGGAGGTAGGTGATCGCATAACCCTCCTCGGTAGAGTAAAAGGTCTTCCAACATCCAACACCTTTCAAGAGTGGATGTACCAATATATTCATGTCATCAAGAAGGGTAATTAGAAGATATGGTGGGGACAACAGATCAGTGATTCAATTTGTAAATAATTGTCCAGGCTGTCCACATCATTGAAGTTATATATGACTTCATATTTGGTGTAAGCTGTTGCTTCCATGAAGCACTTTCCAGGTCTCACTTAGAAGGTGACAGGAGAAATATTCAAGTGTATGAATACTACCCCCAGTTGACCTTGAACGAAAGCATCAAACACTTTAGGAGGGTGAATAATTCATTTTTCTATAACTACATCTATATTCTTGAAAAGGAACTTGAAAAGAAAAGAGTTTTTGATGAGGCCTGGAAACAGGTAAAAAAGTTTGGATGTATATTTATTCAATTTCCTACTTTCACCTATGTCAGGGTGGGTTCAGTGGACAACCATATATGCTTCCAAGGTACCCAGGTGACAAGTTAATTTTGATGGAGTTGTGTAGACAAATTATGGATGTGCACAACAAGCAAGCAGGAGCTCATATAAATGGATTTAAATTTCAAGTTCAAATTGGTAGATATTCCATTTCCATGACCCCTAAGGCTAAAGCAATGGAAACAAAAATGCAATGGATCACCTTGAAGAGGTATAAAAAAAGGCTTGATTTTGATTACTGAGGAATGAAAGATAAGATGAAAGGTAATTATATTCATGCTGAATAAGATTGAAGACATATGGGCAAAATGTAGAAATGAAGAGGATGTGAGGAAAATGGACTATAGTCACCTTACTCTGGAGCAGATCAGGAACTTTCAATTGGATGATATCCCAAAAGATATGCAAGAAGAAGGCAACATAGTCGAGGCTGTGTATGTAGGTAATAAAATTGTTGATACTCCTCTCCCCTCAATTCAATGGTCACAAAAGGAGATGACCTTGGTAAGAGAAATATTTCAGTTCATTCTTTCCAACACAAATGTATGGTTATAAAAGAAAGGGATAAAATTGAAACCCTTTAAAACAAGATCAAAAGAAGAACATATAGAGAGACCTGCAGGTAAGAAAAAAGAGATGAGGACAAAGAATAAAGAAGACACTCCTATCACTGGAAAGAAGCCAAAGTATATCTTCACAAAAAAAGGAGATAAAGGCAAGAAGAAATAAAAAGAAGGAACATCTACTTAGCCAGATGTTGAACAAAAGGAAATGCCTATTGAAGAGTTGCAGGAACTTACTGCTAATTCTCAAACTGAGTCCACACAGGTAATACTTTTGGCTTTTTGATGAAGTTTATAACTCACAAACCTCTTTCAACAAGCTTTCAAGTTTGTGAACCAACCATTCTCCCGATTTTCGTCATTTCAACAAAAAATTAAGCTTTCAAACTCTTTTTTAATCTCCTTTAAAAATTTCTTCCTTCTTTTTGTGCTCTATTTTTTGGTGAATCATCAAATCCATGAACCAATTCTTCGACGAACTCTTGAGTTCGTGAACTGGGAGAATCACTGAAATGGTTCACAAAAACAAAGATTTTTTTCCTTTTCGACAAAAACATGAGTTTGCAAATAAAGAAAAGTTTTGAAACAAAAGATTTTAAACACATACTTTTTGACAAAGCTAGCAGTTCACAAACGAAGAAAACTACTGAAAAGGGAGAAAAAACTAAGTGAGACAAAGATTTTACCAAGAAAGGAAGTTAGAAAACTAGGAAAATGACCAAAAAAGACAAGTGAAGAAAAAGTTAAGTTCGTGAAAAAGGAAATGTACCAAAATAAAGACAAATGACCAAAAAATGACAATTTTTGGTTAACCGATAGGTTCACAAACTAGCGAATCTACTGAAAAGGTTTTCCAACTAATGATTTTTCGAAAAGAAGGACAAAACAAAGACATTGCCAAGATTTAAGACTAAAACATTGAAGACTTAGAGGAAGAAAAGGAGGCTTAAACCCATAGTAACCAAAATTTTGGACATGATAGACAAGGACAAAATATTGGGTAACAAAGACAAAGATTAATAAGTAGGAAAATGTACATATCAAAGAACAACAATTGGATTTGATGATAGGGAGTGTAACATCCCTTATTTCTAGTTTCTTTGTGAGTCTATGATGTTTCAATTCTATGGTAAAATTAGATGAGCTCTATTGACTTAAGTGTAAATTGTTGATTTTTAATGTATTTTATGTATAATATGTGATTGCATTACCATGATTAATTATCTAAAAATGATTATATGATTATGTTATTTCCTAACAATGCTACTAAGGTATGTGTGGTAAGATTATGTTGTCTGATAGGTATAGGTATAGGAAAGGTGAACTAGGTCTTGGTGTTAAGTGTCTTGAAATGATCCAATTGTTGGACAATTAGTTTAAGTTAAATAATTAATTGAAAACAAATTAATTAGTGCCTTCATTTTTTTTAGCGCATAGAGGTAATTCTGTTTATTTACTTGATAATTAATTCTTAAGGATAATTAGAAAATGAAATAAATAAATAAAGCATTAAATATTATTTTAATTATTTATTTGATGCTTAGATTTTATTTTAAATTAATTATCTAGTTAGATAATTATAATTTCTAGTATTTTTAGAAATAAAATTAATACAATTTATATATTTTTATTTAATTATTATAATTGAAATAGATTTTTATATGCAAGTTTTTATTTTAGAATTTAGAAATAAATAGTTATATTTTATTTCAATTTGGAAAAAGGAAAAGAATAAAATATTTTTTATCTCTAGGTTTTATTTAGAAAATTAATATTTAATGAGCAAGTTTATTTTAAGAATCTAGAAAATAAATTATTTTATTTATAGTTTTAAGTTAATTCTTTTATTTGATGGAACTGGAAAAGATCATATTTTAATATTATTGTTTTTAAAAAAGAAAATGCATGAAGATGGTTAAATATATTTAATATTTTTTTATAAAGAATATAATATTATATTTTGTTTTTTAGGTTTTAGAAAGAAAAAGAAGTGTTTTTAAAGAAAAGAAATAGTTTTATTTTCATTCTTTTGGCTATCAATTTTAATATGCAATTTAGAAATAGGGAAAAAGGTTATTGAAGCTTAAGAATTTGGAAGTGCTTTTTGTGAAGAATGAAAGAATTATTATTATTTATGGATTTTTTTGAATTCATCTCCATTGATTACTATATTACTACAAGGATTGAGGGAGGATTCTTATAATGGAAGGCTTTAATAAATATTTACTTTGGTTAATAAATGAATGTAGGATTTTTTATGAGCATGAATTTATTTGTTGATCATATTTTTTTAAACAAATAGGAAATCTAAACCAAAACAATTAGGTTTCATACTATTCAACTTGAAAAGAAACTAGTTGTTGTAGGTTGAAAACTAGGGTTGCTTGAAAAAAAAGAAACCCAGTGAAATTTAAGAGAATCGTGTGATTTATGAAATTCAAACATAGATTTGGTTTTGGATTGAACTATACATTAGGAGGATTCAAATTATATTTTTCATGATGTGTATTTTATTATTATACTCTATTTCAAAATGAGTTTTTGTAAAACATTATAAAGTAGTAAAATTGTCACAAGGAGAAAAATAGTATGTTACATCTCAAATAACTTTAATTTTAGGAATTGGGTAACTTTGAAACTTCTATAATAGGTGCACAACCAAGTTGGTGAAATCCTCACAAAAAATAAGTCATACCCACTTTCTCAATTATGAGATATGTATGAATTAGTTGATGAGTCAAATATATGACTCATCTATTTCATTATATTTCCTATTCTGAGAGACTTTAACAAAACACTATGGCATATATATTTACATATTATTATAATTATGTTTGTCTTTTGGATGGATTATGCACATGTTTGGTTTTCATTTCCTTTGATGAAATCTCTTAACTTATTTACTTGAATTACATTTTCAAAAGTGCATATCTTATGAATTGTGGTACAAGTGGTTTGTGTTTGCATCAGGATTACGCTAGTAAGACTTCTAGTGGTCTCCACATCCCTCGAGAGCCCCCTTTTTTTTCTGTGAAGAACTTGAACTCTAGACGGCTCCAGATGCCATTTCCCTCCAATCGAGTCATCCTCCCCTCGAGTCGATGACTATTACTGGCCAATCCTAAGGTTACCCAAAAGGTCCAACAATGCAAACATGACCCACGCCTCAATTAAGGTAGTTGTTATAATCTAAATCTCCATGTCACTCTATTTTAGTGACTAACCGAAGTAGCTACTAATTAGCGTCAGTTCTAACTAAAGTCATTGCCACCAAGCGCCATGCCATTTCATGGAATCACTCAAGTTCGCCAATAGCCAAGTCGATACAAATCCTTGATCTTCAATAACCCGCAGTGGAATCGTCAACGTAATAAATAAGCAACTGGTTTCAAGTCTAGTTCATTGTAGTTAGAATTGTTGTTAGTTATTTCCTTTCAATAAAGCTCGAATGTATAAATAAGATCAAATCATCTCTCTAAGTTAGTTCCAATTTTTCTTAGATAGTGTTTCCAGCAGGAGGAAAACTCCTTGTTTTCAGGCATGTACTTTCATCCATTCCTTGGACTGTGATTGAATGCAAATGAAGGGGGAATTCTTCTAAAAGAGTTGGTTGAGGAAAGAGGATCATCTTTAGCTGGGAAAGTGGTGCAGGAGCACCTAGAAAATCGTGTTTTGTGTTGTAATAAGGTCTATTTGACCAATGCAATTTCATTTCTGTTTGTAAGTCCCAAGTGACTTAGGTCACATTTGTCAAATTGTTAGTCTCAAGACGGTTGGTCTCCAAGCCGCTTGGAATCGGTTGGTTTTCCTCAGGGCAAGTTTATAAACCCAGAGGAATGAACCAAATAAGATGGGTAATCAGATTGAAGAGAAGAGTTTGAATATGATTGTGTATTGTGCTAAGGAGTAATAGAACAATTCTATTCCATCAATTTGATTTTCGCTTCCTGTAACTACAAAATTGTATAGCTATAGATTTCCATTCTTTCTGTACTTTCTGTTGTTGTAAAATGTCGATGTGATGCATTCCATTGGTGAGATTTCTGCCGAAATCAATGGAATGGATTCGTTGTACAAATATTCATTTTTGTTTTCTATTTTGTTTCATTATTTAGTGGCGCAAAGGATCCAGACAGTGCATGTTGCACAGTAGGTTGACCTAACATCTTCATGTGCTAGGGTTGGGGAGAAGGTAGATTGTGCAACGGCGTATCGGTGAAGTAAACCCTAGAATGGCCGATAGTAATTGTCATGTCGATGAGAGAAGCTCAAAAGTGACATTAGAGTGATCAGCGTATCGGCAGCTCCAGAGTAAGTCCCACCGATGAAGCAAGTCTCACTGAGGGTGTTGGTTCATTGGCGCATCGGCCAAAGATCGCAAGTGTTCACCAATAGAACAAGTCTCACCGAAGGTAAATGCCATCAACGCATTGGGAAACAAGTTAAGAGTTTCACCGAAGGGAAGAGTCTCACCAATAAGGTTACGTCCAACCGGTGTGGAAGCCGTCACGGTTGAGATGAAGCGGAACTTAACCGTCATTGGGCATCGGCAGAAGAATGAAAGACTTGGCTGATAGAAGTAAGTTTTGTCGAAGTTGAGCTATCAGGGTGAGTTTGGTCGTGGAGAGACCTAAGAAAGTCTTTCTGACGATGGTTGTCTGACCAATGGGGATGTATCGGTGGCTCATTTGTTTAGTCTTGCCGACTGTGGGGAAATAGGGACCCAGCCTGCGGTTTCTGCTATGCTCTCCCCATCATATTGGTATCAAAGCCAGTTTTGAAGATCACTTGGGTAGTGTGGCCTTGGTGTATGTAAGACAACAAAAGTGAAGCAGAGGCTACCATGATGCCTCCTAAAAGCATGTCACAAGATGCAGTGAAGAAGCTGATCGAGAAGATGCTTGAATCCAAGTTGGGAGAGTTCAAGCAGTCCAAAAGCAAGGATAGGGAAGATGAAAGTGACAGCAATGAAGGAGATATAGAAATTGATGAAACCAATAAGAGCATAGAGGAGATACCAGCAAACTAGAGGGCATTTGTAAATGCATTAAAGTCAGTCAATAGGGACACCATAGATGGGTTACCTATGTGTAGTGGAAGTATGGAAGCTGAAGAGGTGATTGACTGGATTGAGGCATTGAACAATCATTTCGAATACAAAGAAGACCCTGATGATAAGAGGGTTAAGTTGACAAAGGCAAGATTGAAGGGGTCTACTCTTGCATGGAGGAATTATGAGAAAAGAGAGAGAGTCAAGGAGGGGAAGAATATGATAACCTCCTGGGAAAGGATGAAGCCAAAATCAAGGCACAATTCTTACCCCTAGACTATAACGTGCAGATGTATAAGAAATTATAGAACCTTAGACAAAGAGACCTTGATGTGAATGCATACACACAGGAGGTTCATAAACTTAGTCTCAGATCAAAGAGACAAGAAGAAGAGTTAGAGAAGGTGGCAAGGTATCTGAATGGCCTAAGGATGAACATCCAAGATGGGATCAGCATCTTAGCATCAGAAACAGTGAACACGTGTTTCCAAATGGACTTAAGGGCTAAAGAGAAGATAAAGAGAAAGAGTGAGTAGAATAATAGAGGTAGAGGAGGAAGAAGTTTCAGAGGCAGAGGCAGTTTTGGAGGAAGAAGTCCTAATGAGAGCCCTAGTGGTGAGTCTAGCCAAGAAGAGCAAATTTGAGACTCAAGTAGTAGAGGAGGCTATCGAGGAAGAAGGCCTAATGGAAGGGGTGGGAAAAATGGATTAGGTACATAATCTAAGTTCTCCAATATGAGATGTTATAACTACAATCAGATAGGGCATCCAGCATACAATTGTCCAGAGAAGGCCTCAACTTCTTATGGTGGTGAGAAGAGAACCACTTTGATTCAAGAAGATGCAAGGAGTGTGACATCTCCTGAAGTGTATCTAGCATCATAAATGGGAGAAAATCTGATGATCAAGAGGACACTGCTCAAGGAACCAGTGCAGACTGAACCATCTCAAAGAAGGGCTTTGTTTAGAATCAACTACAAGATCCAAGGTAAGGTTTGTAAAGTTATTGACTCTGGTTCTACTGATAATATTATATCTTTGGAAGCAGTGAATAAGTTGAAGTTAGAAAACATACCCCATAGCAGTCCATATAAAGTCAGTTGTTTGAATAAGGGGAAGAACAACCTCATCAATGAACAAGCATGGGTAGAATTTAGTATTGGGGGGTATAGAGACAAAATTTTGTGTGACATCCTTCCAATGGATGCTTGCCATCTTTTATTAGGTAGACCATGGCAGTTTGACAGAAAGGCTCATCATGATGGAGAAAAGAATGCTTACTCATTCCAAAAGGATGGTGTGACTTATATGATATAGTCATTGGTAGAAGAGGATCCACAACATGTAGGGTCTAGTATAATGATGGTAGGAGAAAAGGAATTCATGGACACATTAAAGGAAGGTGGTGGAGTAGGTTTTGCTTTGATTATGAAGCCTCAGGGGGAAAAGAAGGAAAATGTGAGAGAAGTAGGACCTAAGGAGGTCAAAGATTTGCTTGAGAGTTACAAAGGAGTGATTGCAAAAGATGTACCTAATTCCCTACCACCTGTCAGAAGCATTAGCCATCAGATAGACCTCATACCAGGAGCAGTACTTCCTAATAAGGCAGCATATAAGATGACCCCTCAACAAAATGAAGAGATAGCAAATCAGATTCAAGAACTCCTAAACAAAGGGCTGATAAGGAAGAGCCTTAGCCCATGTGCAGTACCTACTATTTTAGCCCCAAAGAAGGATGGGAAATGGAGGCTTTGTACCAATTCTAGGTCCATAAATAGGATAACCATCAGATACGGGTTTCCTTTTCCTAGAATAGAAGATCTAATCGATTATTGGGGAGGTGCTACTTATTTCTCCAAGATAGACTTAAAGAGTGGGTATCACCAGATAAGGATAAGAGAGGGGGATGAGTGGAAGATAACATTTAAAACCAATGAAGGGTTGTATGAGTGGCTTGTGATGCCTTTTGGTCTTTCAAACGCCCCTAGCACATTTATGAGACTAATGAATGAGGTGTTGCAGGAATTCATAGGGAAATTTGTGGTAGTCTACCTTGATGATATCTTGGTGTTTAGTAAGAACAAGGAAGAACACTTGAAACATTTGGAGATAGTCTTGAAGAGGCTACAAGATCAGAAGTTAATGATAAACTTGGAAAAGTGTGACTTCATGAAACAAGAATTGGTTTATCTAGGCTTTGTCATCTCTAAGGGTGATTTGAAAATGGATTCCTCCATGGTAGAAGCTATTTTGAATTGGCCTACACCTAGGACAGCAAGAGAGGTCAGAAACTTTCATGGTTTGGCCTCATTTTACAGAAAATTTATTAAGAACTACAGTGATATTTGTGCACCTATGTTGGAGACCATCAAGGGTGGAGGAAAGATGAAGTTTGTGTGGACAAAAGAGGTAGATTAGGGTTTTGAAAGTCTGAAGCAGAAAGTTGCCAAGTATCCTATTTTAGTACTTCCTAATTTCAATAATGTTTTTACCATTGAGTGTGATGCAAGTGGGCTGGCCATAGGAGCAGTGTTGAGTCAAGAAGGCAGACCAGTAGCCTTTTTCAGTGAAAAATTGAATGAAGCAAAGAGGAAGTACTCCTCTTATGATTTAGAGTTGTATGCCATGGTACAAGCTCTAAAAAAATGGAGGCACTACTTGCTTCCTAAATAATTTATTGTATACACTGACAATCATGCTCTCAATTTTTTGAATGGATAGGAAAAGCTCAACCATAGACACATGAAATGGGTGGAAATTCTTCAAGCATACACCTTCATCATCAAACATAAGAAGGGTTTAACCATTAAGGTTGCTGATGCTTTAAGTAGAAGGGTGTTGACAGTGCAAGAAGTGCAGCTACAAAGCATGGGTGTTGAGGCACTCAAAGGATTGTATGAAGAGGACCAAGATTTCAAGGAGATTTACAAGGTATGCAGTGAGTTTACCAATGCTTTCCACAGTGAATTTTTAGATTATACATTGCAGGATGGACTTTTGTTTAAAGGGAGTCAACTATATATCCCTAAGTGTTCAATAAGGGATAATATAGTGAAAGAGAAACATAGTGGTGGTTTATGAGGACATTTTGGGCTCAATAAGACCTTAGATCTAGTAAGAAGATTTTACTTTTGGCCAAAGCTGCAATATGATATCAGAAGGTTTGTTGAGAGTTGTATGATTTGCCAAAGAGTAAAGTGGGTCTCAACCAATGCAAGATTGTACCAACCTTTGCCCATACCAAACAGACCTTGGGAAAGTTTGAGTATGGATTTTGTGATGGGGTTACCAAAGACAAGGACAACTTATGACAATGTGTTTATTGTGGTAGATAGGTTCAGCAAGATGGCTTACTTTATTCCTTGTAAAACCACCAATGATGCTAGTTACATTGCAGGTTTGTTCTTTAAAGATATTGTCAGGATTCATGGATTGCCTTTGAGTATTGTATCTGATAGAGACAACAAATTTGTGGGACATTTTTGGAGAACCTTGTGGAAATGATTGGGTACAAATTTGTCTTTTAGTTTAACCTATCATCCTTAGACTGATGGCCAAACCGAGGTTGTGAATAGGTCATTAGGAAATCTGCTGAGATGTTTGACAAGAGAACATGGCAGTAGTTGGGATGTGGTACTATAATGATTCTATGAATAGAAGTACAGGTCTAAGTCCTTTTGAAGTTGTCTATGGTAATCATCCTAGAGGAATTTTTAAATTGAGAGATGTTCAAGGGTTGGACAAAAGGAGTGGACATGCTAATACATTTGCAGAGGCTATGAAAGAGATCCATCAACAAGTTAAAGATACTCTACACAAGAATAGTCAGAAGATCAAGGCTAGAGTGGATCAAAGAAGAAGGGATGTGTAGTACAAAATAGGAGAAATGGTCATGGTTCATCTCAACAAGAACAGACTGCCCAAAGGGAAACACAGCAAGTTGATGATGCAAAAAATTGGACCTTGTCAAATTCTGGAGAAATATGGTCCTAATGCTTACAAAATTGAACTCCCTGATGATATTGCTATTTCACCTATATTCAATGTTGCTGATCCAACATTATATAGGAGTCCTAATACAGGAGAAGGTACAGCAGATTCTATCCAAGACAATGCAGAGTGGGTGTAGCATTTACCACCTAAGGAACCATCGAATATGGAGTGCATCTTGGATAACCGGACAACCAAGAAGACAAGAAATCAAACCTATTTTGAGCACCTAGTCAAATAGCAAGGACTTCCCAACTCAAAAGCCACATGGATGCTGGAAGACGACATCAAAAAGTAGGGTGGTGATTTGCAGTTGTTAGTCTCTAAGAGGACTTGAGACAACTTTCACCTGGGGAGTATGGTGTAGGAGCACCTAGAAAATCATGTTTTGTGTTGTAACAAGGTCTATTTAACCAATGCATTTTCATTTATGTAAGTCCCAAGTGACTTAGGTCACATTTGTCAAATTGTTAGTCTCAAGACGGTTGGTCTCCTAGCTGCTTGGAATCGGTTGGTTTTTCTCCCAACCGTTTGGAATCAGTTGGTTTTCCTCAGGGTGAGTTTATAAACCTAGAGGAATGAACCAAATAAGATGGGTAATCAGATCGAAGAGAAGAGATTGAATGTAATTGTGTATTATGCTAAGGAGAAATAGAACGATTCTATTTCGTCAATTTGATTTCCGCTTCCTGTAACTGCAAAATTGTATAGCTGTAGATTTCCATTCTTTCTGTGCTTTCTATTGTTGCAAAATGTTGATGTGAAGCATTCCACTAGTGAGATTTCTATTGAAATTAGTGGAATGGCTTTGTTGTACAAATATCTATTTTTGTTTTCTGTTTTGTTTCATTGTTTAGTGGCGTAGAGGATCCAGATAGTGCGTGTTGCATAGTAGGTTGACCTACCATCTTCATGTGCTAGGGTTTGGGAGAAGGTAGACTATGCAATGGCGTATCGGTGTATCGGTGAAGTAAACCTTAGAATGGCCGATAGTAATTGTTATACTGATGAGAGAAGCTCAAAAGTGACATTGGAGTGATCGGTGTATCGGCAGCTCCAGAGTAAGTCCCACTGACGAAGCAAGTCTCGCCAAGGGTGTTGGTTCATCAGTGCATCAGCCAAAGATCGCAAGCGTTCACCGACAGAACAAGTCTCACTGAAGGTAAATGCCATCGGCATATCAGAAACAAGTTAAGAGTTTTGTCGATGGGAAGAGTCTCACCGATAAGGTCATGTCCAACCGCTGTGGAAGCCGTCACGGTTGAGACGAAGAGGAACTTAACTGTCATCGAGCATTGGCAGAAGAATGAAAGACTTGGCCGATAGAAGTAAGTCTCACCGAAGTTGAGCTATCAGGGTGAGTTTGGTTGCGGAGAGACCTAAGAAAGTCTTTCCGACGATGGTTGTCTAACCGATGGGGATGTATCGGTGACTCATTTGTTTAGTCTTGCTGGCTGTGAGGAAATAGGGACCCGGCCTGCGGTTTCCACTGTACGCTCCCCATTAAAAATTAGGGCCCGCTTCCCCATTTTAGAGATCTCTCAGTATTTTCATTTTTTTCAATTATGTTATGTCTTCTATTTAGTTAGCTCTACACTTGTTGTACATGTGATGTGTGTTTTTCTTCTATGTGATAGTTAGTTAGTTGCTACCTACAGGATCATTTTATAAGTTCTAAAACAAACTTGTTAGTCAGCAACACTATCATATTCAGAGTATTTAATTGTTGTAGTTTAACAGTGGAGTTAGATTATCTTTATTTTCCTTTTCAGCAAGTTATAATAGTTTCTTTCACTGCAAGCATGTTTATTTCTAGCAAATTAGAATAGTTCCTTTCACTGCAAGTGTGTTTATTTCCAACAAAGTGTGTTTATTTTCCAGCAAGCTAGAATAGTTTCTTTCATTGCATGTGTGTTTATTTCCAAAGCAAATAGATAGATTTCCATTTCTGTATGACTTGCATTTCCACAAGATTGATGAACCAAGTCCCATCCACGAACCATTCAACCAAACCCCCCATACCAAAGAGTTTTATCGTAGATCACTCCAAACACCTCTAGATTGATAAAATTAAATGATGATGCATTAACAAACACTACTTCAACCCTCATCATTTTGGCGCCGTTGCCGGGGAAAATCTATAAATCATTGTAGGTTTAAGGTGTTGATAAGACTTTAAATCCTTTGGTTTATGAGAAGACCTAGGGATGCCTTAGGCTGATTCATCAAGCAAACTATAGCTAATACATCTCTAGAATCTCATTTAGAAGAACCTCCAGATCATCTGATCAATCAAGGATTGCCTATACTATTAGAGTCTCCCAATTCATTTGCTACATCTTCAACAATGGGTGACAATGGTGGTAACCATGAGGAACCAGCTAATAATAGAGCATTCTCTTATCCAATCTCCATCATTCCTGAGAGAAATGAACCTCCTATGAAAAATATATCTCCTGCATTTCTACCCACCTTTAGGGGAAAAACTTCTGAAGATCCAGACCAGTTCCTATTTGAATTCAAGGTCCTCTGTCAAACTTATGATTATGCCATAGGTAACCAGAAATTAAAATTGTTTCCTTCCACTCTTAAGGAGTCAGCATTACGATGGTTCATGGGTTTGACTACAAACTCTATCACTACCTGGGATGAAATGAAAACCATTTTTCTTGACAAATATCAGGATTACTGTAGAGTCAGGGATCGATAAGATGAACTCTTCTACATGAAACAAATAGAAGATGAAAATTTGGAGGATTATGTGGATAGATTTTTATTTGTCCATAGGAGGTGTGGAAACAATCTAGATGAGGAATTGAGTAAAACCATTTTTCTAAGAGGAATTGACGATGAGATCAGGGAAGCCTTAAACTTGATGGGTAAGGGAGATATTAACAAACAAACTTTTGTAGAAATTGTAGAAGTCTGTAGAAACTATTCTCACACTAGGGTAGGTAAAAGAATACTAAAAAAGGGTAGTAACAATGATGTTACACAAGTAATGGAAGAACTAGCAAATCTCAAAACTGACATCCTACTTCATTTAAATACCACTTTGGATGGCATGCAAGCTAGTAAAAAGAACCTTGAACCCTTAGCTATTTACTGCCCTCGTTGTAGAGAAAAACATCCACTTAGGGAATGTCCCTTAAATCAAACTGAGTTGTGTAAGATATGTGAGAAAAATCACACTACAAATGAGTGTGGCCTGCTTCCTAAAATAAAAAATAGATTGAAAAAGGTTCTGACAGATGAGGAAGAGCTAAATTTTATCAGCTAGAAATAACCTAATTACAGGTTTAATCAGTTTTAGAACCAATATACTACAAGAGGCCCATCAAATTGGGGTACAAACTCTTATAATGGACCTTGGGGACGCCCAATGCAAATGCCGATGTAATGGGGACCAACATGGCCTCAGCAAGATTGGACAAATCAATCTTGGAACAACCCTCAGTGGTCAAATTACCAACAATATCCACAATAGTGGGCACCTCAATATAACCAAGGAATGAGGGTATTTGGAAACCAACCCCAAGCCTTACTCCCTAGACCCTCACAACCTACAAATTCAAACTCTAATGAACAGGTAAACCAACCATCGATGCCCACTCAGCTAGTTTTAAATCCCAAGAATAATAGGCCACAACAACAGGTGTACAACGCTGACCCAAATACAACCACTCTGAATGTAGTGGAGATTAATGACATCCAACTTCAATCTAGGAACATACCTATAACCATTCCTACTAAGGAAGTCACTGAAGAAGAAGTAATCCCCAAAGTTGCTACACAACAACCAAATGAGAAGGTTAAAGCAAAGAATTAAGAAGAAATTCTGAAGGAGACCTCTGTTCCATTCCCAAAATGATTAAAATAGGTCCCTTCGAAATCTAAAGAAAGCCAGCTCTGACATGATGACTCCCAATTAATTAAGGAACTCAGAAAGATACACATCGAAGTCTCTTAGTTATAGGAAATAAAAGATATTCCCAAGATAAACCAAACCATTAAGAGTTTGTGTTTCAAACATCTAGGGAGAAAAAGAAAATTATACAATACCATTCAAGTAGATGGGAAACTTGTCATATCCATATAATGATAATTTATAATTATATATGAATGACATTAAAATCCATATTGGATATTATAAAACAAATATATTTATTTAAATAATAAATTAAATATTATATAAATCATATATCCTAAATCAATATTATAAATTAATATAATTAAAATATAATATATAATATATTTATTTTAAATATATTATTAAATATAAATAACAAATATAACTATTAATATAAATATAAATATCAAATTAGATATTATTATAATAACAATACATGTTTATAAATATTAATTATAATATATATTATTATATTATATAAGAATAAACATAAATAAAATATTACAAGTTAATTATTATAAATATTATAAAGTCTATCATGTCTCGATACTAAGACATTGTTTAAATTAAAGATTTAAACAACATGATAAAACTCGGTGAAATTGCTTTGGTAAAATATGGTATTTAGTCAATTTAAACGATAGAGATAATTACGTATATTTAAGTAAATATTTATTATCTAATAAATAATATTATTATATTAATATTCTTTTATAATTAAAATATAATATATCTATTTTAATTGACAAGAGTCATAAATGACAATGATAAATATAAATATTAATAATATATATATATATATAATATAAATAATAAATATAAATAACATAAATATTGATATAAATATCAATATTGTTAATATAAATATAAATAATATTATTATTATCCCATACTATAATTATATAAACTAATATAAAGTGAGAAGTAGTTCCATTGAGATAAAGTCAGTGATCTTATATAAGGCAATCAAAAGCAATTATAATTACAACAATTATAAGACAAGTTTATTAATATGCACCAATTTGTAATGAAGACTTATGCAGTGATCACTAAAAGCCATGATCTTTGGTAAAAAACCCTTGGGAATATATATAACGGCATTAAGGAGTATGATGGGGAAAAGGGTGGGAAGTACACATTATATAATATATAAACAGCAGCATCAATACAATTAAAATTATATTAGTCATTCCATCAAACAAGGAAAACGTTGGAAAATAGAAAGAAGATAGCAGCAATAGGTAAGAAATCTGAGGTAAAGGTACAACAGGTAAGTATTATATTCTATAATATTATAATATAATAATATTATTATAATAACAATAATATTTGATATTGATAATAATAATATTTATTATATAATAATATAACAAATAATAATAATCATGTATATAAATAAATAATAAATAATATATATATATATATATATATCTAAGTATGCATAATCCAGAGTAGATCTATATACACGAGAATTGTCATTATCGTAGTAATATAGATCTAGTTACTTTTTTTTTGCAGTATGTTACATCTTCATGCATCCATATAATACTACCAAGAATGGTAAATGCATATAGATATTCCAATAGTAAATGCATATAGATAATTCAATAGTAAATGCACAAGTGACTGTACAAAGATTGTATTCTCCATGTTTGTTACCCTATTAGGATGGGCGAAACATTTGCCAAGTGGTTTGCCTAAAAACCCCACCCAAGTTCCACCCCACAGGCCCAAACCAAGGGTTGGGCATTCTTCCCCACAGGCTCGAGGCAAGGGTTGGTTCAAGGAGGGGTGGGGGTCCCACATTAGATTATGCCCCATAGGCCCGAGATAAGGGTTTGGGCAATAGGACAGTGGTAGGCCTTAGGCCACTTGGTCTTTAGGATTTCCCCTTCTCCTAATAGGGCGAGTGTCTTCCGAGGTATTGCACTGGGTAGAGAATGCAGGTACTAAGCTGCAAAGAAAGGAGGTTTGCAATGGACAACCTCCCGTGCTTGGCATGAAGGCTTCAGGGCGGATCTACCCATGGCATTCCTTTTGCTTGTTGCATTATTATTATGATTGAGTTTGGTTTTGATACTGAATATTAAAGCTAACATAAAGATTTGTGAACATATGTACAAATGGTGAGTACAGGTATTACAAGACCATTGGAAAAACTATATGTGAAAGAAATGTGAAATATGAAATACATATTTATATATGGCAAACTATAATTTTGATTATGATTATAAGATTACTAACCCTAAGTAGAAATATGGAAAATATATGAACTTTGATATTGTTATTAATAAGTGGTTATTAACCCTAATTATGATATGTTGATATTATAAGAAGAATTGATTACTAATGTTTCCTTTTACAAGTTGAAATTGGTAAAAGGTTGTGAAAATTTTGACTTGCTAGAAGGGGACATTAAAGTGGTATCAGAGCATATTCCTGCCATCCTGTGAATAATAGTTGACTTCCAATTTTAAAAAAAAATTTAATTAAAATTAAATTAAATAAAAATCTATGATGCAACATTAAAAAAAATTAAAATTTATTACAAATATGTAATAAATAATGAGTAAATAAGGTAAAAAATAAATAAAATAAAAACAACTCTTAATAACAATAAAATTACATTAAGTAAATATACTAAATGAAATAGTAAAATAAAATAATTAAAATATAATTTATAAATAAATATATAATAAGATATCTCTATTTGGCCGAGAGGTGGACGAACGGATATCCAGCTAGGGCATTCGTTCCCTAGCCCAATCCTCTGGTTTTTCATGGTCGTCCGAAGTGTGGGGAGTGCATGCGATTTGGGGAGGTCTGGGGTTGTGATTTTTATCAATGCGAAGTTTTTTTTCATTTGCATTGGTGTCTCTTTCTACCTGAGCGTGCGGGGGTTTTGTGCCTAGTTGGAGGCCACAGGTGGGGGTTTTGTGCCTAGTTGGTTTGGGTCTGCAGTTCGAAGGTGGTGCTGGGTGGTGGGTCGGTTAAACCATAGTGGTGGTTCTTTATTTTATCCTGGGGGCCTACATGACTGCATTGGGTCTTGTTTAGTTTCAATACCGATCGAGGAGTCTTTGGGGGCTAGTCCCAAGATGGATTTTTGCTCAGCAGCAATTGGTGCGAATTCTCCTTCACATGCTTCGAAGGTTTTTAATAATAACTTGTTCTCACTAGATCCAGGGTTGGTTGGCTCAAGTTTGTCTGGCGGTACACGGATTACGAAGATCAATGGATGTCTTGAATGTTGTGAGGAGAGGCTAAAAATGGTTATCCCGCTGGAGATGATTGCGAAAGATATTGACTATTATTTGAAGCATGCATTGCTGTGCAAGTTTATGGGGATGCGTGTTTCATTACAATTTCTTGAATCGTGGGCCCAATGGACTTGGATGCCAGAGGGAGAAATGGAGGTTATGCTTTTGGTAAATAACTATTTCATGGTTTCATTCAATTGCTTGGCAGATTGCAACAAGGCCTTTGAAGGACGCCCCTATTTTCATAATTAGATTGGGTTATTTATTAAACCTTGGCATGCAGGCTTCAATCCTGCTGAAGAGCTTCCAAATCAAGTTCTGGTGTGGGTCTGGCTTCCGAGGTTTCCTATGGAATGTTGGCGGGATGATGTTTTGTACTTGCTAACTTCGATGCTAGGAAATCCAGTTGGTGCTTCACAATAGACTCAAGTTAAAAAGGTGATGACTTTTGCTCGTATCTCTATTGAGATTTATTTAAGTAAACCTTTGCCAGATTCGGTGGATATGTGTGTGGGTCCTTACTCTTGGGTGCAGTAGTTAGACTATGAGACTCTTCCTTTTTGATGTTGTCTCTGTCATGAATATGGACATTTGCAATAGAGATGCCTAAAGGCTAGGCCTATGGATTCCTAGCCTTCTCAACCTCCCCGCAATCCCCCTAGGGTTGAAAAGGGGAACGAACCCATTCCTGGTGATGTGGATGGGGCTGATGGTTTTGTTCCAGTCAAGGCTCATAACAAGAATTAGGGTCAAAAGAGGACTTTGAAGGAAAGGCAAGATGAAGATTCTTTCAACAGATTTGAAGTTTTAGATGATCTCAGCCAACAGGAAGTGAATCTAGGCTTGGTGAATCTGGATCAGGGTGCTTTGGGTATAGGACAGGTGGGCCTTTTTCTGAGGCTACTCAGGTTTTGCAGGATAATAGTGCTTTGCAAATGGACACGGATCTTTAAATGGAAGTCCAGGTGGAATCGGTTCCTATTGTAGAAGGGAAGAAGGGTGGTGGGGATGGATCTCCTCTTGTTTTAAATGCAGGTACTGAGGGGGTGAAGAATAATAAGTCTTCTTCTTCTCATTTGGGTCTTCATCAAAAGGATCCATAAAAAGGGGTTGGGGAGAAGACTTCCAAGCTTGGTAGAAAAAAGGATCTGGAAAAGATTGAATTAATAGGGGAAACTTTGGTAGAGTCAGGTTCTGTTAAGACTCTAGATTCTTATTTTTTGAGCCCCTTGAAATGATTGTTCTATCCTGGAATGTAAGGGTCTTGAATAGTGGCCCTTGACAAAAAGTTGTTCGTGATTTGGTTAGAAGTCAATCTCATGATGTTCTTTTCTTGCAGGAGACTAAGTTATCAGTGGAGTGTATGTTTGGTTTAGTGCCTAAGTTGTGGGGGAGTGGAGAGTGCCAGTACATTGGTGCTCAAGGGTCTACTGGGGGAGTGGCTTGTTTATCGAATCCTCAGAAGATCTACCCTCTTTGGTGGTTGTCCTTTTAGTCTTCTATCTCTATGATTGCATCTTGTTTTGAGACGGGGGAGTTTTTTCTCTTCTCCAATATCTATGTGCCTACTGAGCTTTAGGGTAAGCAAATTTTATGGCCTCATATCCAATTTTTCAGAAGCATGGTTCCTTTCCATCCGTGGATTATGGCTAAGAAGCGAGGTGGTATTGCGAGGCTAGAGCCTTCTGCGTTGCTACTTTAGGATAACATCTCAACTTTAAATCTTGTTGATATCAAGCCCATTAATGGCCAGTTTACTTGGAACAATCAGAGGGTTGGGAATAATTGCATTGCGGAATGACTTGACTGCTTTTTGGTTTCTTGCTACTGGGTTGGTGGGTTGTGGTCTTCTAGCTCTAAAATTTTGGATTGGAGGGGCTTGAAGATCATTGGCCTATCAAGTTGGCTATTTCTTCAGCTCGTGTGCCTCAATCTTCTTCTTTCAAGTTCCATCTTATGTGGTTGCATGACTCCTCTTTCCATGACTATGTTGCTGAGTGGTGGAGGTATGGTAGACCTACTTATGGTACAACAATGTATACTTTTGCTAAGTTACTTCAATTTGTCAAGTATCAGCTTAAACGTTGGAATTGACAATGCTTTGGAAACATTTTCCATGCTAAGACTACTGCCCAGGCTGAGTTAGATGGTAATACGAGGTTGATCAGGGAGGATGGAGTGACTGAAGACCTACTGCGGGAAGAGACTAGGGCTTTGAAAGCACTGGAAGAGTGTGAGCTGTGAGAGGAAGTTTTTTGGAAACAAAAGGCCCGGATTGAGTTGCTTCAGGAAGGGGATAAAAATACTACTTTTTTCTTGAACTCGGTGAAAGCTAGGAGACATGGCAATTCTATTTTTGCTTTGGTGAATGACAGGGGTGAGACTCTTTCTTCTTTTCATGAAATCACGCATGAAGCTGTGCAGTATTTTGCTTCCTTATTCAGGGAGGACTCACAGGGGGTTCTGATGAGGAAGCTCAGGTCCTTTCTTGTATCCCTTCTTTGGTATCTAGGGAGATGAATGAGCATCTTATGAGTGATATTTCAATTGAGGAGCTAGAGGGGACTGTGTTTCAAATGAAGAGGGGGAAAGCTCCTAGCCCTAATGGTTTCCCGATTGAGTTCTTTCAAGAATTCTGTGAGATTATCAAGTTGGACTTGTTGGCAATAGTTCAGGAGTCTCAGAAGAATAAACAGATGTTGCGGGCTTTGAATTCTACCTTCCTTGCTCTCATCCCAAAGTGTGATGGGGTGGATAGGTTAAGTCAATTTCATCCTATCTCTCTTTGCAATGTGATTTATAAAATTATCTCTAAATTGATTACTAATAGGTTGAAAAAGTGGCTTAAAGTGCTAATTTCTGAGGAACAGAGTGGTTTTGTGGTGGGACGACAGATTTTGGATGGGGTTGTTATTGCAACTGAAACCATTCACTCTATGGCCAATTCCAAAGATAAGGCGATGTTCATCAAGCTTGATATGGCTAAGGCTTATGACAGAGTTTGATGGTCCTTCCTTCGAAAGGTTCTGGGTGCTTTTAGTTTTGGGGGTGAGTGGATTTATTGGGTTATGAGTTGTGTTACTTTGGTTTCCTTCTCTATGTTAATAAATGGTGAGCACTCTGAGCTTTTTGGTGCCTCTCAGGGTTTGCGGTAGGGCAACCCCCTCTCTCCTTCCTTGTTTCTTATTCTTGTTGAAGGTCTAGGACATCTGATAAGAAGGAATGTGGAGTTAGGTTTCATTTAGGGGTGGGGGTGGGGAGGTGGTTTACCTCCACAGTCTCACTTGCAGTTTGTGGACGACACTGCTTTGATGGGTATGGCTACTATTAGGGAAGCTTCAATGCACAAGGTGTTGGATGCTTATCTTGTTGCTTCGGGCCAATTGATTAATGAAGATAAGTCTTCCATCTTTTTCTTCAATACTCCGGGTTCCATTTAGAGGTGAATTGCTCATATCTTGAGATTTCAGACTGGGGTTCTCCCTTTGAACTATCTTGGTATTCCCATCTCTATTGGAAGACTAACTAGGGATTCTTGGAAGAATATTCTGGATAGATTTCATGTGAAAGTTAATCATTGGACCCATTGTTGGTTGTCCTTTGCAGGTCATGTTCAATTGTTCAAGTCTATGGTGCAAGCCCTCCCCATTTATAGAATAATGATTCAGGTGGCCCCATTGGGTTTTGTTAGGGAATTGGATTCCTTAGCAAGACAATTTTTATGGGCTGGTAGCTTGTTGTCCTCTAAATGGACCCTTGTTATATGGGACATTGTTTATAGCCTGAAGCAGTTTGGTGGTCTTGGGTTAAGGCAATCGTCGTTGTCTAGGATGGTGTTGGCTACTAAATTGTATTAGCGGTGGTGTGTGGAGCAAGATTAGGTCTGGGCTAGGATAATAACATAGAAATACTTCTTGGGGATCCCTCAGATTGATATTCCTCGTTATCCCCTGGTGGGGAAAGGCTCGGTGATTTGGAGTACACTCAAGAAAGGGGCTGCGCTTGTCAAGGATGGCTTATTTTGGATTTGTAAAAGAGGGATGGAAGCTCATTTTTGGTTGATTCTTGGGATGGTTTTCCTCCCATTGTTTCTCAGTTTCCTAATTTGGTGACTCTGTGCTAGAGGTTCTGTGAGGCAGGATGGTCAAGGGTGAGTGACTTTAAGTCCTTATCTTCTCATGGTCAGTTAGTGGTGGTGAGATGGAAGAATCCTAATGAGTAGCTTGATGTTGGTATGGAGGAGTGTGTTGAGCTTCACAGTATCCTTTCTCATAGACACTGTAGCTCCCTCCAGGAAGGGGATGTTCTTTCTTGGTCTCCTAATCCTAAGGGTGTCTATATTGTTGCTTCTGGATATCAGGTGTTGTTATCTCACCGGCTGGATAGGGTGGAGGTTCACTAGTGGAAGAAAGTGTGGAATAAGTTTTCTTGGCTGAAGTGTAACTACTTTATTTAGACTTTGGCTTCGAATAGGTGCTTGACATGGGATAATATTCGAAAGTGGGGTTTTCAAGGTCCTTCTATGTGTGTTTTGTGTGGATGTGGAGAGGACTCTTCTCACTTATTTTTCCATTGTCCCTTGGCTTTGCAGCTTTGGCATTTTTAGTGGGGAGTTTGGAAAAGCCCCTATGTTCATGCTTCCTCTCTGGTGGATTTTTGGAGTAGTCTGGGTAGACCTCCTTCTATGGCCTCTTTCTTGCAGGATGTGTGGTATGTTGGGCCTTCCTTCATACTATGGCAGATTTGGTTGGAATGGAATCGAAGAATATTTCATGGTGAGAAGTTGTTGATTCAACAAATTTGGCACAAAATTATGGGTATGATTCAGGAGATGGTGGAAGCTAAGTGTGATGTGGTGTTCCCTTTAGAGAAAGGGGATGCTGAGCTGGTGGATAGATTGGGTATTCAGGCGCTATCTTCAACTTTTGCTTGTGTCAGGAGAGGAAGGTGAGTGAAAAAGAAAGTTCAAAGGGTGGGGGGATGGCTACCCCCTCCGGCTAGCATTTTGAAGCCCAATACCGATGGTTCTTCAAGGGTAATCCTAGGCCTGCTAGGATTGGTGGGGATAACAGGGATTTTTCAGGATTGTTGGTTTTTTTCTTTTATGTTCATGAGGGATTGCAGACTATCAACCTTATGGAAGGTTTGGCAATCCTTTACGCTTTGGAGAGGGCTTATGCTTTGGGATGGCACAAGGTTATCTATGAGTTTGATTCATAGGTTTTGATTAATTTGTTGAATGAACAGAAGGTATCTGATGTTAGTTGGCAGATGGCTATGATGGTGCAGCAAATTCTGTAGATAAGTTCTTTGATGGACATGGTGTCTTTTGTCCATATTCCGAGGGAGTGGAATAGGGCAACAGATTGTTTGGCTAAGTAGGCTTCTAATCATTTAGATGGCTGGAAGATTGATGAGTGGGAGCAGGTTGCCCATGAGCTCCAACATGACTTGGAGAGGATTCTTGCCAAAGATGGGAATGGTATTGGTGAAGGATGATGTTGTTTCATGCTTTGTATGGCTGCTTCTTATGGGTTCTCAGGGCCTTGGCCCTTTGATGTTTTGTAATGCTCTTTTCTGAATTTCAAAAAAGTTTTTACCCCTTTATATATATAAAAAAGATATCTCTATTTAGTTTTATAAAGTAATATATTTGACAAAGTTATTTTCATCTATGGGTAACCTACGGGGTGAAATGGTGTGAGAAAAAAACAAATTAAAATATACGTAAACAACTAGCCAAAAATATTTATTGTGTACATAAACCTTAATAAAATATAGTTATAAATATTAATAATATATATATTGATAATATATTATATTATTATATATGGGAATAAATATAAATAACATAAATATTGATATAAATATCAATATTGTTAATATAAATATAAATAATAATATTATTATCCCATACTATAATTATATAAACTAATATAAAGTGAGAAGTAGTTGATAAAGTCAATGACCTTATAAGGCAATCAAATATAAATAAAATTATGTATTCTACGATTATAATTACAACGATTATAAGACAAGTTTATTAATATGCACCAATTTGTAATGAAGACTTATGCAACAATCACTAAAAGCCACGATTTGGTAAAAAAACCCTTGGGAATATATATAAAAGGGCATAAAGGAGTATGATGGGGAAAAGGGTGGGAAGTACACATTATATAATATAAACATCAATAGCAATACAATTAAAATTATACTAGTCACTCCATCAAACAAGGAAAGCATTGGAAAATAGAAAGAAGATAGCAGCGATAGGTAAGGAAGGTACAACAGGTAAGTATTATATTCTATAATATTATAATGGATAAATTGAATATGTTAAGCATTGAAAATATATATATTTGATAATAATAAAAGATGCATAATATTATATAAATTAAAGATTTAGACAAAATATATATATTAATAGTGATAATAATATTATTATTATTATAATAACAATAATATTTGATATTGATAATAATAATATTTATTATATAATAATAATATTTATTATATAATAATAATATTTATTATATAATAATATAACAAGTAATAATAATCATATATATTAATAAATAATAAATAATAATATATATCTAAGTATGCATAATCTAGAGTAGGTCTATATACACGAGAATTGTCATTATCGTAGTAATATAGACCCAATTACTTTTTTTTGCAGTATGTTACATCTTCATGCATCCATATAATACTTCCAAGAATGGTAAATGCATATAGATATTCCAATAGTAAATGCATATAGATAATTCAATAGTAAATGCACAAGTGACTGTACAAAGATTATCTTCTCTGTGTTTGTTACCCTATTAGGATGGGCAAAACATTTGCCAAGTGGTTTGACTAAAAACCCCATCCAGGTTCCACCCCACAGGCCCAAACCAAGGGTTGGGCATGCTGCCCCACAGACCCGAGGCAAGGGTTGGGTGAAGGAGGGGTGGGGGTCCCACATTAGATTATGCCCCATAGGCCTGAGATAAGGGTTTGGGCAATAGGACAGTGGTAGGCCTTAGGCCACTTGGTCTTTAGGGTTTCCCCTTCTCCTAATAGGGCGAGTGTCTTCGGAGGTATTGTACTGGGTAGAAAATGCAGGTACTAAACCCCTAAGAAAGGAGGTTTGCAATGGACAACCTCCCGTGCTTGGCATGAAGGCTTTAGGGCGGATCTACCCATGTCATTCCTTTTGCTTGTTGCATTATTATTATGATTGAGTCTGGTTTTGCTATTGAATATTAAAGCTAACATAAAGATTTGTGAACATATGTATGAGTATAGGTACTATAGGACTATTGGAAAAACTATATGTGAAAGAAATGTGAAATATGAAATACATATTTATATATGGTAAACTATAATGTTGGTTATGATTATAAGATTACTAACCCTAAGTAGAAATATGGAAAATATATGAACTTTGATATTGTTATTAATAAGTGGTTATTAACCCTAATTAGGATATGTTGATATTATAAGAAGAATTGATTACTAATGTTTCCTTTTACAAGTTGAAATTGATTCAAGGTTGTGAAAATTTTGACTTGCTAGAAGGAGACATTACAGTGGTATCAGAGCATATTCCATCCTGTGAATAATAGTTGACTTCCAATTTTCAAAATAAAATAAAATAAAAATCTATGATGCAACATTTTAAAAAAAAAAAATTATTACAAATATGTAATAAATAATGATTAAATAAGGTAAAAGATAAATAGAAATAAAAACAACTCTTAATAACAATAAAATTACATTAAGTAATATACTAAATGAAATAGTAAAATAAAATAATTAAAATATAATTTATAAACAAGTGCCACGTCCACTCCCTGCCTTGTAGTGTTGTTATTATAGGATTTGTTTAGTTGTAATTTTTTTTGTTGATTAGCTATTGGTTGTATATAGTATTTGTTTAGTTGTAATGTTTTTGTTGATTAGGTATACGTTGTATAGACAAATTCCATTCCAATAATTGAAAAAATAATTTTTGAAGAGTGTTGAAATGTCTTGGGTAAATAAAATTAAAATCTCAAAAATAATCTAATTTGGTAAAAATAAAATAGGACTAAAATATTTCCTTAACTATAAAACTAAACTTTACAAAGTCTATTAAATAACACAAATATTTCCTTAAAATGTAATAATACTAATACTTTTATAATTTAAAATGCATTAAAATATTGTAAGTTTGAAGAATAAAATAAAAAATGTAATAACATGGCTGTAGATTTTTAACTTTTGACTAAATAAAATTGAAATCCTAGATTTTTAACTTTGGAGTAAATAAAATTGAAATCTCAAAAATAATCTAAAATAAAATGTGTAGAATTCTAACCCTAGTTGGGTAGAATTGAAATCTCTACGTAACATATTAAATGTAACAATATTGAATACTATTACAATTTAAAATGCATTAAATATTGTAAGTTTGAAGAATAATTATATAATATAATAACAATAACATATTCATATTTAGATCACTATAGTATTTTATTTTAGTCACTTAATTTTTTTTAATTAATAATAGTAAGTACTTTTAGATAACATAGATTTTAATTAATTTTATTAATCTAATATTGTGGTTTAGTAATTTTTTTTTCTAAAGATAAATAATTGTTTATCATTTCAAATTTGTAACTATTATATTTCCAGAACTAAATTTATAAAGAAAAATTTATGTGAACTCATTTTGAAATGTCTTCCGTAAATAAAATTGAAATCTCAAAAATAATTTAATTTGGTAAAAATAAAATAGCACTAAAATATTTACTTAGCTATAAAACTAAACTTTACAAAGCCTATTAAATAACACAAATATTTCCTTAACTATAAAACTAAACTTTACAAAGCCTGCATATTTGTATTATGTGGAGAGCCCTCGCCTAGATTTGAAATGTCTGCTTAAGATATTAAAATGCAATGATATTAATACTATGATAATTTAAAATGCATTAAAATATTGTGTTTGAAGAATAAAATAAAAAATGTAATAACATGGCGAAATATTTTTCATGATACTGTAGATTTTTAACTTTTTAATAAATGAAATTGAAATACTAGATTTTTAACTCTTGAGTAAATAAAATTGAAATCCCAAAAATAATCTAATTTCATAAAATAAAATGTGTAGAACCCTATATTTTTCATAGTATTATTAATATTATAAATGATTCTTCCCTCTCATAATTATTGCCATCCATTTAGGCATGACTTAACTAGTGGGAGACAAAATTTGTCTTTATAATTTGTTTACTTGCCACATCCTCCCCTCAAACCAAAATTCTCTTAGCATTTATAGTTTTTTGTTGCACTCTCCGACAATCCGCAGAGAAGAGGTCATTTTTTTCCAGCCAATGACAATACAAATAAATCATTTTTCAATAATTTTTTGTTAAAATTTTTATCATGTTGACATAAGAAAAGTACAAATTTAAATCAATTTGAAATGTCTCCTTAAGATATTAAAATGTAATGATATTAATATTATGATAATTACTTTACAAAGCCTATTAAATAACACAAATATTTCCTTAATTATAAAACTAAACTTTACAAAGCCTGCATATTTGTATTATGTGGAGAGCCCTAGCCTAGTTGAGTGTATAGAGATTTGAAATGTCTGCTTAAGATATTAAAATGTAATGATATTAATACTATGATAATTTAAAATGCATTAAAATATTGTGTTTGAAGAATAAAATTAAAAATGTAATAATATGGCGAAATATTTTTCATGATACTGTAGATTTTTAACTTTTTAATAAATGAAATTGAAATACTAGATTTTTAACTCTTGAGTAAATAAAATTAAAATCCCAAAAATAATCTAATTTCATAAAATAAAATGTGTAGAACCCTATATTTTTCATAGTATATTAGTAATATTATAAATGATTCTTCCCTCATAATTATCCAGCCAATGACAATACAAATAAATCATTTTTCAGTAATTTTTTGTTAAAAATTTATTATGTTGATATAAGAAAATTACAAATTTAAATCAAATTTACCCGACAAGAAGAATAATCCTGTCTTTTGATTGGTTTACAATCAATAGATTAATAATAGATAAGTGCCAACTCATTGCAATAGTACTTACCGGTACTAATAAATATATATTAAGATATCTCTATATAGTTTTATAAAGTAATATATTTTACAAAGTTATTTTTACCCATTATATACATAAACAACTAGCCCAAAATATTTATTGTGTACATAAACCTTAATAAAATATAGTTATAAATTATTTATAAACTAACATTTTCCATCTTTAACAAGGTTTGTAAATTTTATATTATTGGTGAGTGTAATGTTATTTTATATAAAAGGAACTAATAAAATATAATGTTATAAAATATTATAGGACACCTAATTATAGTTGCTTGACAAGCAATCTTGAGTGGGAGGGCTATAATTATATATGAATGACATTAAAATCCATATTGGATATTATAAAACAAATATATTTATATAAATTATTTATAAAATAACATTTTCCATCTTTAGCAAGGTTTGTAAATTTTATATTATTGGTGAGTGTAATGTTATTTTATATAAAATGAACTAATAAAATATAATGTTATAAAATATTATAGGACACCTAATTATAGTTGCTTGAGGACAAACAATCTTGAGTGGGAGGGCTGTCATATCCATATAATGATAATTTATAATTATATATGAATGACATTAAAATCCATATTAGATATTATAAAACAAATATATTTATTTAAATAATAAATTAAATATTATATAAATCATATATCCTAAATCAATATTATAAATTAATATAATTAAAATATAATATATAATATATTTATTTTAAATATATTATTAAATATAAATAACAAATATAACTATTAATATAAATATAAATATTAAATTAGATATTATTATAATAACGTGTTTATAAATATTAATTATAATATATATTATTATATTATATAAGAATAAACATAAATAAAATATTATAAGTTAATTATTATAAATATTATAAAGTCTATCATGTTCGATACTAAGACATTGTTTAAATTAAAGATTTAAATAACATGTGAAATTGCTTTGGTAAAATATGGTATTTATTCGATTTAAACGATAGAGATAATTACGTATATTTAAGTAAATATATATTATTAATATTTATTATCTAATAAATAATATTATTATATTAATATTCTTTTGTAATTAAAATATAATATATCTATTTTAATTGACAAGTCATAAATGACAATGATAAATATAAATATTAATAATTTATATATTATTAAATTATATATAATATAAATAATAAATATAAATATTTATTATCTAATAACTAATATAATAATAAATAATATTATTATATTAATATTCTTTTATAATTAAAATATAATATATCTATTTTAATTGACAAGAGTCATAAATGACAATGATAAATATAAATATTAATAATTTATATATTAGTAAATTGTATATATAATATAACTAATAAATATATTATTAAATATATTATTTCTTCTTATTTATCTTGGGTCATTTAGGACGGAAGTTCTGCTCTTTTCTGGGATGATTCTTGGAATAATCATCCCCCTTTAGCTAAAACAGAAGGTCTTCATGAGATTAAGTCTTTGCTATGTCAGGTTTGGGGAACACAAGTTAAAGATTATTATGAAATTGATCCTAACTTAGCATTTAATTCAGTTAAATGGAAAAATTTTGATGAGTTCATGGTCCCTCAAGAGCAAAAGATCCTTCTTAAGAATATTTTGAAGGAGCGTAGACTATTTATCTCAAGCGAAAAGGATAAATTAGTTTGGGCTCCTTCGAAATCAGGTCGTTATATAGTTAAACAAGGTTACCTAAGTATCACTAGTAAGGATTCTAACTCAAACCCTTCTTGGCCTTATAAGCTTTGCTGTAGTGATTCATGCCTGCCTAAAGCAGGAGATTTTACATGGTTAGCGTTGCATTCCCGAATCCTTACTAGCGGTAGATTAGTTAAACTTGGGGTTGCAAATCCCTTCTTATGTCCCTTCTGTCAGGAGGTGGAGGAATCAGTAGATCATCTTTTATTGAATTGTGATTTCTCTTCACAAGTTTGGTTTTGGCTTATTTCTAGACTGAACTGGTCGGGTCCTCTTCCTTGCTCTTTGCTACAAGTCTTTCAAAGCTGGCCTTTACTATTCTCTAAGTCAACTTTTTCTACTCTGTGGATTGTTTCACCAAGCATTGTCATCTGGTCTCTTTGGTTAGAAAGAAATAGTAGAATTTTAAAAAAAGTAAGCAATCCTCTTCATATTGTGTTGGGCAAAGTTGAAGCAACTATTTCAGAAGTAGTTTTAGCATCTTTGTTATCTAAGAAGGCGGGTTCTCTTATTTTTACTAGTTGGGATGATATGATTTTAAAGAATTGGAAGCAGTTAAAGGTGCCTGATAATTCTTGCTTTAAGTTTGAAGTTTTAACTAATCGATCCGCTATCAAATGGATCCCTCCCACTGAATCCTTTGTTAAGCTTAATTTTGATGGTGCGAGCAGAGGTAATCCAGGAATCTCCAGTGCTGGTTGTGTTATTCGAAATCATCATGGAACAATTCTTAGAGCTTTGTCAATTAAACTCGGTACAATAACAAATAATGAGGCCGAGGCTTTGGCTCTAATTGCAGGTTTGAATTTAGCACTAAAATATGGTTTTACTAATATCATTGTGGAAGGGGATTCACTGAATATTGTTACAGCTTTCTCCAATAACTCTTCTCTGAGCTAGAAAATAGAATATATTCTTAAGTCTGGCAGAGATCTATTAAAACAGTTTCATTCATTTCAGATAAGGCATACATATCGTGAAGGTAATCTCTTAGCCAATTTTTTAGCTAATATTGCTTTTAGTTTTAATGAGGTTGCTATCGAATGGAACTCTGAATCTCTCCTTTAGATTCCCGAAATAAGTTATATTTTGGCCAAGGATTCAATTGAGTAAGTTATGATACTTTGGTTCACCTCTTTAGATTTTAAACTTTAACTTTAGCATTATTTTATGGTCCTATGTGATGTTTAGCTGATGTTGTTTTAAGTGTTGTGAACTTTGTTTCGATGGGCGGATTGTATCTTGTTGCTTGCTCCTAAAGACAGCTAGCAGATCTCGCACAAGGGAATTGGCATTTCACTAATTACTATCATTCATGAGCTATACGAAGCATCTTTCGCATTTAACTTGGTTTTATGCTTGTTCTCTACTTTCGCAGTTGTTATTGTTTCACGTTTTCCAATTCTCTTGGTTTAAAGCTCTGATCTTTGTTTTAGCAGCTGTTATTGTATTTTGTTTTCTATTTTACATCAGAGTTTAGCAGATTAGTATGGGTTCTATTCACCGGAATACTAGAATCTCTTGGCCTATCTGGAATTGGGAACGTCCTCTTCTTGGCTGTTCTAATACTAACGCATTGCAGGAAGTTTTTAAGGTTTATGAGGCATCTATGGGCACTGCTATTATCCAGGTCTGTAACTTACTAGCCCTTCACACTCTAGTTGCTATTTATCCTTCTCAGGTTGCTTCCCATTTTCTATCCAATGCAATGGATCTCTTGCAATCTGGAGACAGGGTAAGGGATTTGGGGTTAACTTTTATTCAGAATGTTCATTTTTCTGTCGACGCATTTAATTCTGCTTTAGTTGATTATGATGTTCATGAAGGGTCTACTCCTGTCGGAGGGTTATTTGATTGCAGGTGTTTATTTCGTACGCCTGGTTTACATTGCCTTTTCAATGCGTTTTATCATGGCCTTCGCAACAATTGTATCATTTCCTTTCAAAACTCAATTCATTGTCACAGGCAAGAATTGGGGCATCAGTTGGCAGACAAGGCTTCGGAAGTGTTTAATGCTTTGCTATTTCTGTTGAATTATGTGCCTCCTCCTCCACCACCTCCTCCTCAGCTTGCAGAGGATGATGATCACGTTGAGGATCATGATTTGCAGGTTATAGAGATAGCAGATTAATGAGGATCTTCTTCATGTTTTTTGCCTCCAGCGGTTACTTTTTTGTTTGGTTTTTGTATATGCCAGATGCTCTATAAGTCCTTTTTAAAAATTGTATACTCTGGCATGATTTTAGTCATATTTCTTGTTTGGACCGAACTATGTTTTTGAGTTGATTCTGTATAATCTCGTTAAACTCAGGCTATAAACGGAGGTTTTCTTTGCCGATTCTTTCCTGCTGGTATGCCTTTTCTGAATCTGGCATTTTGTAACTTCTTTTTATTTAATAAATTTTAGTGGTTTGGCCAATTTTTTGTTTAAAAATAAATAAATAAATAATAAATATAAATATTGATAATATATTATATTATTATATATGGGAATAAATAAAAATAACATAATAGCGATTATGATTACAATGATTATAAGACAAGTTTATTAATATGCACCAATTTGTAATGAAGATTTATGCAGTGATCACTAAAAGTCACAATCTTTGGTAAAAAAATCCTTGGGAATATATAAAAGGGCATAAAGGAGTATGATGGGGAAAAGGGTGAGAAGTACACATTATAGAATATATATATATATATTTGATAATAATAAAAGATGCATAATATCATATAAATTAAAGATTTAGACATATATATATATATTAATAGTGATAATAATAATATTATTATTATTATTATAACAATAATATTTGATATTGATAATAATAATATTTATTATATAATAATATAACAAATAATAATAATCATATATATAAATAAATAATAAATAATAATATATATCTAAGTATGCATAATCTAGAGTATATCTATATACATGAGAATTGTCATTATCATAGTAATATAGATCCAGTTACTTTTTTTTTTATAGTATGTTACATCTTCATGCATCCATATAATACTTCCAAAGAATGGTAAATGCATATAGATATTTCAATAGTAAATGCATATAGATAATTCAATAGTAAATGCACAAGTGACTGTACAAAGATTATCTTCTCTATGTTTGTTACCCTATTGGGATGGGCGAAACATTTGCCAAGTGATTTGCCTAAAAACCCCACCCAGGTTCCACCCCACAGGCCCAAACCAAGGGTTGGGTATTCTACCCCACACGCTCGAGGCAAGGGTTGGGTCAAGGAAGGGTGGGGGTCCCACATTAGATTATGCTCCATAGGCTCGAGATAAGGGTTTGGGCAATAGGACAATGGTAGGCCTTAGGCTACTTGGTCTTTAGGGTTTCCCCTTCTCCTAATAGGGTGAGTGTCTTTCAAGGTACTGCATTGGGTAGAGAATGCAGGTACTAAGCTGCAAAGAAAGGAGGTTTGCAATGGACAACCTCCCGTGCTTGGCATGAAGGCTTCAGGGCAGATCTACCCATGGCATTTCTTTTGCTTGTTGCATTATTATTATGATTGAGTCTGGTTTTGATATTGAATATTAAAGCTAACATAAAGATTTGTGAACATATGTACAAATGGTGAGTACAAGTACTACAAGACCGTTGGAAAAACTATATGTGAAAGAAATGTGAAATATGAAATACATATTTATATATGGTAAACTATAATGTTGATTATGATTATAAGATTACTAACCCTAAGTAGAAATATGGAAAATATATGAACTTTGATATTGTTATTAATAAGTGGTTATTAACCCTAATTATGATATGTTGATATTATAAGAAGAATTGGTTACTAATGTTTCCTTTTACAAGTTGAAATTGGTGCAAGGTTGTGAAAATTTTGACTTGCTAGAAGGGGACATTACAAAACTTACCGATGTTCTATCGGGCAAGTTAATTCCTCAAAAATATGGGGATCCTGGGAGCCCTGTCATTACAGTAGACATAAAAGGGGTTTTAGTTTCACATGTTCTGATTGATCTGGGAGCTGCCATTAATGTAATGACATAAGATACTGTATAAGCATTGGCACTAACACATGTTCAGCCAACATCAACTGTGTTACAACTGGCAGACCTATCTATCACAAAACTAGAAGGAATTATGGAGGATATTATAGTCACTGTCGATACCTGGGATTACTTAGTTGATTTCCTCATCCTTCAAACCAAAAAGAAACACTCAGGGTACCCAATAATACTGGGTAGACCTTGGTTGGCTACCGCAACAGCCCTTATTGACTGCCAATCAAGGAACATGACTATTTCAAATGGGAAGAAGCTAAAGGAACTTTCTATCTATCTCCCTGCCAAACCATTCTTACAATATGAAAATAAACCATGGATAGATGACCTGAGAGATTTTGATGAAGAAGATGCTTCCTCACTGGAAATGGTAACAATCGCAGAAAATTTTGAAGAGTGTAATGAAGAATATAAAGAGTTGGAATCAAATAGTGAAACCTCTTTATATATTGTCACCCAGCAAGAGGTCTCCAGATGGCTCTAGAGAGATCCAAGAGGATCTTTCAAGGCATTCCACTATCCATATTCTGAACAAATTGCCTCCCACTTAAGTTATCAACAAGCAAAAACATTACACCAGGTTGTGCCTCACCTTTGTCCATTAAATACTCTGTTAAGTCCTTACAAAGACCTTCTTTTTGTTCATAATGGTACAAAGAAAATCACTATCCAAACCAACAAACAACTCTCTATCAGTAGTTGGTTAATAGAGGCAAAAGAAATTCAGTTGACAAAAATCTTGTAAAATCATACCCAGGCTTTTGCATGGGAATACAAAGACATGAAAGGGATCCACCCCAATGTATGTACACACCATATTTACACGGAAGATGTCCATCCTATTAGAAAACCACAACGGAGAATCAATCCAGCCTTGAGAGATATAGTGAAAGAAGAAGTAGAGAAAGTATTGCAGGTAGGATTCATCTACTCCATTTCTGACAGCCAGTGGGTATCACCATTGGTTATAGTACCAAAGAAAAATGGCAAGTGGTGAGTCTGCATTGACTATAGAGAATTAAACAAAGCCACTAAGAAAGACTATTTCCCACTCCCCTTCATTGACCAGGTGCTGGATAACTTGGCTGGTAGTCGCTATTTTTCCTTCCTGGATGGATTCAGTAGCTACAATCAGATCCAGGTGGCTCCGGAAGACCAGGATAAGACTAGCTTCATGTGTCCATGGGGGACATTTTCTTACAAAGTTTTGCCATTCAGATTATGCAATGCACCAACCATGTTTCAACGTGTTGTGCTGGCAATTTTCACAAATCTAGCAAATACATGCGTGGAGGTTTATATGGACGATTTTACAATGCATGGAAATTTTTTTTATGAAGCCTTTAATAGTCTAAACAAGGTACTTGAAAGATGCAAAGAACATTAGCTATCCCTAAATCACGAGAATTGCTTTCTTATGATGACTGGGGGAATTATACTTGGTCACCACATCTCACAGGAGGGAATGAAAGTAGAGCCAAAAAAAGTTGAAATTATTATTCAAATTCCCCCTCCTCAAACTCAGACATAAGTAAGAAGCTTTCTGGGACATGTTGGATATTATTGAAGGTTCATTGAAAATTTTAGTCGAAAAGCTGACCCTTTGTTCACCTTGCTTAAAAAAGATTATGAATTCAAATGGACACCACAATGCCAATAGTCATTCGAAGCCATCAAAAGTGCCCTCATGACAGCCCCAGTGATCAAAGGACCAAACTGGAATGAGCCATTCCACATTCACATAGATGCTTCCAATCAGGCTATTGGAGTAGTGTTAGGACATCTACATGAATCTGGAGGTATGCATGCAATATATTACATTAGCAAAAATTTAAACCCTGCAGAGCAAAATTATACCACAACTGAAAAAGAATTTCTGGCAGTAGTTTATGCTATCAAAAATTTCACCACTACATCACATGCTATAAAATTTTCATACATACTAATCATGCAACTATAAGATATCTGATGAATAAAGTGGTAGTAGGAGGTAGAATTATCAAATGGTTGTTATTATTGCAAGAATTTGATATAACCATTGTTGATAAACCAAGGAAAGATAATGTTGTTGCTGAATTTTTATCTCGATTGAATGTGCAAGGAAATAACAAACCAGTGGATGATGCATTCCTGGATGAACATCTATTTTCCATTTCCATACAATCTCTGTGGTTTGCAGATTTAGCAAACTATTTGGTTTCAGGCAAATGCCCACAACATTTCAATTCAAAGGAAATCAAACAATTGGTTCATGAGAGCTCCAGATACAAATGGGTAAATGGTCTCTTGTTTAAAAATTGTCCTAACCATGTATTGTGTTGTTGTGTGTAGGAAACAGAAGTGTATGACATAATCCAAGCATGCCATGATGAACCTTCTGGTGGACATTTTTCAACCCTCCGAATGGGACATAAAATTTTGGGAGAAGGTTATTTTTGGTCAACAATGACCAATGATATTCAACATTATGTCAAACATTGTGATCAATGTCAGCGAATGGGACATCCAACTCCTACCACAAAGATGCCGCTCCATCCTCAAGTAGTTCTTGAACCATTTGAAAAATGCAGAATAGATTTTGTGGGGCTGATATATCCACCTTCCAGAGGAAATCACTACATTTTGGTTTGCACTGACTATGCCACTAAAAGGGTCGAAGCAAAAGCACTGCCAGCAGCAAAGGAGGAGAAGGTTACAGATTTTCTATATAAGCACATTTGGTAATGGTTTGGAGCACCTCGAGTCCTTGTTTTTGATCAAGGACCACATTTCATGTCTACTATGATCAAAGCATTCCTGGAAAGATATCAAATCTATCACTGGAAGTCCTCTCCATATCATCCTCAAAGCAATGGTCAAGTAGAAGTAACAAATAGAGAACTAGAGAACATCCTTACAAAAACCATTTCAGGTAAAAGAATAGATTGGGCTAAAAGAATGACAGAAGTTGTTTGGGCTTACAACACCACATGGACAACCACCACTAATTTCACATCATATGAATTAGTCTATGGAAAACACCCAGTGTTGCCCATAGAATATGAGGTGGAAACATTGAGAACAGCACAGGAAGTGGGCATAGACTTAATTGAAGAACAACACAGAATGATGCAACTCAACAGATTGGAAGAGATGCAGAAGAAGGCACTTCAGCACACAGAGTTGATCCAACAACAGAGAAAAGAATGGCATGACAAGCACATTATTAGTAAGCAGTTCAAGCAAGGATATTGGGCCTTGTTGTACGACTCCAAATATCAAGATCTAAAAGGGAAACTATACACCAGATGGTTGGAGCCCTATGAAATTCAAGAAACCTTCAACAATGGGACTATTCAACTAGTTCCCATTGATGGAGATCACATAATTCTTCTGGTAAATGGACATAGATTGAATTTGTACCACAAACTAGCTTTCAAAGAGGAATTTTCTGCAGACATCCAGTCTTGGATAGAACATTTCACCCTGGAAGATCTCTCTTCATGGGACTCCTGTTCTAAGTGATGACTCTGGAATAAATAAAGAAGTAAAGGTTGAAAACCATAAATGGCAGCCTTTTCTGCCAAAAAAAATTGGGCAAAAGTTGAAAACCAATAATGGCGACTTTGCCTAGAGGGAAGATTGAAAATCAGCAATGGCGATCTTTCCTTTGAATTCCCCATTTCCTTCAATAAAATTCCTTTTTGCAGTTCTACAGGTTTTTGTGTTGAAATTTTTTGAAGAGCTCCAGATAGATACTGATAGCTCCAGATAGCTACGAATTGCTCCAAATGAACATTGGCAGATGCTTTCTTTTCAAAGCATCATCGGGTGCTAGGTGATGTTGCATTGTGAAAAAGTGATTCGGTAAAAAATGTTAAGGCGAAATAATTGAATGGATGAATACTTTACCAGGTATATTCCTTCCTTAAAACTTATATAATTATTTTAATATGTTTATGTATGCCATGTGTTCCCCAAAGTTACCCACATGCAGCCCCATCTTTTACACGCCATGACAGTTGCATAAATGATTACAGCCCAACAGGTGGCAATCACAAATTTGTCTGTAGATTTTGCATGCTTCACAATGAAATATAAGTAATTGGTCATCATAGCAATAGCATTTTAAAAAAATGCCATAAATAGAAATAAGCGTTGGATTTAGAAATAATAATGATCCGTATTTATGACCATTTAAGGGAAGTACATTTGAAATGACATGAGCTTTGGGATTGTTGGCATCAGCTCCGGATGTGTATGGAAAAGAAATTAAGGCGATGACTGAGAAATTACACTTCACACACGCCCACTCTGGTTCAAAACTCCAAAGTTCATGCCATGAATGTTGAAAAGACAGATAGGGTAACTGCCATCTTGTCCATCTCGCATGCAATTATTCCTTCGCACAAACCTGTAATTGACAACTCAAAGTTCACAGTTCCTTCCTGTTTGAAACCAAAGATAGAAGGCAGAGAGAAAAAAAAAACCAGAGCTCCATTGTGACATTTTTCTACAGACTCATATAATCAAATGGGTAACAAAAGGAAAGCCGAACCTGAGAATGCAATTTTTGATGACACCAGCATGTAGATTTTCCAGCAGGCCAGATGGTTGGTATTTTTGTAGAAATTTGAAGCATTTGAAGCTGACTTGGTCAAGGAGTTTGTTACAAACTTCCATAGGACCTTCAACACTGTGAAAGGGGTAAGAATACAAATCAACCCTACCATAATTAGTCAACTTTTTGGTATACCTGCAGTAGGTGTTGATTTGTTTGCAAACAAACCATCATATGAAGAATTAGTTCAGAATTTTCATGTTGCTCTGGAGCCCTTACCCCAATATATTGTAAGGGAGCAACTAAAGGCATTGAAAGGACCAGTCTTCCAGACCCATGGAAGACTGTGGTCCTGTGGATCATGAAGTTCTTTACATGTGATGGCCAATTTGGTACAATTTTGGGCCCTGGGATGCGACTAATTACCCACCTAAGACATGGAGCCAATAACCCCCAATATTTGATAAATGTTCCTACTTTTTTGCATGCAAATCTTGTCACCATGATGACCAAAAGAAAGCGCAAAGAAGGATAGATTAGCCACTTAAGTTTGATACATTTGATTATTAAGCATCACTTCCTGTAATAGGAGGATGGTCAGCAGAAATGGGAGGACTTTCTTGCCCTACATCCTAGAAGGAAAAAGGTGAAACGTCATACTTCCACTATCTCTGTTTCAAGAGACCCTATTGCAGTTTTCTCCGCATCCCCTGAAGTTTGGTTCTGATGATTTCAGAGAAGAACAGAGAAAAGTAGTCAAGCAGGTGAAGCCATAGCATCCACCTCTGCCAAAACACACAACCACTGGTTAGTTATCTCTTTGAATGAAGAAGACAGAGGAGAAGTAGAACAAAACCCTACCACCCTCTCAAGCAAACACTCATCCCTTGCTGCACATCCTAGAGAAGAGACTCATGAGAAGAGGGGAGCCGAGGAAGTTGGTGGTGGTGAGATTCCTAAGGAAGTTGGTGGTGGTGACATTCCCGAGGAAGTTGGCGAAGAGGGCACCCCAGAAGAAACAGAGGGGATATCTTGCAACAGAGTCATAGGAAAGGAAAACAAACCCTTGAGGAAAGCTTTGAGGACACCACAACACAAAAAAACTCGGCATGCCCTAGCTCTATCTAGAGGTGAATTTGAATTGAAGCAATGCAGGGCATAATTGGAGGCCATGGCTCAACAATTAAAGGCCAAATATGAGCTGGGAAAGCAAAAGGTAGAGGTTAGAAAGGAGAAGGAAGAAAAAGAAAAGGAACTTTTTTTTTCAAGGCAGAGGTATATAACCACAAGGCCATGGTGGCCCAAAGAGACATTCAGATAACCCAACTCAGGAAACAAGCTGCTCAGCAAGCCCCTGTACCCACCTCATTAAATATCTATGCTCAGAATCTGTAGCTTACACTAGATAACAGACAACTCTGAGGAGAGATTATACAGCTCCAGAAAGATCTTGAGACCCTAAAATAAGAGGTGGGGGTAGAGAGCAACCTAGCTTTATCATGTGAAACAGGAGAAACCATGTTAGAATAGTGGCTGCCATCAGGTGTGTATGCCTTGTTCCTCCGAGAACAATTTTAAGATGGAAATTACTTAGGATAAGTTGCAATCTTCCATTTGATTTTGACAATGATAAAGATTTTGTTGAATGTTACATAAAAAATCCAAAAGACCAACAAAACCTTCTATGTGAATTCTTACAACATGGCCACATTATGGGGCATGTAAATACCTCAATGCTAAATCTATATGTGGGGGAACTCCAAATCTAGAGCTATCCATCTCTGCTCTGGAATAACAAATTATGGGAAGAAAGAATGGAAGAATATGATGCTACAGCAGGATCCATAGGGCTACTAATGAGACATGAGTGCCCTAAAACTACATGGTTTTCCAACACTTTCAAAGCAAATGCTTACAAGCAGGGCATCACAAACCAATATGTGAGAAATTTGAATTCTTGTATTTTTTATTTCTTTGCAATTGCAGATTATCTTCCTAATGTAGCAGTCTCAAGCTGCATATCCAGATTTGAGGAACTGCCTCATATTTTCAAAAGAAGGGAGCCAGTGTCCCCCATAAACATTAGGTGGATGACAGATAAGGTAAGAAAAATAATACCCCTGATCCAACAAAGGCAACAAAACTAGATTGGAATGAGATTCAGACCACCACTAATTCTAATGCCAACTCCTCACCTAAGTCACCCTCAAGGACAAGCAATGAGAGAAGGAAAATTCAATACATGGTTCAACAGGGTACATGAGAATGATGGGTTCCAACCAAAAGGGAGGAATTTGTTCCAATATAAAGATGAGGACTATAACTGTAGTACAATCATTGAAGGAAAGAATATACTGGATGAAGCAGATGGGGCACAACCATGAGAACATGGCATCCACTGAGTTGGGGAGGAATGATGAGTCAAATATATGACTCATCTATTTCATTATATTTGTTGTTATTAGAGACTGTAACAAAACACTATGGCATATATATTTACATATTATTATAATTATGTTTATCTTTTGGATGGATTATGCACATGTTTGGTTTTCATTTCCTTTGATGAAATCTCTTAACTTATTTACTTGAATTACATTTTCAAAAGTGCATATCTTATGAATTGTGGTACAAGTGGTTTGTGTTTGCATAAGGATTATGCTAGTAAGATTTCTAGTGGTCTCTGAATCCCTCCAGAGCCCCCTTTTCTATGAAGAACCTGAACTCTAGATGGCTCCAGATGCCATCACCCTCCAATAGAGCCATCCTCCCCTTGTTTCGATGACTATTACTGGTCGATCCTAGAAGGTTACCCAAAAGGTCCAACAATAGAAACATGACCCACACCTCAATTAAGGCAGCTATTATAATCTAAATCTCCACTTCACTCCATTTTAGTGCCTAACTGAAGTAGCTGCTAATTGGCGTCAGTTCTAAGTGAAGTCACTGCCACCAAGCGCCACACCATTTCAGGGAATCACTCAAGTTCACCAACAGCCAAGTCGATACAAATCCTTGATCTTCAGTAACCCGCAGTGGAATCATCAATGTAATAAATAAGCAACTGGTTTCAAGTCCAGTTCACTGAAGTTAGAATTACTGTTAGTTATTTCCTTTCAATAAAGCTCAAATGTATAAATAGGAGAAAATCATCTCTCTAAGTTAGTTCTAGTTGTTCGCCAGATTGTGTTTCCAGTAGGAGGAAAACTCCTTTTTTTGGGGCATGTGCTTTCGTCCATTCCTTGGACTATGATTGAATGCAAATGAAGGGGGAATTCTTCTGAAAGAGTTAGTTGAGCAAAGAGGATCATCTCTAGCTAGGAAAGTAGGGCCTGCTTCCCCATTTTGGAGGAGATCTCTTGATATTTTCATGTTTGTTCAATTCTATTGTCTTTTGTTTAGTTAGCTCTACACTTGTTGTACATGTGATGTGTGTTTTGCTTCTGCGTGATTGTTAGTTAGTTGCTACCTGCAGGATCATTTTATAAGTTCTAAAACAAACTTGTTATTCAGCAGCACTGTCATATTCAGAGTATTTCATTTTTGTAGTTTACTAGTGGAGTCAGTTTATCTTTATTTTCCTTTCCAGTAAGTGTGTTTATTTTCCAGCAAGTTATAATAGTTTCTTTCACTGCAAGTGTGTTTATTTCTAGCAAATTAGAATAGTTCCTTTCACTGTAAGTGTGTTTATTTCTAGCAAAGTGTGTTTATTTTCCAGCAAGTAAGAATAGTTTCTTTCATTGCATGTGTTTATTTCCAAAGAAAATAGATAGATTTCCATTTCTGTATGACCTTTCATTTCTGTAAGATCGATGAACCAAGTCCCATCCATGAACCTTTCAACCAAAGCCCCCATACCAAAGAGTCTTATTGCAAATCGCTCCAAACACCTCCGAATTGATAAAATTAAATGATGATGCATTAACAAACACTACTTCAACCCTCATCATTAGTGACTATCTATTTGTACTTTTATTTTTAGAATTATGTTTTACTAGTTATTATATTGTCGTTAGAAAATTATAGTAAAGAGATTTATTGTAGAATTAATTTTTGGGTTTTGTATATCTCTGTGTTATATTTCCAACACATTTTAAAAGTTAGAAAAAGGTTATGTTTTAAGAAAGTTTGGATTTTTTAGTGAAAACTATTTTTATACAATTTAGATATAAATTGCTAGCATGAAAGTCATGTTTGGTGTGTGTGATCTCCCAACATGGTTTGGTGAGTTTGTACCTATTATTGAGTATGTTAAAATTATTATGTGGATATTAGTTATGAGGGTGTGAGCATGAGTTGGAACTTATGCCCTATAATACCCATACACCTAAGTATAGTGATCTTGTATTTGAGTCCTTTAGTGGATTTATGCTCAACAATTTTGGTCTCATGGTTGGAATGTTTGACTTCTATTTTTATTTTATTTGTTTTCCCAACCTAGTTTGGGTGGAGATCATATCTTGGATAGTGTTATTATGTTATATAATTCTTTCTTGATTATATGTGTAGGATGAGGTTATTTTGTTTATGCTCATGTAAATCTAGCTTAGCTTGGGTTGGTAATGTATTATCTCCTTGGGGAGTTGATTATAGTTATATGACATCCTTTGTGTCAAGATTGATTATATTTATGTGACATCTTTCATGTCATGGCTGATTATATTTATATGCGATATTTATTGTGTCATGGTTCTACTTGTAAGAGTAGGGAGGTGGTGATATGAGTAATTGATTTATGGGAGCTATGACAAAGCTTCTTGACATGTAATTATCCAAAGAGATAGGATGGTTGATATCTTGACTTATGTTGGAGGTAAAAATATTAAAGGATTGAGATAGGTTATATGCCCTTGTCATGGGTGGATACATCCTGGAAGCATCTTCTCTACTTCAGTCCCAACCCATTGAGACATCATCCCCTTAAGAAAGTTGGTTGAGGAATCAAGATTTATTTCTCACTATAGGCACCACATCATATGAAGCTCTAATGCTCTCAACAGTAGAAGTTCCACAAGTTGTTTATCCATTATTTTTCCATCCATCACTAGAACCTAGGAGATCTCTGAGGATAAGACCTGTGGCCTATTTATTATCATGGATGATGTTCTACCCTGAGGGGTTGAGGTAGGGTGATTTGTGGTGTTATAGTTAACCTTCTTGTCTTATGTGAGATAGTGGTACTTTGGTACACTACACATTTGGGACATGCCTCTTGATGGGTACCAAGTGTGTGTGTCATGGTTGTGGAGTCTTTGTGTGATTTTATCTTATATGATTGTCTTTGTTGTTGTGATTTTGTAATGTATGATGTGTTTGTATTTTATATTTTCTCTATGTACTTGATGTATGTGTGTTTATTTTATGTGTCTAGCTTATAGTGCATTTGAATTGTGAATGTTTGGATTGTACATTGTATGATATTGCTTTATGTGTGTGGCTTGTGTATATATGAGTTGTGAATATTTAGATTTTATGATTTTTACATGCAATTGCCTTTATGTGTGTTTGTGTATTTGAATTATTATTATATGTATGTTTGTATATTTGTGTTGTGATAAGGTTAAGATGCATGTAGTATGGTATGCATATACTCCTACCTTAGGCATGTGTCTCTAGTATGGTATGTGAGTAACAATTCACGTGGATGTTAAATATGATTGTGGATGTATAGTTCGAAGTCAAACCTTGTAGGGTTGAAGGGACTTGTGGTTTTATTGATGGTCATATTTGTCTTGTTCATGTCATTGCATTCATATGTGTATTACATGCTAGAAAGGATGTGTTGATGTGCATTGATAAATCTATTTCCATGTATTTGATATGTTTTGGATCCATTGTTTCATGTTTATGCTTATGTGTTAATAAGGAAATGAACTAAATAAGATAATCACCAATATTGTATTGTAGCACACATTTGGAATATGGATGGTCCTTCTTTAACTTGACTAATGGATGGGGAGGAAAGGAACATCCTCATGGTGGGTTCAACTCCTTCCCCGATCAAAAAAAGAGCATGGGAACTTGAAGGATTAGCTTACAAAGTTGAGCTTGGAGTTCTTCAAATATTGTTCATGATGTACATTGTATATGGACACTTGTATTTGTGTTCATTGTTTGATGGCCTACTGTACTCATTATCATTGATGAGGGTTGTATAACTTGGTTATGTAATTATGTTACCTTCATTAATGAGTACTAGATATGTTCTTAGGAGACTTTCATATTATTTGAGATGCACTCATTGTTATGCTTCCTTATTATATTTAATGACTGGGAGTTATATAATGTGTAGATCTTATTGGATATCACTTGCATGTTTTGCACATTGTTACATAATATTGTATCATGGAAGTTAATGGAAGTTGCTGGAATTTTATCTTGTACCCTTTTGTTAGCATTGGGTTGTTTGTTTTTATTAATACTTTATAAATCTTGAGGTTACACTTTGGAGGTTGTTATAAGGAGGAAGAAGAAGATTCATGAGATATTTCTCATGTGTAGATGAGCATGTAAAGGAAGAAGTAGAATCTCTTACTCCACCCTTGAAGAGATGCACAAGAAAAATAACCTAGTAGATAGGTATAGCCCACTAGTTTTCTATTGTGTATTTGATTTATCTTGTACTTAAGAAAAACTTAGATCTATTAGGGAAGCTCTTTCTTGAAAAGAGCACGAGTCTTCGATGGTGTCCTTTAAAGAGGAGATGATGAACTTGAACATACATGACACCTGGGATATTATTAGTTTTCTTGAGGGAAGGAAGCCCATTGGTTGCAAGTGGATGTTTAAAAATAAATTCAAAATAGATGGTAAGTTGGAATGGTACAAGGCTAGACTAGTGGCATAAGGGTACTCTGAGAAAGAGGGAGTTAATTTTGGTGAGATACTTTCTCTTGTGGATAAGATAACCTACATTAGATTCTTACTTTATATTGCTATTTATTGTGATTTTGAAATAGAGAAAATACATGTTAAGCTTATATTTTTGCATGGAGATCTTGAAGAGGAAATTTATGTGACAACCTAACAATTTTCTGATGAAGAGAAAAGAAAAAATGGTTTGCAGGTTAAAATGATCATCATATGGTTTGAAGAAGTCTCTACATTTATGGTATCAAAAGTTTGATGATTTTGTATTGAAGTTGGATATTGCTAGAATTGAGGAAGATCACTCTATATATTTTGAAATTATTGATGATCAGTTGTCAATTATTGTCTTGTATGTTGATGAAATGTTTATTGTAGATAGAAATACTCTGATTAAATAGCTTAAAACTCAACTTTTTCTAGTGTGTTTGACATGAAGGATTTAGGGGTTGTAAAATTTAATCTAGAAATGAAAATAAATAGGGATTGGGTTCATAGAAATATTTGTCTTAGTTAGAGTTAGTATGTTGATACTATTTAGTAGTGGTTTGTTATGAAAGACTTTAAACCAATAAGTATTCATTTACTTGTAGGAACTAGGCTTTCATTCGAACAATGCTCTAAGTTGGATGATGATTTTGAGGATAAGTATAATGTTCCTTATGCGATTATTATTGGTATCTTGATGCATGTAATGGTTTGTATTAGATCAGATATTGCCCAAATACTGGGAGCTCTTAGTAGGTTTATGTCTAACTTTGGTAGAGAGCATTGAATCTATATTAAGAGGGTATTTATATATTTGCAAGGGAGTTTTGATAGTTACTATTTATGTTCTCATGGGACTAATGATGTGGGTAGAATGTTGGACATATAGGGATTCATTGATTTATATTGGGGTATTGACTTGGATAGTAGGAGGTCACTAATTGTTAATCATTTTCTCTATTCGGTGGAGCTATCAATTGGAAAATTAGAGGCAACCCATAGTTTCTCTATCTATGATAGAAGAAAAGTACATGGATGTCACACATGCTTGTAAAAAAGTAGTTTATTATAGAGGTTGTGCTTAGAAATTGGTTTTGATTGTAGGGTTGTGAGAATTGGTTGTGAAAGTCAAATTGCCATTTGTTTGGCTAGGAATCTCATGTACTATGCTTGTACTAAGAATATAGATGTTTTGTATCATTTTATTCATAATATGGTTGAGAATGGTAAGGTTACGATAGAGAAGGTGGATATTCTTGGTAATTTTTTAGATTCCCTTACAAAATTAGCGAGCATGGATAAGTTTGGTTAGTGTAGAGAGGCTAAGGGCTTGGTCTCTTCTAGTACTTAATTATTTTCTTCTGTTTCTCTTGTGTCTTTGTAACATAAATATCAAGAGAGAGACTATTGGGATTAGGTTATTGTTGTCATGTGAAATTGCACCCTGTTTGAAGCTAGTTCAAACACTTCAATGACACAATGGGACTGATCTCAAGGTGTCAGACCTTGCAAATGAGATCAGACCTCCAGAGAAGGTTGGTTCCTCTTTTTGAGCTTAAGACTTAGAGAATTTAAGCTAAATCTAGTGCTAATGCTTGCCGGGGAAAAGGGTAAGAAGGATTGTTGAAACGAAAGAAGGTGATGCACTAGATTGAATAGGTTTAGCTACAACTGACTTAGCACAATAATAATCTCAAAATAGAAAAGAACTCACACAAACTCATATTAATTCTAACAAAGGTCAAAATAGAATAATGGAGAAATGAAAGGGACCATTTTGCCCACAATACACAACTCACATTAATCAAAGATAGACATAGTGCAAGAATAATGAGAGGCAAAAATATCAGTTTGTATTGATTATAGAGGCCAAATAGCCATTACAAAAGAGAAAGAATGCTGCAGAAGAAATAGACACAGAATAATCAATTACATTCATTGGTGACCAAAACTAGAGACATGAGAGGCGCAGTAAAAGAACACAGTCCATCAAATCTAGTTAGTTCGTGTAATTACATTACAGAGGCCTAGTTACAAGAATTCTCCAACCTGTATAATATCCTAGAAGAACAGCTAACAGAAATACCTTGCATTTTGATGTATTTATAACAATTTTGAGCTCTGCATCAGTGAGCGTTGGAGCTGGTCAATTAACCCAGGACAGGCACGCGCTTCATTAATTTTTTTCTCAAAGCCCTGCAAATCTGGGATGGAACCCATGCCCCTGATGGGCTTACAACTCTGCAACAGAGATTACCTGCATGCATGGGTGCCAGGCATTCAAGAGTGAATGCTGGAAGTCTTATTTTTTGTCCTCACAAATCTACCCTACAGCTTCATTTATACCCCAGCATTGAAGACTTCACTATTTCAACTACCCTTATTTGGCTTAGGCCTGCAGAATTTTAATGCTGGTATCTTTCCTTGAGATAAAGGCATGATTTAGGGAGAGGCAACACTTTAACATGTTGTATCTTTTTACTCTATGGCACCTCTGCACTTTGAATTACTTGCATTTGATTTTTTCTTTTTGATTGGTGAATCTGCTGCTTATGGAACCATCAGGCTCCATAACTGTGCCCTTTTTCTTCCTTATCAACAAAATCCTAGTTTTCCAAACCAAAATTGCATTGTTCTTTGCCTTATAGGCAAAATCTACCTTTGCCAAACCTTCCTTCTCTATCGGCAAAATGTTTTTTCGAACCATTGCCTTGGCCAACTTCTTCTCTTTATAGACAAAACTGCCCCATCTTGAACTCAGGAAGCTTAATCTTCATTTGTTATGTTGGCAAAAGTGTCTCCTGCCGAACCAAACTTACTTTTGCCTTGTTGGTTCTTTCCCAGACTGGATGCTTATTCCCAGATTTCCCTACAAGGTAGCCATCAATGATCAATAGGATCTCTGGGCCAGGGGCCAACAGTGTAGGAGATAGACTCTATATTTTATCTCCTCTTCTTTTTCAAGCTCTGCAAAACCTAGGGGGGTATTCCCTACTCAACACCCATGATAATGTGCATACTAAGGCTAGGATGCTGACAGAAAGCAGATGAGTCCTCCTGTAAGTAGACCAAAACTGAAAGATAAGAGCAAAGGGGCTAGCTTTGGGCCTATTTGCAGTTGTAGACAGAGGACTGAGGATCCTAAAACTAATTCTAATGTCCTAATGGTTGTTTTAGAGTTTGACTTTGATTTTAAGTTCAGATACAAAGCTGGACATGGTTGTAACACAAACACAAAGCAAGATTGGTGTCTATCCAAGGCCTGGAGTCAGTAGACATACACCTGTGAATGATCAGCATGAATAGCTAAAACTGGATTTCAGGGGGATACATATGATACCTGTCTTACAGATATCTCCTGATACAGAGTGTTAATCTATCTATACTTATGGCATCCCTACTGCAGTATACCCTTCCCAATGTTTAATCTGAAAATAGTTTAATCTACCTTTGAGTAGAAGTTAAAAGATCAGACATTCAACACAGGAATTCTATGTTCTAGATTCTCAACATTCCTTAAATACCCAGACTCAGAAGAAAGATACATGCAATACTGGAGACAGAATTAACAAAACACATGCTAACATAGCATTTCTCATATAAATTTAACCATGAAATCAGTGGATTCATACAAAAACATACAACAGGAGATACATAAACTCACAAGTTTTTTGTGGATAGAGCAACCAAAACCAGCTGTCTTGTATCACAGAGCCAAAATGTTCAACTTTCAACAACCTCTCAAAAAGTGGTAACACTTCCTGCTTATAACAGCCAGGTAGTGTACCACAAGCAATTAATTACATGGCTTTGACAAAAATTCTGCCAGGTACAGTCCTCAGAAGGAATGGCGCTCAGAAAAAATAAATGCAGCAGACAAAGAGGAGCCTCAAGCCAAGCGCCATCATCTGGAGCCTCCGCTCAAAAATTGGGCAACATGATCACCTGTACCATCGCCCTTAACTCTACAATGTCACCATTAAGGGCCTCAACCACCCGCAACCACATGGAAACTGTCGCAACACTTCAAATAGAAGTTCCCACCAAAAGTGCTTCGCTCAAAGTTTGAAAATACACAGGGGAATAATCCCACATGCATGGTGAGGAGTTCACATCAGTAGTTTATAAACATGGTCGCACACATGATAGGTGTTGAGCATTTTGCCACGCTTGACACACAACCCTTCGCCAAGAACCCATCGCTATGACATATACCATCAGCCCAGCTCAAAACTCCCTCGCCGATATAACAACTCATGCTGATGAACTATGGCCTCATCCCTCCGTCGGCCAAACACACGCCGATGAAACCTCATCAGCCAAACCTTACCCATCGGCGGACCCTCCAACTGCTAGCCCGATCTCAAAAGTCTCGCCGATCGCCAAACGTCAACCCCACTTTCTTTGGTAAGACACACGCCGATGAATCTTCATCGGCCAAACACTACACTGTCGGCCCAACATTTGACCGCTCACCCGATAGCTCCCACTCCTGCCGATGAATACATGACTTACCCCTGTCGGCAAGACCAACACCATCGGTAGAACAACAATCTCATTCACCGATAGCACAAAGTCTCAGCGATGGAAGAAGACACCGTGCTATCAACATGATCGCTAAGACACAACACAAACTCACGCCGATGAAGAGGGAAACCTAGGGTTTGAAAAAGAAACCATCCACCTGCAAGCTTTACTTCTAGGCCAAAAATGAGCACCAACATGCCTTATCAGCAAAATCTCAATCTTATGAACCATTTTTGGCTTGCTTTTTGCCTTATCAACAAAAAAGCCATCTTTACAGACCTTGGCCTCTTTATTGGCAATTTTCCTCCTTTCAAAACTCAGCCACCTCATTCTTCATGCGATCAGAAAAGTCGTCGATTGGCAAACTTAAAGTTTGTTGAACCATAAGTTTGTTGATAAAGGCAAACATTCTTCTTTACTTAGCTGAATTTTGATCTCAACCTGTTCCCCTTGCCTTGTTGACAAATCAGTGAATCAGTGAACTGAAAGATTTTTGAACTCAGAGAAGAGTTTGTGTTTAATGAACTTCGTCGATAAGGCATTCCTTGCCTACTCTATGCCTTAGTCATTTTTTTAAAAACTTTTCCTTCTAGCTTGCCTTAGCCTAATTTTGATCTCAACTTGCCCCCTTGCTTTATCGGTGAATCCTCAAATCTGGGGAAAAGTGAATTTTGGAGAAAAGTCCACAAAATATGAAACTTGTCGATAAAGGGAAAAAAGTTGCTCTTGACTTAAGAATTTTTTATGAAACTTGCCCTCCTGTTGCTTTATCAGCAAATCGCCGAATCGACGAACCTATGAAAAGATGATATGTTCACCAAGTTCATAAGAGATAAAGATTGCTAACCAAAGGGAGAAAACCCTCTTTCATGCCTTAGCCAATTTTATGATTTTTCTGCAACTTTAGAAACCTAAACTTTTGCCAATAAAGGCCAAAAGTAGGTAAAAAACTAAGGCAAGGACCTAGATTTTTCTAAGTTTTTTTGGGTTTTTTGCAAGGGAATTCACTAAAATTTGAAGGATTTTAGGTTTACCTCCTTTTATTTAGGCTATCTCTGATCAGATTTTCTGATAGGAGGGATTCTAGAATATGTTGGGCTAGGCAAAATATGACAACATTTTGGTGACTTTGCAGGGGTGTTTGGCTGCTAAACACAGGGATCCGATTGCCTTATACAGTCCATTGGGCACAGAGTCGAAAGAAAGCAGCCTCATGACCAACACAAACTTAAAATGCCTCCACAAAACAAGAATAGCACAACATCAAGGCAAGCATTCTCCTAATGAGAAGGCTGCATGTGCAACAACACTTGGAGGAGAGGAAACCTAAAATAGAAATAAAACTAACGTAAACCTAAAGTAAACAACCAGAAATGACATTAAACAAAGCCATTAACCAGTTTTTCAAAATAATTTCCCTTTCTCAACAATTTACAATGCTTCACATGCTTATGGGCATTCAATAGCAGGTGAGGAAGGGATGGGCATACAACAAATTGATAAAATGCTTCCCCAGTAATGGGAACAAACTCACTTACCCACTTGAATTGATTAAAAATGTAGCTGCCTGGAAGTGGATAAATGGGCTAATCCCACTTATTTGGATGTTCAACTTAATGCTCAGGAGTGAGCATGACAAGTGGTGACTCCTCATGGTCTGTCTCCAGCCAAACTAGATGCCTGATAGGGAATCCCCTTGAAATGATGTGCAAATCAAAAGAGTTGATCGCATGCCTATGCTCTGATTCCTCATCATTTTGTTGTTGGTTTGAATGCTTTGGTTCTTGTGATTCAACTAGAAATATAGTTGCCTCCACCCTATTAACAAGATGCTCATGATTTTATGAATTAGGCTCAAGAAATGAGCCCCACACATGCTCGATGGAGAAATCTCCTCCACCAAGGAGCTGATATCCTTATTGGATAATCAAGAATAAATATTCAATTTGTTCTTGCCCATGCTCGATCTCTATATCGTTATCTTCTATGAGAGATGGGAGTTCTACAAATAGATCTGTATCAAGAACCTCTGCACTTTTCAACATAAAGAAACATGCTTGCTCCTCTTTACAATTTGGAACCTCACTGTCATGCTCTACCTCACATCCCAGTAACTCATCATTAGTTCCAATGTCCCCACACTGCTCCAAAACTATTGGCTTTTGTTTGCCCTCATCCTTTGACTGTGACTCGAGTAGATCTTGCTTAAGTTGCCTCTATAACTAGATCTCTTTTCCATGCTTTCATTTCCCTTGTTAAAATCATGGGAAAAATCCTCAAATGCGCCAAAATCCAAGGGACTCAACCCTGTGCCTGACTCAACACTAACCCCAGACTATATGCATTTTTGTTCCAACTAATTTGGCTCAACCTCTTCTTGCAGCGGGTCTGAAATTTTTATTTCAATGGCATGTGAGGGTTCACAACTAGTTGGCTACTTCATAGCAGCCTCAAATACTTTCTTTTCTAGCTCATAAAACCTAATATCCTGCCGAAAAACTAGCATGTCCTCCACTTTTGGGCTAGTGCCAGGACAAGAGGGATGACATGGAATAGGAGCCAAAAAGGCTTCTTGAGAGGGCTATTCCTAGGGAGTGATAGGCTGAATTTGTGTAGGAACAAATTCTTGTGAAGGCTGGGGGCCTCTAAAACTTGGGATCTTGAAATTTGATGGTGATTTCAGAGGTCCAGAGGGGTTATCTTGCTAAACCTTGGGATCTTGAATTTGGGTGTTATTTCTGCTACAGGTTGAACCTGTGTAATAGGGAGAGGCTTCCTAAAACTAGGAATGGAAGGGACTGATTGTGCCTCCCACCTCTACATTATTTGGACCTCTAGTTGCCTTAACTGCTCATTAGATAAGGCCGCAAACTGCATATAAAATTGCTCATGGTAAGTTTTTTCCTCTACCTCCAACTGTTGTTGGTGAAGATGAGTCTGATAAGCAAGCTCATCTTGTCACTAATTATACATTCGCTCTCTATCCATGTCATTCAACATCCTATTGACTTCCAACAAGAGGCTTTTACCACTCAAGTTGTCAAAATTATAGTCCCATTGAGGTGGGTTGGGAGGGCAGTCATATTGATTAGAGATGAAGTGGTTTTCTTGGGGTTGAAAATAAGTGTCATTAGACTGTGACGAAGGCTGAGCAAGGGTGGGAGGGAGGTAAACATTATGAGGATGCTGATATTCTATTGTTGTACGGCCGTATGGCACAAAATCAGAGGTGTTCGGGGCTTGGTATTGCTGGTATGGGGGCCAATAACTTGCATTTGGATTAGGAGGAGGGGAATGGCCATAACTCCCAAAAAAAATTTGACATTTTATAGCATCTAAATGTTGGATAACCATAAAAATGTCATAATTAGAGCAAAATAGGTGTGCAACCAGAGAGAAACTAGATACATGCAAAGAAAGAGTCGCCAGGTGATTGAAGACACTTCTAAAAGCTGGAAAAGATCAAGAAAACCACTGAAGTCCTGATCCTTGATGAATTTGTAAGCACTTGAACTAGCTGCACCAGTGGATTTGTTTAGCAAAGTTGCCATGGTGTTTGTGAAGACTGCCCTGAATGGCAAAATACACTAAAGAACACACCAAATTCTTCAATGGTTGATAAAGTTCATCGAACTAGTCCCACCAAGCATGCCAAAAATTATTGTCATGTGAAATTGCACCCTATTTGAAGTTGGTTCAAACACTTCAATGACATAATGGGACTAATCTGAAGGTGTGGGACCTTGCAAATGAGATCATACCTCTAGAGAAGGTTGGTTCCTCTTTCTGAGCTTAAGGATCAGAGAATTTAAGCTAAATCTAGTGCTAATGCTTGCAAGGGAAAAGGGTAAGAAGGATTGCTGAAATGAAAGAAGGTGATGCACCAGATTGAATATGTTTAGCTACAACTGACTCAGCACAGTAATAATCTCAAAACTAGAAAGAACTCACACAGAATCATATTAATTCTAACGGAGGTCATAATAGAATAATGGAGAAATGAAAGGGACCATTTTTCCCACAATACACAGCTGACATTAATCAAAGATAGACATAGTGCAAGAATAATGAGAGAGGTCAAAATATCAATTTGTATTGATTATAGAGGCTAAATAGCCATTACAAAAGAGAAGAATCTTGCAAATGAAATAGACACAGAATAATCAATTACATTCATTGGTAAACAAAACTAGAGATGTGAGAGGCTTGGCAAAAGAGCACAGTCCATCAATCCAGTTAGTTCATGTAATTGCATTACAGAGGCCTGATTACAAGAATTCTCCAACCTGTATAATAGCCCAGAATAACAACTAATAGAAATACATTGCATTCTGATGTATTTATAACAATTTTGAGCTCTGCAACAGGCCCACTCTTCATTAATTTTTTGCTCAGAGCCCTACAAATGTGGGACGAAACCCATGCACCTAACGGGCCTGCAAATCTGCAACAAAGATTACCTACATGCATGGGTGCCAGGCATTACAGAGGGAATGCTCAAAGTCCTATTTTTTTTCCTCACAAATCTGCCCTACAACTTCATTTGTACTGCAACATTGAAGACTTCACTGTTTCAACTACCCTCATTCAGCCTGGGCTTGCAAAATTTTAATGTTAGTACTTTTCCCTGAGAAAAAGGTATGATTTAGAGAGAGGCAACACTTTAACATGTTGTATCTTTTTGCTCTATGGTGCCTCTACACTTTGAATTACCTGCGTTTGATTTTTTCCTTTTGATTGGTGAATCCGCTGCTTATGGAATCATCGGGCTCCATAACTGTGCCCTTTTTCTGCCTTATAAATGAAATCCTAGTTTTTTGAACTTGAATTGCATTGTCCTTTGCCTTATAAGAAAAATATAGCTTTGTCCAACCTTCCTTCTCTATCGGTAAAATGTTGTTTTGCCGAACCATCGCCTTGGCTGACTTCTTCTCTTTATCGGTGAAACCACCCCATCTTGAACTCTAGAAGCTTAGTCTCCATTTCTTTTGTCAACAAAAGTGTCTCCTGCTGAACCAAACTTACTTTTGCCTTATCGGCAAAAGCTCAATCTTATGAACCATTTTTGGCTTGCTTTTTGCCTTATCAACAAAAAAGACACCTTTACAAACCTTGGCATCTTTATCGATGATTTTCCTCCTTTCAAAACTCTGCCACCTCATTCTTCATGCTATTGGCAAAGTCACTGATCGACGAACTTAAAGTCCATTGAACCATAAGTTTGCCAATAAAGGAAAAAATTCTTCTTTACTCATCTGAATTTTGATCTCAACCTGTTCCACGAATCGGCGAATAGGCGAACTGAAAGATTTTTGAACTCAAAGAAAAGTTCATATTTTATGGACTTCACTGATAAGGCATTCCTTGCCTACTCTATGCCTTAGTCATTTTTTTACAAACTTTTCCTTCTGCCTTGCCTTAGCCAAATTTTGATCCCAATCTACCCCCCTTGCTTTATCGTCGAATCACCGAATATGGGGAAAAGTGAACTTTGGAGAAAAGTTAGTAAAATATGAAACTTGTTGATAAAGGGAAAAGAGTTTCTCTTGACTTAGCCATTTTTGATGAAACTCGCCCTCTTGCCGCTTTATCGACAAATTGCCGAATCGGCAAACCTGTGAAAAGATGAACTATCCGCTAAGCTCATAAAAGATAAAGATTTCTTCCCAAAGGGAGTGTTGGTATTTATTTCTGAATCAATAGTGGGTTTGCCAGTTCCAATGCACAGGCAGATTCGGCCAACGAATACAGGAGGTTGCTTGAGCTGCTTCCCCTTCACTTCTGGTTCTGCCGCACCAAGGGGGGTGTCCCTATTTGCTAAAGATGTAGCATTGACTTGCCCTATGACAGAAAGATTTAGCTTTGTGATAACAGGCAAAATACTCTCATGTGTGGACCAAGATTTGTGTGATAAATCACAAGGTTAGCAACATTCTTGGACCTATGTGTCTGGTTATGGATGAGAGTATGCAGGGGATCCTAATCCTACTCCTACAACTAACGGGTTTTGGATGGTTTGAATTTGATGGTTTGGATGCAAGACAGGGGTTTTGGATCATAACTACTAATCCAAAAGCAGACTGGTGCCTATCTCAGGGCAAGGAGTCAACTAGACATATACAAGAGAATGGCTTGCAACTGTGATTCGAGTTTCAAGGGGTCAAATTTGATGCTTGCCTTACAAACACCACCCAAGAAAAGGTATTTAACTATCCATACTTACAGATATCCCAGTTGACATACATTCTTCTCCATACCTTACCCTAAAACAATTTAATCCACTCCTTGAATGGAAGTTAGAGATCTAGTATGTGATACGGTAAAACTATACCCTAGAATCTGAGAAACCCTTAGCAACCAGATTCAAAATAAGAAAATGCATGCAACAAGTGGAGACAAATAGATAAATACATGCAATAATGCATTTTTCATATATAATTGCAAGAAACTGAACATATGTGCAAGATACATTACAGATGCAACACATAAACTCCACAGAGATAAAACAAACAGGAAATGCTCTATTTTTTGTTATTCACACAAAAAATTGCCCAAGTCTTCAACGACCACCATGAGTAACACAGTTTGGCTTTTATACCAAGACTGTGAACTCAGCAAAATTAATTACATGGCTGGTCAAAAAGTTGCCAGATATACCGCATGAGAAATGGTGCTCAAAAACATCAATGCAGCAGAGAGACAAAGAGGAATGAGCAGGTGAACTCAGGATTTGCACCACCACCTAGGGATTTTCTTCATCAATCAGGTGGTTGACCTATCAACTCCATCGATCATCCTCTGCAAGTCTGCCATTATTGCCTCATCTACCCGCAAGGCCCTTTGAAATGTAGTAGCGAATGCATCTGTTGTTTTGCCGCTCAACACACCGCCTGTAGATGCAAAGAAAACCCACGCATGAAACTTTAAAACCTGGCCATTGATCCTAATTCCATCACTGAGATTTAATGACTCCAAAACCTGCTAAAAAGTCACCCACCAATGAGGTCGTGCCACGTCAGCACCTTATGCATCCATCACTGACTTTTCCTGTTCTCATTTTGCCTTTTTCACCCTTGTATATGCATGTTCAGATGCATATACAATTACCCTATATACAAGCCGGACCCCAAATATTTATTCACTGCATTTCATTTCTCCTTCGTGTCCGGGTTGTATGTCTTTGTTTTGTATCTTTTGAATGTATATCGGCATGTACAATTGCCAACATACAAGGCACGGATTTCAAAAATTATGAAACACATTGCATCCGTCTTGAAGTCTAGCCTGTATCTAACATTTGCACTTTCCCTTTGTACATCACACATATACAAGCATACAAACATGCAAGCCACGGACGCCAGGAGCTTGTAGAACAAATTTGAAATATTATCGGGTCTGGCTTGCATCTTAACCTTTGCACATTTGCTTTGTATATCACATATACAAACGCAATATATAACCCACAGACCTCAAAATCCATCCATTGCAGCTTGATTTCCTCTTCAGGTCCAAAATGTATATTTCCTCCTTGTATATTCGATTGTATATTTTGTTTGTATGTTGAATATACAAAGGCAAACATACAAACCTCCCTAATATACAAACAGGGAATCTTCAGAGAATATGCGAGGAATGCATATTTTACCTTGTATGTCAGAGATACAAAGATCTTTGCATATCTGAGGACCCCGCCGCATGTATCTCGCGCTGCACTGTACACTTTGCATGTCACGGGCCTTGTATATCTTTTAAAGCATATCTATATGCAACCCGATATACAAAGCGAGAATATTCCTGGGAATCTGTGAAAGATCCCCCCTTTGTATATGCACATTCTAAGCCTGATATGCATTCAGAAATGCATCTAACTGATTTCTTCAAAGGGCGATAGAGTTTTCTGACCCGCCAATGCATATTTCGACCTACAGAGCCTGAAAGTGTTAGAAATTTTTGGACTTTTGGGAAGGCGACTGCATATTTGAATGCTTGAAATTTTAGGAAGGTACCTGCAGATTTAAGCACCAACACAGGCTCTGTCTGGGGATGCATGCCTCTTGTAGGCATGGCGAGAACTTCAGATCTCTGGGATGCAGACCAGTCCTTATCCATTGGGCAACAGAGTCAAAACTGCACCAACCTGCATCACAAAACACATTTTTTAAAATTTACTTGGCGGCCTAGGGCCACCAAAAAGGAAAAAACTAGAGTTTTCCTTTGTTAAACACTTGATGCTGTTTTGATTTCTTCAAATGAAGCCTGAAAGCATTTAACCACTTGCAGCACCCAGCATTTCAATTGTTTGTACTGCTACTCCTTTCTCCTTCAACAAGTCTACAGCAAAATTCATAAGCATCTACCATTTTCAGAAGTAGACTATCATCATCATATGAGTCACTGATGTTGCTTGGAAAACTAACAGACTCATATGAAACAAATAAATCCACACCAGCATTTTGCCTTTCTTCAAAAAGTAAAAGCTCCTCTAAATTGAATAAACAGTATTCAGGTGCAAGCAACATCTCATAATCAAATTTACTTTTATAGTCATTCAAATATTCATCATTACTATGCTCAACAATCTCATCATCAATGTCCACCTAGAATGTCTCCAAAGAATGCAGAAATAACTCAGAATGCAGCCCTACACTGAAAGCTTCATAGTCACCCCTGCAACCAGCACTATCCCCAACTGTATGAGCACACACATCTGCACCCTATCCATTTACCTCTGAATAGTGACCCTATTTTTCCTCTTCACCAATGCCTTGATAATCAAAATCAAAATTTTCAACCTCTACACTGTGAAGGTGGTCAAAATCTTCAAGGAAACACTCATATTCAGCATACATATATATTTCATCATCTGAAAGGCTCACATATGCATCTAAATGCTGACAATCACTAATGTATTCACTGTCATCCCTTGAAGTAGCATCTTCTATATTCAGAGTGAAGCTTTGCATATCCACCTTATACAAATAATTAGGAATAGCAGGGATATGCATATTGCTACAGGACACAACCTCATGGATGTCTTTCATTTTATCACTTGAAAGGCATTTTGTGTCTACATGCTCCTCATCTAGAGGCTGATAACAGTCTTTGTTTTCATCATTATATGATATGCCTACATTTTCTACAACATTTTCTTCATGCATCACATCATGGCTGCACACATTATTCTGAAATATATTTCCCTCTGCAAAATCATCCTTTAATGAATATTGTGGAAAAGCAGAAATACATTCACTTTGATAACTATTTTGACAACTTGCAGCCATGAAACCTACTGGCATTCCATATTTCTCATTTTGTTCAATATCCATAGCAAATTGGTAAGCCTGGTGAAGTGTGACTGGTTCTTTATCTCTCAATAAATAACTCACTTCTTCATCAAATGTAGCCAAATAAATTGTCAAGGATAATGCATTATTAGGTCTCATATATTCAGGGATCAGCTTGAGCAACTTAATAAATCTAAGGTTAAAGTCTGGAACTAGCTCCTCATCTTCCTTTTGAATATTCATGAAATGTATGATCAATGAGGTTAAATCAAACCTTTCACCAAACTACTCTAGGAATGCAATTTCTAAATCTATCCATGAAGAAACTGAGCATACATGTAGGTTTGAAAACTAAACCCTAGCATCATCCTCTAATAACTGAACAAAGAGTCTCATTACTACATCTTCATCCTCTACCTCATAATCTTCTATTAAATTACAAAATTTTTGCAGGTGTTTGTTTGCTGATTTAGAATCTGATCCACTATATTTTGGCAAACACTTTCTAATTTTATTTGGAATAGCATTTGGGTAACCACATATTCATTTAAAATTTAGGGCTTTATACCTTTCAATAAAAAATGGTCTCCTTTGAGGACACAACCAAGTTTGCTGTTCTAAACTCATCATTTTTAAAAGATGGAATACCTAGAAATATGTTGCAGCATTGGAAAGGTTTGATCTACAGAGTCACCACCTCTCACAGAGAGGACAATATATCAACAAGGCACTTATATTTTCTGGATTCATCACACCAGCAAAGCACCACATGGTTACTTTTTTGATCTTGCTGCAACAACTTCACTGGAAACTAGATTTTCCAGCCTTCAAATCACTTGACTCTCTCTCTCTCTCTCCCCAGTAGAGTCGCCATCTGTTGGTATTTATTTCTGAATCAGCAGTGGGTTTGCCAGTTCCAATGCACAGGCAGATTCGGCCAACGAATACAAGAGGTTGTGTGAGCTACCTCCCCTTCACTTCTGGTTCTGCCGCACCAAGGGGGGTGTCCCTATTTGCTAAAGATGTAACATTGACTTGCCCTATGACAGAAAGATTTAGCTTTGTGATAACAGGCAGAATACTCTCATGTGTGGACCAAGATTTGTGTGACAAATCACAAGGTTAGCAACATTCTTGGACATATGTGTCTGGTTATGGATGAGAGTATGCAGGGGATCCTAATCCTACTCCTACAACTAATGAGTTTTGGATGGTTTGAATTTGATGGTTTGGATGCAAGACAAGGGTTTTGGATCATAACTACTAATCCAGAAGCAAACCGGTGCCTATCTCAGGGCAAGGAGTCAACTAGACGTATACAAGAGAATGGCTTGCAACTGTGATTCAAGTTTCAGGGGGTCAAATTTGATGCTTGCCTTACAAACACCACCCAAGAAAAGGTATTTAACTATCCATACTTACAGATATCCCAGTTGACATACATTCTTCTCCATACCTTAACCTAAAACAATTTAATCCACTCCTTGAATGGAAGTTAGAGATCAAGTATGTGATACAACAAAACTATACCCTAGAATCTGAGAAACCCTTAGCAACCAGATTCAAAAGAAGAAAATGTATGCAACAAGTGGAGACAGACAAATAAATACATGCAACAATGCATTTTTCATATACAATTGCAAGAAACTAAACATATGTGCAAGATACATTAAAGATGCAACACATAAACTCCACAAAGATAAAACAAACAGGAAATGCTCTATTTTTTGTTATTCATAGAAAAAATTGCCCAAGTCTTCAACGACCACCATGAGTAACACGGTTTGGCTTTTATACCAAGACTGTGAACTCAGCAAAATTAATTACATGGTTGGTCAAAAAGTTGCCAGATACACCGCATGAGAAATGGCGCTCAAAAACATCAATGCAACAGAGAGACAAAGAGGAATGAGCAGGTGAACTCGGGATTTGCACCGCCGCCCAGGGATTTTCTTCATCAATCAGGTGGTTGACCTGTCAACTCCATCGATCATCCTCTGCAAGTCTGCCATTATTGCCTCATCTACCCGCAGGGCCCTTTGAAATGTAGCAGTGGATGCATCTGTTGTTTTCCCGCTCAACACACCGTTTGTGGATGCAAAGAAAACTCATGCATGAAACTTTAAAACCCGGCCATTGATCCTAATTCCATCGCTAAGATTTAACGGCTCCAAAACCTGCTGAAAAGTCGCCCACCAATGAGGTCGTGCCACGTCAGCACCTTATGCATCCATCGCTGATTTTTCGTGTTCTCATTTTGCCTATTTCGCCCTTGTATATGCATGTTCAGATGCATATACAATTACCCTATATACAAGCTGAACCCCAAATATTTATTCACTGCATTTCATTTCTCCTTCGCATCCGGGTTGTATGTCTTTGTTTTGTATCTTTTGAATGTATATCGGCATGTACAATTGCCAACATACAAGGTGCGAATTTCAAAAATTATGAAACACATTGCATCCGTCTTGAAGTCTGGCCTGTATCTAACATTTGCACTTTCCCTTTGTACATCGCACATATACAAGCATACAAACATGCAAGCCGTGGACGTTAGGGGCTTGTAGAACAAATTTGAAATATTATCGGGTCCGGCTTGCATCTTAACCTTTGCACATTTGCTTTGTATATCGAATATACAAACGCGATATACAACCCGTGGACCTCAAAATCCATCCATTGCAGCTTGATTTCCTCTTTAGGTCTGAAATGTATATTTCCTCCTTGTATATTCGATTGTATATTTTGTTTGTATGTTGAATATACATAGGCAAACATACAAACCTCCCTAACATACAAACAGGGAATCTTCAGAGAATATGCGAGGAATGCATATTTTACCTTGTATGTCAGAGATACAAAGATCTTTGCATATCTGAGGACCCCGCCACATGTATCTCGCGCTGCACTGTACACTTTGCATGTCGCGGGCCTTGTATATCTTTCAATGCATATCTATATGCAACTCGATATACAAAGCGAGAATATTATCAGGAATCTGCAAAAGATTCACCCTTTGTATATGCACATTCTAAGCTTGATATGCATTCAGAAATGCATCTAACTAATTTCTTCAAAGGGCAAAAGAGTTTTTTGACCCGCCAATGCATATTTCGACCTACAGAGGCCGAAAGTGTTAGATTTTTTTGGACTTTTGGGAAGGGGCCTGCATATTTGAATGCTTGAATTTTTAGGAAGGTGCCTACAGATTTAAGCAACAATAGGGAGAAAACCCTCTTTCATGCCTTAGCCAATTTTATGATTTTTCTGCAAGTTTAGAAACCTGAACTTTTTGTCGATAAAGGACAAAAGTAGGTAAAAAACTACAACAAGGACCTAGGTTTTTCTAGGTTTTCTGCAATGATTTTGTACATGAAATTTTGGGGATTTTTGCAAGGGAATTCACTGAAATTTGAAGGATTTTAGGTTTTACCTCCTTCTATTTAGGCTATCTCTAATCAGATTTTTCTGATAGAAGGAGGGATTCTAGAATATTTTGGGCTTGGTAAAACATGACAACAATTATATCTACCTTGGAAATCCTTGTGTCTGATGTATTTAATCACATGTATAAGTAGATAATTATTGTGTCTAAGTAGGAAAAATTAGGTTAATAAGATCAAGCATTACAATCAAAACCCAATCCTACCACCTTCAAGAAATCTATCTAAACGACACAAAAGAACAATGTCACCTAGATTGTGTTGATTCCTTCGTTGAATGTGGATTACTTCTCAAAAGTGAACAACTATAGTTGTCAAAGCTGCCATGATGATAGATGATATACTCAAAGTGCTTAATGGATGCTCAATGGAGGTGATATGCATAAGATGATAATCTAGACACTATAGAGATTGTGTTTTATCTAGATGTTTGGAATGAAATGAGAGGGTGTATATGTAGCTCGCAACTAAGATTGATCAATGATGGAGAAAAAGTGGCTATATGAACGGTTGAGATAATTCAAGAGGCATGGATGAATGTGTACAAGACATGTGTCCATAGGGATAGCTTTTATTAAATGATTTAGTTGGCTTTGTTGGTGGAGATAAGATTGATTTTCTTAAAATAGGATGCTTTTCTATTTTAAGAGTTGGATGACAAGGATAATTGATTTTTACACCAATTAAATCATATTTTGTATTTAATTTTTGACAAACTATGGACAAGGCCAACTTGTACACATAGAAGAAAGTGTTAAAAGAGGAAAATGATAAGATAAAAATAAATTAAACAAATAAACTCATTTAATTTATTTTTAAATGATGGAGGACAAGGCTAAATTTAGAAAATTGGAAGAATAAATATAAATTAAATAAATAAATTTATTTAATTTATATGCATGATGAGAAGATAAATAAATAAAATATTAATTTTATTTATTTAGAAAGGGCAAATTAAATAATTAAAGATTATTTAATTATAGATAGAAAATAGAAGAATAAAGCTAATGAAAATAGATGAAATTAATCAAATAAATATAATTTATTTAATTAATAATAGTGATGGATGATTTAGGAGAAAATGGATAATTGATACAAGTGTGCTAGATAAAATCGACATATGCAGTGGTGAAAAATGTGACAAATCGATAAATGGTACGAAGGGTCAATTTTGGGTGCTACATTTTGCTCCTCTTTGAGACAATGTACTTTAGGACGTTATTTCAAAGAAGATATGACTGATACATGAGGTAAACAAGCTATGCCCTAGTGAAACTGGCGAGTGATGCCCCCTCGAGAGGAAAACCAAGCTACTAGGAAGAGACTGGGTTGACTCATGATTAGATGACAAAACAAGGATAGACTAGATTGACACGAAAATTTTGGGGATTGGGTGGGATAAATTAGGGTTTTGGCTTAGAAGAAGTTAGGGTTGATCAATCCTTGTGAGAGCTATGAATTTTATTGTAGGATAAATAGATGGATGATGGATAATAGATGGAGCTTCTTGTCAATGGTTGTACACAAATTTAGAGATTACAATCCTTATGTTTGATATAGCATTTGGATGTTATGCACAAGGTATAAAGACTAGGGTGGTGATGTATTTAATGCTTTCAACATAATACAATCTTGTCTATCATATGAGGTCAAGATGTTGATCCAACATACACAAGATATGAATATTAGTTGTTCTGAGATGAACTTTGACTCTGCAAGCAAACGGTTTGAACTTATTTCCACTAAACATAATGAAACCTTGTTTGGTTATATGTAGGGGAAATAGTCTTAATACATAAAAGGATTTTTAGGTCCTCAGATGCAAAATATATTGATATGCAAGATGCTAACCCAACACGTACAAGATACCATTAGGCATAGTAGGAGAATAAGATCATCCCAAAAACACAGCATACGAAAGCAAATGACCATGCCCCAATCTATACTTCATCACGACATACCAAGATATGAGAAATCAAGGCAGCCTAACTAGGTATTAGAAAGAGACAAAAGATAAATAAAAAAAAAACAATGACATAGCCATCATGTTCTCTTGCCAAAAGAGGGTGCTCATGGATAGATTGGATAGTGCCTTGTTGTGAGGAAAGATATATCCTATTGAAGGCTAAGATGTTGGACTGATATAGCCAATGCTAGCTAAAGGCATGTGGACAAATGTCTTTGTTTACTTTGATTTGATGAGCGCTCGAGCTATCGAGACATGCATAGTTTCCTTTCGGCTTGAGTTAGTCAAAGTGAGATGGAAGATGGAAGGATGAAGTGAAAATGGAAGAATGAATCATCTGTGCTTGTGTACTGGATACTTCCTTCATATTCCAAACTACCTACATACCCTATCTCCACGAGATCAAAGCACAGTACGATGATGATGAAAATGATGATATGTAGTTCTAGGTGTTTATTGATGATGTAAGTGATAGAGGAATATGAGATGGATGAAGATGATGATGGGTGAAGGTTGGATGGAAGATGAAAGATGGAAGAGGTGTATCACTTGTGCTTGAGTCTGGATACTTCCTTCATATTCCAGATTGCCTACATACCCTGTATCCATGGGATCAAGGCACTTAATGATAGAGACAAGATGTATTTCTTATAATGTTTTGATGATAATGATGAAGGTTGATTGATTGTTGAGATTATGGATTGATGGGATGGGTTGATTGTTTGATGATATGAGATGTTGATGGGATGTTCGATGATGATGCTTTAAATATCCACTCCAAAAACTAAGTGCAAGCAAGTGCCCCCAGTATGGGAAGGACTTATTGTGGAAGGTGATGGATTAAGTGATCTAGCTCTAGATAGATGGTAGAAAGGAATGACACTTCAACTCCAACAATTTCCAAACCATGATAGGAATAAAGTATGGGAGTGAAAAAGGGAGTGGTCTTATTATGGATAAATGGGTTTATTGTGAGGTGGGTGGAGTTTATTATGGGATAGATAGGACCAGGGTGACGATATGTCTTGTGCACCCAGCGTAATACAACCTTGTCCAACGTATGAGGAAGTAAACTTAGAGCATTAAAGTCCTAATGCACAAAAGGTATGATATGACCTTAGATGCAAAGGTTAATGCAAAAATATATTCCAACATACAAAAGATACGAATATTAGCTAGAATGATTCAGATTTGATATAAATGCAAGATAAAAGATAACACACACAAGCAAGCAAGCAAGCACGCACAAATGATTCAAAAACAAACAAGGTATTGCCCTTGTCAAGCTGTAAACCAATGATTGATTGATTGATGATGATAGTGTTGTCATTGCAGGAAATGATATATCCCTAGATCAATACAAGGATGTGGGAACGATATATCCCATTGATAATGATAATGATTATGATTGATTTGGTTTACAACAAGATTAGGATCAAGACCATTGATGTGATTGGATAATTTGACAAGATTGATTGACTTGCATTTGGATCAGTGCTTGGAGTGACTTGATTAACTTGATGTGATGGAATGACTTGATATATTGATTTGATTGGTTTGGTGATTGAATTGACTGGATTGATCTTATTGCTTGGATTTTTGTTGTATATTTGATTATTTTTGTATTTTTGAAAGGGTATTTGATTTCTTTTTTGGATTTTTGCATGTTTTGATTTTTTTGGATTTTTGACATGTTTTGATTTTTTTTTTGGATTTTTGAAATGTTTTGATTTTTTTGGATGGTTGACATGTTTTAATTTTTTTTTTTGGATTTTTGAAATGTTTTGATTTTTTTGGATTTTTGACATCTTTTGATTTTTTTGGATTTTTGACATGTTTTGATTTTTTTTGGATTTTTGAAATGTTTTGATTTTTTTTAGATTTTTGAATGTTTTGGGATGGAATTGGATGACAATTTTGAAAGCCTTTATGCTAGATACCAATGACAAGGGAAAACCAAGTCTAAATGCAAGGACAGATGTAGGATGGATGGATGAAAGGATGGGTGATAGTAAATGGGATGGAAGGCTAATGATAGATGGATGGGTAAGAGGATAGGCCATAGTGGAATGGAATGGACTTATGCATAAGAGAGAAAAGATGTGATCTTCAAAGACTATGTTGCATAGGAATAACATGCCCCATTATGGGTATAGTACTTAGGATTTTACATGACAAAGCTTATGACAATAAGATAATGATGTGATTGATTGGAGAGGATGAGGTATATCAAGAGATATCAAAAGCATATTTTACCATTTTGCTCCTGTGTCTTCATCAAGATCAAAAGGAGGAAGGGAGGATGGATGTACTCAATAGGATAGGTATATGGGTGTATTGGATAAGGATGGTAGGATGGGATAGGATAGGATGGTATTGAAATGGTATGATGGGATAAATAGGAAGGAAATGGTAGATTGGATGAGACAGTGTGCCCCCAAGTGTAAGTGACATAGATAATCAACCTACACATGATGCTTGTTTTCCAAGTTTTCATCATGGTACTTATCCAAGGTGCCACCAAGGGTGGTTTTTGTTGAAAACAAGGTAGATAATTGAGAGGGGGGGTGAATCAGTTATCTCAAAATTTCTTTAATTTTCTTTTCTTTTTTATCTCAATATTCAGTGTTATATCAAAACATGAAAGCATATGCAATCATAAGAACAGAAATAAAATCAACACACATAACACAAGGATTTTTACGTGGAAACCCTGTTAAGGGAAAAACCATGGGGTGACCAACCCAAGATTGTAATCTCTGTTAAAAGAATAAAGGAGTACAAAATGGCACTTGCCATTTAGGGCTCACTGCCTGACAACACTACTCACAAGAGGTACACTGCCTACAAGAGACTCACTATCTACAAAACTTACAGAAGATAATCAAGTGTTTGAACTGATGAGAAGCATCTACAAATGCAAGAGTTCAATTCCGGTTAGACACAATATACTAATCTGATGCACTTCATTCTTCCTCTGTTCAAGGTTGTTATTCAGTCACATACCGGACTTGAATTGTTGTTCTCACACTTATCCCTACTTTTCTTCGCACCTTATTTCTTCACATCTTCATCACACACACTTACATGCTGGAATCCATCTAGTATATATATTTGCATCAAGGATTTTCATCAATTTTCTAGTCGGCAACAAGAACACTCAAGATATTTGCAAGTTATTGATTTGTCGACTGAATCCATGCTTGATTTGTGATGCGTATCAAAAGATTAAGCATAGAAGTCATTAATCATGTCAGCAAACAATGTATAGTCCCACAAATTGCTTGATCAACACCTTTTACTCATCTAGATTGAAGTCTGATACTCTATCAGTCAGTTCTTCCTCTGTCTACTCTGCCTAACTGGAACCCAACACTCAAATGCTCATATCTTTTTCTTGCTTTATCACCGGATGCTAAATCTTTGGAATACAATAGTCATGATACCCCTCTTCACTTGTCCAAGTCCACAACTTACTCAGTTACACCATCTGAGAGATTCGGACCTGATTGTCAGACCTTGTTAATACTCTATTCTTGTTCACTGGACCAAAATAATCTTCAACCTGACTTTCGGTATAGGCATACTATGTACTGCGGATGTGTGGGATAGACTTTATTGCCATCAATGACAACACTTATGAAGCCACACAATGTCTCTTGCCAACAGTTTTCACCATTGGACGAAGGGATTTCTCTTAACTCAAGTGTCTAGTTCCATGAAGGGTGATAGTCCCACTAGATGAATGTCATCGCATAGACCATGTCAAATGTCATTATGCTCATCAATGTTGGTAAGGGATTGCATGAAAGTGAGATAGAGATAGATTAGGTGGATAGTGGATTATGATATGGATTACGTAGGGAAGACAATGGATTAAGATGTGGATTATGAAAGGAAGGCTATTGGATGGGGGAAAGTGGATTATGATGTGGATTATGTAGGACGTATGTAAAGATGGATGGAAGACTTATGCAAAAGCATGGACCATAGGAAGGTGATTGGGGAGATATGTAGGATAATAGGTGAATAATGAGGTGATGGAAGTATGTGAGAATGGAATCATGACCAATGGTTACACACACTGAGATAAACATTGAAGCTTTTGATGGGAAGGTGGTGTAGGAAGTAATGGCAATGTTTGCTTAGGAGATGGGTGACGTAGTGACTTAGGTACCCACATAGACGTAGTATTTTTATGATTTTTGTTTTGCTTGTGGGATTTTTGGAATGTTTGAATGGAATCGGAATTGTGGATGGAAGGGGATGGTTGAGATTTTTGAGATGTGGATGTTCCATTTGACTTGCTTGATTTTTCCTTAGGGACCCATACCATTTTAGTTTTGACCTTGTCATTTGAAGGTTTACGCTTAGGTAGCCTTTTTGATGTATTTTTCTTTAAATCTTTGTATTTGTGCCCTAAGGCATGCAGATTTGTATGATTTTTGGCTTTACAGGTAGAGGCATCCAAATTTTTATTTTTGAATCCCATTGGATGGGTGGAATGAGTGGAAGTTGCATGTTTAGACAATATGTGCATTTGTTGGTCATGATTAGGATTTTTAGGGGACTTATGGATAAGTGGATAATTAGGTGTTGGTAGAAGTGGATGGAGGGATAGTAGGAGTTGGAAGTAATGGAGGTAAAGTGGATGGAGAAAAATTAGGAGTTGGGAGTAATGGAGGTAAATTGGATGGTGGAAGGTGTATGGTCACATGTTTTGACATTTATAGGATGGTGGAGGTGGAATGGCCACATATGTTTTGGGTATATGATGTGGTTTGTGATGGAAAGTGGTGGACTTAGGATGCATGGAGGAATTACCAACATCTTGAGATTGTTTACCTTGGGGTGTGTATCCAAGGCCATATGAGCATGGAGGGACCTTGACATGGATTGGCTCCAAAATACCTTGTTCATGAAGGCCTAAGTCTTTACCTTGGTAGTTCATGTTTTGGAGTATGCGATGGACAATGGGACATGGTGTGCTTTGGAAAGTAGACTTGAGCTTATTATTGGATGGAGAAGGTGAGGTAGTAGACAATGGTTGTTGTTCCCCTAAGGAAGAACATTCATGGATGAGGGAGGTAAGACTAATTGAATATGATGATCTAGATTTGCAACATGGTCAATAGCGCGTGACAAAGGATCATTAGGAACTTGAGTATCATTATGCTCATCAAGACCCAAGCTATTTATTTGATCATCTATGTTTACTTGGGAGCCAAGTGTCTCATCAAGGGAAGTAGATGTTGTGGAATTATGGATAGGGCTAGATGGAGGATAGATTTCTTGCTCATGGATAGTTATGAGATTATGGATAGGATCAAGGTGCTCATAGATAGCTTCTTCATCATAGATATCATCTTGATCATAGAAAATATGTGTTATGGATAGGTTGGATTTGGATTTCTTTCTCATGGATAGGTATATGATCAAGTTGCTCATGGATAGCTTCTTCATAGGTAATATCTTGATCATAAAGAAGGTATAGGTTGTGGATGGGCTGAATGGAAAGGATTTGATCTTGATTAGAATAAGGGCTTGATGTTTCCACATGCTTTAGATTATGCTATTGACACAACTCTTGGTTTTCTTGAATGGAAGTGGAAGTGGGAGACTCTTGAATATGCTTGATAGTGGTGCAGTCACAGTAGGAGGGTCCATAGAATGAACTGTCCAAAATGTGCAGCAAGAGTAAACACAACAGAAGAAACTCAAAGATATAGAACAAATATAGATTTAATCATTCAGTATACCATAGAATTCAAATACAGATCGGCTGGCAACAACAGGCTTACAATTAGGGCCCACAGGCCTGATTATAGAATATTAGAATATGCACAAGATATAGCTTTGAAGATTCTAGCGCAAAATCCAAATTATGAACTATCTCTCTGTGAATCACTACTTTCCTAGGGATCTATTACATCAATATATATCATCTCTAGGTCATAAGATTTCTCTGCATCGGCCAAGGAAGATCACAAAGTCCAATGAAGAGCTGTAACATGTGTACACGAATAGGTCAGACCTAAATGTATAGAACACCTCCGCAAATGAATGGAATGAAGTGCAGATCTTGGGGAAGGTTAGCCATGAACCAAACAACATTGAATGATGTGCTATTAGGCTTCACAAGTGAAGGAATGCTCTGTAGGTCTTCTCCTTTAGCTGCTTGTCTAAGACTATCAGGTTGCTTTATTATGAGAAAAAAAATTGATCTTCTGATAGCGATAACTTTCTGGTACTTAATCCAAATGCTCTGAATTATGGATATGATGTAGATGAGTGAATCTAGATGCTAAGTCTAGCTCTGCAAGATCTGAAATGCAAATATGGTAGAATGCAAACCAAAATACAAAAACTACTACTGACTAAACTACCTAAACTAAACTGGAAAATGAAAAGAAACAAATTGAACTACAAGCAAACTGAAATGCAAATGTTTTTGGTTGATGCAAGATTGCTCTTGAACCAGGGATGCTCTTGCATCAGATAGGCTCTTGATGGTCAACAACATGAAGGTACAATGGATCTAGACTTGGACTCATGCTAGGATACTCTTCAATGGGCTTGATAGGTTGTGGACTATATGAGGTATTTGGAGGACTAGATATGTTGTTTGAAGGCTCTTTGATAGGCTCTTGGATAGGTGTTTGGTGACATGGAGATGGTGGATCCTTTCTAATAGCCAATGGATCACATTCTTCATAAGTGTATGGGTGGATGGACAATATAATGGATGGACAATAAGGGTGGATGATGTTGTAGGCTTAGGATTAGGATTTTGATTAGATGGAGGGATAGTATGATTGGATGGATTAGGACTTGCAGGACTAGATGGTTTTATCAAGGGTAGCTCAAGTAATTGTGCTTGGACCAATTGTTGTAGGGTTATCTCCCAAGAATCCTTTTGTGGAAGATTGGAGGAACATGAGGACAAAGGTAATGAAGGGCTCGATTGATTAGAAGGTTGATGGACCAATGAATTGGGATTGGGAGTACATTATGGTGTTGGCATAGGACTAGTAGGCTTGTGGATTGGCATTTGAGTGGATAGTGATGGAGGGTACTCATAGGATACATAATCTAGATCGGTATCTCCCTTGTCAAAGGTAGCATGAGGACTTAAGGATGTTTGATCTTGCTACACAGGGTAACTTAGGCTTGCATGTTCCTATTGTGAAGGCACTTGATAGTCTTGTGAATGAATTTTGTGGTAAGGTGAAGTGGTTGGATATGTGGATAAAAGATCTTGGTATGAATATTGGTTGATATTGGAAGAAGTGGGGTATGATGATGTAGAAATAATATGAGATGAGTCAACATGTGGCATGCTTTGATTAGAGACTTGAGGTGCTTCTGACACATGCACGGGTTGATCATGTAAGATGGTGTTAATAGAGGCTCTGTTGATGTGGGAACATTTGGTTGGCTCATTTCCATAGATGTAGAGGATGCATGGAGTGGATTGGTAGGTTGATTAGTCAAAGGTGGTGTTTGGATGTTGTGTGTAGATGTTGTGGATTTGGTGGACATGGTAGTAATAGCCTTATGGGCTTCCCTAGCAACAACAATATCATTGATTGGATCTTGTTTTTGGATTTTGGATATGTTAAAGTCACTTGGCAATTTGGCTCCTCCTTGAGCTAATTGTAAGAAAAATCTATTGGGATTGAACTTTAAGAGCATATTGACATTTTGTAAAGCTTCAAAGTCTTCTAGGTCCTCTAAGTCATCTTGAGATTCTTCATAAGTTGATTGAGAAAAATGATATTGTGGCACTTGAGTTGATGATGAAGGTCTGATAGTATAGCCTGAGGGTATAAAGATACTAGAATCCATTCCAATTGTGAATTTTGAAGCATCCTTGAGAGGTGTAGATTGAAATTATTTTAGGTTAGCATCCATAGCTGCCTTATATTGACTCCTAGTTTGAGGCATTGGTTGATGATGGATCAGATTTTTTGACTTGTGTGACAAAGTTGAGACTCTTGGATTGATTGGTTTGGTTGATTGATGATTGGATTGATCAATTGATTAGATTGATTGATTGATTTGATTGCTAATTGATTTGGATTGGTTTGATTGGTTGATGATGGATTGATCGGTTGGTTGGATTGATTTGGATTGGTTTGATTGGATAAGATTATCCCCAAAGAGATAGACTCATGAACTCAAGGGTAGACTAAATTGATTGATGATGGTGATATAGCCCAACTCAAAAGGAACCACTCTCTTAAGCTGGAAAAGATTGATGTGATATGATCAAAAGTTGAATAGTGACCAAAGCCAAAGGATGATGTTGTTTTGATTGATTGATTGATGTTGATGGCTATTTTAGAGTCTCAAGAGGATACAAGGGCTCAAAAAGTCTAAAATGTGATATGATCAGGCTGAATAAGATGAGTGTTGGTTGTAGATGATCAGTGTATTGTCTGAAAACTAATGACAAAGCTAACTGACTGGAATGAGGTTTTTGGACTGGATAACTAGAAAAAGTTTGCAAATTGCCAGAGGTGAGATTGTACCAACCAGAGGTGAGTCAGGATAGCTCAAAGGTTACTTAGAATAATCCAAAGGCGCAATTCTATTGATCAAAGGTGATTTTCTACAGTTCAAAGGTGACTGGATATGATGCACAGGCGACACAAGATAACTCAAAGGCATTCTATATGATGATCAAAGGTAATTCAAGATGACCCAGAGGTGAGTTTCTATCATTCAAAGGTGACTGGCTATAATGCAAAGGCACAGATGGACTGTGCAAAGGTGAGTTCCAGTGACAGTGTCTTATTTTTGAAGGATAATTGGCAAGAGAACACACAACAAAGACACATTCAGAAAGCTTTGGATGACTCTGATACAAAATCAAAGTAAAAGTTTGAATGTGGGCCTAGATTAGCCCAAAAAATTTTACGGGTCTCAACAAATTTTAAAACACTTGTAAGCATGTACAACCTAGGCTGGAAAGAGGATACTACTTGCTGAGTCCCTACTTGGATTACTCCATATACTGAGACAAAGAAGACAACTAGAGATATTGGTGACACTGGCTCCCCCACCACGACACAGGCACACCAAATCCCTTACCCCGAAGATCCGTAGATCTTATGAACTGAGGGATTTTTTGTCTCTACAATGAATAGTACATATAGGGTGGCTTCGAAGGTCTGACCTCCTGCACTAGCAAGCAAAAGGTTTTTGGCCTCTACAACAAGTGGTTTCTAGTAATGATTCAGGGGACCATCACATTACGAGCGTCCTGTTGGTTTTTCTTCTGAATCAGCATTAGGGTTTGCCACTTCTAATGCACAGGCAGATTCCACCAACTAAATACAGGAGGTTGCGTGAGCTGCCTCCCCTTCACTTCTGGTTCTGCCGCACCAAGGGGGGTATCCCTATAACTCAAGATGTAACCTTGACTAGCTCAATGACAGAAGGATTTAACTTGACAACAACAGGCAGAATACTCTCATGTATGGACCAAGATTTGTATGATAGATCACAAGGTTGGCAACATTCTTGGACATGATGTCTGGTTGGGTATGAGAGCATGCAGGGGGTTCCTAATCCTACTCCTACAACTAACAGGTGGAAGGAAGAGATGGTTTAGTTTGAATTTTGGATGCAAAGCTGGACATGGTGTATAACCTCAACACAGGGCTAGATTGGTGCCTATCCAGGGCTTGGAGTCGGTAGACATACACCTGTGAATGATCAGCATGAATAGCTAAAACTGGATTTCAGGGGGATACACATGATATCTGCCTTACAGATATCTCCCAATAAAGAGTATTAAGCTGTCTATACTTATGGCATCCCTATTGCAGTAAGAAAGATACATGCAAAACTGGAGACAGAATCAGCATAACACATGCAAACACAACATTATTCATATAAGATTAACCATGAAATCAGTGGATTCATGCCAAATCGTACAACAGGAGATACATAAACTCACAAGTTTTGCTGCACAGAGCAACCAAAACTAGTTGTATCTTATTACAGAGCCAAAATGTCCAGTTTTCAACAACCTTGAATGAATAACACAGTCTGCATTATATAGCAGGAGGGTGTATTCAGCATTAACTACCAGGTTGACCAAAAAAAACCCGCCAGATACACAGTATCATCAGATTGGCGCTCAAACATTCAATGCAGTAGGTGGGAGAGGAGACAGGAAGAAATCTCGAGCCTTGCGCCGCCGCCTAGGGATCCACATCTTCAATCGGGTACTAGATCCGTCCACACCATCGCCCATACCTCTGCAACAATCGCCATTAATGGCGCACCAACTCGCGGCCTTGGGAAATGCAGAATACTATGCGTCGCAACCGTTTCCCGCCAAGATACATCGTCATGATATTTGAAAATATGCAGGGTCGAATTATCCCACATGCACCCCGCAGCAACCTCTTCAACACTTTATATACTAGGTCATGAGCATATATGATGTCGGTGCTTTTGCTCCCGACGACACTAGTATAAACCTTCATCATCATCCTCCAGCAGCATGATATCCTGTTGCTTGAAATATCATCTTGACGTCAGCATCATGTCGCAATATCACCTGCATGATAAACGCCTTCATCGACACAACCTGATCCATCGGAGGAAGATCCTCCTGCTTAGCCGATACCAAATGTCTGGCCGATGAAAAATCCTGATGACGTCACCGTCATATCCTGCTGACGTCATCAGCATATCTGCCTATTGCGCACCTCCTCATATTTAGATGACGTCATCATCATGTTTGCAAATATCGGGGGATCTCCACAAGATGATCAGTGTTAGAAATATGACCCCCCGGACCTTGATGACGTCACCACCACATGTCGGCATCAAGATGATATTCGGAAGATAACCGGATATTTGGAAATATCATCCTGATGCACAAATATCATGCTGCACTGTAGCTCCGCTATAAGATCGGGGTGATATATGAATATGACAGATATTTGAAATGATCACCCCCCACTGGATAATGCATGAAGCCGACAAGCAGATATCTCCCTGATATCAGCATCATCATGATGCTGGAACAAACATACATCCGGGTGATATTCAAATATGAAAATATCACCCCCTCCTTCGGAAATATCATGATGCAGATAGGCAGAGAAATAGATATCACCCTGACATAAGAATGACGTCAGCATCATCAGGGTGATAAAACAACGAACATGAAGTGATAAAACAACATCAGGATGATCTTGACTAAGATCACCCGATGTTCAAATATGATGACCCCAATGAATATCGGGTCACACTTAGAACTTTACAGCAACATCATCAGGATGATCTTAACCAAGATCACCCGATGTTAGAATATCACCCCAGCAAAAGATCATGCTGACAGAAAATATGCTGACCCTCGCAAGCAACACGGCGATAACTGGAAATATGATGATGATGACGACCTCCTCCAAAGAAAATATGATGCTGATGTTAAAACATGCTGAGGAGGTCCAACACTTAGAACATTTTTTTGGATTTTTTGGGAGGGTGCCTGCATGTTTATATGCTTGAAAACTGACTGCTCATGCAGGCACCAACACGTCCAACAAGCTACTTAAAGATTTAACTAGTTCTACTAGGGGTCTTATATATGCAAGTTACACCTCCTTTCAAACTAGCACTGTATGGTAAGTGCTAATACCGGTTAGACTTGGCTTTCGCCTTATCATTTTTTATATAGTGAACCAAATGAAAGTATTGCTTGAGGTCATTCCCTTGGGGTGAGTACCTCTTTTCCCACCAAGGCAGGCCTCTCTAAAGATAATAACAAACACATTCAAACAATTGAACTCCACAACTTCAAAGCTTTATTGATAGCTTCAATGATTATAAAAGCAATAGTTTATTCGCTGTCCCATATGGCAATACATCATTGTTTTCATATCAGACTTGAATACAAATGGAAAATGAGTACCAATTATTATGCAAAATTATTACAAATGTTGTCTTAACAATCAAGGATGATTGGCCAATGATTCCAACCAACAATGAAACATGAAACACCAACAAATGTCTCTAGAAGTATGACTAATATGACTAATTATAGGACTAATAAAATGCTGCTAACACTGTTAATTGCCTAGACAATGACAATTTGATGATTGCAAACCAAAACACCTTCAAATAACTTAAAATGCAAATCGGTAGTACTGGAATTGCATCCAAATATCTTGTAGTATCATATGCCTTCAAACTGATATGGTTTTGGCTTTTGATTCAGAACTTATCAGACTTATAACTTGTTGGTGTAAACTTGTCACATATTGAAATATGCCCAAAATTGAAGAAAACCTCCTAAAGGTGCCTCCTCATGCAATCGATGGACTCCCAATGGTGCCAAATGCCTTGTAAAGTCTTCACAAATGAGTCCTTATGCATAAAACCCTTGGCTAAACTCCAATGATACCAAGGGTTTCAAATATGTAATCTTCTATTCAAACACTCCACAAAACCTGCAAAAATGAAGCTCTAATGGTGAATATCAGAGTGATATCACCTCTAAATCAGATATGGGGCCATCTCCATATCACAAGGGGTCATCTCCTTGTATGAAATCACTAAAAATATAGATTTCTAGTAATACTGTAAAATAAAAAACATACCAAATGATTCAACAGTAACAATTGGAGTTTGGAAGCTCTATTTAAGCTCTTCAAAGTTGGACATCCTCCTCTTTGATCAATTTTGATAGCTTTTGAAATCCACCAATCAAAATGAAGAATCTTGAACAAATTTAAATGAAAGGCATCTATGTATGAAATCATTTAAAACAATCTTAAATTATTTTAAATGATTTATATCTATTTTAATCAAATGGATCGATCCCCTTTGCTTGTGGTGGTAGTTGATTGAAAGCATAGATGTTTGGCATTTAAAAATCTTTTCAAAGGATGAAGCCACTGCTCACTATCATTTACAATCCCCTTCTTCATGGGTGGCAGTTGCACTTGCAAACATTTAATAAATAATAGTTGCATTTAAAATACTTTCTTCTTCATAATCGACGGCTAGAATCATATGCAAGCATTTAAAAACTTTACTAACAACCTTTCAATGCAAATCGCTCAATGGTTGAATACTTAGCCGTTGTCTTCATGGGGACCATGATCCTATGTTCCTTGACTCTTCAAACCAAACAAAACCATCTTCAAAGCAATTGTTGGAATTAACTTGGAGCTAAAACTCACTTCACAAATAGGTCCCACCTGGAGCCATATCTTCATACTTCATTAGCCACATACTAAAATAGATATATCCATTAAAATATAATAGAGAAAATGTAATTAAAGATTTCATTTTCTCCTCCATCACTTGGCCTCATAAAATACCATATCATATTGACCCCAAATTATAGGTCCTACCCCCCTGAATATGTGAAATTACAATACAAATTGCAATCTCCACATGATGAACCTCAAATAATTTTGGCTAATATAAAAATATACTGAAAAACACCTAGCCAAAATCAATATCATTCCCTTACCAAATCTTTTAGCCTATGGGAATGGTGAATAGGCTAAACATCAATGCCACATGTGATCATTCAGAAAGTGGGGACATTGTAATATCCCACTTAGGATAAAAGCTAAAATTCTGATTTTAGTGTGTTGACATTTCGTCGAACACTTTACCTTTTGCTTGACAAACTAAAATTTCTTAATTTGTATGCTTAGAACAACTTGTTTCAAGGTTTTTGATCATATGCCAGTTATAAACATCTCACAGCTCAAAAATGGACAAGAGGCATTTTATCAAACAATTTACACTAATACTATATATGGTTGGGAATGCAAAGATAAATTTATGTACACTGTTGTTTATAAAATTAGAAGTACAGAGATAATTATTGCCAAAGATTCCTAACCTTCAAATGTGCCAAATACAGAAGGGAATGATGACCACAATCTTTGCAAATAGCTATTGATCATCACTGAATATAGTTGTAGACAACTTGAAATGAGGAAGACTTGTTTGTTGCAATCTGGAAATATCTCTAACACTGCCCAGAAATCAGATGCAAACCCAAAATGACTAAAAATGCATCCAAAAGCCATGTTTCAACTATATGACACTGTTGTACCTTGAAATCTCCTTCAAACTATGGCTGCTCACCTTATACAACTGAAATTTTATTCCATGTATTCTGATGACTGCTAGAATCTCTAGAAACACCATTTCAATCCTTAGTCATGATTAGATAAATCAAAAAATATTGCCCATGTTAGTAATACAACTATGCCACAAGTGAAGTTCTCTGCTAACAAAATCCCAGCTGTTGGACTGAATATGCATAAGTTAGAAATAAATTCTAATTAAAATTTGTCCTCTAAACTCTCAATAATCCTCACGCAGCCTCCATAGCAAAAATTAATGTCTTCAAGGAATATAATGAAATCAACTTGCTTTATATTCTACAAATTCCTTTACAAGCTTGCTAAGTGGTTTAAGGGCCCACACTCCACTATCATTCTACTATGTAGAATTCTTTAATAATTTCCTTCCATCATTTGTTAGATTTTGTTCCCCCCTCATACAACATTACCAATATAAACTTTAAACCTATATCTAATTTTTCTTTACAATCCATGTATTTTTATCACTTTATGAATATCTCATCTATTATATATGTTGTTGTTGGTAATTGATGATGATGCGTTCATATATGGAAAACCCATGATTATTTATATAGTGTGATTCACCTTTAATCCATGTTTTTTCCTTGGAACGGCTTCCTCGATCTCATGCTGGCAATTATATCTTGGATTTAAAACCTAGATATGTTTTCTTTTGACTGAAATCAATGTCACTGACTGGACAGTTATGCAGATATGAAATCTTTGATCAAATGCAAATATAAATCTTTAATGAACTTAAACCTACAACAAGGATCTTCAGAAATATGCAGATGATATCCAAACTTCAAATCTTCAAAAATGGTCTCTAACCAAATATCAAAGTTCAAATAAGAAACTCAACACATAGAAAATGTCTTTGAAGCTCAGTAGTGAAATTTGAAGCAATTTCACCTCAAGGTTGGTAAGGGAGCATCACCAAACCAACAACTACCAAGGGATCATCTCCTTGATGCTGTGAATGCAAGGGAACATCTCCTTGACATCAGTTGAAGTCAAAACTTGATAGACACATAAAATCAATACATCAATACATGATCTCAAATGACTCCCAAGCATCCTTTTAAAACCTTCACAAAGGTTTTTGTGTACACGGTCACACATGAACCTTTTTAAATGCTTACACCTAAACTTTTTAAATGTTTGTTTTTGTGTACACAATAATACTTTATTTTATAAAGTGTTTTAAAATTGACTCAAGTAACTTTATAAAAATATTAATTTTATAAGGCAATTAAAATACTTTATAAAATTAATTTACAATTAGAACCTTTTAAGTTACTTGAAAAATGGGGACATCACAACCCTCCCTTCTCGACATTGGTTGTCCCCAAGAAATGGGAAGAAAATTTGTACCAAACAATCCCTGGATCCCAAATCAATCGAGGCTTTTCAATCATGCTCAAATACATCTCCTCAAGGCTGCTGATGTAGATCCTGGGACTACTTCCACTATTGCACAATGATGCAAACACAACTAAATCCATCCTTGTTACCTCGTTGTCGTAAATCATAATAGTGGTATGCAATCTGAAAATGTCATTCCAAATGATATACAAAGTACCATCCCCAATACATGAAGATAGGAAATCATCATTAGACCAATTGCCAACAAGAATATATTGATTTCCATCATAGAAAATTGTCTCAATAACTGTTGTATCAAAACTGAAAACATATACTTCAATGTTCAGCAAAGAAGAAAAATCATCAAACCATGAGGAAAAAACCATCAAACCATCGACATGCTCCAATAAGAAAGCATCAGCAAAATCATGAGTGGGATGGTTTATCTCTTCAATGGGAACTATGGCACCATGCAACACTGAATTACCTTCATCCCCACCCTCATATAGATGCATATCATCAATGGATGGCTCATGAATGTCTACCTCATGAAAATACAAATCTATAGGACGGCTATCCTCAAACAAATCGGGTATGATGCCATGCCATTCTGTAGTATTTTCACCTTCTTCAAATCCCAAATGCTCTTCATCAAATGTTGTCTCAACAATACTAATCTCTCCATGTGCATCACCTATGCTTGCATGAAAAGATTCGTTACCCATATCTATCATAGATTTGGATGTTATGTCATGATTATGGAAAGAAATAGGACTGTTGTTGCAAAAATCATAATTGCTTTCATACCTTTGTGATGTGTCTTCACAATTAACCTTCTCAAAATCAACCACCTTCATATCTTCTTCATGTTGTGAAGCTAATTCAAGATCATGCTCAAGCAAGGAATCATCATTGGAATTGTCCATCTCACTTGTAGAGGCATCAATCAAGGAATCAATACTATCATTTGCAATCATGTCTTCATTAAGATTACTCATGCCAATGCCATACTCATGTTCTTTTGTTGGAGCCTCAAGTGATTCTATCTCTTTGTCCTCATGCTTCTCAAATTCCCCATGGAGACTTTTGACAACTTCATTTGTAGGTACCTCAAATGAGTTTCTTTTATTCTTCTTTTATTTTTCTTGTTGTGCAAATGACATGATGGTTGACATTAAACTTGTTGACATTTGTTGTTGGGATTGCATATAAAACTCTATGAAATCATTCATGCCCTTCATAATCTCTTGTATAACTCTATTATTAACCTTCTTGGATGAACTTGAACTTGTACCTGTTGATCTTGTTGAATCTCTAGAATACTTAGGCTTCCTTGAATCTTCATACTACTGTGAACTACGAGTCTGGCTCTTTGAACTCCTCTTATTTGAAACCTTTTTCCTTTGTTGGTGAAGGAGGAAGGAAGGTAGGTAGCAATCTACCATCTCTAATTCTAGCCATTGATGCAAACTGTTGTTTCACTGAAACAAATTTTGATTTTTCCCCTCAGGCTGGCAAGATCATGGATCTGATACCATTGTAATATCCCACTTAGGATAAAAGCTAAAATTCTGATTTTAGTGTGTTGATATTTCATCGAACACTTTACCTTTTGCTTGACAAACTGAAATTTCTTAATTTGTATGCTTAGAACAACTTGTTTCAAGGTTTTTGATCATATACCAGTTATAAACATCTCACGGCTCAAAAATGGACAAGAGGCATTTTATTAAATAGTTTACACTAATACTATATATGGCTGGGAATGCAAAGATAAACTTATGCATACTGTTGTTCATAAAATTAGAAGTACAGAGATAATTATTGCCAAAGATTCCTAACCTTCAAATGTGCCAAATACAAAAGGGAATGATGAACACAATCTTTGCAAACAACTATTGATCATCACTGAATATAGTTGTAGACAACTTGAAATGAGGAAGACTTGTTTGTTGCAATCTGGAAATATCTCTAACACTGCCTAGAAATCAAATACAAACCCAAAATGACTGAAAATGCATCCAAAAGCCATGTTTCAACTATATGACACTGTTGTACCCTAAAATCTCCTTCAAACTATGGCTGCTCACCTTATACAACTGAAATTTTATTCCATGTATTCTGATGGCTGTTGGAATCTCTAGAAACACCCTTTCAATCCTTAGTCATGATTAGATAAATTAGAAAATACTACCCAAGTTAGTAATACAACTATGCCACAAGTGAAGTGCTCTGCTAACAAAATCCCAGCTATTGGACTAAATATGCATAAGTCAAAAATAAATTCTTATTAAATTTTGTCCTCCAAACTCTCAATAATCTTCACGCAGCCTTTTTAGCAAAGATTAATGTCTTCAAGGAATATAATGAAATCAACTTACTTTATATTCTATGAATTCCTTTACAAGCTTACTAAGTGGTTTAAGGGCCCACACTCCACTATCATTCTACTATGTAGAATTCTTTATAATTTCCTTCCATCATTTGTTAGATTTTGTTCCCCCCTCATACAACATTACCAATATAAACTTTAAACCTATATCTGATTTTTCTTTGCAATCCACATATTTTTATCACTTTATGAATATCTCATCTATTATATATGCTACTGCTGGTAATTGATGATGTTGTGTTCATATATGGAAAACCCACGATTATTTATATAGTGTGATTCACCTTTAATCCACATTTTCTCCTTGGAACGACTTCCTCGATCTCACGCTGGCAATTATATCTTGGATTTAAAACCTAGAGCTATATTCTTTTGACTGAAATCAATGTCACTGACTGGACAGTTATGCAGATATGAAATCTTCAATCAAATGCAAATATAAATCTTTAATGAACTCAAACCTACAACAAGGATCTTCAGAAATATGCAGATGATATCCAAACTTCAAATCTTCAAAAATGGTCTCTAACCAAATATCGAAGTTCAACAAGAAACTCAACACATAGAAAATGTCTTTGAAGCTCAGTAGTGAAATCTGAAGCAATTTCACCTAGAGGTTGGTAAGGGAGCATCACCAAACCAACAACTACCAAGGGATCATCTCCTTGATACCGCGAATGCAAGGGAACATCTCCTTGACATTAGCTAAAGTCAAAACTTGATAGACACATAAAATCAATACATGATCTCAAATGACTCCCAGGCATCCTTTTAAAATCTTCACAAAGGTTTTTGTGTACATGGTCACACATGAACTTTTTTAAATGCTTACACCTAAACTTTTTAAATGTTTGTTTTTGTGTACACAATAACACTTTATTTTATAAAGTATTTTAAAATTGACTCAAGTAACTTTATAAAAATATTAATTTTATAAAGCAATTAAAATACTTTATAAAATTAATTTACAATTAGAACCTTTTAAGTTACTTGAAAAATGGGGACATCACAACGTACCTCTTTTCCCACCAAGGCAGGCCTCTCTAAAGATAATAACAAGTTCTCTTGCACCCAAGATCCATTTGATAGGCAAGGGAAGAGGATATTAGCTTAGGGATCTAACTAATGCAACACAAAAACAAACAAGTCAGACAAGCACAACAAACAAAGCAAACAAGTTCTTTTTAAGCACCAAACAAAATGTTCCTAAATTAGTGAAAATAAGGTAAATCTTTGACCGATCAATTCTACAATAGATTTATTAGTAGTTTCAGATCCACCTTTCTTTAACAATTGATAAATAGTTGCACCAACAAATATTAGCTTCAAAGAAATCAAGATTATAGCAGTGCAGACCAAAGGCAACAAAACAGAGTGCAAAAGCAATTATCTACAAATCAAAAGCGATTGGATGTATACCAAAGGCGATGTTCTGTCACTCAGATGCAATACTAGGTAATTCAAAGGTGACTAGATACTGTACATATGTGAGGCCGACTATTTTACCTCCCATATTTTGATCATTGTGCTATCCAGTAGTGACTATGTTTCATTATGCAGACTTGATGTTGTATCTCACTGATTTGATATATGTGATTTGATTCGGTCATATTGGATGATATGTTGTGGTTCGACGTATGGGACATATATATTAGATGTTATTTTGTTATGAGATTCTAGTTGTTTATGTATGGATTAATTGACATATGATTTGATAATGCAGTTTGATTTGGAGTTATGCAGTGATGTTTATTTCAATTGCATGAATTAATTTCAGTTGCTTCGGCTATCACTTTTCATGACAGAACTGACACTTGATCAAGATGTGTAGGTTTTACTTCCCTAGCCACGGGAAATCAGAGGTAGGATTCACACCATGTTATTCCCTGTTAAGCCGATCCGTTCCCAAGAGGGATAAGGATCACGTGTGTAATTGAATGATGATTTATTGTGCTTGGTTTAATTTTAATTATTTTTAGCCTTAGTACCCTTTCTTTTCTTATCCGATTAATATTAAGTGTTGTAAAATTTTATTTTGGATTTATGCCACTTGGTATTTTTATTATTCTTTTTGGACCATTTAAATGTGGATTTTTTACCCCTTTCATGAACCCTAGGGTCCCAAAAGTTACCCTAGGTGGTCAACCATGAGTCTAGGGTCAACTTGGACCACCTAACCCTAGTTTTGACTCACCTTAGGTCACCCTAAACCATGGTTGAGTCAAAGTGACGAATTTGGGAAGAGGGAAGATGAGGGATGGGCCTTGCCTTGGGAAGAGGGAAGATGAGGGATGGGCCTTGCCTTGGGAAGAACCCATCTCCCATCCCTATGTTTTGGGAAGCATTCCCAAGGAAGACTAGGGAGGTCTCCAAGAGTCCTCCCAAACTCCCAAGTGAGTGGGAGCACCACTCAAGGCCATTGTCTTCTTGAGGTGTGAGTGGGAATCCAACTCACCACTTGTCCCCCTCCCACTTGTGTGGAAGCACAAGTGGATGAGGTGGAGATGGAGGTGCAGTGAGAGGACATTTGTCATCCTCTTACCTTCTCACTCTTACAAGTGGTTTTGGAGGAGGGAGGAGATGGTGACAAATGTCACCTTCTCATTCCCTCAAGGCCAAGTAGATGGCCTATAATAGCTCCTCTTGTAGAGGAGTGGGGGTTCTTCTTTTCTGGTCTTTTTCTTTGCAATTGGAGACTTCTTGCAAATTTTTAATCTTCCTTTCCAACTTAATCACATCCTATCTGGTCACCTTATTTTAATCATTGGTCGATTGAAGATCCGCATCTCCCATGTGGTCACGATAACATAGGTGATTATCTGTCAACCAGATGCACTCGGATGTCTATAACCTACAAAACTCAAATGACAGGGTTAAATAAATGATCATAAAATGGATATAAGAGACCCTGATAACCCAGAAAGATGGATAAATTGAATCAAATCTATACCCTACAACCAAAACACAAAAGATCCAATGCTATGATATGATTAGGTCAAAGATAAACCAAACCCCAAATAAACTAGCTTGAGGATGGAAAAAGACAATTAGGGTTAACAAATAAACTAGCTTGCAACCCCAAATTAGACAACTAAATCAGAGAAAACCCTACAAAGACAAATGTATCAGTGAAACCCTAATCAACTAGAGGTGACTTTCGGCCACCCAAAGGCAATCAGATGCGGACCAGAGGCGATGAATAACTGTTCAAAGGCAAGTTTTCCCCAACCGTAGGTGATGCAGAGCTGTTCAAAGGTGATTTTTCACAAACCAAATATGATTTTCTGCTAATCAATTGTGCTACTCCGTACCTAAACTTCAAAAAAATAACTTTTCAATGAAAAAATCAATCAAGGACGTGGGTGCCACCGGGCATGCCAGAATGTGTGAGCAGGAAAAATCAGGTTAATAAGATCAAGCATTACAATCAAAACCCAATCCTACCACCTTCAAGAAATTTATCTAAATGACACAAAATGAAATCAAATCAAAAAACAATGTCACCTAGATTATGTTGATTCCTTGGTTGAATGTGGATTGCTTCTCAAAAGTGAACAACCATAGTTGCCAAAGCTGCCATGATGATAGATGATATGCTCAAAGTGCTTAATGGATGCTCAATGGAGGTGATATGCATAAGATGATAATCTAGACGCTATAGAAATTGTGTTCTATCTAGATGTTTGGAATGAAATGAGAGGGTGTATATATAGCTCTCAACTAAGATTGATCAATGTTGGAGAAAAAGTAGTTATATGAACGGTTGAGATAATTCAAGAGGCATGGATGAATTTGTACAAGACATGTGTCCATAGGGATAGCTTTTATTAAATGATTCAGTTGGCTTTGTTGGTGGAGATAAGATTGATTTTCTTAAAATATGATGCTTTTCTATTTTAAGAATTGGATGACAAGGATAACTGATTTTTACACCAATTAAATCATTTTTTGTATTTAATTTTTGACAAACTATGGACAAGGCCAACTTGTACACATAGAAGAAAGTGATAAAAGAGGAAAATGATAAGATAAAAATAAATTAAACAAATAAATTCATTTAATTTATTTTTATCTTATCATTTTCCTCTTTTATCACTTTCTTCTATGTGTACAAATGATGGAGGAAAAGGCTAAATTTAGCAAATTGGAAGAATAAATATAAATTAAATAAATAAATTTATTTAATTTATATGCATGATGAGAAGATAAATAAATAAAATATTAATTTTATTTATTTAGAAAGGGCAAATTAAATAAATTTAGAAATTTTATTTAATTTTAGAAGAATAATGGGATAATTAAATAATTAAAGATTATTTAATTATAGATAGAAAATAGAAGAATAAAGATAATGAAAATAGATGAAATTAACTAAATAAATATAATTTATTTAATTATTAATAGGGATGGATGATTTAGGAGAAAATGGATAATTGATACAAGTGTGCTAGACAAAATCGGCATATGCAGTGGTGAATAATGTAACGAATCGATAAATGGTACGAAGGGTCAATTTTGGGTGTCTACATATTGTATTTTACTTCAATATATGTAGATAGACCTATTTGGATGCCCATGTGTGGTGGGGAAAATATTTATTTAATATTATTCTCTAAATTAAATGATTTTTAGTTACATAAAGACATGGAAAGAGGAAATGAAAGATGAAATGTCACATTGGAATTGAGTCATGACTTGTAAATGGAGCCTTCATGGAGTGCTTGGGAGTTACAAGTTAACTTCTTCTTGAGCAATGATGGGGGTTATTTTCTCATGGGAGTTATTTACTATTCTGGGAGATGTTCTTCATGAATATGGGGCATTGATTTTTTGCTTGTGGAAGTGGGACACCTAGTTTTGGGCCCATAGTCTTGGCCACTAGTTTTGTAAACCATTTATGGTTGCTTGTTTCAGTTTACTCTTTATATTGGAGGCATGGGATAGTTATTTTAGGATGGATTTTAGGTAAATTAATGTATAATGCTTCCTAAATTCTATCAGCCTAGAGAAAATAGAGTGGATTGTATTGATGTATTTGCTTATTCTTAATTAATACAGGCTTGGTATTCTTTGGTGGTGGAGTTTTTTTTTAAGTGTTCTCCATGTAAATTATGGTGTTACGTGTTTATTGATTTTAATTTATTGATATGAACTCTTACATGCTTCTACATGTTATTTGAATGGAAAATCACATTCTAATTTAATTAGTAAAACATATTACTTTACTATTTACACATGCTTTCATTGTAGTAGTTTACCATGTTTCTCACCTTTTGCACAATCCCTAGATTAATCAAAATAACACACAAGTAAATAAGATTATGGTTGGGGGACTAAATCATTACCCAAATAATTTGTTCCTTTAATTTAATATGCCATAAACACATGATGTAATATGATAATATAGAGTCAAAGACACAAAATGCAAGATTCAACTCTTGCTAGCATTTTAAAGCATCTACTCTCTCCCTAAGATCCATGCATATGAAAATCAAATCAACTCTTCAATACTCAATGCCCATATACCACAAGGAGAGTGTTCAATGCATAACTACAAATTTATATTCTAATCCCTTTAAGGGATCTCAATGTTCCAATCAAGCCCTTTCATTTACATAGCTCATTGCATAATTAATCCAATTTCATGACAACATTCATAATCATTTAGAAGGAAGTAATAATACTAATTCAAGCTTACATCTTCTATTAGACCAACATCGACACTAAAAAATTAGTCAAATGATTGCCCATAAAGCAATTTCTTAATCCAACATCATGAAACTAAAAATTATCAGGTTAACCAATACCTCATACTAATCATTCACATAATTAAAACTGTAAGCATATATAGGGTCAATATCTCCATAATATTAATTTTTTTTATTATAATGAATACAAGGATAATATTAACAAAAAATGTATATGCGGTACACAAAAATTATCCAAAAGTGACGAACAAAGTGATACTATGCACAAAATGAATAGAACTCCTCCGCAAATGAATGGAATGATGAGCAGATCTTAGGGAAGGTCGGCCACAAACCATTAAACATTAAATGAAGTGCCTTTTAGCTTTGCAAGTCATCAAATGTTATGCAAGTCTTCTCCTTTAGTTGATTATCTAAGACTGTTGAGATGCTCTATTATGAGAAAACATTTGATCTTCTGATAGCAATAGCTTTTCAGTGATTGATCCAAATGCTCTGAATTCTAGATATGATGTGCATGAATGAATCTAGATGCTAAGTCTAGCTCTGCAAGATTTGAGATGCAACTACGGTAGAATACCAAAATACAGAAACTGCTACTAACTGAACTAAACTGGAAACTAAAAAGAAACAAACTGAAATGTAAATATTTTTGGTTGATGCAATATTGCTTTTGAACTAGGGATGCTCTTGCATCAAACATCCAGGGTTATTGAAAAAGTGAGTCCCTCACTTTGCTGGGGCTAGAGGAAAACCTAGACGGTCCACCTCAACCTAAGAAATCCATGATGAATCTTCTGTCGGTCTGCCTTTCCACTTCACAAGGTATTCTTTGTATTGTCTTCCTCTGGTGCTGCGCCCAACTCTGTTCAAAATGTCTTCAATATGCTCATGTGCTTGTCACTGAACTCTACTTCATGATACTGATATAGGTCTGCTATGTTGAAAATAGGTGATTTGCCCAATGTCTCTGGTAACTCTACTTCCTATGCAATTCCTGAATCAAACTTCCTGAGTATCCTAGGTACAAGGTCCAAACTTTTTCATCTTCAACTTGTTATATGTCCCAACTGGAAATCTTTTTTTCTCAAGTATACCATCACTTCATCTCCAACTGCAAATTCCTTATGTCTCCTCTTCTCATCGACTTGTTCTTTATATTTACTATTCATCTCCTCCAAATGCTTCCTCACCTGATTATGCACTGTCTCCATATGTTCTACAAATTCTTCTGCTTCTACACTTCTCTTATCTTCCATACTGATATCTCTCAACTCTATTACTCCTCTTGGGTTTACTTCCATAACAATCTCAAAAGGTGTTCTTCCTGTGCTCCTATTCACTGAATTATTAAATGCGAACTTTGCTTGTGAAAGAATCAAATCTCAACTTCCTACCTTCTCTCCACCCAAACATTTCAACAAGTTTCCCAAACTCCTATTCACTACCTCTGTCTATCCATCAGTCTGTGGATGAAATGCTAAACTAAACTTCAAATCTGTCTTCATCTTCTTCCAAAGTGTCTTCCAAAAATATCCAAGAAATATTGTATCTCTGTCTGAAATTATGCTCTTAGGTAATCCATGCAATCTCATAATCTCCTTGAAAAATAGGCCAACTACATGCACTGCATCAGTTGTCTTCTTACAAGGTATGAAATGCGCCATCTTTGAAAATCTATCCACTACTACAAATATTGAATCATGTCCTATCCGTGTCTTGGGAAATCCCATTACAAAATCCATACTTATGTCTTCCTAAGGTCTCTCTAGTACTGTCAAAGGTTTATACAATCCAATATTCTTACTACTACCTTTTGCAAATTGACAAACTCTACAACTTTGCACAAACTTCCTAACATCCTTATGTATCTAAGGCCAAAAGTAGTTTTCATTTACCAAAGCCACTGTTTTATCAATGCCAAAATGTCCTGCCAATCCACCACTATGCTTCTCCTTGATCAAATTGTCTCTCATTGAACTCCTGGGTATGCATAACTGATTTCTTTTGAACAACATATCTTCTTGAATGAAATAGTCCCACCACTTACTCCTATCTATCACAACAGGTTCCTTACATGCTTTCCAAGGCTCTACAAAATCAAGATCTTCTTCATACATGTTCTTCAACTCATCAAATCCCAACACTTCAACCCTCATCTCTGTCAACAAGTTCTTTCTTCTACTCAATGCATCTGCACCCTTGTTTGATTTTCCACTCCTATGTTTCAATACAAATGTATAATTCTGCATGAAATCTACCCATCTCATGTGTCTCTCATTCAACTTTCCTTGACTGTTCAAATATTGCAAAGCTTGATGATCTTTATACAACAAAAACTCCTTAGGCAACAAGTAATGTCTCCACTTCTTCAAGGCTTGAATTATGGCATAGAACTCTTGATCATAAACTAAATATGTCCTCCTTGCATTGTCTAATATGATGTCTTCATATTCTGTCAGCAATTCAATTATTTCCAGTTGTGATTCTTTAGTCTCCTTCTCCAATGTTTTAGGCTTCTTAGGGATCAAAGCATAACACATATTCTCATGTCTCAAACCATCTAGAAAGTTTCTTCCATCTACCAAACAAATTCTAGTCAGGGAGTTTTTTAGTGGTGAATCTTCGCCAATTAGTGAATAGTTGAAATCGGGGCCTCCAAAAATGACAAATAGTACGAGCTCTACAGGAGAGTGAATCACCCCATTTTTACACAAATTTATTTTGTCTTGGTTAATTCACCAATGCATTATTTTTTTAAACTAAAAAATGAAGTTGATTCGCTAGGTAAATTATGCAACATTGGAGCTGATTCACTAGCAGTTTATAACGTAATTACAAATCTTTATTATATTTGCCATTAATAGTATATTCCTTCCATTGATTTCAGGTCAATATCGCCATTAATAATGAAGTCCCACTTAATTTTAGGGATATTTTCTCTTTGAAAAGGGGTTTTAATTGTTGCTATCGATTACCTTTTTAATCGAATAGTTGTGGTTTAATTCTGGGGGGCTCTATGCGTTTGCCTTCGAAAAGGATTGCTGAGGCCTGGAATTTGTTTTGGGCCTCGTGTGGCCCAAAACAAATTCTAGGCCTCAGCAATCCTTTTCGAAGGCAAATGCATAGAGCCCCCCAGAATTAAACCATAGTCGTTCAATTAAAAAGGTAATCAATGGCAAAAAAATCACTTTTTTTAGTCTTTATTTTAAAGTGATTATTGCCCCCTCGACCCCCACCGTGTGGCCCAAAACAAATTCTGGGCCTCAACAATCCTTTTCAAAGGCAAACGCATAGAGCCCCCCAAAATTAAACCATAGTCGTTCAATTAAAAAGGTAATCAATGGCAAAAAAATCACTTTTTTTTAGTCTTTATTTTAAAGTGATTATTGCCCCCTCAACCCCCACAAGGGGGCATTGCCCCCTTGAACCCCACAAGGGGCGCTGCCCCTTGACCCCACCGGTGGCTGCTGCCCCCGGGCCCCTGCTTCAACATTACAAAAAATAAAAAAATATATTGGGGGATTGCGCCGACCAACTATGAGAATTTTTAATGGAAAGATTCGCCACTGTAATTAATTTCTTTAGTAATTATTCACTAGGATTCACCATTGTAATTTTTTTTTACCAATTATTTATTAGGATTCTCCAGGATTTTACAAAATTTTTAATAATGTGCATAGATTCGCCAAGAAAATTAATATTTTTTTCAAAAAAAGGAAAGATTCGCCAGGAAAATTATAGCACTTAGCTAGGATTTGCCAGGATTTTATAAGTTTTTTTAAGGGGGGTCTCCTTAAAGTTATCACTAATTCTAGCATTTCCACATACTTCACTCTTAGGATCATCTTCCAAAGGAACCAAAGTAATTCTCTTTCCATTTGATGTTATAGTGTATGTATTCTTTCTCCCATCATGTATAGCTTTTCTATCATACTGCCAAGGTCTACCCAACAAAATATGACATGCATCCATAGGCATAATATCACACAAAACTTCATCATGATAAGATCCAATATGAAATTTCACCAAACATTGTTTACTCACCAGTACCTTATGATCATCCTGAATCCATGCTATCTGATAGGGCTTAGGGTGTTTCAATCTTTCCAACTTCAACTTAGTCACCATCTCTTCTGAAACTAGGTTATCATAACTACCACTATCAATAACAACTTTACAACATTTACCTCCTAATTCGCATCTGGTTCTGAACAAACTTTTCCTCTGCGGTGGTTCCTCATCTATCTCTACTTGAAAAAGTGCTCTCCTCATGACAAGTGATTCTCCTTTCTCCAATTTACCAACTGAACTAGGTGATCCAAGAGGTTCTTCTTCCACATAGGTTGTTCTTCCACTGTTCTCAGTTCTCTTGATTGTACTCCCCTAATTACATTAAAATGCTCTATGTCCTTCACCTCCACACTTAAAACAAGTTCCTCTGAATGTTCTCCTATCAGGTCCTCTTCCTTCTCTTCTGTATCCTTCACTCCGGTATGGACTAGGGTTTCCTCTGTGGTAGAAAGTTTTGTCATCTCTTCAGTATGCATTGTTATCTTTGTCCTCCTTCTTGAATGTGTTCTCTTGCCTGTTTTGCTTCGCATAAGATCTTTCTCCTTTGGAAAATGTTCTTCCTATTTAAAATTTACCTCCTCTGCCTCTCTGTTTCTGATCATGCCTCTTATTCATCTTATCTTCAACTTTCAGGGAAAACTGATATGCTTCTTCCAAGGTTGTCATTCTAACCAAACTCAATTCTTCTTGAATGTTCACTCTCGGTCCATTGATGTATCTAGCCACTTTCTCTTTGCTTGCTTCACTATGTCCTGTCCTTATGATCATCTTATGAAATTCTTTAGTATACTCCACAGATTTCTCCTTTTGTCTCAAGTTTTGCAATCTCTTTAACAGTTCCAACTCATAGTCAACACATAGAAACTGATTCTTCAATTTTATCACCATCTTGTCCCACTTTGTAATCTTTTATTTTCCTCTTCTGTTTCTATCCAACTGAACTTCTTTCCACCATATAGCAGCATGTCCTTTTAGCTTTGTTTTTACAAATTTTACCTTTTCTAGATCTTCCATTTCTTCATACTCAAAGTATTCTTCCATGTCATTTATCTAGTCAATCAGCTCCTCAGGATTCAAATTGCTAGTATAGTTCAGTACATCAACTCTAGGTCTTTTTCCAATCTTTGAAATAGCCCGCAACATCTTGACTTGATCTGATTCTTCTTCTTCTTCATCTCCTAGGGTTTCGCCATTTTGATCAGTGGATTGAAATTCTTCATCATCATCACTCTCAATATCAATTCTAGGGCTTAGTCCTTTTCCTCTATCTTCTTCAACAACATCCAGTCTGATTCACATTATTTTCATCATCCCCATCATCTCATCCATCCTACTAGCCATTGTTCCAATAGTAGGGATTCTCCTCAGTGGCATCTTCCTAGGATCAAGTGCAAACTGCCTCAATTTAGCGATCGGACTACAAGGTGACAACTGCCTCACAATCGGCGATCGGTTGCGACACAAGTAACCTGCCTCAGATTTGACAATCTATTCACATCAAGATCTTATGGAATTCCTTCTCCAACTTCGCTCAATTCACTCCCAAAGATTTAAACTTTCACTCTAATACCACTTGGCACAGTCACGGTTAGGAGGGTCCTCAAAGAGAACTATCCAAACCGTGTAGCTAGAGTAAACACAACTCAAAGATAGGAAGCAAATGCATATTCATTCATTCAGTATATCATAGAATTCAAATACAAATCGGCTAGCAACATGTGGGCTTACAATTAGGGCTCCCAGGCTTGATTACATAATATCATAATATACACAAGATATAGCTTTGAAGCTCTTTCGCCAGAATTCAAACTATGAACTTAATGATCCTAACTACTTTCCTAGGTATCAATTACACCAATATATATCATATCTAGAACATAAGATTCCTCTACGTCGGCCAAAGAAGATCACAAACTCCAATGAAGAGGTGTAACGTGTGTACATGGATAGGTTAGACCTAAATGAATAGAACTCCTCTGCAAATGAATGGAATGATGAGCAGATCTCGGGGAATGTCGGTCACGAACCATTAAACATTGAATGATGTGCCTTTTAGCTTTGCAAGTTGTGAAATGCTCCACAAGTCTTCTCCTTTAGCTGATTATCCGAGACTGTCGGGATGCTCTGTTCTAAGAAAATAGTTGATCTTCTAATAGCGATAACTTTCTGGTACTTGATCCAAATGCTTTTAATTCTGGATATGATGTGCATGAATGAATCTAGATGCTAAGTCCAGCTCCGCAAGATCTAAGATGCAATTATGGTAGAATGCAAACCAAAATATAGAAACTGTTACTGACTGAACTGGAAAATGAAAAGAAACAAACTGAAATGCAAACAAACTAAAATGTAAATGTTTTTGGTTGATGCAAGATTTCTCTTGAACCAGGGATGCTCCTACATCATAGGCTAGAATGGTAATTTTGAGACAAGGAACAAATGTATATAAGTGAGTGCAAATGAAGGTGAAATAATAATGAGTAAATTGTGAATGTATAGAAGTAAGTATAGATGGAGATAGAATGGGTACATGACTAAGAGTATGCCACTTGTCAATATACTATTGTATTTAAGATATTCCACCAAGATAAACACAAAACTTAATAAAAATGACATGAATATACTAATTTCACCATTACAATTATATTATTTTACATATAAAAGATAGATAATAATATAATTTAAATAAAGATTAAATATTCTTTATATTAATCACAAGGCTTTCTATATATCTATAAATATAATCTAAATAATATTTTTTTATCAAACTTGTACAATCATAATTTTTTTGATGAATAATGACTATATTACTTTTTATTTAAACTAAAAAGAGAAGAATACACTATTCAAGAAAAAGGGGTGGTTGGTGGAAGGCACACCCTCAAATTCTAAGTGGGGCCAAGCCCAAACAACAAGACAAAACAAAAAAAAAACAAAGTATAGTAGGGCCAAGCCTAAACATCAAGAACCAACAAAACTACTAGACGATGAGAGCTACACCATAGAGGGGGATCGTGATTATCTAGTTTTCCCCATACATCAGTAGAGATGTAACCATTAGTAATTAGTTCTCAACCAGTAAGAGTACCCTCCTCTTGTTGATCGCCCAAACAACAAGACAAAACAAAAAAAACAAAGTATAGTAGGGCCAAGCCTAAACATCAAGAACCAACAAAACTACTAGGCAACGAGAGCTACACCATAGAGGGGGATCATGATTTTCTAGTTTTCCCCATACATCAGTAGAGATGTAACCATTAGTAATTAGTTCTCAACTAGTAAGAGTACCCTCCTCTTGTTGATCTTCATCTATAGGTTGTTGAGCACAAATGAGAGAGATTGACAGATCTAGGTGAGGAAATTTGCCAGAATCCAGCCAACCAAAAGCACCATGCCCATGTGAAAAGGCTGAAGGCAGGGGAGAAGCTTGAGACCACCCATGGGAAACATGGTCCTTGGCTTGTCTAAAAGGTGGTTGAGTGCCATGTGACTAGGAGTCATGATCTCTTATGGCAAACTAGTTATGTCCATGTCTACACCCATATGGAGGGAAGTGACCTTGATGGTGGATAGAAAGATACAACACTAACAGTTGTATAAGGAGCATTACCCTAATGATCTAAAAACACTTGCAAATGAACAACTTCAAGTGCAGCCTTGTTTGGTTGCACTTGAATTTGCATAGGCACATTGTAGTAAATCATAGCTTTAGGGTAAAGCGAGAAATAAATATCAACTGCACAACTAATAAAAATAATAGAATTTCTATTATTCTAAATGTTAAAAAGAATCTTCACCCTCAAAGCATGTCAAATCTAGGTAAGTTTAAAAGGGAGGGAGGGCCAATCTCTCAGCAAAATCATATGCCATGAAAATGGGTCAGGCCTGAATGACTTGAAAAAGTCATGAATCCAAATCAAGGTTTCTTGGGCTTTAGTGCAGAACCAAAAAAGGTGCTTGAGAGTCTTAGGTTGTCCACAAAATGGACAATAGGGATTGATAACTCCTAGATGAGACAATTTGGATCCAAATGTGTGAGGCCTTATAAATAATACATCAAGCAAAATAAGCAATCTTGGGTTCAAGAATAGTAGACTATACCATCTAGAATCTATGGTGCCAAGTGCCCAGGGAGGACTAGAGGCGCCAATGATGCTTTAACTAAGTCACAATGGGAAGATGAGGTGTAAGCCACAAATATCCCTTGTGGGGTATGTAATTGCAAAATGATATATCGGGATACCATTTCCAATCCTTCCACTAGGGCTTGAAAGTCCTAACCTCGATTTTGTGAACCATGTGGAAAGGAATGACATCATTAATTGTCTAGTATGTCTCATGATCTTGGTTGGAATGCCAAAATTTCAACTTGGCCTCATGCCAAGATAAAAAATTGCTGATGACTTTGTTGAAAAATTTGGAAATGTTGACTTCTCTATAATAAAACTTCAAATCTCAAACCCAAGGGACTTTAGCCAAAGGTCGGTTTTAACAAGAAAAAAACATAATAAAACAATATACATATGTAATAAATTTCATTAATTTATTTTTATTGGCAAATTTCTTAACGCATTTTAATTAATGAGACATCATTTAGTCTGCAAGCAAGTAAAACTCAGCACATTCTCATATTTGTGAGACTACTAATACAATGCATATAAAACTTGAAGACATATTCATATGTCAGAGACTATAATTCATTTGTTTCATTGTACTTACTTACTTCCTATTTATTCCTCCCTCCACATCAATTATTTCATTAACATATCACTGTTCAATTCTTCAACTTATATAATTTTTTTCACTCCAGAATTTTCTCTGTTACACAATTTAAATTATTCACATCACTTTTGATTGGTATTCTTTGTTGGGCAATTCTAATTATTCATGTATCACTTTTCCATACCTAAACTTAAAAATAATTTTATCATTTTTACGGTATATTTTTCATTTTAACAAGAATCATTCATTTGTACTACATATCAATTCGCGGGCACGAATAGTCTTTTCAGGATTTTCTTTTATTGAATTTAAGCTGAGGTTACAGATGACAGAACATCAGCATAACAGGAGCAAAATAGAACAATTTGAGATTAAAAAAAAGGATCACCAACGTCTGAAATAGGAACAATAATACACAATTATGTCAATAGTCATAAGCAAAATTGAAACAAGAGTGAACAGTCTAAAAAATGACTGCCCAACAGTCATAGTCAAAGTGATACAAGGAAAGAATCATAAACCACTGAACAGCAAACTGCATTATGAAACTAGGTAAGCCCCAGCAGCATAAAACAGAATCTGTCAGCCTTTCAAGTATTCTTTCGTACTGCATTTCGATTAATGTGATCGCATATACTCTTTCAATACAAGTGTATGAACACTTGCAATGAAAAAGTGATTGACATATCCCATCCATATAAAGTGCAACCAAAAGCAACAAAAGTTTTTCATGTTCTGTGAAAAGAAGGGCTTTGCATGTCCCTCAGTTGAAGACATGTGGGTCCATTTTGGAGACTCAGCAATCCCTTTAACAGGGACAAACATAGGAAGTGATCATGTCTACCAAATAGCTTTCTAATAATAGTTTTAACAAAACACTATCCTTGTAAAATACTGTACTTGTAATTTTTTTGACAAAATATTGTTCATTGCCCTACAGTAATTGAGCCTCTTAGTTGAGTTGTGACTCATTTGGATCCAAGCTTTCCATTTTTCAGTTGTTGGTCACTTCTTTCATTGTCAGTTATATGGTATGATGAACTTTGCTATTAAGCTATAATAAAGCCTAGATATAGGCAAATGTTTTGTAAGGAAAAATAAAATAAATAAAAGTAACATCATTTATGAAGAAATCAAATGGATATTATAATTTTATTTTTTTTTAATTGGATGAATGCAAAATTACAAATAAAAAAATTGTCCACAGGAGACTGAAATTATAAAAATTAAATGGATATTATTTAAGAAGATTAAACTAAGGAAATTTGAACCAATATTTTAATAAATATAATTTCTCAATCATAGGAACAAATTTTCACAAATATTATATACAATTTATTTTCAAAATTATGGAAAAGAAATCCATAAGGGTACAATGTGGTGGTTAGTTCACATAGTTGTTGTGATTGTCACTAGGATTCAAACACCTGTTGGGCCAATGAGCTCGCAGGCCATGGGCCTTCACTGGGCTATCATACTGATAGGATATGTGCCTTTGCTAGGCTGGTGTGCTCACAGGTTATGTGCCTTCGCTGAGCCGATGAGCTCACGGGTTTGAACAAGGTGATAATGCCTTGGGGACTATGATCCCCTAGTAGTGGTCTCAATGATAAAGTTGTGGAAAGAGATCCCTCGTAAGTGGTCTCTCTAGGCTCAAATTAAAAATATGAGTTTCCCAAATAAAAAAAACTATGGAAAATAACATATTACATAGTGTGAAAGAATGATAAAATAAAAATTTTAAATGAGAGAAAATGTATTCAAAATAGAACAAGGTGAAGCCAAGACCCTAAAATATGTTATCCACTAGTATTATATTAAACCCATTTCCGTTGAGTTTAAAAAATATCAATAAAAAAGAAAAATTATTTGGGAAGCAAAACGTGCACAAATAGAATTTAGTTAACTAAATAATTAGCTCTAAAATATGACATTCTTACAGTTTCATAACACCTTTGAATTTCTTGCAAAACTTAGAGTAGTTAAAAAATGTTCCAATCAAAGCATTTATTCACCCAACTTTATAATATAGTTTGAGACAAGTTATGCTAAATTAGTCACCAAATATGTTTGTTTCTATAAGGACAAAATTATATACTTGACAATTTTCACCTTACATTTTTGCACTCATTTTGGTCTCTGTCACCCCTAGTGTTTTTAGTTCACATTGAGATTGTTTCTATGCCTAAAACTTGTCACTAGTATACCATGAAAACAATCTTAGAATTCTCTTTCTATGTCTAACCTCCCCCTATGTTCCCCTACACTTTAGAGTATTGGCTCCTAAAAGACATGAGCACCCCCTAATGTTATTGTCCAAGATACTAGTGCTCGTGAAGACTAGTGTCCAACTAGAAATTAAAAATTTAGCTCCCATTAATGATCAAAACCTTAAGCCTAATGGTCCCTTACTATATTTTCTACTAGATACTTGTTGGGGTATTCTATAAAATATTCCCCTTCTATGTTTGAAAGGTTCTAACTCTTTCTTTTACTCACTCTTTATGCAAGCAATTTCACTTTCTCTTTAGTCTCCATCTCTACAACTAAGTTTTAATCTACCTCTTGATCCTGTTCATATCTCCATAGTTGATACAAATGTAAATCATTCAATTTGTAGAGATTTTGAACTCCTTTCTCTCCACCATGATCTTACCATCAGACTAAAATTTCCTTTCTAGATCTCCCAAACCCTAGCCACTACAAATTTCCTCCTTCACCTCCATTGTTACAAAGTGTTCCTCTCTTTAACCTCATCTTGTAAAACTCCTCTTAGGATTTTTGGTAGTTTTAACCCTTGTACACACCACAAAAACACGTCCTTCACGCCTATGCAAACGCAAATGGCCTCCAGAAATGAAATTCGGCCTTCACAAATAAAAAGAAATTGGCTTGCACAGGGGTTTTCCCATGACCACTTTCAAGGTATTTTGATGCCTTTGCACAGGGTTTCGAACCAGGCCATAGCATATTCGAACTAGACGCCTTTCCACAGCAAATTCAAGGCAGATTCAAACCACAAAAATTTCGTGCACACCTTTGCATAGGGAAGATTCAAACCACAGGAAATGTGAACATGCCTTTACACAGGGATGAAAACATACAAACATGAGAACACCTTTGCAAACAATTACAAATAAATGAATATGCAAATTCTCTTTCAAAGCCTGCAAACCGAGCTTCTCCACACCAAGATACATAGATTGTTTGGCAATAATGCAATATTGTTTCAAACTTAAACAATGCAATTTACCAGACCATCAAACGAACCAGTTCGGCTTTGATACCCCAATTGAGGATCAAATGGATACAATGTTGGCACCGAAATGGCTATGAAAGTTGAACAATCACACATCCTGCAAAGTTTAGAAGAAATCATAGAATACAAGCAAAGAATTTACACGAAAATGACAATACTTGATTCAATAATACTATGAACAAGATGTGTACATATAGGATGAGGTGATTGAGTTGAATCAGAAGTTGACTTCAACACTCAAAGAGTGGTGGTGAGTTTGCTCCACCAAGTGGCAAGAAGGAGGCACCACAAACCTTGGATGAGTTTGACCAACTCTCCAAGATGCCACATACCACCTAAGATGGCTTAATTCCATGTGTAGATTATATGCATAATTACTTATTAATAATAAGTAATAACAATAATTTTCTACACTAACATTAACAAGTAATGAGGTTATGAATTCTTGGAAAATGATGCATTCTATGTGCTCCCAAAAACATGTAGATGATGCCACCAGCATTCTCTTATGACATATAAAGGAGGGACAATTTTTTTATTTTCAACAAACTCATGGAATTGATACTTCTTTCCCTTTATAGATTCAAATGTGTAGATGCTAATGGTGATTGTAACATCTTAAATTTTTATAGTACCAATTGTACTCTTTGCTTATTTTTTACAAGCAAGAGGATAGGGTTCTCATTGCATGGGTTGTGTCATCATGTAAAAAGGTCAAAGACATATATAGATGGTTGGTAGAAGTGGAGAAACATGGAAAATAATCTTGAAATGATTAGAAAATCAACATATTATTGATTGATAATGCAAGTGCTTGAATTCAAGCCATATAATAAGATCAATTTCTTTGGATTGTCCTTCTCATGTTCAAGTGCAAAAAGCATCTTAACAATTGACTTTTATCATTTCTTCTTTTATTCATAACAAGGTTGTTTTTGGATGTTATGTAATTCTTTGCATTTGACATGTCAGTAGGGCATGGTTAAACAATGTGTATAAGTACTTTTTTTTTTTGCATTTAAATGTTTCTAATTAAATATATAGTTATTTAATGTTTGTTATAAATTAACATTACTATTATATATATGGGTATTTGAATATGAACATTGTCATGAAGATTTTTGAAAGACTTGGCATGATCATGATGGAATTGGATGAAAGTGAAGAGATGACCCTATGCCTGATTCATAATTTTATGGAAGATTTCAAGGATCAACCATAATTCATGGAGTACTTTAAGAAAACTTAATGCAAGGAAAATGGATGTATTGGTGAGTTGAAGGTTAAAAAACTTGATTCCATTACCAAATTATTTTCTAATGAGGTTGCTTCCTTTACACAATGTCATTAATTTTATTGTTCTCCAATTATGTGGCTATCCGGGCCAGAAGAATTTAGAACTTCATACATGCTAACCAAGATATCAATGCATCTATTGAATCATACAATTATGCTCTACAAAGTTGATACCTATATGATCAACAAAAGAAATGCAAGAGAAGAATGGATAACTTATTTTATACACTCGTATATAGAATGGAACCATTTTACAAGCACAAGAGGAAGTTGTAGTAGTCTATTTTCTTAAAAAAATACAAGGAGAGGAAAAGTTCCCAAATAGTAAAAAGAGGGCCAAGGCAATTCTAGATAGTGATTGTGATGTAGATGATCTTCACCCAGGTTGGTTTTGGGTGAAAATCCAAAGTTCCTCCAATTGGTATCTAGTTAGAAATTTTGGGTTGCACTTTCATGTCTACCATTTCCCATAGAGAATGAGGGGAAACACTTGTAAACATGTACTAAATGTTACGCAACTAAGTAGAAGATTGTCTCATGATAAACAAGTGGTTCTAGGTAAGTGAAGCTCCTTTACACTTTCTTAAATTTCTTCATCAAATGATTTTATTATTTAACTATACTCCCTAATGTAAATCTAATACATGTGTAGATGTAAATAATACATTTGTATTTGCTAATACTATTGCACTTGTTGATGATACATGTGCACTTGATGATATGTGTGCATTTTTAGGTAATACATGTGCATTTGTAGATGATACATTTGTAGTTGCGGGACCAACTAAACACTATGGATGATGTTAGGAATCAACATAGAAATATAAATAGGGATGACAATTCTATACATCTCTAGTCCATGTAAGTGCTTAAGAACTCAAATGACTTCTTGAAGTACTTACTAAACATGTTGCCATGAACTGAAGAGAAAATACAAGATTATGCACTATGTGTCAAAAGGTTTAGGAGGGATCTCAAAGAATCTAGTGCACTACTGTTTCATTTCACTCCAAATTCTAGTGTTGTTGAGACCACTACTATATGAATGTGACCATGGTTCAATGTATGTAGGGATCATTCTCATGATGGTGTTATAGGCAAGTCATCCTAGAATACTTGAACAACTTGAGGGAAGACTGAAAGGTTTGCATTCCACAACAACAATCATTTGAAGATGAAAGATAAGCAATAATCATAGCTATCAAGTAGCATAATTGTAGATGAGTGAGAAGCAATTTCTCATAATATGAGTGAGTACGAATCTACAAAACAAATAGTGTTTTTAAGAACCATTTTATATTTTTTTGAAAATATTAATTTTATATTTTAAGAACCTTTTATTTTTTATGTAATTAGCCCCACAATCTCCACCAAGAACTCCTCATTGGTGATTGTCTTTCACAAGTTCTATAGGCCCCCAAGGTATAGTTATGAATAATTCTTTCAATATTGTAGCATTACTTGCAAGTTCATTAACTTTGTTGTTCTACCCTAAAAATATAGTAAATATTTTAAATCTAACCCCATTCCTTAAACCAATTGAAAATAACTATAATAGAAGAAAAAATCTACTTACAACTATAATTAAGATACCATTCAATACCCAATACATATTTAGCTATATAATTTGGTGTGTTCTTTATGTATGTCAGCTAGTTTACAAATGATTCAAAATTAATAGTGGAAAGCATTGGGACATTGCAGATCCAACTATTAGACTGGCAAATTGTAGATGAGTGTAAAAATTTGCTTGTAATATGGGTGACTATCAATCCTTCAAATAGACTACGTTTTTTAACAACATTTTTTTTTGCAAATATTTACTTATCTATATAAATTTGTTTTTGGTTCATGCACGTTAACACATTGACAAATGAATTAGACTTCAACTTGCAAAGCATTGGGAAGAGAATGTGACCTCTCAAAATTGGTATTAAATCTATTGTAAATTTAAGTTTGTTCTTTAACAATAAATAAATTGCTTAAAAGTCTTCATAAAATTTGTAAAATTTAATAATACAAGACTAAAGGGAGAAGGAAGATTAACCTTATAGTTAGCTATGTTGTAGTTTTAGCCCCTGCATTTTAAATTAGTTGTAATTTTTCATTAACATATTGTAATATGCATCAAACCTATTCAATGATCTTTGCCCAGCGATCTTGTATATTCCTATTGCCAGCAGTGATAACTTTAAGAAATCCCTGGTGAAAAAAGATATAAAATCCTAGCGAATCTTTTAGTTTTTTGGAAAAAATATTAATTTTTATTGGCGAATCTTTCCTTGTTTTGAAAAAATTATTAATTTTATTGGCAAATTTTTTTAAATCACTAGAAATTTGTAGAAAATCCTGGCGAATCTTGATGAAAAATAGGTACATGCATTAATTATCATGGTGAATCCTTCCTTTTAAAAAAAATAAATTCCTATGGAAAGGTAAGGGCTTGAGGGTGGCAATGATTGACTAGTTTAAGGTGTAGTGCTCATGTCTATAATTCCTTAATATTTTAAATCAAACATTGAATATTTTAAATCAACCCTAAATTATTTTTCACCACCATTGATTTTATTTATAATCTAACAATTTGAGTTCTATTCTACAAGCCAAAATGTACTCGCAGAGCTCCAAAGCCCATGGGGCCTGAAATTGCATTTGGGTTGTTGATCTCATAAATGACCCAAATGCAATTTCGGGCCCCATGGGCTTTGGAGCTCTGCGGGTACATTTTGACCCAGGAAATTTAACCCCAGCTATTAGATTATAAATTGAAATCAACGGCCCAAATACACTTTCAGGCTTGATGGGCATTGGAGCTTCATGGATACATTTTAACCCATGGAATACAACTCCATTCATTAGATTATAAACAAAATCAATGGCGATGATTAAAATTGGTGATATGGCCCTAAACTAACCAATAATTATATAATATTATTGGTGAATTAATTTCATTTTCTACTATAACTTATAAAATTTAGGTGAATCTAATCTAATTAGGTATCGAATATTGTGGAAAATTTTTGAGTTAAAAAGTTTAATAAAATAAATGTTTTGGTGATTTAACTAGGATTAAAAAGAAATTTTATAAAAATGTGGTGATTCAGATCGCCTTACAACATGTACTATTAGCCAAAATTTGAATCCCCAATTTCAACTATTAACCAATTGGGGAATATTTGCTAGTAAAAAATCATTGATCTCTTCAAGATTATTATTTTATCTGATCGTTTATTCTTTTATTCAATATTAAGTGGTTTTGATATTTTTTCTATATAATTTTGTTACTACACTTTGGTGTTGACAAAGCTTAGTGTTGGCAAAGAAATTTGAGCCTTCAATCTTACTTCATCATGCAAACTATGCAACCCCAAGAGCTGTTAGAGTGCTTTGTCAAATTGTCAATGTGCTAGCCCTATAATTATATTCTCATCCTACAGTTGGTGCAATCCTAAATGAACTTCTTTGGAGATGTTAGTTTAGTGTTACACCATTGGTTGTAATAATCTATGTAGACAATGGTTTGCCCATGTTTTAAGTGAGTATGAGATCAATGAATAATGATATAAGTATGTGTACTACAAGGTAGCTGTTGGTATGTGGTGACTGATCATGCAAGTAATGTACACTCATAACGTATCCTTGTCGGGGTTCGGGGTCAGTTGTTAATTTTTGTTAACCGACAAAAGAAAAATGACATTGTAAAACCCTAATTCTAGAAGCTTTCAAAAAGCTTGTTATAAGCGGATGGGATGTATGTTGCGGGGGTGGAATTCACGAGATTGTAATCTATTTTGCACTGGATAATAAAATCATTAGATGGCTGAGTTTCTGTGGATGTAGCCCATTTTGGGTGAACCACGTTAAATTTTTGTGTTGTTCTTCATTGTTATATTTGGGTTATTTAATCTGCATATAATTGTTAGTGTTTATTTCTCTGATCTTCTTGAACCCTAACAACTGGTATCAGAGCGGGTTGTGTTTGATTATCGTCTGCAAGAAGGTCTCATGGTTGAGTGGGAGTCTTGAAAGGAAGCTAGGTGTGCGGAAATTGCTTCCTACACTAATCTAATGAGGAGAGATGTATGCAAATTATTTACAACCTTTACAATTATAGTGATGTTAACACAACAATAGAGATATTGTAGCAATACACATACACACAGAATGTAGACAGAAGAGAGAGAGTGACAAGATATAACATGGGGAAAACCCTTTTGGGTGAAAAAACCCACACCCCAAAACCTGCATAATGTATTATCAAAACAAATAATGTTTACAACACACTTGCAATGCAAGTCTTCTCAGGAGTCTTCGACACTCATATTTGGAGATATTCCAGCAGCATAATAGTACCTGTCAATTACACTATGCATCTCCCATCCAAGCACCTGTTTATAAAGAAGTTTCAAGGAAAAATGGAACCTTCTTGAGATGGGCATCCATCTTGGCCTCATGGCCCAAAACCTGTTGTTATATGGAGCCTAATCAGACTCAGAGGTTAAATTTACCCCACTTTTATCGGCACGGTTTCGCCCCAAATTCCTATGGGGTCAAGGGGTAGCGCCCCTTGTAGGGGTGTATATCTTTTTTCACTGGGGATTTCTTAAAGTTATCTCGATTGTTGTGTATTAAGGTGTCAGGAGTTATTTTTTCATTGGCAGACATAAAAAACCCTATTTTGTAACCGACAAAAATCATGATAAAAATGGCTAAGGATTAGGGTTTCTGTTGATATTGTAATGTAGCATTTTGCAGCGGTATTGAGTTGCAGGGATTGCTGGTTGTAATCGGTTTGATTTACTAAATAATAATATTGGAATCTCTGTTTGGAGGATGTAGCCCGAGTTTGGGTGAACCACGTTAAAACTTGTCTCTTGTTGTTATTATTTTTGTGTATTTCCATTCCTCTATTTAATCTTTATTTGCATTTAATTGATATCTTCTACCGACTAACCCTAACAAAACCCATGCCTAAGGACACTTGTCCAACACTGCAGCATGGTTCTGACACTTGTCATATCTCCCCATCCCAAAGTGGGTGCCTAGTCCCAAGATAGGCTATGACAGATGCTCTTATACACCTTACAGCTGTCATAGAATCTGTCATAACTTACAGTACTTACAATTGTAAGAGAATCTATCATTCACTGACTAAAAATAGCATATTCCTCTTACAACATGTCATAACCTCCCTTGGGCACCCAAAGATGCCTTCCTTAAAGATGATCTTCAACACATGTCCTCACCTATCATAGAATCTTCTATTTATGAATCTTATGCGTCATAGAATCTTTCATGACCGTTACGCGTCATAATTCCTTACACACTGCTCAAGATGCCGACACATGGCAGAAAACCTCTACCACAATATGGGATGCCTATATCCACATGGAGTGGGTTGACCATCCTAGTCACCTTACAAGTGGAGTGACAACTCATCGTGTCACTTCACACTAAATGACAAAATAGGATGTGCAACTTAATTACATCATAGGCTAATAAAATAAATACATTACAAATAATAAATACAAGGAATTACCAAGGTTGAGACACCTTAATTCCCAACATTCTCCCACTTGTCGAACACCTTGTAAAAGCCAATAGAAATAACAAGATTTAATTGCTATAGGTCGAGAGGCCCATAGACTCTCAACACCATCTGAACTTCTCTGTGCCCACTGGTTTCGTCAATGCATCCACAACATTATTCAAAGTGTCTACCTTCTCCAATGTCACCTTTCCATCCTCTACCATGTCCCGCACAAAATGAAACTATACATCAATATGCTTTGTTCTAGCATGGAAAGTTGAATTCTTTGCTAAGCAAATGGCACTCTAACTGTTGCAACAGATAGTAATCTATCATACATCAACACCAATATCTGAACACAATCTCTTAATCCAAATGGCCTCCTTGCAAGCATGAGTAGCTACCATATACTCATCTTCTGTCATGGATAAAGAAACCACAAGTTGCCGCTTACTCATCCAACTAATTGCACCACCAAACATAGTAAACACATAAGCACTGGTGGATCTCCTGCTATCAATGTCACCTACCCAATCAAAATCCACAAATCCATGAATACTAACAAAATGTGGAGGTTCTATAGGATGACCATGATAACATAGGGAATACTCAGAAGTACCCCACAAATATCTGAACACTCTCTTCACTGCATCCCAATGTACCCATCCAGGATTAGCCATAAACTAACTAAGGACTCCCACTGCTTAAGCAAGGTTTGGTCTAGTATAGACCATAGCATACATCAAGTTGCCAACAACACTAGCATAAGGTACCCTGCTCATGTCCTCCATCTCAGAAGAAGACTTTGGACAATCATTAACATATAACTTTGTCCCCAAAGAAACAGGAACACACAATGGTCTACAATCTGCCATGCTGAATCTATCCAACACGGTCTTCACATACTTACTTTGGCTTAACCAAAGTTTTATGTTTGCTCTGTCTCTTATGATTTCCATTCCCAGAATGTACCTAGCTACCCCTAAGTTTTTCATCTCAAACTATGCTAACCACTAAGACTTCAAATCAGAGATCATATTCTTACCATTCCCAATTAACAACATATCATCAACATACAATGCAATAATGAGAATGCGATCATTGTCAAACTTGTAATACACACAATGATCTGATTTCGATCTCAGAAATCCAATGGACAACACAAAGGCATCAAATTTCATATACCACATTCTAGGATATTCCTTCAAACCATACAAAGACTTCTTCAACTTGCAAACCAAATTTTCTTTACCTTTTTCTATGTAATGCTCTGGTTGTGACATGTAAATCTCTTCCTCCAAGTCACCATGAAGGAATGTTGTCTTCACATCCATCTATTCCACTTCTAAGTCATAAGTTGCTGCAAGAGATAACAAGAACCGAATAGATGTCAACTTTGCAACGAGAGAGAAAATTTCATCATAATCAATTCCCTCCACTTGTGAGTACCCCTTTGCAACCAATCTGGCCTTGTACTTTTCAACACTGCCATCTACACCGAATTTCTTCTTGAACACCCATTTACAGCCAATGGGTTTCCATCCTTCAAGAAAAGGCACCAAGTCCCAAGTTTTATTCTTCTCCAAAGAAGCCATCTCATCTTCCATGGCCTCCTTTTAAGAACTTACATCTTTCATGCCCATAGCCTCTGTCACAGTTCTAGGCTCATCAGTGTTAGTAAGCAAGGCAAAAGCACAACTAGAATCAAGCAGTGAATAACCAAACCTATCAGGTTGCTTCCTTGTTCGTGTAGACCTCCTCAAAGGCTGAGGTTGAGGTTCTGCTTCTTCTTCTAAACTTTTAGAGTTGCTAGAGATCTCCTCATCATCAGGTCTCACAAGGTTTGTCGGTTCAGTCTTCTTAGGGGTAGTGAGAAACTAAACCACATCCTCTTTCTTTTCTTTCTCTTTTGGGTGTAGAACAATGGAAGAAGGTGTTAGCTCTCTGAAAATAACACTTTTGCTATACAACACTTTTTCTGCCACAGGATCCCAAAGCTTGTATCCTTTCACACCGACACCATAGCCAATGAATATGCACTTAACAGCCTTGTTCTCCAATTTTGACCTCTTCTCCCTAGGTAGATGAGCATATGCCTCACAACCAAAAACATGAAGATGTCTTATTGAAGGCTTCTTACCAGACCACACCTCCATGAGTGTCTTACCAACAAGAGCTAATGTAGGAGACATGTTTACCAGGTAGCAAGCAGTGGCAACAACTTCATCCCAAAACTTTTGTTCGAGGCCAGCTCCACTAAGCATACTCCTAGCCTTCTCCATCAGTGTCATGTTCATCCTCTTTGCAACTCCAATTTGTTGTGGGGTGTATGGAATTGTCTTATGTCTTTCAATCCCAAATTCTTTACATAACTTATCTAATTTTGTGGAACAGAACTCACCACCGTTGTCAATTCTCAAACACTAAATCTTTTTACTAGACTGATTCTCAACAAAAGCTTTAAACTCTTTGAACTGACTAAAGACTTTAGATTTGCTTCTGAGAAAATAAATCCATGTCCTACTGTAATCATCTATGAAAGATACAAACTATACAGATTTAGAGATTGAAGGAATATTAACTGGACCAAACACATCATAATGAATAAGATCCAACACACCAGAAGACTTGTGAGAACTCGAGTAAAACTGAACATGGTTTTGCTTTCCATATATACAATGTTCACAAAAGTCTAAATTGAGATTACAATCATCTAACCCCTCAATGAGGTTTTTATTTTTTAGAGTTCTAAGACCCTTCTCACCAATGTCACCAAGTCTCTTATGCCATAACATTGTCTTCTCAGCAGGAAGCTTAACTTCCAAAGCATGAGCACTCTTAGGTACCCAAAATGCACTACCATCAAAATTTGATACAACAGATCTTTTCACTATTGGTTCCAATGGTGGGGATGAAGTGACTGCGGCTCTTTTCTTTGAGTCAGAAGAACTATTGCATTGTGAAATGCATGCCTCCAGCTAAAACAGAGTACCTCTTCAAGTACCCTTCGCAAGCATCATAGCTCCTCTAGTCATCTTGCATCCGTCTTTCAAAAAGACAACCTGCACACCTGCATCATTCAATTTACTTACAAAGAGTAGGTTCCATGCCAAGCCTGGGATGTGCATGATCCCAGAGATCCCCTTCACTCATCCATCGGGGAATTGGATTGTGACTCTTCCACGGCCAACTATCTTCAGGTGAGAATCGTCACCAAGGTACACTCTTCCACCATTGAACTCTTCATACTTTGTAAACCAGTCTTGATGTGAGGTCATGTGGAAAGATGCACCAGAATCAATTAGCCACACATCATTAGATGCATGGGTAGCCAAGGCTGTGATGAAAGCATCACCATCATCTTTTGACTTGTCAGAATCTAAATCTACAAAATTCTTTTTCTTCCTCTTTTTCTCCTCTTTGCATTCCTTTCTGAAATGCCCAAATTTAACACAGTTCCAACAGAGAGCCTTAAAATTTCTAGGATATTTGGATCTCCCACGAGATTTGGATCTACCCTTCTCAGTTTTCTTGTCCTTTTTCCCTTTCTCCTTGGGTCTTCCATGAACTGCAAGAGCCTCTTTAGCCAATTCAGATGACTTTCTCCACATCTCTTCAGATAATAGCAAAGAAACCACTTCATCCATTTTGAAAGTGGATGTGGTACTCCTGATGGCCATAACAAGATGATCCCTTGAATCCAAAAAAGAACAAAGCAAGGTCATACATCGATCATCCTCCTCCATTTTCACACCAACGGATGTCAACTGTGCAACTAGCATGTTAAATGCATTCAGATGGTCTACAATGGATCCTCCATCTTCCATCCTTAGAGAATATAGCTTCTTTCATGGGAATAACTTGTTTACCAGGGATTTGGCCTGATAAACATCACCAATTTTCTTCCATAGCTCCTTTACGGTCTTCTCCTCATGGACATTTAACAAGATAGAGTCAGCCAAACAGAGTCTCACAAGACCCTTCGCTTTTCGATCCTTGAGATCCCAATCATCTTGTGACATTGCCACTAGTTTTACACTAGAAATTGCTTCCTGTAGATCTCGATCAACAAGCATGGACCTTCCATCTTAAGTTTTCACAACTCGAAATTGGTGCCATTAAACTTCTCCACCTCTACTCTTCCCAATGCGCCTGCCATCTCCTTCCTGCAATAAGATTTCAGAATACTCTGCACGGACTCCCACTCAATCTAAGATCAGCTCAAAAAACCCCTACCCAACAACTAGGACCAAAGGTGATCAAGCTCTGATACCAACTGAAAAGAAGCTAGGTGTGCGAAAATCATTTCCTACACTAATCTAATGAGGAGATATGTATGCAAATTCTTTACAACCTTTACAATTATAGTGATGTTAACACAACAATAGAGATATTGCAGCAATACACATACACATAGAATGTAGATAGAAGAGAGAGACAAGATATAATGTGGGGAAAACCCTTTCGGGTGAAAAAACCCACACTCCAAAACCTGCACAATGTATTATCAAAACAAAGAATGTTTACAACACACTTGCAATGTAAGTCTTCTTAGGAATCTTTGACACTCGTATCTAGAGATATTTCGGCAGCATAATAGTACCTGTCAATTACACTATGCATCTCCCATCTGAGCACCTATTTATAAAGAAGTTTCAAGGCAAAAATGGAACCTTCTTGAGATGGGCATCCATCTTGGCCTCGTGGCACAAAACCCATGCCTAAGGACACTTGTCCAACACTGCAGCATGGTTCTAACACTTGTCATATCACCCCATCCCAAAATGGCTGCCTAGTCCCAAGATAGGCTATGACAGATGCTCTTACACACCTTACAGTTGTCATAGAATTCGTCATAACTGACAAAACTTACAACTGTAAGAGAATCTATCATACATTGACTAAAAATAGCATATTCCTCTTACAACATGTCATAACCTCCCTTGGGCACCCAAAGATGCCTATATCCACATGGAGTGGGTTGACCATCCTAGTCGCCTTACAAGTGGAGTGACAACTCATCATGCACTTCACACTAAATGAAAAAATAAGATGTGCAACTTAATTACATCATAGGCTAATAAAATAAATACATTACAAATAATAAATACAAGGAATTACCAAGGTTAGGACACCTTAATTCCCAACAAGTCTCACGGTTAGTGGGAGCAATGGCAGATGAGGGTAAATTAAAGGTAGATAAATTCAATGGGTAGAACTATTAGTTATGGAAGATGCAGATGGAGGATTATCTCTATCAAAAGGATTTACGAAGGTCGTTGGAAGGAAAGGCCAAGAAACTGGCAGTAATGACTAATGAGGATTGGGAACTTCTGGTCAAAAAGGCACTAGGAACCATTCAGTTGTGCCTGGCACCATCTGTGGCATTCAATATAATAGAAGTGAAGACAATAGATGAACTGATGAAATCTTTGGCTAAATTGTATGAAAAACCCTCAGCCTCCAATAAGGTATTTCTCATGAAGTGTTTGTTTAATCTGAAAATGATTCAAGGTGGATCTATGTCAGATCATTTAAATGAGTTTAATACGATTACTAGTCAGTTAACTTCTATAAAAGTGAAATTTGATGAAGAGGTGAGGGCTCTCTTGGTTTTATGTTCTTTGCCAGAAATCTAGAATAGCTTGGTAATGGTTGTAAGTAAATCTCTCTCTAGTTCAAATACTTTGAAATTTGATGATGTTGTTGGTGTTATCCTTAGTGAGGAAATGCGACGGAAAAGCACAGGTGAGAGTTCAACATCAGGTAATGCTTTGACTGTAGAGAACAGGGGAAGAACAAAGGAGAGAGGAAAAAGCCCAACAAATCGCAGGAAGTCACAGGGAGAGTCAAAGAAAGGCAGATCTAAATCCAGAGGAAGAATGGATTGCTGGCACTGTGGAAAACCAAGACACTTGAAGAAGGATTGCTGGTCTTGAAAGGGAAAACAAGGAGATGGACAACATGATGACAGTAAGGAAGCTAATGTTGCAAGTAATAAATTACAAGATGTTTTAATTTTGTGTTTAGATAATGCTAATGATTCCTAGGTAGTAGATTCAAGGGCTTCATTTCATGCCACACCCCATAGGAAATATTTTGTAGATTATGTTCAAGGTGATTTTGGACAGGTATATTTGGGTCATGATGAACCCTGTCAGATTGTTAGAAAAGGAAAGATAAAAATCAAGTTGTAGAATGGAAATGAATGGTTGCTATAGGAGGTAAGGCATGTTCCAAATTTGAGAAGGAATTTAATTTCTTCATGACAACTGGGTAGTGAAGGTTGCATAGTTACCTTTTCAGACAAAGTCTGGAAGGTCACTAAAGGTGTGTTAGTAGTATCTAAAGGTGAAAAGGTATGCACATTATATTTGTGTATTGGTAATACTTATTCTACCCTAGCTGCTATAGAAACAGTTGCTACTGAGACAATTATAGCACTTGCTACAAGGATAGAAATAAAATTGTGGCACCATAGACTTGGGCACATGAGTGAGAAAGGGATGAATATCCTTCACTCCAGAAAGTTGCTACCAAGTTTGAAGTAGATTGACTTAGATTTCTGCAAAAATTATGTTTATGGAAAATAGAAAAGAGTCTGATTTCTCAAAGTTGGGAAAGAGAAGAAGAGTGAGAAATTAGAGCTTGAGCATTAAGATGTATGAGGACCAGCTCAAGTATCTTCTCTTTGTGGCTCTTGCTATTATGTTACTTTTATTGATGATGCAACTAGGAAAACATGGGTGTATTTCCTAAAACAAAAATAAGAAGTATTTGAAACTTTTAAAAAGTGGAAAGCTTTGGTTGAGAATGAGATAGGAAAAAAGTTGAAGTGTCTCAGATCTGATAATGGAGATGAGTATTGCATCAGAGAATTTGAGAATTACTATTCATATAATGGAATCCATAGGCAGAAAATAGTTCCTGGAACCCCACAAGAAAATGGTGTGTCTGAGAGGATGAATAGGACCATTATGGAGCATGCAAGGAGCATGAGATTGCATGTTGGACTACCCTTACACTTTTGGGTAGATGTTATACATACCGTTGTTTATTTAATAAACGGGGGACCTTCAAATCCTTTGGATGGTGGCATTCTAGAGGAGGCATGGATGGGTAAAAAGGTAAATTATTCATTTTTGAAAACCTTTGGTTGTGAAGCTTTTGTCCATGTTGATATTGAAAATAGAACCAAGCTTGAGGCTAAGTCTAAAAAATGTACCTTTATTGGATATGGAGTAGATGAATTTGGTTATCGGTTATGGGATTATAAAAATCATAAAATCATTAGGAGCAGAGATGTTATATTTAATGAGAAAGTCATGTATAAGGATCAGCTGCAGGAAAAGAAGCATGAATAGGCCAAAAAGGAATATGTGGTGCTGGATGAGATTCCAAAAAATAAAATGCCAGTGGTACCTAATGCTTAGCAACAACAAGTTATCCCATAGACTCCTGCAAGTGTTAGACATTCTACAAGGATAACGAGACCTCTAGAAATATTTTCTCCATTATTATATTCTATATTATTAACTGATTCTGGTGAACCTGAAGGTTATGAAGAAGCAATGCAGGTAGATACAAAAAAGCAATGGGAGCTAGGCATGAAAGAGAAATGGATTCCTTGCTGCAGAATCAAACTTGGGACTTAGTCAAATTGCCTGCAGGTAAAAGAGCATTGCCAAATAAATGTGTTTACAAGTTGAAGGAAGAAGATTGAGGCAAGAAAAGATATAAGGTCAAACTCGTGGTAAAAGGTTTTGCATAAAAAAAAGGTATAGATTTTGATGAAATATTTTCTCCGGTTGTAAAGATGACTTCTATTAGAACTATTCTAAGTCTCGTGGCTGCAAAAGACTTGCATCTTGAACAGCTAGATGTGAAAACAACATTTCTCCATGGGGATTTGGAAGAGGAAATATATGTGCCGCAACCATAGGGATATGAGGTCAAGGGTAGGGAGGAATCTGTGTGCAAGTTAAAGAAGAGTTTGTATGGCCTGAAGCAAGCCCCTCGACAATGGTATTTGAAATTTGATAGTTTTATGGTTGAACAAGGTTACAAAAGATGTCATTCTGATTATTGTGTTTATTTTAAGAAATTGGGTAATGGTAGCTATATTATCCTATTGCTTTATGTTGATGACATGCTTGTTGCCAGGTCTAACATGCAGCATATTAATGAAATATAAGCAGAAATTAGAAAATACATTTGCTATGAAGGATTTGGGTGTAGAAAAACAAATCCTTGGTATGAGGATCATATGGGACAGGACAAACAGAAAATTATTTTTGTCTCAAAGTTAGTATGTAGAGAAGGTGTTGAAAAGGTTTAACATGTAGAATTCAAAAGCAGTTAGTACACCTTTGCCTAGTCATTTTAAGTTGACTAAGGAGATGTGTCCAAAGACACAAGAGGAGGAAGACAAAATACCTAAGATACCATATGTATCAGCACTTGGCAGCTTGATGTATGCAATGGTATGTACAAGGCTAGATATTGCACATGCACTGGGATTTGTGAGCAGGTATATGAACAATCCAAGAATGGAACATTAGAATGTGGTAAAATGGATTCTCCGATATTTGAGAGGTACTACTTCAAAGAAACTATCTTTTGGAGGAACAAATTCTGCTCTAAAAGGATATGTTGACTCTGATCTGGCGGGTGATATTGATAGTAGGAGGAGTACTATAGGGTATGTTTTTACTATAGGAGGTACTATAGTCAGTTGGATTTCAAGGTTACAAAAGGTTGTTGTGCTTTCAATCATTGAAGATGAGTATATTGTTGTTATGGAAGCTAGCAAGGAGATGATTTGGTTACAACATTTTCTGGAGGAATTGGGGCAATGACAAGAAGATAGCCCTTTATACATTGATAGCGAGAGTGCCATTCATCTTCCTAAGAACTCAACTCTGCATTCAAAAACTAAGCATATACAACTCAAATACCACTTCATCCGGTCAGTTTTGGAGGATGGACAGTTGAAGCTAGAGAAAATTCACACAAGTGAGAAACCTACAGATATGTTCACAAAGGCAGTTACATGGTAAAAACTAATTTCCTCATCAATTTTCATTGGCCTTCATGACTGATAATGGTGGGCATAAGAAACCATCCAGGCCTGTAATCCAGTGGGAGTTGCAAGTGCAGCAGTGTCATCCAAGATCAGTCTCCAAGTGGGAGATTGTTTGGTGTGGAGCTTGATCGGTCTCTAAGTGGGAGATTGTTGGTATGTGGTGACTGATCATGCAAGTATTGTACACTCATAACATATCCTCATTGGGGTTCGGAGTTGATTGTTAATTTTTGTTAACTGACAAAAGAAAAATGATATTATAAAACCCTAATTCTAGAAGCTTCCAAAAAGCTTGTTATAAGCGGTTGGGATGTATGTTGTGGGGGTGGAATTTATGAGATTGTAATTTGTTTTGCACTAGATAATAAAATCATTGAATGGCTGAGTTTCTGTGGATGTAGCCCATTTTGGGTGAACCACATTAAATTTCTGTGTTGATCTCTTTGTGTTGTTCTTCATTGTTATATTTGGGTTATTTAATCTACATATAATTGTTAGTGTTTATTACTTTGATCTGCTTGAACCCTAACAGTAACCCCCTTAATTCCTCAAGATTGTTAGAGCTTATGAAGTTCTCAAGTGCATCATTAGCTATCAGTCTCCTTTTGCTAGTAGTGGGCCCCAATTCTCAGGTGGTGATTATATAAGGTAAGTATTCTCATTTCACTTGGGATTTATGCACCAACTATTAGATAAAAGGCCACGTTGTCTTATTGTGTTGCCCATGCACTCCTTCAAGATCAATCTTGTTGTTATTTTAGTGTTGTTCCATTGGTTGAAGCAACCAACTCAATAAAGGGTTGACCCTAGAATTTCATTTAGGCATCTCCTTGGGTGAGCTCATTCAAAATTGTACACAATGTGTTGGTAATGTGATTAGTTGTGCACTAGATAATCTAAGACTCTACAAAACTCCATGAAAAAGTTTAATAAAATGTCAAAGGTTGATTGCATGAGACATCTGATCATTTTGTGATTAATGGACAAGATTGTGAACTTAACGTGCATAGTCTTTTGAGACTTCCCTTTGCAATGGGAACTATTAATATCATCGAGCTCCAATATTCTACGAACCATGAGAATTATGAGTACTTTCAAAAATTTAATGAGCATACACCAACATTCAAGGTGCATTCAAGTGTGTGATTTCCTCTTCCACTACATTCTTCAACAACATTCATGAGCCAAGTGGAAACACATTCTTATTAGAAGTTCATGGTACTAGGAAACTCATATTGGAGAGTGGTCCTTGTGTGATCCAAGGTATTCAATCCTATTTATTTTTAGTATGATAAATATGTACATTCTTCTTGGTATAAATAAGAACTTTTATGTTCATTATTTAGATAGATTGTATAAGGTTTCCCATGCTCATAGGAGCTCTCAATTTTTTATATTTGTTGAAAGAACAAGACAACTAAAAGGGAGGGGGTGAATCAATTGTATCAAAACCTTAAATTCTTTTGAACAAAATCACATTCACATTCACTTACTTTAACCCCTTAATCTGTTATGAAGATTAAACATGAAATGCAAAATCAAAACTTAAACACATCAACACCATACACACATCAACACCAGATTTTTACGTGGAAAACCCTAAAAGGGAAAAACCACAGTGAGTGTTAGCTCTGTAGGAGTCAATGACAACACTGAGAGGGGGGGTGAATCAGTGTTGTCTAAATTTTCAAATCTTTTTAAAAACTTTAACTAGCAGAGCACAAGGAGAGAAAGCTATCATTGATTTGTCAAACACATATGCACATAACTGAGAATGAAAAACAAAGCTCATGAGTAAAAACACACAACCACAGAGAGAAGATCAATATGAATCAAGACACAAGAATTGCACGAGTGGAAAACCCTCCAGGGGTAGAAAAACCACTCCAGAACTGCCTCACTGGCTTAACTGATAAAACATGCCTCACTGGCTACAATATGTATCTAGGAGCACCAACTCCTTATGGAGCACCAACTCCAATACCAAACAGAAGCACCCACTTCCAACAATGATATACCTCACTGGTAAACAAATAGGTCTCACTGACCAACAAGCCTCACTGGCTAATACAAGGCCTCACTGGCAAACCAAATCTTCACTTGAAGTAATAAACAAGATCAGAGGGACAATCTGTTTCCATTCAATTCAATATTTCATCTCTGCATAATACAAACTCCATTTGTGATTTCTCCATGTGTATGTCTCCAATCCTGCATCTGATGCTCAAACAATTCATTCCTGCATGTTCAATTTCATATTATCTTCTTGCTTGATTCAAACCAATCTATATTATTCAAGAGGATGTCATAGAAAATGTCTTCATTTCTGTATACAGTTCCACACACACACATTGTCAATGTACTTGTTAAAACCATTATATACAATTTTTGAATATCTTTTCATATTCCTTTCCTCTGCAAAAATTCATTGACCTTTCATATTCATTTCAATCTGAACAGTTTGTCTTCAATAAAAAAATCAATGCCCTGTAAGAGAAAATAAAATCTCTTTTACTTGAATCCTTTCATATTTTCTTCAATGTCTTCAAATGAATCTTTTCATATTCTCTTCTCTGTAAATATTATCTTCAAAACTAAAAACTTCATCCAATGCCCTGCTCACAAAATAATTAATAAAAACATTTTGTTCCTTCAAAAAATTCATCTCTTGATATTCCTGTAAGAAAAAAATGTCTTCAAAAACTCCTCAAATTCTACAATAAAAAAGTCTTCAAAAAATCATTTTGCTCCTGCATAAAATTTCTTTATCTTCTCAAGAAAATCAATCTTCAAACACCAATCCATCTGTATTAATAAAATTTGCCCTCCTTGTCTTCTCTTACCTTGATGGAAAAATAGAATAAATCTTTTAATTAACTGCCCCAAAAAAAATCAAAAGGCTTCTTGCAAAAATGGCATATAATCTTCATTCTATTCTAAATCATATGAAAGACATTAAGAGCTCCCAATAAAATAGGATTAAAAAAATAAAGTTTCTAAAATAAACAAAGCCATAAGTGGCTTAAATCTCGGGCTCTAAGCATATTCTTGCTTTTCTAAAAACCATATCTTCATATTGTATTTTGATGCCTTAGAAAATCAAGCTCCCATAAATCATGGACTCCTCTTTAAAACAAAGTCTTTTTAATCTTCATAGTAATCGGGATCTAATATAAACAATGCTCCTCTTAAAATGTTTGAAGGTTTTTCATAAAGCATTCGAACACCTTTTGGGATGTTTTAAACACTTCATAGAATCAAATCCCTTTCTTCAAAAACTCCTTAACCTATGAAGTCCAAACCTTTTGACAGTCCCGAGCACTTCAAAGTGCATTCCCGTGAAAGGAGGTTGCATTTTAAAATATAGTCATTGATCAATGTTTTGCCGCCCACCGATCTTTCAAATAGACCTATTGATTTTAAAAGGGCACCCACCTCACATAAAGAAGCAACCGGTGTAACAGGTAATAAATTTAATGGGGCCGGTTGTCATATGATGCCAATACCCATAAGTGATGACTTAAGTCATTCTTAACCTGCACAACCCGGTCACCGAACAAACATAACATAAAGTGCATGACATGTCAACGTCTTAAACAGATGCTTTGAAATATGTTTCAAGAGAATTTAGATCATACAAAAATTTAATATCCTTTGAATTTGTCTTGATCTGCACTAAACCTCTGTCACAGAATATATCTGATAATGGAGATCTTTTTTGACTATTGAACACTTCTGTCCAACCAAACACATGACTATGCAGATTAACAACATAAAAAATAACATTCAACTCCTTAATACAATGCATAAACTTTGAACCTTGTGAAAACTTCGAGAGGTTTAGATTATTGTTTTGAACTTTTTATCAATCAAAATCGAACACAGTCATATGATGTGCTCTGCCATCTTCCATCTGTAATACAAACCTTAACTATGCCATCTACCATGATCAAACCTTAATACCATTGACATATGCAATGCACAACATCTATCCTCTGATGAAGATCCTTGATGATGATGATGATTCGTATACATTATAATATGAAATAGAAAACATGTAAATACTAAAACATGATTCCTCACAATGATCAACATTTGAAGCACAAGTATAATAAATTGTTCAACTGAGATCCTCTCAACCTTTGATATCACCTGTCCATAATATGTGAGCATAAACAAATGATGTAAACAAGCAGATCAAACGAGACAATCATAACCATGAGTCTTGTAACTGATAGAACTGCATTATCATCAACTCAATCTGAATGACACAACACTTTACCATACTGAACAAGCTGTGATATGACAATGTAAAGAACACACAAGATGATGTCTCCTGCTCCTGTCAACAACAATGGCAACTGAACATACTTTTGACATCAATGACAACTTGTCACCATCAAGCTCACAATATAATGTAGTAACAATATCGAATAACAAAAGAGGCTCATTGCCAAAGGGCTCACCGCACAAATGAATGCTCATTGCAATAGGCTCACTGCCAAGAGGGGTGGCTCACTGCCATGAACTGATGTGATAGAATCTACAACATTCCTGAATGCAATTCCATTAAATCACAATACATATTACCTTCAATGCCTTACACCACAAACACTTTCATCTTCACACACCCTCACACCCAACACATAGATTCATTACATTTATTTATACCAATCATCAACCTTGGAACATACATCAATGTCGAAAATACAATCTACAACCTTTGGAACAATCTCCAAGGTCGGCAAACATACACAATTCAAATTAGGTCTAGACCTAAACAAACTTGGAGAGCAATGAATGAAGGAATAACACTTCATGGATTAGCTTGGACCCAAATACATCATCACATGCTTCAACATGCCTCTACAATCCACAAAACACATCCGTAAAGAGTGTTAGCACCCAAGTCAGCCAAACTTATGCAAACACCAAGAATATTTAGACACATGCTTCCAAGAACTCAATCATAGTTTGTAGATCAAGATCAATCCTTTAACACAATCTAGAGACATCCATGAACAACATAAAATCACCTGGGAGCCAACAAATTCAGCTACAACAAGTTTCACTTGAAGACAACAAATCTCACTTGAAGACAACTTACAAACAACATTGCTTAGTTATGTTATTCAATAACTTTCTTTCTGTAGCACCAAATCACAAATCCTTTGGAATGAAGATAGATAAGAACATTATGAACATATGTCTACAACCACATCACTTGAAGCCATTTTGTGGAGAAATGCGGAGCAAAATACTTTCTCCCAGACACCTCTGCACAACTCAAAAACTCTGTCAAATGTAATCTTCAAACTTGTGAACATAACTTATATTGCATAGTAACCTGGACCACCAAATTCTAGATTTAGCATCTTCAAACACTTCTCTAAAACATATCAAGATCTCATACTCTGATCTTAAACATAGAAGAAATATGAAGAAAAAACTCAAACAGTATCCTGCAAGCTAGAATACTCTACAACACACTGTTTCCACTTGGAGAGAAAATTTTCTCAAAAGCACCTGGAAACTTAGCAACATGAACAATATGCTAGCATCATCAGCACTTCTTCAAGTCATTCAAATCACTTCAACATGACAACTCAACCAAGCAACAATCAGCAATATCAGAAGACACGGTTGACACCAATGACAACACAATCATGTTGACATCAATGACAACACTGGTTAGCACATACTTGCAACAATCTCCCCCTTTGTAAGACTTTGGTTAGAGAAACTATTTAAGGAAATACCCTCTACATGGTATATCAATGTTTAATATATGTACATGGAGATACAATTGTGAAAGTGAAGAAGATGCATATGTATCTTGTTGGGAATTAAGGTGTCTCAACCTTTGCAAATTCCTAATGTTGTATTTATTTATCCCATGTTGAGTTGGCATAGTTAGCACCTTGTGTATATGCAAGAGGATAAATTTTGGTGACTTTGGTAGTCGCGGTTTCCCCCTTGAATAATTAACGGGGGTTTGGGGGCAGCGCCCCCAAGACGTGGTCAAGGGACATAGCCCCTTGCGGGGTCCAGGGGCAGTGCCCCTGGTGTGCTCCCTGTCGCGATACAGGGCAGGGTCGAGGGGCAACGCCCTAGTGGGGGCTTGGGGGCAACGCCCCCAAAACCTCAAACAACTTTTAATTAATGACAAGTGTGTTGATAACTGAGAGGGGGGGTGAATCAGTTATCCTAATTATTTCTTCTTTCTAAACTTTCTTATTAATCAATGCAGCATTAATTCAAACAAGCAAACATTACCATGAAATGGAAAAACACATGACACCGTATTTTTGACGTGGAAACCCTATTAAGGGAGAAAACCACAGGGTGATTAACCCAAAGATTATTCTCTATTAGAAGAATAAGGAATTACAAAATGGCACTTGCCAATTAGGGCTCACTGCCCGAGCACACTGCTCACAAAGGAGACACACTACCTACAAGGAGACACACTGTCTACAAAAGAATGTTATACAATACTTGAACTGATTGGAAGCATCCACATATGCTGGAGTTCAGTTCCGATTAGGCTCAGTACACTGATCTGCTGCACTTCATCTTTCCTCTTCTCTTATGCTGCTTTCCTTTCACATACCAGATCTTTCTTACTGCTTCTACTCTGCTCTGCTCTTATTCGCATATCACATATCACCACAACAATACTTCTCACAACTAAATCCATCCTATATATATATCCGCACAAGTGATTTCATTATCTTTCTAGTCGGCACCCGGAACAGTCAATCTTCTCACAAACTCTGTTCTGTCGGCTGAATCCTTACACATCAAGTAATGCGGATCAAGCATATACTTATATAAATCATTAATCATGTCAGCCAAGCATGATTCATGCCTTCATAACCTTTAACACCATCAGTAACACATCTGGAAAGTAGTCTGATGTTTTGTCAGTCAGTTCTTCCTCTGTTCACACTGTCACTCAAGAATCCAGTACTCAACTATTCATATCTTTTTCCTCATCTATCACCGGAGGCTAAATCCTTGGAATATACCACTCAAGGTAGTCCTCTTGACTTCTCCAAATCTGCACTACACCAAGATACTTCCTCTGAGAGATCCAGACCTGTCTGTCGGACCTTGCCACATGCTCTGTTCTTGTTTACCGGACCACAACATTCTTCACTCTGACTTCCGGTAGAGACACACCATGTCCTGCGGATGTGTGGGATGAACTTTGTTGCCATCAATGACAACAATCATGAATCCATATAGTGTCTCTTGCCAACAAAGTGTCAGTGAGTATCTTTGCACAAGAGAAAGGCATCTTTGGGCGGTCAAGGGAGGTTATGACATGTAAGAGGAATATGATATTTTTAGTCAGTATATGACAGATTCTCTTACAACTGTAAGGTGCATAAGAGCATCTATCGTAACCTATCTTGGGACCAGACGCCCACTTTGGGATGGGATGTTGGACAAGTGTCCTTAGGCATGGGTTTTGGGGCATGAGTCCAAGATGGACGCCCATCTCTAGAAGGTTCCATATTTGCTTTGTAAACTCTATATAAACAAGTGCTTGGATGGGAGATAAATAACTTTGGTACAATTACTGTTATGCTGCCAGAATATCTCCAGATTCGATATTCAAAGACTCTTGAAAGAGCATTGCCTCTGAAACTGTATTGTAATCTGTTATTATTTACTGTAATACATTTGAGCTGTATTTTGGAGTGTGGGGTTTTTCACCCGTAAGGGTTTTCCCCATGTATATCTTGTCTCTCTTCTTATGTATTCTTTCTGGTTCTTGTGTTTTGCTACAATATCTCATGTTAATGGTTTAACATTGTTGTAATAGTTAGGATAAAGTTGAATTTGCATAGCCCTCTCCTCAATCGATTAGTGTAGGAAGCATTTCCACACACCTAGCTTCCTTTCATATCTATTTTTGAGTCAAGTCTTTTTACACTTGTCAATCATGTTGAAACTCTCCAAGACATTTACTATGAATGCAATGGTAAGTAGCATAACATAAAGATCCCTACAAATGCAAAAATTGGTTCACAAATTATATCAAGTGCATCTAAAATGAAAGAACCAAGATAAAGTTCAAAGGAAAAATAAGGAGCAAATGAATCCCTCTTTATTTCCACCTAAGGTTCTTTAGGAAAAAGGGCAACTTACAATTATTTTCCTCCACTACAACTAAATCAAGGGAAAGATGTCTCTCATCCTCTAAATATACCAAAGCTAGGATGGTTCCATCCCTATCCTAAGAGTCCAAAGAAGGTTCAATTTGATGATAATATTACTACATTTTCGAGCTAAATGACCTTCAAATGGGTTCAAAAGAACAATCAAAATATTCTAAAAGAAAAAGTGGAGCCCACTCCAAAGGTACAACAACATTTAATTACAACAAGCCCATCTCCTATTCCACATATTTCAAGCACTTTTACTAAAAGAATGCTACAATCATACCATGATGAGATACAACTACTTGATTCAATTAATTCTAATTCTCATAATTGGGACAATGATGATCTCCTTAGTGACAAAAATGTGATTGGTTGAAGTTTTTTCTCTACATATTTCTATGAGACATATAAATATACTTCATTTAATGGTGTCTCCCACTTGAGGGAATATTTTTATAGAATAGGCTACATTTATATTCTTATGTTGATACATTTACATGATCCTTCATATGATTCACATGATTATCTTTTTCATTTTGATCACATGTTTTACTAGTTCCTATCTTTATTTTTCATGGTTACAAGATCACCCATGCATATTATGTGTATCTTGTACAAGTTTACACTAATCCAATTTCTTCAAGTTATGCGTACCATGCTTATATCTTACACTCACACGATTATGATGTTTATGATGATATCTCACATTTTATTGATCTTATAGGATACCCTTGTCTAGCATTTCATGGATATATTTATTGCCCTACTAGGGCCATCATTGGGGGAAAAATTGTTGCCTATAATTTATGAGGTTTTATGATCATATATTTCTACCTTTTAGTGTCATATGACACCATATTTTCCATAATCACTAACCTTTATTAGGTTTATCTTGTTTTATATATTATCTACTCTCCTCCAATCTATTTGCATCCTTGTATGCAACTAAATAGAGGGGGTCATGTAAGATCACTAACATTCCTCTTATCTAAAAATGGTCATAGGACTACTACATGATTCAAATATATTTTCAGGTAGTATCACACCACTTTAGGTGCCCCAAGGTGTTACTTATCCACCATGTTTCTTCAAGGGTGGTATCTCTATCCCTACCTCTCTTTTCTTTTCTTTTTGATTATGAATAATACATTATTGTTTTAAATTTCTACATGATACTACTCATTTCTTTCATTTTTTATTTTTAAAACCTTTCCAAGATGGAGCACTCACTTCAAGAGAATAATTACCAAGGCAAAATCTTCATCCATATTAGTATCCTTTCATTAACTTGTTTGTGCATGTACTTTCCTACTGACTACTTGTATTTACTTTAAAATGGATTCTCATGATAGTTCGCATGTAAGTCAAAGTGGAGGCAAATGTAATGGTGAAAAATGCATACCTTGCACTTTTCACATTCATTTTAGAATCACTTTAGCTTGATTACCCATTTATGCAATAACAAGTGTACAAATGGTATGTTTTTAGCTAAGATTGGGCACACAACCTAAGTCTTATCTATTCCTATCTACACTTAGTCCCAAGGACCATTCTTAACCTTCAATATACCCATATACTACCCCAAGCAAGATCTAAACTTGTGAAAATGACCTCTAAACCTTTAAAATTCAAATTCAAATCCGGGGACAACTTTACCTCACTTCATGATTATTATGTGTCAACCCAAGGGGCAAAAGCATTTTGTTTGACCCTTGGTGTTGTATTTAAAGGGATAACCCTAGATCATTTTACAACATCTAATTATCATCACCTATATCCAATCATTACATGCTAGACCTCATTCTAGAGCTATAAATTGTTAGTTGCATGCATTATCAAAGAATATACATTGCACAAGCATGTAGTGCATCTTGCACATCCAAGAGTGTTGTCCTTGATCTTTTATCTAGTTGTTAAATTAGTATCCTTACATAGTTTTACATAATAGAATCAATTATTCTTGCAAAGTACAAACCAAAAAATACCAAATGCTAATTTTTATGTGAGGGTAGACTAAGAACATCAAGATGAGTTAAAAGTGGCATTATGAAAGTTTGTAGAGATCATATTTGTTGTTCCAAATCAAATATGTAAGATAGAGGTTAGGTATACACTTATGGAATCAAATTCATAGTCACAAAAGTGACCTAGATCAATAGATAAAGCATTCACTAATTTTGAGGCATTTATCTCATCTTCACTTACATTTATGCACTATTGGGGAATCACTTTCTATCATCTATCACAACATTTCTAACTAAGTACCATTATTTTATTATTTTCTAAATATTTGTGTTATTTAAATTTACCCTAGATTTTTTATAAAAGAGATTTATTTTTTCTTTCAAATGGAAAGAAAGGTGCCTGCTAATGTTGCCCCCAATGAAATAAAATAACAAGATAAGAATAGCCATAATTTCTAGATAAGGAACACGCAAGCACAAATAAGATGTAAGATGTAAGCATGATAAGGATCATAACATGTAAGGCATGTGACTATAAGATAAACATGTAAGCACAAACATCGAGTATGAAATTCAAATAAATTAAATGTGACACTTAACTCAAATCCAAATGGAGAATTATACTATTGGAGATGCTAGGAACTTATTCTTTTTAATATGAAAAAAAATAGGGCCTTGTCTAGATGAACGCCTCAAATTTTGTAGATTGAATGTTGATGCAAGAGGTACTCCCTCTTGCTGTTGCAAATGAATTCTACAAAACAATACACAAATTGCAAACACAAATTTCTATATTTTATTCAACTCAATAACTCATTACATTACACTTTCAACAAATATACAAATTTGCAACAAAAATATTTTTTACATCCACATTCTGGCCTCTCATGGCCCCTCAACTTCTACAGAAAACTCCTTTCTTTCCCTCACTCTCATAGCATTCTTCTCTGCTTCATAAGCCCTCTCATGGGCTGAGATCTCCCAATCTCCCTCTAAGAAATTTGTTTCAAAACAGCAATCAAATTCTCTTTTAAACACTTCCGCAATCAGCTATGATTGGCTTTCCATCTTCTCCAACTTTTATTCACACAAAGACTAGCCAAATAGAAATGGCTTTCCATCTTTACCAAGGTTTAAACTCCCTCCATTTCCAATACCCTTTCAACTCCTATTATACGTCTCTTTTCACTCATATTCCCTTTTAAAAGAGACTTAGGCACCTTCTTGTTATTTTTTTTTTGTCTAAATCCTCTTATTTTGGATGCTCAAACAAGAAAATCTGCCCCTAAATTAATTTCAAAGGCCTTCTTTGGCTTCCAAAGGAAAACATAATTAAAAAGAATGAATTAAAATCTAAAGATTAGTTGTTAAATTTCCCTTAATGCCCAGCCAAATCAAATAACCAAAATGATGCTCTAAATGTGCGGAATCAGGTGTCGACAGGCGAAAAAAATGAAAGTTCTTTGTTTTGCCTAAAAATTTGCCCAAAGGTGTGTTATTACCCCCTCAGGTCCTTCGCAGAAGGATTTCGCTCCATCCTTCCGGAATTATGAAATTTTAAAATTTCTGTAAACCAGCGACACACTTTTAGCCTTAAAGACACAAATTTTTGGCATTAATTTCTGCCAAATGGTGGAAGATATAACTTCGATTCTTTTTGTACATTTGAAATGTTACCTGCAAGAATGCCCCTGCAAAAGGATTTTACTCTAGCATTTCCATAATTTTGGGAATAAATTTTACAAAACTGTCTGCAGAGTGTTGAAACTGTGAACTGGCAAAAATTTGATTCTTGCAATTTTGTGCCAAAGTTGAAGTTCTATGATGCCAAGAGATGCCAATGACACCAAACCAAATCAAAACTAAAACCAAACCTAAAAATATTTTTGGGTGATGTTATTGCTAGTTCGCTCGGATGCTCCTGCATCAGACACATTCGGTAGGAAAATTTTGTGAATACGACTCACAAAATGGAGTTGAGTAGTGGGACTACTCTTTTAGGCTGAATGCAACCTACAGCAAACTCCATCACTGAATTAGATAGAAAAAAATTCTTCCTCCATCTCTTCCAGCACTTAGTTGGGACACTTGTCGTCCTCCACCAAGTGTGCATCTTCTTCCTCCTTTCTCTCATGGTCTCATGTCCACCACATCCCGACCTCCTCCAAATACTCTCTCCACTCCTTGTCTCCTTCATGGGATCCAACCCACCATCATCCGGCCTCCTCCACCAAAATCCCTCATCCATAGCCTATAGCATCTGCATACAAATATGCACCTACAACTTCACCATTCTGCATAACAACTGCATATAACCTTGTACTAATAATATTCATCTATACCATTTCTACATTCACTTCTTCTTTCATATTCATCATCTCATTTGAATCTACAATACAAGATTCAAGAAAACTAATTTTTACCTCTTCCTCCTTTGCTAATGCGACAACATCTTGCTCATCCTCTATTGCAACTTTTTCATATTCACCAGCCACTGCTACCATGATCATTGTGTCCTCCAAAGGACTCGCAACTGTTGTAACATTATCCTCTTCAACTATTGCAACATTACATTGCTCATCAATATCTGTTGCGATCTCACCATCTTCCTCTACAACTATATCATTTTTCTTTTCATCCTCAGAAACCTCTACCATAGCCTTTTCTCTTTCTTCTTTATCCTCAACCACTGTTGCACTTTCCTTTTCTTTTTCAACCTCTTTCTCTATGCCTCCATTAGGGCATACTGTTGCAACTTCTTTCATCTATGAATTTTAAAAGTTTAGAGGTCATTTTCACAAGTTTAGATCTCGCTTGGGGTAGTAAATGGGTATACTGAAGGTTAGGAATAGTCCTTGGGAGTAAGTGTAGATAGGAATAGATAAAGCTTAGGTTGTGTGCCCAATCTTAGCTAAAAACATACCATTTGTACACTTGTTATTGCATAAATGGGTAATCAAGCTAAAGTGATTCTAAAATGAATGTGAAAAGTGTAAGGTATGCATTTTTCACCATTACATTTGCCTCCACTTTGACTTACATGCGAACTATCATGAGAATCCATTTTAAAGCAAATACAAGTAGTCAGTAGGAAAGTACATGCATAAACAAGTTAATGAAAGGATACTAATATAGATGAAGATTTTTCCTTGGTACTTATTCTCTTGAAATGAGTGCTCCATCTTGGAAAGGTTTTAAAAACAAAAAATGAAAGAAATGAGTAGCATCATGTAGAAATTTAAAACAATAATGTATTATTCATAATCAAAAAGAAAAGAAAAGAGAGGTAGGGATAGAGATACCACCCTTGAAGAAACATGGTGGATAAGTAACACCTTGGGGCACCCAAAGAGGTGCGATACTACCTGAAAATATATTTGAATCATGTGGTAGTCCTATGACCATTTTTAGATAAGAGGAATGTTAGTGATCTTACATGACACCCTCTATTTAGTTGCATACAAGGATGTAAATAGATTGGAGGAGAGTAGATAATATATAAAACAAGATAAACATAATAAAGGTTAGTGTTTATGGAAAATATGGTGTATGATCATAAAACCTCATAAATTATAGGCAAAAAATTTTCCCCCAATAATGGCCCTAGTAGGGCAATAAATATATCCATGAAATGCTAGACAAGGGTATCCTATAAGATCAAAAAAATGTGAGATATCATCATAAGCATCATAATCATGTGAGTGTAAGATATAAGCACGGTAAACATAACTTGAAGAAATTGGATTAGTGTAAACTTGTACAAGATACACATAATATGCATGGGTGATCTTGTAACCATGAAAAATAAAGATAGGAACTAGTAAAACATGTGATCAAAATGTGAAAGATAATCATGTGAATCATATGAAGGATCATGTAAATGTATCAACATAAGAATATAAATGTAGCCTATTCTATAAAAATATTCCCTCGAGTGGGAGACACCATTAAATGAAGTATATTTATATGTCTCATAGAAATATGTAGAGAAAAAAACTCAACCAATTACATTTTTGTCACTAAGGAGATCATCATTGTCCCAATTGTGAGAATTAGAATTAATTGAATCAAGTAGTTGTATCTAATCATGGTATGATTGTAGCATTCTTTTAGTAAAAGTGCTTGAAATATGTGGAATAGGAGATGGACTTGTTGTAATTAAATGTTGTTGTACCTTTGGAGTGGGCTCCACTTTTTCTTTTAGAATATTTTGATTGTTCTTTTGAACCCATTTGACGGTCATACCTTTAGAAAATTTAGTAATATTATCATCAAATTGAACCTTCTTTGGACTCTAAGGATAGGGATGGAACCATCCTAGCTTTGGTATATTTAGATGATGAGAAACATCTTTCCCTTGATTTAGTTGTAGTGGAGGAAAAGAATTGTAAGTTGCCCTTTTTCCTAAAGATCCTTAGGTGGAAATGAAGAGGGATTCATTTGCTCCTTATTTTTCCATTCAAATTTATCTTGGTTCTTTCATTGTAGATGCATTTGATATAATTTGTGAACCAAATTTTGCATTTGTAGGGATCTTTATGTTATGCTCCTTACCATTGCATTCATAGAAAATGTCTTGGAGAGTTTCAACATGATTGACAAGTGTAAAAAGACCTGACTCAAAAATAGATACATATGCATCTTCTTCACTTTCACAACTGTTACTCCATGTACATATATTAAACATTGATATACCATGTAGAGGGTATTTCCTTAAATAGTTTCTCTAACCAAGGTCTTACAAAGGGGGAGATTGTTGCAAGTATGTGCTAACCAGTGTTGTCATTGATGTCAACATGATTGTGTTGTCATTGGTGTCAATTGTGTCTTCTGATATTGTTGTCAACACTTCAATGGACTCAAACATACTCTTCTCCATCCTTTATTATGCTATATATATTTTATCTATCGTTATGTATCGCTTCTCTATCATAGAGACATGGTCGACCCAACAAAACATGGCATATATCCATAGGTACTATATCACATACAATCTCATCCTTATATCTACGAATCTGAAAATCAACAATATATTGTTCACTTACCCACATATGATGATCTCCTTGCAACCAAGAAATACTTTAAGGGTTTGGATACTTTCTTCTCTTCAATTTCAGCTTCTCAACCATCTCTAATAACACCAAATTATCTATTCTACTGTTGTCCACAAGCACTCTACAACACTTTCCACTTGACTTGCAAATAGTTCAAAACACATTGCTCTTCTGGATGGGCTCTTGCTTCTCTTTTTGTGGCTTCAAAAATTATTTCTTCATCATAAAACATTCTCCTAGCTTCCAACACATTTTGTTAAACACTTTCCACACAAACTCAACCTACAACCTGCACAAAGCTCATAACCTAGTATCCGCAGCTTCACCACTTCTCTTTTCCACCCACAGGTCCTAGTGTAGACTCTACACGCTCAAGACCTCTAGCTCTGATACCATTTGATGCAAGAGGTACTCCCTCTTGCTGCTACAAATGAATTCTACAAAACAATACATAGATTGTAAACACAAATTTCTATATTTTATTCAACTCAATAACTCATTACATTACACTTTCAACAAATATACAAATTTGCAACAAAAATATTTTTTTAATCCACATTCATGGTCTCTCATGGCCCCTCAACTTCTACAGAAAACTCCTTTCTTTCCCTCACACTCTCATAGCATTCTTCTTTGCTACATAAGCCCTCTCATGGGTTGAGATCTCCCAATCTCCCTCTGAGAAATCTATTTCAAAACAACAATCAAATTCTCTTTTAAACATTTACGGAATCAGCTATGCTTAGCTTTCCATCTTCCCCAACTTTTATTCACACAAAGACCAGCCAAATAGAAATGGCTTTCCATCTTTACCAAGTTTTAAACTCCCTCCATTTCCAATGCCCTTTCAGCTCCTATTATATGTCTCTTTTCACTCATATTCCCTTTTAAAAGAGACTTAGGCACCTTCTTAGTTTTTTTTAATGTCTAAATCCTCTTATTTTGGATGCTCAAACAAGAAAATCTGCTCCTCAATTAATTTCAAAGGCCTTCTTTGGATTCTAAAGGAAAACATAATTAAAAAGAATGAATTAAAAGTTGAAGATTAGTTGTTAAACTTCCCTTAATGCCCAGCCAAATCAAATAACCAAAATGATGCTCTGAGTGTGCAAAATTGGGTGCCAGCAGGGGAAAAAAATGAAATTTCTTTGTTTTGCCTAAAAATTTGCCCAAAGGTGTGTTATGACCCCCTCAGGTCCTCCACAGAAGGATTTCACTTCAGCCTTCCAAAATTATGAAATTTTAAAATTTCTGTAAACCGGCGACACACTTTCAGACTTAAAGACACAAATTTCTGACATTAATTTCTCCCAAACAGTAGAAGATATAACTTCGATTCTTTTTTCACATTTGAAATGTTACCTCCAAGAATGCCCCTGCAAAAGGATTTTACTCTAGATTTTCTAAATTTTTGGGAATAAATTTTACAAAACTGCCTACGGAATGTTGAAACTGTGAACCGGCGAAAGTTTGATTCTTGCAATTTTGTGCCAAATTTGAAGTTCTATGATGCTGAGAGATGCCAATGACCACCAAACCAAGTCAAAACATAAAACCAAACTTGAAAATATTTTTGGGTGATGTTGATTGCTACTCTGTCCAAATGCTCCCGCATCAAATGTACTTTGCTCTAGTTCAAATCCATACCTACAAAACTTATCTTTGCACCTATGAAAATGAATCTGGTGCATGGAAATGAGTTCCCAACACATGAAATTTGATTGGCAGAGAATCGACAACTATTACAAATACACCTTAACTCAATGTACTTATGTCTGAAGTGGAGTGGTGTTGAGAGACAATATTTGTGAACTTGCTAAGCAAAGATTTATTTTCCTTTAGTCAAGCCCCTTGATAGTGTAAGGAATTTAAAGTAGCGGAAACAACTTCCTACACCAATATTGAGGAGAAACATTATGCAAAACTTTTAAAGCTAATCTAACAATTACAGAAATTCTAGAAGCACATTCAAAATATGAAATAAACAATGAAACACAAAACACCAAATATACGTGGGGAAAACCCTTTCAGGTGAAAAACCCCACTCCAAAATCCCACTCAATGTATTTCAAATCCAACAACAAGATTACATACACTTGCAGAGCAAGTTTATTATAGGAGTATCACTAGTAATCAACTTTGGAAGAATTTCGGTAGCATAATAGTACCTGCAAACTCACATATGCAAACTATTCCTCAAGCCTCCAATTTATAGACTTCTAGCTATAGAAGAAACCATCTCTGGTTTTACAAAACCATGTGCGAAACTTCTCAGCCAAGATTCCAATCTAAAAATAAGCTCTCACGTCCAAAATGAAATCCCCTATTTTTGACCCTTATAGATGTCATAGAATCTATCATAATATGCCTAAAAATAGGCCTTCCATAATATACCACTATGTGGGCATCTTTTGACACCTAATTAACCAATTTTTAAAGCACCGACAATGTGTAACAGTTGTAGGAAAATATTAAATGAAAAATAACTATTATGAGAATATGCAGCAAGGTTGAGACACCTCATTTCCCAACATTCTCCCACTTGTTGAATACCTTGCAAGAGTCAGGGGAATAACACCATCATGGATCAACTACTATGGGCCAAAAGACCCATAGACTCGAAACACCACCTGCATTTTGTTGTGCTCACGGGCTTAGTTAATGCATTTGCAACATTCACCATAGTCTCTACCTTTTTCAGCTTCACCCTGCCATCCTCGACCATATCTCTCACGAAGTGATACTAAACATCAATGTGTTTGGTCATGGCATGAAAGTCAGGTTCTTCACAAGGCAGATTGTACTATGACTGTCACAATAAACTGTAACTACACTCTATTTCAATCCAATATCTGAACACAAATGCTTTAGCCAAATGGCTTCTTACATGCATGAGTAGCTGCCATGTACTCTGCCTCAGTAGTGGACAAAGCGACCACAACCTGTTGCTTGCTCATCCAACTGATTACACCACCATTAAGAGTAAAAACATATGCACTGGTGGACCTTCTGCTCTTGACATCACCAACCCAGTCTGAATCCACAAAACCATGAATACTCAGGGAATGTTGATCTGCTGTACCTTGAAAACAAATAGAGTACTCTGCTTTACCCTACAACTATCTAAAGACTCTCTTAACTGCATCCCAATGCACTCTTCCAAGATTAGACATATAATGAGAAAGAACTCCCACTGCTTAGGCAATGTCTGGTCGTGTACAGACCATAGCATACATTAAGCTTCCAAATGCACTCTGGTAAGGCACTCTGCTCATGTCTTCCATCTCCGATAGGGATGTAGGACATTGTGAAATAGAGAACTTTGTTCCCAATGTAATAGGAACACAAAGTGGTTTACAATCCTGCATGTTAAACCTTTGCAAAACTGAACAAACATACTTACTCTGGCCAAGCCATAGCTTTCTGTTCTCACGATCTCTTCTAATCTCCATCCCAAGTATGTGTTTTGTTGTACCAAGATCTTTCATTTCAAATTTTGCAGAGAGTTGAGATTTCAATTCTGCAATCAAACCTTTGCCTTTCCCAATAAACATGTCATCAACATATAAAACAATTACCAGGAGACAATCACCATCAAATTTAAAATATACACAGTGATCAGATTTAGATTGCACAAATCCCAAACTCAACACATAAGTATCAAACTTCGGGTACCTCATCCTAGGACATTGTTTAAGGCCATACAGAGATTTATTTAACTTACAACCGAACTTGCTTTTACCTTTAGCCACGTAGTGCTCTGGCTATGTCATATAAATTTCTTCTTCCAAATCACCATGAAGGAAAGCAGTTTTCACATCCATTTGTTCAACCTCTAGGTCACAAGCTGCTGCAATAGATAATAAAAACCAAATGTATGTCATTTTAGAAATAGGAGAAAAGATCTCACCATAATCAATACCATCAACCTGAGAGTATCCCTTCATAACGAACTGTGCCTTATACTTTTCAACATTTCCATCTAAACCAATCTTTTTCTTAAACACCCATTTGCATCCAACAGGTTTTCATCCTTCAGGCAATGGCACTAGGTCCCATGTACCATTTCTTTCAAGGGATGCCATCTCTTCATCCATGGCTATTTTCCAGGACTCTGCATCATTCATACCCAAAGCCTCTTGTTCAGATCTTGGTTCATCAATGTTAGTACTCAAAGCAAATATACACTTCCAATCATCAGGTGAATACCCATACCTTTCAAGTGGTTGCCTATGTCTTGTAGACCTTTGAACAAGCTGAGGTGGAGGTTCTTCCACTTCTTCCTCCTCTTCTTCCTCCTCTTCTTCCTCTTCTGAAGATTCAGAGCTTGATAAGCTCTCCTCAACTTCTAGTCTATCTTGGGGTCTCGATTCAACTTTCTCAGGCGTAGAAAGAAGTTGAATCACATCCTTTTTCTGTTCAATTTCTTTATACTATTCTAGCTGAAAAGTAATAGGAGAAGATTTAGTCTCTCTAAAAATAACTCTTCTGGAATAAATTACCTTATGTGCAACAGGGTCCCAAAGCTTGTATCCTTTCACACCATAGTTGTAGCCGATGAAGATACATTTGATAGCCTTAGAATCCAACTTTGTTCTCTTCTCCTTAGGCACATGTGCATATGCCTCACAATCAAAAACTCTCAGATGTCTAAGTGAAGGCTTTTTCCCTGACCACGCCTCCATTGGCGTTCTATCAACAAGCGCTGATGTAGGAGATCTATGTATCAAGTAACAAACAGTGGCAACAACTTTAGCCCAAAACTTTTATTCTAGACCTGCTCCACTCAACATGCTCCTAGCCTTCTCCATCAACATTTTGTTCATTTTTTCTGTAACTCCATTCTGCTGAGGAGAATATGGAGTTGTCTTTTAATCCCACAATCTGTACAGTATCTGTCAAAATCTACAGAACAGTACTCACCGCCATTGTCAGTCCTCAAATATTTAATCTTCTTTCTAGTCTGAGTTTCTACCATAGCCTTAAACTCCTTAAAATGACTAAAAACTTTAGATTTACTCTTTAAAAAATATACCCGTGTCCTCCTACTAAAATCATCAATGAAATTAACATAATAAACTGATTTACCAATAGAAGCAACATCAACAGGACCAAATACATCTAAATGGATTAGATCCAAAATACATGAAGACTTATGAGAAGACGAGTAAAACTGAACGTGGTTTTGTTTGCCATAAATACAATGTTCATAGAAATTAAACTCTAGATTACAATCATTCAACCCTTCAACAAGGTTCTTATTTTTCAGGGCTTTTAAACCCTTCTCTCCAATGTGGCCAAGCCTTTGGTGCCATAACATAGTCTTCTTTGTAGGCAACTTTGATTCAGTATACAAAGCACCCTTGGGTACCCAGAAGCCACGACCATTCACAGAAGAGGAAACCATCTCTTTTTTCAACAAAGTAGTTTCTGGCTTAATTTTATCAGAAGTGTTATTGCACTCAACCGTGCATGCATCAAACTAGTACAATGTACCCAACCTGCTTCCTCTTGCTATCACCATAGCACCTCTCACCATTTTCACACCTGTTTTAAAAAACTATACATGCACACCCGCATCTATTAGCTTGCTAACAGATAATAAATTTCTTGCTAGTTGGGATATGCAAGACACCATCAAATCATCTAACTCTACCATCAGAAAAATTCACATGAATACTACCACAGCCAATAATGTCAAGGAAAGAATTATCACCCAAATACACCTTACCACCATCATAGTTTTCATACTAAACCAGTTTATGTTCAGAGTCATGTGGAAAGATGCACCTAAGTCTATCAACCATGCATTATCACCTGCATGAGTGGCCAAGGCTGCAATAAAGGCATCTCCATCTTCTTTCTCGAATTCAGAATCAGAATCTTGCTTCTTCTTCTTCTTCTTCTTCTCTTCTTTACATTCCTTTCGGAAGTGTCCAGATTTGCCATAGTTCTAGCATATTGCCTTGGACTTACCAGGAGATTTTGATCTCCCCTTATTCTTGGACTTAGAACGGCCACACTGCTTCTCATCTTTGCCACATTCTTTTGGTCTTCCTCGAACACTCAAAGCCTCTTTGGCATTAAGAGAGACCTTCCTTCTCATTTCCTCAGAGAGTAGAGAACCAAAAACATCCTCCATCTTCAAGATGACTGAAGTGCTCCCAATGGCCATGACTAGGCTGTCCCATGAGTCTGATAGTGAATGTGCAACAAAGTTTGGCACCTTTCTTCTTCATCCATTTTCACCCCAGCTGAGGTCAACTAAGTCACCAACATATTGAAAGTTTCTAGATGCTTAGAAATCCGTCCACCTTCTTCCATTCTCAAGGAATACAACTTCTTCCTCAAGAAAATCTTGTTTACTAGAGATTTGGCTTGGTATATCTCACTCAGCTTCTTCTGGACATAGCTTCTTCGAAGTGGATTATTTATGGACATTTATCAGAATTGAGTCTGTAAGGCACAATCTTATGAGACCTTTATCTTTTCTATCCATCACATCATATTGTGCAGCCAAAGTTGGATCCGTAGGCCTCTAGATTTTTTCATCCACCGCATCCCATAGATCCCAATCAATCAACAGATCTTCCATCTTCAACTTCCACATTTCAAAATTTGTGTCAAAAAACTTCTCTACCTCAATCCTCCCAGATGTGCTCACCATCTGAAAAATATCCGCAACAAGATCACAAAGTATCCTCTGCACAAGCTCCCACTCAAACCTTGATTAGCATAAAAAACCCAACAACCCACAACTAAAACCAAAGGTGATCAAGCTTTGATACCACTTGTAAGGAAGTTAAAGTAGTGGAAACAACTTCCTATGCCAATCTTGAGGAGAAACATTATGCAAAACTTTTAAAATTGATCTAACAATTACAGAAATTCCAGAAGCACATTCAAAACATGAAATAAACAATGAAACACAAAACACCAGATATACATGGGGAAAACTCTTTCGGGTGAAAAACCCCACACTCTAAAAGCCTACTCAATCTATTTCAAATCCAACAACAAGATTACATACATTTGCAGAGCAAGTTTATTAAGTATCACCAATAATCAACTCTGGAAGAATTCCAGCAGCATAACAGTACCTGCAAACTCACATATGCAAACTACTCCTCAAGCCTCCAATTTATAGACTTCTGGCTATATAAGAAACCATCTCTGGGTTTACAAAACCATGTGCGAAACTTCTCAACCAAGATTCTAGTCTAAAAATAAGCTCTCACATCCAAAATGAAATCCCCTATTTTTGACCCTTACAGATGTCATGGAATCTATCATAATATGCCTAAAAATAGGCCTTTCATAATATACCACTATGTGGGCATCTTTTGACACCTAATTAACTAGTTTTCAAAGTACTGACAATGTGTAACAGCTGTAGGAAAATATTAAATGAAAAATAACTATTACGGGAAATATGCATAAAGGTTGAGACACCTCATTTCCCAACAGATAGACTGATTTAATGGTGATAAACAAATATCGAAGACAACATGCAAGCATCTAGTATACTGAAGATGATGCGAGTAGATGATGTAATTAGTATGCTCTATGATGTTCTCATATAAATTTCCTTAATGATCCTAAGTCAATTCTAGATAATTGCATATGAATTAGAGCATGTTGCATGTCCTTAAATGCAACAACATGGTACACAAATCCATAGATATGTGTGCTAGGTCAGCTCACAACAACTAGTAGGAAGAAGTAGACAAGGTTTAATTAAAATTATGAAATTTAAAAGTTTAGGGTTCAAATATTTGTGTACGCAAAACTAACCCAGGGCAATTCTATACTCATGGATTTAAACTAAGGTGGCGAATAAAATATCTAAAAATAAAAACAAATTCTTAAAAATAAAAAATGACGAAAAAAAGAAAAAATAAGATCGTGAATCAAATTTCATATAAGAATATAGCAATTATAAACTTGTTATTGCATAAAGGACATTTTAATAGAAATGGGCCCAAAGAATAAGGAAAAGGGCATGGTTATGAGATTTTCACAGTTCCAAACTTACATAAATGACAAACTTAAATAAATGACAAATGACTTTTTTGGGCATGGTTATGAGAATTTCACCATTACAAACTTACATAAATGACTTATTCCACTTCAAAATTCTCACCCCTAGCTAATTTCAATTATTCTCATCACTTTTAACGAACAATTTCCTTTGTCGAGCAAATCTAATTCTTCATGTATGGCTTTTCAATACAGTATAAATTCCATTTATAAAAAAAGGCTCATCATTGTACTGTGAATTTCAATTTGCAGACACAAATATTCTTTCCAAACACTTATAAGTTTATCCATGTGTACTGCATTTCAATTTGCAAAGCACAAATATTCTTTCCAAGCATTTAATACAAAGCATATGAACACTTGTAATAAATATATTGATTGACATATCCCATCCATATATACAGTGCAATGAAGAAGAACAAAAGTTATTGAGGCTGTGTGAAAAGAAGAGCTTTTGCATGTCCCTGAGTTGAGGGCATGTGGGACAATTTTGTTAAAGGAGAAACATAGGGATCATCTTTCAAAATAATGCTTTTTTAAAACTATCCTCGTAAAATTCCCCCACCATTCAATTATATTTATACCACTTCATCATTATCCATTCTCCATCTCGTAGAAAGGAAGATAAAAATTTTGGGGCTTTAAAAAGTGGAGACAGAAATTCAAGACATACATTCTTGGCACTCATAATTATTTGACAAAATATTTCTTTTGCAGGGGAAAGAAATATGGCATGATTCCTGTCACACGACTGGACTAAGTTAGCAGGTTGGTTTGCAGCCTGGAAGTCAGTGACGACTGTAAAAGGACAGCCCATTGTTGTTCCTTGAATAGTAGGAATGATAGGAATATATTTAAGTTTTAGTTATGGTTTTTTGGGTTGATGGAATTAATTGTTATAATATTATCAAGTCATCTTTTGGTTAAGTTATTATAAGTAGGGGTTTCAGTTTATAGAGATTTTTTGGAGATTCCAACTTTGAAAAATGGCGAAATTAAATACCATTATCTTCACTAATTGAACTCAACCAATTAAACTAAAGTTATTATAAGTAGGGATTTCAATTCATTTGTCAAAAATATATAGAGATTGAACTTGGTTCAATTGCACTTCCTAAAAATTTAAAAATGGAAATCAAGAAGCTTACCATCATCCTCACGAATTGAACTCAATTGGAATTGAACTATAACCCTTATGTATTGATTTTTTTTAATTATTTAAATTATTTGTAAAGTTTTTATTTTTTTCCTTTCCTTTAAGAAGAGAAAAAAAAAATTATTCAAACAATAAATCTTAGAGACCAAAAACTAAAAAATTGTGCACCAACACAATATAATAATTTCAATTCACCAATATGTAACACTAAGGGAGAGAATCGATTTATTAGTGGGTGTCTCTTTTAACTTGTTTTGAATAAATGTTGAAATAAACTTTCAAAAGGAAAATAAACTTTCCTTTATGGGTGACCTAGGCTAACCCAATAAAATGCATACATATAAAGCACAATTAATTTAGGTTAATTACATGTATGTTGAGAGTTGGTTAATTGATATTAGTGCCTTGAAAATTGAACAAGAAAGAAGATGATACTTAGTTTGATAATCAAAGAATGATGTTAAATGGATAAGCTTCTAAAGTCTATCTCAGGTTAGACCTAGGAAACAATACCTCTTTATCAATGGAATTGCCTAAAATTATGCACTAGATCTATGTCATGTCAAAGGACAAGTTCGTCAATTTGGGACGAATTCATGACTACAAATTTGTACTTGTGCTCTAGATTCAACCAAACAATTTGTAAGGTTCTTCTCTATAATTTCACCAAATACATGGTTCTTCTCTGTAAAGGTACATATGAATCCTAAAATGATCATGCATCTCAAAGTATGTAGCACCACATGCATGTAAAGTAAATATTCAGACACTCAAAGGATATCACCATGGGGTCCATATAAAGTAATGGACCCCATGAGGATATGATCATTTGTGTATGCCTTTTGTGTATATTTTTTTCCATAAGATGAGTCTCTATAAGCACATGTATATATCTACATATATAAGCATATGAACATTAGTGACATGATATGTGCACCCCCTTTCCAACAATTGGTTGTATCCATAGGATACGAGAAACTTTTGGAAGAAGGAAAAATAGTACATGAAAAGTAAATGTAATCTAAGAATGTAAACATATAATCATTTAAGTATATATGCATCTAATCATGGAATCATATAAGCTTTGAATCATATACTAATGAAAATATTAGCAATAAGTGTAAAAAATGTATCGTGTAAGCACATGGATTGGAGATATCGTCAAGGGAAGTAAGTTACCCCCAATATGGTTGATAGAATAGTAATGTAGACCTTAATGGTGAAAAAAGCCCATTTGAACTACATATAACAGGCACTAGGATAAGCATATACCCCCAATGTGGCATCCAAAAGCATGAACACACAAAGGTTAGTAAGGTAATGAGTCCCTAGTGGTAATAGAGATAGAAATAACGAAATCAAAACTATGAGCAAGGGCCCTCAGATAAGGCATAAAGTCATGATAAGGGGCGAGCACCCACAACTAGGTATAATATTGAAATTATGGAGCAGATCCCCAATGTATAGAAATACTAGGTATCATGTGGAAAAGAGGGAAGCATAATTCCCCCAAATCTAAATAAAAAATGGAGTGCTTAGCACAATGTCCTCAATGTAAAGGTGTAACCATGAAGGTGTTTCATATAAAAAGGGGGAAGGCATGATGCCCCAAAGTGTAAATGCTAAAGATGTGGCAATAGGATCATATAATGCATGAAGGAAAATCAAGATGCCTACCAAGTGTAAAGGTATCACAATAAAGACATAATATGTAAGGGGGGAAACATGATGCTTCCCTATACTATAGGTGACTCTAGGAGTAGAATATGTCAATGTAGGATCAAAGTGTAAACCTCTAGAAACATAATATAGAAATATAAGTGTAACATGTAACTCTAGGACTAAGATTTGTCAATGTACAGGAACAATGTATAAATATCTAAGAAGTAAGATACATCAATGTAAAACTATAGTAGAATCTCTAGCAAGAAAAATATGTCAATGTAAGCGTGATGTATCATAGTAGCAACGACATGTAATAACTAGGAAGCATGATATAGCAATATGTAATCAATAAGTAAACTCTAGGAAGCATGAGAAAATAATGCAAGTCCAATGAATAAGCAATAAGTAGAATGGTGCAAATTTGTTATAAAAATGAATCATGAGCATAAGAAAGGTAAAGGCAATGTAAATATATATAAGCAAAAGAAAAGAAACAACCCAAGTGGTGGAAATAAGAATAAAGGCATAAGAAAAATGCAAAAGGAAACCCAACAATGCCCCCCAAGTGTGGGAAGGAAAATGAGTGGAACAAATATAGAAGGTAGGAACAATAATATAGGCAAAAGCATAAAATGGAAAAATGAACTGTGGGAAAGTGAAAAAATGGAAAAACAAGTAAAGTCTAACCTATATGTATATATGAATATACACTATAGTGCTGCTCATAAATCATTGCACATTGAATTTCTTAGGTACCACCTTGGGTACCCCCATCTTAGGCTCATCAATCATTATATCATCATCTTATTTATCTCCCTTTTGTTTTGTTTTTTGTTCTTCTTTGCTTGCTTTCTCAATGACATGTGTTTCATCTTGATATTCTTTTGTACTTGGTGACAATGTGTGCTCAATAGGTATAATATTAGGTACTTCTTTTCTTACCCAGATGTATGTTTGTGGTGGAATGATATTATTTTGATGAACTAGGACCTCTTTCTTTGGTTTTCTTGTAATCTTTTGTTTATGAAGCTTGATGCTTGGTGTCACTTTTATTTCTTTTGTACTCTTCTTTTGTTTTCTCTTTATCTTTGGTACATGTATATATTGTTGCTCATAAGGATCACTAGAAGGCCATCATATGTGTCAAGACCTATGTGAACATTAACCTTTGGTTGTGTAACTTGAGGTTCTTTTAGTTTTGGAAAATTATCTAATCTCTTTTTAATCCTTTGTAACTCATTTAGATGTATCTTGTATAAATCATGTGTATCATCATTTCTCTCATATGGTACATCTCTTGGTGTTTGTACAAATGTATCTAATATAAAGTGGCTAACATCACGTATTGTTTTATAATGAGACCTTTCAAATTGTAACCACTTTTCCTTCATGAAAAAATTTAACACTTTGATAGTTGAAATAGAAGGAACAACTCTACATTACTCAATCCTTTGTCTCCCAAGTAATACATCAAATCTATCAATAGAGGGTATCACGTGACATATAACAGGTGTTACATCCCCAACTTATTATTTAGCTTAATCTTATTTTTGCATGGTAATCAGGATGATTAGCTAGAGTTGAATGATTAGATGTTTGTGGAAAATATCAAATTAATCATTTTTTATGAGGAAACTAACTAATGATAGTTAGATGTGAAATTTCAAGTTGAAAATGATTATTGAATTATTATGATTTACATATCATATGATGATACACTCATCATGATTTTATGATGGTGAGTTTGATCAGGAAAGTAATCATCCTTCGAAGACAAAAGGAGGGTCTCATTCGGGAGGAAGAGATAGTTGTCGGGAAAAGGGGTTAAATTGCCATCTGAGTATCAAACTTGGTCCTTTGAATCCTTCTATTAGGGTGAGTTACGTCTCCCTTGTTAGTCTTTTATTTTCTCTTATCGATTTGTCAACTAGACTCTTCTCAACGTCTTCAATGTCGATTTGTCGAAATGACGATGTTTGCAAGAACATCTTTTTGAGTCATTTGCCGATTTTGGCAAAGTTGTCGAGGACCTCTTTGGTTCCATGTTTTTTTTTCCACATTATGTATTGCGACTATTTTATCTGGATATTTATGTCTTTCGGTGAATGATGCTTTTACGGGGAGCAGTGCTCGACCCCGTAGTTGCATCGTAAGAATGCGTCCTTATCTAATAGTGTTGATATTATTAACACCTTAGATATTTGATAACCCTTAAACCTTATATAAAGGAGTATATATGTATATTTATATAAGTTATATTTGTCTAAACTCTTCAAGAGACTGAACATGTTTAATAACTACATTATACTTTTATTTAAACATTGTTCATGCTTTGGTGGGGCACTCAGCTAGTCACCACCTACGAGGAGTGGGAAGAAGAGTGGTGACTGAGTGTACCCTATTCTCAAGCCTTAATCGCAGCCAACCTATCGATGATAGAGAGGTGACAAGCTTTAAGCTCTGCTTTGAACCATTCTTGATTTGCATGCATGCAAGAATCGGTTGATACCAATTTTGGGATAGAGAGTCTTGGCTTTTGTCTTTGGCTTGTGTTGTGTTATGTGATGTTATGTTTTTGGGTGACTCTCAGGCCAGAGAGATAGAGTATTTGATATAGGGATATCTCTGCTACAGCAAAGGCTTTGAAGAGTCGAGCTTGAAACTTGTGTATGCTTAGTGCCCAGCTGCAGTAGCTACCTTCGAATAAGAACTATCTACAGGTATGAGATGTAGCTCATCGATTTAAACTCGATAATCAAATTTTGATATGAGTATTCAATTGTTTATAAATGGGTGTCGACGATGTCGACCCATGTTTATTATGCACTATTATCCAATGGCTTACAAAGTCATTTTAACCACAAGGTTAAATACTGTGTATCATCGTTGTGTTAACTATTATTATATATTGCTAATTAAGGCCGCATATATCATACTGTGTATTTACTAAACCCTCAACCAACTTAGAGTTTGAAACATGTGTGTTATGCATGTATGAATCCTTCTGTGTGTCGTATGGCAGAGATTCAAACCCTATTAAACTTTTATATTTTCATGTCATTGTTATGATGACTATGTTAAATAAGTAGGTATTATCATTTCATACCTATGTTAAACCCATAAGGGTTATCAACTTATGTTAAGCGGCTTTCAAGCCTTGAAACCCTATTATGATGTTTCTTAATGATTGAATGACAGCCGCGAAGGCTTGAAGTATGTTTTATTTGATAGGGTGACTGTGTTTTTAATGAATGTGATAGCTGAGAGTATCGGCCCATGCTCTTGATAACCAGAGCCTTGCATATGATAGAAAGTAAGGCTGAATTATATTATGTTATAGACCTATGATAATAAAGTAAGGCTGAACCATATTATGATGAAGATTGCTCTAGTCTTGGTGGAAAACTCTTTATCGAGTCATTGCTCTTAGCATTAAAACTTATCACCTCAAAGTGAAAGATGTAAACCTTCGACTGCATGTAATGATATCCTTTGTGCATGTAATGTGTATTGATACTATAATGACTTCTAATGGAAATGAGAAGGTTCTTGTAGACATGTTGTTGTCTTATGACACATATGAGTGTGAGCCTTATCTCCTTAAGGGAAAGTTAACCTTTGAAATGTTCTTTTACAAGAATAAAACCTTTGTCACTATAATTCTTTTTGTGCAAAAGTAAATGAATGCCTTCTTTTCGAATGGCTATTATTCTTCATTAAGAATATGGAATCAAGAGGGTCTCTTGAGATGGAATCCTTGTTAAAGGGAATCGACTCTAAGAGTCACTACAAGTACTCCCATTGACATTATGATCTGAATGTAAACCTTAATATGGGGTAAACAAAATAAACACCAACCCAGTATGGTTAAGTGTTGGGAACATGATTGAACCTTTTTTTGCATGCAAATGTGGGACAAAGTAACATGGAGTCACTAGTTCCTGGTTGCTTAAGCAATGAGAACCGTAGGAATGGGTTTTCAAGATAGGATTTGAATGTCCAAGGAATGGACTAAGACATTTTAAACTTAACTATTCTAGACCGAGAAAGGTCGAATCATATTTACTATAGGACATGATAGCTTATAAGTCGAATCGAGGTGGCGGACATATGACAATGTTCACTGTGTAACGTACATGTATGTAAATTTTTGGCTAAAGTAATGCATCTGTCTCTGCATGCATTTTCAGTCCATAGTGCTCCAGATGGCATAATGTCTCCAGTAGTGTCATGCATAGTTAGAGTGGATCTATAGTTGTGTGACCGAGAGGCATTAAGAAGGACACAACACCAGATACTCAGATGGAAAACCTTATGGCTCCTTATATCTATACCTTCTGTGAAGGGTAGGGTTGATTCTAGGTAGGAAGTTGTGTGGGGCACCATTGGTCTATGGTTGGAGGAAAAGCATCGGGATGATGCTCTCCTTCCCAAGCATGAGACAAGCCAAGGCTTATGAGACAGATGTCAAGAGTTCTAGATGCAGTGCTTTTTCATTATATGACTTGATAGTCATTATTATGTATAATATGATATATGATGCCTTGAGCATAGATTTATACATGCATAGTGAAGGTTATTCACTAATGAGATGTAATTGGATATTGTAATTATAAGTTTTGTTATATTCTAGTTTGGAATAACATGATTAAATTTTGAAATGATAAGGATTCATTCTAGTTTAATTATGCTTTGGATAATTATGGTTTATCCTAACTCTTAGTTAAAATGAAAATTCATGTTTAATTTTTGGTCATTATGGAATGAGATGTTACAACAGGAAACTGCTTAGGTCTAACTCTCAAGTGTCAAATAATGCATCCCAATATATTAATTAAAATTCCATTAGTCTCAAGATGGCGTTCGCGTGCTCTACAAGCCGAGCTAGGGCGACCGTGCCCTAGCTTGTTCTCTGTGTGTTGCTTGCTTCTGCGTTGTGGGGGGGTTTTTTGAAGCTTTCGGGGTGGTGGTGGTGGGTTTTTTTCTTTTCTAGAGGCCTTCTTGCTGCCGTTTGGGTGGCTTGTGGGTGGAAGGGTTTTGATCCTTCCCTTGGGGTCTTGTCTTTTTCTATTTCTTGCAAACGTGTCCTGGGGGTTTGCATGCCTGCTGGGGATCTTGTTTTTTGCTATGTAGGGTGGAGAAACATCTGGGGCTAGCCCCAAATTAGATTTCCGATCAGCAGTTGGTTTGAAGCCTTCAGCGCATGGAGTGAATGTTTTTGATAATACACTGTTTTCTTCAGAGATGGAGATGAATGATCTAGGATCGGTTAGTGGTTCCTGAATAACGAAGATTAATGGGTGTTTGGAAAGATGCAAAGAGTGACCGAAGTTGATTATCTCGATGGAAATGCTTGCAGATGATATTGAATACTATTCAAGGCACTCTTTTTATTGCAGGTTCATGGGTTTGAGAGTCTCGCTACAATTTTTGGAATCCTGGGCTCAGTGGACTTGGATGCCGGAGGGGGAGATGGAGATTAGGCTCCTTGCGAACAACTTTTTTATGGTCTCTTTTGATTGCATGGCAGATCGGAATAAGGTCTTCGAGGGTGGCCCCTATTTTTATAACCAAGTGGGTTTGTTTATCAAGCCATGGCATGCTAGCTTCAACCCGACTGAGGCATTACTGAGTCAAATCCCAGTTTGGGTTCAGTTGCCGTGGTTTCTAGTTGAGTGTTGGCGGGATGACATGTTGCATTTGGTGGCTTCAATGCTTGGTAAACCTATTGGGTCTTCACAACAGACGCAGTATAAAAAGGTAATGACTTTTGCTCATATCTGTGTAGAAATTGATTTAAGCAAGCCACTGCCAAATTCTATTGAAGTGAGTGCTGGATCATATACTTGGGTGCAACAGCTAGATTACGAAACCCTACCTTTTCGGTGTCATCTTTGTCATGAATATGGTCACTTGCAGCGTAGATGCCTAGGGCTAAGCCTGTGGTGCCCCAACCTTCTCAGCCTTCTCGTAATCCACCTAGGGCTGATAATGGTAAGGAGCCTATTCCGGGTGATGGTAATGGAGATGATGGCTATGTCCCTGTCAAGGCTCGCAATAAGAATCGGGGCTAGAAGTGGACCTTGAGGGAGAGGCAGGTTGATGAAACTTTTAATAGGTTTGAGGTGCTGGATGATCTCAGCTAGGGGGAAGTGAATCTGGGGTTGCTGAACTTAGATCAGGGAACTTTGGGTACAGGACAGGATGGGCCACCATTGGAGGCCATGCAGGTTGTGCAAGAGATTGGGGTTGGGCAGATGGATACGAATCAACAATTGATTGTCCAAACTGAACAAGAATCTTCTATTGGAACTTCGAAGAGTGGTGGAGGTGGTTCCCCATTGCCCCTGAAAGGAGGCAAGAATGTGGGGAAGAGCTCTTTGGCCTCCTCTCATTTGGGTATTCAGCAAATTGAACTGAAGAAAGGGGTTAGTGACAGGACTTCCAAGTTGGGAAGGAAGAAGGATATGGAGAAGATTAAATTAACTAGGGAAACTTTGGTGGAGTCAGGGTCAGTCAAGACTCTAGATTCACATTTTTCATGCCCCCAGAAATGATTGTTCTCTCATGGAATGTAAGGGGCTTGAACAGTGGCCCTCGACAAAAAGCTGTTCGTGATTTGGTTAGGAATCATTCTCCGGATGTTCTTTTTCTTCAGGAGACTAAATTATCTATAGATAATATGTTGGCCATGGCTCCTAAGTTGTGGAAATATGGTGAATGCCAGTGTATGGGGTCTCTTGGTGCTTCTGGAGGGGTGGCTTGCTTTTGGAACCCTCGGAAGATTTTTCCTCTCTGGTGGATGTCCTCTAGATCCTCTATATCCCTAGTCGCCTCTTGGTATGAGACTGGTGAGTGTATTCTTCTCTCTAATGTGTATGCTCCTATTGAGTTTCTGGGTAAATAACTTCTATGGTTCCATCTTCGTTTTGTTCGTAGCTTAGCTCCTTACCATCTGTGGGTTATGGCTGGCGATTTTAATGCTATTATGGAGTTGTCTGAGAAAAGAGGTGGTATTTCTAGGTTGGATCCTTCTGCTCTGTTATTCAGAGATAGCATTTCTGAATTAAATCTTATTGATGTTCTGCCAAGTAATGGTCACTTCACTTGGAATAATAGGAGAATTGGTGAGAGTTGTGTTGCTGAGAGGCTTGATCGATTCTTGGTTTCCTGTTACTGGGTTGGAGACTTATGGTCCACATGATATGAAATTCTTGATTGGAGAGGTTCTGATCATTGGCCTATTAAGCTTAGTATTATCTCTGCTCGGGGGCCTCGTTCTCCCTCATTCAAGTTCCAGATTATGTGGTTACGGGATCCTACTCTTCATGAACATGTGGCTGAGTGGTGGCGGATTGGTAGACCAACTTTTGGTACGGCAATGTACACATTCTCCAAGCTTCTTCAGTTTGTCAAATATCAGCTTAAAAGGTGGAATCGACGATATTTTGGTAATATCTTTCATGCTAAGGTTGCTGCCCAGGAGGAGTTGAATAATATTACGCGGTTGATTCGTGAGAATGGGGCCTCTGAGGATCTTCTAAGGGAGGAGGCTAAGACTTTGAAAGTGGTTGAGGAATTTGAATTGCAGGAAGAAATCTATTGGAAGCAAAAGGCCCAGGTTGAATGGTTACAGGAAGGTGATAAAAACATTGCCTTCTTCTTCAATTCTATGAAGGACAGGAGGCATGGTAATTCCATTCCTTTTTTGGTGAATGATAGGGGTGAATGTCTTGCCTCGTTTCAGGAAATCTCTGCTGAGGCATCTCAGTATTTTGCTACTTTATTTAGGGAGGATTCACGAGGGGGCTCTATTGAGGAAGCACAGATTCTTTCTTGTATTCCTCAGTTGGTCTCCAGGGAGGCGAATGAGTATCTAATGAAAGATATCTCTCTTGATGAGCTGGAGGGGATTGTGTTTCAGATGAAGAAGGGTAAAGCTCCTGGTCCCGATGGTTTCCCGATTAAATTTTTTCAAGAATTCTGGGATATCATAAAGTTGGATCTTCTGGCAGTTGTCCTTGAGTCCCAGAGGAATAAGCAGATGCTTCATGCTCTGAATTCCACCTTCCTTGCTCTCATACCCAAGTGTGAAGGGGCTGATAGGTTATCTCAGTTCCGGCCTATCTCTCTTTGCAATGTGGCTTACAAAATCATTTCTAAGTTATTGGCCGAGAGATTGAAGAAGTGGCGTAAAGTGCTGATTTCAGAGGAACAGAGTGGATTTGTGGCGGGTCGACAGATTCTTGATGGGGTTGTCATTGCTATGGAGACCATCCACACCATGGACAACTCCCACGAGAAGGCTATGTTCATTAAGCTGGATATGGCTAAGGCTTATGACAGGGTTAGATGATCTTTTTTGCAGAAGATCCTTGTTTCTTTTGGTTTTGGTGAGGAGTGGATCCAATGGGTCATGAACTGTGTCACGTATGTTTCCTTCTCAGTTTTAATAAATGGAGATCATTCTAAACTTTTTGGTGCCTCAAGGGGCTTGCGCCAAGTGGAACCTCTTTCTCCGTATCTTTTTCTGCTTCTTGTGGAATGCCTTGGACGTTTGTTGAAAAGAAGGGTGGATCTTGGCACCATTCAGGGTTGGCGATGGGGTGGAGACTTGCCTCCGCAATCTCATTTACAGTTTGTTGATGATATTGCCCTGATGGGGATGGCTACTATTAGGGAAGCTACTAACTTGAGGCAGGTGTTGGACATATATCTTGTTGCTTCAGGACAATTGATTAATGAGGAGAAGTCATCCATATTCTTCTTCAATACGCCGACCCCCATTCAGAGAAGAATTGCTAATATCTTGAGGTTTCAGATAGGGGTTCTCCCTTTGACGTATCTGGGTTTCCCAATTTCTGTTCGCCATCTTCCCAAGGGTTCCTGGCAGAATATTATTGATAAGCTCCATGCAAAAGTTAATCATTGCACCCATAGATCGTTGTCTTTTGCGGGGTGGGTTCAACTTCTCAAGTCGGTGGTGCAAGCTCTTCCTACCTATAGATGTATGCTTCAGGTGGCTCCGATGGGTTTTCTGAGGGAGTTGGATTCTCTTGCAAGGCAGTTATTATGGGTGGGCAGTTTGTCATCCTCCAAGTGGAGCCTGGTCAGGTGGGATGTTGTGTGTAGCCCAAAGAAATTTGGTGGTCTTGGTCTTCGACAGTCTGCGTTATCCGGAGTGGCTGTGGCTGCTAAGCTATTTTGGAGATGGTGTGTGGAATAGGATCAGCCGTGGGCTAGGATATTATCTCATAAGTATTTCCCAGGGATTCCAAGGCAGGATCTCCCTTGTTACCCTCTTGAGGGGAAAGGTTCAGTGATTTGGAATACTCTTCAGAAGGGTGCAAAGCTTATCAAGGAAGGTTTATTTTGGATTTGTAGATGGGGAACTGAAGCTCTCTTCTGGTTGGATTCTTGGGATGGATTCCCTCCACTTACTTCTTAGTTCCCCAACCTTCTTCCTTTGTGCCAAAGATTTCTCAAGGCTGGCTAGGCTAGGGTGAGTGACTTCAAGTCTATTGCTTCTTTTGGTCAATTGGAGGTTGCTCATTGGAAGGATCCCACAGTGTGGCCAGATTTGGGACTTGCGGAAGATAGTGCTGAGCTTCACAAGATTCTTCATAGTAGGAGTTGTAGTTCTCTTCTGGAAGAGAATATTCTTGCTTGGACCCATAATCCTAAGGGGGTTTACTCTGTTGCTTCTAGTTATCAGGTGTTATTGGCTCAGAAGCTAACTGGGGTAGAGGTTCATTGGTGGAAAAGGGTATGGAATAAACTCTCGTGGCCTAAATGCAACTGCTTTGTTTGTACTTTGGCTTGGAATAGGTGTTTGACCTGGGATAACATTCGTAAATGGGGATTTCAAGGACCTTCAATTTGTGTTTTGTGTGGGGGAGCGGAAGAGGATTCTTCACATTTGTTCTTCCGGTGCCCCTTTGTTGTGCAGCTTTGGCATTGGTGGTGGGAGGTGTGGAAGCTTCCTGGTATTCATGCATGCTCTTTGGTTGAATTCTGGGATAGTATGGGAAGACCTCCTTCTATGGCTTCCTTTTTGCAGGAAGTTTGGTTCGTGGGTCCTACCTTTTTGCTTTGGCAGATTTGGCTGGAGCGGAACTGTCAAATTTTTCGTGATCAGAAGTTGGTGGGTCAGCAAGTTTGGCTGCGTATGCTAGGAATGGTGCAGGAGTCAGTTTCAGCTAAATGTGATGTGGTTTTCCCCTTGGAGAGAGGTGATGATGAGTTGGTGGCCAGACTGGGTCTTCAAGAAATTCATTCTTCTTTTGTCAGTTCCAGGAACTGTAGGCATGGGAAAAAGAGGGTTCAACGGGTTGGAAGGTGGTTACCTCCTCCCAATGGATTTTTAAAGATCAATACTGATGGTTCTTCTAGGGGCAATCCTGGGCCTGCTGGAATTGGTGGAGTTGGTAGGGACTCAGTTGGGTCGGTGATTTTTCTGTTCTCTATACATGAGGGGGTGAAGACTGTTAACTTCATGGAGGGTCTGGCAATTCTGCATGCTATTGAGAGGGCTCTTGCTTTGGGATGGAGAAAAGTTATATGTGAAGCTGATTCATAGATTTTGATTAATCTCTTGAATGAGCGAAAGATATCTAATATTAAAATTGGCAGTTGGCTTCGGTGGTTCAGTGGATTCTTCAGGTTAGTTCTTGGATGGAGGAAGCATCCTTTGTTCACATCCCAAGGGAGTGGAATCGAGCTGCCGACTGCTTGGCCAAATGGGCCTCTGAGCATGATAGTGGTTGGAAGGTTGAGGATTGGGATCAGGTTAACCCTGAGTTGCATCTGGATTTAGACCGGTTCTTGGAGGAGGATAGGAGGATACATGGGGATAGTTGATGTTGTTTTATGCTGTGGGGTTCTCGCCTTGTTTTCTAGGGCTGGGTCCCTTGGTAATTATTGTAATGCTCTTTTCTAATTTCTAATAAAGTTTTTACCCCTTTGTTTAAAAAAAAAAATTCCATTAGTCATTTTTAATGAAACCCTAGAATGTGCATACTCTAGATCTTAAATATAAGTGTTAAGCAATTCTTCTTTTGTATAAACATTATATTGAAATGCAAGGTCGATAAGAAACATAGTAGGTGATGATCCTCTAAACTTTATTTGTATATATAATGGACCATAATATCTATCTTGTGGGATCTCATCATTATCAAATGTAATTAATGGTGCCATAGGAGGAGAAAATGTGGCCTTAGATTCAACATTTCCCACAAAAATCTTACCCTCATTCTATATTATCATAAACTTCAACATTATGTAAATGAAATTTGCATTGAGTTGTATTCTAGGAAGAGGAACCAATGAATATGCCATTCAACATTGATTGTATTGTTATCTATGAGATCCTTTACCTTATGTTTAAAAGTAAAGCAATATTGTATGTAATGTCATTTGACTCTATGATCATGTTACAAAATGATTGATCATTATATGACTTAGGAAGTGGTTTAGAAGTATCTAACAGATGAATAGGAGGTAGTGTAATTAGATTAGCCATCAAAAAACTTTGAAGCATCTCATCCATGGATTCTTGTTCAGCAAGTAGTAAACTTCCTACGGCATTAACACTTGATTCACATTTTCCTTCATATCACTACACTTTGCAAAATTGTTTGAATTTTGATACTTAGAATGGTAGGAAGCATTTTGATTGGATGGTCCATATTCAAAGGCATCACATGTAAGCAACTTAAATTCTAGATTTTAACATGTGCATAAAAATCTATAAAAGAGTCAAAACTGTTCAAATACAAATTATCTTGAATTGCTTTAAAATTAATCCCTTAATAAGGATATTTTTCACTATAATATCATGTACATAAGTAATCAACTTAGAGCACAAAGATTGAAAGAGAATGACATAATCACTATTGTGTTCATTAGATCCTTAGGCACACTCAAATAAATTGGCAATAGTTACTCTAAGCCTATATTAACTTTAAATTATTTTAGAAACACTTTAGTGAATTCATCAAAAGAATGAATAGACCCTTGAGAAAATGAAAACAACCACTCAATAGAAAAATCTTTCAAAGTGTGAATAGTTTTTTTTAACAACCTATCCTTATAGATAAAGTCACGCATGTTTTGGTATAAGATCTTATATGTGTATTAGGGTCACCTTTACCATCATACATAGAGAATTGTGGTGCCACAACTCCCATAGACAATGAACATGTCACAATATCTAGAATCCATAAAATTATCACTCTCGTTATGCATTGTGTCTATTCTCTTTTCTACTTGATCCGTTTTGTGAAATTGTGCATCTAGGGTAGATGAAGGGATGGTGATTAAATAGGAACCACTATGGGATATATGGAAATGGGGGGAGTGGATGAAGTAATGGCTTAGGATATAGTCATGGAAGAAGAAAAACACTTAAGGGTGTTTAGGGTATGGGATGTGGTACAATGTATGGAAGTGATTTGACTACATGGGGTAACATAGGCATAGTACTAGTGGAGTAAAGAGGTGTGGAAGTGTGGGTCATCATAGGGGTGCTAGATATGATGGGAGGAGCATATCTAAGTGTTAGGCCATAAGGTGGATAATAGTAGGAAAAAAGATAGGTATTAAATAGTGGGACACTAGTGGCCATGGTACTTGAGGATGAGTAATGGTAGTGGAAGGAGTAATGATGGAAGAAGAATCTATGATAGAGGTGGGGATAGATACATTAGTCAATATAGAAGAAGCAAGCTATCCAAAATTACATGCAAAGTTTCATGTCCATATGGTCTACTTGCAAACATATCATGAAATATCTACTAGTTGTGTAGGATTTTCTGCATTAGCTAAACAAGACAACTCATTTGCAAAAACTTGAGTATCCACATGAACATCATGATCATATTCCTCATTATTCTCATTATGATAATCATAATAGAATTATTTTTCATTGATTTGGGTCATGATAGGGTTTAGGCAAGGACTCCTTCTAGGTGGCATAAATAAAAGATAGGAAAAGAAAAGTCAAATGCCAACTTTTAGAATAAAAAATAAGAAATAACAACATGGTACATCATATCTAAAAATGAAACCCTAATTGTAGTAGTCAAGGGTAGGTAGGGTGGGTGAAAATGATATCACAATAAGGCACACAAACCCTAATAAAAAAGGATATATCAATAAAGCATAGTGATGTAAAAAGAAGGGTTGATCTAAACATAAGATTAATCTCACAAAACTACAGATATGAAAACCCTAAGGTAGTATAAAACCTTAACATGAAGGCTATAATGTTAAGAGTGGATGGGTTCATCAAAATGAAAAGGAAAATAAGTTTTCTTTTATGGGGTGACCTAGGCTAATCCAATAAAATGTGCATACATATAAGCATAACCAGGCTAGGTTAATTAAATATGTTTTGAAAGTTGATAAATTGGTATTAGTGCCTTGAAAATTGCATAAGAAGGAAGATGATACTTAGCTGAATAATTGAAGAATGATGCTATATGGATAAGCTTCTAGAATATGTATACTATTAGACCTTGGAAATAGTGCCTATTTGTTAGTGGAATTGCTTAGAATTTTGTGCTAGATCTCTATCCAGTTAAAGGACAAGTTTGTAGATCTAGGATGATTTTGCAACTACAAATATTTACCTATGCTATGAATTCAACTTGATAATATAAAGGGTTCTATTCTATCATTGCACCTAATACACCATTTTGTACTCTAGCTTTTCTAAAATTTGGGGTTAGTGGTATTGATAAATACCTTTGTTAGGTTGTCATATGTATTTGAGTTGTGAGGGCTCTGCACTTTGATCAACCCATGAATTTGAACATTCAAGACAATAAGCAAGTGCCTAAGATGCAGATTTTTTACTTTTTTATTCCACCAAATTAAAATATGTCACTATTGATTGATCTCTATAATGATTGAACACTTAATTGTACTTGATGATGAGAGTTTATTATTCAATGATTAGAATGAATGCATTGAATGTCTTTAAATACTAGCTCACATAACATCAAATCACACCAAAAGTGTGTTTAGTCAGCTCAAGGTAGAAAGGTAAAGGAAGCTAGTGCACCAAATGTGAATTCTAAATTTTAAATTGGATAGGAATAAGTTCACAACTCAAAGGTCACCTTATGTCCACAGACTTGTCCTAGAATAGAATAAAAGTCAAATATAGGTGGCAAATGGCTAAATAGAGGTAGGTGCATAGATAAACTTGTGATAAATAGACATGGAAGATAAATGTATAAGAAAGTGTGTAAATGGATAGGGTGGGGTTAGGTGTATATGAATATGTGTATGTGTAAATAGAAAAAACGGCTAGGGGAATGATCCCAAATGGCATGGTTATGATAATTTCACCATTAAAATTTTAAATTTATGAAAAAAAGTATTTCAAAAAGTATTAAAAATAGATTATCTAGTGATTAAATCATTTGTATTTAATTAAGAATAAGTTTCTTTTTTGTTTAGAATCTAACACAAAGCATAATGAAAAGTAAATCATACTTTTAGATTATAAACTAAGAATTAAAAGGAAAGTGTTAGAAAGAGAAGAAAGGGTGAGAAAAGATGTCCAGTTCAACACTTGATGATGGTTTTGATAGATAATGGAGCTCAAGAGGAGGAACTATGTATTTAGACTCTATTATGCTCTTTGTCTTTTAGCTCAATGTTAATTGGGATGGGACTATGTGTAATCATATCTTATCATGTGGTATTATTTATATGGTTGCAATAATATGTACTTAGTATGTTTGCATCCTATGTGGTCATGGTAGTGTCCTCTGCAATTATGGAAGAGACATCTTCACTCTAATAATGTCCTCTAGGATCCTATAAACCTATGTCTACACTAAAATATATGTTTGGATACAAGTAGGTTCTTTAAATACATTTAGGGATTTGCCTTACTCAAATCCCCAAATTTAATTCAAATATAATATTGAAGTTACTTTTAGATTTGTGCGGAATGAGCCCTTGGTGCAAGATGAGTGTGTGTCACTATAATAATGGAGGTTCCATGTATGGAGTGCATATTGTGTGTGGTTTTTGTTGTTTTATGTGTTGTGTAAGTGCTTATTGAATTCATTTTCATTTAACCTTTATTTATTAATCTCAAACTTGATTGTTAGTGACAGTTTGGGCATGATATAGAGTTTGCATGCAAAGTGGGCTTGAAAAGTTGAAGTTAGAATATGAAAAATAGTTTTTGAACTTTAGGGACATTATCACATGCAATAATGTTTGAGGTGGTAGAAAGGCATGAACTAAAATCTAGGGATGGGTATTCAATGTGAAAAGAGTTGTGTGTTATACAAAATACGAGTTCAAGAATAGTGTGTCAAACTATCAAAAGTGGACACAAGCATGCTTAACAAATAAAACGCTATAAATGAGTGCTATTTAACAAGAGGGAAAAGTGCAAAATATATACTTTTCATATCTATAAATAGTGTCTCAAGTTATTGTAATATCTTACATTGGTGGTCTAGATAAGTTGTCCAAGTGAGAGGATAAAGGGTAGAGATTTAAAGTTAAAATTGATGGAAATTGTAATAAAAATATAATACATTGTATTACGAACATTTCATGTATATTCTAGCTATTTAGGTAGGTGTGGATGGATGTGGAACTTAAGAACTAATTGAAGAAGAAGAAGAGCATTTGATAGATGCTTTTAAAATGAATATTGTGTAGCCTAAATGACCTAAAGTGAATGGTAATGTGCCTTTAGTACATAAATATTATGATAACTTGTATAGTATAAAACATATTTTAAATACATTTAATAAAGTGGAAATGGATATTAATAATTTTGATGAGAAGGAAACATTACTTAAAAATAATGTTAAAGAAAAGCCCTTAATCCTAGTAAAAATTTATTTTAATTTTTATAAATATTTAATTATTTTTTAAAATATTGATTAAAACACCAAATTATATAATCAACTAATTAATCTATTATAATCATTATATTGAATTTTTTTCTCTAAACTATTTTTATTAATGAAACATATAATGTTTTATAAATTGTCTTTGTTTTAATTCTTGTTAAAAAAAGATTAACCAATCACACAACCTTAAAAATAAATTTTATTAAAATTTAAAAACACTTTATAAATATCCATCTCTTATTCTAGGTAATGTAAGATCAATAAAATTATAACCCAAATATTTTTATTTATTTTTTTAAATGTAAAATCCATCAAGTCCAAGCTAAAATTTGATCCTATCATGGTGGTCAAGCAATTTATTAGTGACACTGAATTTTAAGATTATCGTCATAAAGTATATATATAGAAAGGAAACTAGCTATTAGATGGAAAGTAGGATAATGAAAAGGTCTTATTATGGGTTGGATGCTAGTTCCTAACAACTAGGACTTTCTTCGTCCATTTCCTAACAATTAGAACTTTCTCAATATGTAAGGTAAGTTGGAAGCCAATTCTTAACAACTAGGACTTTCTCCTTCCAATTCCTAACAACTAGAACTTTCTCCATATCTAAGACAAGTTGGAAGTCAATTTCTAACAACTAGGACTTTCTCCATATCTAAGTCAACCTTAATGAATGTGAACTACCTCTACCTCTTGCTAAATTTATAACTCTTAATGCTTAACATTTAACCACTTATTTTTTTATTTAGTATTAATGTATTCATTTACAACTTTTCTTTGTCTAAACTTTAAGATGTACTACACATTCTTTTTAAAAATATAATATAATATACTTCTTTATACATAATAATATATACAATATTTATTCATTAAAAAAATGATTCAAAAAATTATTTTCTTATGGTGGTCAAGCAATTTATTACTAAAGTGATTTTTAAGATTGCCCCTCATAAAATACAAAGCTATACAAATTCTAATATATCTTAAAACTTAGGAGATAGTTATAAATTATATACAATATTTATAATTAAAGTTAATATATTAATTTGATCATTTTTTATTAGAAATAAAACTGGTTATATTAGATGGAAAGTAGTATAATGAAAAGATGTTATTTCAGGTTGGAAGCCAATTCCTAACAACAAAGACTTTTTCCATATTTAAGGCAACCTTGATGGGTATGACCTACCTCTACCTCCTAAATTTATAGCTCTTAATGCTTACCTTTTAACCACTTATTCTTTTATTTAGTGTTAACATATTCATTTACAACTTTACTTTGTCTGAACTTTAAGATGTAATATCTTACTACCATTATTTTTTAAAATATAGTACAATGCACTCAGGGCTTAAATTTGACAGTTGAATAGTTGTTTTTAATGATTTTAACTGTAAAATACAATAAAAATAAATATTTAACTGTATTAACATACATGTAATTTATTTTTAAAACTGTAAAAAAAAACAATCAATATGAAAATATGACTATATATATATTTCTTTTATTTTTAAATTTTTTAATTAGAAATTATTTTTAAAAAATTTCCAAATTTTTAGATTTGTTTTTTATAGAATATATTTATTCTGCACAACTTTCTTTTATATATATACATATATTCCTTTTATTTTTAATTTTTTTAATAAGAACCTTTTATTATTTAAAAAAATTCCCTTAGATTTTTTTATAAAATATTTTTTTTCATTCTAGGCTTTTTCAGCACAGTTTTTTAGTTTTTTGCTCACATTAAAAATAGTGAAATAGAAAGAATTTGACTTGCATAAAAAAAAATGATTGTTATGTGAAAGGCAATAATGGAGGCTAAATTGTAGGAAAAAAATTCCTTGACAGGGAAGGTGGACTGTCAAATTTAAGCCTTGAATGCACGTCTTTATATAAAATGTATATTTATCAAAAAACTATTTGTTAAAAAATTTCAAAAACTTCCTATATCAAAATTATTATTTAAATAATAAATCCAAAAACAAACAATTATGGTTAAAGGGTCCTTGATCTTGTGACGCTGAATGGTTCTAAACGAGCCCACTAGAATTTAAGTCTCGCTAAGTGACACCATATGCGATGAGGCCGGAATTGTGCTCTCGATGACTTTGGTGGAATGGATGCCCCTTCAGTCCTTGGCTCTCAACTGAAGAGGTTTGAACATAAAAGCTTGTGCTCCAATATCGACTTTGGTGGAATAGATACCCCTTAGTCCTTGGCTCTCAACTAAGAGGTTTGAGCATAAAAGCTCGTGCTCCCATATTGACTTTGGTGGAATAGATGCTCCTCAGTCGTTGGCTCTCAACTGAAGAGGTTTGAGGATAAAAGCTCGTGCTCCCATATCGACTTTGGTGGAATAGATACCCTTCAATCATTGGCTCTCAACTGAAGAGGTTTGAGCATAAAAGCTCGTGCTCCCATATCGACTTTGGTGGAATAAATATCCCTCAGTCCTTGGCTCTCAACTGAAGAGGTTTGAGCATAAAAGCTCGTGCTCCCATATCGACTTTGGTGGAATAGATATCCCTCAGTCCTTGGCTCTCAACTGAAGATGTTTGAGCATAAAAGCTCGTGCTCCCATATCGACTTTGGTGGAATAGATATCCCTCAATCCTTGGCTCTCAAGTGAGGAGGTTTGAGCATAGAAGCTATTACTCCCATATCGACTTTGGTGTAATAGATACCCCTCAGTGTTTGACTCTCAACTAAAGAAGTAGATAACTAAATGATCCTGTAGATTTGAGATAAAACCATCCCAAAAAAAAAAAAAAAATTAAAAATTATATAAAAAAATATGGACCGAGCTTTGAAATTTCTCTTTATTTTTTAATATAAAAAAAAGCTCAACAGAGAGAGCCTGCAACTAAAACGCCACGGCAAACCTTGACGGTCGTCCTCCAATATAAAACTTACATCTACCAACTGTTCCTTCCAGTCTTGGTGATGATGATTCAAATGTCTAAAAATCTGTCAATCATTACCTATCTGTCGCTGCCATTTAAACGTTTGATACAACTTCTCCCCGTGCTAACTGTAACAACAGGTACCCTCAAATACTCTTCGCATTCTCTCTCAAAAGCATTTTTACAGTGAATACGCATGAGATGAGTAGTATTTTATTGTATTCCGTATTCTGTTCTGTTGAGATACGCCGTGAGTTGCAATGATAACGAGAGAACAATCACACGCTACAAATCTCCATTGGGATTCAACCTCAGACATGACGCGACTCTAAGTCTGTGAGACAATGACCATCACTATCACTATCACTATCTCTATCACCATCACTGTGACCATCATCAATAAGTTATAGCCTAGGCTTATTAGGAAAAAAGTAATTTATTTACTAATTACTTACCTGCCTCCACCAGATAACGCACTTATTAATTCCTGTAGACTGTTCTCAGTTTTGGTAATTGGGAAGTGTGTGATAGCGTAAGGCGTGGGTTCGAATCTCCATGTGTGTGCTCATGAGTCGTGGGATTTTTGGTGGTACGTTTTGTCATTTAGAAGGCTCAGGCATGCAAATTGCAACAAAAACTGCCGTACCTTGCAGAGTAGTGATTGCATTTGCAGCCTGCTGGTAAAATCTCTTGTTACAGCGCTACCAAATGTCAAACCTTCTCTGGGTTTCATGTCATTCAAACATTTTATCAATCATGACTTTCACATGAACAGAGAGTTTCTGGTTTCTGTAGTGAATTTGACCTAATTTGAAGTCCATAGCTATCCTTAGGTTTTTTAACACAATGTAGGCATTCTTCAATGTTTGTGTTGAATATGATAGCCAAACCTTCCTTAGACTTAATAGACCTTTTTTTTGTTTTTATGTGGCATTTACTGTCATAGTGGTGGAGATGAGAGCACTCATTTTCCTTGTAAATAGAAATTGGAAATAAAGAAAAAAAAAACTATGGAAAAAAAAAAAATTGGACAAAATAAATTAAAAAATAAAGTTATAAAGAATCCATGGAAAATGCCACTAAAACCTTGAGAAATATCTCTCCGCGTATTGTAGATATATATTTTTAAATATAAATATACTAGTATAACATGATTCAAAATCAGTTTACTTAGTTATGTGTTGTAGTTTAGTTAAGTTAAATTTGAGTACTAAAATATTGTGTTTCAAAGAAAAGTTATTACGTATTTAATATTTTTTTAATTAAAAATAGGTCAAGAAAAAAAATTGGGCTTAATATTTTTTTTTTAAATTAAAAATAGGCGAAGAAAAAAAATGGACGTGTTTTTGGGGAGGTGTGCTTACTAGTAGATGGTAATAGTCCATTGAGTCATGGCTTAAATTTGATGGCCGTATGACCATATTTAGGCATTTTGAAAAGATTGTATCACATGAAAGGAGAGATTTTGGACAAACTGTCAAAATTTATATAGAATTATGATTTTATATATATTTGGTTTATATATAATTTTACTTATACTAAGGTATGGCATAGTATTTTAAGGACACCTTTGAATGGATAATTGTCATAAAAAAATTGCTTGACAAGCAAGGTCCACTGTCAAATTTAGGCCTTGTGTTGAGCTATCCCTGATTTACAATAGCAACCATAGTCTCAATTACATATATTTCTATATTTGTATTTGTTAATTAAAAATAAGCCAAGAAAAAAAATCGATGTGCTTTTGTGGAGGTGTGCGTACTATTAGATGGTTATAGTCTCTTGAGCTATCAATGATTTACAATAGCAACCATAGTCTCAATCGCATATGCTTCTATATTTATATTTTTTTAATTAAAAATAGGCCAAGAAGAAAAATGGATGTGTTTTGGGGAGGTGTGCTTACTATTAGATGGTTATAGTTTGTTGAGCTATCCCTGATTTACAATAGCAACCCTAGTCTCAATTGCATATGCTTTTATATTTGTATTTTTTAAAATTAAAAATAGGCCAAGAAAAAAAATGGATGTGCTTTTTGTAGAGGTGTACTTACTATTAGATGGTTATAGTCTCTTGTGCTATCCATGATTTACAATAGCAACCATAGTCTCAACTACATATGCTTATATATTTGTTTTTTTTAATTAAAAATAGCTGAAGAAAAAAAAAAGGATATGCTTTTGTGGAGGTGTGCTTACTATTAGATAGTTATAGTCTCTTGAGCTATCTGTGATTTACAATAGCAACCATAGTCTGTATTTGTATTTGTTAACAAATGTTTAATTGGTTGACTAGTACCTTTAGAATATCAAAGTATTAATTAATAATGATGGTACATACCAAAAATATTAATGTGCAGGTTAAGCAAGGTTTTATACATAGTATTGTAGTGGTGAAAATTGCAAATCCATGTCAATTCCTATTTAGATTTGGGTCCTTTTTAATGGAATGACTTAATACAATTACACAAGGTTTTATAGTATTGTATTTGTAGTGGTAAAAATTGTGAATCCATGTCAATTGCTATTTAGATTTGGGCCCGTTTTGATGGAATGGCTTAATACAATTACACAAGGTTTTATACATAGTATTGTAGTGGTGAAAATTGCGAATCCATGTCAATTCTTATTTAGATTTGGGCCCATTTTGATGGAATGGCTTAATACAGTTACATATCAACAAATCATGTACTCTTGTACACAGTTAGTTTGTTTTTTTAGTTGATGTTGATTGATCAATTCTTGTGAATTGGCTCTTGAACTTAGATGTAATTCTATAGATTTTATTCAACCAAAAAGTGGCCTATATCAAATTCCATAGATAATATAAAATATTTACCTAAAAATCTTATATGTTTCAAAAGCTTTGTTTACATATCAACAAATTGTGTACTCTTGTATAAAGTTAGTTTGTTTTTTTAGTTGATATTGATTGATCAATTCTTGTGAATTGGCTCTTGAACTTAAATATAGTTCTATAGATTGTATTCAACCAAAAAGGTGGCCTATATCAAATTCCACAAATAATACAAAATATTTACCTAAAAATATTATATATTTCAAAAGCTTTGTTTACATATCAACAAATCATGTACTCTTGTATAAAGTTAGTTTGTTTTTTAGTTGATATTGATTGATCAATTCTTGTGAATTGGCTCTTGAACTTAAATATAATTCTATAGATTTTATTCAACCAAAAAGGTGGCCTATATGAAATTCCACAAATAATACAAAATATTTACCTAAAAGTATTATATGTTTCAAAAGCTTTGTTTACATATCAACAAATTGTGTACTCTTGTATAAAGTTAGTTTGTTTTTTTAGTTGATATTGATTGATCAATTCTTGTGAATTGGCTCTTGAACTTAAATATAATTCTCTAGATTTTATTCAACCAAAAAGGTGGCCTATATCAAATTCCACAAATAATACAAAATATTTACCTAAAAGTATTATATGTTTCAAAAGCTTTGTTTACATATCAACAAATCGTGTACTCTTGTATAAAGTTAGTTTGTTTTTTTAGTTGATATTAATTGATCAATTCTTGTGAATTGGCTCTTGAACTTAAATATAATTTTATATATTTTATTCAACCAAAAAGGTAGCTTATATCAAATTCCACAAATAATACAAAATATTTACCTAAAATTTTATATGTTTCAAAAGCTTTGTTTACATATCAACAAATCGTGTACTCTTGTATAAAATTAGTTTGCTTTTTTAGTTGATATTGATTGATCAATTCTTGTGAATTGGCTCTTGAACTTAAATATAATTCTATAAATTTTATTCAACCAAAAAACGTAGCCTATATCAAATTCCACAAATAATACAAAATATTTACCTAAAAATATTATATGTTTCAAAAGCTTTGTTTATGTAAAACAGGGATTATGCACTTGCTTGTTTAGAACATTATTTTGATGAACCATTAGGTTTTGAATTAAATCTTAAAAATTGGTCTATTTTATAATATATAATTTTATAACAATTAAAATTAATGGAAAGTTTTATTTTTTAAAATATTATTTAAGCTATAAGAAAATTTCATTATTATTTTAGACCAAAGTTTCCATCAATTATTAGATTTGGAATGAAATTTCATAATTTATCATTTTATATACCAAATTATTATTACAATTATTTACTTTAAACATGTCTAATTTTAGAGAGTAAACTAACATATCTCATATTAATTTAGTTTCTTATGTATGATATCTATTTATGTTTATATTAAATATTTTTTAAATGTATATTATTGTTGGAGTGAACATGATATGAAACTATTGTAAGGAAGTAAGATTAGTGGAACAATTTTCTACGTTAACTTTGAGAGAAAATGTACATTTAAACTTTTCAAATATAATTTAACAATAACAGAAATGATACAGAAACACATAAATCAGCAATAAGCAATAACACATGACACTAGAAGTACATGGGAAAAATTCTTTCGAGAAAAAAAAAACCCACTCTAAAACCTACTTAATGTATTATCAAATCTAAAACAAGATTACAACACACTTGCAAAGCAAGTTTTTGCAGGAGTATCGCCCACAAATTAAAATTGGAAGAATTTTGGCAACATTGTGTACCTGTAAACTTTCATAAAAAAACTACTTCCTCAAGCACCAATTTATAGACAAATGAACAAGTTGGAAACCATTTATGGTTTCTAAGTTCCATCTTCCAAAACCCCCTTTGGAGATTCCCATTAACAATCTAAAATTAGCATATTCTCTTAAACTCTTGTCATAACTGACCAATTTAATCCACCCAAAATGGGTGCCCAACTTGTCATTATTCTGTCTTAAAATAGGCACTGCATGACAAATGATATAGTCTATCATAGATGGTAAAGATTCCAAAGTAATTCCCTCTATTCTTGGCTCTTACGCGTTATAAGAATTTGTCATAAGTTGTCATAAAATCCCAAAAAAGTAGGAGTCTCAAATCTGTTATAGATAGGCAATTAAATAACCTCTTATAATGTGATACAAAGTATCAACACTTGACAAAATATGCCACCTCAAAATCCCACGCCCCATTTCATGTTGGAGAATTTAAATAAAATAAAATTTGATAATTGTAATAAGTTACGGAAAAATGTTAAATAATAAATAAATAAACTTAGGAATTGTCAAGGTTGAGGCACCTTAATTGCCAACATCTTGCAAGAGCTAAAGGCAAACATACCATCATGGTATCTAACTGCTAGGGGTTGAAAGGCCCATAGACTTCAAACACCATCCAAACTTCTCTATGCTCACATGTTGGGTTAAAGCATTTGTAACATTTGTCAAAGTTTGAATTTTCTCTAATTTCATCCTTCCATCTTCAACCATATCTCTCACAAATTTGATACTGTACATCTATGTGCTTGGTCCTTGCATGAAATGTTAAGGTCTTTGCTAACCAAATTACATTCTGACTATCACAATAAAGAGTAATTGTACCTTGATTTAGCCCAACATATGAACATGTAATCTCCTCAACCAAATGGCTTCTTTACAAGCATGAGTAGCTACCATATACTTAGCCTCTATAATGGAAAAAGTAACCATAGCCTATTGCTTACTCATCCAACTAATAGCACCATCCAATAAAATAAACACATAAGCACTGGTAGATCTTCTACGATCAACATCCCTGACTCAATCTGAATCTAGACAACCACGAATATCAAGAGGATTCTTATTGTTGGTATGCAGCGACTAATCATGCAAGTATTGTACACTTGTAATATATCCTCGCAGGGTTCGGGGGCGCAGCCCCTGAAAAAAATTTCTCTCTTTTTTGCTCGTTCGGAGTCGGTTGTTAATTTTTTGTTAACCGACAAAAGAAAAATGACATTGTAAAACCCTCATTCTAGAAGCTTCCAAAAATCTTGTTATATGCGGCTGGGATGTATGTTGTGGGTGGGATTTTGATATTGTATTTGTAGCATTTGCAGTAGTATTGACTTGCAAGGATTGCTGGTTGTAATCGGTTTGATTGCTGGATAATAATATTAGACTCTCTGTTGGTGGATGTAGCCCGAGTATGGGTGAACCATGTTAATAATTGTCTCTCGCTGTTATTATTTCTGTGTATTTTCATTCCTCTATTTAATCTTTATTTGCATTTAATTGATATCTTTTGCATGCAATTCCTAACACTTATTTCCTATTAAATTACCATGATAACACAAGGAATACCTAAGGTAGCCCTCAAATATATAAAGACTCTCTTAACAACATCCCAATGAATCCATCCAGGATTAGACATAGATCTTTTGAGAACTCTCACTACTTGGGTAATGTATGGTCTAGTACAAACCATAGCATACATCAAACTTCCAACTGCACTCTGGTAAGGCACTCTACTCATGTCTTCCATTTTAGAAGGAGATGTAGGACATTGTAAAATAGATAACTTATATCTAGTGTAACAAGAACACACAATGGTCTACAATATTGCATGTTAAACCTTTATAAAATTGAATTGACATACTTAATTTGGCCAAGCCATAACTTTATATTATCTGTGTATCTCCTTATTTCCATCCCAAGAATGTGTTTTTCTACACCTAAATCCTTCATTTCAAATCTACTAGCAAGTTGAGATTTTAGTTATGAAATTAATCCCTTCCCTTTACCAATAAATAACATATCATCAACATATAATGTAATAATCAAGAAATGATCACCATCAAATTTAAAATAAACACAATGATCAGATTTAGAATGCTCAAATCCTAAACTTAATATCAAACTTTTTGCACCACATCATAGTACTTTACTTGAGGTCATACAAAAGATTTATTTACCTTTCACCACATAGTTCTCTAGTTGTGTCATACAGATCTCTTCCTCCAAATCACCATGAAGGAAAGTAATTTTCATGTCTATTTGCTCAACCTTTAAGTCATCAGTTGTAGCAATAAAAATCAAGAATCTAATGGATGTCATTATTGCAACAAGAGAAAAAATCTCACCATAATCAACCCCCTCAACCTAGGAGTAACCTTTTGCAACCAACATTGCCTTATACTTCTCAATATCTCCATCTAAATTGATCTTTTCTTGAGTACCTATTTACAACCAACTAGTTTGTGTCCTTTAGGAAAAGGTACTAAGTCCCATGTATCATGCTTTTCCAAGGCCACCATCTCTTCATTCATGGTTGTTTTCCAGGACTCTACATCATGCATATTCAATGCCTCTTACATAGATCTAGATTCATCAATGTTTTTGATTAAAGGTCAAATAGGTTTTAAAAGGGGGCCTCGAAACCCTTCACAAAAAAGAAGCTAACAAAAAGATGAAAGCCAAGCATCAGCCAATCGGAAGCTACAACCAAAACAAGAGCATAATATAGTAGCTACAAAAGTTCATAAAAACTAAAACAAAATTTTAGTTCAACTTTTTAAGAGTTTTAGCAGCTTCTATTTCCTGTTGGTAGAAAGCCTCATGCATCTTTGTGAAATCTAGAAGCTCTTTCTTCTCTGCTTCAAATTGTTTCTTGTTCCTGCCTCTGGTGCGAGTTGAAGACCCACCTGTATCATCATCAACCCCTGTTGACCTATGCTACTTTTGTTCTCATCACCCTTAACCTGATTATCCTGATCCATAGCCGTCATAATATCCTCAGCGTTGAAGTCTTTAAACTGGTCCTTTCTGAGCTCTTTCAATTTCTCTGTCAACACCCGCATCCCATTCAAGCTATTCTGGATAGTGAGCCTGCTGATCTTGCATAGATTTTCCAAGTTATTGTTCACCTCAACAATTTTTTCCTCAAGATATTGTATCCTTGTATTGAATTCTTCCCTCATCCTACTAATTTCCCTGTCCATATCCTCCATTTTCAAGATAGCATCCCAGTTTTTGAAAATCATCTTATCTTGTTCAACAGTAGAGTGGATTCCATAAACCATAGTTTCCTAAAGAACCTAAAATTTAATATTAATTCTGCTAATCTCCAAAAAGAACCATTTAGTCATTCTATGCTGAGAATTGACCGCATTCTTCACCAGCACACAAGCTTCTTCAACTTGATCTCTATTCTTCGCCTGGGCAAGCAAATTCTCAAAGTTTTCAGGAAGTTCAATGGAGGGGTCTTTGATCTCAAGAAACTTGCCACCCATAGTAGGCTCCGTGAAAGAGTCCACCCCAACATTGTCCTTCTCAGTCTGCATCATCTTAATCCCCTGCACTAGCTTGCTGCCCTATTTTTTGACAGCACTACTTGCAATTTTCCTCACTTCCTCTTCCTGGTTTTTCTTAACAATCTTAGGTTTTTTACCTTGCAGCTTAGGCCCCACTTTCTGAGAAGAGCCACCAACATTTTGTTCACACCCCTCCTCTTGCTCCATAGATTTTTTGTCTCTCTTCTTAGAGGCAGGGGTTTTCCTTTTTTGAGATTTCAATTTTTTTCTAGAAATTTCTTTAACAGAGGTGTCAGTATCATTACCAGTTTCAAACCCTTCTAACCAAGAAATAGAAACCTCCCTCTTCTGAGTTTTTTTCTTCTTTTTTGAGGTTTCCTACTCAGTTTCCTCATCCTCTTCCTCCATTTGCCAGTCCTCATCCTCGAAATCAAAATCCTCCTCACTAGAAACCACCTTACCCTTCTTCTTGGAAGTAGGTTTATGCTTTAGAGATTTCTTAGGGGTGTTTATTTTCATATGTTCCATAATGAGAAGAATGAGACTCTCATGAAGAATAGGGAGGTTAGGGTTTCTATTGTGCTCTTTCAAACTAAACTCCAATGAAGAGAACAAGTAGAAAGGAAAGGACACCAACAATCCATTCCTGAAATGATTCAGTAAATTGAAGTGGTAGGAATAAATAGCAACATACCTTCCATCAAGGGTTACATAACACATGATGGCTTTGGCAACCTCCACCCAAATAGGTTTAATAGAAAGGTGGTTGTATCCTCCTGTCTAGAATTTCACCAACTTCTCCCTTTCACTCCCTTTGAAGAAGCAATTGAGAGCTTCCTCGCTCTGCTTTCTTTCCTTAAAGAATTTCTTGACATTGGTAGCGAGCCCTAACACCATGGCTATTAAATCCTTAGTGATAACCATCTCCCAGCCATATGCCATCACTTGCCTGCTCTTATACCCCTTCAGAAACATGGTTGTGACACTGGAATCCGCACCGTGAAGCTTTTCCATGTAAGGCGTTAACCCTCCACCCTCAAGGATTTTCCAAACCTTGTGATTCTACCTGAAACCTTCACAGGATGAAGGTTCAACCTTGTTCCTGTCACCCCCCATACTTAAAATGCTACACACTCTGCAAGTATTCTCTCTGCAAATGATACTGAAGGCAATGAAATACACAAGCATAGCAAATTTTATTAAATTGGCACCCATAATCCGTGTGGGCGAAATAGTCTGGATGGAGTGTTCTGCAAGCCACTCGAGATCATGATGATCTCCTTAGAGCTTCTTGGTAGTCATACCATTGTGACTATCATTATAAATCAGGTTCTTAGAATTAGTAGAGATCGAATTCCATTCATCCCACATAAACTTAGCTTCACTTAAAACCCCTAGGTTGGCGAATACATCTGCCACCTTGTCCCCCTCACGAAAAATGTGAGAAATGAAAAAAGCCCCAAAGGTATTTAATAACTTAATAGCATCAACTATCAAGGTCTCTATGGACTAGCTAGGTTTAGTGCTTCCCTTGAGACAATTAATGATATTAGATTCATCAATGTTAGTATTCAAAGAAAAATACAAATCCAATCACTAGGATAATACCTTTTCGATGATTTTATTTTCCAAATTGACCTTCATACAGGTTGAGGTGGAGGTTCTACCTCCTCTTCTAAATATTATGAGCTAGATGAGCTCTCCTCAATGTTTGGTCTCAAAGGGGTTCTCCATTCAACTTTGTCTAGCATGGGAGGAAGCTAAACTACATCTTTCTATTCACTTTGTTCTGGCTACAATGCACCAAAAGAAGGATTAGTTTCTCTAAAAATCACACTTCTACTATATAATACCTTTTGTGCAATAGGATCCCAGAGCTTGTATCCTTTCACACCATAACTATAACTAATGAATATATATTTTACAACCTTTAAAATCTAATTTTGTATGCTTCTTCCTTGGCACATATGCATATGTCTCACAACCAAAAAGCACAAATATGCCTCAATGAAGGCTTTCTACCTAACCACACCTCCATATGTATTTTATCAACAAGAGTTGATGCAGGAGACCTATTAATTAGGTAACAAATAGTGGCAAAAGCTTCAAACCAAAACCTTTGTTTTAGGACAACTCCACTAAGCATACTCCTAGCCTTTTCTATCAGTGTCTTGTTCATCCTCAAAGAAACTCCATTTTGTTGTGGAGAATATGGAGTTGTCTTTTATCTCTTTCACAATATTTACAAAACCTATCAAAGTTTGCAAAACAATATTCACAGCCATTATTTAGAATGCTCAAATCTTAAACTTAATACATAGTTATCAAACTCTTTTTGCACGACATCATAGGACTTTACTTGAGGCCATATAAAGATTTATTTACCTTTCACCACGTAGTGCTCTAGTTGTGTCATATAGGTCTCTTCCTCCAAATCACCATGAGGGAAAGCAATTTTCATGTCCATTTTCTCAACCTTTAAGTCATAAGTTGTAGCAAAAAAAATCAATAATCTAATGGATGTCATTATTGCAACAAGAGAAAAAATCTCACCATAATCAACCCCCTCAACCTAGGAGTAACCTTTTGTACTTTGACCAACATTTCCTTATACTTCTCAATACCTCCATCTAAACTATTTTTTTCTTGAATACCTATTTACAACCAACTAGTTTGTGTCCTTTAGGAAAAGGTACTAAGTCCCATGTATCGTGCTTTTCCAAGGCCACCATCTCTTCATTCATGGTTGTTTTCGAGGACTCTGCATCATGCATATTCAATGCCTCTTACGTAGATCTAGATTCATCAATGTTAGAATTCAAAGAAAAATACAAATCCAATCACTAGGATAATACCTTTTCAATGATTTTCTTTTCCAAATTGACCTTCGTATAGGTTGAGGTGGAGGTTCTACCTCCTCTTCTAAATATTATGAGCTAGATGAGCTCTCCTCAACGTTTGGTCTCAAAGGGGCTCTCCATTCAACTTTCTCTAGCATGGGAGGAAGCTAAACCACATCTTTCTATTCACTTTGTTCTGGCTACAGTACACCAAAAGAAGGATTAGTTTTTCTGAAAATCACACTTCTACTATATAATACCTTTTGTGCAATAGGATCCTAGAGCTTGTATCCTTTCACACCATAACTATAACTAATGAATATATATTTTACAACCTTTAAAATCAAATTTTTGATGCTTCTTCCTTGGCACATATGCATATGTCTCACAACCAAAAAACACAAATATGCCTCAATGAAGGCTTTCTACCTAACCACACCTCCATGTGTATTTTATCAACAAGAGTTGATTACAAGACCTATTAATTAGGTATCAAATAGTGGCAAAAGCTTCAAACCAAAACCTTTGTTTTAGGACAGCTCCACGAAGCATACTCCTAGCCTTTTTCTATCAGTGTCTTGTTCATCCTCAAAGAAACTCCATTCTACCGTGGAGAATATGGAGTTGTCTTTTGTCTCTGAATGCCACAATATTTAAAAAACATATCAAAGTTTGCAAAATAATATTCACCGCCATTATTAGTCAGATCAAACATTTAATTTTCTTTTTAATTTGAGTCTACCATTACTTAAAACTCGTTAAAATGATTGAAAACTTTAGATTTACTCTTTAGAAAATAAACCCATGTCCTACTATAATCAACAATTAAAGTAACATAGTAAACTAATTTTGCAATTGAAGGAACATCAACAAGACCAAACACATCTGAATGAATAAGATTCAAAATTCTAGAAGAGTTATGAGAACTCAAGTTAAAACGAATGTTGCTTTATTTTTCATAAATGCAATGTTCACATAAATCAAATTCATGATTATAATCAAAAAGACCTTCAGCAAGGTTTATATGTTTCAAGGTCCTTAGACCCTTTCTCACTAATGTGGCCTAATCTCTAGTGCCATAACATAATCTTCTTTGTAGGAAGCTTGGTCCCTATAGAAAGAGCACCCTTAGGTACCTAGAAAGAATGGCCATTGATGTAGGTGTATCCTTGGCGATCTTGAGTATAGGGTATCATATCTAAGGAAGAAGAATTGGTGGTTTAATTTGATAGTTTATGTGTTTGTAAGTTAGTAGTTAATAGTCTGTGTAATGAAAGTGAGTGCATTCCACTGTATTGAGGAACTAGCTTCTGCAATTATGATGGTGGTTTTGTATGTGGCTTGTTTGTCTCAATTGAAATTTGAGGCCAATTGGATGAGTAAGTGGTTGGAAAAGTAATCTGTAAGTTGTCTGTGGTTGATAGTGTGAGTTGTTGAAACCATTTCTATTTACGGAAGGTCATTTTGGGTTTACGTCAAGGAAGAATATTTAAGAAGCATTTAGTAACTGTTGGGTAAAAGCAAGAAACTCAGTCCACATGTAGGGAAAGTCATGCAGGGAAAAAAATCTCGACAGGAACAGGTACCCATTTTCAAAGAAACGGGTACCCGTTTAGGAACAGGCACCCAAACCTAAACGGTAACGGGTACCCGAGCCTAAATGGGTACCCGTTTAGCTTTGGGTGTGCATTACTAAATGGGTACCCATTTTCAAAAAAGTATATATTTTTAAAAAATAGCCCTGCGGGCTCATTTTCTTCCACCTCTAGCAAATAGCTACAGCAACAGCGACAAGCACAAAATGGGTACGCATTGTTGAAGGCCAAACGAGCACAACTCCAAAGTTTTTTTTGCCCTGTTACCTCCTCCCACCACCTCGTCACTACTGAGCTCCTCCAGGTTGGTTGTTTTCTAGTTTTCAACTTGTTTTTTATGTTTTTTTGTGATTGTAGGATTAAAATGAAAATTAGGGTTTCACTTGTTATTAGAGTTTTATGATTTTTTTGTGATTGTATGTTACTGTAAACCCTAAAACCATGTTACTGCAAACCCTAAAAAACCTAAACTATAAACCCTAAAAAACCAAATTATAAACCCTAAAACCATGTTGTACTGCAAACCCTAAAAACCTAAACTATAAACCCTAAAAAACCAAATTATAAACCCTAAAACCATGTTGTATTGCAAACCCTAAAAACCTAAACTATAAACCCTAAAAACCCAAATTATAAACCCTAAAACCATGTTGTACTGCAACCCTAAAAACCTAAACTATAAACCCTAAAAAACCAAATTATAAAGATTTAATTATGTGTGAGTATGAGAATGCATTCGACTTTTCAATGACTTCTAACGTGAATGTAATAGCATTCAAAAGAAGCTTTATGAATTGAATTGTTGTGGTCAAACAAAATTTTATATTGAATTGACTTGAAATTCCAAACAAGCCACTCTTCCATCCTCCTAAAAATGCAAACTACTAATAAAAATATCTTATAATTACTTTACTATATATATCTTCATCATCATTTACTAGTATTCCATTTATGACCTCTACAACATTTATTGCTTTTGAGGATCCCATAGTTTCATTTGAATCCCATACCATGCCCATTGACTACACAGTTCTCCATTTCTTAGATTCTCTCCGCTTTAAGCATTATTTTCCTCCTATTAATTCCATTGCAACCACCATTGTTGAGACATCATCCACACTACACATTGTTCCACCACCACCTGATAGTATGCTTGATAGTCTTGCCCACAATCCACCATTTTCATCCATCTTTACTGCTTGTGTTGACATAGATAGCTAGTTTGACAACATCTTTAAATGTTGATTTAGAGCATGATGATCTTATGGCTAATAAAGTCCCACTTGGTTGTGATCCTTAGATGCCTCTTTCTCTACCCTACTTTTGTACATATCCTCTCTCATCCTTATTCTTATGTTTGTGTTTATTATCCCTTGTTATGTGGATGAGCTATTATGCATGCCAACACTTGGGGGACAGCGTATGATGTGTTTTGTGGTACTCCTTTTCTTTCCTCTATTTGTTTCTTACCCTAATTCTTCTTTGTACCTATTATCCCTATCCTTCCTTGACCATGTTTAAGGAGGATGCAAAGCATTAGGGACCTCTTCATGTTGACCTAAATATAACACATTTATCCACTTTAGCCCTTGTCATATTGTGTTTTTATCCTACAGTTTTCTTCCCCATGGTTGTGTTGTTCTAGACAATGATGAGTCTATATTCATAGTACCATTTTATGTATTATTAGGATTGACTCCATCGGGCCCTAGAACCCTTTGTTTTCATTTCCCATATATCCTATAGTAGATCATTGCACCTCTCTATTTGCCTCTTTTTTGTACCCCCATCTCCTATCTCAATCATCTCTTATTGTGATGCAGGGACTTCTGGAGGTCATAACTTTTATAGGTCAGTTGGACCTTGTCTTGGCACTTTTTCGGGGCTTGAAACTTTCATCTTGGCTCTCAAAATGGAAAATTAGTGTTATTTTTCTAGTTTTTTAAAAGTTGTTTTTTTTTAATAACTGGAAACTCATGTTTCAAATTTAGGATGTTAGTTGTTTTTTTGTCCTACCTTAGCCTTATGAGTTTTTTGGGAAAAAACTGGATTCTCAAGATATGATTGTAAAATTACCTAAAATGGCAAAATCTAACAATTGTCGAAATCTGCCAAAAATGTAATTTTTTGATTTTTTCATTTTCTTGGATATAAGAGAGTTTTCTCTCATTGTAGCAGCAAAGTTGATGAATAGAAGTTTTTTATGTTCCAGTCTTCAAATATTTGGCTCTCACATAATTAATGGCAAAAATGTATTGAGTGTATGTTGTGTGCTACATCATATTGTCTATATACATCTTTCTTATACATATTATACATTCATTATTTATATCATCTATGCCACAATAAGTCATTTATTCCTCTCCTATTTATCTCTATCATCATATCTTGTTGTTATGATTGCTATCATAATTCTCTTTATATAGTGTTATTGATCCCCCTATGACTCATACATGTATCTTACTATCATAGATTTCCACATGATATATGTATATTATGACCATCTTCTATTACATTATCAATTCTCATCTCCTCACTAAGACTCTATCACATGGCCATAGATGTACCTAGTGATGTACCCTTCATTTATGCATTCTAGAAGGAATAGATTTTGTTGATATTGATAAATCCCTTTTGGTAATATATATATCCTACTTGTATTTCCATGTTTTATATTCCATCATATGTCCTACTCATATCTTCTCATATTTTTCATAGTATATTATTATCTTGTCTACCCTCACCTTCTTGCCTATAGCAATTTCATAGACCTAGCCACATTATTCTTGTATTTTGTAACTTTCATTATCCACATTTCTATTATCATTATTCTTACTAGCATTATTTGTATTTATTACCTTATGCTATGTAGAATTCCATGATTTGTTCATGCTTGTATTTCTCATCCCACTTTCCTAATATCAAATCCCACTTTTGATTCCTATAGGCTTGTAGATGGATCTTTCATGTTTTCATTCATCAAGTGTTGAGTTCCAAAGAGTTAGCTTACCATGAGCCACATTGAAAAAAAATACATTCTTCAAAAGTTATTAACTCATCTGCATGCATACCCATCTATCATGTCATTACTAGCCTAGTCTAATCTTTAGTGATGAGCCCTTGCATATTACTCTAGTTGTATGGGGTTAGACCTAGGAGGTTGTTGGCCCATGCCCCAAAGTGCAAATTTTTATGTTTCTTATGTGCTTTATTGCTTTGGTAAACCCTACATTGAAAAGTGATTGGAAATATTATACACTGGGGTTTACTGTTTGTTTGATTAGGCTTTTAGTCTAGGCATTTGTCTTAATGAGATTCAAGTTGTCTTGTGTATGTATTTCTCCCACAAAAGCATGTAAATTTGATGTATCTTTAGATTTTGTTTGCTACTAAAAATACAATCCCTCTCTTCTAGAAATATTACTCAAACTAAGAAAAGGGGAATAAAATGTTGATAACTGAGAGGGGGGGGTGAATCAGTTATCCTAATTATTTCTTCTTTTGAACTTTCTTATTAATCAAAGCAGCATTGAATCAAACAAACAAACATTACCATGAAATAAGAAACACATGACACAGTATTTTTGATGTGGAAACCCGGTTAAGGGAGAAAACCACGGGGTGATTAACCCAAAGATTATTCTCTGTTAAAAGAATAAGGAATTACAAAATGGCACTTGCCAATTAGGGCTCACTACCCGAGCACACTGCTCACAAAGAGGCCCACTGCCTACAAGGAGACACATTATCTACAAAGTGATAAGAATCACAGTCTTGAACTGATTGGAAGCATCTACATATGCTGGAGTTCAGTTCCGGTTAGGCTCAGTACACTGATCTGCTGCACTTCATCTTTCCTCTGTTCTTTATTCTGCTATCCTTTCACATACCGGATCTTTCTTACTACTTCTGCTCTGTTCTGCACTTATTCGCATCCACCATCACACAATTGCATCTTCACAACTAAATCCATCCTCTATATATATCCGCACAAGTAATTTCATCACCTTTCTAGTCGGCATCCGGAACAGTCTAGTTTCTTACAAACTCTGTTCTGTCGGCTGAATCCTTGCTCACCAAGCAATGTGGATCAAGCATATACTTGTAGATATCATTAATCATGTCGGCCAAACATGATTCATGCCTTCACAACCTTTACCATCAACAGTAACACATCCAGAAAATAGTCTGATACTATGTCAGTCAGTTCTTCCTCTGTTCTCACTGTCTCTCAGGAATCCGGTACTCAACTATTCATATCTTTTTCTTTGTTCATCACCGGAGGCTAAATCCTTGGAATATACTGCTCAAGGTAGTCCTCTTGACTTCCCCAAATCCGCACTGCACCAAGACACTTCCTCTGAGAGATCCGGACCAATTTGTTGGACCTTGCCACATGCTCTGTTCTTGTTCACCGGACCACAACAATCTTCATTCTGACTTCCGGTAGAGACACACCATGACTTGCGGATATGTGGGATGACCTTTGTTGCCATCAATGACAACAACCATGAATCCATATAGTGTCTCTTGCCAACATAAAATATCTCAGGTAGAGAATATGAAACATCGACAAGGAGAGAACAACTTTGAGCCAAGTCATAGGGTATGGTATCCCCTATTCTTTTTCAAGATTTGCAGAACCTTGGAGGGTGATCCTTGAGGTCTCTCTAACAGGATAATTAAAAAGAAATGAAGAAATATGAATAAGTTCTTAGAAACCATGAATAAACCTACAAGACCTCACAATAAGATGTACACAAGCATGCATATGCATGTTATAATGAAATTAATGTACACCCTACAAATTTGTTATTACGTTTTTGTGTCCATATCAGCCTTAACATGTTTGTGTGTGTCTTCTGTCATTTTGGCCCCTTTTTCTTAGCCTAAATCACCCCTAGCCATCCATGTTCCCCTTTCTTATGTTGTTCCCACGATCTTACATTTAGAGTTCCTATATGTCCATTTTCATCTATTTTTTATCCCTACTCAATGTCCTTTAATTTCCCTTTAATTTATCCCCCTTTACCCCCTTGCAAAACTGTTAATATTGTGCTAACCCCATCTTATGTGAAAAAGCCACCTTTGTCCTTCCTAAATCTTTCCTTCACAAGATTATCATGGTTGTTCAAATTGTGAAGGTAAATCAATCACTTAGGAAAATGGTGGTGTGATTGAATGGAAGAGATAGAGGGTTAAACCAAGCATTAGAACTCTTACATCTCATGAAATATCAATCTCATTATTTTAATAGTAGAGTAGTTTTATTCAAGCAGTAGGTGCATGACCTTTTAATAAGTTGTTGGCTTCTTTTTGAAGTCCTTTGATTTTCAATGACAATGATAAACTGTGCATGGGAGACATGTGTTTGAGAGGATAGATTAAATAAGGGTATATAGGATATATTTAGGGTTGAGGCATCATCATTTGATCATATTATATGATAAACTTGTGCATGTTTAATTTTCAAGTATTACTTGCTCTCTAAATTCATGGATATTTTAAACTTTCATTTATAGATCTATTAGATTAAGTTTAAATTTATAGATATTTGTTTGTAAGTTTTCAATATGTATATATTTGTGAAATTATACATTTGTAAGTTTTTCATATGGATACATATTTGGAAATTTGCAGGAGACATCTGATGGATGACCAGAGTCTAGACAAATTTTTAATAGATGACATTCTTTATGAAAACCCCCCACCCCATGATCCACCTCAAAACCCCCCATCCCCTCCACCTCAAAACCCCCCACCCCCTCCACTTGATGAGGCCCAATTGCAGCAAAGCATTAATGAAAATATTAATGCAATTGAGGAGAACATTAATTTGATTAATAATCAACCTCACTTGATGCCTCCTCATGTGGTTCAGTTTGCATCTTCGATGCAAACCATTATTGATTATGTTAGGTCTATCGATGCAGACCTAAATAGATTTCACCTTTGACGGGAGGAGAGGAGGCAATTCTATGCAGATGGTATTTCATATAAAGACATCCATGATCTCCACATAACAAAACAAACATTAGCCCCATTTTTTCATCACCCAAAAACTATTCAACCTATAGCTGCAACAAAAAAAAGAATATCAATTAAGTGGTGTACGCATGAGGCGATTTCGAGACATTTTTGGGATCAGTGGTGGATGGTGTTTGATCACCCACCACATGCTAATTATGAGGTACCACTATATTTTTTGAGAAAATTATGGGTGGAGTTTCAATTGGGTCAAAAACCTAATTATTTTGATATGAGAGAATTTCAGGGTGTTGGTCGTGGCATGCCACAACACAGACCAAGGGCACGAGTTGATCCCAATCGACCCATTCCTCCTACTCCTATGGTTGCTCCTGTTTTGCCCATGATTCCTACACCTATTCAACACCAGACAGTGTTGTCAACATTAGGAGCATTGAGTAGATTCTCGAGCAATCTCACTGAACAAGCTGCCCACATGGCAGATGAATTCAATGGTGGAGAACATCATGGAGGAGTCGATGCATCTCATCATAGAGCCTCAGGCATGTCAGGGGCACATTTGTGTACAAATTGCAATCAACCATGTTATGCTCCTGCTCCTACATCCACATCAGATGTAGCTACAGCAGAAGTGGAGTCATACTTAGATCTACTATATTCAGATAATAATCCTACATAGATACATTGACCACATTTTATTAAATATTTCAAGTGCATAATTTGAACGTATCAAAATTTATATAAATAATTGAATGAATTAATATATAATTGTGAACTATTTGTTGTACAGATCTCAAGTCGCTCTAGGGCTACATCACGATTTGATACATTGAGTTTTGCATCGACAGCTATAGAAATTGGCACACCTTACGGGGTAAACCAATATGTCTTAACCCTAAAACCATATGTATCTATTTCTAGTTTAAATTTTCTTCTTGAAACTTATCAATATTATATTTTAAATTAACAAGTGTATAAATAAATAAATAACTATATGTACATGTATGTGAAACACTACTGTTGCAGAGAGGCTCAGGTCATGTGGCAGTTCCCATTTCTGACTGACCACGTGGCTCAGGTGTTTCTTCCACTGATCCTCCATCGTCAGCTGTTATGCCTGAGTATTCCCTAGTGTGTGTTTTAAAAAATTGTACTAAATTTGTACTAAGTTTATTTTTTGAGTTTATATAAATTTATATATGCACCCATATATATGTAAGTGCAGGATGATAGGAGTGCGACTATTGGTCAGGTTGCTAGTCAGGGACAATTTCATGAGCCATCCACACATTTTGAGGTCCTAAACTTTACTAAATTTTCTATGTGCAATTTCTAGGTCTTTATATGCTAAATAAATTCTAACTTATTTCAAACTTGCTTTATTTGAAATTCTAGCAATTAGTAGGTCAAACTTTTGGTCAAGAAGATGAAACAACTATACCACCTACACAACAAAATGTGGGAGTAGATGAGCATGATTGCACGGTAATTTAAATGCACACTTTAAAGCCTACATTTAAATATTTAATTTCATATTTTTTATAAATTAAATTAAATTTGGATGGTAACCTAATTCTTGAGTGTTTTAAATTTGAATATCCAGGAATTAGCATCTGATGCTTTATGATCACTTGGGCAACAGAGTGTGGGAGGAGATGACCAACATCATATGGTAATTTAATCATACATTAAAGTCTAGATTTAAATATTTAATATGAGTATTTTATAAATTAAATTAAATCTTCAATCAAATGAAATTTACATTTCAGAAGCACATGTATGTGTCATTTTAATTTTTTTAAAATTTGATTGCAAGTTTCTTTCTCTTGTGTACAACATGAGGTAGATCCATCTATTTCACGAGGAAGAAAGAGGCCTCTTTTAGATTTAAACTTGAGTGATGATCATACCTGACATAGATATTTATTTCATAGACTGAACTGTATGATGTGCATTATTTTTTATATATGTCGTGCCAGGACTTTGACTATATATGTCAAACTTGCTATTACATGTACTTCTAGATATATTTCAGTATTTCATGAACTATGATTTGTATTTATTTATATGCTGACGATGAGTAGATGTTTTAGTACACATTTCATGGGTCCTACCTATATTTTATAGTATTTCATGGACTTATCTAGATAGATCTACATGTATATATTATTGACTATATGCTTGAACATTTTAGTATGTTAGATAATATTTTAAAGATAATATGTTAAATATGCTTCATTATTCACTTCTAGATTATAAATTATTTAATTGAGACATGTTAGAAGATTTCTCTCTACTACATTTTTTTAATTTAAGAAGTGATTATGCATTATGATTCAATAGTTCTTGAAATAGTGAACAATCTATTAACTACCAAAATTAATTAAATGTTTTCATTTATATTTATATTCAAAATTCTAATACATCACCTCACAAACCTAAATTAAGTTAATTTACATAGTGGAATAGATAGGTTTAGTGTTACAATTATCTAATAGATAAGTTTGGTGTTACAATTATCTAATAGATAAATTTAGGGCACTTTATAACAAGGTAATTTACCTAGGATAAGCCTTGCATTTCCCTTCATGTATGTGTTAAAGTAGACTTCGTAGTTATAGTAGCAACAATGTTGGAACTAAAGATGGGGTTCATGTAGATGCATGCATAATCAAAAAGTAAGGTCATTCACTCTAATAGTCTAGTGTACACAAGCATACCTAATCTATAATACAACAATTAATTTGGCAATAAAACGAGATGTGTGCAATCCAATGCAATAGCTAGAGTGATTTTCTTCAAAAGATAAGTGCACCTATATTACAATTTTCTTCAAAAGTTGAAACAACCTACAAAATACAATGGTGTAAGGCTCAACCCACTATGTGAGCAATTCAATACAAAATTTGGACTAATCTTCTTCATGAGGTAACATACCTAGTCCAATTTGCTACATATGGTAAAGTGAATTGCAAAATATGATAAAATGATAAGGATGTTAGACTCACTTTGATAGTGTCCAAACAAAATCTTCCTTAAAAAAACATTCAAAACATGATTCAAATGAAGCATTCAATTCTTGTAGAGAAACTGACTCTTTAGAAGAAACTAGAAGGAAATTCAAATCTTATCCACACAATATAAGCTACAAAAAAATTTATCACAATTTGAAATTATTCAAGCGATATTTTGTGCATAATTTCTTGTGAGGGTTGTGGTGATCAGAAGTAGCACTTGCAACTAATACATCTTACAAAAATCCACTTTCAATTATGCTTTGATGGATTCTCATATGTACATGTGAATATCTAATGTGTAGATAATTTTTTCCAATTTTTGAATAGATAGTATATACCTTATCAAGGCCCCTTCATTTTCCCTATTTTTGACAATCCATTTTCTGCTCTTTCCAGAACTTCCAGTTTCATGTGTTTAGCTTTAGTAGCCTTCTCCAAGTGATCTCTTCTTGTATTTATACATTCTCTTGAGATCTTCTCTTTTATACCTTATTGGTTGACAATGTTGGTGCATTAATCGGGCTTATAATGATTACTCAGAATGTTTCTAGTGCTAGGGAATTATTTCATTTTTGAGATTCCTTTTGCTATGTAGATTCTTGTCTTGGTTTGATTGGCCATTCTCTTAGTAGTTCTATTGAGTGGGTATTAGGGATTATCTTCAAGTTCTTAATAACATCTTTGATTGGTCATGAAGGCAAGTGGCTATTAGGGATTGTTATGACAATCATTTAGGTGTTTGGATGACCACTTATGCATTTTACAGTCCTCTCTTGTTTCATTAGGACAATCCTATAATTGGTTTGGTAGCCTCTTATGAATTTCATGAAGGCCACTTGTTGCCATAAATAAATGTCTATCTAACTAGCATATGATCATTTAGAATGATATAAGATCATCAATCACTGTGAAAACCTCTTGACTAACATGATTACTTTATTGTTTCATGAGTGTCCTATTTGTTTCATGACTATCCTATTTGTTTTATTATTGTCATATGGATTTTTGCAATGGACTTTAGATGATATAACGTCATTATGACTGATTTTTAGATTTGAATTGCTCTTATGAGAACATCTCAATGATTTATGACAGTCTAGATTAGATATGGCAATAATCTTCATGCATGACAATAATCTTCTATTTGCTATGACAATGAGTAACCTTTATGGTAGTCATTTAGTTTGAAATAATGATTATTTACTACCTTACCTATGCATGATAACCCTCATTATTACCTTAGCAGTCGTAAATAACTCTACAACACCAATGACTCAATCCATACCATGATACTTATGACTACACCTAGGTAATATGATAGTACAGTCCCATATTTTAGTGATAGCATTAGACTATTCAAGACAATGATTGAAGGATATAGAGGAGGACCATGGCATTCATAGAGGCGATATTAAACCATGTTTCAAATATGCAAACTGTCTTAGGACTATTTCCCTTTAACTATCATGACACTACTTTTCAACTTTTATGCATTTAAATAATATAAAATAAATGCTAAATCAACACATCTCAAAACATAGCTAAAGTGGGTACAAAAATGATAGGAAAAATACAAACTATATACTTATTGAACCTCTACACTAATATCATTTGTGGAAATCATAAAATAATATTCAATCCGTGAAAATTAAATACATAGATCATAAAAAGAGTCTCAAAACAAAAAATAGGTCCATTATTAAACATATGAGTATATCTATACAATTAGCTTATAGGTCCATGTTATTAGTTTGACATGACTACAAAATTGATCTACCATTTACATTATGATGAAATCTTGTAGTGGCAATCATGGAAAAATCTACTTGTAGGATACACCTGCAAGAAATAATGAATGTAAATGAGAATGAAAGAGTATGTGTACCAAAAACACAAAATATTAATGCAATATGTAACTAAATAACACAAAAGAGGATGTAAGACGATGGCTTAAGGGGAGCTAAGAGGATGTCTTAAGGGGATACATAAGAGGATGGCTTTAGGGGATGTATAAGAGGATTAATTAAAAGGGGAGCTAGAAGAGGATGTCTTAAGGGGATACAAAAGAGGATAGCTTACTTGGAGAGATGTACACGAGTCAATTTACAAAGTATAAGATAAAACTTGATGGCTTAAGGGGATGTAAGATGATGGCTTAAGGGGAGCTAAGAGGATGAATTAAGGGGATGTACAAGCGGTTGTCTTTAGAGGATGGATGAGAAATATATGAGTATACATATATGTAATTACCTAATTTGCGTTCACTTTTAGTTGAAGACTACAAAATTGACCTCACATACTTGTATGGTGAAAACTTCTTTTGACAATCATGCAAATTTGACTACTTGTCTAGGGTACACCTGCAAAAAGTAATGTTCAAATGTACAAGTAAATTAACTATATATTTACATGAGTCGATACAAAATTTAAGACAAGGGGAATAATATAGAAGCTGAAATGAGAATGAAAGAATTTATATACCAAAAACACAACACATTGATGCATTATGTAACTAGATAACATGTTGAATGTGAAAGCCATAATGTAAGTATATACAATTACCTAATTTGCGTTCACTTTTAGTTGAAGACTACAAAATTGACCTCACATACTTGTATGGTGAAAACTTCTATTGACAATCATGCAAATTTGACTACTTGTCTAGGGTACACCTACAAAAAGTAATGTTCAAATATACAAGTAAATTAACTATATATTTACATGAGTTGATACAAAATTTAAGACAAGGGGAATAATATAGAAGGTGAAATGAGAATGAAAGAATTTATATACCAAAAACACAGCACATTGATGCATTATGTAACTAGATAACATGTTGAATGTGAAATCCATAATGTAAGTATATGTAATTACCTAATTTACGTTCACTTTTAGTTGAAGACTACAAAATTGACCTCACATACTTGTATGGTGAAAACTTCTATTGATAATCATGCAAATTTGACTACTTGTCTAGGGTACACCTACAAAAGTAATGTTCAAATGTACAAGTAAATTAACTATATATTTACATGAGTCAATACAAAATTTAAGACAAGGGGAATAATATAGAAGCTGAAATGAGAATGAAAGAATTTATATACCAAAAAGACAAAACATTGATGCATTACATATAACTAGATAACATTATAGGATACATTTAAGAGGATGGATTTAGGGGATGTAAGAGTATGGTTTACATACCTAGAAATTTATTTCATTGTACCATCTGCATCCTCATTTTTTTGTAATGCATCTATAATTGACTCATGTTCTTCCATCGAAAGTGTCCATAATTATTTATTAGAAGGGTTGCCTTGATATCTGACTAGTTTTATATTTGTTGCCACAACCAAATGTGAGTAGTGTAGGATTTTCTTATGTGTTTCATAATCTTCAAATGCAGGCAAACCATTCCTTCTTATTAGATATTTTCGTAGCCAAGTGCCAACAACAACCACATAACATGTTGGGTACTCCATGTTATCATCATCTACCCTAGGATGTAACAACTTTTGTTTTGTCTCAACACATCGAGCCAACTAATACTCTATTTCCTCTTCATTGCCCTCAGGTGCAACAACAACATACACATGTCCTACAAAAAAAAATGTAATTCAATAAAGTGTGACATGTATCTAAATCACATAAATTTGTGCATGCATACATATATAATTAATTATATATAGATGTACAAAAAATAACAATAAAAAAATATTGAAAATAAAAGTACCTTCTTGTACAAGGTCTGAAACACAATCATAGTCATCTGATGCAAACATTTGATTATCATCTTCAATTGTTGTGTTTCAAGTTGATCTTGTGTTTCTGTAGGTGTCAAGGATCTTTGTTTCCATTCTTCAACCCATTTTGTATTTTCACATGCTCCCCAATCACTTGTAATACAAAAATGACAAAAACATGCAAGCTCCCTAGTCCATATAGTCCATGTTCTTGCATTTGAACTCTTAAATGAATGCCATTTTGTTGATCTAGTTATTGTCTCACAATCAAGTCAAGTAGGAATATTCTCTTCTTCAACTAACCAAAAGAATCGTCGAATTGTAGAGTTCTCACTTGATCCCGTAGATAATTTTTCATTACACCAATCCACAATTGCACGTGCATCTCTAAATTTGGCTGCATCCTCAAATTTTAGTTGCTCTCTAGCAAGAGCTCTTTTCACACATGCTCCAGCTCCATCATGTTCTCCTTTACCATGTCCAGCTTCAAAAAAACTCCACATATGTTGGATATTGATTTCTTTGTGAGCCCTACATAGCCAATAAAACATTCTTACATTTTTTAATTGCCCTGTACAATTATCTGACCATATGAAATGTTGTGCCATCTGGATTCCTCTTTCTTTTAAACTTTCATAAAATTTTGTGAAACAATATTGTACAAACTCTGAAGAGTGTAACCGATTATCACTCAAATAGAAATGATACTCCCTTAAAAATTTTCTATTATCTTTTGTACTATCATTTGCATGTCTGTATACAATATGAACAAATATGGCCACTTGCACTGAATTATAACATTGAGATTGGATTTCCTCTTGTGGAGTAAGAGTATAGTTTTCTGCAAAGTCAACCACTGATATGATAGTTCCAATTAGAAATGTGTTTTTACATGAACGAAATTGTCCATCAAGCCACTGAGCATATTGGGAGTGTTTGACATAGTTGGATACAATATTATCCTTAAAATCTTTGATGAATGCATGCACACAAATTTTTTTCAGTGACTAACTCACAACGCTTTCCAATTTTTCCATCCTTTAAAGAATATTCAACATTCTTGAATCTTTTCACATCCACTAATTGTTGTCCAAATTCATGTGAAATATTTTCATGCATACATTCTCCTAATAGTGAAAAGTTGCCACATCTATTGCATTGTCTAGAAATACATGCTTTTGAATAAAATAAGTATCCAGTAGATGTTTCACAAAACAAACCTGCTACAAACTCCTTAATTGTTTGAGGTGGCATATTAATACCACATTCCTACATAATTTCGTCAGTATGCAAAGTAGAACGTATATATCGAAAAACATCATAATAATAACAAAATTGCACATGAGTTTTACAACAATAAGAGATTCATTGTTTATTAATTTTCACATACCAAGGTTTACATTTCTCGAAAGATCTTTGGCTTATGGTAATATTAAATGGTTCTAACACTAAATCATCTAAGAATTTTTTATATAATTCAGTTTGAGTTATGTCTAATAGATGTTTTGGATGAGGATCACGAATTTTAGACCCCACGCATAATTTTAAAACATCTCTAACATTAGATGATACCCTTGTATTATCATGCCAATATTTTTCAATTAAAGATTTGATTTCACTATTTAATTTCATGTCATACATTGGGAGTCTACCACTAAAACTCCAACATTGGTTAATTAGATCTTTTTCAATAGATTCTCTTCTCTTTGCTGCTCTTCTCAAAGTTTTAGGATTTATCTTTAGAATTTCACTTATCTTACTTATCATTCTTTTATTAGAAGATGATTTTTTGACTAAAGCAGTTGTTATAGTTCTTCGTGTTGCATTGCTATCTTTAGATCGACTCTTTTTACCAATAGAATCAATAGCAGTAGCAACACTAGATAAAACTTGTTTGATTGATTCATCTTTTTTTTAGGTTTTACAAAGATGCCTAACTTTTTCATTACTTTTCACAATTTCCACATCTTCATCAATTGCATCATAAGTTAACATTGAAATCCAAGACTTTTTCTATAATTTTTTTTTATATAATCTATTTGCATGAGTTCTCATTTGTCTCCAAGAAATCTTACCAGGAAGATTATCTAAGACATTTCTTTCAATCTCAAATAAAACATTTTCATTTTCACTCCTAAAAGGGATATCATTCTCATTCATATCATCAATAGGTGGGTTTGAAGACATACCTAGATTTGTTTCTATAGTCGTGTTTTCCATATCATTGAAAGTTGGCTTTGAAGACACACCTGGATTTGTTTCTATAGTTGTGTTTGCTATATCATTGAAAGTTGGCTCCAAAGACACACCTGCATTTGTTTCTATAGTCATGTTTTCCATATCATTGAAAGCTGGCTCTGAAGACATACCTGGATTTGTTTGTATAGTCACATTTTCCATATCTTCGAAAGTTGGGTTTGAAGACATACATGCATTTGTTTCTATAGACACATTTTCTTCCAAATTCACCATTTCCACATTTGCATCATCTACATTCATCCCATCATTTATAGTCTCTTGAATGTATTTCTCTTCAATACTCATGGAACTCGATGCTTCAATATTCTTCATCTCCTAAATCCTTGCTCTTCTATCTCTTTGCCTTTTTGCTTCCTTCTCTCTATTTGCTTCAATTTTTTTAGGTGTCATTGTACCCTCCTTTATTTTTTTCTTTGACGTTGATTTGATCCCAAGATTACCACACCCTCTTGATAAAATAACAATTGATACTTAATCCAATTTCATAATTGATGTACTTATTTGAAATTTTGAAGTAGAATTAGATGTAGATCCTTTGTTTCATAGATTTTGAAGTAAAAGGTAGATGTAAAAACAAAAACCTTCTTTCTTTATTCCTCTTGAAAATAGCTCATGCACCTGATTTCACTTCAGAATTGTTCATATGATTGACTCCTTTCAAAATCTGAATAGAATATGACCTACCAAGAGATTCCACAAAACACCTGTAGTAAAAAAATGCAGAAATTATCATTATTGCGCCGTACTGATCAGACTTGCAAGTTGCATGGATATAGTAATAGTATATTTTTCCCTAATATGAGAAATAATGGGTATAATAGAAATGGGTACCCGTTCTTAAAAACATAATGGGTACCCGTTATTCTATAAATAGGTACCCATTTTATAACGGGCACCTGTTATGTAACGCGTACCCGTTTTATAACGGGTACCCGTTCTTTAAAATTTCAAATCACCGACCGCCTTTTCCCTTCCCTTTGCTTGGGTTTTAGGCTTGGGATAGGCATGGTTGGCTGACCTTGAGCCTTGGACCTGCAAGTTTTTTTCTAAGTACAGAACAAGAAGAAACACTGAGTTTACCTATATGGTTGAGGACCTTTTTTCTGAATTTTTTTACGAAATGAAAACCCATTATAGATGACATTGTCTAGTTTTCAAATATGTAATTTTTTTTGTTATTGGACATGTTCTTCTATTTATTATTTAATTTATGAGCAAACTGGTCCAAAAACTTGAAATGATAGGTGTTTGTATTTTTTAATAACTTTTAATTTTTAAATTCTTTTAAAAAAAATTATGTCATCAATCTACACATCATTCTTTACATAATGAAGAAAAAAATAATTTTATGATTTTTTTGCTCAAATTATGTTGGTCGTACACAAGGGGTTTTCAAAAGTAGCACTTAGGCATAATAAAAAATTAATAAAAAAAAAATTATTTAGAAAAAAATTATAAAAAAATATGTTCATCAAACTTCACTATACTACACATCTTTTTCCAAAAGGATTTTTAAAAATAATTTTATTTAGGTCAAATTATGTTGGCCATACACGTGCATGGTATAGTTAAAAAAAGTGACTTTTAAATAGTGGTTTTTAGAAATGCCTATTGAAAATCAATTTGTATCATTTGGGTATTGAAAAAAATTACATATTTGGAAACTAGACTCCAAGTAATACATTTTGTATTTAGTGACGTTTTTAAATATTCCACCTTTAAGTGTTTCAAATTTTAAGGTCAAATTTGACAAATTCTGAAAATCAAGGAAAACACTTCCACTTTTTAGCCAAAAAGTGGACCCAACTTCTTGCACTGACCCTGTTGTAAAGGGCTTGTGATGTGCCACATGGAGAATCTCCACCATTGGATCATTGTATTATGTAAGTTTGTTATAGCATAGTTGGTGACACGTTTCATAGGGTTTTGAGCTTTGCACCAATTTGAGGTTGACATAGATCATGTGAAAAGCTTAAGGGAAGTATAAATAAGAGGTTTTGAATCAGAAGAAAGCAAGTGAAGAAGACTAGAAGGAAGTAGTAGCATAGAAGGTACGTTCAATAACTTGAGGAAGTGAGACTTAAGCATTAGAGTGTGGTAACTGGTAATACATGATGTGGGATACAATTTGAAGGTATCTAATAGTGCATGTAGCTAGGAGGTGTGGATATTAATTACTTCTATCAAGTGATGTTGTAGCCTTTTGAAAAGTATATGGTAATTAGATTAGAATTCACTAGGTGGTTACTAGTAATAGGTCTGAAACTGGTGTTTCAGAGAAAGTAGTATTTGTGTAGTTTTACATGATCTTATTGTAATCAAATGGTTGTAGCCTGCCATGTAAGAAGGCCCATCATAGCAAAATTTTATGTTAAGGATTTAGTTAATGGTAATTGAATAAACTATCTTTTAGTAATTATGTTATGTAAGTATTCTATTTCTTTGTGGTAACTTGTGGGTGTATTTACATTGTGGGCTACACAGTTTGATAGCCCTTCTTGGACCCTCCTATCATGACTACATCAACCATCCATTGTAGAAGATATCTCTCCTTTAAGTAATGAATCGAATGAAGATTTTATCTTTACAAAAGTACTATTATACTTAACTATGCATGCTTTAATCTTAAATAATATGTCAAATCTAACACCTTTAGCAATCACTATAACACCTCTCACCATCTTACATCTTACATAATAAAAGACAACCTTCAAACTCACATTAATCAACTTACTAACACATAACAAATTGCGTGCTAACCCAGGGATATGCAACACACCATTGATTCCTTTTACTCTACTATCGGGAAATATAATTTTGACTTTACCACAACCAATAAACTTTAAATGAGACTCATCACCCAAGTACACCTTATCTCCATCAAATACTTCATATTCTGAAAACCAATCTCTATTAGAGGTCATATGAAAAGATGCATCTAAGTCAATTAGCCATGCATTTTCATCTACATGCATTGCTAAAGTTGCAATGAAGGCATCACCATCCTCCTTTTCAGATTCAAAATTAGAGTCATATTGATTCTTCTTTTCCTCTTTAAATTCTTTCTAGAGATGACCAGGTTTTCCATAATTCCAACTAGACTTTCTAGGAGACTTTGATCTCCCCTTGAACTTGGATCTTGATTTGTCACAATATTTTTTGTTCATCTTGCCTCTTTATTTTAATCTTCCTTGAACATTTAGGGCCTCTTTGGCATTGATGGTAACCTTCCTCCTCATATCTTTAGAAAGCAAAGAACTAGACAACATCTTCAACTTTCAAGACAACTGAAGTACTCCCAATGGCCATGACGAGAGAATCCCACTGATCAAGCAAAGAATACAACAAGATTTGACATATTCTTCCTCATCCATCTTCACACCCATTAAAACTAATTGAGCCACCATGGTGTTGAAAGCATTTAGGTAGTCTATAATTTGTCCACCTTCCTCCATTTTTAAGGAATACAATTTCTTTTGCAAAAATAACTTGTCCACCAAAGATTTGGCTTGATAAATTTCACTAAGTTTCTGTAATAGTTTTTTCATAGTAGGTTCTTCATGGACATTGATTAAAATAGAGTTTGCAATATACAATCTAATCAAACCCTTCTATTTATCGTCCATAGTATCATATTGTGCAACCACAGTTGCATCTGCAAGGCTCTATACTTTCTCATCAACACCCCATAGATCTTGATTCACTCACAAATCCTCCATTTTCATTTTCCATAGCTCAAAACTACTGCAAGAAGATTTCTCCACTTCAATCCTCCCTAATGTGCTTGCCATCTAAAAATTCCTACAACAAGATCACAAAGTATACTTCTGCACAAGCTCCCACTCAAACTAGATTAGCTTTAAAAACCCAATAACCCAATAACTAGAAACAAAATTGGCCAGACTTTGATACCACTTGTAAGGAAGTAAGAGTAGTGAAACAACTTCCTACACTAACCTTGAGAGATAATGTACAAAAACTTTTCAAATCTGATCTAACATTTATAGAAATGATACACGAACACATATAAATCAACAATAAGAAATAAACACATAACACCAGATATATGTGGGGAAAACCCTTTTAGGAGAAAAACCACACACTCCAAAGCCTGCTCAATGTATTATCAAATCTAAAACAAGATTACAACACACTTGCAGAGTAAATTATTATAGCAATATCACCAGGAAATTAATCTTGGAAGAATTTCAGTAGCATTCTGGCAGCATTGTGCACTTGTAAACTTTCATAATAAATCTTCTTCCTCAAGCACCAATTTATAGACAAATGAACAAGCTAGAAACTATTTGTGGTTTTCTAAACCATGTACCAAAACCCCCTTTAGAGATTCCCACTAACAGACTAAAATTAACATATTCTCTTACACTCTTACAACTGTCATAACTGACCAATTTAATCCACCCAACATGGGTGCCCAACTTGTCATTATTCTCCATCTCAAAATGGGCACTTCATGACAAATAATAAAGTATGTCATAGCTGGTCAAGGTTCCAAAGTAATCCCCTCTATTCTTGGCTCTTAAACGTCATAAGAATTTGTCATAAGTTGCCAAAGGATTCCACAAAAGTAGGAGTCTCAAATTTGCTATAGATAGACAATTAAGTAACCTCTTACAATGTCATACAAAGTACCAACACTTCACAAAATATTCCACCTCAAAATTTCATGTTGGAGCACAATTTAATTAAAATAAAATATGATAATTGCAATAAGTTACAAGAAAATGTTAAATAATAAATAAATAAATAAACTTAGGAATTGTCAAGGTTGAGACCTTAATTCCCAACAATTATCAATATTTTATGGAAATATAGTTCTATTTCAATTAGAAATAAGTTTCATATTACTTTAATGATAAGTTTTATTATTTATTATTTATTATTCCTTATTCCATTATTATAATGCTATCAAGGAGTCTCATGTCGTGACCTAAATAAAAACTCGTTAATTTAAATTTGGCAACCATTTAAAAGTCAAATAATTAATATGTAATAATAACATAATATTAATATGGAGCAAAATAGAAAATTACATAATATTAATATTAATAAACATTATAGATATCTTTAGAATTATTTTATTTTACTTTAGAAATATTTTAATAAATTTTTGTTAGGAATTATTTATTTTATCTATATATGTAGACAAATTTGACTTTACTTTAATTTAATTAAAGAGCTATTTTATTTTTTAAATGATGAAATTTTAAAAAAGTTAAGCCAAAACAAATTATTTACTTTTATGAGTTATTTTATTTTCTATATAAATATCATTTTTAATATCTATCTAAAGTACTTAATAGATTCATAAAATTGGTAGATAAGAAAAGACAGACAATATTTATTTTAACATTTATCCAACAATTAAAACAAGTAAATAAAATAACTATTAAAATAAATAAAAACAACTCTTTAAATAAAAATAAAGTATACAATGTAAAATCAATAAAATAATTTTTAAGCCAATAAGGGTATGGTTTGGTGGTCAGGTCGCATGGCCACCAAGGTTCAAACCCCTACTGAGCCAAAGAGTTTGTAGGCCTTGTGCCTTCACTGGACTGACGTGCTTGCAAGATATGTGCCTTCGTTGGGTTGTCATGGTCACACGCTGTTGGCCTTCGTTGGGCCAACGAGCTCTCAGGTTTGAACTTGGCAATAATGCCTTGGGGACTGAGACCCCCTAGTTGTGGTCTTGGTGATAAAGTTGTGGGAAGAGATCACTGTAAGGGTCTCTTTGGGCTCGGACCAGGCTAAAAACTCGAGTTATTCTAACAAAAATAAAATAATTTTTAAAAATTAAATATATAAAATAAAATAGTTCTAAAGTAAAATAAAATAACTTTAAGTAAATAAAATAATTTTGATAGATGTATTGAAGATATCTAAACTAGTTTTAATAAGATATATGAAAATAATTTTGACAGCTATTAAATAAATTAAATATTGTTTAACTTTTTCTTTGATTTATTTATATATATATAGAGAGAGAGGGGGGGAGAGAGAGAGAGCTAACAAAAATGAATGTTTTGATATTTATATCAGGATTCAACTATGTAGTTTTTGAGTCAAACTTATTGACCCATATTTTGATGAGTAGTGATTCGCACGAACCCATCTCTCATGGGAATGAATGGTCCACTTAGCACTCATTTCATCTAGGTGACGCTCACAATGGTGAAGCATCGAGACTTCTTGGGAGGTCACCCATTCTAGTACTACTCTGACTCAAGCATGCTTAATAATGGAGTTTCCCCCAAGATCAAGCCCACTTAGCTTGAATCTTGATATAAATATCCTAATTTGACATGCCGCAGAAAAATACCTCCTACTTATCAAAAACAAATGTTATTTAAAGATAAGTGCCTCCTAATCTACTTAGCTTGAATCCTACTATAAATATCATATTTTGACACATCACGGAAAAACACCTCCTACTTATAAAAAATGAAGTTATCTAAAGATAAGTGCCTCCTAATCAATATCATTTAATATTTTCAAATAAATATATTTAGTATATGTGAACTAATTTTTTTAATTTATCTTTTTTTAATTTCTACTTGGAGGGTGATTGTACCAACTATATTAAAATAAAGCAAAGCATTGCAATTGCAGAGAAGAACAATTTTAGGTTTCATAAGTTGTTCATCTTGAAGATTTTTCGACGCGTAAGCTCTTCTTTTCTTAGTTTTGTTGTGGAAGTTGCCTTTCTATTACAATTGTAAATTTCTTTGTTTAGTAGCCTATATGTTGTTTTGCCTTAGCTTTTGCAAATTTTTTTTGATGGGGTTATAGTATGGATGATTGTTGGTGGAAGCAGGAAGTTGCCTCCTTACTGCTCGCTAGTTGTATTGCTCTGTACTATATTATTTTTCATTATTAAAACTTTCTTTAATAAAATTAAATATAAAAAATTAATATTTTTTTTATCATTATAACTTAGATATAAATATACAAGATTCGAGTCATAGGAAATATTATACTCTCAAGCTAAAAGCCAAGTTGATAAAATATTATAATAATGAGATAGCTTTCCTTTTATCTTTCTATTGTTTTCTTATTCTTTGAATTCATTGTTTTTAAATTTTAATATCCTTCAAAATACAAGCTAGATAAATAGTCTTGCTAATCATGTGGTTGTTGATTTATTGATAAGAATGCTTGATTTACAAAGAGTTCGCTAAAAATCAGGACTTTCAAGTACAAAAACCTGACATCATAAAGAATGAGACCAAGTGTGAGACCCAAATAAATTTAACTCACCCAATACTAAAAAAATGTCACAATATTTATCTTGCAAACCAAAAACAATAAATAAATATCTTTGAGAATTCTTCACTATTTTTGGAAGGCTTTCCTTTCCATGAAATAGGCTAGGTAGGTATTTTTTAAAAATAGAATTGCTTGCAACCTCAAACGACCGCATGTGCAACACACTAACATTCATTTGGGATTTTGTTAGCAGTTAAGTAATATAACAATGATATAATATTTCCCTTTTTAATGAGTGAAATGATGCGATGGAGCGTTCATTAGACGTGTCAAGAGAGTGCGGCGTACGATATATAATATATTCTATATCCTTGTGGAATAGGTATTATTGTTAGGGACAAGTGGATCGGCACATATCCATCTAGAAGTAGGTGATCTGCACGTATCCATCCAGAAGTAGGGACAAGTGGATATTATTATTTATAAGAAAATAAATATAGTTTATCTTTTAAAAAGGTAAAATAGAATGGTATTATGCTTTGAATCCACGTAATTGGGTAGAGTTTAGGAAACCAAGTATCAAGTAGTGTTATAAAGGAATTAGTAGTTCATACAATTATAAAGTTATACCAATAGACAAAAGACTAAACAACTAAAGTAACTAAGGTAATAAAACTTAAATTTGGAGGAGGGTCTTTATCATCTGGGTTGCCCCAACTTCCATCAAATAAGTCATTTCTATTATCAACCAACTTCCAACTAGTGAGAGCATTATATCCATTCTCTAGATCAAGAAGTTGTGAATTAAGCCTATCTAGAGGTTGGATATCATTCTATTCTATTGCGAAGAGATGACAAGATCCAAGTGAGGAAACTTCTCATGGCTATGTGGAGCTACCCACCCGTGTCACTGGGAAGACACATAAGAGTTTTGGCACATTTAAGGAGGTGATGACTAGCTAGTGTGCTTTTCCACGTATAAGAGAGAGGAGCATCTATGATGACTTTGAGAGTGACATTGAACGAAATGAAAGTGCTCATGATTTTGAGCATAATAGAGGGACTTGGCATGGGGCAATGAAGGTGGGGGAACCCAAGCCACAATACATGAGGCATTACCTCAGTGGTTCAATTTTTTGTAGATGTGCCACCTCTAGGGTTACTTTGTTGTCCCACACTTGAATCTATATAAATACATTAGAAATCACTAAGGATCTGGCTTTAGTTGCAAAATTTGTATCAACAGAATTATGAGAAAAAAATAGTTGCATTGCTATCTTTCCATATGATAAATAAAATTTCCATTTTGAAAGCATGCCAAAGTTTTAAACAATTTGAAACTATTGCCTTAGACAAACCCTTGGAATCAAGTTTTAAACAATTTGAACAAGTTCGAAGACAAATCAAGTAGCCATGTGAAATGACTAATTACGTCGAAAGTGTTCCCTTTAATGAGATGGAACGAGGTGCCTTTCAACATCAACATCTGACAACATCTTGGAATGTTGCAAGATGATGGAAATAAGTCTTGTTGTTGGTGACTAAAAGCTTCAAATCATCATCATTTGAAGACTTTTCTCCTCTTTCACGATGAGGAGGAGGGGGGCTTGGAGTTTAGTGCTTCAGCTTTGGAGCTTCTTCTCAGATCCCATTCTTAAAAGAATAATTTATGTGTAGAGGTTGTGGATTTCAAAACAATGATTAATGGCTTAGGGGGTAAGAAAAATGATAGGAGGCGGTGACATAGTCAATGATTCTGATGCAGTGAGGAGGGAATGGGTCAAACCTGTTGGTTCCCCAAAGTGCACCCCATTGATCTTTGTGTACTAACTCTCAGATTTAGAACTGACCAATAGGAAATGGGCCAACGAAGTAGGAAAAACTATTTGCTTGGCAATTTTCCTCCGTGCTTTAGGCTCTGTAAGGCCTAGGCGGGTTTCCCTTCAATAGACACTTAATAAAAAACCACAGACTTGTGAATAACCCAAGTGTCTATAAATAACAGATCTACTTTCACCATATGACCTAAGGAATGACAGATAACTGATCCTACTTTTTAATGCATATTCTATAGACCTAGACTGTCAAAATGAAAGTACTAGACGGTAACGAATAATTTAAACAGTGTAAAAAGCATATTCTTCCAATAGATTGATGATTTGGAAACTAGTACTATGAAGACCGATGCTTATCATTGGTCGAACAGAGTCACCTACTTATGTCTTTTCCTATGTACCTTTTGATCCTGGTGATTCTTTTAAACAACCAATATTTTAATATTGATGTCAACCACACAAAGCTCTCCTATGTAATCTTCATACTTAGTAATCCAACTATATCATAATGAACATCATTTAATTCTTAAAAAGAAATTTATCCTGTTACTTGAATAGATACTAATACAAGAAGCAAATTTATTACAACAAATGGGTAATTTAGGATAAAACATCCATTGGATGCTTTATTCAAATACTAGCTGTGATATATATGGGAGACAAAGATTACACAAAACAAAACCCTGTTGGTATTAATCAAACCAGAGGATACATGTTCTTGACAAAATTGACACAAGGATGTTCAATCCTAACTCCTATGATAGGAAATGAATACAACAAAGTCCCAGAATTTTCCAACAACAAAAACAACGAGCATCTTACCTTTTATAACATAAGGGAGAGCTCTTACAAACCACTGAGATTTTCCCCACAGTTACAACAACATTCAGTTATTCTAGAGAATGTGGATCAAATTAAAATTACTCAGACACTTTAAGATAACTGCTTTCTATTTCACTCGAATCTCTCAAGTGTAGGCAGTTGAACTACTCACATGACTCCCCATCTTTCAATTTGGGGCTGCCAAGCATCAGAACCACCAGAGTCGTTGAGGCATCCACCAGATGTTAAATCAAGAGGCAGTTATAACTCCCTTTTAGAGGAAGCTACCGCAGGCATCACCATTAACCAGGCATACAACTTCCTAGTTCTGTCAATAAACTCCCAATTCTTCATCACTAACTGGACCACCTGAACGTGATATTCTTTCACTGTCATAACTATCCCTTTAATGTGTGTCGTCTAGCCTAGAGAGGGGGAGAGAGCAAAGTGATGCCTCTTTGCCCGAGCACCTAACTTGAAGACTCAACAACAGTTGCTAGAGCTTCAACAAAACCTCCTTCTCCAACAAAATAACTCTGTGATTGGAGTCTCTAAGCAAACGCAACCCTCCCTCACTAGAACGGCACTATGAGTAGGAGAACTAATGGGAGTATGTTTCCTTCTACAGCTTCATACTCAATTTTTGAACCATCCATTCCTAGAAACATCCTTGTTGTTCTTAACTCTATATGAATAGAGTAATAGCCATGATAACAAAGAAGTGTTTCCTAGGAAAATGGAAAGCATACAAAACATAGCAGAAAGGGGAAAACTTTGCATTGTGTTCTCATAAAAGGATGATGTATAATATGCATATAAAAACTTCCATTTGTGAGGGGGAGAATGTGAGTTAGTCAAATACATGAAAACATAAACCCAAAACACCAATAGAATGTGAAAGCAAAGAGGAATCAAACCAAAATAAGTAGAAATACTTACAAACCCCTTTTACTTGCCATTTTCCATTGTTGCCTATCTTGCTTTGATCTTGATTTGAGAAGCCCTCAGAAGCTTTCTTGCTTGCTTGCTTGTTTGAAGATGACAAAGGAAGAATGGCCTTGAATACCTGTTTGTGTTGAATGTGATCTTCAACACACAAATATGGAGGACACTTGGAATAGAATGAATGAGAGAAATTTGAGTATAGTGATTGTGCAAAATGAAGTTCCTCTTCTAATGGCTTAGAAGAGGGTTCTATTTATAGATTTTCTAAAAATAGAATGGAGGGTGAGGATCAAAATATGAGATCAATGGCTAGGAATAAAAGTGAATCTTTTATTCCTAGTGGATTATGACAGTTGAATTAAGAATTCAATAGTGGAGGACAGTGGGTTATGACAATTGAATTAAGAATTCAATAGTGGAGAATAGTGGGGAACATTGAATTAAAATATTCAATGGGTGAAGGCTAGTGGGGAACATTGAATAAAATTCAATTGGTGAAGGCTAGTGGGGGAACATTGAATAGAATATTCAATTTGTGAAGGACAATTGATTTAAAGATTTATTTTGGAAAATGGAGGATATTAGCTAATTAAATATTAAGAATATTTAATTATATGTGCAAAATGGTGAGGTGGAAGAGATGAGGTGGATTTTAGGACTTGGGACATTAGAAGAAATTAGGGATTCTAATTGACAGAAGGAAATAAGAATTAAGATAAATATCAAAATATTTACTTAATTCAACCTGAGACAATTTTAGGTGTATACATTTTGCCCCTCTTTGAAGCAATGTGTTTTATCACGTTGTTTCAAAGAATAAATAGTCTGATAATGATACATGCCCCAATTTGCCCCTGGTACAGGTTATGATGATAGGATGCCCCCTCGGGAGATTGGACGGGGAGAAGGCGGAAGGCGTGAGATGGACAATCTCACGAAGAAGAAGGCGAAGAAATGGGTTTTTTCTCTCTGTTTTAAATGCGCAACAATAGGAGGTAAATGCGCAACCAGTCGATATGCATGCACAATACTAGTTAAGTTGGATGCGTAAATATAGAGTCTAGATGCGCAATACTGTCAAATGCGCAAGAAGTTAGTTCAAATGCACAAAAAGTCAGTGTATATGCGCAAATCTGGCTTTTTGTTTGTGTTTTCTCAGAATTTTGAAAATTTTGGACAGTTTTCAGGATTTTTCAGTGTTTTTGGTTTGAAAAAATTGATGTTTCTTGTGAGGTTGATATTCAATTATGGCAAAAGCACAGCAAACACATAAAAGTTTTCCATGATTTTTATCTTTTTATATATATATTTTTTAATGTTTTTGGACTATTTTGACTCAAAGACAAATACAACCTAGGCTGGATGTGACAATATTTGTTGAATTCTCTAGCTGTGCCACTCAAAGCATGTAGCTCCAGGATCTAGTGGCACTGGCTCCCCTCCACGACACTCACTTCTCATGCATACCAGATCCAGGTTTCCTTAGGCTCATACCCACACCGAGCCTTAGGATTGTCCCTGCTACCTCTACTAAGAGTCACTTGAATTGAGGCCGCTTCAAGGGCTCCGCCCTTTGCATCAACAAATAGGGGTTTTTGGCTTGCTATACAATTGGTTCTTAGATAGGGCAACCATTCGAGTGGTTACATATGCGGCGGCACTACTCTCCGCTATGGAGTCTCCCAGCCTCACAGGGTTGCGCCTATGAGGGTTTATGGGGAGGTTAGCCGTCGGTGTAACACAGCAGCACTCGTTGCTTGAGGTTTTCACCCCAAACACAATTTATTTTAAGTGGCTTAGTAGGGCTTGGCTTTAGCTTGTTACCACTCAGGGTCGTTCCCACTTGGACAAGCGTGCATCCAAGGGCAGGCCGCCCTAAAGGTTTGACAAAAAGAATGACAAGTCTGGCACTTTGATCACCCAGTTAAGGGGAGAGCATAAGCCTATTGTCATTCACAAGCACAGAGAACAATGGTAAATCCAACCTAGTTAAAATACAAAAACTAAATGGGCTTAGCTAATTTGTGCACTCACATGATAGTTAACTTGAAAAGTGATTAATCATAGCAATGTTCATTTCCTTTTTGTTAACTTTGAAAGTGATTAATCATAGCATTGTTCATTTCCCAGTTGTTAACTTTGAAAGTGATTAATCATAGCATTGTTCATTTTCCGTTTGTAAGATAGCAATGATCGAACTAAAGAAGATAGCAATATGCAGATCTTCCTAGTTTAGAAAACTATGTGAAGTTTGTATGAGATGCACTTGTTACTTTCCTAATTAGAGTTAGTTGCAAATTGTATGAACAATGGGTTACTCCTTCCTAATTAGAACTAGATGAGAATTGTATGCAAGTTGCATGAACAATTTGAGTTACTCCTTCCTAATTAGAACTAGATGAGAGTTGTATGCAAGGTTGCATGATAATGCCTAAATCAGTCATATTCAACACTTAGTGAAAGATGATTGTCTTCAGTGGACGTTTTTGCATCAAAGTGGATTAGTAGTCTCCTGATATCCACCTGTAGTCCACCAAAACAAAAATTAAATCAAGAATATTGTAAATCAAATGATTAGGGACGTTTGAAGTTGTCAAGGTAAATGAGAGGTTGGTCTGATTATACCTGATGAAATTGATCAAATAAGCTATAAATAACCTCACCACTGCGAAGTTTGTCAAATCAGCTTTCCAACGACTATAAATTTGTGAAAATCCGATACTCCTACAAAAAGTTATACCCAAGAGAAAAAAAAGGCCTATTCTGCTAAAAAAGAAAAAAAAGAACTCCCTCCTTTGGCTTTTTTTTTTTTGGTTTAATTTTTAATTTTTATCTTTATAGTTTTTTTTTTATTTTTTGATATTTTTGGTTTTTGTTTTTGTTTTTGGGTGTGTGTGTGTGTGCAGGGGGTGGTGGAGCTGGGTGGTGGTGGAGGGACCTAAGTTTATTTGTAATTCCAGATATTGGATTTCTTGATCAATATATTCTAGGTGGTTTGCCATGGACATAAGACTGGAAGAGCTTACTAGTTTGGAATGCACAGCAGTAAATGTGCCGTAACAGAGTGCAGATGTGTCCCAAGGCGAGACAAGTGTGCTTGGAAGAATGAGTTGAATGACTTGTCTTATGTGTTTGGTGTTTAAACTTGATTTGGCAATGATCACACATGTACAAACATGATTCACTCCCATAAGACACATAAGCAACCTTGAATGTTGAATTTGAAGAATATGCTGATTAGTAAACAAGTACACATGGAAGACACATCAACATGCCCTAATGTCTAGTTTGATGGGGTATGGCCAGTTGGGTTTGGTCCATGTTTAGACAAGGTTGACTAATGATTTGAAAGTGAAATCCTGTCACACAGCTGAGAGAAGGGGGTAACCCACCCTTCACCTTCACTTCCCAAAGGTAGAAAGTTCTTTGGGGCTTAGCCAAGAGTGACAAGATTCTGATTTCAAAGAGGTGTCTTTCGATTCAGCCTCGGATGAGGTCGTCCCTAGGGGTGATGAAATCCCCTAGCAGGCCTCCTAGGATAGGGTAAACAAAAGCGAATCAGGTGAGGTGTTTTTGATCTCCAAGATCACCTTGCGGTGCGAGGAGAGAGCATACACACACCCACTTGATTCACACTCGCAGTTGATTAATTATCCCTTAGAAAAATGAAATGTGATGAAGACATGTCAAGTAGTGATTCTTTTTAAATCCAAATTTCAAGATGTGATTGAAGACAAATTGTTCATTTTAAGCCCAATTTTGATATGTGATGAAGACAAATGTTTGTTTTATGAGCCCAAATTGAGGTGTGTTGTGCAATCAATGATTGAGAGATAAAGGATGAAAAAGAATGCACCTAATTAAATTGCTGTCCAAATTGATGTGTTTGTTGCTCCTGATGTTGCTTCAGTCTCGAATGATCACTTGCAAGTCACGAAACTGAAAACAGAGCAAGTAGACTTCCAAGAGGTTTGTAATGTGAAAATTGATAATCTGAGAAAAATTTGATGAAAAAAGAATTGATACAGGAAAACAAATTGCATGAACAGAAAATTCAAGAAATTCTATGCGATTTGAAAAAAAAATTCGCTGAAAACTGATCAAAATTACAAAAGATATGAGGGTTTGAAGTTTAAATGCAAGTTTGACTTTGACTGAAAAAAGGTGGGAAAATGGTACCGTCACTTGATGAAAACCTCACAACTACGAAGTGCTCAGAGTCCTCTTTCCGACGACTATTCGTTTGCAAAAATCCGCCTCCGTATGTGAAAGTTACAGAAAAAAGAAAAATACCCCCCTTTAGAGCTTGAAAATGAACTAGGGTAGGCTGACTGTTTGATTTGACCATTAATGGTTCAATTTGAGCGGTCACATGCTAGTGTTAGTGCCTAGCGGTTAGGGGTTTAGTTCGCGGTTAGAGGCGAAAAAGGCCCTTGGTCGCTGATATGACCAGGGGCTAGATCTTGGCAAAAAAAAAAAAAAAGGATATATGAAAGGGGCCCGCGGTTAGGGTTTTGTTATAAGGTTTGGTTAGGGTCTGCGGGGCTGGGTGGGCGGTGAGTGAAGCAGGCAGCAGCGACGGTGGCGTCGCAGGGAGGAGCTACGGGGGGGTGGAGATCTAAGGGAGCGGTGGGCGGGGAGTGGTGGCGGGGTTGGTGAAGCAGATGGGAGGGAGGTCGGCCGGGGGGGGTGCTGCGGGGAGCGGCAGGGAAGAGAGTGACTGTGGGAGGTATAAGGGTTGCGAGTGTTCGAAGCGGGGAAGTGGTGACTGGTGGTTGGGCGTGGTGTCGACCGGAGGTGGCGGGTTTGTGCCAGCGGCGGTGGCTGAAGCAGTTGTCGGGGTTGCACAAAAAACTTGTAAAACAGACAAACATTAACCCTGCACCAGAAATTTTCTGCAACACAAAAAACCAGTGATCAGTGCGCAGGGGCCGTGGGTTCCGTACGGTACGGATCCGTACGGTACGACCTGTGGCCCTAAAAAATTTTCAAAAAATATAGTGAACTTTATAGTCAAAATTCATGGAATCGACGTCTTGATCGTGATAATGAGGTTAGTTTTCACCCAGGACGCAACCTGCAACAGTTCACTTCCAAAACTTGACAAAAATTGTTAGAAAATGAAGATTTTAACAAGAAACCTTCACAAAACGATGAGTAGATTCGAGATGGTGGATGCCAAAATGTGAGGTGGAGAATGTGAGTTAGTCAAATACATGAAAACATAAACCCAAAACACCAATAGAATGTGAAAGCAAAGAGGAATCAAACCAAAATAAGTAGAAATACTTACAAACCCCTTTTACCTGTCGTTTTCCATTGTTGCCTATCTTGCTTTGATCTTGATTTGAGAAGCCCTCAGAAGCTTTCTTGCTTGCTTGCTTGTTTGAAGATGACAAAGGAAGAATGACCTTGAATACCTATTTGTGTCGAATGTGATCTTCAACACACAAATATGGAGGACACTTGGAATAGAATGAATGAGAGAAATTTGAGTATAGTGATTGTGCAAAATGAAGTTCCTCTTCTAATGGCTTAGAAGAGTGTTCTATTTATAGATTTTCTAAAAATAGAATGGAGGGTGAGGATCAAAAGATGATATCAATGGCTAGGAATAAAAGTGAATCTTTTATTCCTAGTGGATTATGACAATTGAATTAAGAATTCAATAGTGGAGGACAGTGGGTTATGACAATTGAATTAAGAATTCAATAGTGGAGGATAGTGGGGAACATTGAATAAAAATATTCAATGGGTGAAGGCTAGTGGGGAACATTGAATAAAATATTCAATGGGTGAAGGCTAGTGGGGAACATTGAATAAAATATTCAATTGGTGAAGGCTAGTGGGGAACATTGAATAGAATATTCAATTTGTGAAGGATAATTGATTTAAAGATTTATTTTGGAAAATGGAGGATATTAGCTAATTAAATATTAAGAATATTTAATTATATGTGCAACATGGTGAGGTGGAAGAGATGAGGTGGATTTTAGGACTTGGGACATTAGAAGAAATTAGGGATTCTAATTGATAGAAGGAAATAAGAATTAAGATAAATATCAAAATATTTATTTAATTCAACTTGACCCAATTTTAGGTGTATACACCATTTATAGCAAAAAGAATAGAGATCTCTATGCCTAAGTAGTATTCTTCTTTAATATTTTAATCAATTAAGTTCAACTACTTGTACCCTTGATGTACTTAATCCTCATCTAGATCCCTGGATATCATACCTTGTTCCAAAAGTAGAAAGAGAAGTGCAGTTGTTTCAGCATCAACCACAAACTATCTGCATTCAAAATCTTCACACACGCCACCCGTCAAATCAATCCATCAACAGTTGGATTGAAAACACTGAAGCTTCAGAAAATAGTGTACTTAAGAATCGCATCACATATCTATGTACCCAAGCTGTAAATTCTTCCTTTGATGGCCATCTATGACCCAACACCTTTTCAACTCTACTCATGTGGGCGGAGAATCTAGCATCCAAAAAAACCTTTGTTTCCTTAACAAAATTGCTAAGGCCAACTTCCAAATTTAATATTTTATCCAACTCCATATTACACCTCATCAGTTCAATCTTTATGTCAGATGCGATTGATCTGACAACTCTAGGTACAATATCATCAAAATCCTTCCTCCATTTTGCTAATACCTTTTCAGGTCCATCATTACTGTATACTTATGGTAGGGAACAGTCCTCAAGGGACAAAATATTTTAATTTTCCTCTCAGTGTCATCCAATTTTCTCTGGAAATTAGACACTTCGTTCAGAAGACCCATGACCTGGTAAGTACCTACTAACCCACTAGGAATGTTAGACTTCAAAAAAATGTGACTATGGATATGAGTCATCAAATCCACTCGAGGAAACCATGCGCCTAAGATGTCTTTCAATGCTGAATCACTTGTCATGTATTCATTCAGTGCTTTCTTCAAATTATTGTGGCATACCCCCACATCATCCACCTTCTTCAAAACTTTACTCATTTGATAATCGAGGAGCCCCTTAATCAATGCTATCTGATCATTCTTGTACTTCTCCCTTAACAAACCTTCTCTGCTACTTCTATCTTCTAGCTTATCATGTGACTCAGTGGCAATTGTCGGATCACTACTTTGTCCAACCGGAATAAACTTTGATTATTATATTTCAATCCTTGTGTACCAAAATACATTATTAGATTATGGATGATGATATTCAAAGGATATTTGTTAAGGGTTTGTTGCCTACTATTTAGAAAAATGTGTATCTTAATACTTATGCTTCATTTATGGATTTATGTGCTAATGTGAGGAATGTGATATTAAATCTATTAGAGGAAAATCCACTGAAACACATGGATCTTCTAATGCTTCATCTACATCTTCCTACCCTTCTAATTTGTGAAAGAAAAATAGTTTCCAAAAGGGTATAGATAAACAAGAGAAAAATGTGTGCATGCCAATAAATTTTTGTATAATCATCATATTCATTAGCAAGGTTATGCACATTTAGGGGTTTTGTTAAAAATGACATGGTATTATGATTGAGAGTGTGGCATGTATCATTTTTCCTTTACAAATGGTTCCAAAGGAAGTGCAATTTTATGTCATGTTATCTCTTCTTTGGATAGATTTTCTATTTTACTTTGTAGACCTTGATAGAGCAATGTAAAGCAATACCATCTATGTTGAATCAATGAATCAAATATGTTCATGATGGTAAAGTGGTTAAAATTGATAGAGATCCATATGATCCTATATTAGAATTAAGTCATATTACTTTAGATACATATGTGAAAACACCAAAGAAACCTCCAAATGAGAAAATATATATTATCCATGATTTCTATCAAATGATATAAAGAAGAATAACTTGATGGGAAAATATATAATTTACGAGGCCACATGAAACCACAAGGTAAAAATGAATTTTACTTGCCTTCATACAATAAATCACTTAATCAAGATACAAGGACTAAGGCACCTCAACTAGCACATCCTACAACACATATGTATAAGGGTTTGATATATGCATGCTTATAAATGATCCACATGAGGAACCAATTACACATGAACTAGGCAAGAGGAAAAACATAAATTAGTGTGAATAATACATCTAAGGTTGTTTCATATTCAAAGGGTCCTTTAGCTACTTGGACACCAAATACAGATTCAAGAAATTAACAAGTACATAGTCTACAGACATAAGTGTCTTCACAAAAACATGAATACTGGTAGAGGAAATAATATTGATTTGGTGCCTCTTTCACATGCATTTGTTAAGAAATCTAAATTTCACAATGATGAGGATCACATGATACAATGTACTATACAACATACACAAAATACACACCATACCTAACATACACAACACACACAACATTTATGTGATATACATAATACACAAGATACACATCTTATATATGATATATAGTTTCATGATCAGGTGGAGGATGATATTTTTGATGATGATTCTTCCCACATTATTGGATGATACCTTGAGCTTTGTGCCTTACTTTACTTATTTTTTCTTTATATAACTATTGTATTGTTTTCATGTTCCTAGTTAGCATGTGGATGATGCAAAGACACCTTTATCTATTCATGTTGACACAAGTGACTTTGAACATGTGTTGTGTGGTTCATGTCACTTCTTTATAGTGTTTTTTATGCATTTTTATTTCATGTTGTTTCTTATGGATTTGGGATGATGCAAAGTTATGGATTGATTAGAAACCACTCTCATCATGTTAACCAAAAAAATAGCTTGTTTTGCTTTGTATTTTGACTTTGACCTTTTTATTCAGTCATGTATGTCATGTCTTAGATTATGTATTTTCTTCTTATTTCAACTTCTATTTTATGTCCTATGTCTTGTTACATGTCTCTCATGTGTTGTGTTGTGTTTTTCCACTTAGGGGGTTTTCTTTTATGTCACTTATCTTTATTATCTTACACTTATATGTTATTATCTTATGTTTATCATGTTACATTCTCTTATCTTATGATGCTTACATGATGATACCATAAGATGATTAAATGTTTACAATATTATCTCATAATTTTTATCACACTTATCTTATGCTACACTTTATATGTCATTTCTATATGATCCAGCATCCTTACATTTTAGTTGACACATGCATATGCTTCATCATTCTTAGATTTATCTATATTTGTTCATTGTCCACATCATTGGGGCAACATTGAGGGGCATCGTATTTCCCCTTCTTATAGATGTTTATCACGATTAAATCTTAGACTTATCCATGCTTACATGTTCCATATCCAATGCTTGGATATTATCACTTGTTTATTATCCTCAACATTGGGGGCATCTTGTTTCACACATTAATATCTTAACATTATTACATCATTATTGAGCTTAAATGCATATATCTTTCACATATTATTTTTTACATGATTTTTATGTGAACTGTGTTGGAATAAGGTGCCATTAACCTTGTAAATTCCAATATTGTATTTTATTCTATTTATTATTTGTAATTAGCCATAAGGGAATGAGGTAGTCTCATTGACAGTGGTAATTTTGGAGTTACTGGCGGCAGTTACATAGTGACATTTACGGTTGGCAAATGTAAAACCTCATAGTAAATGAGGATAGGCGTGCTCCCTTGAGTAATATACTATTTTTGGCATGTATGACAACTGTCATAATGTTTGGTGAGTGAATCTATGACAGCTGCAAGTTGTCATAAGATTATGTGATTCTATGATGCATATGACAGATATGTTAGTTGTATATTTGCTATATTTAGCCCAAGATTCCTATCTTGGAAAGATACTCTTTTATGGAATCTATGATGGTTATGACGCGTAATAAGATGTTGTAAGAGGCCAGATTTAGTCTTGGGCCTCCAACCTTTGCATGGCTATTTTTGGACAAGTGTAAGATGCTTGTAAGATGGTAATTAATGTTTACAGGTTGGAGAATCTTAGGAGAGAGAAGGTGAACGCCTAATATGAGTTAGAAAATGTTTCTATAAGTATTTTCCATGTATTAGTTGCTGTAATACAGATTTTAGGTACTTGGGTGCTACCGAAATGCTGTTAGATTGAAGACTGGTGGAGAGAGTTGAAGTGTTGTTGTATTGTAAATCATTTTCAGATTAATACAAACATTGGGCATCTTTCCTGTGTGGATTTTTTTACCTGAAAGGGTTTTCTCCACGTTAAACATTGTGTTATGTGTTCATATGTCTGATTTTACATTTCTGGGAAGCATAGTTTTGTTTCTATGTTACAATCTACATTAATAACACACAGTTAAAGATTGCAGAAATATATATTGAATCAGATTTCCATTGAAGTAGTGTTGCTTTCATTTCTAACATTTGGTATCAGAGCCTAGCCAGCTTTGACTCTTGGGTGGTAGTGTGGAAGTTGTAGCTATAGTGGGAGATTTGGTTGTGTTTGTTTTGCAGATCTTGTGTTGTTATTATGGCTGCATCCACCGTTGCATCAACCTATCGATTGGACATTGAGAAGTTCAATAGAACAGGGTATGAGTTGTGGAAGCTAAAAATAGAAGATTTGTTGGAAGAAAGAAACCAATGGTTGGTTGTTCAAAAAGAGAAGAAACTCGATGATGTCTCTCAAGATGAGTGGGATAGACTAGATAAGAAGGCACGGGGAACCATCCAGTTGTCTTTTAGACTCTGTCCTATTGAATGTTGCAAAGGAAGAGACTACATACAAGTTGTGGAAATGGTTGGGTGAGATCTATCAAGCCAAGAGTACGGTAAATAAAATTTATTTAAAAAGAAAATTATTTTCCATGAAAATGCGAGAAGGTGAATCAATTGTAGAACATTTAAATTCTTTTAATTTGTTAGTGAGTCAGCTTGATTCAGTAGATGTTGAGGTTAGTGAGGAAGATAAATGTATCTTACTTCTTTGTTCTTTACCCGAGTCTTGGGAGAATGTTATCCTTGCTATCACTTCTAACCTTGTGGATCCAAAGTTGGATGCTCTTGTTTCAGTGCTACTATCACAGGAATTGAAGAAGAAGAGTTCAGATAGTTCAGGGGATGTTCTCAGTGTCAGGGGAAGGTCTAAGGAAAGGGGACCTAAAGGAGATCAGAAAGGGGCTAAGGACAAGTCCAAGGGCCGGTCTAAGACTCATGGTAAAAAGAATAGAGTTAAGTGTTGGAACTGCGATAAAATGGGACATGTGAAGGAGTGCAGAAACCCCAAGAAATAGTGGGAGAGTGCTTTAGATAAGTCCTCGAATGCAAGTGAAGAAGTTTTACTTTCTGCATGTAATGTTGTTTCTGATGAAAATTGGTTGGTTGACTCAGGATGCTCATTTCATATGACCCCGCATAAGGAATGGTTCTCCACATATGAAGAATATGATGAGGTAATATCTACCTTGGTGACAACTCTACATATCTGATTGTCGGGAAATGAAAGGTATTGTTGTGTTTCAATGATGGGAGGATTAAAACCCTCCCTAGTGTTTTGCATGTTCCTAGATTAGCTAGAAATCTAATTTCAGTTTCAAAGTTGAATGATTTGGGAATGCATGTGACATTTGACAAGCATGGCTACAGATTGGCGAGAGGGAACTTGGTGGTAGCAAAGGGGAAGAGATTTAGGAACTTGTTTAAGATTGAAGCCACTACAGTTTGTAATGCCTCCTATGTATCTGAGGCCACTATTGAAAATACATGTATGTTGTGGCACCGCAGATTGGGCCACACAAGCAATAATGTATTAAAAACTATTAAGAATAAAAATTTGTTGGATGGTTTCTCCTATTCTGACGAGCACTTTGATTTCTGTGAGCATTGTGTGTTTGGTAAACAAAATGGAAAATCATTTCCTTTAGAAAGCAATAGAGCAAAAGAGAAGTTAGAAATTATTCATACGGATGTGTTTGGACCTGTGGATAATGCATCTATCAGAAAATATCATTATTTTGTAACCTTCATTGATGATGTATCCAAATTTACATGGATTTATTTTATGAAGCATAAATCTGAAGTTTTCACTAAGTTTAAGGAATTCAAAGTCTTAGTAGAGAACCAATCAGACTTAAGGATAAAAATATTAAGATCTGACAATGGAGGGAAATATTGCTCTAAGGAATTTGATGAGTTTTGCAAGCATGCAGGTATAATCAGACAAAAGACAACTCCGTATACACCACAGCAGAATGGTGTTGCAGAAAGGATGAACTGAACAATTATGGAAAGGGCCAGAAGTATGCTTAGTGATGCATAGTTGGATAAATGTTTTTGGGCAGAGGCTGTGTGTACTACTTGCTACGTGATAAAAAGATCTCCTTGTAAGGCTCTTGATTCGACACCTTATGAAGTGTGGACAGGTAAGAAACCTTCTATTTCACATTTAAGGGTTTTTGGCTATGAGGCTTTTGTTCATGTGCCTAAGAAAAAGTGATCTAAATTGAATCCAAAGGCTGAAAAATGTACATTCATTGGATATGGTGATAATGTAAAAGGTTATAAGCTTTGGAATCCACTAACCCGCAAGATTATCTTTTCTAGAGATGTAATTTTCAAGGAACTTAGAGCTATTTCTGAACTTGAGTAGCCAAAAGAAAAAGAAGAAAAGGTAAAGAAGGTGCACTTTGAGTTAGAGTAGCAAGATGCACCTCAAGAAGAACAGAATGATGGATTGGGGAGTGAAGAAGAAGAAGAAGATTTGAGTAGTTTTGATGAAGATGAATCTGTTGTGACAGAAGAAGTCGATATAGATGATCATGCAGAAGAACGAGTATAGTCTCTTACTCCACCCTTGAGGAGATCCACAAGATAACGAAATCCAGTTGACAGGTATAGCCCACTAGATTTCCATTGTGTATATGCTTTATTGAGTACTAACGATGAACCTAGATCCTACAGGGAAGCTATTTCTGTAGATGATAGTGAGTCTTGACAACTAGCCATGCAGGAGGAGATGATGACTTTAGACTCTTGTAATACTTGGGATCTTGTTCGTTTGCCCAAAGGAAGAAAGGCCATAGGTTGTAAGTGGGTCTTTAAGAAAAGTTTGTAGTAGATGGTTCATTGGAGAAGTACAAGGCTAGATTGGTAGCCAAGGGCTACTCCCAGAGAGAGGGAGTTGATTTTGGTGAGATATTCTCTCCTGTTGTTAAATTGACTCCTATTAGAATTCTCTTATCCATTGCTGCAACTTATGACTGGGAAATTAAGCAAATAGATGTTAAGATTGCGTTCTTGCATGGAGATCTTGAAGAAGAAATTTATAGCAGGCATGAGTTTTCCATAGTCCATGAAATAATTGTGATAGTGCTTCTGGATTCAACTGTGTATGTTTTTGCTTCAACGTTTCAAATCACACTCAGTGATCCATAATCATCCTCTTCCTGATGATGGATCACTGAGTGTGATCCAAAACGTTGAAGCAAAAACATACACAGTTTAATCCAGAAGCACTATCACAAGAAATTTATATGCAACAGTCTATAGGTTTTGAGGTAAAAGGAAAATAACATTGGGTTTGCAAGTTAAAGAGGTCTCTTTATGGTCTAAAACAGTCCCCCAGAATGTGGTATCAAAAGTTTGATTCATTTGTTTTGAAATTGGGTTTTGTTAGAAGCGAGGAGGATCATTGTGTTTACATTCATTGTGTTGATGATTCTATACTGGTTATTTCTTTGTATGTTGATGACATGTTATTTTTCAGCAATACTAAGGGTATGGTCAGTGAGCTTAAAGCCCAACTTTCAGGTGCATTTGAAATGAAAGATCTTGGTGCTGCAAGGTATATTTTGGGAATGGAGATTAGGAGGGACGGAGTTAACATAAAGCTTTGGTTGTCACAAAGTATGTGAATACTATTGTGTAGAGGTTTAGTTTGTAGGACTGTAACCTAGTTAGAGTTCCTTTACCCATTGGTACTAAGATTTCATTAGATATGTGTCTAAAGTCTAAAGATGATCTTGAGGATATGTCTAATGTGCCATATTCTAGTGATGTAGGGAGTTTGATGTATGCAATGGTTTGCACTAGACTAGATATTGCCCAAGCAGTGGGAGTTTTGAGCAGATTTATGTCTAACCCTGGTAGACAACATTGGAACTATGCAAAGAGAGTGTTTAAATATCTTACAGGTACTCCTAATCATTTTTTGGTTTATTATGGTACTAATGGTGCTGATAAATCTTTGGACATATAGGGTTTTGTTGATGCAGATTAGGCAGGTGACTTGGATAGTTGAAGGTCCACTAGTTGCTATGTGTTTACTCTATTTGGAGGTGCAGTGAGTTGGATGAGTAAGAGGCAGCCCACAGTTGCTTTGTCCACTACAAAAGCAGAGTATATGGCTGCTACTCATGTCTCTAAGGAGGCAGTTTGGTTGAGGAGACTGTGTATAGGTATTGGTTTTGATTACAGGATCATTCAGATTGGTTGTGATAGCCAGAGTGCTATCTGTTTAGCCAAGAATCCCATGTATCATGCTCGGACTAAGCATGTTGATGTTCAGTATCACTTTGTTCGAGAGTTGGTTGCAAATGGAGAGATTGAGCTAAAGAAGATAGACACTCAGGAGAATGTTGCAGATTCATTGACTAAGCCTGTGAGCACAGAGAAGTTTGTGTGGTGCAGAGAGGCCATGGGCCTTGTTTCTAGTGCTTGATTATTTTTCATTAGTTTTCTTATGGGTTGTTTTATAATGTATAATGTCAAGTGGGAGAATGTTGGAATAAGGTGCCATTAACCTTGTAAATTCCAATATTGTATTTTATTCCATTTATTATTTGTTATTTGTAATTACCCATAAGGGAATGAGTTAGTCTCATTGACAATTGTAATTTCAGAGTTACCGACAGTAGTTATGGAGTGACATTTATGGTTGGAAAATGTAAAAACTCTTAGTAAATGAGGATAGGCGTGCTCCCTTGAGGAATATACTATTTTTGGCATGTATGCTAACTATCATAATGTTTGGTGAGTGAATATATGACAGCTGCAAGTTGTCATAAGATTTTGTGATTCTATGACACATATGACAGATATGTTAGTTGTATATTTGCTATATTTAGCCCAAGGTTCCTATCTTGGAAATATACTCTTTTGTGGAATCTATGACAGTTATGACGCATCATAAGATGTTGTAAGAGGCCAGATTTAGTCTTGGGCCTCCAACCTTTGCATAGCTATTTTTGGACAAGTGTAAGATGCTTGTAAGATGGTAATTAATGTTTACAAGTTGGAGAATCTTAGGAGAGAGAAGGTGAACGCCTAAGATGAGTTAGAAAATGTTTCTATAAGTATTTTCCACGTATTAGTTGTTGCAATACATATTTTAGGTACTTGAGTGCTGCTGGAATGCTGTCAGATTGAAGACTGGTGGAGAGAATTGAAGTGTTGTTGTATTGTAAATCATTTTTAGATTACTACAAACATTGGGCCTCTTTCCTGTGTGGAGTTTTTTACCCGAAAGGGTTTTCTCCACATTAAACATTGTGTTATGTGTTCATATTTCTGATTTTACATTTCTGTGAAGCATACTTTTGTTTTTGTGTTACAATCTCCATTAATAACACATAGTTAAAGATTGCAGAAATATATATTGAATCAGATTTCCATTGAAGTAGTGTTGCTTTCATTTCTAACAAATTGTTCATACATTTTACATACCATTTTCCTCCTCTCCTTCAATTCCTTACATCCTTTGTATGCAACCAATTCGAGGGGGCATAAACTATCATTTATGTTCCTTGATGATTATGATTAGAATCCTTATGATGTTTACAACTTCATTCCATTACAACTATATTCTCTTTATGGATCTATAGACATTCGAAAATGGCACAACCCATGCTACCATCCTCTGACACGCTTGCACTAATTTATCCCCTTCCATAATTAATTAGAATCAATTTATTTAATTAATTTAACTATTCCCCATAGTCAGTTGTTCATAATTAATTAAATAAATGCCATAATTTATTTAATTGGTTATTCCATCCTCTACCACTAACTTAAATTAATTAAATAAAATACATATATCCACCTAGCCTATGACTAAACCTAGGCTAATTAAATAAATATCATTTATTTAATAAGCTACCATACCCTATCTAGCCCCTAGAGCCAAATTAATTAAGTAAACCCTTACTCATTTAATTTATATCACTAATTAAATCATCTCCTAATTTCCAACAACCGTATTAATTAAGATAATCACTTAATTAATTAGCCTAACCCCCCATTATCACATCTCCCTACACTTGATTAAAAAATTAACATATTTTAATTAAGGGGAGTCACATGTGTCTCCACCTCACATTTCCTCATTCATTCAAGAGCATTATTTAAATAATAAAGCTCACACATGTCTCCACCTCACCTTTCCAAATCCATGCATGCATTAATTCTCATCCCATTCATCCATAAAACTCATTTTTTAATACACCCTCTCCCACACAAATGAATTTTTAATTCATTCATAAGTCATAATCCTAATTAATGCAAAGCCTTCCCAAGGTGGAATTTAAAATTCCAAAATATTATGAGCCCTCCAATTTTGATGATGCAACCCTAGCCCTTGATTTCACTATGAAATCTCCACCATTGGTCTCCACTTCAAACCTCCACCATTGATAAAAAAATCCTCCAAAATGCTATAAATACAATCCATCTCCAAGCATTTTGATAACAAGTCTTCAATCATCCAATTTATGCCAAAATATTAGCCAAAATCCTCTCATCTCATAGCTAAATCCTTCCCTTCACTTGTGCTGGTTAGAATAGAGCAATCCACATTCATTTTGCATTGGATACAGCTAGGAATTGCTTTTGGGTGCATGCCTTCCTCCATATTATCAAGGAGAATGGATTGTGTGAAGATTTGAGGTATAATTGTTGTTTTTATGCTTCCTTTATGTTTTATTTTCTTTGAACATTTCCATCATCTTCATTTGGCATGCTCGGTGGGACCCCAGGTTCCTAGAACTAACAAAAATCTTGCAAGTTTTCTGATTTTTGTCATACAAGTCATATCAATGCTTCGGGTTGTGGATTGGCGCTTCCAGGAGCCAAAATAATGCTTAGGGTTCTTCTGTTAGCACTTTTGATTGTCTTTAACATCTATTTTGTAGGTCCTTTTAGCACCTACAACATCTCTATGAACACTCAGGGTCTGCATAGTAGTGTTTACGTCATCTATCTTAGCACTAATGTTCTCTGTTTCAATGCCTCTATTACTCGCAATGGCACCTTCATCATTTGAAATAACACTTTCATTTTGATACTAATTGTTGAAACTTGCCTTTCTTTGTTGGTTGATAGTCATTCTTTGCAACTCTTTTGACACATTTTCTAAAGGTCTAACATCTTTTCTCGTAGGATATTAGGGTTTCCATTTAGTCTAGTGATTAACTTTGAAATAGCTTCTAGTTTGTGATTATTTTGGCACCCCTAACACTTTGTTTCACCTTGAAAATGATCATATTTTGCTGGGTGGCTAACCTTGTTTGCAAGAGATAGGCTGACCTGTCTATTTCATCATAAGACTAACATTTTTGCAGAATCCTTTGATATCTGTGTCAGAACAATGCCTCTGCATTTGGATTTAGTGCCTCCAAGGTTTGTTTTAGTGTCTTTAGCTTTTGGGTCAACGCTTCCAGCTAAAGGTAACAAAGGTATAATATTGTTTAAAGTCTCTGTTTTAGCACATTTGGTTCCTATATTAGCGCATTTGGTCCCTGTTTTAATGCACTATGTCTCTAGTTTAGTGCTTTTGTTATCTATTGTAGCGCATATGTTAGGATTTTTAGTGCTTTAGTTTATTGTCTTAGTGCCTACGGTTACTATTTTAGCACTTTGGGTGGTTCTATTAGCGCTTCTGTAAGCTCTGTCAGCGCCTCATTTTCTCTGTTAGCGCCTTTGTTAGGACAGAGTAGAATTTGATGTTTTTGATGACTAATCTATTCTTTTGTAGTTGCCTAATGTTGATCAAAGCCATCTAAACAAACTACTAACATTTTGTGGTGCAGCCCCGCTATCAAAGTTTTCTTTTACCTACTAATCTTAGTTGCACATTAATTAAAGTAGGAGGAAAAGAATCTTGTTTGACATGTTTTGATTTTCCTTTGGACATATGCTCTTCCCTCGCACCCTTGGGTGATCTTGGGGATCAAAAATCCTTGTGCAAATCCTTTGTTGTCTTTATCCTCAAGGAGTACTACTTCATGTATGCTCTCCCCTTGCGCTTTGTGCGATCTTGGGGATCAAAAGTGAGTAGTATCTTCTTCCTCAAGGGGGCCTGCATTGGATTTCATCACCAAGGAGATGACCACAACCATGTGTTCTGGTGTGGGATATAAACGTTGTGAGAATTGAAAGACCTACTTCAAAGGAAGGACCCCCTCCACCTAAGCAAAAACCCTAAGAACCTCGGTCCATCGAGACTTGTCTTGGTTGGCTCTTGGTTGGATGATTGGGACACCCCATTCACAGGTCATCCCTTGTACCTTGTGTATACTGGGACACCCATTAGAAACCTTTGAAGCCTAGCTAAGACCTTCAGCCATTATATCTTGTGGTGCATCGCTGCAACAGAGGGAGAAGAGCTCTTACTATTACCTCCATTGGTTGAATAGAATAAATCTTGGGCAAGACTTTAGTCTCCATGGTAAGGGGTGTAAGGTGGTCCATGACCTTGCATTCCTTATCTATTCAAGCAATGGTAGATGGTATTAAGGGGATGGAAATCACCATTATCTAAAAGTGGAGATTTAAGTCGCACCTGAGTGAGTCCATGGGATATGACACTCCTACTTGAATAAATTTAGGTTGTTCATGTGCTTGATGTGTTTTCTTTGTTCAAAACCTATATAAGCCATTATTAGCCATGAAGTGATTTGTACCCAATACCTTGTTGAGTCAAAATAGCCATTGTGTCTTTTTGTTTACAAAGTCTCTTGCCAAGAAAATCCATCAACCTAAAGACATCATTCAAACTCACCAAATAAACAACTTTTAGCACTTTAGTCAAGCCTGTCAGTGCCTCTGATCTCTGTCTCAGTGCCTTTGGACACTATTTTAGTGCCCTTGGTCTCTGTCTCAGTGCTTCTGGGCTCTGTTTCAATGCCTCTGGACTCTGTTTCAACACCTCTGGACTCTGGATCTACGCTTGTGGTCTCTATATCAACGCCCTAGGCCTTTGTCGTAGCGTCACTGGTCACTGTCACAACACTATAGTCTGATCTATTAGCGCTTTCATTACCAGAATTAGCGCCTCTGTCTTGCTAAGCACTATCACTATAGTTTGACCATTTACCCAAGAATAATGATCAAAACAAACTTGTCAGACTATAGAGAAAGATAATGTAACCCACAAACTGGTTATTTTTAGCATTCTACCAAATATCACTATTCAAGATCATTGATTTTACCAAATTTGGCCATGTCAGTCTCTACCTGTCACCATTAGTCTTATCAACACTTTTGGCTTTTTTGTTAGCACCTTAGTTAAACCTACTAGTTCTTTTGGTCCATATGTCAGCACCTTAGGTTAATCTATCATTGCCTCTGGCTTGCTTGTTAGCACTTCAGGTTTCTCGTTTAGCACTTAGGTTAGACCTATCATCTCTTTCATCTGAATTGTTAGTGCCTATTCCTAAACTATCATCGCCTACGTGTGATCTGTCAGTGCCTGTGGCTGATCTTTCAACGCCTTCATTTGCAGTATCAAACAACTAAACCTAGTGTCATAAATCTGGCTATCTTGTAGATTGTGGCAAACTTTCAAAGGTGACCTAAAACAAAAGATCACTCATCTCATCCTCCACTTCACCAAAATTCATCCCTCTTTCAAAATCACCCCAAATCTCACCATCATCTATCTTCAATTTCAACTTAGGATAACTTTGGTTTACCAATCCCATTTTGGACCTTCACACTTACCACATCAATTTCACCCAAATTAAATTCTATCAAAATTCCCAAGTCCACCCAAAGCAAACTTCACCATCCCAAACCAGATCAAATCAAACCCAACCTCAAATCAAAACTTTGCTAAAGTAGGTCTAGATCTTATCTTTATCCTCTAATTTATATTAAGATTAAGAACTTGTCTACCTTAAGTTTATATAAATTAGCCTTACCAATCTTAGATAAATTAATTTAGGAGCTTAGACTACTCCTAAGTTAGTAGACTCTAAGAATCCCATCTTACTTGGTACGTCTTGTCTACCCCAAGTAAAATAATCTTGTATCTCTCTTTTGCTTAGGCTCTTGTCTATCCTAAGTAAAAGAAGATATATCCTTTATATCCCACAAGATCTAGATTTTACCAAGCTTTTTTGATTTGATATCCAAACTATCCTTTGGTTAACCTTACATAAGGTATTACCAAAATCATCCCTATCATCTTTTGATCATCAATTTCTACCTAAAATCATTCCAAATCATCCTTAATCCATTAACCTAGTCCATTTGGTCCAAAATATTTAAACTAAGGTCCTAAGCCCCAATATCCTTCAGCCATATCTCTCACACAACTTGTCCACTCTAACATCAACTAAAAGTCCCTTTTGTATGACACAAACAAGGTCACAAGCTAGGAAAAACCAAGAGATGGAATCAAATAGGCCATTTGGGATGCCTAATACCGATGATAACAATAACATAATTGATCCCTTTGGCAATCAAGAATTCATAGACTTTACACAAGGCCCCAGTGTTATGGATTTATTAGATCGAGTGGGTAAAAGCACAAAGCTGTGTCACACTTTTATAAAGGAAACGACCAACGCTGATCCAACTTTTAAACTTGAATCATTAAAAAGTGACATATATGTTTTGAATTTTGAAATGATGTAAAACTAATAAAATATTTATTTTTTAGTATATTTTATGTTTGTATTTTTTGAAAAAATTTAAAAAATTATTTGAATATGGTTTTTAATAAATTGACACTAAAATTTAGTTGCTGATAAAATGTTGAAAAATAAAGTTACATGAGACGTCAATCTTTATATAGTAATTTTTTTTTCCTTCAATTTTATTTTGTGTATTTATAACTTGAAACTTTAGTGCATGGATATATATTTTTTTCTAATTTTGATAAATATATATAGTTAAATAAATAATAAAATGTATGTGTATTAAAATGTAGTTGTTTCCATTCAACGTCAACTTTCATATTAACTATTTATCTAAAATAGAAAAAAAATTATACCATCTTGATATAGATTCTTTTATCTAGTGCATTATGCTTTTTCAAATTTTTTAATAAGTTTTACTATTTTTCCTTGACATGGTAATCGACCTAATGTTTTGTGCTGATAACCTACTTTTAGTAAAAATAGAAAGGAAAATATAAATAATAATTAAACTATTAATATATATATATATATTTGAAAACTAAACTTATAGATCTACAAAAGGGTATTTTTATATTTTTAAAAAAATGTTATTTACATGACTAGAAGTTGTTGAAATATCGAGTTTTTCAAATAATTTTATTTTTTTGGTAAATTGGCCTCATAGTGGTGCTATATATGCATTTAGCCAACAATTTTAGTTGAAAAAGTTGTGGACATATCTAACTTAGCTAGAATGAATCTTACAAGATCATATGTTTGACCAAAATTATTTTTTAGTTAGAAATACTTAAATTCACTTGTGCTGATAAGTCGGCTAAAAGTGTGACACAGCTTTGTACTTTAACCCGAGTCCTAAGATCTGATCCTAATAGATATTTGGACTTCTTGCTTCAAAATGGTGTCATAGTGTCAACTCATCCTTCCACTAGTACATCACAACCATCCTCATCCAACAATGCACCCAATACATCTACACAATCCCCTTCTACATCAACTTCTATTCCCACATCAACACATGCATCAACCATATCCACATCCATTCCACAAATCACCCTCAACATCCCAAACAACACTACCTACACGAGTGCTTCCACCAGTGTACCCCAACTTGACTCAAACACCATCACATTCATATCTTAATTCCTTTCTCAACTGCCAAACAATCATTTAACAACCTTAAAAATAATCTACCAACATCCGCCTTCACATACAAGCAACCTCCTACATTGTCCTCCACTTAGAATACTAACCAAATATTTCTCCAACAACTTCAACTTCAACAACAACAAAAACAAAACCAAAATCCACAACAAAAAAAAATACCACAAAATATCCTTCAATAATTTATCACCCAACAACAACAAAATCCACAACAAATACCACAAAATATCATTCAACAACTCATGACCCAAAAAAAAAACCAACAACAAGAACCACACAATTTCCTCCAACACTTCATTCATCAACAACAAACCAACATACCAAAACCACCTACTACAAACTTATCACAAGTCATCCAAAAATTGATGCAAAGAGTGGATTACATAAACAAGAGCACAAAAGGAAACAATACTCCTTTTAGGATATTTTTTCATATCATTTTGATTGCTCTCTCAACATGCCACCCTTTCCCAAGAACTTTGAAACACCAAAATTTAACAAATACAAAGGGAATGGAGACCCCCGTTATCACCTTAGGAAATTTTATATCACTTGCTTAGAAGTCTCTTATGATGAAACTTATCTCATGATACTTTTCCCTCGGAGCTTAGGAGGACAAGCTACCGAATATTTTGCACACCTTCCCCTGAGAATCAAAACATCTCATGAACTTGAGAAAAAATTCGTTAATCACTTAGCCTACAAATTCATAAATGAAGTGTCAATAACGGATCTTTGCAATACAAAACAAAAGAACAAGGAAACCTTCACTGCCTTCTTGCAACAATGGAGAAGTCTCGCAAGCAAGCTTCCATGGCCCATCCCTAAGAAATAAATAGTCAACATGTTTGTAACCAACCTCAACCAAGAAATGGGCTTTCATCTTCAAATACAATGTGCTTCCACATTCAAAGAAGTCATTGACAACGGTACCACCATTGAAAGAGCCCTTATTGCAAAAGGGGCTATCAAAATTTATAAAGAGAACAACAATAACATGAGTAACAAAAAAGTCAATAATAGCACCAATAAATCCAACAACAAAAATAATAACAACCAATCCTATGAGGAACCTCTTTTTTGGGGTAAAAATAAAAATACTCTCAATGATGGTGTGACTGATACCAAAAATGTTTAAAACATAAAAACCTCCACACCATCTGATCCATCCACGAGCAATAATAATGTTAGTATTCCTAGGGGTCAACCAAGACAAAATAATACACCTAAATGAAAGTTTACACCTTTGGGGGAACCCATCAAAAATGTCTTGCGTAACTTGGTTAAAGCTGAATTGATACAATTACCCACCATTCGACCATATGATGACAATCAATTCAAACCTTCTTGGTTGAATGAAAATGCCTATTGTGAATATCATAGGGTAAAAGGGCATAAAACATCTGATTGTATGTGGTTAAAGAATTGCATACAAGATCTTGTAGATGGTGGTGACATAACAATCGATGACCCTCCCAAAAGGTCGCCTAATGAAAACTTAGGAGCATATAAAGATCCACTTCTTGAACACAACAAGGGAAAGGCCTCTAATTCGAACCAAGCATACAACATAGTTCCTCCTCCATCCTCTTTTGATTCTATTGTGGTTCGAATAGAGGAATTTCCTAACCATGTAGATACCATCACCATAAAGGCTAAAGCTCCCGATTGTGTTGTCACCACTCGCCATGGTCGCATCACTATTCAAGGAGCCTCATTTAAAGATCCACCTACCACTACCACATCCACAAGGAACACATCCTCCCACAAATACAACCTTCTTGACCACCTTGGAAAGACTCCCGCTCAAATATCCATCCTAGAATTGCTCTGTACATCACCCCTCCATAAAGAAGTACTCGATAAAGCTGTTATCACCCAGATTTGCACCCTCTACTGCAGTTGTGAAAACTTTAGCAATCTGGAGTAACATGGGAATGATCTTTAAGTGTGGGACCTTGCGAATTGAGATCAAACCTCCAGAGAAGGCCGGATTTCTCTTTCTAAGCCTAAAGCTCAGAGAAAAAGCATTTAAATGTAGTGCTAATGCTTGTAGGGAAAAGGGTTAGAAGGAATGCTCAAATGAAATGTTGAAATGAACTAAGTGATACACCAGATTTAAATATGTTTGGCTGCAACTGAATAGACACAGTAATAATCTCACAGCTGGAAAGACTTACACAGACTCATATTAATTCTAGAGAGGTCTAGGAGAATAGACACAGTGCTAAAAATAATAACGGAGAGGCAAAAATACCAGTTTATATTGATTATAGAGGCCAAGTAGCCATTACAAAGAATAGCCTAGAAGAACCACCAACTACCATATACATCTATTTTACATGTATATATAACATTTTTTTTGGCCTCTGTCGGGTACAACCAAATCACCCATGGACGCTGATAGGAAAATATCTACCTCTAGGGACGTCTACCTGCAGAAGTAATGGCGAGAAAATATCTTGAACATGGGTAGATGAAAGATATTTCTCCTCTTTAATGTGGTCTGTAGAGTCATCGATTTGTAGCAATGAATGCAACAAATATCTTCAGCTGAATATGCAACTATCGCTACTGAAGCGTCACGTTGGCCAAGGATCTAAAATTTGAAAGTGAGGGAAAACCCCTGAAAAGACTGCCAAATGAAAGAGGAGACAAAAACATGCACTTTTGCCTTTTGCAGCATGTGGAAATTTGCTAAAATGGAGGAGATACAAGTGGTCAAAGTTGTAGTCAAATGTGTGTATATATCACTTTGCATCTGTGTATATATCGCTTTACATCTACCACCTGAATCGTCATCTAAAATGGCCTTGAAGTGCCTTTGTATATGCATTTGAATATGCATGTGCCTGCATACAACATGGGTTTTTCTCTTTTGAATCGGCCTTGTATCCCCCTAGACACGTGGCACCACCTGATTCGTCGCTAAAATGAAGCTTGGGCCCATCGCTGAAAAACTGCATGTTCCTCCTTGTATGTTGGCCTTGTATTGTTGCAAGTATGGGCCTAACCGGTGTTGTCATTGATGTCAACATACTCATGTTGCATTAATGAGAAGGATTAGATGAGCTGTGTGCTGAGGATATTGAGAAAATAAGTCTCAATCAGGAACAGTGAAGAATAGTGATGACAAGAAGGTAAAAATCCTCAATAGGTTGAGGATCAGAGGATGCAGTTTAAAGGGTTTGTAGATATAAGTCTTGAGATGCTCCAATCAAGATTTCAGAGGTCCGCATGAAGATTTGAAGAAGTTATGGTCGCTCAAGTAGAATCGGTTCCGACAGGTGTTCAGAGGTGACAGAGGGCCACAGAAAGGTCCAGTGAGATCCAGTATTTCATTATCCCGTTCTGCAGATCTGAGGGAGTGTTGAGGATGTCCCTGTGAAGTATCAACTAGATTAGTTCGTGGGTTGAAGCTTCAGAAGTGCCTATTCATTTGTGACAGTGATGACAGACTGTGTTCTTGTAGCTCCGGATGAAGGAGAGAAGAATTCCAGTAGGATGATGAAGTGTGGATGTTTTTGGTGATTCAGGGAAGGTTATAATGATCATTGGATCATGTCCAGTTAATGTTGGTGGTCCGCATTGAAGTTAGAGTGTGCATTTGAAGAATAACCATAGATATTGGTGTTCTTCTTGACACTGGCCGACCGGATGTATTACACGTCTTGCGGATGATCTTGTAGGTGTTTGCTGACTTAGATGATTGTTCCTAAGTAAATGCCTTGTATAAATAAGGGATCATGAATTCATTTTGAAGTGTGTCTTGCGGTGATGAGTGTGTGGTAGCGAAGAGAAGTGCGAAAGGCAGAGCAAAAGTATTGGGCTTAAATGGAACTAATTCAAGCATGCTGAAGATGCTATTCTCCAGTTCATAAAGGTGATACTTATTCCTTTGTAGATAGTGTGTCTGTTGTAGGCAGTGAGCCTCTTGTGAGCAGTGTGCTCGGGCAGTGAGCCCTAATTGGCATGTGCCATTTTGTTCTTTCTATTCTTCTAACAGAGAATACTTTCTTGGGTTAATCACCTCGTGGTTTTTCCCTTAACTAGGTTTTCCACATCAAAATCTTGGTGTCATATGTGTTATGTTTTTGCTTCTGATTTAATGCTTTATAGTTCATGATTAATATTATGCTAATCACTAAGGAAGATTCAAGTGTTTAAATAAGGGAAAGTTTCGCACAACTGATTCACCCCCCCCTCTCAGTTGTATGCTGAAAAACTGCATGTTCCTCCTTGTATGTTGGCCTTGTATATCGTGATTATATATCGCATATACAATCGCATGTATACATATAATGTGGACTCCAACATTTATCTGTTGTATTTGATCTCCAATCAGATCCAGACCTTGTATCTCTCCCCTTTGTATATTGCAATATGCAATGCAAAATATACAAGCCGTGGACCTCAGGAGACTATCAATTGCTTTTGGGTTGGGTCCGACTTGTATGCTTTCTTTGGTATATTGGCTTGTATATAGAAAATATACAATGCACTTAATATACAATTGGTGGGCCCCACCAATTGTATCTTTCTTGCGAACTTTTCTTGTATGTGCCCGAGATACATTCTCCTTTGTATATGGCCCTTTGTATATTGCTTGCATCTTTTTCCTTGTATATCGCATTGTATATGTGAATATACAAGGATATACTTACAACACGTGGGCCCTACCATTTGTATCTCCTTTAGTATCTGCGACATTGCTTGTGCCTTTGGTGGACCCCACCAATTGTATTTATCTTTGTATGTGCAAACATGCATGCGACTTTTCCTTGCATCTTGGATTTGCTTTTGTATGTCCCTTGTATATGCATCGGCCTTTGTATGTGCAGACCCCACCTATTGTATATATGACCCTTTGTATGTGCGAACATACATGCAAAATATACAATTGAAAACATGCATACAAACCTCTTTGTATCTTTTTCCTTGCATCTTTTCACACTTGTATATTTGCCGATATACATTTGACTTTGGCATCTCTGACTTGTATGTCGCCGATGTATCCTTGTATCTTTTTCCTTGCATGTGGTCTTTGCACATATTGTTTGTATATCAGCGATGTACATTCTCTCTTGCATGTTTCCTGCTTGTATGTCGCCGATATGCAAAAGCCTTTGTATGTTCAAACATACAACCGTGAATGTATATCTCTCAGCATTTGATCTTGCATATGGCCTTTGTATGTTCGATTGTATGTGTAAACATACAATTGCAAACATGCAATTGGTGGGCCCCCAGCATTGTATCTCCTCCTTGTATCTACCCTTTGCATGTCAAGATACAAATGCCTTTGTATATCATGGGCCCCACCTATTACATCTTACCTTTGTATATGCGGCCTTGTATGTCGCACTTGTATATCGGCAATGTATGTTGCGAACATATATTCTCCCTTGCATATTGCCGATATACAATTGACTTTGCACATTGACCCTTGTATATTTCCGATATACATTGCACTGTTCATTCTCCCTTGTATATGGTCCTTGTATGTTTTGAATGTATAAAACCCTTGTATATTGCAAACATACAATGGCGAATGTACATGCAAACATACATTCCAAAATGCATACATAACCACTAAACATGAAACTGAGAAATCCCTGCGATAGAAAATACTTGAAGCTAAAAGATTTTTGGGTTTTTCTGGGTTTTTAGTAAAGATTCTCAAGGTAAGATTTTTAGGATTTTTTGCAAGGCACAAAAAGAGTATTTGAAAGATTTAAGCTTTTTGGGGTGATTTCCTAAAGGATTTTCAAGGAAAATACAAGGTGAATTGTTTAACTCTGCATAGAGGAAAATGGGTCAATAATTTGGTGACTTCTATGGGATGTTTGCCTGCTAAACAATTAGATCAGTGGCCTAAAACATCTATTGGGCATGGGGTCAAGTCTAAATCATGCTGGAAAACTGGAACCTGCCTCCAAAATACAAAAAGGGGAAAGGGCCTGCATTCTCCTAATGACAATGCAGCCTGTGCAAAAGCACTTACGGAAAAGGAAAACTAAAACATAAATGAAACCTACTCTAATCCTAAACTAACCAGTCACACATGACCTTAAACAAAGCCATTAACTGGTTCTTCGAAGTAACTGCCCTTTCTTAATATTTTACAATGTTTTTGATGCATGTGGGCAGTTAAAAAGAGATGAGGGGAAATGGACATATGACAAATTGATAAAACACCCCCCATAGAATGGAGATAAACTCACCTATCCACTTGGACTAATTGATGATGTTGCTGGCTTGTGGTGAATAAATGGGCTGATCCCACTCATTTTGATGCTCGACTTCATGCTAAGAGGTAAGCATGACCAGTGGTGACTCATCCTGATGTGTCTCTAGCTGATCAAGATGCCTGATTGGGCATCCCCTTGAAGGTTTTGGATTGATTGCCTCTTGTTCTTCATTAGGTAAGATGGTAACCTCCGCCTTGCTCTCATGTTGCTCTTGTGTGTGAAAAAGTTGACTTGAGACCTCATGGATTTCTCCTTCCTCCTTCAAAGAAACCAAGAAGGCTGATATAATGTCATCATGGCTGCATTCTTTTTCTTCTTGCTGGCCTAAATATATCTCAATTAGAGATATGGTTGTCTCCACCTCATGAACCAGATGCTCATGATTTTCTAACTTAGGCTCAAAAAATGAGCCATGCACATGCTCAAAAGAGAAGATTTCCCCTCTAATAAGCTAATATGCCTGCGTTTCCTCACATGTCAGCAACTCGTAATCATGCTCACTACCTCCATCATCCTTTTCAATGTAGTTGGGGAATTCATCCAACAAGGCAGCATCATCTGCCTTCTGAGTAAATTCAGCAATAGCCTCCACCATAGCGCACTCATCCCAGAAAAGAGCTTCCTCCAAGTCTTCAAGGGCTAGAAACTCACTGCCATGCTGGGCCTCTATGCATAACAAGTTGTCATTACTTTCATTGTTCTCTTGTTGTTGCCTATCCACAATCAGTTGCTCATACCCTTCTTCTTCAACATAATCAGGTAGCTCATGTAGTAGGGCAGCATTATCCACCTCTGAAGTGACCTTAACAATACTCACAAGTGCAATAGGTTCAAACAATTCTATCTTTGTGAGTGTAGGAACACACTGCTCCTCATTAGTTCTATCTTCTTCCACCTCCTCTTTTGGCTCATCTTTCCAATTATCTTGGTAGACAACAGGTCCTCCCTTGAGGATCGAAATATTCTCAGGGAAAGAGGCCTGAAAATCTTCCTAAATTTCTTGGAGGGAAGAGGGTTCTGAACACATTTGTTCCTGGGGAGTGATAATCTAAATTTGCACAGGAATAGGGACTTGTGAAGGGATAAAAGCGTTGAAACTTGGAAACTTGTGGAGTCTAGGTTGCTCTTGGTCAAGTATAGGTTGTTGGGTTGGAGAAACACTCCTAAACTTGGAATTATGTCAGGCTTAGATTCCACAACCTTTTCCTCTATCTGATTTTGAATTGGTATGAGAGGATTGGCTTTTTCAAGGTTTGGCATTTTGTAACCAGGATGCTCGATCCAAGAAGGCTGCCATGATAGAGAAGTTTGAGCCGCCTTCATAGATTCATTTTGATTTAAAAGATGGACTTGTTTGAAGCTAGGAACAGGCTCTTGTGAAGGCTGAGGGCCTCTAAAACTTGGGATTTGAAAACTGGGAAACGGTTTTGGGGGTGAAGAGGGACTAACCTACCTAAAGCTTGGAATTTTAAATTTTGGGGCTCCTTTAGCAACAGGCTGAGCATGTGTCGTCTTTATAGCAAGGTTTTCTTGAAAAACCTCCTCTTGTGCTTCTTGCTACTAGTCACATGTTAACGTTTCTATAAATTCATCAGCCTCCTTATTCAGATCTAGAGACAACTTCTTGAGACCATACATGCTTATGATGTTGAGATCATAAAATTGCTGAGGCCGACTGTACCCTGCTGCTCTTTTGGCCTTATCTAAATTTCTGTCAAGCTTTAGAAAACCACTCATGAGCTCATTGAAAGCATCAATATTCTCAGGGGCAACATTAGGGGTAGGAGGGAGGTTAGCATCATGGGGATGCTAATACTCTGCGGTGGCAGGGCTATATGGCATAAAATTAGAGGCATTTGGGGCCTGATATTGCTGATATGGGGGCCAATAGCCTATATTTGGATTAGGGGTAGGGGAATAGCCATGATTCCCATAAAATTCTAACATTTTGTAGCATCTAAATACTGGATAATCACAAAAAATATCAGAATGAGAGAAAAATAGGTCTGCAACCAAAGAGAAACTGGATACATACTAGAGAGGGAGTCGCCAGGTGATTGAAACGCTTCTGGAAGCTGAAATAGACCAGGAAAATCACCAAAATCCTGACCTTTGATAAAATTTTAGGTACTTGGGCTGCTGAAACTAGCTGATTCATTCGGTAGAGTCGCCATAGTGTTGAATATTGCCTCCAAAGGCTGGTAATACTAGGAGAAACACCAAATCTCTTAGTATCTTGATGAGAAGTTCATCGAATTGGTCCCACTAGGCGTGCCAGAACTGTTATCACCCAGATTTGCACCCTCTGCTGCAGTTGTGAAAACTTTAGCAATCTAGAGTAACATGGGAATGATCTTGAAGTGTGGGACCTTGAAAATTGAGATCAGACCTCCGGAGAAGGCCAACTTCCTCTTTCTAAGCCTAAAGCTCAGAGAAAAAGCATTTAAACCTAGTACTAATGCTTGCAGGGAAAAGGGTTAGAAGGAATGCTGAAATGAAATCTTGAAATGAACTAAGTGATACACCAGATTTAAATATGTTTGGTTACAACCGAATAGACACAGTAATAATCTCACAGTTGGAAAGACTTACACAGACTCGTATTAATTCTAGAGAGGTCCAGGAGAATAGACACAGTGCTAAAAATAATAATGGAGAGGCAAAAATACCAGTTTATATTGATTATAGAGGCCAAGTAGCCATTACAAAGAATAGCCCAGAAGAACCACCAACCACCGTATACATCTATTTTACATGTATATATAACATTTTTTTTGGCCTTTGTTGGTTACAACCAAATCGTCCATGGATGCTGATAGGAAAATATCTACCTCTAGGGATGTCTACCTGCAGAAGTTATGGCAAGAAAATATCTTGAACATGGGCAGATGAAAGATATTTCTCCTCTTTAATGTGGTCTGTAGATTCATCGATTTGTAGCAATGAATGCAACAAATATCTTCAGCTGAATATGCAACTATCGCTGTTGAAGCATCATGTTGGCCAAGCATGCAATGCCAGATCTAAAATTTGAAAGTGAGGTAAAACTCCTGAAAAGACCGCCAAATGAAAGAGGAGGCAAAAACATGCACTTTTGCCTTTTGTAACATGTGGAAATTCGCTAAAATGGAGGATATATAGGTAGTCAAAGTTGCAGTTAATTGTGTGTATATATCACTTTGCATCTGCCGCCTGAATCGGTATCTAAAATGGCCTTGAAGTGCCTTTGTATATGCATTTGAATATGCATGCGCCTGCATACAACGCGGGTCTTTCTCTTTTGAATCGGCCTTGTATCTCCCCAGACACGTGGCACCACCTGTTTCGTCACTGAAATGAAGCTTGGGCCCGTCGCTGAAAAATTGCATGTTCCTCCTTGTATGTTGGCCTTGTATATCATGATTGTATATCGCATATACAATCGCATGTATACATACAATGTGGACTCCAACATTTATCTGTTGTATTTGATCTCCAATCGAATCTGGACCCTGTATCTCTCCCCTTTGTATATCGCAATATGCAACGCAAAATATACAAGCCACGGACCTCAGGAGACTATCAACTACTTTTGACTGTTGGGTCGGGTCCGGCTTGTATGCTTTCTTTGGTATATCAACTTGTATATAGCAAATATACAATGCACTTAATATACAATTGGCGGGCCCCACCAATTGTATCTTTCTTGCAAACTTTTCTTGTATGTGCCCGAGATACATTCTCCTTTGTATATGGCCCTTTGTATATTGCTTGCATCTTTTTCCTTGTATATCGCATTGTATATGAGAATATACAAGGATATACATACAACGCATGGGCCCCACCATTTGTATCTCCTTTAGTATCTGCAACATTGCTTGTGCCTTTGGTGGACCCCACCAATTGTATTTGTCTTTGTATGTGCAAACATGCATGCGACTTTTCCTTGCATCTCAGATTTGCTTTTCTATGTCCCTTATATATGCATCGGCCTTTGTATGTGTGGACCCCACCTATTGTATATATGACCCTTTGTATGTGTGAACATACATGCAAAATATACAATTGAAAACATGCATACAAACCTCTTTGTATCTTTTTCCTTGCATCTTTTCACACTTGTATATTTGCCGATATACATTTGACTTTGGCATCTCTGACTTGTATGTCACCGATGTATCCTTGTATCTTTTTCCTTGCATGTGGTCTTTGCACATTTTGTTTGTATATCAGCGATGTACATTCTCTCTTGCATGTTTCCTGCTTGTATGTCGCCGATATGCAAAAGCCTTTGTATGTTCAAACATACAACCACGAATGTATATTTCTCAGCATCTGATCTTGCATATGGCCTTTGTATGTTCGATTGTATGTGTAAACATACAATCACAAACATGCAATTGGTGGGCCCCCCGCATTGTATCTCCTCCTTGTATCTACTCTTTGCATGTCGAGATACAAACGCCTTTGTATATCGTGGGCCCCACCTATTACATCTTACCTTTGTATATGCGGCCTTGTATGTCACACTTGTATATCAGCAACGTATGTTGCGAACATACATTCTCCCTTGCATATTGCCGATATACAAGTGACTTTGCACATTGACCCTTGTATATTTCCGATATACATTGCACTATTCATTCTCCCTTGTATATGGCCCTTGTATGTTTTGAATGTATAAAACCCTTGTATATTGCAAACATACAATGGCGAATGTACATGCAAACATACATTCCAAAATTCATACATAACCACTAAACATGAAACTGAGAAATCCCTGCGATAGAAAATACTTGAAGCTAAAAGATTTCTGGTTTTTTCTGGGTTTTCAACAAAGATTCTCAAGGTGAGATTTTTAGGATTTTTTGCAAGGCACAGCAAGAGTATTTGAAATATTTAAGCTTTTTGGGGTGATTTCCTAAAGGATTTTCAAGGAAAATACAAGGTGAACTGTTTAACTCTACATAGAGGAAAATGGATCAACAAAAGCATTACTAGAATCTTGAGTACCTAATGAACTTAATGTAAAACAATTTCAATCTATGGTTGGACACTTATCCTCGCCTCACCAACTAACTCCCCTATAACATTCTCCTCATTCGTCCATGGATCCACACCATGCAAGCCGTTCCATCCACTTTTCACTAATGCCTAAAGTTTCCACATAATGGGACTGAAGTCACCATATATGTCGACCCTCATCCTTTCCAATACTTCAGCTTCTTGGAAGGACATGATAAGACCTTCTGCCCCTATAATAACACTATTAAACCATCCACATCCTACATTGAACCATCTAATATTGCACCCACTTCCCAATCACCACCCACCATCCCTGAGATCAAGATCAAAGTAAGTGACATGGGGTGTGGAGAGTATGACTTACATGGTGCATTTTGTCTAGGGAAACTACCACTATCCCCTAAGGCATTTGGCAAACCAAAATCTAATGCAATATCCATGGTTGTCATCAAATGTAAACCATCACCAACCTTTGAACGAAGACACCTAATGGAGAAAGATGTTCTTGAAGACATATCCTCCTGGCTATATAAAGAGAAAGAAGAAGAAGACAAAGCTCATGTCCCACCTACAGAAAAATATGGAAAGGGTCATAGCATTGTGAAGAACATGGGCTATAAAGGATAAGGCGATCTAGGCCTCCATGGACAAGGAATCATTGAGCCTATCTAAGAAACAAAGAATCCCCAACATCAAGGTCTAGGATATGGAAAACACGAGCCTATATCCTCAAAACTAGAATATATCTTAAGTGAGGTAGCTAAGGCCTTTCCTGCTATCAAGGACACCAATTAAGGGTACTATCAAGACTCAAATATTTCACTGAACTCTTTGAATCATCCATTTGCACCATATACAAACTTTCAACCACACCATCATCATCCAATGACCTTTCAATTGTCTATCCCCAGCTCATAGATTGGGACCAAGAAGGACCTCTAGTACTTGATATTGTTAAAAATGATGAGGCCATAGTAGAACTAATGGGAGTAAGAGAACACATACCCTTGGGAGATCATAAAGTAGGATATATTATAGAGCTCAGTATATCTTCCTACTTTGGGGAGACCATCGAATCTCTTAGTGCAAAAATATAAAAATAAAAAATACACCCCCTAGTGAAAACCACAATGTGGCACTTTCATATGATAAAAAATTAAAAATAAAGGATGTATCTCTTGGTGAAAACCTCCTCGAGGCGCCAAAAGATGAGAGAATGGACCTCCCCAAAGTACCTACACTATATCAAGAAAGTTCTCCCAACCTAGTGGAAGAATCACAAGAAATGAACCTTGGGACAAAGGAGTCACCTAAAATCACCTTCAGAGTTGCTTCACTCATCCCTATAGAGCAAACAAAATTTTCAGCATTCTTCAAATAGAGAAGCTAGAATTTTGCATGGACATATGCCTGGTCTAGATCCGACACTAGTAGTACATCACTTGGTGGTACAACCTGATGCAAAACTAGTCAAATAGAAACTCAAAAAGATGAATCCACAAATAACACTTCTAGTCAAAGCTGAGCTCAAGAAACTCCTAGATGTCGATTTCATCCAACCCATAAACTATCCTAAATGGGTCTCAAATAGTATACCAGTAGCAAAAGTCACTAGGGGAATCTATGTATGTACAGAATTCAAAGATCTGAACAAAGCATGTCCTAAAGATGACTTTCCCCTTCTTAACATTAACATCATAGTGGATTTAACAACTGGACATGAGATGTTATCTCTCATGGATGGTTTTTTAGGGTATAATCAAATAAGAATAGTTGAAGAAGATCAACATAAAACTGCATTCATTTGTGCATGGGGTGCTTATTGTTGGGTGGTCATGCCCTTCAGTCTTAAAAATGTAGGAGCTACATATCAAAGGGCAATGACCATAATATTCCATGATATGTTTCACAAGATCATGGAAGATTATGTGGATGACTTAATAGGAAAGTCCAAGACAAGAGAAGAACACCTGGATTACTAGATAATATCTTTGATCGGTTAGAAGAGTATAAGGTGCATCTTAATCCAAAGAAGTGTGTCTTTGGAGTTATTTTGGGAAAACTCCTAGGCTACATTGTATCCCGACAAGGCATAGAAGTTGATCCAACAAAGGTGAAATCTATAGTTGAAATGCCTCCTCCTAGAAATTTGAAGCAACTCTGTAGCCTACAAGGAAAAATCCAATCCATTAGATGCTTCATTGCACAACTAGCTGACAAATGCCACCCATTCCAGCATCTCCTCCAAAACGAAGTGGCATTCATATGGGATACAAATTGTCAAAAAGCCTTTGAGCAACTGAAGGAATATCTTGCAACACTGCCAGTTCTCATAATGCCAAAACTAGGTCAACCCCTATTATTATACATCTCAACAATAGAAATAACAATAGGGGCCTTGCTAGCATAGCATGACAATAGAAAAGAAAGAGCCATATACTACATCAACTATACCTTAGTAGGATATGAGCTTAATTACACTTCAATTGAGAGGGCATGTCTTGCGGTTGTCTTTTTGTCTCAGAAATTATGACACTACATGCTTAGTAAAAAAATTAAGCTCATTGCAAAAATAGACCCACTAAAGTACCTTTTGTTAAAAGCAACTCTCACAGGTCATATGGCTAAGTTGGTAATGATCCTTAGTGAATTTGACATAGAATACACAGAGAGAAAGGCTATAAAAGGACAAGTCATAGCAGATCATCTAGAAGATGCACCTATCCCAACAAAACATCCACTTCTTTCTAATTCTCAGATGAATCCATCTTCACAGTTGCATGTACACTAGAATGGAAAATGTACTTTGATGGATCGTACACACATCATGAATCAGGGGTAGGAATCCTATTCATAACTGTTCAAGGAGACTGCATCACTAAGTCCTACAAGATAACATTCCCCTACACCAATAATGCAGAAAAATATGAAGCACTCATCACCAGACTCTGCATGGCCATCCAATCAAGAATAGAGAAACTATTATTTTATAGTGACTCTCAACTAGTAATAAAATAAGTAAAGAATGAGTACAAGACAAAAGATGACAAGATTCTACCCTACAAGAAAATGGTAGAAGACTTTAAGGAATACTTCTCTAAGCAAGTTCCTAGACATAACAACAAAGCAGCAGATGTCATGGCTACCATAGGTTCTCTTGTGGACATGCAAAAAATAGTCAGTGTTATGAGTTTCTCATGTTGAAGAATTAGTAATGCCAGCATATGATCTCCCACAATTCAAGATAGTCTATGACATTGTTGGTCCCCTATCCCCTTGGTACCAGGACATCTACCGCTATCTCCATGATAACATCCTTCCACCAGACCTATCATCCACCCAACATCAAACATTCATCCGCCGAACTGCTCATTTTACTATCATCAATGATAATCTATACCAGAAAACTCTTGATGGTACCCTTTTAAGCTATCTAGATTCAAGGGAATCCCAAACTACCTTACAAGAGGTACATGAAGGTATCTATGGGGCATACTCTAGTGGACCTACCCTAGCAAAGAAAAAATTAAGAATGGGATATTACTGGTCGACTATGGAACAAGATGCTCACTAGTTTATTAAGAAATGCCTCCCTACTAGCAACACGGTGATTTAATCCATGCTTCACCTCAAAAATTGCAACCCATCACAACTTTGTGGTCCTTTTCATAGTGGGGGTTCAACCTCATCAGAAAAATCCATCTATTCTCCTCGAATGGCCATAAATTCATTATCACCGCTATCGAGTATTTTACAAAATGGGTTGAAGCCATTCCACTCACATATACCACAGGTATCCTGTTGGCAAGAGACACTATATGGATTCATGAATGTTGTCATTGATGGCAAAAAAGTTCATCCCACACATCCACAGGACATGGTGTGTCTCTACCAAAAGTCAGAATGAAGAATGTGGTGGTCCGGTAAACAAGAACAGAGCATGTGGCAAGGTCCGACAGACAGGTCTGGATCTCTCAGAGGAAGTATCTTGGTGAAGTGCGGATTTGGGAAAGTCAAGAGGACTACCTTGAGTAATAGATTCCAAGGATTTAGCCTCTGGTGATGGACAAGGAAAAAGATATGAATAGTTGAGTACTGGATTCTTGAGTGATAGTGTGAACAGAGGAAGAACTAACTGACAGAACATCAGACTACTTTCCGGATGTGTTACTGATGGTGGCAAAGGTTATTAAGGCATGAATTATGTTTGGCCGACATGATTAATGATTTCTACAAGCATATACTTGATCCGCATTACTTGATGTGCAAGGATTCAACCGACAGAACAAAGTTTGTGAGAAGATTGACTGTTCCGAGTGCCGACTAGAAAGATAATGAAATCACTTGTGTGGATATATATATAGGATGGATTTAGTTGTGAGAAGTGGCGTAGTGACATGGGATATGCGAATAAAAGCAGAGTAGAGCAGAAACAGTAAGGAAGGTCCGGTATGTGAAAGGAAAGCAGCATAAGAGAAGAGGAAAGATGAAGTGTAGCAGATTAGTGTACTGAGCCTAACCGGAACTGAACTCCAGCATATGTGGATGCTACCAATCAGTTCAAGTATTGTATAACACTCTTTTGTAGACAGTGTGTCTCTTGTAGGTAGTGTGCCTCCTTGTGAGCAGTGTGCTCGGGCAGTGAGCCCTAATTGGCAAGTGCCATTTTGTAATTCCTTATTCTTCTAACAGAGAATAATCTTTGGGTTAATCACCCTGTGGTTTTCTCCCTTAACAGGGTTTCCACATCAAAAATATTGTGTCATGTGTATCTCCATTTCATGGTTATGTTTGCTTGTTTGAATTAATGCTGCATTAATTAATAAGAAAGTTCAGAAAGAAGAAATAATTTGGATAACTGATTCAACCCCCCTCTCAGTTATCAACAATTGGTATCAGAGCTAATTTCCTCCTAACAGAGCCTAACAGCTTGAGGAAGATCTAGGAGTTCAAATGGATGCATATGGTTTAAGAGAGCAACAACTCAAGACTGCCCTTGATGATCTTGAACAGTCAAACTCTGAAGTCAATGAATTAAAGGAAAGACTCAAACAGGCTGATGATTTCATGAGAGAACTAAAAGACAAATTAAGTCTCTCTATGAAAAAGAGAAAGGAGCTTCTTCAGCAATTTGCAAGACAAGGTGAAGAAAATAATGTAAATGGAGAGCTGACTGAGAAAACCAAGTTATGTGAAAAGTTATCAAAAGAAATCATTGTGGTAAGACATGAAATGGAATCAGGAGTTATAAAGTTTACCCAAGAAGTTGAAGAGAAAAGAAAAACTAAAGATAATCTAAGACAATCTCTCAAGGAGAAATTAGAAGATTGCCACTAGATGGATAGAATTATTAGACATCTTGAATCTGATCTTGAAGATGCTAAAGATAATGAAGAAAAACTTGAGGATCAAATTGTCTCTCTAAAAAGGGATCTTCAAACAGCAAATGAGTATAAAGAGAAATTCAAGATAAGTTCTACTCAACTTGAAGTTCTTCTTGGAAGTCAAAAGAAGGTAGATGACAAGTGTGGTTTGGGATATGAGAAAGGAGAAAGCTCTGGATCCGGTCAAAAGAATTTTGGATCAGAAAATCCAAGGAACATGCTTAGAAGACCTCCGGTAAGACAGCCTAATGCTCAAAGATATACATCTTTCAATGGATACTGCCACAACTGCAATCACTTTGGTCACAAAGCTAATCAGTGCAGAAAGAGAATGAATCAGACTAATTCATCCTTCTCTGGACAGTGTTTTAACTGCAAAAGGTATGGTCACAAATCTCATGAATGCAGAATTATGCAAATGAACAAATCATTCAATGGTAGATGCTTTGCATGCAATTGAATAGGTCATATGGCTAATCAATGCAGATCAAGAGGATATCAATCCAATATGCAAAGAAATGTTGTTTGTCAAATTTGCAATAGATCCAGTCATATTGCAAAATTCTGTAGAAGCAAGAATCAGGACAAAAGAGGTCCAGTATATCATAGACATAATCAAGATAAGGGGAAATAAAAGGTGAATGCAGATGAAGTTAAAAGTGAGATGAATAAGATTTGGGTAAAGAAGAGTACAGAGAATGTAGAGGATGGATCTGCACCAGACTCTGGTGCTGATATTCCTTCCAGAAATTAAGAGATGAGCTCTGGCTCAGGGGGAGACACAAAGAAAAACTTGTTCCCCCAGCCAGTCAATTGGTGCCTGAAATTGGCACATGAGAAGCTGCGGATCAAAGGGGTTCTAGAGAAACATCTAAAGAAGGTCAAGTAAAGATTTGAGAGATCCGCAGGAAAATTTAAAAAGTTCAATTCCTTCAGAATTGGTCTGGTTAAGCAAGTCTTCCAGTAAAACAAGTTTCTCACAAGATTGGCCCGGTATGAATCCAAATTGATACAGCTTGATCTGCAGATACATAAGATGATCAGAAGGACAAGTAGATATGATGATTCATCACTAACATCGATCACAAGAGAATCGTAATGATCCGGATGAGTTTCTTCCTCCTTGAACAAGGAAAACAAGGCAAACCAGAATGAATTAGGTTGTGCATTTATTGCAGGGTAAGAATTAGGGCTTTTTGGAAATAAAAGAGTTCACTCATTCATCATTCACACATTTGCACATTCGAAGATAAGAGAAAAGGAGCTCTGCAACTACTTCTCCCAAAGACCAAGATGATTCTTCATATAGCTCAATCTGGATTTCATCGTGTGTGCCCTAATAAGTGCAAAAGGTATTCTTCGTTCTTGATATCTCTTAGTAAGATTTCTTGATAATGGGTACTCCAAATATTGTAAAGATCTCTGATAGACCTCGCCCCACATTTAAGAAACATCCATACAAATCCTTGGAGGTAGATCCCCTAGGAGCCTTCTCTAGTGTTCTGCATGGCGTTTTGCACACCGAAGATATTAGGGATTATATACATGCAAACATTGAAGAGTTTGGGGAATTCAAACTAAGAGACATATACCACAAGCAATTAATAGATGATTCTTTTGAGATCATACCTCAGTATAAGGGCATCCGGGGAAAACACTTTGATCAGTTCATTCATTTCCCCTACTTTGAAGAAGATGAATGGGTCCGGTATGTATTGAGTAGGGTACATGACAACTTTCTATGGCTGAACAGACCTTGCAAAATCACCAAGGAAGCAATTAGGGCAGTAACTGGTTTACACTCCTCTGGAGGAATACCCGTCCTCAAATCTGTCTAAACCAACATTGTAACTGAGGCCACCGGATCAAAATTTGATAAGAGGGCAATGACCATTGAAGATATTACTGACCCGGATATCAAGTATGCATCTATGATAATAGGATACAAGATATATCATTCCAGTAGGGAGAATTCAGTATCTGAAACTGTAGTATACACAGCCTATGAGATGTTGAGAAAGAATACAGATTATGATCTTTGTGAACTTTTGTTAAGCCAACTAATGGAAAACATACAGAAGATAAAAAAGGACAAGAAAAACTCCTTTAAATATGGTGGACTGATACTATGTTTATTTTTCTACTTCATGAATGAGCTGCTTGGATCAAATGGATGGGCATGGCAAAATGACAAACCTGTAGCAATTCAAATCAGGGATTACTTGCATGATCTTGGGGATGCAAAGGCAAGGAATATAGCTTTGTGGGGTTACTTTAAACAATTTCAGAATACAATGCAAATCAGAGAAAGAATCCCTAAATCAGTGGTTGAGAAATACAAGGATACAGTGTGCTTCATGGTAGACACTGACCAATGTCTAATGGAGGCGGTAGAGCCAAGGATAGTCTGGATCATGCCCATGGGGTATGAAGTTGATGAACAGATTGTGGAGCTACATGTTCAACACATGCTAAGCCAGCCTAAAGATCCAAAGGTAGAGAGGTTTGGAACCTTTGAGGAGCTGAGTGTAAAAATTCATGTGGAACTCAGACAACCTAAGATGAAAAGAAAGGTGAGAAAAGAAGTAAAACATATTGCCCAAGGTTTTGGCATCTCAAAGGAGGCACTTGATGCCAATCGAGAAAAGAGACAAAAAGCTGAGGAAGAGAAGAAAGAGGCAGAAAAGGGAAGCAAGAAAAGTGCTTTGGTAGAAACTTCCACCCAGACCAGATCATCAAAGAGATCTGCACCTGCCACAGCCAAAATCTCAAGAACATCAAAACCGGAAGTCTAGGCATCCAGAAAAAGAGAGAAAAGATCAAAGACAAAAGCCACAAGGGCTTATGCAAGTCAAAGAGATGAAGAGGAAACCGAATCAGATGAGGGGGTAAAGGAAATAAAGAATCAGAAGAAGAAAGGATCCGGTAAACCCTCCAAAGGCCAAGACAAGGAAGAAATGGCAAAGGAATTTGTTGACAAGCCCACCCTGTCTCTAGAAAGTGTAATCAAATCAGTCACTGTGGATGGAAACCTTCAACCAATGGCCGAATTCTATGATGATTACAATGAGGCTGACCAAAAGATCCTACAGGAAGCTACAGTCAAGTACCTGAACATATATAATAAGGCCTTCATTGAAATTATATCTCTTATTCCCAAGAGCCTTGAAAAGGAGTTAGAAATAAGAAAGAACAACGCCATGGCTAAAGACCTTGAGATCCGGGAACAAATAGCTATTCAGCTATATCCTTCAATCGATCCCAAGACAATGAACATGGTATTCAAGGATTGCAAGGATGAGTTCAAGAGCAAAGCAAGGATGAATCAGCTCATGCTTGGTGAGACTGACAAGGTAGCCAAGGACACTGAAGAGATTCTCTGGAAAGCGTTCGAAAGATTTAATCTTCCTATTATAGAGGACTTGGGTACTGATCCCTCAACCACAAGTGTTGCAGAAGAAACTACTGAGAAAATGACAGAAGAGGTGGGCCCTGAACAGACTAACATTTCTCCTCCAGTTTCCCCTATAGTCTCCAGATCTAAAGGAGAAGAAAAATCACAGGAGAAAGAAGTAGAGGTAAAAGAAAAAGAAGATGACAGTGCTAAGCTTGTAGAAGGAGAGAAGACCTCAACAGAAAAGACCATAACTGCTAGTGGTGAGAATGTAGGAGAGAAAACTCAAAAGGACAGCTCCAAGATTGCAGAAGAGAAGAAACATCTGTCTCCGGCAAGAGACACTGCAAAAACTGTCCAAGAATTCCTGAACCAAGAAATAATGGAGATTGATGAACCGGAGCTTCTACAAGGACCATTTAATTTTGATTCTCTCTCTCTGGTACAAACTATGAAGATAGCTTCATTCGCTAATGCAAAAGTGAAAGAAAAACTCCTAAAGTCTCATATGGAAGACTGTGAGTTGATAGAAGCTACTTCTGGAGTGCTTGAAAAGATTATGCCATCAGTTCAGAAAGATCCCATAGCGTCCACTTTCGGTAATCTCAAAACTCTAGTCAGCAGTGTTAATACACATTTTGATTCACTAGAGAAGTCAGCAGAAGATAAGGTCCGGAAGGAATTTCTTGCAAAAAGATTATCAGAGGTACAAGGTTTAATAAGTAATGATAGGAGAAATATGAGTATAGGGATAAAGAGCTTAGAAAATGCTCTTAAAGATGGCAGTGAAATATACAAATTTTGTATCTCCTGGTCCAAGGTAACAGTGGAGATTGAGAAGAAAATAAAAGAGCAAGAGGACAAACTACTAAGCTTGTCTCAAAGTTTTGATCCTCTTTCATCCTCCATAATAAATCAAGAATGTCAGACTATTGCAATCACAAATGCAATAAAGAATTTTGAGAAGGAAAGAAAGAACATAATTAACCAGATGGGTGAACTTAGAAGGATTATTATCCCTAAGTTAGAGGCCATGCATGAGGCCATAAGTGAAGCTCAAATCACAGCCCAGACAAATGATCCAACAGATCTAAAAAGGACAGATGCATTTGCATTCCTGTTGAGTGGTCATATTTCAATTTTGGATAGAATGAAGCAAAGTTGGGCTACATAATTTATTCAATTGAAGATAACTTTTGTAGACATACTTAAGTATATGTGAGTATGCCATATGTATATACTTATGCGGCTAAGTATAATTGAACTTTTGAAAGTTTTGATATACGGACCCTACCCTTTGCCATTGATGTCAAAGGGGGAGTGAAGAGCAGTGAAAAATGAGGAATCCAACTAAGGGGGAGCTCCAGAAAATGTATATAAAAATAGAGCATCAGCCAAGGGGGAGCATAGTGTAAACACTTAGTCATTTTTCACTAAGTGTTGCCATCAATGCCAAAGGGGGAGATTGTTGGCAAGAGACACTATATGGATTCATGAATGTTGTCATTAATGGCAAGAAAGTTCATCCCACACATCCGCAGGACATGGTGTGTCTCTACCGGAAGTCAGAATGAAGAATGTGGTGGTCCGGTAAACAAGAACAAAGCATGTGGCAAGGTCTGACAGACAGGTCTAGATCTCTTAGAGGAAGTATCTTGGTGAAGTGCGGATTTGGGAAAGTCAAGAGGACTACCTTGAGTAATAGATTCCAAGGATTTAGCCTCCGGTGATGGACAAGGAAAAAGATATGAATAATTGAGTACCAGATTCCTGAGTGACAGTGTGAACAAAGGAAGAACTGACTGACAAAACATCAGACTACTTTCTGGATGTGTTACTGATGGTGGCAAAGGTTATGAAGGCATGAATCATGTTTGGCTGACATGATTAATGATTTCTACAAGCATATACTTGATCCGCATTACTTGATGTGCAAGGATTCAGCTGATAGAACAGAGTTTGTGAGAAGATTGATTGTTCCGGGTGCCGACTAGAAAGATAATGAAATCACTTGTGCGGATATATATATAGGATGGATTTAGTTGTGAGAAGTGGCGTAGTGACATGGGATATGCGAATACAAGCAGAGCAAAGTAGAAATAGTAAGGAAGGTCCGGTATGTGAAAGGAAAGCAACATAAGAGAAGAGGAAAGATGAAGTGCAGCAGATCAGTGTACTGAGCCTAACCGGAACTGAACTCCAGCATATGTGGATGCTACCAATTAGTTCAAGTATTGTATAACACTCTTTTGTAGACAGTGTGTCTCTTGTAGGCAGTGTGCCTCCTTGTGAGCAGTGTACTCGGGCAGTGAGCCCTAATTGGCAAGTGCCATTTTGTAATTCCTTATTCTTCTAACAGAGAATAATCTTTGGGTTAATCACCCCGTGGTTTTCTCCCTTAACAGGGTTTCCACGTCAAAAATATTGTGTCATGTGTATCTCCATTTCATGGTTATGTTTGCTTGTTTGAATTAATGTTGCATTAATTAATAAGAAAGTTCAGAAAGAAGAAATAATTTGGATAACTGATTCACCCCCCCTCTCAGTTATCAACATAACCAAATATCTGAATTCATACTCCATTATATCATATGCCACTATGGCATCCCCCTCTCCATAATTACTGATAATGGGAAACCTTTTAAGAATCAAGAAGTTCACACCCTTTGTCAAAAATCCATAGCCAACATCATTTTTCCACCCCCTACTACCCCCAAAGGAATGGTCAAGTTGAAGCTTCAAAAAAACCATCTTGAGGATTTTAAAGAAAATAATTAATGAAGTTGACCATGGTTGGCACTTATAGCTTAACCCCACCCTTTGGGCCTATCACACCAGCATCCGTACACACATAGGAGCCACTCCATATTCCCATCTTTGGATTTGAATCCATTTACCCATTGAGGTCAAGCTTCCCTCTCTTAGAATATCACTACAAAATCTTATTGATGGGGAGGAGTATCTGGTTGCACGATTACATGATTTGGAACTCTTGGATGAAAAGTGCCTCAATGCTCTCAATCACTTGCAAGCATATCAAAACCACCTCCACAAAAGCTACAATAAGAAAATCAAGATTCGCCGCTTTGAAATAGGCGATCTTGTATTAGTGGAAAATCAGAAGAACTTGCAAGATCATGACAAAAAAGGAAAATTTGAACCAAATTGTTTGGGACCTTTTGTTATAATAGCCAGTTATGGATCAAGAGAATATCAACTAACAACACTTGAAGGACAACATCTAGATGAGAAAATGAACATCATACATTTCAAAAAGTTTTATGCCTAACTCATCAAATATCCCAAGTCAAAAAGTCAAAAAAATATAAAAAAAGTTCAAAACAAACTGAGTGCAATAAAGTTGTCCAATGGTGAAAACCACTTTGGTGGTGCCTTGGATAAGTACCATGGTGAAAACCTACCTCAAGCAACATGTGTAGCAGCCACATTCACCATCTACTAAGTCCTTGTTCATAGCCAATCCATCTTCTATCACTCCATACCTAACACACCATGACTTGATATTGAAAAACATTAAGCGTCAAACTCCCTCCCATCATGACCCACCCGTCACCACTCCATGCCAAAGGCACCTCCCAAAGAAATGGATCTTTGTATGTATACTCTCGATCCCTCTGTACAAACAAAATATCCCAAAAACATAAAAACATCCAAATATCCCAAAAACACAAAAAAAAATCCAAATATCTAAAAAAGCACTGAAAAATCCAAATATCTAGAAAAGCACCAAAAAAATCCAAATATCCCAAAAACACAAAAACATCCAAATATCCAAAAAACACAAAAACATCCAAATATCCCAAAAACACAAAAACATCCAAATATCCCAAAAACACAAAAACATCCAAATATCCAAAAAAAACACAAAAATATCCAAAGATCCTCAAAACACCAAACATAGTTGGGACAAAAATTCTATTTTGCTAAGGCAGTTTGAAAAGCCTCAAGAACAACTTAAGTACACTTTCTATCCACTGAGTGGTACAAGTAATTAATCCCTTACAACTATTAAAAATCCCATAAAAAACACAAAAAATCAAAACATCTCAAAAATCTAAAAGCAATAATTTATATGGGGACAACATGTCAGAGTCAATGAGCATAGAACAAAGCCGACAAAAACAACGTACTATAACAAACACTTGATCAACCTCACACACCAGCATACAACCATTGGATCTTAAGCTCATCTCTCAAAAAATCCATCATCACAACCCATGCCTTAGGATATATCATTCCCACAATAGGTATGGTCTAACCACATCTATCCACACTCTTGGCAAGAGACTCAATGGCTATTTGTGCGTCCGTTAGTTGGTAATTTGATTTTGATTTATCTTTTTTATACCTATTCTATGCTTATTCAAAATTACCACCTTGATCTTCCATATCTTGGTGCGTAAATTGGATGATATAGAATGAGGTATGAGTCATTTGTTACTGTATGACATGCTTGTTGGATGTTCTTATTACTCCATCTAGTATTCATATCTTTTACATGGCAAGATAGCTTTTGCATACCATCACTCCTTTACATCTAAGGCTTATACCTTCTATGCATTAGGACTTTAATTCTCTAAGTTTCTTCCCCACATCTAGACAAAGTTGTACTAACTTGGGCATGTCTAAGGAGCTTCTTTTTGTTTGAGCATCAAGTTCATGCAAAAATTGGATATACATCATCACCCTGATTCTTTATACCTTGGTGAAAATATCCTCTTTGCTATAATAAAACTTAGGATTTCTTTAAAACATACCAACACAATGTCCACCCTTAACCAATCTATCCAATATATCCTATACATAAATCAACCCATCACCCCCTACCTACATATTCAAAAACATAGGGGTTCACAATATCCACCCCATCCATCCACCCAACTACCTAGCCAACCTTATCCACCAACTACCTAGCCAACACCCCACCTACACCTAGCTTGTGGCTTTTTATAGAATCGATGTGACATTTTCCACCACATAACCACTCAAAACACTAAGCTACCCCACCAACACCTACACTCACCATATCTTTTTCCTTTGATGTGACATTTTCTGCCACTAGCACCCAATCATACATCACTACCCATACAACCTACCAAAAACACATATCTTCCCATAAAACCCCTACCTATAGCTTTGCATTAATAATGAAAATGACTAAATCCCACCCTAGCAACCCTACCCAACACACCCATAACCCTTACCAAGTAACTAACATTCCCCCCCAACAAGTTTGTGTCTCCCACACCCACCCATCTATCCATCCCCTATCAAGGACACTTTGTACCATGAGTAGAATCGTACATTCCCGTTGCATCCACATTACAACTGCATCCACATCATCATAATCATAATCATCATTATTATTATACCATAATCATAATATAATCATTGCATTGTAACATCAACATCATAATAATCATCATAGTATCATCATTACATTATTACAACATCATTATATCATCATAACCATTACAACATCACTATCATTATTACATTATTACAACATAATCATATCATCATAACCATTACAACATCACTATCATCATTACATTATTACAACATGATCATATCATCATAACCATTACATAATCATCATAGTATCATCATTACATTATCGTAATCATCATATTACCATTGAATAAGCATCAATCATTGCATTACATCACCATATCATAATCCACATCATAATCCATAAATGCATCCATAAGACATATAATCCATATCATAATCCACATCATAAATCCAACATCGTCATAAGCACATCACCACGAATCATGACCTAAACCATAACATCATCCACTATCCACAATCCATCACATGTCCATCCATAGCATAATGCATATATCCATCAAAACATAAACCATAACACATCATAACCCATACATCTGTCACAGAAAACCATAATAATACATCATGTAGCATACATCATAAACCACATCATAAAAACACATGATCACATCATATAGGCCATCAAAAAATATAGACATCCATATATCAATGGTCATGATAAAAAAATGTACTCAAAAGGCTAAATCCATCAAATGTCTACAATACATAAGCCAGTAGCCATATACAATATCACTATACTGAACTCTCTTGATGAGGAGTGGGAGAAAGAGGCAATGATGACTGTAGTACTATGGAAGGCCTTGCCCTTGTATCCCATGTAGTCACAACTAGTGGAGGAGGATTCCTAGTTGCCCCTGTAGTTCCTATTGGCATGTGTGTCCAACACTCCCCGTGATGTTTCATGACATGGACTAACTGCCTCTCGTGGATCTTAACTCTGGTGATTGTACCAAAGATTTCTACCTGCGGGTTTTGGTCTAATGACAATTGTGGTCCATTAAATTGGTATCAGAGCCAAAGGTTTCAAGTTTGTAACTCTTCGAGTAATGCTGGGGGGGAGATTGTTGGCATGTGTGTCCAACGCTCCCTGTGATGTTTCATGACATGGACTAACCACCTTTCATGGATCTTAACTTTGTCGATTGTAGCAAAGATTTCTACCTGCAGGATTTGGTCTAATGACAATCGTGGTCCATTAGTTCCTAGTGTCACAACTAGTGGAGGGATCATCGAAGGTGGAGGTCTGACTAGCCTTGTCATCAATGGTGTCCGAGTCCTCATAGACTGACTCACCCTTGACACACTCCAATGGCTATAGATAGTTGCCCTCTAATCTGCCAGCACCACTGAATGATATAGGGAATGATAATACTCTACCTACCCTATAGCCAGACCCAACTCTCCCTACACATGAGTGTAGTCTACCCACATCTGTGTCATCCCACTACCATCTATCAGCCCCTGCAACTGTCTCACCTGTTGTTGTAGTTGAGACACCTATGCCTCAACCCTCTACCTCATAGTATCGACACTCTGATGAAGTACCCTCTCCCCATCTCACTCCATTGATACCCTCTCCATCTCATTCTCCAAGCTTGCCACTCGAGCCCTCAGGGTATCCATATCCTCTCCATCCCCACCCCTCCTGCAGGTACATCCACCCTAGGACGTACTTGATGCCCCCTATCCGGTCCCCCTGCTGAAACAACTACCAAAATATGTATCTAGTCCCCCCCCCCACCACCACCACCACCACCACCTCCATCATCATCATCCTCCTCCTCACTATTTGACTCCACTGCCACTAGTTGACCCTTTGGAATGGTCAGCTGGATAGGCCTAAATCTCGCTCACCAAGCATCATACTCTGGCATCATGCATGCATCATCCACAATGGACCCCCAGTCCCAAGCCACTACTACCAAATGTTGAAACTTTGTAATCACCATGGTTGTATCTAGTCCTTCTCCCCATTGTCTAGTGTCCTACCTCACTCAAGAAAAAAATTGCCTCTACCTGAGGCACATCCTGTCGTAAACCAAACTACCGTAGTACCCGCTCAGGGAGGTACCTATCCAAAATATGCTTGGTCCTGTCAATCAGGGATCAAGACTGCCAAGTAAATGGAAGATGTACATTCTCATCAATCCACATCTCATAGCCTATCCATGGCCACCATACCAGTTGTTGGTGCCTGCATAAACATTCGGGTTTCAGACTTTCATCTGCAGGCACCTTTCATAAAAATCCAAAAATTCTAAGTCCCTTGGCCTCATTTTGTGCATTCGGGCTTTAAATGGTGAAAAATCAGTTATATGCATTCTTGTATGCATATCGGGCTTAAAAAAAGTGCATATACATTAAGGAATCTATCGCAGATTCCAAGAATATTCCCTACTTGTATATCAGGTTGCATGTATATTTTGTGTTGTATGTTTAGACGTACAACAGTTAGATACAAAGGAAAACATGCAAAGAGGATATACATTCGCCACATACAAAGTAAAGATGCATCGGCCGATGCATATACAATAAATAGATGCAAGGGGTCTTGTATATTCGGCAACATACAAAGTAGAATGTATATGCGATATGCATTTGTCATATGCAAAGGAAAAGGATGTACAAGGCTGATATACAAGTGATGGGGCCCGCAGACATACAGGGGCCATTGTATCTCCAACATACAAGTTGCAATGTATATAAGCAGCAAGCAAAGGGGGAGATACATTTGGTGGGGCCCGCGGATATACAAAGGAGATTGTATGTTCGAACATATAAGGGGACATGCATTCCGAAGATGCATTGGCTGGATTTGAAATGAACATGCAACCTGGACGCGAAAAGGAAAATGTACTGCGGCAGATAATGGTTTGGGGTCCGCAGCATGTATATTAGGTGCTTGCATATGCCAATATACAAGAAAATAGAGATACAAGCCAGATTTCAAAGTGATTGCAATTTGTTCCATAATGATTTGAGATCCACATTGTATATATGTGATATACAAGGAGTTATACTAGGAATCGAGATACAAGCCGGACCCGACGGTGATTTAAATATGCATTATAAAGTTTGGGGTCCACAGCTTGTATGTAGGTAGTTGTTTGTATATGCATGTTCTTTTGCATATACAAGGCGAAAAAGGCAAAATCGAAGGGAGAAAAGTCAGCGATGGGGAGATAAAGTACCTACGTGGCAGGATTCTACTGGCCAATGGACTTTAGCATGAATCATTTGTGATCGCAGATCTCAGTGGGAGAAGGGAGATCGACGACCCTATTTTGAATGCTTGAGGAAGGAAGTATTTTCTGTGTATCTGCACCAGTTCGAGCGAGAAACTTCATAGCACGAGCCATTGCCGCATCTCACTGGTAGGTCGGCCATTAATGGTGAAGTTGCAGAAGTATGGTCAAAGACATGGACAAGCCACCTACCATCTTAAGGGCAAAAATCTTGAGCGGTTGCACAGTTCCCAATCTCACCTGCTCCCTTCCTTCTCTTTGCCTAGAACATTCAATGATTTGGATGCCATTCTTGGTGCAGTGCATCTGGCAAAATTTTGAAGTGCCTTGTAATTATTGCTGAGTACACAGTCTTGCTATAAAAGGAAAACTGTGTTACTCATTTAGGTTGTTGAAGACTTGGGCATTTTTGGGGGAAAATAACGAAAGACAGAGCATTTTCCTGGCTGTTTTATCTTTGTTGGAGTTTATGAGTTGCATTTGAGTGCACCTTGCACATATGTTCAGTTTCTTGTCATTTTATATGAAAAATGCATTATTGCATGTGTTTATCTGTCTGTCTCCATGTGTTGTATGCATTCTCTTCTTTTGAATCTGGTTGCTAAGGGTTTCTCAGATTCTAGGGTATAGATTTCTGTATCATATGCTTAATCTTTAACTTCCATTCAAGGAGTGGATTAAATTGCTTTAGGTTGAGTATGGAGAAGATTGTATGTTAGCTGGGATGCATGTAAGTAGAGACAATTAAATACTTATCCTTGGGTGGTATTTGTAAGGCAAACACCAGTCCTAACCCCTTGAAAATTGAATGCCAGTTACAAGCCACTCTCTTGTATACATCTAGTTGACTCCTTGCCTTGAGATAGGCACCAGTCTGTTTCTTGTGAAGTAGTTATGATCCAAAACCCCCTGTCTTGCATCCAAAACATCAATACCAATCCTTTCAAATTTCCAACCTATTAGTTGTAGGAGTAGAAATAGGATCCCTACATGCTCTCATACTCAGCTAGTTAGATATGTCCAAGAATGATGCCAACCTTGTGATTTATCACACAAATCTTGGTCCATACATGAGAGTATTCTGCTTGTTATTTTAAAGCTAAATCTTTCTGTCATTGGGCGAGTCAAGGTTAAATCTTTAGCTATAGAGATACCCCCTTGGTTTGGCAGAACCAGAAGTGAAGGGGAGGCAGCTCACGCAACCTCCTGTATTAATTGGCCAAATCTGCCTGTGCATTGGAACTGGCAAACCCTCTGCCGATTCGGGTACCAACAGATGGTGACTTTGCTGGGGAGAAGAGTCAAGTGATTTGAAGGCTGGAAAATCTAGTTTCTAGTGAAGCTGTTGTATCCAGACCAAAGAAATGACCATGTGGTGCTCTGTTGGTGTGATGAATCCAGAAAACAAAAGTGCCTTGTTGATGTTCTATCCTCTCTGTGAGAGGTGGCGACTCTATTGATTGAACCTATCCAAAGCTGCAACATATTTCCAGGTATTCCATCTTTTCATTCAAAATGATGAGTTTAGAGAAGCAAACCTGGTTGTGTTCCCAAAGAAGACTATTTTTTATTGAAAGGTATAAAGCCCTAAATTTCAAAGGAATATATGGTTACCCAAACGTTATTCCCAATAAGATTAGAAAATGTTTGTCGAAATATAGTGGATTAATTTCTGAATCTGCAAATAAACATCTGCAAAACTTTTGTAATTTGATCGAAGATTATGAGGTAGAGGCTGAAGATGTAGTAATGAGACTTTTTGTCCAGTCATTAGAGGATGATGCTAGGGTCTGGTTTTCAGACCTACCTGTTTGTTCAGTTTCTTCATGGGTAGATTTAGAAATTGTATTCCTAGAGCAGTTTGGTGGAAGATTTGATGTGGCCTCATTGATCATACATTTCATGAATATCCAAAAGGAGGATGAGGAATTGGTTCCAGCCTTTAATCTTAGATTTATTAAGTTGCTCAAGCAGATCCCTGAATATATGAGACTGAATGATGCATTGTGTTTGACAATTTATTTGGCTGAATTTGATAAGAAAATGAGTTATAGATTGAGAGATAAAGAACCAGTCACACTTCACCAGGCTTACCAATTCGCTATGGACATTGAAAACAATGAGAAATATGGAATGCCAATAGGCTTCATGGCTGCAAGCCTTCAAAATAGTTTTCAAAGTGAATGTATTTCTGCTTTCTTAGTGTGTTCATTGAGAGATAATTATGTAAAGGGAAATATATTTCAGAATAGTGTGTGCAGTCATGGTGTGATGCATAAACATGAAGAAGATGTTGAAGAAAATGTGGGCACATCTTATAGTGGTGAAGACAAAGACTGTTGTCAGCCTCTAGAGAAGAAGCCTGCAAATGCAAAATACCCTTCAAAGGTTGAAATAAAAGATATACACGAAGTTGCATGCTATAGCAATAGGCATATCTCAGTTATTCCTGATTATTTATATGAGGTGGATATGCAGAGCTTCAATCTGAATATAGAAAACATTGATTCAAGGGATGGTAGTGAATATGCTAGTGACTGTTAGCATTCAAATGCATGTGTGAGCCTTTTAGAGGATGAAATATATATGGATGTTGAGTATGAGTGCTTCCTTGAAGATTATGACCACCTCTACAATGTAGAGGTTGAAAAATTTGTTTTTGATTATCAGTGCATTGGCAAAGAGGAAAATCAGGGTCACTATTCAGATGTGAATGGACAAGTTGCAGATGTGTGTGCTCATACAGTTGGGGATAATGTTGGTTGCAGGGCTAACTACAAAGCTTTTGATGAAGGGCCGCACTTTGAGTTGTTTATGCCTTCTCTTGAGACATTCCAGGTGGGCCTTAATGACAAAATTGCTGAACATGATGATGGATGTCTAAATGTTTATAAAGATGAATATAAGTATGAGATGTTGCTTGTGCCTGAATATTGCATGTTTGATTCAGAGGAGCTTTTACCTTTTGATGAAAGGAAAAATTCTGATGTGGATTCATTTGTTTCATGTGAGTTTGATATTTTCCCAAGTGACATTAGTGACTCATATGATGGTGACATTCTACAACTGATGATAATGTATGTTGATCAAGCTTGTTGTAGATTTGTCAAAGAAAGAGAATTGGGCAGCAACACAAATAATTACAAAGAGGGTTGCTGCATGCAGTTAAATGCTTTTGGGCTTCATTTGAAGAAATCAAAAGAAAATCAGATATTTGACAAAGGGAAATTCTGGTTTTTCCTTTTTGGTGGCCTTGGGCCACCAAGTAAAATTTTAATAATGTATTTTGTGATGCAAGTCGGTGCAGTGTTTGACTCTATTGCCCAATGGATAAGGACTGGTCTGCATCCCAGAGATTTATGGTTCTCGCCATGCCTACAAGAGGCATGCGTCCCCAGACAGAGCCAGTGTTGGTGCCTGCATAAACATTCAAGTTTTAGACTTTCATCTGTAGGCACCTTTCATAAAAATCCAAAAATTCTAAGTCCCTCGGCCTCATTTTGTGCATATCAGGCTTTAAATGGTGAAAAATTATTTATATGCATTCTTGTATGCATATCAGGCTTAAAAAAGGTGCATATACGTTGAGGAATCTATCGTAGATTTCAAGAATATTCCCTGCTTGTATATCAGGTTGCATGTATATTTTGTGTTGTATCTTCAGACATACAACAGTTAGATACAAAGGAAAACATGCAAAGAGGATATACATTCGCCACATACAATGGAAAGATGCATCGGCCGATGCATATATAATGAAAAGATGTAAGGGGTCTTGTATATTCGGCAACATACAAAGCAGAATGTATATGTGATATGCATTCGTCATATGCAAAGGAAAAGGATGTACAAGGCCGATATACAAGTGATGGGGCCCGCAAACATATAGGGGTCATTGTATCTCCAACATACAAGTCGCAATGTATATGCGACATACAAGAAGCAAGCAAATGGGGAGATACATTTGGTGGGGCCCGCAGATATACAAAGGAGATTGTATGTTTGAACATGCAAGGGGACATGCATTCCGAAGATGCATTGGCTGGATTTGAAATGAACATGCAACTCGGACGCGAAAAGAAAAATGTACTGTGGCGGATAATGGTTTGGGGTCCGTAGCATGTATATTAGGTGCTTGCATATGCCAATATACAAGAAAATAGAGATACAAGCCAGATTTCAAAGCGATTACAATTTGTTCCATAATGATTTGAGATCCGCATTGTATGTATATTGCATATTGTATATATGCAATATACAAGGAGTTATACTAGGAATCGAGATGCAAGCCGGACTTGACGGTGATTTAAATATGCTTTATAAAGTTTGGGGTCCGTAGCTTGTATGTAGGTAGTTGTTTGTATATGCATGTTCTTTTGCATATACAAGGCAAAAAAGGCAAAATCGAAGGGAGAAAAGTCAGCAATGGGGAGATAAAGCACCTACGTGGCAGGATTCTACTGGCCAATGGACTTTAGCATGAATCATTTGTGATCGCAGATCTCAACAGGAGAAGGGAGATCGACGACCCTGTTTTGAACGCTTGAGGAAGGAAGTATTTTCTGTGTATCTACACCAGTTCGAGCAGGAAACTTCATAGCATGAGCCATTGCTACATCCCGCGGGTAGGTCGGTCATTAATGGTGAAGTTGCAGAAGCATGGTCAAAGACATGGACGGGCCACCTACCATCTTAAGGGCAAAAATCTTGAGTGGCTGCACAATTCTTGATCTCACCTGCTCCCTTCCTTCTCTTTTCCTGGAACATTCAATGATTTGGGCACCATTCTTGGTGCAGTGCATTTGGCAAAATTTTGAAGTGCCTTGTAATTATTGCTGAGTACACAATCTTGCTATAAAAGGCAAACTGTGTTACTCATTCAGGTTGTTGAAGACTTGGGCATTTTTGGGGGAAAATAATGAAAGACAGAGCATTTTCCTAGCTGTTTTATCTCTGTTGGAGTTTATGAGTTGCATTTGAGTGCACCTTGCACATATGTTCAGTTTCTTGTCATTTTATATGAAAAATGCATTATTGCATGTGTTTATTTGTCTGTCTCCATGTGTTGTATGCATTCTCTTCTTTTGAATCTGGTTGCTAAGGGTTTCTCAGATTCTACGGTATAGATTTCTGTATCATATGCTTAATCTTTAACTTCCATTCAAGGAGTGGATTAAATTGTTTTAGGTTAAGTATGGAGAAGATTGTATGTCAGCTGGGATGTATGTAAGTAGAGACAATTAAATACTTATCCTTGGGTGGTGTTTGTAAGGCAAATACCAGTCCTAACCCCTTGAAACTTGAATGCCAGTTGCAAGCCATTCTCTTGTATACGTCTAGTTGACTCCTTTCCCTAAGATAGGCACCGGTCTGTTTCTTGTGTAGTAGTTATGATCCAAAACCCCTTGTCTTGCATCCAAAACATAAAAACAAATCATTTCTTATTTCCAACCCGTTAGTTTGTAGGAGTAGAAATAGGAACCCTGCATACTCTCATTCCTAACCAGTCAGATATGTCTGAGAACACTGCCAACCTTGAGATTTATCATGCAAATCTTGGTCCATACATGAGAGTATTTTGCCTGTTGTTGTAAAGCTAAATCTTCCTATCATTGGGTGAGTCAAAGAAAAATCTTTAGCTATAGGGATACCCCCTTGGTGCAGCAAAACCAAAAGTGAAGGGGAGGCAGTTCACGCAACCTCCCGTATCTGTTGGCCGAATCTCCCTGTGCATTGGAACTGGCAAACCCTCTGCCAATTCTGACACTAACACCACTACCATCAAATCATCGAAGGCACGCCTCCAATATTGTTTCCCTCCTAATGCCTGATGCACCAATATACCTCTATACCCATATATATAGGGCATAAACAATGGTCATACATGTGAGCATTGTGGTCGAGTAATCGTAATATGCTCCCAAGCCTAAATATGGAGGACTGTCACTCCACAACCAACACTCACCCCACAACGATATACTACTAGATGCATATCATGATATAACAGAACCAATAGACATGGCCCCCAAGCATAAACTGCACTCCACGCCATCATCTACTCCAAAACAACCCCCCACCCCATGGGGAATCCACGTGATCAATGATTTGGTAGAAATAACCCCGCTATCACTCCATAAGTGAATAACTCTAAGCCTCCCAATACCCCCATAGCATCTCTCCATAACATCTGTTTCCCTGTCTGATCCGTAGGGATTTGGGCAGGGGCAAACACACAACACAATACCACCAATCCAACAGCCTAATCATATACCACCTACTCACCATGGATGGGAATCCACCAAATGTCCTCAATGGTGATTGTCATCTCCCCCGTTGATAACACAAATGAGCAGCTCTCGTTGTGCCATTGTTCTATCAAAGCTGTCATCATAACCCGATGAGCTCAAATTGTCAGCATCTCTAAATTGTACATCAATCCATTCACCCTCAATTGGCCATGCTCCGCCTGCGTCAATGGGTCATCCTGCAATAATGGGTTACACTTTTTGGCCAAACTTGACATTTAAATCAACACTTTGAACTAAATCTTCACTTTCTAACACCTATAGCCGTTAAAATGTTAGGAATTTGAAGATGATGCGAACTAGTGATTTGTGAGATTTTTTCTATAGATTATAAATATATATATATATATTTAAAAAATTGGAGTTAAATTGTAAAATTTTTTGCGTCTCCTGTGATAACTAGTTTTTAATAGTAAACAACATTTTTTAAAAGTGATGTGTATTCTGTCGCACATAATTTTTTTTCTACAAAGGATAAAATTTTGATTCTTTTGAATTTAGATTGGTAACACTGATATCTAAAGGATGCATTTGGTTTCATAATGTTTTGTTGAATATATATATTTTAATTAAGTTTTGAAGTCAAACCAATTATAATTTAGACATAGGCGTATTCTGTCCAACATAACTTTTTTGTATGTATCAATTTTTTTTTTTTTTTGTTGGAATAAGGACATCAATACCTAGAGGACATGTATTTTTTTTTAAAAAAAAATTCTATTTTCTTTTTTTTTGTATGTGTGAAACGAAGACCTTGATGTTCATTGAAAAACCTACATTCACAAGAAATAAAAAATAAATATAATAATCAAATTAAATATATTTAAAATTATACTTTTTTAGAAGCTTATAATAAGGACTACATACCGTAGGTGCTAACAGACCAACCACAAGTACCATTTGGTTCGCTTGTGCCAACAAACCAACCCTTAGCACCATTCTAGATGATGTCACTATTGCATTTTGCACTAGAACCATTCTAGACACAAGCACTTTCCCACATTGCATTAGCACCATTACTGATGCAAGCACCATCCCATTTCGTTCTAGCACCATTTCAGATGCAAGAACTACCCTTTTTTATGCTGCTGCCATTCCAGACACAAGTGCTACCCTATCTGCCAAAAGAGCTAATATAGATGTAGGTACCATTCCCCTCCGTGCTAATGCCATTCTGGACGCAAGCGCTATCTTCCTTAGTGTAAGCACTTAACTAGTCGCAAACGCTACAATTCGTGGCATTGGCACTAACCCAACCCCAAGTGCTACTCCACTTACCTTTAGTGCTAAAATAGTGTTGGAGCCTTTTGTTCACATTGAAAGGCTGATCCAGATGCAAGTGCTAATCTCCTAGCCTCTAGCGCTATGACACCTAACCTACCCTCATTCAATGCTCGAAAGGACCCAAAACTTGAAAATGACAAAGTGAGGGATAAGCGACATGCTAGCTCACCAGCCTATGGAGGTCACTGGTACACTTGGACCCTCTAAGCTTAGTATGTCTTGTGCAGAATCCTCCTCTGTGCCATCGCTATTGCTCTCTTCTCTCTCCTAGTTAGCAAGCTTAGGTGTGCAAATATGGCATCATGGGACCCCGTAGCCTATCTATACTTGTCATGTAAGCCCTAACCCTACCTTTTCACCCCCATGCCACAAAACGTATATGTTTTCACTTGTTTTTCCTCTTATTGACCCTATTTTTCTTCCCGCCCCCTTTTCATCACCATTTCCTCATTTTCGAGAGTTCTCCCAAAAAATTTTATTTTTCACTCAATCTCTCAAGGGGACATCACCTATCCATTCCTCCTCTTCCCATCAGCTGGGGCAAAAACTCAAAATTCTTTGATCCAATGCCACTCCCACTTGGTCATGATGCCACATCAAAGAGGGGCAAAATGTAGACATCTGAAAAAATGGCACAACCCATGCTACCATCCTCCGACATGTTTGCACTAATATATCCCCTTCCATAATTAATCAAATAAAATTAATTTATTTAATTAATTTAACTATTCCCCATAGTCCATTGTTCATAATTAATTAAATAAATGTCACAATTTATTTAATTGATTATTCCATCCTCTACCACAAACCTAAATTAATTAAATAAAATACATTTATCCACCTAGCCCATGACTAAACCTAAGCTAATTAAATAAATATAATTTATTTAATAAGCTACCATACCCTACCTAGTCCCCACACCCAAATTAATTAAGTAAACCCTTAATTAATTTATGTCACTAATTAAATCATCTCCTAATTTCCAACAGTCATATTCATTAAGATAATTGTTGATTATGATGTTAGTCACAATAACATAGATAAAGAATTCACTAAACAAACCTTTATCATCTTGAAAAGTATGATCAACTCAGAATGAATTGATAACTCCAAGTCTCCGTTCAGTCAAGTCTTGACCTTCTGATAATCTCTTAGTTAGTTCGATGTGAATTGTTGTTTTCCATTAGGGGTCTTACGTATTAGTTTGAAGTGATTTGCATCTGGATATACTCTGTGCTTCCTGCTTTCTGTGAATTCTCAACAAACAGAGTTAAATCCTACTATATTTAACCTGATCATGCAGATACTTATGATAAGTTTGATTAATTCTTTTGCATAACACTCCTGTTAAGTCTATCTTTAATAATTTCAATTAGTTCTTCTGAAATGTTCTTCAATCTACCTGGATTGAACTAATCTTGACCTAAATTCACTTCTACACTATAAATTTGTTTAAATGATATACCTATAAGCATATACTTTTGTGATTTCTGCCATTATTTGTGTTCATTTGCATGATATTTGATATTTTGTATGCACTTTGTGTAAATATGCCTAAGATCTTTATGTGTTCATGAATATTAGCATATTATATGATGATCTGCTTGTAATTTTCTATGTATTTGCAGTTATGGTGATGATTTAATGAAATTTAAAGAAATTTTAACTAAAGCTTTCTAAAGTTAGTGAAATGAATGAGTTTCAACCATTGCTATATATGTGCAATTCAATACTTCATGAAATAGAGATGAAAACCAAACCATGCTATGCCAGGACATTTCACAACTTCACACAATCAGTGCTAATCTTCAAAGGAAAAGGAAATCAACAACAAGAACTAGTTGATATGCACTACAAGGGATGCAACACATCACAGTAACAAGTCAAGATGATATCCAAAAGACTACTCAAGATTTACAATGTAGCTGTAATTTGTATCTCTATTGCATTCAGTAGTCAAAATGTGAACATATTTACAATTGGTCTTGAGAAAGTACCATGACATTCAACAATCCTATCTCAATTAAGCTCTTAATAATCTTACATCTAAAGTTCTACATCCTTTTATAGGACAAGGATGAGAAATGGTTACAAAAGATCCTACGATCAAGATTTGTCCATTACAATCAATGGTCCATAATGCATTGGCTAGGTCAAAATATAAAATATGTGGCACAAGTTGCCAATTGGAAACTATATGGAGGGATACAACTGGCAACCTAGAATATTCTAAGACCATTGACTTAGTCAACTAGAATGTAACTGACAAAATGACAAAACATCTTGAATGATATTTATTGCAACATCCTCCTCATGTAGCTGTGCCTTCTTCATGTGCTATCTTCTCTATGTCTAACTTTTTATAATTGTCATATGCTTGAACAAGAGTATCCACTTGGAATTTACTAATTGTCATGGCTCTCAATTTAGCATATTTCAAGGCTTTTATTTGTTCCTCCAAAGGTTCCATCATAGATGTTTTGCCATCTACTTCTTTTCCATATGTCTTTATTTGTACATTCAACACAGACATCTCATCCATAATATCCTCTATAAAGAGCTCTAAGGGATCCTCTGATACTTCCTTAAATTTATCTCTGAATATATGGATGGCCTCATCCATTTATGGGATTGCTTCCTCTGTTATTGCATCTTCTAACAACTCTTCCAAAATCTTCATTTCTTCAGATAATAAATCATGGATCTTGGTTTGAGTGTCCCTTACTTTAATCATGCTGGCCTTTAATACCTCTAATTCATATTTCATTTTGGTCACCCAGGTGTCCATGAGTGGTAGAGTTACACTGGTGACAATTTTATTTTTCAACAACTCCCCATCTGTCATCTCTTTGGATCTTTTGAGACTTAGCATTGCATAGTTGCACTTTTGTATTCTTTGAGTGAATTCACTATTTAAAGAATCAATGTCATTTTTCAAATTGGACAATGTGTCCAATTGGACTTGGCAGTCCATATTAGTTTTTCCCCAGACACCATGAATCTCGTGAACCATTTGTCCATGGTATTAGCCTGGTGCTTTTGCACATCTAGGTTAGCTATCTCTGCTTCACTTATTAATGTCAGTGCAGCTAGCTTTTCTATTGCCTATAATGTGAACACCAAGCTATCTGGCTTCACTAATCCCTATATGAACTGCTGTAACTGAGCATTTTTCTCTTTAAGTTCCTTCTTTCTAGCCTTAAGCCTTCTTATTTTAGCTACTACTGCCTCTGTGCTCTCAATAGTCTCTTGTAGCTCTTGTTCTATGGTGACATGACCTAGGTCATATTGTGCCACCTAAAATTCTTCTAGCCTGATCTCTCCTTTGTCCTTATCTACTATAGGAACATCTACTTGAGCTGTCCATTTCCCTGTTTTTGAATCTCTTTTAATGGTGGAGACTATCCTAGTTCTCCGTTTGGCTTTTGAGGAATCAAGAGTAAACTGTGACTTAAAATCAAAAGGTACCTTATGGTCTTTTGTTTGGCCCACTTCTAATGAAATCAAAGATAATGCCTATGATTGAGATTCTCTCTGATCTATTTGCTCAATTTGAGCATCTTGTGTTCCTTTATCTTGGTCTTTCTCCTGACCATCACTAGGCTCTTGCACTTTCTCTTGTTGTTCTACTATGACATTCAAAATTTCTTTCTTAGGCACTTGTTCTTCCTGCCCTTGGTTTGGAGGAGGCTAATCACCTTGTGCCTTATCATCTTCTCCTTGTGGAACTTTATCATTAGGCTCTTGGCCTTCATTCTCTTGAGTATCTTTATTTCCAGTATCATTCTCCATAAGAATATTTTCTTGTAATGTTTGGCTATCTTTAATAGCCTCTTCCTTTTCAGTGTTTTCCTTCTCAGGCAAGTGAGTCAAATCTACTGCTGCTGGGTTAGTCACCTCTTCAATCAGGGTGTTTAGAGGTCCCATAAGCACCTCTACTTCCTCCACTTTAGGAGATTCTACATTTTCCATCTCCTCTCCATGTGTCTCTACTACCTCATCACCTTGGCCTATAGCCTCTATATGTTGTAGCATGGGTCCAATAGGATAATTTGTAATATCCTTCACCACCTCATCTATAGTTAAGTCAATGGTTTGACTTAGTGGGAGGGATTTTGCTGCTTCATCTTCTTGAACTTGGCCCTTATCTTCCTGTGCCATCTCAGTCTTGACTTTTACTATTGTCTCTATTAGCACATCATGTTGTAATTCTTTAACTATACTTATAGATAGATCACCCAATCCTGATCCTGCTAGTGGAGGTGATATGGCCCCTCTCATGTGAGGACTTTGATATTTACTCTACCTGGGCACCTTGACCCCTTGTAGCCTGTCATATTTTCTCTTCCTTTTAAGTGTCCCAATTGGCACTTGATCTTCTTCATCATCATCTCCTCCCTCTGCAGCAATCCCAACTAGACTTATCTCCTGATCTTTTGAAGTTTCCCCTTGGGTTATGGATATTTGGGGTGTAGATATTGGAATAGCTTTAAGAATTGGTCCTGTAGGGGGTGACAATGGTTGGTACACTAGGGTACTCCTTTAGAAGTAACCTTCTCTATTGTTTCAGACAAGCTAGCCTCAAGTAGTTTTGTCCCTAGGATCTGTCTTTTATTTAAAAGGAAATCATCGTATCCTTGTTCTTCTCTCTCCTTTCTCTTCCCCTTTTTGTCACTTGTGATTTCTAAACCTTTTCATTTAAGCTCGTTGACCCTTTGGGCAACCCAGTTCTTTGTTCTGGCCATAACTTTGGTAGTGAGAGCATGAATTGAAGTCTCCTCCTTTTGTGTTAGCTTTGGTGTAGAAATAGTATCATTATATATCTTTTGTTCCTCATACTCTGGATCCATGAGGTTATCATCGTCCTTTTTTATTTAAGGGGGCACTTTAGGCTACCCTATTGTTCTCATCTAGTCTAGAGTTAGTCTCTGATATTCTTGTCTTCTTACTTCATGTTCATCGTCGTAGTCTGCCCAGTAGTCCTCAAGGTGGATAGTGTGCTTGTACTTCTTGTTGAACCTTTGTTCAATCCTATGATAAGGATCATAGTGCCAGGCTAGAGGAAACAATTTTAAGTTCAAAGCTTTCAACTCTTCCTCTACCTTTCTTGCATTATCTGTGGCTCCTACTACAAACCAATTTACATCAATAGGAAATTTCTTATATGGCTTTCCTTCTTTGACCTTTGACATTTCAAATGCAGGCCGCTGCTGCCTCATCATTTCCATTAGTACCACTTTGTCTGTAGGGTACCTTGGTAGCATATATGGTTTCCCACTGAAACCTTCCATCCAGATGTATGAGTAAGTTTTGGCCTGGATGAACCAAGAGACATATCCACTAATATCTTTTGTGGCACCAACTGAGAATTGTTTAGTCTAGCCCCCTGATATGAGGTGGACTAAGTGCATCAGGAAAGCATCATTAACCATTTTATAATGTTGAATTGAGAGCCTTCTCTCCAACTGGGGATAATGCTCCCAGGGAGTTTTCTCATTAGGTAACTTTCCAATCTTTCCTACAGTTTGTAGGCCATTAAATGTACATTTTGTTGCATAGGCGTATACCAAGTAGGATGTCATCCTGAAGATCATCCCTTTGCCTTCTTTCCATTTGACCATCTTTTCATGAATGGTATCACTGATAATCTTTGCCCATTGGACCTTTGCTTGATCTTCTTCATACTCAACAACCATCTTTATTAACCCAAACATCCAGGGTTCAAAAGTTCCACAATTCGCTAATCCACTCATCCGGCTAAGCATAAACATTATATATTGTACTTCCTCATTGAAATCAAATTTGTATAAGTGCTATGCCATTTTGGTAGCTTCCCTTGCTATGTTATCTAGGCTTCTCCATCCTTGATATATAACTTTTATGCAATTCTTGTTGTTGGCCTCAAACTCCTTAGCCAGTGCATCCAAGTCTGGCACATACATATGCTAAGAAACAAGCAAATGGAACACCTCAACTATACCATCCATAGATAAATCTGCATAGTGCCTCTCTTGTTTCACTATTTTCCTTGTGTTAATATCATAGTGCAACGCAGATTCTGCTAAAAGGTCAAAAGCCTCTGTAGAGTAGGGAAAACCAGCAACATGAAACAAACTAGATGCCACTATATTATTCAATACTGCATCATCTTCTCTAGCATCAATTTGAGCTCTAAATGCTTTGATGTCTGTGTTCCCACAATGAGTATCCTCAGAGAATCCCAACTTGTTATATACGCTGCACATTCTAGGAAACATAACTGGCTTAAACTCTCCATCTCGCTTGTCCATGCGTGGATGCGACATTTTGTCCTGCAATTTGAATATACTAGTCTCAAATGACAACACATACTCATTTATCTAGGGTTAGCACACTACTGATTTCCATGCTCTAACATGGTAATATGTCTCAATCTTAAGAATTGAACTTATGCTATGCATAATGTATAATTACTTTCCCTGTGTGTCATTTACCATTTCTTTAACTAATTAAGATATGACCTTATGAACATAACCAGAGAGATAGGATTTTACACATACCTGTATATGCTTCCTTAACCTATTGTGAGTGTGGTGATGTCTGAATAGAAGCTCTAGATGAGGAATTCTTTCACAATTTTGTTTTCTCAGCTTAGCTCTGGTTCACAATAAGTTCTCAACAGTAGAAATTAGGGCTCTTAGAATGCAATTGTGTCGATTATGCAGAAATAAATCCCCTTTACCTTAAAAACATAGGGCTTATTAATGGTCTCAATACGATTTAACAGTTAAAATTAGCAAGATTGCACAGGATTATCACAGGTGTCCATTGGCACGCATTCAAATTTAAATGCCAATGACATATCACACTATATTAAATGCAGAAAGCACGGGCATATGAGAGTAGATATCCCACTGAGGAATATCCATGTAGATATTCAGATATGAACATCTAGATGACGTCATCATGCATCAGGTCAGACTTTGTTGACCAAGGATATATCATTGGGTTAAGGTCAGGATATTATAAGTGCAATATCCATCTAGTCATAAGGTTCAGATGACATCAGCAGAACTAAAATCCCTCATTGTGGTATAATAAGGTGGTGTCATTGGGATGGGATACCAGGATAAGATCTAGGATATTAAGAATGTGAAGTATCCTCATGGCTGAGTGTCATGATGACGTTAACACGTGTCATTTATATCGCATCGGGATAAGATGATGTCATCATGACAAGGATTTTAGAAAGATCTGGACACTAATTTAAGATCCAGATAACATGTAATATCCTAATGACGTAAGCAAATTTATAGTTCATCTTTAAGCCGGGATGACATGACGTCATCTGGATGGGGATGTAAAAATAAGGTCTAGATATTACAATAGTAATATCCATGCACTTTAATATCTGGGTGATGTCATCATGTTTGGGGTTCTGTGTAAAGCCAAGATGACGTGACGTCATCAGGACAAGGATATTAACGGAGGTTGGGAACCTAAGTTAAGGTTAGGATACAAGTTAATATCCTGCATATGATGTATAACTAGATAAGGCTCTTAAATTTGACGTCTGGACAATAGCGAGTGTCAAGATATTAACTTAAGATCAGGATAATAACTAATATCCCAATGTGTGACGTTTAGTTCACCAAGCCTTTTAAACTTGACTTCTAGATACTAATATGCACTGGGATATTAAGTTAATATCTAGATGGCATGAACTATAAATATCCAGACAACCCTTTGACTGAACTTTGACTGACCATAACTTTTTGGTTTTAACAGATTTTAGGGTGTTTCAAAAAGCAAATCTGCTTAAATTTTCATGCTCATTTACTTGGCAGGATTCAAATTATGAAATTTGATTTCTAAAAATGTGACCTATAACTCGAGGTTTGGATATGCATAGGATAACATCTTGACATACATATTATTCTGACTGTGTTTACCATACCGCCCGAAAGCAAAGAACCAGCAAGCCAAGCAAAAGTGGGTTCCTCTTTTGCTAGGGAAAAATGGGGCATGTTGTGTAACCACACAACAATAATCACTTAATTAGTTAGTCTAACCCCCCATTATCCCATATCCCCACACTTGATTAAAAAATTAACATTTTTTAATTAAGGGGAGTCACATGTGTGTCCACCTCACATTTCCTCATTCATGCAAGAGCATTATTTAAATAATAAAGCTCACATATGTCTCCACATCACCTTTCCAAATCCATGCATGTGTCAATTCTCATCCCATTCATCCATAAAACTCAATTTTTTAATACACCCTCTCCCACACAAATGAATGTTTAATTCATTAATAATTTATAATCCTAATTAATGCAAAGCCTTCCCAAGGTAGAATTTAAAATTTTAAAATATTTTGAGCCCTCCAATTTTGATGATGCAACCCTAGCCATTGATTTCACTATGAACTGTCCACCATTGGATCTCCACTTCAAACCTCCACCATTGATAGAAAATCCTCCAAATCCATCTCCAAGCATTTTGATAATAAGTCTTCAAGCATCCAATTTATGTCAAAATCTTAGCCAAAATCCTCTCATCTCATTTCTAAATCCTTCCCTTCACTTGTGCTAGTTAGAATAGAGTAATCCACATTCTCTTTGCACTGGATATAGCTAGGAATTGCTTTTGGGTGCATGCATTCCTCCATCCTGTCAAGGAGAATAGATTGTGTGAAGATTTGAGGTATAATTGTTGTTTTTATGCTTCCTTTATGTTTTATTGTCTTCTAACTTTTCCATCATCTTTAGGATCCATATCCATCATAGCTTTATGCTATTTATGTAGGATCCTTTGCAACCACCTATATCATTTCTTGTGTAGTCTCCTTCACAACCACCCATATCACTTTTTTTTCTCCTCTTTTTGTTCATCAAAGTTGATAAGTATTTGTTGTAAATGCCTATTTTAAATTCTTGTTAGATGCTACTCATGGAATTTTGTGCTTGTAATTTCAAGATGGAATGCTCATTACAAGGAGCATGTGTGGAGTCATCATCCATAACTATATTCTTGGAATGAGTACATGTTAAATTTAATTTGATGTTAATTGTTTGTTTTAACTTGACATGCATGATACATAGAAGTTTACATGCAAGTCAAAGTGGGAAAAATGTAAGGGTGAAAAGTGCACACCTTTCACTTTTCCCCTTCATTTTGGACTCACTTTAACCAGATTGTCCCAAATGCAATGACTAGTGTACAAGTGGCATGTTTCTATGTGAAAATTGGTAAATTAACCTAAACCTCCTTCACACATCCCAAGAGTTTGGAATCAATCTAAAAATTACTTATTCCTTATCCTAAGTAAAATTTGTGGGTGTGATTATGAACCTAGGTTAGAATTGTAATGCAGATTTAACCTGCCAATTCTAAGATTCAAATTTATTATCCTATAGCCACAACTGACCCCCTTCCTACTAGTCATTACTTTTTTACTTGAGTTTGAAAACATTCAATTTTGATCCTAAGGTGTTGTATAAAAGGACAAACCCTAATTCCTTTTAATCATTAAGGGTCAGATCATATAATTCCATCCTTTATAATTTGATCCATACATCCTTCATACATTAAGAAAATCATAGCACAATCAACTAGCATCAACATATGCATGATAAGGACATATTAGGCATGTTTCTGTTGGAATTAGGTCAGACAACTGAGAGGGGGGGTGATCAGTTATCTACAACTTTAACCTTTTCTACTTTTAATATTCTTTGACAACTTATAAACAAATTAATGATGTAAACATTAAAGCATGAATTAACAACACATGAGCAGAAACAAAATGAACACACATAACACCAAAATTTTTACGTGGAAACCCGGTTAAGGGAAAACCACAGTGGGGGTTAACCCACAAGATTTGTACCTTGTTAAAAGTAGTTAAAAGAAATGGGAAGGCACTTACCTTCGGGTGCACTACCCAGAGCTCACTACTCAAAGAGGCTCACTTCCTACAGAAGGCTCATTGCCTACAAGATTTTATGTTTAATACAGAAAGAATGAACTAAGAAATAACATCTTCTTCATGCCTAGTTCAGTCCCATTGAAAGCTCATAAAACTTCTCTCTGCCCCAAACACTTCTTTGTTAACTCTTCATCCTTTGCTGCTCTTGTTCTTCTGCTTCTCCTCTTCTCTGGTCTACCTCTATACCTTTCTTAGGATTTTATCATTTTCGTGCAAGGACCACTTTCCACAACTTATCCATAAGTATTTATACGCTTCATCAACCTTGGAACGAACATAAAGGTTGGCTTGAATCAATGCGGATCACTATATAGTTGGCCAAACATAGCTGCAACTTGAATCTTCTTCACTCAACATGCTACGCTCCAGAGGATTGCTCTTAGATAATCCGCAACACGCTTGAATCATCCGATCGGCCAAGACTGGGAAGAATGACAACACCAAGGAAAAAATCTTCAACAATGAGCTTAATCTTCAATGCAGACCTCCAACACAGTAGGCACACGATCCAGAGACCTCCACAAGTACATTGAATTCAACAATAACATCCGCACTACTCCAAATCATCATAATCACTTGCATCTTCATCCAGTACCCCAAGAACATTGTCTGCCATCATTGTCACACTAGAAAGATTGCTTCAAACCTCCAAACCACGAACCACTTGAGATGAGGATACACACCGACTTCCCAAACATGCCTCTAGATCCGTAGATCATAAGTTTTCATTGCGGAGCAATCCGGACCAATTTCTTGTCACTCTGTCACTTCTGAACACAGCAAAACCTGGTTCTACTCAGATGGCCATAGCTTCTTCAAATCTTCATGCAGACCTCTCAAATCTTAATTGGAGCTAATTCAGACAATCCTCTACACAACCATATGGTCCGTGTACTTTGATCTTCATTCTTCTGGAAATGTAGAGCAATCTACTTCACTGATCTGCATTGTTTCCCCTATTTTTGACAAAGGGATATATTAACATCAATGACAACACATCATAGACACATATTTGCAACAATCCATCCCTTTGTCATTGATGGCAACATATGATGTGAAAAATTGATTCAACCATCAAGACAAGGATTTATCCCTCTTTCTCTTATCACTTCTGCAACCACTTTCTTCACTGCTCCCCCTTTCATCAGCAACTAGTTTTTGACATGATTTTTTTCCCCCTTCGACATCAATGGCAAAGGGCACATATTTGCAATCTTTTCTCCTCCTTTTTGTTTCAGACTGATCTCCAAAATTTGAATACTAACTACTCCCACTTAGTAGTATCTTCTTGACATCAATCTGTATCACAAGATATGACCGTGAATTCCACCAGACTGATGTACACTAGTGCATCTTAATTCTAAATAGGAGGGGTAATAACCCCTAGCTTCATTTTGAGATACCCAAAAGTATCCTTAGGAAAAGGCTTGGTGAATATATCTGTAATCTGATCCTTTGAAGAAACAAACTCTAATTTGACTTCATTCTCACTTACGTTCTCTCTCAAGAAGTGAAACTTGATGGATACGTGCTTTGTCTTTGAATGCAACACTAGATTCTTTGAGATGTTTATTGCACTTGAATTATCACAAAAGATTGTAACAGGCTCTTTAAACACAATTATGATATCCTTCAACATTTGCTTCATCAACAAGACTTGAGTACAATTGCTTGCTACTGCTATATACTCTACCTCTGTAGTAGACAGAGATATTACCTCCTACTTTTTGCTCAACCAAGAAACCAATCTCCTTCCCAAGAAGAATGCACCACCACTAGTACTTTTCCTGCCATCCACATCTCCTGCCCAATCAACATCTGTATATGCATGAAGAGTGAAGTCATTATCCTTTGGATACCATAAGCCATAATCAGATGTTCCCTTTAGATATCTAAAAATTCTTTTGATTGCTACAACATGGGATTCCCTTGGATCAGCTTGAAATCTAGCAACAAGTCCAACTGCATTCATAATGTCAGGTCTAGTCTGAGTTAAATAAAGCAGTCCTCCAATCATTGATCTATACCTTTTCTGATCTGCCTTAGGTGAATCATCATCTTTACTCAACTTGCATCCAGATACCATAGGATTACTTACTGGTTTTGAGTCCTCCGTTCCAAACTTTTTCAACAATTCTCTCACATACTTAGACTGAGATATGAAGATGCCTTTATCTGACTGAGTGATTTGCAGACCTAAGAAGAAATTCTTTTCACCAAACATGGACATCTCAAATTCACTTTGCATCTGATCAGCAAATTTCTTACACATGCTTCCATTTCCACCAAAAATGATATCATCAACAAATACCTCAACAATTAAGATGTCCTCATGATCAATCTTGAAATAAAGATTACTGTCAACTCTGTGCCTTTGCTAAATCTTAGCTTTAGCAGATACTTATCTAATCTTGCATACCAGGCTCTTGGGGCTTGTTTAAGTTCATACAAATCTTTCCTCAATCTATAGACCATATCTTCTTGATCAGACAACTGGAATCCTTCCGGTTGCTCAATGTAGATTTCTTCCTCTAACTCTCTATTCAGGATTGCTGACTTGACATCCATTTGGTAAACTTTGAAATCTTTGAAAGAAACAAATGCAAGAAATAATCTGACTACTTCAATTCTTTCCACCGGAGCAAATGTTTCTTCAAAATCAATTCCCTCTACTTGAGAATATCCTTTGCATACCAATCTTGCTTTGTTTCTCACAACTTCACCATCTTCATTCAGTTTATTCCGAAAGACCCATTTGGTTCCAATTACATTTTTGTTTTCAGGTTTAGTAACAAGATCCCAAGTATGATTCTTTTCAATTTGCATTAATTATTCTTCCATTGCTTTTACCCAATTTTCATCATTACAAGCTTCATTCACTATTTTTGGTTCAATCTTTGAAATCAAACAATAATCTATTTGATCTTCAACAATTCTTCTTCTAGTTTGAACACCTTTATTCTTGTCTCCCTTGATTTGATCTTCAGAATGATTCAACCTTACATACCTGGGGGTTTTGGGAGTTTCTTGAACTTTAGACTCTTGAGCTCATTTCTCAACATCTGCACTAACTTCTTGAGTCACGAGATTTTCTTGATTAATCTGGATTTGAGTCTGGGTTTGAACTTGCTTTCCTTGACTTTGACTTTCATCTTGATCATTTGAATCATATCCGCAAGGCCTGGAAGGTCTTTCTTTGCTCTCATCAACCTTGACATTACCACTTTCAACAATCTTTTTCAATCTCTTGTTGAAGCATTAGTATGCCTTGCTTTGAGTAGAGTAACCCAGAAATATTCCTTCGTCACTTCTTGCATCAAACTTGCCTAGATCCCCATCTCTTTTGATATAGCATTTACTACCAAAAACTCTGAAATATTTCATAGTAGGAGGATGACCAAACCATAGTTCATAAGGTGTCTTACCAGAATTGCCTTTGATCTACACCCGGTTAAGAGTGTAGATAGCAGTACTCACAACTTCTCTCCAATAGACTTGTGGAACATTTGCTTCCATCATCATGGTCCTAGAAGCTTCTTGAATGGTTCGGTTCTTTCTTTCCACAACTCCATTCTGTTGAGGAGTCCTAGGAGCAGATAATTATCTTTTTATTCCATGCTTTTCACATAATGTATCAAACTCATAGGAGGTAAACTCTCCACCTCTGTCGGATCTTAGACACTTTATCTTCACACCAATCTCATTTTCCAACATAACCTTGAACACCTTGAATTTGTCAAGAGCTTCTGATTTTTCTTTCAATAAAGTTACCCACATCATCCGGGAGTAGTCATCAATCAGCAACATAAAATATCTATCTCCTTGCACACTTCTAATTCTAGCAGGACCACATAGATCAGTATGCACAAGTTCCAACAGTCCACTTGAAAATTGTTCTCTACTCTTGAATGAAGTTCTGTTCTATTTACCCAATTGACATTCTCTACACATGCTATCAGCAAGTTTCACAAGTTTTGGAAGATCTCTCACAGCCTCAGTAGAACTTATCTTGACAATATTATCAAAATTCACATGACACATTCTCCTATGCCATAACCAAATCTGATCAATCTGAGCAATCAAACAACTTTTGTCAGTACCACTCAAATGAAAGATGTTACCTTTAGTTTGTGTACCTGATGCAATTATAGTTCCAGAGCTTGCTAAGATTTTGTATTTTCCATCCTCGAATCAGATATCATACCATTTGTCAACCAATTGTCCAACACTGAGAATATTATACTTCAATCCTTCTACATACAAAACATCATTAGTGTTATTCTTACCATCAAAAGACATGGATCCTCTGCCACGAATTCTACCAGCTAAATTGTCTCCAAACTTCACAATTCCACCTTCATATCTTTCCAAACTTATGAACTTACTTTTATCACCAATCATATGATGAGAACATCCACTGTCAATCACCCATTCATCCTTTTCTTTGATCTGAGCAGCCAAGGCACTTTCCACATTCACATAGCTAGTAGATTCAATAGACACCGAATCTTCTTCTTTGATGGCAATGAACACCCATTCATTTCCTGAGTTACTTCCCATATCAGAGTCATCATCAGTGACACTTTCTTTAGCTTCTTGGACATAGTAACATTTGTTCTGAGTCCTTGATTTGTTAGGTTTTGGCTTTGAAACCCTCTTCGGACACCTTGAGGCAAAATGACCAATCTTATTACAAGCAAAACATTTGAAAGGCAACTTTCCTTCATACTTACCGGATCCTCTTGGCAATAAGGGCTTCAAGTTCTGTAGCCTCAATTTTGTCATCTTCAAGATCCTTCCTTGCCTTCTCAAATCTGTTTGATCTTCCTGAAGAGCTTTCTCCTAGATCATATCTTTGTTTTCCATAAATACTGGCCTTAAATGCAGATTCAGACTTAGGAAGAGAATCACCAAACTCACTCATTTCAAATGTTGAAAGCTTACCAACCAACCGATCCCTTATACCAATTGTCACAGTCCCGATCTCTTCAATGGCATCAACTTTATGCTTGTATGCCATAGGTAAGGATCTGAGCACTTTGGAAACAATCTCTGATTCTTCCAATATTCCACCAGCATTCCTGATACCGGTCACAAGTTCATTCACTTTCTACATGTAGGAAGTAATGTTTTCATCTTCACTCATCATCAACCTTTCGTATTTACCCTTCAGGCTATGTAGCTTGGCACATTTGACATATTTATCACCTTCATACAGAGTTTCCAACTTTTTTCTAGATTTCATGAGCAATTTTCAATTCCAGGACATTTGTCACTTATGTATTAGTCAGGGCACTCAACAATGCTTCTTTAGCTCGAATATTGTATTCAGCTTCCTTGAGTTCATCTAGAGTTGAAGGGCCTTTCTCTAGAATCTTATACTCATCCTTAGTTATCAACCAAAAGGCATCACCCATACATTGCAAATGACACTGCATGCGCACCTTCCAAAGGGAGTAATTTGTTCCATCAAATCTCAATCTTTCCATCTTGTAATTCGACATCTTGGATCTCCTCAAGCGGTCAAGCTTCTTTTAGAGGAACCAGATCTGATACCAATTGTTGGAATTAGGTCAGACAATTGAGAGGGGGGGTGAATCAATTGTCTACAACTTTAACCTTTTCTGCTTTTAATTTTCTTTGACAACTTACAAACAGATTAATGATGTAAACATTAAAGCATGTGAATTAACAACACATGAGCAGAAACAAAATGAACACACATAACACCAAAAAATTTGCGTGGAAACTCGGTCAAGGGAAAACCATGGTGGGGGTTAACCCACAAGATTCGTACCCTATTAAAAGTACTTAAAATAAATGAAAAGGCACTTACCTTCAGGTGCATTGCCCAGAGCTCATTGCTCAAAGAGGCTCACTACCTACAGGAGGCTCACTACGTACAAGATTTTATGTTTAATATAGAAAGAATGAACTGAGAAATAACATCTTCTTCATGCCTGGTTTAGTCCCATTGAAAGCTCACAAAACTTCTACTCTGCCCCAAACACTTCTTCGTTAACTCTTCATCCTTTACTACTCTTGTTCTACTGCTTCTCCTCTTCTCTGCTCTTCCTCTGTACCTTTCTTAGGATTTTATCATTTTCGCATAAGGACCACTTTCCACAACTTATCCACAAGTATTTATATGCTTCATCAACCTTGGAATGAAAATCAAGGTCAGCTTGACTCAATGTGGATCACTATAATATCAACCAAACATAGTTGGGGCTTGAATCTTCTTCACTCAACATGCTACGCTCCAGAGAATTGCTCTTAGATCATCCAAAACACACTTGAATCATCTCGGCCAAGACTAGGAAGAGTAGCAACACCAAGGAAGAAATCTTTAACAACGAGCTCAATCTTCAATGCGGACCTCCAACACAGTAGGCGCATGATCTAGAGACCTCCACAAGCACATTGAATTCAACAATAACATTCGCACTACGCCAAATCATTAGAATCACTTGCATCTTCATCTGGTACCTCAAGAACACTGTCTGCCATGACTGTCACACTAGAAAGATCACTTGTGGACCTCCAAACCACTAACTACTTGAGTTGAGGATGCACACTAACTTCCCCAACATCTGCAGATGATAAGTTTTCATTGCGGAGCAATCTAGATCAATTTCTTGTCACTCTGTCACTTCTGAACACAACAAAACCCAATTCTAATTAGATGGCCATAGCTTCTTCAAATCTTCATTCATACCTCTCAAATCTTAACTGGAGCTACTTTAGACAATCCTCTACATAGCCATATAGTCCGTGTACTTTGATCTTCATTCTTCTAGAAATGCGGAGTAATCTACTTCACTGATTTGCACTGTTTCCCCCATTTCTGACAAAGGGATATGTTGACATCAATGACAACACATCATAGGCACATATTTGCAATAGTTTCATGGTTGTTTGACATGTCCTTAATATTGTTCATGTTAGATTTAGGACAAACAATTGAGAGGGGGGGTGAATCAGTTGTTACCAAAATCTCAGTTACTTTAAGCCTTCTTATATTTCAACAGCATATCAAAGATTAATCAAGGAAGCATAATGCAATAATTCAAGAGTAGAAACAATTTCAACACATATAACACCAAGATTTTGACATGGAAAACCCGGTTAAGGGAAAAACCACGGGGTGATTAACCCAAGATTGTATTCTCTGTTAGAAGAATAAGAATGAATAAAATGGCACTTGCCAGTTAGGGCTCACTACCCGAGCACACTACTCACAAGAGGCCCACTACCTACAGGAGACACACTGTCTACAGAATAATATAAATATTACATACTTGAACTGGAGATCAGCATCTTCACTATGCTTGAGTCAGTTCCATTTAAGCCCAACACCTCTGCTCTGCCTTTCTTTCTTCTTCCTTATCACCTTCTCATCACTACAAGGATACTTTTGAATGACTTCATAATTCTTATTTATACACGACATCCACTTTGGAATGATCATCAAAGTTGGCACAACATACATTTATTTTATTACAGAGCAATTACAAAAATACAACTTGACTTATTACAAAAACTTCATGCGCATCACTACAATGTCAGCCACACATAGTTGGGACTTCAATCATCTTCGAGGAACATGCCACGCTTCGCAAGACATCTTCAAGATCATCTGCACCATGCACAAATCATCCAATCGGCCAAAACTAGGAAGAACGCCAACGTCTGAAAGTAAATCTTCATTTGTGAGCTCAATCTTCAATGCGGACCATCAACATGAACTGGACACAATCTAGAGACCACCACAAGCTTGCTTGAATCACCAAGAACATCCACACCACTTCTGCTTACTGTAATCATTCGCATCTTCATCTAGAACCTTAAGAACATAGTTGCTCATCTTTGTCATATTAGAAAGATTGCTTGTGGCCTCCAAACCACGAACCAATTGAGTTGTCTATTCACATTAGCTTCCCAAACAAGCCATCAAATCCACATAATAAGATATTGCATTTTTCAGATCTCACCGGACCTATTTGTGTCACTCTGTCACCTCTGAATAGCTGCCAGAACCGGTTTTACTCATATGGCCATAACTTCTCAAAATCTTCATGCGTACCTCTCAAATCTTGACTGGATCATCTTTAGACACATACCTACAAACCCTTTGATGCGCATTCTCTGATCTTCATCTATCTGAGATATTCACTTCATAGAGCTTCACTGTTTACACTGATTTTCTCTGTTTCTAATAGGACTAATTTTCTCAATATCCTCAACACACAACTCATCCAATTCTTGACATCAATGCAACAAGAGTATGTTGACATCAATTGTAACACAAGTTAGGCCCATACTTGCAACAATCTCCCCCTTTCTCATTGATGGCAACATATACTGTGAAAAAATGTTATAACCATCAAGACAAGAACTTCTCCTTACTGACTAACATAGCTCCCCCTATCAATAGTAGCCATTCACATGTCTTCTCTTCCTTTTACTGCTCCCCCTTTGATCAGTAACCACTTTTTGTTTTTCACATGCCTTTTCTGCCCATTCGACATCAATGGCAAAGGGCACATACTTGCAACCACTTCTCATACTTCAGAATCATACTAACTGCTCCCCCTGAGTAGCAGCCTCTTAACATTAATTTGGATTACAAGATATGACTGTGGGATCCATCGGACTGATGCACATCAGTGCACCTTAATTCAAAACCAGAGGGGTAATAACCCCTAGCTTATGCCTGAGATACTCAAAAGAGTCCTTAGGTAGAGGTTTAGTAAAAATATCTACAATCTGATCCTTTGAGGGAACGAACTCCAATCTGACTTCATTCTTGTTCATCTGCTCTCTCAAAAAGTGGAACTTGATGGATATATGTTTTGTCTTTGAATACAACACCGAATTTTTTGATATATTTATTGCACTTGAGTTGTCACAGAAGATTGTGATAGGTTCCTCATACTCTACTATGATATCTCTTAGCATTTGCTTCATCCACAATACTTGAGTGCAACCGCCTGTTGCTGTAATATATTCTACTTCTGCAGTGGACAGAGATATTGCCTCTTGTTTCTTGCTCGGCTAGGAAACTGATCTTTTTCCCAAAAAGAATACACCACCACTGGTACTTTTCTGGTCATCCACATCTCCTGCCCAATCAGCATCTGTGTATGCATGAAGAGAGAAGTTATGATCCTTAGGGTACCATAATCCATACTCAACTATTCCCTTTAGATATTTGAGAATTATTTTGATTGCCATGACATGAGACTCTTTAGGATCATCTTGGAATCTGGCAACAAGACCAACAACGTTCATAATATCAGGTCTAGTTTGAGTGAGATAGAGTAGTCCTCCAATCATTGACCTATACTTTTTCTGATCAGCCTTAGGGGATTCATCATCTTTGCTTAGCTTACATCTGGTTGCCATGGGAGTATTTATTGCCTTTGAGTCTTCCATCCCAAATTTCTTCAACAATTCTTTCACATACTTGGTCTGTGATATGAAGATTCCTTTCTCTGTTTGAGTGATTTGCAGACCCAAGAAGAAATTCATTTCCCCAAACATAGACATCTCAAATTCACTTTGCATTTGATTTGCAAAGGTCTTGCACATGCTATCTTTTCCTCCAAATTGAGGTTGTAGAGTTGAATCTAGACAATTTCTTGGCAAGACTGGAGAAGCCTAAGAAGCAAAGAAAAGAAAAAGTTCATTCCAAAAAATCTACAAAGATACTTTAGGCTCTAGGGTGGCAAAAGGTGCAATGCCCCCTGTACAAGAAAATAAGGAGGACATCAGGCCCAAGGATTACACTGTTTCAACAATAAATCTCGAACACGCTTCCAGAGTGCAAGAAGTTGAAGAGTTTAAAGACTCGGTTTCAAATGTTCTGAATAGGTTGAATAAAGATGAGCTAACCAAGCAAAAGCTCAAACAACAAAATGAGGAGCTAAGGGCATGTATTAGATATATGATTAAGCCCATGCATACGGAGGATGGAATAACCATCGCACTTTCCATTCTTTTGAAGGAAGAGTTGGAAGATTTTGATAACATTAGAACAATTGCCTTAGTAACTGAAGAATGGGTTAGAGGTATATATGTTCATGGCTGCAAGGTAATCGATGAAATTACAGAGATACATAAAGATGTTTGTGCCCTCAAAGCCGAATGGGAAGAAGTATTAGAAGATTGTAGTAATTATGATGACTATTATTCCCACATCCATCCTCGGGTCTTAGCAATGAGCAAGTTATCAGAAGTTCTCATTGAACAGAACATTTTTCCACAAGATAAACTGCATATGCTAGATCATTTGTTAGAGATGATGAAGCTAAGAAGGGAAATTTTTGATAAGGCTAGAACTGAAGTAGAGTCTGCTAAGGCCCAACTTTTAGAAGCGATATATGGCTTCAATGATTTGCTCAGAGTTGCTACAAAGCTATACCTCAATGACACTGCTCTAATTGACATTCAAGAGTACAAAAAGCAACTTGGGGTGGTGATACAAGGAGACTCCTCACCATTTTGCACAATTGATCTGGACAGGGTGAGTGATCTTAGGGCTCAGTTCAAAGAATTTAGAAAGAGCAGAAGGGCTAAGTCAACAGTATATCATAATCTATCCCGGTCAGTTGACACCATCAAATTTTGGATTGATTTTGTCAAGGATCCAGCACCGTTAGAGATAAATCTAGCATTAAAGAGGCACTAATAGCCTACAGGAAGAAAGAAGAAGAGAAGAATAAGGTGGTGATAGACGACGATGATAAGAAAAAGGTTAACTCAGCAGGGACGTAAGTCAAATACCATGTCTAGCTAGGCTGCCACCACAACCAGAAAATGTGCCACATGTCACTTTTTGTTTGATTTATTCATTGTAAAAGAGTTTTGTCTTTATAAACAACTCTAAAAGTGACTATTTTGTCTTATTATAATGTGTTGTAAATTTGTAATATTGTCTTTTTCCTATAAGACAAAGTCAAATCCGGAAATGTAATTGTGCACCATCCAATATTAAATGTTGTCAAATTTGAGCCCTTGGTGATGAATTAATCTCCACCGTTCATTAAAAAACTCAGTATGCCTACCCTTCTATGAAAAAGACAGTCATTTTCTCTTATTGTGAGATTGTAAAAGTGGATTGTTGAGACTCTGCCAAAATTTTGATTCAATACAAAGCATGATTACAGGTGTTGTTGCATATTGTGTTATTGTGTTTATGAATTTTGGATTTCATGGTTCATTTCCATTTTGATTTAGATAAAGTACAATTGTAGTGTTGAATGAATGCTTGGATATCTGATGAATGCTCGGGTTCATACCATTTGTTTCTTACTGATTGTAACTTTGCATGGTTAGTTTGAACCTCATTGAATGAATTAAGTTTGATTGCATAACTTTGATTAAACTATGCCAGTAATTGGGTGTTTAATGAATGCATGTAATTTGAAAATCTTAAAATACCATTGTAGATTGCACTATTTTTGCAGCATTGTGGTTGTGACATAGTTAAGTAGAAATTAGTTTATTTAGGGCATTTATCTATCTGCAGCATTCAAACTATCTGTGATCTATCCTTAGGATTTATTTATCATCTCTCTATCCCGCAATCCTTTTGCATTTTCTTTATATAAGTTAGTAGATTAGGGTTTAAGCAACATTATACTGATTATCTGCTGATAGATTTCAAACTTCACAGTCTGCATTATCTTAGGGTTTCAAAACACCAACTGTTGTTATACATCACATAAACCCTACATTGCATGTAAGTCCCCTTGGCTGGAACAACAAAACACATATCCACCGAGTTATCCTGCAAGTCCAGACTTGGCATTAGAAACCTTGGGTAGTCTTATTCTGGATTTTATGAGATAGGATTCCTTTCAAGAGAGGTGAGGTATCCAATATCTGCTAATTTTTTTACATTCTTGAGTTAAATGTCTACAATGTTCCCTTTAATCCTTGTATAAATTAATTTGTGATTCCTACCAGCTTTAGTCTTCCACACGAACACTCAATACAATGAACCTCACTTTTTTATTTTGGATCTAGATGTTTTTGGAAGACTTGAGGATCAACTTCATGTTTTTTGAAATTAATGATTTCTTGATGTTCTCTTGTTTCAAAATTTTAGCAATCCTATCTAATGTATTCTCAACTTAAGATATGAAGGATTGTTGGAGTCCCATTGAAACACCCTCTCTTTGGTGTTGCACATATGACTTCTTTAGTGGTTTAAAACACCTCACAATCTGCTACGGTTATACCCATTTTTAAGAAAAACTTGGCTAAGTGTCTTGTTTTTCTAAATCATACGTTCCTTATCTAAGATTCTCATAGTTTAAGTGTGAAGGACACTTCACTTTTGTGTTGGATGATAATGAGAAGAGCCATACATGCAAATATATTTGTGAGCATTCTTCTTGTACACCTATTTACCCAATAAACTTTCCATCTTATTAATAAGACGATATATCTAGGAATGGCTTAAAAACTCGACCTTCCTCCTCTTTTGTGGGTTTCATGTTAACAAATAAACTATTTAAGTCTATACATGGAAATCATCTAGCTTGTCCTTGCAATTTACACAATTTAGATTAATGATCTGCCAATGATCTCTTCTACCATTTAGGCTCAAATTGGAAGCAATTGAAGTACCTTTACTCAAAATGTTTCATTAAGAGATTGGTGACTATGGTTGAAAAAGGTGAACCTATTAAGTATGGGTATTCCATTGCTCATGAAACTTATTATAAAAACATCTAAGGAAAAGCTCTAACAAAATTGTTGTCTCATTATCCCTACATTTTAAATTAGGTCTATTTGAATAGAGATATTACATCAAACTTATAAAATATCGTCCTCCTTTACCTTCTTATCCTTCTCAAATGTAACAAAATGTACCCAACCTTAAAAAAGAAAAAAAGACCCACCACAAATTTAAGCTTCTTCACTAAAAAACCACCAACTAATAAATTAAAAAATTAAAGAATCACATGTTACTTACCATTGGCCTTATCAAGGGTACCAAGGCTCCTTGGTGCTCCATAAATCCTTGATAGTACTACCTTTAAAACATTTTTCTCTAAACATTTTTTCCATGAAAATTAATGGGTGTATTTTAGATTAACATCTGAATTTTAGTTGCTCCCACTATTTTAGAACTGGTCAATGGTTAAATATTCTGATTTATCACAACTACTTTTTCATTTCCTTCGTCCAACTAAAATATACAAGTTTTACTTAAGCCTGTCTCCTCCCTCCAAATATTGCTATTTTGGAGGTTAGTATGCAAAAGAGCTGTAATTACATTTTAACTAGACATACATCATCTCTGAATTCAACTGGGTTTTACATACATCATCTCTGAATTCAACTGGGTTTTATCCTAGTCTATTTTAAAACGTTCCTGTTTAATTTGTGGACCCACTTTCAAGTATTTTAGATTGTGGCCTGACTCCTCAGAAGGCAGCACTCTCTGTTACTTCACAAAAACAGAAACAAAAAAACAAAAAAACTTCGATTGCATGATAGTTTTGTGACTAAAAATCCTCTAAAATGATTACAACCTGCTCTGCATGCTTTGTCGTCCTCTGCGTTGTGCAATACAAGAGCTGTTTGGCAGAAGGTTTAAAATGCAATTTTCAAATTAATTTACTCGATTACCCAGCAGTATCACAAATGCTCCATTAAAACCTGAAAAGCTAAAGAAAATCTTTGATTTTTACTTAAAAATGAAATGGCTGAATAGTTAAACAGTCCATAGACAATTTTTGTTGTTGTAAGGTTCTAATGGAAGGGTATGGTGGATTTTCTTTGGAGCATTTTGATTTTAAACTGCTTTGATTTGGTTGGTTTTCTGTGGTTTTAGGATTGTCTGCCCTTTGTCTCTTGTATTCAGGCCTTTGGGTTGGGTTGCTGATGATTTGTTATGATTCTGCAGTTTTTTTTCTGCCTGCTTGTTGTTGCTTCTAGTTTTTTTGTTGGGACTCACCTACTTACCCTGCTTGTTCTGTACAAAAGGGTTAGGGCCCTTTCAAAAACCCTCCTTTTAATTTCAATAATTTAAAAAAAAAAAAAAAAACCAATTTTTTAGAGGATAAATATCTTGAATTCATTTAGCAGTTAATTAGTACCCAAATGCGCAGGGCCTAAATTTGATGGTGACCCTGGCTATCAAGCAATTTTTTTATGATGGTTATCTATTCAAAGGTGCCCTTAAAATACTATGACATACCTTAATATAAGTCAAATTATATATAAGCCAAATATATATATCATCATAATTCTATATAAATTTTGACAGTCTATCCAAAATCCCTCCTTTCATATGATACAATCTTTTTAGAATCTTGATTGTATTTTACTGTAAAAATTTCTAAATAAGGCCATACGGCCATCAAATTTAGGTCCTGCCAGAGGGCAAATAATCATGTCTATTTGTGTTAAATACTGAAAAGTATCCATTTTATCAAAATCGTCATATTTCTTTGTGTTAAGGGCTGAAAGATATTCATTCTACCAAAGTGGTGGGTTCCTAACCTCATCATTTTAAAGAGTCAGATCTTTACACTCAACAAAATTTAATCCTAAATTCTTTGAAGCATTTTTCACCAATATTCAATTTCATAAATGATAATTATCTTATTTTTATTAAAAAATCTACATCTAACTGTTAAATCCCCTGATGTTTAAAAATAGCTGGTTTTGTGAATAAAAATCTAGGGAAATATATACTTAACGAGTGTGCTATTTCTACCTAAAAGTGCATTCCTGTTAATATTATAATGTCAAAGGGAATGGAAGAAGCAAAGGAGGCATGTTTCGGGTGGAAGGGCTAATCATTCCCAATTTTATTTTAGTTGCCTGGTCAATTGCTGACTATTTTCAATCACAGACCAAAATGATGAACAATTGACCAGACAACCGTCTGTCATTTCATTTTTCCTTAAAAATTGCCTGTCCATTTAGACAGTTAGATATGCTTTCCACTGAGGAGAAATGAGATTGAAAACTTTAAAAATGAGCCTAAGAAAGGGATGGCATTAGCAGATGTCAATAGGTTCAAAAGGTAGAAATGATTTAACGATAAGGTACAGATAATAATGTTTATCAGAAGTTGAAATTGGTGTGTAGAGTTGAAAGGTACAATAAAAAATTAGAGAAATAAAGTTATAAGAGAATTAAAATATAAATATAAAAATAATTTGTATTCTTTAATAAATTATAAGTTATATTTAAAGGAATCTTATAAAGTTGATTTTTCTTTAATTTTAAAGAAAAAATATTATGAATGTAGGAAGTATTCTTCTAGATTTGAGTATTGTGGAAACAAAGTTTTTAGTCAGAAGTTCAGAAAGATTAAATATCTTTCAAAAAAAGAGAAGAGAGTTCAGGAAGATCAAACATCTCTCAAAAAAAGAGAAGAGAGTTCACAAAGATCGAACATCTCTTGGAAAAAAAGAGAAGAGAGTTGTATTGAATCTCTATTTAAAAAAAAACCAGTTTAATCTCAAAGTAGATAGAACACCTAAGATCAAAACAATGGCAATGAATAATACAATTTTTTATTGTAAAATTAATTCTAATCTAAAAATTGTCTTTTAACCTAACTTCTTTTTATAATAAATAGAAAAAATCAATCTTTATCTATAAAAACTGATCTCAACAACTAAAATCTTAACAACCAATCCTACTGTAACCCCAAACTTATCATTGAGAATCCACACATAATACCCAATTTTCTATAACAATTAAAAATAAATAAAAATAATAAAATCAAATTTGAAACAGATATTTTTAAAGCATATTCTTAAAAACATTATTTGAAACAGAAATAAGATTTGTATGAATAAAGTACAATGTCCCCGTTGCATATTAGCATATGAATGCCCAATAATTCCAACGATGAGACACATCAAAGTAAAATTCCCAATCAATAAGCCTGCTCTAGCTTTTATGCAAGCCATCATTCCATGAACTAGAGCTTTACACTTAGGATTCAAGTGTAAGTTGTGAGAAAAACGGCCATAGGAGGTACTTCATGAGATAAGCAATTAATCAATTTGTACATCACAGTAAATCAAGATGATTTAAAAACATGTGAGCTCAGTCTGGTCTTCCCACAATGTGTTGGAGGACTCATCATTGAGCCTATTTTAATAAGATATATTATTTTTTTAGTCTATGGGTAAACGTTTTTGACGGAATTATGAACCAGACAAGACAGAGATGGGTTTTTGAAAGGGCCCAAACCCTCGTACATAAAATCAATGGAGCTACAAACAACCTGTTGCACAACCAGCATTATCTGACTGCCTTCATGTCATGTCCTTAATAAGATATTGTTTTATTATAAAATGAAATGAAATATTTTAATAACATTTATGAGACCAAATAGTTTATAAGACCAAGAATCATAATTATTATACTTCGTAAATAATTATTGGATCTTTTAACCATTGACTCCTCTCAATTAAGAAATCTATTCAATTATTGGCTCCTCTCCATTATTACTAATGAATGATTTAATATATAATTATTTAATAATGATATTAATTTAGAGGTTTGTGACTTGAGACTACAAATAATTTTGAAAAGAAAGGAAAGATTTAACAATAAACAAAATCTTTGAAAGGATGAAAGATCAACTCAAAAAGATTGAGGAACTAATCTCCATGTGTCATGAGTGTGTCTTTGAATGCTTGGGATTTAGAGGTTTGTGGTGGGTCTAGGTATGTTGGTGATTGTTATATTTTCTTAAGGCCTTGTGGTGGGTCTAGGTATGTTGGTGATATCTTTTTTTAAGGTTTGTGGTGGGTTTAGGTATGTTGGTGGTTGTTTTTTGGGGTATTTTATTTTGTTTCTTTTTAGATGTTTATGTTAATTTTGGGTGTTTAAGACTAATATTTTAATTGATAAACTAAAGTAAATATTTGTAGAGGATAAAAGTGTATACTTTTTATCAAGATACTTTTGTGTTTTATTTACTTTGTGTGGATGTTATATAAATGTATAATTTAAGTACCAAATTTATCTTTTTAATGTTCTACTTGATCATAATCCTAAACCATCACTCTTAGGTTGCCCATGCAATTGTGTCCAAATTCAAATCTCTTGCTTTCCTATGCTAACATTCTAGGAATGTGATTGTTACCCATTAGTTTGTATGCAAAATGTCTCAACTTGTGTGTTTAAGACTTGTATTTAAAGACATCATCTAAGGTTATTTTAATCATAGAATTAGAGATCAATATATCATCAATGAAAGAGCATATTGCATCCACATTTAAAATAGTAGTTGTAGTTGCAGAGTGAGATCAATCTTAGTTGCATTGACATATCACATTCTCTAGATTGTCTGTCTTTGATCTATGGAAGTCAACAATCTTCCCTCTATCAATAGCAAGCCTCTAAAGGTGTTTTTTTGCACCACTAGTTTCTTAGATACAAGTATAAGCATATGCAGACAAGTTTTACAAATCCTGAAAGTGAAAGTCAATAGTGAACATGATCACATGAGAGCAAATTTTACTAGGATTAGACCATGGGCATGGCCTAGTCCCAAGCCTTAAAACTTTCAGAATGTTTGTCATAGATTCCTAAACACTAATCAAATACCAATTTCCATTTTCCAGTTCTAGGTTGTAGGGTCTTAGACAATCAAAATAGTTTTGATTTCAACATCACACCTTAAACAAACAAGCTTTCTAATCCTTAGTATTTTTTTATCTTTCTTAGTTACTCAAATATTTATTATTCTAAATTTAACTCCTTTAAGAATCTAGGGTTTAATCTAATTAGGATTTTATCCTTAGATTCTTTTTTAGAACATAATGTTATTAGGGGTCAATACCCTTATAGCATTTATATAAGATTATAAAACTTATGTTTATTATAAGTGTTATGTTGGAAAATGTCCCCTTGGGGGCTTTTCCTTCCTAAGGTTTAGCTCCCGAGTCTTTAGAATGCATTTAGAGCATCTTGCATGTTAATTTTAACTCTCGATGAGAAAACCCCAAAGTCTTATGGCAAATAGGACCTAGGGGTGCTATTTTGATGATCACTAAACAAAAATAGCAGGGTGGACTTGGGCGCTAGAGCCATAGTCCTACCCTATTTTGGGTCTGCCCTAAATTTAAATGTCAGTTTTATGACCGTTATTTAGGTCCTATGCTAACATCTCAAGTTTGAATTACGAAATTATTAGCATGAATGTTTGTAGTTGCATACATAAGCATTATTAGGTTTCATTTGCAAACTAGAGGTATTTTGATTTACAAGATTATGTTAAAGTGATTCAAGGCATTCATTGTGTTGCAGAGCAGTATTTTGTGTTGTTATTGTGTTTATATTTGTAGATTTGGCTCCATCTCCTCATGGCATGAAGAGCATCTTCCTTCCATGAGATCTACACTTCAAGGTGATATCTATTGTGTTTTCAATCATTTATCATTTAGATTTTGCCTCTATCCTGCTAGGATACGCACTCTTATTTGACAACGGTGTTTGGAAGACTTGAATGTCTCTCCGAGGCTTGACCGAGGCAAGCCTCTAAACACCACAACCCCCTCCCACACTCCTTTGTGATTACAAGTTACAGGTACCAAGTTTTGTGAAGTGGAGTTGCGGAAAGGAGGTTACAAATAACAGAGATTTAGGATCTAACAAGTAGAGGACTCCGGTGAACATTTCAGGACAAGGGTGTTAGTCCCTATGTCCTCCATTTTCCCTGAGAAAAAAATGAAAGATACAATACAGATCAGTGTTAGAAGAAGATTCAGATTCCACAACAAAAATTGTACCTTGGAATAGGGCGTTAGTCCCTGTTTCCCCGACTATTTCACTTTCTAGACTTCAAAAAATAGTGAGTTAAATATCTTTATCCTTCATCTTGGTCTGAAAGGATTTGCCGTAATTCGATAATTTGCTTATTGTTTTGCATTTAGGGTTTTAAGTGAAATTGAGCATTAAATTGAGATATTGTTTGATACATCTGAATTTTCGCATCATTCCAAGTGGTAGCCTAACTTGATAGGTGAATGCTCCTACTAGTGGAGATTCAACTCAGTTGATATGCCCTTGAATATTTGGTGAGAAGGGAGGATTTGCTTTTGAAACCTAAACCAAAACATTTCCCCCATTTTCATGACTAAACAATAAGTTTTATAAAGCATATACCATTTAATAATTAATAATCTAATAACTATATTGTTTTTGTCGCCCCTTCTATATTTAATCTAATAAGCATAATAATCTAATATTTATGAATAGGTGTGACTAATACTTCTTCAGGGTTTTTGTCGCCCCTTCTATATTTAAGGAGGTTCTCTCTCATTGAGAGGTAAATGAATTTGTAGATTTATAGTGAACTTTATCACTATGCACAAGAAGTATTACTGGCCATGTTGAAGTAAGTAGAGGAGTGTCCCTAGGTTCAGTCTATTTTTAATGGACTATTTTGTGTAAGTGTTTTATAACAATATGATGCTTTATAGGATATTTTACATGAAAGGGTTTTCCCCATGTATATGTTATATGTTGTGTAATGTGTCAAAGTTGTGCTTGTATAATTCTCATTTTATTTATTTTACATTTTATTTATATTGATTAGTATCGTAAGATTCTAATTTCTAAGATGGTATCAGAGTAGGCTAGGTTGTGTTGTGTGGTCACACAACACGCCCTATTTTGCCCTAGCAAAACAGGGACCCAACTTTTTTTTCTTTGCTTAGCTTGTTTTGCTTTCCTTTTTTTTGGGTGGTATAGTTAAAGCATTATCAGATAGTGTGTCTAGGTCCTGTCTTAGGCATATCTGGATCTTGAATGAATCCAAGGGATAGAGGATGAAATTCTAAACAGGTTTGACTTTTGGAGCATGTAGAAATTCCTTAAAACCAAGAAGATATTCAAAGTCAAAGTCTTGGTCAACGGTCATATGGATATTCACATTTACATTTAATGTCCTCATATTGAGTAATATCTAGACAAATTGTCCTGAACGAAAGGCTTGAGAAATACTAAGTACAAAGGTTAACATGAACCTTAATATCCTAATATCCAGAATTACACCCGTCAAATTTACCCTATCGGTATATCAAAACCGTCATATGCATGGATATTCGCGGTCTGGATATTCAATCTTAATATATGGACATTATCTTAATGTCCAGACCCTTTCAATATCCTAATGACGTGCCCTATTTGACTTTTCAAATGGACATTAGACTATGGACAGTTCGCATAGAAACATAATATCCGGATGACGTCATCAAATTTCATTTTAAAGAAACACCAAACAATGATGACATCATCTAGACATTCAAGGATGGTATATTTCACAAATGTTAATGTCCAGATCTTCCCAATATCTTGATGACATCACTTTCCTCATAATCAAGAATCATTTTAAAAGGGGTGACATCATCAGGACATTTTAACTTAGGGATATTTCATGATGTATAATATTTGAATATTTCTAAATATCTGTATCCCTATATTTTACGAACTAAACCAACAATGTCTCGTGGACCAACCAAACGATGCCATGTGGCATGCAATTGACTTTTCAAAGTGGACATTTTAATGTCTTGATATTCAAAATCAAGGGCTAATGCCTTAGGATTTTTACCTTCCGATATCCATCCTGAGGTCAACGTTTGACCAAATGATTAATGATGTCATATGGATATGTATACAAACATTCCAAGAGTGAGCATATTACTTAAGTGTTTGTATGCGCATATCCCATATCCAAATCTCATTTAATGTCATGAAAGAGAATCGTTGGCCTTACAAAATTTCAAATTGGAATTCACCACTTGTAAAGATCTCCCAAACCATAGGCAGACATCCCTGACCCGATGCAATTTAGCATTTATTAAGCCCTAATTCATGATTTTAACGTATAAAAGCTAGAGTTGGATCATTTTAAACTCACCAAAGCATTCAGAAAAGAAATTACAAAGCTTAGATGATTTTACATCAATTCTTATGACTCATAATCTTGAACGGAACAGTGTAGATGAAGAATGGAAATGGTGAATGGTGATTGCATAGTAAAAGAACATATCCAAACACACTAAATCAGGTTTTAAACTTGGGAAATAGGTATGTAAATGACAAAACCCTATTCTCCTATTTTTGTCGTATGTTCATAGAAGTGATGCAAGGTAAATACGTACTTAGGGTAAAATTTTGTTTGCATATGCACATGATTATTGTAAAGGGTGGAATTTGGATAGTTGAGTTTTTGCTAGTTTTGTGTATGTATCCTCCTTTCACCCTTTCATTCAAGGACCTAGGGTCAAGTTGCAATGTACTATCATACCCTAGGTCACTATGAGATGTAGGGAAACTTGGCTTTTTATGATTTGATTGCCAATTATCTTCTCTTATGCTCAATTATACCTTAAAACCCTAATTATGCAAATACGACAACAAACAGATGAATATCAAAAAATGCTGCTACAAAAAGATGTAAAATGACAAATAACTCTGCACCTATTTTTAGGGTTCAGAAGAGAAATAGTCAGGGACTAAAGAGTGAACACCCAAGTCCAATGCCCTACTTTTTGTCAAGATCTGCAAACAATATCTGCAACCTATTCCTGTTGTACCAAAGGTTTTCCCGTTGTGGAACTTCGAGGACTAATGAGCAGGTGCCCTAGTCTAGGGAGATATTTTCTTCTCTGATCTATAATTCTGACAGTCTGAGATACCTTACTACAACTTCAATTTTCCTATATCCTTGACCTGTAACCTGCAATCATGAAAACTTTGGGAGGGGGTTGTGGTGTTTAGAGGCTTGCCTCAGTCAAGCCTCGGAGAGACATTCAAGTCTTTCGAACACCGTTTGTCAGATAGAAAGTGTGTGCCCTTGTGAGGCAGAGGCAAAAACCAAATGATAAATTCTCAAAAACACAAATGATGTCACCTTGTAGTGAAGATCTCATGGGAGGAAGAAGCTCTTCATGCCATGAGGAAATGATTGCTCAAATCTGCAAATACAAACACATAGACAACACAAATCTGCTTTTGCTACACAATGAATGCCTTGAATCACCTTTAGAATGCTAATGCTCATCTAGTAATTCTCTAGTTTACAAATGAATGCCTAAATATGCTTTTATATGCAACTACAAACAATCCTGCCAAGAATTTCAATATTCAAACTTACCATGTCGCCATAGGACCCAAATAACGGTCACAAGCTGACACCCAAAATTTGGGACTGACCCAAAATAGGGAAGGACTAGGGCATGGGCGCCCAAGTCCTCCCCCCTATTTTGGGAGGGTTAGGTTCAAGAGATCCCCCTAGGTCCCATTTGTCATGAAACTTAGGGATCATTTCATCGGGATGTCAAAATATGATGTAAGATGTCCTAAATGTAGATAAAAGACCCAGGAGCTAAACCTTATGAGGGAAAAGCCCCCAAGGGGACATTTTCTGACGTTACAACTATGCTGTGAAATAGTAAGGTCGAGATATCTAGAGAAGCAAATGTTAGAATTGATAAAGATAATCTAGGTTAAAGGTTGCACATCTACGAATTGCTGGACAAAATGCAGGACATAAAGAATAGGAACGATGCAGAGTTTAAGAACCTCATGTTCCTAGCTCTTGGGGCAACTGACTTTCAGTTTGGAAGAGTAGGGGACACCCATTCTGGAAACACAGACTTGGATGCTTGGACCACCAAATCAATTGGGGGAGATGGACACCCCATCCTATAGAAGATCTAGAACTCTAGGATGTGGAATGCAGTCAGGTTCCTGTATGCATCTAATGCCATAGAAATGGTCATAGCATTTGTACAAAATTATAACTCTGCTAACAAGAAGGTAGATAAATGGGGAGGGTAGATGCAGACTTCTCTATCTAGGGGATTACAGAGGCATTTCAATTGCCCACAGACCCTAATCTATTCAGAATTAACATTGAGAAATTAGAAGCCCAGTACAAGAACAAATCCACTGATTACAGAAAGATCATGTTCACATACTAGAGGGCTGCAGACAACAAAGTCAAGGCAGTGGCAAAGTAGCCAACTAAATTGTTTAAATTTGACTTCACACCAGAGGTACAATACATGATGGTGATGTTGAGTAGAATGACTGGAAAACCAAATTCAGGAAATTTTGAGCCATGGATGTATGGGCTCATCGGGATGGTAGGATCCACTGACACAAAAATATAATGGTTATCCCTGATCAGTGATAGCCTTGATGAGGGCATGCGGCAATTCAGAGGCAAAACATGCCTATTTTACATGTCTTCATATGTGGTGTATGCATGTGCAACTCAGTCCACATTCTTTGGCTTGCAAGCAATAGGCCGATTGGGAAGAAACCTGGGAGAGAAGACAATATAGGATCATTATGCCCAATTAGAAAGGAAGGCTTCCACCCAAAACTTTAGAAGAGTGAATGACTATTTTATCATGTACTTGGTCTGACTGATGGAAGGTGATCGAGCAAAGAGATTGAGCAATGATACTCAAGAGGTAATTACAAGAATTGGAGCTTGGTTTATATAGTTCTGAACCTTTACACATATCCAGATGGAGGGATTTGATGGACAACCTTTCATGTTGCCAAGATATCCTACTGATAAAGTAGTGTTACTGGAGCTAACCAGACATATTATACCCTCTTATGAGGCATATGTGAAGAGGAACAAAAGAGGCAATGTCAGGTTTCCACTATTCCTAGGATGGTATGTATGTGCATCTATTGATAGAGCAAAACAAAACATTCAAAGGTAGAACTGTATATGCTCCATTTGCAACTTTTCTCCTTAGTGAGATATTATGATCCATACCATAGGATGGAAAGGTATGTGAATAAAAAGCTAAGGCATGAAGTACATCTTGAAGATTACTGGGTAGATTGTCCAGATGAAGTAGAAGTGAGGAGAAGTTATCAGAGACTAACTCTTAAACAAATAAAGACAATAGACTGTTTTGATGTTCCTCCATAGCTGCACTCTAATGATGGGAAACTAATGAATAAGGAATATGAAGAGAAGTAGATATACAAGGAAACTATCTCCCCTCCAAACTAGGACCAACTTGAGGTCACATCCATTGAGCTAATCACAGCCAAGGTCATGGAGCTCACAAAGAAATGGGTGGATCAAAAGTTGGCTACAATAAAAGCAAGGGGAGTGGCAGTTACTATTGATAAGAAGAGAAAGAGATAGGAGCTGGGAGATCCTAAATTTGATGACTTCCTAATCCAGAAAAGACAAGTTATGGAGGCCAAGCCAACCAAACCAGATTCTTCAAAAGCAACTTAAGAATTCACCACCAGTGGCATTACAATAGCCACTAGGCCCTCACCTCAAAGAGAGAATCTTATCCTTGCAATCTCCATAACTACAAGATAGGTAGATGAGCCTGAGGATTCCTATGAAGACATTGAGGAAGATGAAGGAGAAGCAACTATGAAGACGGGTGAAGATATACTAAAAGGGGAAAGCATCCCTAGGAAGAAGAGAGGATAGGTACCCTAATGAGGGGAACCACCAATGTGCAAATAGATGTCCTGCTCAAAGAACATGAAGAGCCTACAAAGATGGAGAGGATGGTTGCCAGAAAGGAAGATACAGCTAGCACATCCATAGCAAAAATGATCCAAGGGGATGAGTCGGCATAACATAAGGAATTCCAACACAATGTGCCCATCCCAACCATTATTGTAGTTAAGAATGAATTAGCCAAGGAAGCGAGAGAAGAAGAAAGGAAGAAGATGGCTAATAATTCCTTATCACTAGAATAAACCATTGATTTAACAAATGATGATGTCATAAGGGATGTGACATCCAATCCCATTAAAAACGTTTTGAGGCATACTACCTTAACACCCCAAGGTACACCACAGGCACCTAAGAATATCAGAGATGAAGAAGAACCTGAGAATCCAGAGGCAATGGTGCAGACCTTGAATTTAGATGTGTTAGTGAAGATTGTCACAAGACCAAAATTTATTGACTTATCATATGATAGGGTTGATGATGAAGACGAGGATGCAACCATGGATAATGTGCAGAATAAAGATGATGCAATTGAAGACATGGACATCCAGATAGAGCCTCCAAAGAAAAATGTCTACGTAAATGAAGGACATATTGAGGCAGGGGAAAAGGAACAACAAATGTCTATATCAGGACAAGGAGGTCCAGGATCAATATCATGACCAGAGGGTCTAGAAAACAATGAAGAATCATCTATATCTAGACAAGCAGGTCCAAAAGAACAACAAACATTGATATCTGAACATGAAGGTCCAGAGGATGAAGGTGATAGAATAGGTCTGAAAGAAAAGGGAACAAGAACATATTAGGAAATACAGTCATATGTTCCAGATAATAGTCACCAAGAGGAACAAAATGCTTGAATAAAGATGATCCCAAAATCCAAGAGGAATGTGATATACAGGATCTGGATATGGGAGTACATGAGGATACCCCTGAAGATAAAAGTAAAGAAGATGCAGATGTTCCCATGGATGTGCCTAATGACAAGGAACCAACAAAAGAAGTATTACAAGATGAGGACAAAACATCCAAAGAAGCTGAGAAGGATCAGAGTCAGTAGCAAGTGAGCACAGAGGTTCCAAAAGACAAAGATGTTGATATGAATAATGCTCACATTGAGCAAATTGGTCAGCAAGGGCCAATATATAGTGCACCTCATTGGTTAGCACATAAGGTAAGGTAAGTTAGCCTCCTATTCAAGATTCTTCAGATTTTCATATTCAATCATTACTTTCACTTGAGGTTACAAAACCCAAGCGTAGAGCAAGGGCAACCTCCACAATAAGGTGAGATCCAGCCATTGGAAAGAGGACAACTCAAATAGTTGTGCCTATAGTTGATAAGAATGAAGGGGAGATCAGTGCAGGAAAATTCCAAGTGACCACAATAGACCTAAGGCACACCACTGTAGATCAGGACATCCAAGAACTTAGAGAAAGTATAGATGTAATGGCAGCCAGGATTACAAAATCCAAGGCCAAAAATAAGAAGTATAAGGGGAAAATTTCCCAATTGTAGGCTTTCATAAAGGGATTGGTCACCCCTGCTAATGTCTCAATTACAACAACTACACCTTTGGCTCTGGTCTCACAACAAGATATAACTGGGTTGGATGCAAAAAAGCATCAAGCCAATGTGATGAATAAATGGTTTGCAAGATTCTTGGAGGAGGAAGAAAAAGTAATAAGAATATCATTGTCAAATTGGGATATGCTAAGCCAAATGAAAGGTGAGGCAAATGCATTAAAGAAGGAAGTGGGCCAAAGGCTAGTCTAGAGTAGTTGGTTCTTGACCATGCTCAAGGACATGAGAAAAGTTGATGATCAGGTCCTAATAAGCAACAAGATTTTGACACTACAGGCAATTCCTAATTGTTGCAAGTATGTCTTATCGATGTTGTCGTTGATGTCAACATATCTGTGTTTTCATTGATGTCAACTATGTTCTTGTCTTGATGCTTGCTTGTGTTGAGGTAATTGGTTTGTAATGGTTTACATAAGTATTGAAGACAATGAGAAAATGCTTCTGTTATTAAGTTTCCAAGTGCTTTCGAGAAAATTTGCTCTCCTAGTGAAAGCAGAGTATTCTGGTTTACTGAAGAAAAGTTTAGTAATTTGCTCCGCATATCCTATAGATTTCATATCTTTGTCTGTGGTTTGAAATTTATTTAAAGGGAAGTCTTTAGATACTATATTCCAAGTTTGAGCCTTCGGTATGAAGATTTGAGAGAGTTATGTTCACTAGAGTAAAAACTATTTTTCTGTGCATTCAATGGTGTCTAGGAGAATGTATTTTGCTCCTCATTTCACCGCACTAAGTTTTACAGTCTGCAGTTCTAGAATTAAGTTTGTGACAATGTTATGTGCTTTCAGTTCAAATAGTTCATGATTTGGTGCTCCGCAAGCGATCTTTCCTTTATGACAGTGGCTGACAGTTATGTTCAAGTGCTCTGGTTTGAAGAATCTTCTAGATAGAGTGTTTGAGGGTTGTGCGAAAGTTATTGATCATTGTAACGTGTTTGTGGGAGTCTCTAGATCATGTTCCTACCTTCGTATTGGTCTGTAAAGTAAAATCTGGATCGTGCATGAAGCGTGCTTCTAAAGGTTTTAGTGTTAACACCAGTTCTAGCCGACTTGGTTGTTCTCACCACTTGCAGTTATGCTTTGGAGGTTGTGGAAGCATGTTATGGCATGGAAGATTGCAATTGAGTCCCATCTAAGGAGTTATGTGATTTGCATTCATTCTTTTCCTCTACAAATCTATTTAGGTCCAAACCTATTCTAATGTATGATTTTAATGTTTGTAATGCCAACCTTGGAGATTGTTCCAATGGTTGATGACTATAATGCTGACCTTGATGATCATTCCAAGGTTGATGAATTGTATAAATACTTGTAATTGAGTAATGAAAATGTATCCAAGTGTGAAGATGCGAAGATAAGTGTGAAGTGAAATAGAAGAGCAGAGCTGAAGAGAATTACTGTGCTTCAATGGAACTGAACCCCGACATAGTGTAGATGCTAATATCTTAGTTCACCAATCTTGGAAGTGAGCCACCCCATTGGCAGTGAGCCTTCTCTTTTGTAGTGAGCATTTTGGGTAGTGAGCCTCTGATTTTCAGTATTGTTATTACATATTTTATTGTGAGCTAACACTCACCGTGGTTTTTCCCTTATAGGCTTTTCCACATAAAAATTCTAGTGTCTCATGTGTGAATGTGTTAAGTTTCTGATCTCATGCCTTCATGGTTAAAATACAATAAAAGTGTCTAAGTGGATGATACTTTAATGGTTTTGAAATATTGGTTACAACTGATTCATCCCCCCTCTCAGTTGTCTTTCCCTTTTCAACAATTGGTATCAGAGCGAGGGTTCCTTGGTAAAGAGTCTAACAGCTCGAGGTAGATCCAAGATGGTGCATAGAAAGGAGTCACTGCAGTTTGATGGAACAAATTATGCTCTATGGAAGGTACGAATGAAAAGTTATCTCATTTCACTTGGTTATAATTTTTGGAAAATGGCAGAGGAAAAGTATACTATTCCTCCAAATGGACTAGTACATGAAGATGAAATCAAACAATATGAATTAAATGGAAAAACTAGAGATGCTCTGTTGAATGCCTTATCTAACACTAAGTTGATAAAAGTCATGGATTTGGAAACGGCTCATGAGATCTGGGAAAAGTTTAAAAAATTATATGAAGGAGATCATTCTGTAAAAGGTGCCAAATTGTAGAACCTGAAAGCTAAGTATGAAAGTCTAAAAATGAGTGAAGATGAGAACATAATAGTCTAATTACAAAAAGTTGATGAAATTGTTAATGGAATCAAAGGCCTTGGAGGAACTATTGATGATAAAGAGTTGTGTTGAAGATTCTTAGGTCATTGCCTAAATCCTACAGTCACAAAGTATCTGCAATTGAAGAAATCATGATTGTGAAAGATGTTTCAAAAGATTAGTTGCTTGGAAAACTTATAGCCTTTGAGATGAGAGAGTTTGGTGATGCCTTGCCTAAAACAGAGACTACTTTTAAAGCTAGTACTTCAGAGAAGACTTCTAGAGCTGAGAAGTATGCTGTGGAATCTGATGATGACCTTGATGAGATTGAAGCCAACTTTGCGGATAAAATGCAAAGAGGTACCGGTAAGTATAAAGGAAAATTATCATTCAAATGCTTTTCATGTGGTAAGATTGGTCACTATGCTTCTAGGTGTCCGGAGAGAATTGAAAGAGGTATAAAGAAATTTGAAAGTAAACGTAGGGCTGTAAAGAAATGTTATATTGTTAGATACCTTGATGATGATGGTGTAACAGATGGTGAGTCTAATGATGCTAGTACTAGTGCAAATGAATGCTTTTTTATTGCTATTAAGGAAGAACCTGTATCTACTAATCCTACTAGCTGTGTGAAGGAAGAAAAAATAGTGGAAGAAAGTGCCTTATCTGTTCAAGTGAAGAAAGATAAAGATGAATGGATTATTGACATTGGATGCTCACATCACATGATCGGTGATAAAAGCAAGTTTGTAATTCTAGAAAAGTATGATGGAGGATTGGTTAGGTTTGGAGATAATGCAGCTGGTAAGATTTGTGGAAAAGGATCTATTTCTTTTGATGGAAAGCATAATACAAATGATGTCCTATATGTGAAGGGTTTAAAGCATAATCTTTTTAAGTGTTGGTTAGATGTGTGACAAAGGTTATGATCTCAGATTCAAGGATAATGGATGCAAGATCATGAAAAGCTCCGAAATAGTGATTGCTACTGGTAAGAAGACCAGAGGTAATATTTATCAATTAACAAGAACTAGTGATTATTGTTTGTTGGCTTAGACAAATGAGAGTTGGTTTGGGCATAGAAGGATGTGTCATGTCAATTTCGACAACTTGGTGAAGATAAGTTTAGTACAGGTTGTGAGAGATTTTCCTAAGCTTGTAAGTCCTGCTAATACTGTTTGCAAGGAATGTCAGTTGGGAAAGTAGACAAGAACAAGTTTCAAAAGCAAAGAGCATTTTTTTTCCAGATTACTGGATCTAGTGAACATAGACTTGTGTGGTCCTACAAGGATAAGAAGTGGTGCAGGAGCAACAAGACATCAGGGTTTTGTTTGATCTTCAAGTAGTTGTTTTGTTTAATGAGGTCCTTGAGACCATATTCAATTTTGTAATAAGGCTTAATGCCATGTTTGTAATTGGACTATGTCCAAATGTCTAAAAGAATCTATTCTCTTGTTGTAAGTCCTAGGGAGGATAGTCATGTAGTAATAGGCAGTTGTATTAGTCATCTAGGACAGTCATTAAAGTCATTTTAGTCTTCATGTTTGTAAGCCTATAGAGGCATATCAAAGGTTGGAAGGATTTTAACACCTTGTCATAGGTTAACTACATGTTACAAAGCATTATTAAACCATAAAAATAGAAAATATAGTCCAAGAGAGGATAGTTTCTAAAACTGTCATCTAGTGTTGCAGTTAGAAACAAGAAGGAAGCTTGATGGTTGGGCAGTTGCATCGACCCCCAACCACTCCCACTTCACTTCATGCAATATAGGAGGCCTTCTTTAAGGTAGAAAGGATTCATTTTGGAGAGACATTTGGTGGGAAGAAAAGAAATAAAAAAATAACAACTATTTTCCTATTTTTCCTGTGTTTTTTCTACTTTTTCTAGCCCGTACCTAATTTTGTACAGAATTGTCATAGGCCAAGAATGTATTGGATAGATAGAAGGTTGAGATAGCTTTGGTTTGAACATTGTTTGCAGACTTAACATAAAACTTGATGGAATATATTGTTGATTTCCCAAAAACTATCTTTTAGAATTGTTGTTTACCTTCTGAAATTCGCTATTTCCTGTATTGTTTCGTACCTATACGGCCTGGGGGTGAATGGTGTTTGTAATGCATAGTTAGGTGGGTGAGTTGCCTATCATTTACAATTGGTTTGGGCTCTTGACACTCTACTTGATCTCTGTATTCTTTCTTCCTCTGCAAGTAGGTTGAAACCCTGAGTTAGGGTTCTTTTGAGGAGCCCGATGGATTTATACCCATTCCATTGATCTTTTTCTTTTTATGCTCAATGGAATGGGTTGTATCATAGTCAATGCTAAGGCTTGTGAAGGTTTGGGAGGTAGGAGGATGGTTGAGGGTGAGTTTGGCATGTAAATGACTCTACAAAGCCAAGTGTTGGGATGGAGTGAAGGGCAACAGTAGATGGATGAAGACCACCGATTATTTTAATGAAGATTTTGTGAAATACCAGTCCTTAGAAAAGATGTTTGATGCCCTAGATTTGATCATGGTCCTATGACAAGGAGTAGGAAGGGATTTCTTGGAGAAAATAGTCCACCTTACCTTATTGCTGTCTCTGATAGTCCTCTTGGAGACAATCATTGCCAAGAAGGTAAGAGATTTGTTTGTCATGTTATTGCTTTGACAATGAAGGCATTAGGGTGAATGCATGATTAGGTTGGGTATGAGATTGTGTTTGTGTAGAGGGAGATCATTCCAAAGAGGTTTGTGTGACTGTCTTGTAGCAGCAAAGTCATGACAATCTATGAGACTGTTGTCCTGCAGACCTTGCAAAGTGGGTTAGATGAGTCTTAGATGGAGTTGAGTGTCTTAGAAGATGAGTGCCCTAAAGTCCCTCTCTCTTATGTTATGAACAAGTATTATGTTGTGTTAAAGCCTTCATTGTTAGAAGCCTGATTTCTGTCAGAAAACAGTGATCTTGAGAGTTATTGCATGAGAAGTTATGAACATGCTTCTGCTGTCCTAGATGCTCTGCATCAAGAAGTCTACAAGGAGACAGGTACTTTATGTTGCGTATTGATGATTAATCGAGAATGAATTGGGTTACCTTATTTAAGGATAAATCAAAAGCCCTAGACAAGTTCAAGTTTTTCAAGGTGATGGTTGAGAATGAGCTAGATTTGAGAATCAAATGCTTGAGGTCTAATAGAAGAGGAGAGTTAACATCAAATGAATTCAATGCATTTTGTGAAGAACATGGGATAAAAAGATAGTTGTCTTCTCCTAGAACTCCACAACAAAATGGAGTTGTTGAAAGGAAGAACATGACAGTTCAAGAAGTTGCTAGGTCAATGATGATGGAGGCTAAGCTACCAGAAGTATATTGGAGAGAAGCTATACACACTGTTGTCTACATTCAAAATAGAGTCCAAGTAAAAGGTAATGGTACTAAAACTCCCTATGAGTCGTGGTATTGAAAAGTTCCTACAGTGAAATATTTCAAAGTTTTTGGAAGCAAATCTTATATCAAAAGAGATGAAGAGTTAGGTAAGTTTGATGCAAGGTGTGATGAAGGAATCTTCCTTGGATACTCCACTAAGTGTAAAGCCTATCAGTGCTACAATAAGAGATTGAAGAAGATCATTGAAAGTGCTAATGTGAAGGTTGATGAAGATAGGGAGACAACATCAGAGCTAAGTGGCTATGAAACATATGAACCTGCCACTACAATCCACAAAGAGAAAGAGGAATAAAAGGATAGTCAAGTGGAAGAAGAAAAGGCTCTAGAAAGTGCTGTTAAGACTCCCATGTATGTTAGGATTAATCATTCTGAAGATCAAGTCATTGGTGACAAAAACAAAGGGGTATTGACAAGGAAAAGAGTTGCAGAGGAATAGGTGAACTATTGTTTGCTTTCACAAGTTGAACCTAAAACTATAAGTGAAGCCTACAAAGATGAAAGTTGGGTAAAATCCATGGAAGAAGAGCTGATGCAGATAGAGAAGAATCAAACTTGGGAATTGGTCCCTAGATCTGTTGATAAGAATGTGATTGGAACTAAATGGGTCTTTAGAAACAAAATGAATGAAAATGGTGAAGTGGTCAGAAACAAAGCAAGGTTGGTATGGAAAGGATATGCTCAAATCAAAGGAATAGATTTTGAAGAAACTTTTACTCTAGTGGCAAGGATTGAAGAAATCAAAATGTTTTTGGCATTTGCTGCACACAAAGATTTTAAGGTTTATCAGATGGATGTAAAGTCTGCATTCTTGAATGAAGAGTTGGAAGAAGAGGTCTACATTGAACAACTGGAAGGATTTCAATTATCAAATAAAGGAGACATGGTATGTAGATTGAAGAAAGCCCTATGTGGACTCAAGCAATCTCCTAGAGCCTGGTATGCAAGGTTGGACAAGTATTTATTGCAACTAGGGTTTAACAAATGTACTGCAGATAGCAATCTTTATTTCAAAATCAATGATGATCAAATTATGATTGTTGAAGTCTTTGTTGATGATATTATCTTTGGAGGGAATGAAGGAATGTGTAAGAGATTTACAAAAGAAATGCAGAAGGAATTTGAGATGTCTATGTTTGGTGAAATGAATTTGTTTTTAGGACTGCAGATTACTCAATTGGAAAAAGGTATTTTCATTTCTTAGTCCAAGTATGTGAAAGAGTTACTAAAGAAGTTTGGAATGGAGGATTCTAAGCTAGTATGCACTCCTATGGTAACTGGTTGCAAGCTAAGTAAGACTAATGATTCACCCAAAATTGATCAGAAAAAGTATAGGTCTATGATTGGAGGACTGCACTATCTAACTCATATCACACCTAACATAATGCATGCAGTCTGTCTTGTGGCAAGATTTAAAGAAGATCCCAAAGAGTCACATGTGATGGAAATAAAGAGAATCATGAGATATTTAAAAGGTACTTTAGACTATGGATAGTGGTATCCCAAATATACTAATTTCACTCTTAGTGCTTATACAGATGCAGATTGTGCTAGAGATACAGATGACAGAAAAAGTACAAGTGGAGGTGCTTTCCTTTTGGGGAACAGATTGGTGTCATGGCTGAGAAAGAAGCAAGAATCAGTTTCTTTGTCTACTGCAGAAGTAGAATATATTGTTGTAGCATGTTGTTGCACTCAAGTACTTTGGATGAAGAAAATATTGAAGGACATAAGGTTTGTGTATGAAGAACCAATTTCAATATTTTGTGGCAATATAAGTGCTATAAACATCTCAAAGAATCCAGTGATGCACTCAAGGACAAAGCATATATCTATAAGGTATCACATCCTGAGAGAAAAGGTAATAGAGAATGAAGTAAAGATGGAGTATGTATCTATAAAGGATCAGATTGCAGAGATCTTCACAAAGCCTCTACCTAAGGATACTTTTGAGTATCTCAGGGAAAAGTTAGGAGTTATTATCCCTCCTACTCTAAACTAAGATGCATAAGGAATGCATTAGTCCAGTGGTGGCTAAAGTTTCATCTTTTGATTTGGATTGATGTTTTGTAGGCCACCTCTCAGGGGGAGAAGGTAGATGTTGATATAAGTTCCAGACAAAGAGAAACAAGTAGTGCAAAGCTGCTGATAGAGAAATTCTAGTTTCATCAGAGCAATTGCTTGCAAGTATGTGCAGAGAGAGAAGTGATGACCTTTGCCATTGATGTTAAAGGGGGAGAGAAAATCATGTGAAAAACTCAAGGGGGGAAAGAAGTCAGAAGTGTAAAAAGAAAGGGGGAGAAAGTAATCAGTGTAAAGTCTTGCTTGTCTTAATGGTGCTTACAATTTTTCACATCAATGTTGCCATCAATGACAAAGGGGGATATTGTTGCAAGTATGTGCCTACAGGTATTGTCATTGATGTCAACATATCTGTGTTGTCATTAATGTCAACTGTGTTCTTGTCTTGATGCTTGCTTGTGTTTAGGTAATTGGTTTGTAATGGTTTACATAATTATTGAAGACAATGAGAAAATGCTTCTGTTATTAAGTTTCCAAGTGCTTTTCAGAAAAGTTGCTCTCCTAATGAAAGCAGAGTATTCTGGTTTACTGAAGAATAGTTTAGTAATTTGCTCCACATATCCTATAGATTTCATATCTTTGTCTGCAGTTTGAAAGTTATTTAAAGGGAAGTCTTTAGATGCTATATTCCAAGTTTGAGCCTCTGGTATGAAGATTTGAGAGAGTTCTGTTCACCAGAGTAAAAACTATTTTTCTGTGCATTTAGTGGCGTCTAGGAGAATTTATTTTGCTCCGTATTTCTCCGCATTTAAGTTTTACAGTCTACAGTTTTGGAATTAAGTTTGTGATGATGTTATGTGCCTTCAGTGCAAATGGTTCATGATTTGGTGCTCCATAAGTGATCTTTCCTCTATGACAGTGGCTGACAATTATGTTCAAGTGCTCCAGTTTGAAGAATCTTCTAGATAGAGTGTTTGAGGGTTGTGCAAAAGTTATTGATGATTGTAACGTGCTTGTGGGATTCTCTAGATCATGTTCCTACCTTTAGATTGGTCTACAAGGTAAAATCTGGATCATGCATGAAGCGTGCTCCTGAAGGTTTTAGTGTTAACACCAATTCTAGCTGACTTGGTTGTTCTCACCTCTTGCGGTTATGCTTTGGAGGTTGTGGAAGCATATTATGGTGTGGAAGATTGCAATTGAGTCCCAGCTAAGGAGTTATGTGATCCACATTCATTATTTTCCTCTGCAAATCTATTTAGGTCAAGACCTATTCTAATGTATGATTTTAATGTTCGTAATGCTGATTTTGGAGATTGTTCCAATGGTTGATGATTGTAATGCCGACCTCAAGATGATCATTCCAAGGTTGATGAATTATATAAATACTTGTAATTGAGTCATGAAAATGTATCCAAGTGCGAAGATGCAAAGATAAGTGTGAAGTGAAATAGAAGAGAAGAGCTAAAGAGAATTACTATGCTTCAATGGAACTGAACCCTAGCATAGTGTAGATGCTAATATCTCAGTTCATCAATCTTGGCAGTGAGCCACCCACCGACAGTGAGCCACCCCATTGGTAGTGAGCCTTCTCTTTTTCAGTGAGCATTTTAGGCAGTGAGCCCTAAGGCAATGAGCCTCTGATTTTTGATATTGTTATTACATATTTTATTGTGAGCTAACACTCACCATGGTTTTTCCCTTATAGGGTTTTCCACATAAAAATTCTAGTGTCTCATCTGTCTCATGTGTGAATGTGTTAAGATTCTGATCTCATACCTTCATGGTTAAAATACAATAAAAGCGTTTAAGTGGATGATGCTTTAATGGTTTTGAAATATTGGTTACAATTGATTCACCCCCCCTCTTAGTTGTCTTGCCCTTTTCAACACTAACATGGACCTCTGGATAGAAGATTTAAAGTTTGAAGTGTCTATTTTGAAGAGATGCAATGCAAAAGCAGTAGATATTAGCATAAAGGAACATGAACTTTTGGTAAAGGAGATGGCTATTTTGGAGAATTTAGAGGGTGAAGTAGAAGGCAAAGTTGAGAATCAGGATGAGGAGTTTGCAATTAAGGCATTCAAGGATAATTTTAGCCTAGCAATAGAGGATCAAGTCCAACATTTCTCAAAAGATGTTATTGATAAGGCAATGAGTATGAAGTTGAAGATAGATGCCTATAATGAAAAATTAGATAACAGGACAAATAGATGGATAACCTTGAAAGAATAATTAAAATCCCAAGAGCATGCCAGGGAAAATACTAAGGTGCAGAACATAGATGATATAAACAAAGTAGTAGGGGCATATGCATACTTCAATGGTATAGACACTGGGTTTCGGGTTACTGAAGGCTCTACTGATGAGAAATCTGAAGAAGATGTTGAGTAAAGAACATGTTGACTAAGTCAAAGATGCGGGGAATTTTCTCCTTTTGCCAACTATCCTCCACTAAAGATTGTCAACTGGAAATCATGTGCCACTATCTCTGACCATTGATTGTTTTGATTAGATCCTAACCATTTGGATCATTATAACTGAATCCTATCCTTGTCCTATAAAAGGATATGGACTCTCTGTTGATAATAAGGAATACTGAGAGGGGGGGTGAATCGGTATTCCACAAAACCACTTCTTAACAAATTTATTTATCTAATTTCCAAAGTTAATAACATGAAAGCAGAATAGACATAGAAACAACAACCACAAAGACATATCACATGAACACCAGGAATTTTACGTGGAAAACCCAAAAAGGGAAAAACCACGGTGAGTGTTAGCTCACAATATATTAATATAGCACAATACCAGAATACAATAAGGCTCAATACCTTAGGGCTCACTACCCATAGAAATGCTCATTGCCTAGAGAAAGAAAGAAGAAAGAAGAATGGCTCACTGCCAAGTTTAGCTGCTCAGACTGCATCTACACATGCAAGCTTATAGCTCCAATGAAGTACAGAAAAATTGATCTTCAACACTCTTCATCTCTGTCTGCTCTGTTTCACTACTTTGTTCTTATTCGGGGATAAGATCTCTCTTCTTCTGCTCTTTATTCTTCCACAAAATCACTTTCCACTGTATTTCACACATATGTATCTATCACATTTGCATCACTTCCCACCAACACTGAATTTGATCCCTTATATATATATATTCGTAACACATGATATCTCCATATTAGGTCAACCTAATAAAGTGAAGCATGCACTCATGACTTAAGTAGCTTGTTGGCCAAATCATTTACCAAAACTCCCAGCGGACTCAAACAACACTTGAATTGCATTCACATATGTCGGCCTCAACTATTTAACAACTAGGATTAATTTCTAAATAATAGAACTTACTGCATACAATTTAAACTTATCATGTCGGCCTCTAACTCAAACTGCCACTGATTCAGTTCATCCAAACTACATCTTTTACTGCAGACCATAGGGCTTGCTCAAAATCATATCAAAGAATCCTTAGACATCACCAATCATACCTTCAGAACCACAAAGCAAAATATTCTTTAGCGGCAAAATGCGGACCATCAAAACTCATACTCTATCACAAAGAAATACTGTCAAACTAGAATCTGATATTGGGAATCTTGTAGAATGTGATCTGTTGAACTTCAAAGACTATAATCCTGGATTTAGGTAGTCATGACATATCTTTTAGTTGCCTCATAATTGCAGGACAAAATATGCACTTGCGGAGGAGTACAGACCATTTTACTGTGCACTGTGCACATTCCCTGTCTTACCTCTGTTCATCCAGACTTAGACATTTTCTCCAAATGACTTCCGAAGGAGGTCATGACTTGAGCACTAAAATATATCATCATTAAATAGATATGAGTCATCATATCTAAATTGCATTTACATGTCTTCATCTGTGGAGGCATACTAATTCACTTTCTATCCCTTACTCTGAACACTATCCATACTTAGTCAATTTGGCCTTCCAGACTTGAATACTTTTGTGCCTTGGTGCCAATCCAAGTTGATCTTCTGGAATGATGTCTTCTTGTTGAGCTGATGTATCCTCTTTGCCTTGTTGTCATCAATGACAACATTCCAGTCTTCCTCATAGCAGTGTCTCCTTCCAACACTGTCATTTGTGAACTATTAGGAGTTGAATTGAGATTGAATTGATGAACTTGTGAGCACTAAGTATATAAATTTTGTGACTTTGTGTTTCCCCATTGTTCTTTCTCAAGATCATATGTATATGTGCATACTTTTGGAATACTGAATGATAATGGAGACTTAGATTACTACCTCATCATAAATCTTGTGTAATCTTGTGGGTGATTTCTAGATATGTCATTGTGAATTGTTGCGCTCCTCAGAGCTGCATTTCAACTGGTGCATGTTGTTATCATCCTTTCCTTTGAACATTAGCATCTTCCATGCGTAATTGTGGATTGTCCTGGTGAAACATGGTTTGATTTATCTCCCTTTTCATGAAAGTGTCAAAGTTGCATGTGGATTATTGATCAAAACTCAATATTTTCAATCATTTCAGTAAATTTAGAATTTTAGTTCGCTTTCATTTCATTTCATTTTAATTTCATAAATAATCATACTAAGCTGTAAAAAATGATAAATAATAAGTAGATACAGAGAAAATATGTTGAATTGACATAGATAATTGCATATCTTAGCATATTTGAGCAGAATACCATATCATAGTGAACATCATGCAAATAATGGATAATAATAGTGAAATACTTGTTTATTTGCATAATATGTGAAAGAATTTGAAGTAAAGAAGTGAAGATTAGTTCAAATTGAGATAATTTCAGAAGAACTAATCAAAGTTAGAAATATCACATTAAATAGTCTTAGCTGGAGAGAATTTCAAAAAAATTGATCAAACTTATGATAAATATACATAAATGTCTGCACATCCTAGTTAAAGATTATAAGATTTGATTCAATTTGTTGAGAATACATGTAGATCAGGTGTAACAGGATAAATATTTGGATGAGATTTATTTAAATCAAGACGTAAGGCCCCTATTGGAAAACAACATATCACATCAACCTCTGAGTGAAAACAAATCATTATGACCTAACGCATGAAGACTTGGAATCATGAATTCTTTGAATTTATTGTATTCTTCAAGATAAATAGAGGTTTGATTGAAACTTTTATTTCTTGTTGTTGCGACTAACAACTACATCAACAGGTTGTACTGATCATTTTTATAGGTTATACTAGAAGATATGTAGAACTTGATGGGAAACATCTTTATGCTCAATCAACACATGTGCAAGGCCTTCTATGCAATACATCTGGTGTACTTTTTTTATTGTTTCATTTTCTTTTTTTTAAGTTGTTGATGGTGTGCATTGATCTATAATCACACCAGGTAGCCCAATTTGTCTTGGGTAAAACCACATGCATGACTAGATTTTTTTAACCTATTCCTTCTAAGGGTAAGTGCACAAAGATGGGGTCTTAATATGCTACTTTTTTCTAAGATCAGGAAAGACTAATGTTGGATGAGAAATTGAAGATAGTTACACTCAAAATTTGAAGATACAACAAAAATAAGAGTCGTAGTGCTCCAAATCTAGTTTCTAAACTACTAATTTTTTTTTTCAAAAATGGTTGAGATTAAGGGGTTCAAAATGGGGGGCCATGCAAATTGGTCCTATTTTTTTCAAAAAAAATAACATAGCATCTGGTGTGGCCCCCTAAAATGTTAACTTTTTTTTAGTATTTCAAACATCGCTTCGGTGAGAAATTAGCTAACACCATGTAGTTTATCCCCAATTTTTCTGATAATTTTTTCATGAATAATTATTTTTTACTAATTTTCAAAGTGGACACATCCTAAAAAATAGAAAATTGAGCACACTCACCCCTAAATTTTTTTAAAACTAATTGAAAATCAAATTTTTTTTAATATGTGTAGAATGGAGTCTAGTTTCTAAAAAGGTAATTTATTTGAAATTGTGATGAACGGTTAAAAAAAGTCAAAATTACCACACACTGGTTTTTGACAAAAAATGGATACACTAACAAAAGAAATTAAAGATGAAATCCTTAACATACTCAAAACATGAAAAAAATATATGGTTAGAAAGCTAAGAGAGAGCTTAAGATTATGGTGGTATTTTTTTGACTTGACATTGAAACAAGTCCAAATGTGATGGGGAGCATGCTCCAGATTATGTAATTTTTGTTACAATCTACAAAAACACATCTTTGGACATCCAAAACATAATCCAAGACTTTGGGTTGGAAGCCCAAGGAAAATCCAAGCCAAAGTCTTGAAAATTACCAAAGCAAAGCATAACGCGAGCGCATTATAATGTGCTCGCATTATGGTGAAATAAAATCATCTATCTTTCTCTCTCTACCTTCTACCCTCTCTCTCACCTCTATACCTCTCTCCCCACTTTCCATGCATTTAAAACACTTATAACTTTCCATGCATGAAAACACTTAATACTTTCCATGCATGAAAGAACTTAAACTTTCCATGCTAGACAAAATGCAATGCGAGCGCGTTTTGGTGAACAAAAGCAAATAGTTAAAAAGCATGTGGGATCCATGATTCAATCCCATATGCTCTGTTATTGCATGTTTTTCATGCATTATCAGACAAGAAAATGCTTTTTCATGGTGTTGACATTTTGACAATCATTGTTTACTTAATCCACCACCTTTTTTTGGTTTTTCAATGTAGAAGTAAATTGCATGTTTTTAGACAGGATTTGATTATTTAAACTAATAGTTTCATGTTCCATATTGTTTCAATGTTAATTTTCAAATATTTAGATTGAAGTTGATGATATATGTTTATTTTTTCATAAATTTCACTAATCCTAAATAAATTAGCGTTATATAGAATTGAACATTGAATATGAAGGAACTTGCCAAAAAGATCAAATTTTTGAGGATTTTGAAGCCAAAATTTTGAGGATTGGGTAACTCAAATCTTGAAATCTAAGGTATGTTCTTTATGTATTTGTTTACTTCACTTTATAATTATGTTAAAGCATGAAATCTCATGTTATAGGATAGTCATGAGGGAAGTGAGAGGATTATCATTTTGACAAATTAAATTATCATGAGAAAGTGAAAATTTATATTTATTTGACATAACATTCTATGACAACAAGTCATATCACCATGGGAAGGAAATCATCAAGATAGTATTGGTATATATTTATGAAGGGAGTCTTATCAACATTCAAGGATAATTTAAACTAGAGCAAGGTCATGGAAACACGTTCACTGTGGAGTAGATGGGCAATCATGTTGCTATTATCTTGATTCAAACACTAACCTAAACAATTAGAAGGATACTAAGGAAAATCATGTTAGTCAATGAATTATCATCATGCCATAATCAAGATAAGGATTGTCACTTGAGCATACTCACTTGGAAGAACTATCATATCAGCCTAAAGACTAAATTATATCGCAATAGCTATCATGCAACCCTAGGAATAGTTATGACCTCTCAACCATGGGTAGGATAGCAATTGATACACAAGGTGGCAATCAAGACTAAATGATAAGTCAATTAATCTCAAATCCATGCAAAAAGGTATCCATGATACTTTATAAACATATCTAGGTGGTCTTGAAAAGATATTCATATGGTAGGGAAGATTGTCGTTAACTAAAAGATAACCATACATGTCATTGGCATAGTTATTAGGACAATTATAATCACAATGAGGCTGTCTTGAATAAATAGTGACTTCTCAAGGAGTTATTATATAGTTAAGGTGTTGCAAGTATGTGCTAATCAGTGTTGTCATTGATGTCAACATGTCTGTGTTGTCATTGGTGTTAACTATGTCTTCTAATGTTGTTGTTATTGTTTGATTGAAATATTGTGGTAAAGTAATTTGAATGCCTTGTAGATGTGCTAAAGATGATAAGAATATGCTCCTGATGTTTGGTTTCCAAGTTCTTTTGACAGAATTTGATAAATACTAAAGATAGTGTTGTGAAGAAGTATTCTGGCTTACAGGATACTGTCCAAGTTTATGCTCCGCATTTATCCTATGTTGAAGACTGGAGTGTGAGGTTTTGATATGATTTAGAGAAGTGGTTGAAGATGCTAAATCTAGAATTTGATGGTTAGAAATGTTGTAGTTTGAGAGTTATGTTCACCAGTTTGAAGATTGTGCCTGGCAATGTATGCAGTATGACTAGGAGAAAGTGTTTTTCTCCACATTTCTCCGTAGTTTCATTTTTGGTCTTATAGTTATGGATGAGTGTTCATAAGGTCTATATCTATGTTCTATCCAAAGGACTTGTGATTTGATGCTCTGGAATGTAGTTTTCTTGAGTAATAGAGCTTGGTAGTGTTGGTTTTGAGCAGTCTGTGAACTATCTTCAAGTGAGATTTGTTGGCTCCCAGGTGATTTCATGTTGTTCGTGGATGTTTCTAGACCATGTTAAAGGCTTGTGCTTTGTCTGCAAGTTATGGTTGTGTTCTTGTTGAAATGTGTGCCTAGAGATCCTAGTGTCAACACCAGTCTTGGCTAACCTGGTTGTTTACACTCCTTGCAAATGTGCTTCATAGATTGTGGAAGAATGTTGAAGCATGTAAAGATGCCTTTAGGTCCGAGCTAAGATGTGAAGTGGTCTACTTTCATTCCTTTTCTCTGTAGGAATGTTTAGGTCCAGACCTAATTTGAATTATGTATGTTTGCCGACCTTGGTGAATGTTTCAAGGTTGATGATTGATATAAATAAGTGTAAAGGATTCGTGTGTTCTGTGAATGCGTGAAGATGAGGATGTTTATATTCTGAGGCTATGAAGGTGATGATTGTTGTACTTTAATGGAATTGAACTCGGGCATGTAGTAGATGCTATCATATCAGTTCATGGCAGTGAGCCTTTTCTTTTGGCAGTGAGCCCTTTTTAGTAGTGAGCCCTTTTGGAAGTGAGCCTATTGCAGTGAGAATTTCTTTGGATAGTGAGTCCTTGGGTAGTGAGCCCTTTGGCAGTGAGCCTCTTTGTAATTTAGTATTGATACTACTTTATATTGTGAGCTAATCTTCACCGTGTTTTTTTCCCTTTTAGGGTTTTCCACATAAAAATTTGGTGTTCTCTTGTGCATGGTGTTGATGTGATTAATTTTTTGTTATCTATTTTTCATGTTTAATCTTCATAATAGAATAAGGGTTTAAGTGAACTAATGTGGATGTGATTATGTTTGCGAGGGTTTAAAGTTTTTGATACAACTAATTCACCCCCCTCTTAGTTGTCTTGTACCTTCAACATAAGGAAGATAGAGTATTGATATTGGTGGGTGCATAGCCTTTTCATGATTTAATGAAAGAGTCATGCATCATGAAGTTGTAGTCAAAATCAAAAGGACACCAAATTTGGTGAAGCTACAAAAAGAAACTAAATTTGACACTTTATTATAATTTCACAACCAATTTTACTAGGAATGGGAGAAGGATTAGAGAAGGGATTTGTCCTAAATAGGAATGAATATGTTGCATCTTTAATCTAACTTGTCATGTTTTCAGATCTTTCATTGATCTTGATTAAAACCTTTGTGTTTCATTTTTCATTAATCTCAATTTTTTGCTAACTAGTAGGAGGTTGCTCTACATACACTATTTTAACAAGAATATGATAGAGGAAGAAAGTACTAAAATAGAACCTAAGACAAGATCAAACAAAATGTTGGCTAAGAGAATGAGATGAACAAAGGACAAATTATTGATTTGATGACCTCATTTGTTGTTCTAAAAAACCAAGCTCCATACAATTTTATCTATAAATATGAGAATAAAGGAAGGTAAAAAAGCTAGCAAATTATTCTATTTCTATAAGGAAGTTTCATTTTTATTAAAGATTTATGATAAAATAAGGAATACTACATGATTTGAAGATCCTTATAGAATAATTTATGTTTTTCAACTAAAGTTGTTACCTTGGAAATTGCATTCTCAATTCACCTAGGTGATGGAGACAAGTGTGTTTGAGAAGATATGTTAAGAAAATGTGATATTAACCTAGAGATTGTGCCTACCACCATTTGTAAATGTTGACCATATCTTGGCCATTGATGTAATTCTAAAAACTTAGTATGGAAAAGTTGATTTCTATATATAGCTCCTGGAGAGATAAAGACATTGTAAGTGTTGGAAGAGTTCCTTTGAATTGCTATGATACATTCTTAAATATCATCTGAATGATGAATGCTAGTTACTCCATGAAGTGCAAGAATGGTATGATATGTCATCTTTCCTTGTAATTCGAATGTTATCCTAGCTTAATCTTGATTTGTAAAAGATTGCTAGTATATGACATATGTGTGATCTTTATGTTTTGGGTTGGACCACCCTAGGAAGCTATAAATTTTTAGATTTATAATCATTTATTCACTTTAATTATATGATTATTTTGAGATTTGTGTATGAGATTACTTTACTCTAATATACCAAGATGGACTAATTTATCTATGTCTTATACATGATGCATATAGAAATCATCATCATGCTGAGGAAATGAGCAAAGACTCTAACACTAGAAAAGCGTGAAGCTAAGAATGCAAAGAAAAGAGAAGGAATGAGGCAACTTCACGAAAGTAGGAAATTGTCAACCATAGAAGAAGACATGCCACCATTGCCAATTCAAGAGGAACATGAATCATTTAATCAAACTAAGAGAGAGATGGAATTGGTGGCATAAAGGCTGTTGCAAGTATGGCCCTAGCTGGTGTTGTCATTGATGTCAACATACTCCTGTTGCATTGATGTCAAGAATTGGATGAGTTGTGTGCTGAGGATATTGAGAAAATTAGCCCTATCAGAAACAGAGAAGAACATTGAAGACAGTGAAGTTCTATGAAGTAAAGATCCCAGCCAGTTGAAGATCAAAGTAAGCACATCAAAGGGTTTGTAGATATGTGTCTGAAGGTGCTCCAGTCAAGATTTCAGAGGTTCACATGAAGATTTGGAGAAGTTATGGCCATGAGAGTAAAATTGGTTCTGGCAACTATTCAGAGGTGACAGAGTGACACAAATAGGTCCAGTGAGATCCAAAAATGCAATATCATGTTTTGTGGATTTGGTGGCATGTTTGGGAGGTTAATAGGCATTGACAACTTGATTGGTTCATAGTTTGGAGGTTTGCAAGCAATTCTTCTAATGTGACAGTGATGATTGGTTGTGTTCTTGAAGTTCCAGATGAAGATGCAAATGATTACAGTAAGCAAAAGTGTTGCGGATGTTCTTGGTGATTCAAGAAAGCTTGTGGGGGTCTCTAGATTGTGTCTAGTTTGTGTTGGCAGTCTGCATTGAAGATTGAGCTCGTAATTGAAGATTTACCTTTGGATGATGATGTTCTTCCTAATTCTAGCCGACCGGATGTTTTGCACATGTTGCAGATGATCTTGAAGGTGTTTTGTGAAGCATGGCATGTTCCTTGAAGAAGATTGAAGTCCCAGCTATGTGTGGCTGACAGTGTAGTGATGTGCATGAAGTTTTTGTAATAAGTCAAGTTGTTTTTGTAATTGCTCTGTAATAAAATAAGTATATGTTGTGCTGACTTTAATGATCTTTCCAAAGTCGATGTCATGTATAAATAAGAGGTGCAAAGTTGTTCAATTGTATTGGTGTGGTCATCATGAGAAGGTGGTAGGGAAGAGGAGCGAAAAGAAGAGTAGAGATATTGAACTTAAATGGAACTAACTCAAGCATAGTGAAGATGCTATTCTCCAGTTCAAGTATGTAATATTCATTCTTCTATAGACAATGTGTCTCCTATAGGCAGTGGGCCTCTTATGAGCAGTGTGCTCAGGTAGTGAGCCCTAATTGGCAAGTGCCATTTTATTCTTCATATTCTTTTAACAGAGAATATAATCTTGGGTTAGCCACCCCATGGTTTTTCCCTTAACTGGGTTTTCCACATTAAAATCTTGGTGTTATATGTGTTGTGTATGTTTCTACTTTTGAATTATTGCATTATGCTTCCATGATTAAATCCTTAACATACTATTGAAATATAAGAAATTTTTAAGTATCTAAGAAACAAATTTGGTGACAACTGATTCACCCCCCCTCTCAGTTGTCTGTCCTTAAATCAACAATTGGTATGAGAGCTAGTTCCTCTAGAAGAATCTTAACGGCTTGAGGAGATCTAGGATGTCATCCTACAAGAAGGACAGTCCAAGGTTTGATGGAACAAACTACACTCTTTGGAAAAGCCACATGGAATGTCACTTGCACTGCATGGGAGAGCAGTATTGGAACATGACTACAAATGAGTATATTCCCCTAAAGCATGGTCCAACAACTCTAGATGAAATTAGACATGTTGAAAATAATCTTTGAGCTAAAGAAGCCTTACTAAGTGCCTTGTTAGATACAGAGCTGACAAATGTTATGGGATTGAAAACTGCTTATTAAATTTAGACAAAGCTAGAGATTCTACATGAAGGAGACAAATATGTTAAATGTGCCAAGTTACAAAGTTTGAAAGGAAAGTTCAAAAACTTGAAGATGAGTGAATATGAGAATATCACTACATTTATACCAAAGGTAAATGAGCTTGTTTGTGGCATTAGATGTGCTGGTGGAACATTGGATTGTTGCCAAAGTTCTCAGATCCTTAGCTCCTGCTTACAAATACAAAGTTGCTGCTATTGAGGAATTCAGATCATTAACAAATATTACAAGGGATCAATTGGTTGGGAAGATAGCTGTATTGGAGTTGGTTGAGTTTGGAGATACACTCCCCAAAACTGAATTTGCATTCAAATCTAGTGCCTCTACAAAAGGCAAACAAAGATATGATCCAGGAGAAAGCTCCTCAAATAAATCAACATGGTATGATAGAGCAAGAAAAGATCTAGAAGAAGATGAGTCTAAAGTTGCACAACTTGAAGCCCTTATTGCAAAAAGACTGCCAAGAGGATCCGGTAAGTATGAAGGAAAATTGCCTTTCAAATGTTTCAACTGCAACAAGATTGGTCATTTTGCCTCAAGGTGTCTAGAAAGATTTTCAAGGCCAAACCCTAATAGATCACAATTTCAAAAGAAGTGTTACTATGTTTAAGAAGATGATGAAGGAGTAATAGATGATGAATCTAAGATAGGAAACAAATCCGGAAGTGACTAGGTGTTTATTGCCATCAAGGAAGAAGATCCAATGCCTATTGAATATGCTAATCATAAGATAATAGAAAGGGCTCTGGTTGCTCAGGTTGAAGAAAAGGATGAATAGGTCATTGACAGTGGATGCTCTCACCATATGACTAGTGACAAGAATAAGTTCATAAACCTGGAAAGATATGAGGGTGGAGTTGTAAAGTTTGGAGATAATTCTGCTGGTAGAATTAGAGGCAGAAGAACCATTTCTTTTGATGGAAAGAACAAAACTAGTGATGTTCTGTATGTTGAAGGTTTAAAGCATAATCTTCTCAGTGTTGGACAATTGGTAGACAAAGGCTATGATCTCTGTTTCAAAAATGCAAAATGCAAGATATTTGAAAGCTCTAGAACTGAGATTACATTTAGTACTCAGACAAAAGGTAACATCTTTCACTTGGTTGGTACTGGAAAAAGTTGCTTATTTGTTCAAATTGATCAGAGTTGGTTGTGGCATAGGAGAATGTGTCAGGTCAATTTTGATAATATCATTAAGATAAGCAACACTCAGGCTATAAGAGATCTTCCAAGACTGGTGAAACCTGCTAATAGTTTGTGCAAGGAATGTCAGTTAGGTAAGCATAATAGAGTCTCATTCAAAAGTAAGGAACAATCTTCAACTGGATTGTTGGACATGGTGCACACTAATCTATGTGGTCCGGCAAGAATCAAGAGTCTGCAAGGTGATAGATATTTCATGTTGCTGATTGATGACCACTCTTGAATGATGTGGGTGACTTTCCTAAAAGAGAAATCTGAAGCACTTGAGAAATTTAAATAATTCAAGGCTGTGGTAGAAAATGAAACTGGCATAAACATAAAATGCCTCAGGTCTGATAGAGGTGGAGAATTCACATCCGGAGAGTTCATAGAATTCTATGAGAAACATGGGATAAAGAGACAGTTATCTACTCTAAGGACTCCACAGCAGAACGGAGTAGTGGAGAGGAAGAATTGGACCATCCAGGAAGTGTCTAGGACCATGATGATGGAAATAAATGTTCCTCAGATCTATTGAAGAGAAGTTGTAAGTACTATTGTTTATACTCTTAATTGGGTACAAATCAGAGGCAATACTGGTAAGACTCCTTATGAACTCTAGTTTGGCATCACCCCTACTGTGAAGTATTTCAGAGTCTTTGGTAGCAAATGCTATACCAAAAGAGATGAAGACCTTGGCAAGTTTGATGCTAGGAGTGATGAAGGAATATTCTTGGGTTATTCTACTCAAAGCAAAGCTTACCAGTGTTATAACAAGAGATTAAGAAAGATTGCAGAAAGTACAAATGTGAAGGTTGATGAAGGCATGGAAAATCTCTTAAGGTACTATGAGTATGAAGCAAATGATCAAAATGATATCTCAGACCAAGAAGAACAAGTCCAAACTCCAGTCCAAATTCAAACTGATCTGGAGAATCCAGAAATACAAGAAGAAGAGATAGGCTTGGATGAACCTGTCCAAGAATTAGAAGTGCAAGAGAATCCCAAAACTCCCAGGTATGTAAGACTGAATCATTCTGAAGATCAAATCATAGGAGATAGAAGCAAAGGTGTTCAAACAAGAAGAAATATTTCTCAAGACTCATTGAAGTATTGTCTAATCTCAAAAGTTGAACCAAAAATAGTAAGTGGAGCATGCAATGATGAAAGTTGGGTTAAAGCAATGGAGGAGGAATTAATGCAAATTGAAAAGAATCACACTTGGGATCTTGTTCCTAGACCTAAGGACAAAAATGTGATTGGGACTAGGTGGGTCTTCTGGAATAAATTGAATGAAGATGGTGAGGTAATAATAAACAAAACTAGATTGCTCTGTAAAGGTTATTCTCAAGTAGAAGGAGTTGACTTTGAAGAGACTTTTGCTCCAGTGGCAAGGATTGAAGCAGTCAGATTATTTCTTTCCTTTGTTTCCTTCAAAGACTTCAAGGTATATTAGATGGATGTCAAGTTTGCTTTCCTAAATGGTGATTTGGAAGAAGTATACATTGAGCAACCAGATGGATTTCAATTATCTAATCATGGAGATATGGTCTACAAATTGAAAAAGGCATTATATGGACTTAAACAAGCCCCAAGAGCCTGATATGAAAGATTGGACAAACATCTTCTGAAGATTGGTTTCAACAAAGGTACTACTGATTGTAATCTATATTTTAAGATTGATCATGAAAATATCTTGATTGTTGAAGTATTTGTTGATGATATTATTTTTGGAGGGAAGGACAGTATGTGCAAAACTTTTACAAATCAAATGAAAAGTGAATTTGAGATGTCTATGTTTGGGGAAATGAATTTCTTCTTGGGTCTACAAATCACTCAAACAAAGAAAGGAATCTTCCTATCATAGACCAAATTTGTGAAAGAATTGTTGAAGAAATTTGGGATGCAAGATTCAAAGGCAATGAATACTCCCATGGCAACTGGATGTAAGTTGAGTAAAGATGATGAATCTCCTAAAGCTGATCAGAAAAAGTGCAGGTCAATGATTGGAGGATTGCTCTACTTTACTCAAACAAGACCTGACATTATGAATGTTGTTAGTCTTGTTGCCAAATTTCAAGTTGATCCTAGAGAGTCTCATGTCATGGCAATCAAGAGAATTCTTAGATATTCGAAGGGAATAGTTGAGTATGGATTGTGGTATCCTAAGGATCATGATTTCTCTCTTCATGCTTATATTGATTTTGATTGGGTAGGTGATGTGGATGACTGAAAGAGTACCAGTGGTGGTGCATTCTTTTTGGGGAAAAGATTGGTTTCTTGGTTAAGCAAGAAACAAGAGGCAATATCTCTATCCACTGCAGAAGCAGAATATATTGCAGGGGTAGGTAGTTGCACTCAAGTATTGTGGATGAAGAAAATGTTAAGAGACATCAAAGTGGAGTATGAAGAACCTTTCACAATCTTCTGTGATAACTCAAGTGCAATAAACATATCAAAAAATCTGGCGTTGCATTCAAAGACAAAACATATATCCATCAAGTTCCACTTTTTGAGAGAGCAAGTGAACAAGAATGAATTCATATTGGAGTTTGTGCCCTCAAAGGATCAGATTGCAGACATTTTTACCAAACCTCTACCTAAGGACACTTTTGAGTACCTCAGGGAGAAGTTAGGGGTTATTACTCCTCTAGTTCTGAATTAAGGTGCATTGATGTACATCAATCCGATGGATCCCACAGTCATATGTTATGATCTAGATTGATGTTAGGAGGCTACTTCTTAGGGGGAGCAATCAGTATAATTCTAAAATATGAAAAGCGGTTGCAAGTATGTGCCCTTTGCCATTGATGTCAAAGGGGGAGAGAAGACATGTGAAAAACAAAAGTGGTTGCTGATCAAAGGAGGAGTAGTAAAGGAAGAGAAGACATGTGAATGATTGCTGGTGATAGGGGAGCTATGTCAGTCAGAGAGGAGAAGTTATTTTCTTGATGGTTAAAACTATTTTTGACATCATATGTTGCCATCAATGACAAAGGGGGAGACTGTTGCAAGTATGGCCCTAACTGGTGTTGTCGTTGATGTCAAGAATTGAATGAGTTGTGTGCTGAGGATATTGAGAAAATTAGCCCTATCAGAAATAGAGAAGAACAATGAAGACAGTGAAGTTCTATGAAGTAAAGATCCCAACCAGTTGAAGATCAGAGTATGCGCATCAAAGGGCTTGTAGATGTGTCTGAAGGTGCTCCAGTCAAGATTTTAGAGGCCCGCATGAGCATTTCGAGAAGTTATGGCCATGAGAGTAAAACTGGTTTTAGCAGCTATTCAGAGGTGATAGAGTGACACAAATAGGTCTGGTGAGATCCAGAAATGCAATATCATGTTTTACAGATCTGGTGGCATGTTTGGGAGGTTAATAGGCATTGACAACTCGATTGGTTCATAGTTTGGAGGTCCACAAGCAATTCTTCTAATGTGACAGTGATGACCAGCTATGTTCTTGAAGTTTCAGATGAAGATGTGAATGATTACAGTAAGCAGAAGTGGTGCAGATGTTCTTGGTGATTCAAGAAAGCTTGTGGGGGTCTCTAGATTGTGTCCAGTTCGTGTTGGTAGTCCGTATTGAAGATTGAGCTCATAATTGAAGATTTACCTTTGGGTGATGAAGTTCTTCCTAGTTCTGGCTGACCAGATGTTTTACACATGTTGCAAATGATCTTGAAGGTATTTTGAGAAGCATGGCGTGTTCCTCGAAGAAGATTGAAGTCTCAGCTATGTGTTGTTGACAGTGTAGTGATGTGCATGAAGTTTTTGTAATAAGTCAAGTTGTTTTTGTAATTGCTCTGTAATAAAATAAGTATATGTTGTGCCGACTTTGATGATAATTCCAAAGTCAATGTCATGTATAAATAAGAAGTGCGAAGTTGTTCAATTGTATTGGTGTGGTCATCATGAGAAGGTGGTAGGGAAGAGGAGCGAAAAGCAGAGCAGAGGTATTGAACTTAAATGGAATTGACTCAAGCATAGTGAAGATGCTATTCTCCAATTCAAGTATGTAATATTCATTCTTCTGTAGACAGTGTGTCTCCTGTAGGCAGTGGGCCTCTTGTGAGCAGTGTGCTCGGGCAATGAGCCCTAATTAGCAAGTGCCATTTTATTCTTCATATTCTTTTAACAGAGAATACAATCTTGGGTTAGTCACCCTGTGGTTTTTCCCTTAACCAGGTTTTCCATGTTAAAATCTTGGTGTTATATGTATTGTGTATGTTTCTACTTTTGAATTATTGATTTATGCTTCCATGATTAAATCCTTGACATACTATTGAAATATAAGAAAGTTTTAAGTATCTAAGAAAAAGATTTGATGACAACTGATTCACCCCCCCTCTCAGTTGTCTATCCTTAAATCAACAAAGGCAACGAATGCAAAACCTTTGTTCAAGGAGGAAATTGAATCTCAAAGTTGGAGGCACTCCATCTTTCACAAGTCAAGTTAAAGGTACACCATCATTCTCTTCTCAAGTTGGAGGTACTCCATCTTTCATAGGTCAAGTTGAAGGTACATCATCATTCTCTTCTCAAGTTGGAGGCACGCCATCACTCACATGTCAAGATGAAGGTACACCATATTATCCATCTCAACTTCAAGGATTTTCATCTTTTCCATCTCCAATTAAAAGTTTGTCATCTATCCTATGTCAAGTAAATATTGAAGAAATTCCTAATACTGGGTCAATTTTACCATTGAAAAGACCTCCTAGAATTTTGCATAGAAAGCCTAAGTTTCTAATTGATATCGACGAGAATGTTTTGAAGCCCATGCAAGATAAGATTCCCAAGCATACTTGCCAAAGATATGCCAATAAGATATGGAAATTATTCTTTGAGAACTTAAATGAAACCGGAAGATGTCAACTATTTCTTGAATTGATGAGAAATCTAAAATTCGGGCCCATTATGAAGATCTTGGCCTAAGAACATCGGATGCTTCAAGTGAAGAATCAATTGTAAAGAATCTAATGATTGCATATGAAAGCATGGGTTCCACCTCGTGCACCAAGGATAGTAATGTCACATGACATGTCATTATATCGATGATAGTGTTGGTTTTTCTTCTGAATCAGCATTAGGGTTTGCCAGTTCTAATGCACAGGCAGATTCATCCAACTAAATATAGGAGGTTGCGTGAGCTCCTCCCCTTCACTTCTGGTTCTGCCGCACCAAGGGGGGGTCCCTATTTGATAAAAGTATGACCTTAACTAGCTCAATGACAGAAGGATTTAACTTGATAGCAACAGGCAGAATACTCTCATGTATGGACCAAGATTTGTGTAACAAATCACAAGGTTGGAAACATTCTTGGACATAATGTCTGGTTAGGTATGAGAGCATGCAGGGGTTTCCTACAACTAACAGGTGGAAGGATGAAATGGTTTGAAATGATGTTTGGAGTTATGGGACCTTCCTAGACCCATTGAATAGACAGATTCCCAAACCAGTGCCTTATCTGGGTAGCAGAGTCATATCTAAGAATGTAAATGTCTCCCTATGACAACACTAATTCATATCCAGAGGACCTGAGAAGAATGCTACTGCCTAACAGCAACATGTCCAAGAAAGAGTATTACTTATGATCATACTTAATAGATCCTATGATGCAATCTATTTTCCTTTGTATCTGATCAAAAGCCTATTTAACCACTCCTTGAGCAGACACAATAAATCAGACACACAGTATGCATATACTGAAAAACTTGGAAGCCCTTGACAACCTTGTTTGAAAGGAAAACAAATGACATACAGGAGACAATCAGAAACAATACACACACAGGTGTTTTTCATTTAAAATCAATCTGCATAGAAAGTCATCATAGAGAAAATTATCATTTACAAGACAAAAATAGACTGGTACACTAGACTAAGGACCGAGTCTGTAGCAAAAAATGCCTTTCAAAATGTGAACACGTTATGTTCAGAGTCAGAGCAGAAGGCCCAAAAAACATCCAACCCCTAAAATGAGTAACACTTCCTGCTTAAAAATAGCCAGAGGGAAACGTACTCAGCATTAATTACATAGCCAGAAGTCAAAAATTCGCTAGATACATCCATCAAAGGGAATGGCGCTCAGAAGTTATTGCTGCAATAGACAGGAGAGTAGACAAGGGTGGCCTCGAGCCCTGTGCTGCCATCTGAAAGTCCTCATCCATAATGGGGCAACCTGATCATGTGTACCATCGCCCATACCCCTGCTATAGTTGCCATTGATGGCTCAACCACCCGCAGCCATCGAGAAATCAGTTGCAACAATCAAAATGGAGCTCCCACCAAAATGCGTTTACCACAGGTTCAAAATAATGGAGGGAGATTAATCCCACATGCACAGCGTGGAGAGCCTTCTATTACCTTATACGCTTGGTCGCATACATACCAAGTGTCGAGCGCTTTTTCCGCACTTGACACACAAGCCCTCGCCAAAAGCCTATCGCTAAGACATAGGCCATCAGCTCACCCCATAATTCTCCTGCCAATCTCAAAAGTCTCCCCGACCGCTACATTACATTCCCCTGTCGGTAAGACCAACACTATTAGCCAACCTGAAATTCCTCCCGCCGACACCCTTAGTCACACCAACGAACACCTCCCGAAAGCCTCTAACTTCCACCTCGGCCAGCTCCACAAATTTCCCGCTGACCACAACAGTCTCACCGACCGAACACTACACTCCCCAAAGTCTTCGGCGAGACCGCCATCCATCGGAGCAACAAGAAAGTCCTTGGCTGATAATGCCGATCACGCTGACAAACACCTCCTTCGGCCAGACCAAGCACAGAGTCTTCCCGATGCTCACCTCTGCATCCCTCCATCGGCGAGACCTACGCCGATGACATCGCATCGGCCAAACACTCCACCGTCGGCAGAACCTCCATCGATCAGCGCGATGTGCAATCTCACTCCGATGGCATTCCCCATCGGGGTGACTTCCTTCTATCGGTGAACCACAAAACACACTGGCTGATAATACAAGTCTCGCCGATGAACACTTGAGATACCCCCATCGGCATGACCAACACCGTCGGCGGAACCACAATCTCCTTCGCCAATAGGCAAAAGTCTTGGCGATATACAAAGAACACACCATGCTATTGATATGATCGCCAAGACACATGTAAACTTATGCCAATGGGCAGAAAATGATGACCCCTTCCTCAAGAAAGATAATGTGGATGCTGCAAAACACTGAAGGGGTGCCAACACTTAAAATTTTTTGGATTTTTTGGATTTTTTGGGAAGGTGCTGCATGAAAATTTGCTTGAAAACTGACAGTCAATTCAGGCACCAACAGTGGCTCTATCTGAGGATGCATGCCTCTTGCAGGCATAGCAAGAACCACAGAACTCTGGGATGCAGGCCAGTCCCTTATCCATTGGGCACAGAGTCATGAAAATATAATGATCTGCATCACCAAACACTCTTGATGGCCTAAGGCCACCAAGAAAAGAAAAACATGTATCTCCCTTTGTCAAATATCTTGTTTTCATCTGCATGCACTAGGTCGAGCTTGGAGATACTGCAAGGATCCACCCACAAACAAACCTTGTCATCTGCATATTCAACCCTCTAATTTGGCTTGTCATTGTCACCCCTATGCAGACAACCTTCAGCATCATGTGACATGTGGGTGTAGAATGTATCAAGCAATGCATATTCATATGGCATAGAACACAGGTTATCATCACTATGGATTGAAAAATGATTTCCTAGCTGGACTAAAAATTGAAAATACTCAAAGTCCACCACACAACTAGGAAAACCAGGGACCTCTTCATTAGCTGGCCTATCAAAAGAAAAGCTTTCAAATTCACAATTGTGCACATCATGCACACAATCAAAAGCAACATCAAACTGGAAAGATCAAGCTCTGGCATCTCTTTCAAATCAGGCACATTTTTACAATTACTTACCTGATGTATGTTGGTTTCACTTTCATCAGGATGAGAAACAAAATCCAAACCAAAAACAATGTCTAGATCCTCACCATACTCAAATAGATCCTCATCACCATATGTGTCAAAGATGGGTGATCCAGGTATATCAGCTTGATCATAATATGCCATTTGTTCATGGGCAGCAGAGCATGCATCTTCATCACCAATGAATTCCCCTTGTGGAGGAGTATCAGCCTGTGTGTCATAAGCAAAACAGTCATCAAATAAAAAACAACCATGCTCTACACTAGCACTTATTTCAATCTCTGACTGCTCTTCATGATCTCCATGTGTTTGAAAGGAAGGCAATGGGTCACACATGGGACTGTTTCTCTGTTTGCTTATATCTTCTCTGTCTTGAGTACAATACTCACAATTATCTCCACAGCTCCATTCCAAAAGTTGCTCATTGCTGTCCACAACCTCATTATTGTTTTCATGGTCAGACACCTCAACCTTGTAATGGGAGTCCTCATTAGTCCTTTCACTGGCATCCTCAACTGATATCTTTTCATTTTCACTTTTATCTTCACATGATGCCATAATCATTTGGTCATTCACAGCTTCACAATCATTTCTCACACCAAGGCCTGGAGATAGGGATTTCAGCAGGTGCTCACTTCTGATTTTTTCTATATTTTCTACAAACTTGTATGCCATCTGCATACTTGTTACCTTGAAATCCCTCAGTACTGCACTAGAACCCTCCTCAAAAGCCTCAAAGAATATGCCAACATAGGCTGAAGTGTCAGGTCTGAAGACTTCTGGGATCTGTGAAAGGGCTACTGCAAACCTATGACTGAAATCAATACATAGCTCTTTATCTTGTTTTTTGATTTTCAACAATTCTGCAACAAGATCAACAGGTTCTTTTGCAAATTCCTTTTTGAAACAGTCAGTAAGCTCATCCCAACAGGCAAAAAATCTTTTTGGAAAGCTCAAATACCAGTCTTTTGCTTTTGCATCAAGGGACCTAACAAAAAACCTCATCCACACATCCTCATCTCTAAATGAATGTTTTCCCATGAAACTGTGAAAATTTTGGATATGTGCATTCCCATCACATACACTGTGACCACTAAATCTAGGCATCTAACAGTATATCCTAGCAGGCATACTTTCTACTTTATAATCAACCCATGACAAATCTAACTGGTCATACAAAGGATCAAAAGGGCTGACAGGAGGTTTAGCTTTCTGACTGGCAGACACAACAAAATTATCATGATTTAATTGGGCCTGCCTAGCCTCTAAGAATGTCAACCTATTTTTCATCTCTTCTATTCTTTTATCCAACAAGTCATCCCCCTTTTGACTGAGTATGGGTGTATACATATTTGGATTCATGAAACTTCTATTTTCAGACATCCTTTGCATTCCTAAGACCTATAGCCTCCCCTGGCATCTAACCTATGCAATAAAACAACAATTACAAGTAGGAAGGAGAAAGGTACCTTTTCTCATACAGATGCTGAAGTCTGAAAAGCACATTTTCTGTCACAACACACATCAACTTTTCATGTGCACTTGAATCTTTTGCAGAGTCGCCACCTCTCCAGAGAGGAAAAAATTTCAACAGCTGAAAGCTCAACACATATTTTTCTGAGTTCATACCACCAGCAGAGCCAGGCAAACCTTCACTAGAGGCTGTAAGATATCACTTCGTCTGTTCATCCCCAGTAGAGTCGCCATTTTGTTGCGACTAGGATGGGCCACAAAAATATTTTAGTTTGTATCAATTGTCCCCAATAGAGTCGCCATTTTGTTGGTTTTTCTTCTGAATCAGCATTAGGGTTTGCCAGTTCTAATGCACAGGCAGATTCAGCCAACTAAATACAGGAGGTTGCGTGAGCTCCTCCCCTTCACTTTTGGTTCTGCTGCACCAAGGGGGGGGTCCCTATTTGATAAAAGTATGACCTTAACTAGCTCAATGACAGAAGGATTTAACTTGACAGCAATAGGCAGAATACTCTCATGTATGGACCAAGATTTGTGTAACAAATCACAAGGTTGGAAACATTCTTGGACATAATGTCTGGTTAGGTATGAGAGCATGCAGGGGTTTCCTACAACTAACAGGTGGAAGGATGAAATGGTTTGAAATGATGTTTGGAGTTATGGGACCTTCCTAGACCCATTGAACAGACAGATTCCCAAACCAGTGCCTTATCTGGGCAGCAGAGTCATATCTAAGAATGTAAATGTCTCCCTATGACAACACTAATTCATATCCAGAGGACCTGAGAAGAATGCTACTGCCTAACAGCAACATGTCCAAGAAAGAGTATTACTTATGATCATACTTAACAGATCCTATGATGCAATCTATTTTCCTTTGTATCTGATCAAACGCCTATTTAACCACTCCTTGAGCAGACGCAATAAATCAGACGCACAGTATGCATATACTGAAAAACTTGGAAGCCCTTGACAACCTTGTTTGAAAGGAAAACAAATGACATACAGGAGACAATCAGAAACAATACACACACAGGTGTTTTTCATTTAAAATCAATCTGCATAGAAAGTCATCATAGAGAAAATTATCATTTACAAGACAAAAATAGACTGGTACACCAGACTAAGGACCGAGTCTGTAGCAAAAAATGCCTTTCAAAATGTGAACACGTTATGTTCAGAGTCAGAGTAGAAGGCCCAAAAAACATCCAACCCCTAAAATGAGTAACACTTCCTGCTTAAAAATAGCCAAAGGGAAACATACTCAGCATTAATTACATAGCCAGAAGTCAAAAATTTGCTAGATACATCCATCAGAGGGAATGGTGCTCAGAAGTTATTGCTGCAATAGACAGGAGAGTAGACAAGGGTGGCCTCGAGCCCTGTGCTGCCATCCGGAAGTCCTCATCCATAATGGGGCAACCTGATCATGTGTACCATCACCCATACCCCTGCTACAGTTGCCATTGATGGCTTAACCACCTGCAGCCATCGAGAAATCAGTCGCAGCAATTAAAATGGAGCTCCCACCAAAATGCATTTACCACAGGTTCAAAATAATGTAGGGAGATTAATCCCACATGCACGGCGCAGAGAGCCTTCTATTGCCTTATAAGCTTGGTCGCATACATACCAAGTGTCGAGCGCTTTTGCCGCGCTCGACACACAAGCCCTCGCCAAAAGCCTATCGCTAAGACATAGGCCATCGGCTCACCCCATAATTCTCCTGCCGATCTCAAAAGTCTCCCCGACCGCTACATTACATTCCCCTGTTGGTAAGACCAACACTATCGGCCAACCTAAAATTCCTCCCGCCGACACCCTTAGTCACACTGACGAACACCTCCTGAAAGCCTCTAACTTCCACATCGGCCAGCTCCACAAATTTCCCGCCGACCACAACAGTCTCGTCGACCGAACACTACACTCCCCAAAGTCTTCGGCGAGACCGCCATCCATCGGAGCAACAAGAAACTCCTTGGCCGATAATGTTGATCACGCCAACAAACACCTCCTTCGGCCAGACCAAGCACAGAGTCTTCCCGATGCTCACCTCTGCATCCCTCCATCGACGAGACCTACGCCGATGACATCGCATCAGCCAAACACTCCACCATCGGCAGAACCTCCATCGATCAGGCCGATGTGCAATCTCACTCCGATGGCATTCCCCATCGGGGTGACTTCCTTCTATCGGCGAACCACAAAACACACTGGCTGATAATACAAGTCTCACCGATGAACACTCGAGATACCCCCATCGGCATGACCAACACCGTCGGCGGAACCACAATCTCCTTCGCCGATAGGCAAAAGTCTTGGCAATATACAAAGAACACACCATGCTATTGATATGATCACCAAGACACATGTAAACTTATGCCGATGGGCAGAAAATGATGACCCCTTCCTCAAGAAAGATAATGTGGATGCTGCAAAACACTGAAGGGGTGCCAACACTTAAATTTTTTTGGATTTTTTGGGAAGGTGCCTGCATGAAAATTTGCTCGAAAACTGACAGTTAATTCAAGCACCAACAGATAGTAAGCCATCAAACAAAGAAAGCTCACCTCATTAGAAAGACAAGTGAAGCATTGAAAATAAGTGGAAAAAATCTAATGAGAGCCATTGGAAGGTGTGAAAGAGTTGAGGAGCCAAATACCAATGAATTGTGGGCATTCTCTTGGAGACTCCCACATAAAGATAAAGTTGTTGAAGCCTTGAGATCCCTCAATGAAGAATTTTTGAAAAAATAACACAAGGATATCTCCTAATGCAAGATATGTTGTAAAAAGGAGAATTGGTTGTCGAAACCGTGAGCCACATCCAAAGAATTTTTTGGATGTGACTCAAACACAGTATCAAGAAATTTCAAGAGATGTATCCTCAAATCAAAATTAATCAAAGGTATTTTGAAATGGTAAAGCATTTTTATGTCAAAATAAATCACACACGCACAACTTGTTGTTGTAGAGTACATATTATGTTTATAGATATATGTGTGTGTGTGTGTGTAGATTTACATACTAACGATGTTTTGCAGGAGTGTAATATAAATGTCCACCTAGATCTTCAAGAGATTTCATATTGAGCATCTTATGTCAAAGAGTGGATGGCCAATTATTCCACAAGAACTTATGCTTGGATGTCACATGCAATCATTGTGGTGGGTTGTAACATTTGCCAATTTGTGAACATATGGAGAACACACATACAATTAGAAATGAACTAGTAAGTTGTAGCAAATATAAGATAGTGTCATATAGTCTAATAGATGGTAAAGAAGCAAAAAGGTGTGAATTGGTCATTGAAAAGATTCAAGTGTATCAGTTTATCTCTTTTTTGAGAGAATATAGTTTACAAGTATGCAAGGTATACCCATAGAGCTTGATGGTTGGACTTGCAATTAAGTTATGCAAGGACACTTTTCCACTTGGTACCATCATTTCAGTTGTTGAATTTGCAGAGAACTACACATTACATCCACAAAATGAGGTGCAATCACAGTATTACAACTCTACGCGGGTTGCTATATTTGTGTATATAGCATGCATTCATGCAGATGACAGTACTGTGATAGGTGAAAGTCAAGTTTAGCAGATCAGACATAGTCATGAAACCCTAACCCTACCATCATCAAGGAATCTAATCTAAATGAAATCAAAGAACAATGCAATTCAAGCATAACATCACCTAGACTGTGCAATTCCTTGTTTGAGAGATGTGGACTGCTTCTTCAAGAATGAACAATTGCAATGCTGAAAGCTGCCATGATGGATGATAAAAGCTCAAATGAATGCTCAGATGCTCAAGATGCTTAAGATGATAATGTAGGTGCTATATGATTGCTGGATGTCTCATATGGAGTGAGAGGGTGTTTATATAGGGCTTAGCCAAGATCAATCAACGGTGGAGATTCAGAGGCTATGTGAATGGCTAGGATTGAAAGTTACTAAATTTAGATCCAATTAGTTGTGCATGTGAAGAATTTTAAATGAAAGTTGTATGACAACACATGATTAAGGGGAGATGGACAAGTGTTGGAATGTGATGAAAGGTGAGTAGTTAATTCAAATAAAATATTTGAATTAGTTGGGATATGAGTTGGATATTAATTAAATAAATTAAAATTTATTTAATTAATTGGATAAATGAATAAAATGGGATAAGATATGATGTGGAAATTAATTAAATAAATAAAATTTATTTAATTAATTGGGATGAGGATAAGATAAATGGGATTATGATGTGGAATTAATTAAATAAATAATGTTTATTTAATTAATTGGCTAAGTAGGATGAGAATGGGATTGAAAGGGATTTTAATTAAATAAATAAAATTTATTTAATTAATTGGCTTAATGGATAATGATTTAACAAGGTGTTGCTAGACATGGACAAAGTTGGGACAAATTTGGGTGTCTACATTTTGCCCCTCTTTGATACAATGTTCGATAGAGCGTTGTGTCAAAGAAGATACGATATACGTTTGATAAACAAGTTATGCCCCAGTGTAACTGGCAGGTGATGCCCCCTCGAGAGGTAAGCCAGGCTAACCAGGAAGGGCTGGGTTGGCTCTCGATAGAAGAAAAGGCTAAAAAGAAGGCAGTCGCGAAGAAAATGGGGGTTGCATGGAAGAAAATAGGCTATGGCATAGAAGAATTAGGGTTTTGAGAAGGGCTATAAGTAGGTTCTACAATGGCAAATAGGCTCATTTGTGCTCAGTTGTGCTCAGAAACTAGAGAAATCCAGAGCTCCTGAGAGTGAGAGTTGCAGAGCTAGCAGGATGGTTATTCCATGCAGGGATCATCGTGCGGAGCGAGTGAGGACACATGGGCGACCAGAGGGAGCAGGCGTACTAGTATGTTTCAAAACTTTTCCCAAAAGCGTGTAATTAATAGCCTAAAAGCGTAATTAATGCACACACGTCACCAAAAGCGACTAGGTTAGGAAAGAGCACTGTTAGGTCGCTTATGGAGGAATACAGATCGCTTAGAGTAGTGCAGCTCACTTTTAGGCGTGGAGTAGTCGCATAGGGAAAAAGAGGTCGCATCCTGTCGGCGGGAAAAATGCAAGCAAAATGCGTGTGAATAGCAAATTAAGTCGCTTATAGGCAAAAATCACACGCATATGGGCAAATAGCCGTTGCGTAGACTAGTTGGGCTCGCATCTGAATAGGAAGGGCTCGCATATGGTGAAAAGCGCGCGTATAAGGCTAGAAGGGTTGCGCATGGTGATTTGGCTCACTTACGGAGATAAACTAGGCGCATAGAAAACAAGGCTCGCGTCTAGGGTAAACAGACTCGCATGTAGGAGATAATGCGCATATGAAGCAATTATGAGCGCAAGGGAAAGTTTAGGTCGCTTATAGACAAAACAGGTGCGCATGTGCAAAAAGAGCTCGCATGTAGGGAAAATAGGTGCGCATAAGGTAAAACTAGTTGCTAGTGAGCTAGGAAGAAGCGCATGTGGTAAAATGGGACGCTTATGGGAGATGTAGGGTAGAATAGCAAAGAGATAAGCAGATTTTGATATGGATGACTAATAGAATGGACTGACAAGGATAAATGGATGATGTAGGATGTACTACCGCCATTGTTATCGCGAGAGCCACATCCGAGAGATTTGCAATTGGTGAGGTGGTTGGATGCAGAGGAGCTTCTGGTGTTAGAGATCCTGGGCTTGGAGCATGTATCCCAATTAGAGCCAGTTCAGGCACATCGAGGGCTGATGACAGCGATGGTGGAGCAATGGATGAGCGAGCACAGTTCATTCTTGTTACCGACAGGAGAGGCAACCATCACCTTAGAGGATGTATTCTAGATTTTGAGGATTCTGATAGATGGGGATCGTGTGGATTATGATCCGGAGATGGGTCCAGCTGCATTCAGGAGATTATTTGGGACACCAGACATCAGAGCAAAGGGTTCAGAGATTCTGATGGGGAGGATGGAGGAGCTCTGTGACAGGTTACAGCGGGTAGTAGTGGCGATCATTAGATGGCTAGTGGGTGATAGGAGAGCCAAAGGTTTTCCTGTAGGATGGAGGACAGTGATGGAGGGCATGTTTTCATATGGCACGAGATATGCATGGGCAGAGTGTGTGTTGGGACAACTCTATCATTATCTGCATGATTGTGCTTATATGTTTGGAGCCAATATGTCGGCAGGAATGACAGTGTTGCATGTATGGGCGTATGAGCACATTCCAGTGACGAGACCAGAGGGATGGGTGGCTAGAGCAGCAGGAGAGCCATTTACATGGATGTATAGAGGGGCTTTGACATATTGACAGCGCCGAGGTGTGGTATACTAGCGGAGGAGATTGGATGAGGTGGATAGTTTTGTATGGAGGCCATGGCTAGGATGTGAGCAGTGGGATGAGGAGGATGCAGAGCTTGTCTATGCTAGACAGGTGAGATACATTTTTGGACGTGGTGTGTATATTATAGAGTGCTATTTGCCAGAGAGAGCCTTGAGACAGTTTGGGGAGGCACAGGCAGTACCAGTAGGTGATGCCATTTTTGGGAGGACGAGACAGGAGGTATTGATTGGGGTCCAGAGGTTGTGATTGAGACGGCTTTGGCAGAGAGAGATGGATTACAGCCAGTAGCATGGCAGTGGGGACAGGGTCCTGCAGATCCAGGCACATTGCCAGAGTATGATGTATACTGGGCGACAGCTAGGCCGACTCGGCTAACACGAGATGGGGAGATTGGAGAGATTGGGATGGAGAGACCAGTTCGGAGGAGACGACGACGAGCTCCACCAGCACAAGCTGTTGTGCCAGCAGCCCCAGGGATACAGATGCTAGAGCAGGTGCCAGGTTAGCCTGCTATATTAGTACAGCCTCAGACACAGATTGTAGCAGGGGATGATGTTGGTATTCAGCAACTGTGGAGACGGATCAGAGAGGAGAGGAGATGGAGGCAGCGAGCGCAGATGAGGCTGAGGAGGGTGGAGATGGATAGGCATCAGGCCATGATTAGTCTACGGCATGCGAGAGCACAGGCACAGACCTATCAGGCTCAGCTACAGTTGAGAGCATAAGGGGGAGATGGACAGGATGACGGTGCTCTAGCTAGAGTAACTGGAGAGAGAGATGCAGCTAGACAGCATGAGCAGATGATGAGACTTGAGCGAGACACTGCGATACAGTAGGAGCAGGCTATGAGAGCAGAGAGGGATGGTCTACGAGCTGAGAGAGATAGTATGCGGGCTGAGAGAGATAGGGCGGTGCAGCAGTTGCAGGGGATGACCAGTGAGCGAGACAGAGCAGTGGCTGCCTTGGGGACTGATGGAGCTACGATGTACTTGGCTACACAGTTGACAAGGGTACAGGCAGAGCTTCGGAGAGTGCAGGGTGAGGCTGAGTATTACAGAGGCTTGTACTATGGAGCTGTGCCAGCAGAGCAGAGGCAGCCTAGTTTCAGGAGCAGGTCAGGGGCTTCGAGTTCACGGAGGACAAGTGGATCTCGATCAGTATCCTCAGTGGTGGGGCCATCGAGAGACAGGACCAGGTACAGGACCTAGTGGTGGTGGTGGTCAGAGCGAGGGAGCTGCCAGTAGTCACTAGGGCTACCTTGTTTACATTGTATTATGATGAGGCCTAGAGCCGATTTTGTACATTTAGTCCATCAGGGCTCAGCTTGTATTGTAGACACTTGTATTTTGACACACATGTATATATATATGGTGGTTTTGGTGATCTATATGATGTTGTAAGGGTTCTTATGTTGATATTGTGATGGCTATGCATGTTGTGTGTATACTGTTATGGATTATATATGGATGTTTATGCAAATGTTAATGGATGGAAAATGTGTGAATATGTAAATGGTAATGATATGGATAGACTTATGCATATAGATAGATGGTAATGAAAGGATATATGATGGACTTATGTATGTCTAACACACTTGTTTTGTAGGAGCGGGAATGTGGACAAAAGATGATGGAAATGATTGATCTTGGCTGAGTAGGATGGAATGGATAGATAGAATGAATAGATAGGATGATGATGGACAGCTTTCAAGTAACTGCTCAGAAGGAAAAGAAATGCAGTCCTTATGTTTGATATCGCATATGGATGTTATGCACCAGGGTATAAGAGACCAAGGTGTCGAGGTATCCAATGCGCAACTAGCGTGTTACAATCTTGTCTGAACGCATGAGGTCAAGATGTTGAGCCAACATGCACAAGATATAAATAACAGCTAGTGTTGGACTTTGACGCTACAAGCAATGGTTTGAGCTTATCTCCACTACACATAATGATAGCTTGCTAGTTATATGTATGGAGTTAGTCTTAACATAGAATATTCTCAAATGCATAAGAGACTATTTAGCTTCTCAAATGCTAGAGATATTGATATGTAAGATGCTAATCCCAACACGTACAAGATACCAATACGCATAGGAAGAGAATAAGATCATCCCGCAAACATGGCATACGAAAGCTATATGACCATGCCCCAATCCTTACTTCATCGCAACATACCAAGATATAAATAGATCGAGGCAGTCTTGATTAGGCATAGGAAAGGGACAAAAGATAAAACAAAAGATACTGTCATCACGTTCTCTTGCCAAATTTTGGGTGCTCTGGGATAGATCAAGCTGGCGCCTTGTTAAGAGGAAAGCTACATCCTGTTGAAGGCTAAAGTTGTTGATAAACTGCTATAGCAAATGTTGGCTTAACGCATGCGGACAAATAGCTTCTGGCGTACCTTTGATTGGTGAAAGTGCTTGAGCTTTCAATATACACATGGTTTGCTTCCTATTTGAGCTAATCAAAGAAGAAGACGGATGAGGAAAGAAGATGAAGAAGATGGGGTGGATCATCTGTGCTTGAGTACTGGAAACTTCCTTCATATTCCAGACTGCCTACATACCCTGTATCCACGGGATCAAAGCACATTTATGATGAAGATGAGACATGATGAATATGTAGTTCTGGGTTTTATTGATGATGTAAGTGATGAAAGATAGAAGAATGTGAGCTGAAAGATTGAAGGATGTTTAGAAGAAAGATGAATGATGAATGATGAAAGGGGCTATCGTCTTAGCCTGAATCAGAGTGCTTCCTTCGCATCTCAGATTGCCTACATACCCTATATCCACGGGATCAAGGTGTCAACGATAGAGCTGGATGTAGTTCTTATTGATGTCGCTAAGTGGTTGGATGTTTGATCAAGTGATGTTTATTGTGATTGTTGGATGAATGTGGATGGATTGCGAAGATATGGGTCCTGGTTGCAAGTTGTTAGGTAACATTTGTCGTTGGATATATGCCATGGCTGAAGTTGATAAGGTTTGTTGTGTTGTAAGCTGAGTTGTTTGATGTGTTATGAGCTAGAAATAGCAGTATCCACTTCCAAATAAGACTCAACAAATGCCCCCAGTGCGGGATGAGGTTTATTATGCAACAGCAACAATGTAGAAAGGATGTGGCCAAGATGCTAAGGTGCCAAAAGATATAGGTATCGCGACAATGTCTCAAATATGATAGCTAGCATTGGCAAAGATGAAGATGAAGGCTATGTGTGGCATTGTGAGGTGGATTGTGATTATGGACTATACAAGATGAAATGGGGAAGTATGATCAAATGAACCAAGTAGATGAGGGAAGCTGGTCACTACACATAGCGCCTGTTTGCCAGGTTTTCACTATGGTACTTATCCAAGTCGCCTGTTTACCAGGTTTTCACCAGAGGACAGATTATTTATCTTTTTTTTTTTTGTTTTTTTTTGTTTGTTTTTTTTTTAATTTATTTTTTTAGGGATAACTGAGATTCATGGATAAAACTTCTTGAGATCAATGCTGTTGACTGGTTCATCTAAGGGAATGCCGTTCAGTGTTGACAAAGTGTATGCACCCGATCCATAGACTGCTGTGATAATGAAAGGACCAAGCCAATTTGGTTCAAACTTGCCCTGTTTCTCTCGATGTTGTTGATTCCTTTGGTTTTCTTTAAGGACAAGGTCGCCAACTTGAAATCTGCATTCTCTGATATTTTTGTTGTAGCTGCGGCATAGCCAGTTTTGGTAGACTTGAAGATGGTTCAATGCTGTAAGGCAGCGTTCATCTAATAGCTCAAGATCATGGAGTCTGGATACTCAATATTCTTCATCTGAGATAGTATGTTGTAGGGATATGCGCAAAGAGGGGATCTCAACCTCAATAGGCAAAATAGCTTCAGTGCCATAGACGAGAGCATAGGGTGTGGCTCCAGTGGGAGTTTTGATGCTTGTTCTATATGCCCATAATGCAGGATGCAGTTGTAGATGCCAATCTCGACCAGCTTCATTAACAGTCTTTTTAAGGATCTTGATGATTGTTTTATTAGAAGCTTCAACTTGACCATTGCTCTGAGCATAATAAGGCGTAGAGAATCTATGTTGAATATGGAACTTGTTACAAAGATCTCTAACCTCTTGGTTCTTGAAAGGGTGACTGTTGTCTGTGATAATAGCTTGAGGAACTCCATAATGGCAGATAATATAATGTAAGATGAATTTGGCTATTTGTTTACCTGTGATATAGGTCATTGGTATGGCTTCTACCCACTTCGTAAAATACTCAGTGGCAGTAATAATGAACTTATGACCATTGGATGAAGTAGGATGGATTTTACCTACGAGATCAAGTCCCCATTGCGAAAAAGGCCATGGAGTGACAATAGGCTGAAGCTCATGTGCTGGTGCATGTATTAGATCTCCATGTTTTTGACATTGTAGACATCGCCTTGCAAATTGTTGTGCATCTTTTTCCATAGTTAGCCAATAGTATCCTGCTCGTAGAAGTTTCTTAACAAGGCCAGGGCCAGCGGAATGCGAACCGCAGACACCTTCATGTACTTCACGTAAGGCCATTTTTGCTTCTTCGGAATCAAGACATCTAAGAAGGATACCATCAAGACTCTGGCGATAAAGGGTGTCTCCTAAAATAGTGTAACGAGAGGCTCGACGGATAAAGGTTTTGCACTGGGTGTTGGATAGTTGAAATGGAAAGGTTTGATTACGGAGATACTCGTATATATCCTTGTACCACGACGAGTTGGGACTAACAATTTCACATATGAGCTCAGACTGTGGAACTTCAAATGCTAGGATCAAAAGCTGTTCGACCAAGAATTCACATTTATGGGTGTTAGATGGCATGTCTAAAAGAGATCCAATCATAGCCATGGCATCTGCTGCTCTGTTTTGTAGTCTTGGAATTTGCACAAAGGTAATATCCTCAAAATATTTCTTGAAATCGTCCACCATTAACTTGTATGGAAGAAGCTTCTCGTCTTTTGTTTGATATTCATCTAAGACCTATTTGATAACCAGCTGAGAATCACCAAAGACTCGTAACTATTTGATAGCCCATTGTACTGCCATGCGCAAGCCTGTGATTAAAGCTTCATACACTGCTATGTTGTTGGTACATGGGAATGCTATTCTGTATGATTTAGGTATACAATCTCCTTGAGGGGTGACAAACAAGATGCCTGCTCTAAACCCATGTTGTGTGTATGATCCATCAAAGTATAATTGCCATCGTGCTGGAGAATTCAAATTAAACAATCCTTCATCAGGGAATTCTAGATATATTGGCTGAATGTCTGTGATGGGTGCTTCAGCTAATTGATCAACAATAACTTGTCCTTTGATAGCTTTGCGGTTCACATATTGTATGTCAAATTCACTTAAGATCATAACCCATTTTGCTAATCTCCTTGTGAGAAGTGCTTTTGAAAGGAGATACTTGAGGGGATCCACATTAGAGATGAGCTTTGTTGTTTGGTTCAACATATAATGTCGCAACTTTTGGGAAGCAAACACTAATGCTAAACAAGCTTTTTCCATGAATGAGTAATTGAGTTCATATCCCACAAGGGTTCTGTTAATGTAGTAAATGGCTTGTTCTTTTCCTGAATCATCATGTTGAGCTAGGAGGGCACCCAATGCTGTGGTGGTTGATGATATATAGAGCAATAATGGACGATCAGGTATCGGAGGTACTAACACAGGAGGTGTTGCCAAGTATTCCTTTATCTTGTCAAAAGCCTATTGACACTTTTCATCCCACTTAAAAGGTTCACCTTTACGAAGAAGATGTTGAAAAGGATGACATTTATCTGCTAGTTGTGAGATAAATCTGCGGATAGATTGTAGCCTACCTTGTAAACTGCGGAGCTGTTTGAGATTCGTTGGTGGAGGCATTTCTATGATGGCTTTTACCTTAGCTGGGTCCACTTCTATCCCTCGTCGAGACATAATATATCCCAGCAGTTTTCCTGATGTTACACCAAATACACACTTCTTTGGGTTTAGTCTGACTTGGTATTTTTCTAATCGATCAAAGATTTGTGCCAATACTTGTAGATGTCCTTCTCTTGTCTTGGATTTTCCCAGGATGTCATCAACATAGTCTTCCATGATAGTATGAAAAAGGTCATGAAAAATAACTATCATGGCTCGTTGATAGGTGGCTCCAGCATTTTTGAGACCAAAAGGCATTACAACCCAGCAATATGTACCCCATGGACAAATAAAGGATGTTTTATCTTGATGTTCCTCTGCTATTCTGATTTGATTATATCCTGAAAATCCATCCATCAAAGATAGCATTTCATGTCCTGCTGTAAGGTCTACAATGTTGTCTATGCTTGGTAGTGGGAAATCGTCCTTAGGACAAGCTTTGTTAAGATCTCTAAAGTCTGTGCAACAGCGAACTCGTCCATCTGGTTTTGCTATAGGTACTAAATTTAAAACCCATTCTGGATAATCAATAGGCTTTATAAATTTTGCTTCTAACAATTTCTGAATTTCTGCTTTGACCAATAAGGCAACTTGTGGATGCATTTTGCACAATTTTTGTTTGACAGGCTTTGCATCAGGAGATACTACTAAATGATGTACCACAAGTGAAGGATCTAGACCTGGCATGTCTGCATAAGTCCATGCAAAATTTATAGCTCTTATCATAAAAAATGCTGTGAAGTTTCTTCGTTCTTGCTCTGATAGTGATGCTGCCAAAAAAGTGATCTTCGAATTCTGCTCTGTTCCCAAGTTCATGTCTTGTGATTTTTCAACTAGCACAGTTGATTTCTCATGGTAATCAGTGGCAACAGGAAGATCAAATCCCTCATCCTCAGGCACCTCAAAGAGGTTTTCACCTTCGGATACGTCCTTTATTTTTACTTTTTCACGGTCAAGAGGCGCCTTTCAGTTTTCACCTAGTGACCTATTTTGTTGAATTTTGTTTATTTCACTTTTACGACTGAAGGATTTGATACTTCCGCCAAAATATGCTAGTTTAGGTAAATCCATCATGAAACCTGCTTTATGATCACCTAGTGGAATACCTTGTCTCAAACCCATGAATTCTGCAATGGCTTCATCATTTTCAAATGTATCTAATATCGGTGCCCCCTATTGGTCCCAATCGATGAGGTCAGGATATACGAGTGAAAGGCTAATGGAGGAATCATAATGGCTAGAAGAGGCTGCGAAAAACATGAAGATGGAATGTTCTTGAAAAAGGTCGGTGATATGAAGGGAGGAGTCATCAATAGTATCTGAATTAGAAGTCTCTCCTACTGAAGAAGGTCCAACGTCAGTATCAGAAATACACTTAATGTCTTTGGGTCGCGGTACCTCCGGTTGGTAACCAAGGCCTTGCTTATTAAACTTCTTAGACACAATAATGGGCTCAGTAGGTCCTTGTTCCTATGATCCCAAGCCGCCATGTCCTTTATAGCCCATGTTCTTTATGATACGAAACCCATTGTTGTATCGCTCTACTTCAAGTTGGACTTGGTCATTTTCATCAAAGAATATCCAAGAGTTTATGTCCTCAATGTCTTCATCATCCAAGAATCCACCTTTAATGAATACTGTAGGGGGAGCTTTGATAACAGCAGAGGATGAAGTTGGCTTGGATGTAGAGGGCTTACCGTGGGATTTAGGAGATAATGGAAGGGTACCAACGCAATAGGACTCTTGTAATTTGTATTCACCAGGGCCATGTTCGGTATATTTGATATGGAGGTTGGAAGTGACTTTGCTAGATGAGGGTTTGAGAAGGTCGGATGGGTTTATATAGGATGAAGATGGATATGCCTCGGTGTTGATAGGAATGCGATTCAGACTCTGATATTTAGCTTGAAAGGCACGGCAAAACTCAAATGGATTGGGATCAGCTTGAATGGTAACCTCAACACCCTTATGTGGAAATTTAAGGCATTGGTGGTATGTAGAGGGTATTGCTTTAAGGGTATGGATCCAAGGGCGACCAAGGATGATGTTGTAAGGAAGATCAATATCAAGAACTTGACAACAGGTTTCTGTAATGACCGGCCCAACTTGAATAGGCAATAAGATAATCCCTTCGGTATCTCTTTCAGCGTCATCATATGCTCTGATGGTAATAACTTTGGAAGTGTCAACATCTTTCTCAGAATATCCCAATTGCTTGATAAGTTTCAAAGAACATATATTAAGACCAACTCCCCCATCTATCAAGACTCGTTTGATACAGCGTTGTTTAACAAATACTTCAATATGGAGGGCTTCATTGTGTGAAGGATGAATGGAGGGCTCAAGATCTTTGTCTGAAAAGGTTAAGTGACAAGGAGCTGCAATGCTAGCGACCATAGATTGGAATTGTGTGATATTTATATTATTAGGCACCGAAGACTCTTGTAAGGCTTTATCAAGGATAGCTTTATGTGCGGGGGATATGCGGAGCAGCTCAAGAATAGATATGTGTGCGGGTGTTTTGCCAAGGTGATCCAAGAGGTTATAGTCAGAGAGAGGTCGAGGAGGATGTGGAGATGCTCCTTGAATAGTAACTTGACCTCTTCGTGTGGTTACGGCACAAGCAGGTGCTCTCTCTTGGACGGTAATGGTAGAAATGCGAGCATGGTCAATGCGGCCAATGGTAGATGATTCATAGTTATACAGAATAGCATTTCCAGCCTGAAGGTTATTTGTCTGATCATGAGATGGAAGTGGATTCTTGAAAGTCTCTAGATCATAGTTTGATGTTGATTGTTGAGCAGGTTGAGCCATTGAAGGTGTGACGTTGATTAAACCTTGATCAATGCAGTCTTGGATAACATGTTTTAAGCGCATACAACCATTTGTTTTGTGTCCTTTAACTCGATGGTAATCACAATACTTATTTTCTTTGTACCAAGGAGCTTGAAAGAGTGGTTCGCCATTGGGTGGTGCATCAGGTAGAATAATATCTCTTGCTTGAAGTAGCTTTCGAAAAACAACTTCCATAGGTTCCGCTAATGGTGTAAATTGTCGGCGTGGATTGGAAGTTTGGCGTTGGTTTCTTCGTTGTGGAAAAGGTCATGTTGGTGTAGAAGCTGCTTGAATGTTGATGGGAGCTCTCATTGTTTGAATATTCTTTGCGTCTACAATACCGTCATTTACAACATTCTTGTTCTTGTTCCAAAAGCGAGACTTATCATTGGAATTTTGGGGAGAATCTTTGTTGTCGCGAAAGATCTTGATAGTGCCCTTGGCAATTAAGGCTCGTTCAATAATAACCCCTTTGGAAACTAGTTCGTCAAAGGTGCTAGCACTTTGTAATTGTAGTTGGAATGACAGCTCAGGATGAAGATTTTGAACAAAGATGTCAAGCTGTTGTTTCTCAGGTATTTCCCATGACAATTTGCTAGCCATATTACGCCATCATTGGGTAAAGGACGAAAAGGGTTCGCCGTTGCACTATTTGGTATTGACAAGCTCATTCATGTTTACCTCATGTTCAATGTTGAAGGCAAAGTGTGATCGAAATTTGTTTGCTAATTCCGCAAAAGATTTGATGCCCGGGGGTAAATGAGAAAACCATTCAAGAGGTTGTCCTGCTAAGCTTTGAGGAAATAGTCTCAAAAGATACGTATCGTCATAAGAGACATCAAGACATGCCACAAAAAAGGCTCGAAGATGGTCTTCCAGATTTCCTTTCCCTTTGTACTTATCAAATTGTGGGATTTCAAAATGTGGCGGAAAAGGTATCATATTAAGAGACTTGTCAAATGGACAGGTGCATATGTTTTCAAGAGAAAAAGGTTTCTTGCCTTGTCCTACCCTTTCATCGATCATCTATTTAACATCTGCTGAAGGTAATTGCTGTTGTTGCGAAGGGGGTGGAGTATGGTATGAGATATATTGTGGTTGCGGTTGTGGGATATATGGAGTTGTGACTGTTTGTTGTGGTTGTGTGCCCACAATGTATGTTGAAGGATTGGTATGTGACACGTATGTGTTGGAGGATTGTTGTCCTTGAGACACAAGCGGCAATTGGGTGTGCATCACATGGGAAGTGGATAGCGGATTGACAGTAGTGAATGGTTGGGAAGTTGGGATTGAATTCACGACACGGTAAGTGATGGAGGGATTGGTAGATATGACAGAAACATTTGGATTTGTATTTTGGACAACATGAGGATTGGTATGTGTCATGTGTTGGGTGACAATAGGGAAGCTTTGGGTAGCATAAGATGGATTGATGGTGTATGAAGGATTGGAAGAATATGACGTCATGGATGTAAGTTGATCAACATAAGCGATCTTATTGTTCGGATTGGCTTGAGAAACAGGGGGATCACTCATGTCAATGAGACTAACGTTGGGATTATATGATAGCATGGAGGAATTAGCAGTTGGTGTATGGGATATGGTATTCATATGAGATGTAGTAGATTGTAATGGGTGTGAAGCATGGACAACAGGTGTTGTTGGAGTAGTTTGAGAGGTTTGCACACTATAAGACATGGGAATAGCTTGTGATGCTCGAAGTATTTGCGCTTGAGTTACATGGACAGCTTGTGTTACTTGAGGCATGGAAACAATCATGGTAGAAGGAGAGATATGTTGAGGAACATGGAAAGGTGGAATGTTGAGATTTTGTGACATGAGAGGGAGCACATTGGTGGGCACTATCAATGGTTCTAAAGTATGCTCCGATCGTGGTGGCTCAAATGAAGCAACAATAGGCAATGAGGATGATGTTTGCGATATAATAGGAGATGATGTGACTATAGTAGATGGTCCCTTCGCAACAACAGCAGTAGTGTTGGGATCTTGCTCTCTAATAGTGGATATGTCAAAGTCCTTTGGTAGTTTAGCACCCATGCGAGCAAGTTGGAGAAAGCAATGATTAGGCTCAGATATCATGAGTTTGTCAACTTGGTCCCATAGATAGGTAACTTGGAATTCTGATGAGTCGTCTTGAGATTGTTCTTCGAAAGTTTCCAAGGATGGTGTAGGTTGCATTCATTGTGAAGATGACTCGCCAATAGTGTATCCTTGAGGCATGAACATATGAGGAGGCATACCAGTTGTGAATTGAGTTGCGTCCTTAAGAGGTGTTGTGAATTGTTTCATCTCAGCTTGCAATTTGGCTTCCATTTCAGCTCTCAATTTGGCTTCTATTGTAGCTCGATATTGACTCCTAGTTTGAGGCATGATGTTGATGATGAAGTTGAGCTTGTCAAAGTTTTGAGACCCAAAAGATGATAGTTGGCTAGTTGGTTGATTGGTTGCTGTTTTGGTTTGCTGGTTTGGCTAATTCGCTTGGTTGATTTGTTTTGGCTAAGTTGTTGTTGTTGAGTTGTTGTTGGTTGTCCCTAGAGGATAGCTCAAACACTCAAGGGAAAGATTGTTTGCTGCTAATGTTTGTTGGAGCTAAAGCTAAAGGATGATGTTTGTTCAAGCTAAAGCTAAAGGATGATGTTGGCTGAAGCTAAAGCTGAAGGATGTTTGCTGATTGAAATGATTGGGTTGATGTTTGATTTGCTGGTTGGGGTCTCAAAAGGATAGAAATCTCATGAGTTGTGATTGATTGATAAGCTCAAAAATAGGAGGCAAAGTCCAAGTATTTGCTGTTGATCAAAGAGAAGTTTGAAAACTGATGTTTAAGCTGGACCTGTGGCTAATTCAGCTGAGACACTAGGATTTGTAGGTATTTTAACTACAGGCGACTGATGATAGCTCAAACGCGACTCAAAGGATGCTAAAGGCGATCAATGATAGCTCAGATGCGATCTGGTTAAGTTTCAACAGTAAATCACAGTGCTAACCAGAAGCGAATGCTATGCCAGAGGTGACTACTGTTGGTCTGAAAGTGATTGTTTGTTGATCAAAAGTGACTCATATATCCCTAAAGGCAACAATCTATTGTTCAAAGGCGAGCTCGTTCAGACAGAAGGCGACTAACTGTGGCTTAAAGGCGATCTGGTTTAGACAAGATGCGATCAACTGTTGTTCAAATGCGATTTTGTTCACGCAATAGGTGATCAGCTATGGTTTAGATGCGATGCGGTTCAACCTAAATGTGGGCAGCTGTTGTTTAAAGGCAACACAGTTCAGGCCAAAAGCGGATTACTACAGTTCAAAAGCGCTGTCTGTTATCTATGCGAGCAGTTTAGGTTCAAAAGTGACTGTGTTTGTCAAAAAGATGTCTGATTTTGTAGTTTTTCAGCAAGAAAACATTGATAACAGTCACTCACACTCACAACAAGCACAAACTGATACAACCTAGGCTAGGATAAGACAGTATCCGTTGAATCCCCTGGCCGTGCTTATTCAAAGCGGATAGCTTCAGGATCTTGGTAGCACCGACTCCCCTCCACGGCACTCACTTCTCACACATACCAAGTTCTGGGCTTCCTGTAAGGCTTGTCCCCACATCAAACCTTAGGATTGTCCCTGTTATCTCTACTAAGAACCATGTGAATCGGGGCCGCTTCAAAGGTCCCACCTTTTGCATCAACAGATAGAAGGTTTTTGGCTACTACACAAAGTTGCTAATAAGGGCATCCGTTCGAGTGGCTATACATGTGGCAGCGCTACTCTCCGTTATGGAGTCTCCCATCCTGCAAAGGTTGCACCTTGGAGGGTTTTGGGGGAGGTTGGTTGTCGGTATAACGTAACAACACCCATTTTTTGTGGCTTTCGACACAAACACTTTTCTTATATAGCGGTTCGGAAGGACTTGACTTTAGCCCGTTACCGCTTGGGTCGTATCCCTTCTCACACCGGGAAGGCAAGCCCTCTAAAGATAATGACAATTTCTCATACACCCAAGATCCATTTGATAGGCAAGGGGAGAGGATACTTTTGCCATTAAATTTGGGTTACAATCAAGCACATGCAAGCAGTCAAAAAAGATAAATCAAGCACGGAGCAAACAATGATTCATTTTAAGCACCAAGCCCAAATGTGCCTAATTTAGTGAAAAACCACAAATCTTGGACCGATCGAACCTGCAACAGATATGTCAGTAGTTTGATAACCTCCTTTTCTTGGACAAATCGATAAGATGCTACGCAAATACCCAATTAATAGCCAAGAAATCGAACTAGAACTGAAATAGATTTCAAAGCAACAAAATTTACCAGATGCGATTCACTGTTGCTTAAAAGCGATCAGTATTGTGCAAAAGGTGAGATCCTGTAGATCATATGCAACACGAAACATACTAGATGCGGCTCTTGTCATCTTAGAAGCGATGCAGATAAACCCAAAAGCAATCGGTTGTGAGCTAAAAGCGACCTGTATCTGCAAAAACACAATCAAAACCCTATCCTGCAAAAGCAAACACTGTCAGTTCATAAGCAATTCATATCCATTTAAAAGCGGCATCTGTAGATTCGTAAGTGACGCAGTTATATCCAAAAGCGACCAGTTTCAGGTTAAAAGCGACCTGTATCTGCAAAAAGATAGTCAAAACACAAAAACCCTAGTCTGGACAGGCGATCAATGTTAATTCAGAAGCGGTGCGTATTAGGTCAAAAGCAGATACTGTCAGTTCATAAGTGATACACATAACATCAAAAGTGACGACTGTTATTTTAAAAGTGATCCAAACTAATGCGGAAGCGATCACTATTATATCATAAGCGATTAATCCAGTTTAAACCCCACAGCGAACAATGAAAATACATAGGCGGGTTCTGTTAATACAAAAGCAATCCAAATCATACCTAAGGTGATCACTGTCGGTTTAAAGGCGATCCCGAGAGGTAAATGTGGCCAGTTCCAGTGTATAAGTGACACAGAGATACAGAAAGTGGCAGATTTGCGCTCAGAAGCGACCAAAATTTAAGGTAAGCACCTGGAAAATCTGATCTTCAAAGAAACAACTCTGAAAAATGAAGTCAATCAAGGACGTGAGTCCCACCGGGCGTGCCAAAATGTGATAGGTGAAAGTTAGGTTTAGCAGATCAGACATAGTCATGAAACCCTAACCCTACCATCATCAAGGAATCTAATCTAAATGAAATCAAAGAACAATGCAATTCAAGCATAACATCACCTAGACCGTGCAATTCCTTGTTTGAGAGATGTGGACTGCTTCTTCAACAATGAACAATTGCAATGTTGAAAGCTGTCATGATGGATGATAAAAGCTTAAATGAATGCTTAGATGCTCAAGATGCTCAAGATGCTAAAGATAATAATGTAGTGCTATATGATTGCTGGATGTCTCATATGGAGTGAGAGGGTGTTTATATAGGGCTTAGCCAAGATCAATCAACGGTGGAGATTCAGAGGCTATGTGAATGGCTAGGATTGAAAATTACTAAATTTAGATCCAATTAGTTGTGCATGTGAAGAATTTTAAATGAAAGTTGTATGACAACACATGATTAAGGGGAGATGGACAAGTGTTGGAATGTGATGAAAGGTGAGTAGTTAATTCAAATAAAATATTTGAATTAGTTGGGATATGAGTTGGATATTAATTAAATAAATTAAAATTTATTTAATTAATTGGATAACTGAATAAAATGGGATAAGATATGATGTGGAAATTAATTAAATAAATAAAATTTATTTAATTAATTGGGATGAGGATAAGATAAATGGGATTATGATGTGGAATTAATTAAATAAATAAAGTTTATTTAATTAATTGGCTAAGTAGGATGAGAATGGGATTGAAAGGGATTTTAATTAAATAAATAAAATTTATTTAATTAATTGGCTTAATGGATAATGATTTAACAAGGTGTTACTAGACATGGACAAAGTTGGGACAAATTTGGGTTTCTACAAGTACAGAGGACGATAGGAAGATATTGAGGGAGTATCATTTTTATATCAACGATGATTGCACACATTCTATAGAGTTCATGCAAGGTTGCTTTCAGATGATTTGGCTAGCAGGAGCATATCATTTGGTCAGCATATCATATGGTCAGATAATTATGCACCACAATTAAAGAACTCGTGGATGTTCTATTGGTTGAGAAGGATGCATAGGATGAATGGTGTTCAACATATGTGGAATTTTTGTGAGGTCAGGCATGGAAAGGGTGAGCATGATGGTGTAGGAGCATGTATCAAAAAAACATTAGCACGAGAAGAGTTGAAGTACAAAGACAATGCAAAGTTGACAGATGAGAGATCTATTGTTGAATGGTGTAATGCTACAATGGGTCCAAGTAATGAAGGTAAGTCTACAGTTCATAGATATTTTTGGTTGCTTGATGATACTAACATTGTAAAATATGAGGATTATTGTACATTGACAAGATCGAGCGAGCTACACTCTTTTAGAAGCTCTAATGCAGGTTCATGGATTATTCATACATGGCAGATGGTATGCTTTTGTTCTTCATGTATAGATCAAACTTAGTATGATTGTGAGTCAAAGGAGTGGGTCGATGAATGGTGTACAAGAAGCCTAATCCTGATTGATACATATTGACTCCTGACAACACTACAACCCACACAGATTGAATCATCTATTGGCTTTGATCATGTTTCAAATCTAGTTCAACTAGGTATTATCAGCATTCAAATTTAATAAATTTCAATATTCCATCTTATTATGTAGTTTTTTTTGTATTGTTGACTATATTCATCGAACTGAATGCACATATCAATGCAAGGCATGTTTATGTAGTTATTGTAGCTGAAGACAATGAAGATGAGAGGAACCTCCTGCAACAGTATAATGAAAAATGCACGAAATAACAGAAATAGCAGAACACAGAAGGAATTTATTGATTGCAGGCCACTTCGAGGGGGCAACCTCCTTTGAGCAAGCTTAATACAATAAACTTCTGGATGCCTTCATTGGCCTCAACATGTACTTATATACTAAGTCTAATCTAAACAACTATTACTCCCCATGAATGTGGGATAATACAATATACTCATGGGATGACTTACAAAGCATATGCGTCCAATAGCAATATACTAATAAAGTAAAGAGAAGGGTTAAACACAGGTTCCTAACATCCCCTCCCTCTTAGAAAAGCTTTGTCCTCAAAGCTTAAGATGTGGAAATTGTTGCTGAATCTGAAGGAGTGGTTCCCATGTAGCATCCTCTGGTTGCATCCCGTGCCACTGAATTAATACTTCTGTGATGGATCGAGAGCGAAGCTGACGAGTGCACCTGTCAAGGATTGCCTTCAGCTCCAAAATGATGGATCCTTCATTATCCAATTTTGGTAAAACAATTTGTGCTCTGATGTTGGTGCCAAGAACTTTCTTTAGACAAGAGACATGAAATACTGAATGAACACGGGAAGAAGGAGGAAGCTCTAATTTATAAGCAACTAACCCAATCTTTTGAAGAACTTTATATGGCCAATAGAACTTTGGAGCCACCTTATGACACCCTTTGAGTTTCAGGGAGGATTTCTTGTATGGTTGTAGATGAAGAAAAACCATATCACCTACTTGAAAAGTGTGTTCAGAACGGTGCTGATCGGCTTGTTTTTTCATTCGATTTCTTGCCATGTGAAGATTGTCCTACAAAATGCAAAGAATCTAATCTCAGGTTTGGAGAACTGTGTCAACTACCTGAACTGGTGAACAGCTGGGGGTGTATTGAAGGAGTACTGGCGGTGCCTGACCATAGACTGCTTCATATGGAGTCATTTTAGATGCAGTGTGGTAGGAGGTATTGTACCACCATTTAGCGAGAGGGAGCCACTTTGCCCACTAATGTTGTTGTTATGAGGTGAAACAACGAAGATAAGTTTCTAAACATTTGTTGATAAATTTAGTCTGACCATCTGTTTGTGGGTGATACCCTGAACTCATCTTCAGTTTGGTACCAGTGTGGCAAAATAGTTCTGTCCAAAAATAACTGGTGAAAGTGGCATCACGATCTGAGACAATGGAAGAAGGGATTCCATGAAGACGAAAGATCTGGTCCATGAAAATCTGTGCGACGGAGGAGGTGGTATAGGGATGGCTGAGGGCACAAAATGACTATATTTGGAGAGGCGATCAACCACAACCAACATCACTATCTTCCCTCCAGATTTAGGGAGCCCCTCAATGAAATCCATAGAATATCTATCCAAATTCGTGTAGGAATGGGCAAGGGTTCGAGCAATCTAGGAACTAGTGTCATTTCACCCTTGTTGCACTGGTAGGTATCACATTCAACCACCATCTGTTGAATTGCCCATTTCATTCCCTTCCAAAATAAGTTACGCCATGCCTACTCATAAGTTTTGAGGAACCCAGAGTGCCCTACCGATGGAGAAGCATGGAGTTCATAGAAGACAGCCTGTTGAAGATCTATTTTCTGGGGAAGCACTAGATGACCCTTGTATCTCAGAGAAGCACCATCCCAAGAGTAATACGGTATAGTAGAAGGGTTATTGGCCAACTGTTGGATGATTTGAGATAAGGAAGAGTCATTGACATATCCCTGCTGGACATATTCTAGCCAATTTGGAACAAGCATAGAAATAGCAGAAAGAGAAGCTTGGTCATCAAATGTGCGAGAAAGAGCATCCGCCACAATATTGTCCTTACCCTTCTTGTAAGTGATCTCATAGTCATAACCCATGAGTTTGCTAACCCATTTATGTTGTGCTGGGGAGGAGACCCATTGTTCTAGGAAATATTTCAGACTCTGGTGATCAATCTTGATGTAGAAATGATTCCCTAATAGGTATGGCTGCCACTTCTGTACTGTATGCAAAATAGCCATCATTTCCTTCTCATATGTAGAGAGTACTAAATTCTTACCTAAAAGGGCTTTTCTGGTGAACGCAATGGGATGTTCATCTTGAAGGAGGATAGCACCAAGTCCATTTCCACAAGCATCACTCTCAATAGTGAAGGTCTTGGAAAAATCTGGCATAGCGAGAACAAGTGTAGTACACATAGCTTGTTTCAGGTTTTCAAATGCACACTCAGCAACATGTGTCCATTGAAAAGCATCCTTTTTCAACAGAGCTGTTAATGGAGATGCAATCTTCCCATAATCCTTAACAAACTTGCAGTAGTAGCCAATCAGTCCCAAAAAACCACAGAGGCTCTTGAGTGTCTGAAGATGCGGCCAATTTTTCATGGCATCTATTTTGGCAGGATCCACTCGAACCCCTTGGGCTAAAATAATAGGCCTGAGATACTCCACTTCCTCCTGCCCAAAAACACATTTAGATTGTTTTGCACAGAGATGATGATCAAAGAGAAGTTGTAGTACAAGATCCAGATGCTAGAGATGCTCTACCCATGTTTTACTATAGACGAGGATATCATCAAAGAAGACCAGAATGAATTTCTGCAAGTAGGGCCAGAATATTTTATCCATCAATGCCTGGAATGTGGAAGGAGCATTAGTGAGGCCAAAGGGCATGACCAAAAAATCATAGTGGCCATCATGTGTGCGAAAAGCCATTTTAGGGATATTAGCCTCAAGAACCTGAATTTGGTGATACCCAGAACAAAGATCCAACTTGGAGAAAAAATGGGCACCATGAAGCTCATCAACAACAAGAATCAGAAACTTATCCTTGATGGTGATGTGATTAAGTGATCGAAAGTCAATGTAGAGGTGCCATGACCCATCTTTTTTCCAGACAAGAACTGGTGAAGAAAAGGAACTGCTACTAGGGCGAATAATACCTTGCTTTAGTAAGTCATGAATGAGCATCTCAATCTCTATCTTTTGGTGAAATGGGTAGCAGTAGGGCCTGATGTTGGGAGGAACACTACTAGGAAGGAGCTGAATATGATGGTCCTCTGGTTGTGAAGGTGGCAATCCCACTGGTTCAACAAAGATGCATGCATATCTATCCAAAATTTGTTACAGATCTGAAGGACTAGTGGAGACCATTGATGGTTGCATCTAAATGGAATGGAGCTGAGCAATAACACCATGTGAATTCTTCTTAAGGAGATTTTCCATGCGATGTGAACTGATGATGTTGAGAGACCCTGGTTGTAAGCCCTTCAATGTGTGTTTTTGCCCATTGTCAGAAAACTACATCCAAAGTTCAACAAAATCTCATAAGATGGGTCCAAGTGTGCATAACCATTGAGCACCCAAAACCACATCACATCTGCCTAAGGGCAAGGCAAACATGTCAGAGCACAGGTTATAATCTCCAATAGAGATACGGACATTGCAACACTTCCCTTTGCAAGGTAATGTGCTCCCATTGGCAATCATGACTTCAAAGCTAGAGTAAGGATGGACAAAATAATCAACCTATTTGGCGATCTAAGGCTCAATGAAGTTATGAGTGCTACCAGAATCAATGAGTATTGTAAGAGGGAGCTTCTTGAAGTAACCCTTGACCTGCATGGTTTGTGGGGTGGTGAGTCCTGCTAAAGCATAGAGAGAGATCTCTGGGTGGTCTTCCTGAGAAGGAGGGTCAACAAGTGGCTGTTGAATGTCGACCTAATCATCTACTGTATCCTGAGCATCTTCATAAACTTCAGTTGTAGGTAGAGAATCCACATCCAAGAGAGAGCTTTTTCTCAACACATCTATGTCCCCGAGTGAATTTCTCATCACAATTATAACAAAGCCCTTTTTCTCTATGTGCCCTCATCTCTGCTTCAGACAAATGCTTGATAGGAGTTGTTCTAGGAGCTGGCATGAATGGAGGTATTTGGGAAACCACATTTCTGAATGGAACAAAAGTGGATTTGGAGCGCTGTTGAGCTGTGACCTTGTCCTCCACCAACTTAGCCAACCCTAGGGATTCCATCATTGTACTGGGATGGAACATTTTAACCTCAGATCGGATTGCATCCTTCAGACCACTAACAAAACAACAGAAAACAAAAACAGAAACTTTTTTAGTAAAGGAAAATTTGGATTTGGGAAAAACTCTGATGGGTAATTGGGGTTTGACTAGGTTTTGGACACTTTCTGAGGGACAGGGAAGCAAAAAATGGGGATTTCAGAAGTGGACTGAAAGAATGAGAAAATTTGTCCAAGATGGACAAAGGAGTAGAAATAGGAAATGAACACTGTGGCAAAACTTGAAGGCGATTGGGTGAGAATCGAAGAAGTTATGGCAAACCTTTAAAATAGACAAATGTGGGATTTCTGGCTTTGATAAGTGGAATTTGGGATAGGGTCCTCAAGGAAGGAAATATGTAGAATGGAATTTCAAGGGTTCTGTTGGTTTTTCTTCTGAATCAGCATCAGGGTTTGCCAGTTCCTATGCACATGCAGATTCAGCCAACTAATACAGGAGGTTGCGTGAGCTCCTCCCCTTCACTTCTGGTTCTGCTGCACCAAGGGGGGTGTCCCTATAACTCAAGATATAACCTTGACTAGCTCAAAGATAGAAAGATCTAACTTGACAACAACAAGCAGAATACTCTCATGTATGGACCAAGATCTGCATGATAGATCACAAGGTTGGCAACATTCTTGGGCATAATGTCTGGTAAGGTATGAGAGCATGCAGGGGTTTTCCTACTCCTAATCCTACAACTAATAGGTGGAAGTGATGAAATGGGCGGACATAATGTCCGGGATGCAAGACAAGGGGTTTTGGCTCATAACTACTGATCCAGGAGCAGACTGGTGCCTATCCATTGGGCAAGGAGTCAACTAGACGTATACAACAGATGGTTTGCAACTTTCACTCAAGTTTCAGGGGGTTGGACTGATGCTTGCCTTACAAACATCACCCAAGAATGGGTTTCTAACTGCTTCTATTTACAGATATCCCTACTGACATGCAACCAGATTCAAAAGAAGGAGAATAACATGCAGCAAATGGAGACAAGCAGATAGACACATGCAATAAGCATTTTTCATATAACATTAACACTGAAACTAAAAATATGTGCAAAATACATTCATGTTGCAACTCAAACTCCAAAATGGGATAAGACAACCAAGATCATGCCCTGTTCTTCATTATTTACACAAAAATGCCTTAGGCCTTCAACAACCTAAACAATGGTAACACAGTCTTCCTATATCAGCCAGAAAGTGCACCCCTAGCAATAATTACATGGTTGACCAAAAATCCCGCCAAATACATCCATCAGAAAGAATGGCGCTCAGAAGTTATTACTGCAACAGACAAGGGAAGCCTCGAGCCTTGTGCCGCCATCTGGAAGTCTTCATGCTAAAAATTGGGCAACCTAATCATGTGTACCATCGCCCATACCCCTGTACTATCACCATTTATGGCCCAACCACCCGCGGCCTACCTGGAAACCATCGCTGCGCTCAAAAGAGAAATTCCCGCCAAAACGCACTTCTCCGCAGGTTCAAATTATACAGGGGAATAATCCCACATGCATGGTGCGGAGGCTCCTTCAACACTTTAAAAGCATGGCCGCGACCATGATAGGTGTCGAGTGCTTTTGCCACGCTCGACACACGCTCCTTCTCCAAAAGCCCATCGCTAAGACTTAGGCCATCGGCCAACCCCACAAAATCTCTCATCGATCTCAATTGTCTCGCCGATGCCTACCTTACAATCTGCTCCATCGGCCAGAGATAGACCATCGGGCCAGCACAAAACTCCTTTGCCGATGCCCATGGTCTCGTCGATGCCTTCAAAAATCCTGATGACGTCATCATCATGTCCTGATGATGTCACCATCACCCGTCTGCATACCACGCAACTCTCATATCCGGATGACGTCATCGCCATATAGGCGTCGGGGTGATATTAGTAAGATAACCTGATATTTCAGAATATCATGATGCACTGTAAACCAGATGATGATGATGACCCCTTTAACTCAAAGAACATCAGGGTGCACTATAGCTCTACTGCAGGATCGGGATGATATCCAAACATCACCTGATATTGAAACAAGATGATCCTGATGACAAATCTGGTCGACAGAAAATCATGATGATGCTGACCACCTCGGAGAAAATATGATGCTGCTGTTGAAAAATGCTGAGGAGGGCCAACACTTAGGAAATTTTTTGGATTTTTTGGGAAGGTGCCTGCATGAAAATTGCTAAATTAACTGACAGTCAATTCAGGCACCAACAGGTTCTAGTGAATTTTCAGAGGAAATGGAGCTAAAGCAAGGAAGATATGGCGAAAAAACAATTTTTTTTTGCCCTGGAAAATATCTACAATGGCTCTGCAATATGCGATTTACCAGCTGACAATAGATATAGACCCTAGGTATGTTCAACTTCCTAAAGGTTCAGGGGATTCACTCTGCTACCAATGTTGTCTAACGGCTTGCGTATTGGGGTAGTACCCCTCACTCCATGGCTTAGGTAAAACTGATAGCTGCTTTGCCACAAACGACAACTCTTGGTTTACCTCACGGATGGGAACTAGTCAATCAGGTAAGGGTCATTGCCCATTTTGCTGGCAGGTCCTCTCAATGGACCAGCTACTTTGGGATTCCTATGGTACTCCTCACAATGAGTTTTAGGGCTATGCCCAGACACTTCCCATAGTTAAGCGGATAGGGATTATTCCCTTATCTGAACCTGCAATTGAAATGAACAATACAGATGCAAAGAAAAAAGAACTACTGCAATAATCACAATGCTTGGAGGCCACTGCGAAAAAAAATTTCTGCAAAAATTCCACCTAGCGAGCCCAAGAAAGCGCTCTGATACTAGATGAGAGGAACCTCCTACAATAGTATAATGAAAAATTCATGAAATAACAGAAATAGCATAACACAAAAGGAATTTATTGATCGCAGGCCACTTCGAGGGGGCAACCTCCTTTAAGCAAGCTCAATACAATAAACTCGTGGATGCCTTCATTGGCCTCAACACGTACTTATATACTAAGTCTAATCTAAATAGATATTACTCCCCATGAATGTGGGATAATACAATATACTCATGGGATGACTTACAAAGCATATGCGTCCAACAACAATATACTAATAATGTAAAGAGAAGGGTTAAACACGGGTTCCTAACAGAAGAAGGAACATATTATAACGTTTGTCATTGTGTTAAGGCAAAAAATAAATTAGATGCCCCTGTTATAGATGGAGAAAACATCAAGTACCCTATAGATCAGTGGTTGTTACTGGAACATGGCTAAGAAGGTACCCAGTGAAGAAGTTTGATGTGTGGTTGTTTGAGGGCTTTGACACACATAGGAAGAATCTTCATTATTCTAACCTTGTTGTGGCATCAAACATTCATTTGATCAAATATGGGGGTCGACCATTGAATAGGACCTTGTTGAAGATTCATGAGTCTGACCACGAGGCAATACTCGACACAATAAAGAGTAGAGTAGACCTAGATGGTTCATTAGATTGAATCAATGGAATGACAAAAAGGTATGTTATTTTTCTTTTCTATCCTTATTTCACCTTCTATATTTTTGACACCTATCTTACCTTCTTATATGTGCTCCTTGGTCCTGGTTGATTAGCTTCATTTCATTATAGATTTCATTGGTGTACTCATTTAGATAAATAGTGCAATTCCATTTGCATGCAGGATTTGAGTATGATGGAGGTAGGCATAATCCTTATGAAGTCTCCTTTGGAAGGAAAGTAAGGTAGTTTTCATGATTATTTCATGATGATATGTCCTTTAATTACTATTTCATAATGAGTTTTAATGACAAACCCTCATTTGTTTATTCACATTTGGTGCTAACAATTGATAGCAATGGTAAGGGAAGCCTTAATTGGTGCCCTACAAGACATTGGATCAAGTGAGAACACCTTTATAGTACTAAATTTTCATCTACTAGAAAGGTATTAGCATTGAATTTTTACATTCAACATCGCCTAGGGCCAAACTGATGGCACCAACATGTCCAGGTGGGCAAGTAAATGCTAGGGGAGATGTCTTTTCGGTGGTGAAGCCTCCTAGTTGTTCTCGGCTATGTTGGATGGAGACAGTCTTTTAAGAGCCTTAAGACAGAAAAGGTGTCAAACTTGTTGGATCTACGGCATACAACTGAGAGGGGGGGGTGAATCAGTTGTATAAAACTTCTTGTTCTTTCAAACACTTGATTCTTTGTTGTTAGTTAGCAGCATATCAATTAATCATCCATGAAAGCATAATACATAAACACAAGAGCAGATAAGCATCAACACATTGAACACCAAGATTTTGACGTGGAAAACCCAGTTAAGGGAAAAACCACGGGGTGATTAACCCAAGAATTATTCTCTGTTAGAAGAATAAAGAAAAATGAATGGCACATGCCAATTAGGGCTCACTACCCGAGCACACTGCTCACAAAGAGGCCCACTGCCTACAAGGAGACACACTGTCTACAAAGTGATAAAAATCACAGTCTTGAACTGGAGAATGACATCTCTACCATGTCCGGATCAGTTCCAATTAAGCCCAAAAACCTCTGCTCTGCCTTTCGCACTTCTCTTCGCTATACCACACTCATCCACACACACCACACTTTGAAATGAACTCACAAACCGTTATTTATACAAGACATCGACTTAGGAAAAACATCTAAGTCGGCAAACAATCATAAGAGTATCCGCAAGATGAATAACACATCCGGTCGGCCACCACAAGAACATTCGCAGGATGAACAACTCATCTGGTCGGCTAAACAGAGCAAGAACTTCATCCGGAAGAATAACTTCAATTCCGGGCTCTACTATCAATGCGGACCAACAACACAATCTTAACATGATCCAAGAACCTTCACAAGCCTGTCTGAATGACCAGGTACATCCGCACTTTCTTAACTTACTGGAATCTCTTCTCTTCCTTATCCAGAACTTCAAGAATACTGTCTGTCGCCACTGTCATAATGCAAGAGGTACTTCTGGACCTCCAAATCATACACAAATCAGGATGACACATCACAAGGACATCCCAAACACTCCTTCCAATCCGCAGATTAGGATAATACAATTCCGGACCTCACCGGACCTTTCTGTGATCCTTTGTCACCTCTGAACACTTGCCGGAACCGGTTCTACACCGACAGCCACAACTCCTTCAGATCTTCATGCGGACCTCTGAAATCTTAACTGAAGCATCTCAAGACTCATATCTACAGACCCTTTAATCCGCATCCTCCGGTTCTCATCCTATACAGTACATTTGCCTTCTTCTCATCACTGTTCTTCACTGTTCCTGACTGAGGCTAATTTTCTCAATATCCTTAGCACACTGCTCATCCAATCCATCTTGTCAATGCAATATGAGTATGTTGACATCAATGACAACAATGGTTTACCTCATACTTGCAACAATCTCCCCCTTTGTCATTGATGGCAACATATGATGTGAAAAACCATTAAGACAAGAACTTCTCCTTTCTGTCACAGCTCCCCCTATCAACAACAACTTTTCACATGTCTTCTCTTCCTTTACTGCTCCCCCTTTGATCATCAACCACTTGTTTTTCACATGTCTTCTCTCCCCCTTTGACATCAATGGCAAAGGGCTTATACTTGCAATTCTCATACATCAGAATCATACCAGCTGCTCCCCCTTAGTTGCAGCTCCCCATCATCAATCCGGATCACAAGATATGACTGTGATATCCACCGGACTGATGCACATCAGTGCATCCTAGTTCATCACCGGAGGGGCCATGACCCCTAACTTCTCCCGGAGATATTCAAAAGAATCCTTGGGAAGAGGTTTAGTAAAGATATCTGCAATCTGATCCTTGGAGGGAACATACTCCAATCTGACTTCTTCCTTGTTCACTTGTTCTCTCAAGAAGTGAAACTTGATAGATATGTGCTTAGTCTTAGAGTGCAATACCGGATTCTTAGAAATATTAATTGCACTTGAATTATCACAGAAAATTGTGATAGGCTCCTCATATTCAACTTTAATGTCTCTTAGCATCTGCTTCATCCATAAGATTTGAGTGCAACTACCTGCTGCTGCAATGTATTCTGCTTCAGTTGTAGACAGAGATATTGCATCTTGTTTCTTGCTTAACCAAGAAACCAATCTCTTCCCCAAAAAGAATGCTCCTCCACTAGTGCTCTTCCGGTCATCCACATCTCCTGCCCAATCTGCATCTGTGTAAGCATGAAGAGAGAAATCCGGATCTCTAGGGTACCATAGACCATACTCAACTGTTCCTTTCAAGTACCTAAAAATTCTTTTGATTGCCATAACATGAGATTCTCTAGGATCAGCCTGGAATCTTGCCACAAGACCAACAGCCTGCATTATATCTGGTCTAGTTTGAGTGAGATACAACAATCCACCAATCATTGATCTATACTTTGTCTGATCTGCCTTTGGAGAATCATCATCTTTGCTTAACTTACATCCGGTTGCCATAGGAGTGTTCATAGGCTTTGAGTCTTCCATACCAAATTTCCTTAACAATTCTTTCACATATTTGGTCTGAGAAATGAAGATCCCTTCTTTTGTTTGAGTAATTTGCAGACCCAAGAAGAAATTCATTTCACCAAGCATAGACATTTCAAACTCACTTTTCATCTGATTTGCAAAAGTTTTGCACATACTATCTCTTCCTCCAAAAATGATATCATCCACAAACACTTCAACAATCAAAATGTTTTCATGATCAATTTTGAAATATAAGTTACTGTCAGCAGTACCTTTGTTGAATCCAATCTGCACAAGATGCTTATCCAACCTTTCGTACCATGCTCTTGGGGCTTGCTTCAATCCATACAAAGCTTTCTTCAACTTGCAGACCATATCATCATTATCAGACAATTGAAATCCATCCGGTTGTTCAATGTAGACTTCTTCTTCCAGATCACCATTTAGGAAGGCAGACTTGACATCCATCTGATATACCTTGAAGTCTTTGAAGGCAGCAAATGCAAGAAGTAATCTGACTGCTTCAATTCTTGCCACCGGAGCAAAAGTCTCTTCAAAGTCAATTCCTTCTATTTGAGAGTAGCCTTTGCAGACCAATCTAGCTTTGTTTCTGATTACTTCACCAGCTTCATTTAGTTTGTTCCGGAAGACCCACTTGGTTCCAATTACATTCCTGTCTCTAGGTCTGGGAACAAGATCCCAAGTATGATTTTTCTCAATTTGCATCAATTCATCTTCCATTGCTTTGGTCCAGTTTTCATCATTGCAGGCTTCATTTATTGTTTTAGGTTCAATCTTTGAAATCAGACAATATTCATCCTGATTTTGAGCAACATTCCTTCTAGTTTGTACACCTTTGCTTCTGTCACCTATGATCTGATCTTCAGAGTGGTTCAGTCTTACATACCTTGAAATTTTGGGAGTATCCTGCACTGCTGCTTCTTGATTAGGCTCATTCAAACCTATCTCTTCTTCCTGATTTATCGGATCAGGCTGACTCTGTCTCACCGGAGAGGATTGAGTTCCTTGAACACTGTCTTGGTCATCTTCATCAAACTCATAAAATCTTGATGGCTTCTCAATTCCTTCATCAACTTTCACATTGGTGCTTTCTATCATCTTCCTCAATCTCTTATTGTAACACCGGTATGCTTTGCTTTGAGTGGAGTAACCCAAGAAAATTCCTTCATCACTTCTAGCATCAAACTTTCCTAGATCTTCATCTCTTTTAATATAACACTTGCTACCAAATACTCTGAAATATTTCACAGTAGGAGTGATGCCAAACCAGAGTTCATAGGGGGTCTTACCGGTGTTGTTTCTGATTTGAACTCGATTGAGAGTGTAGACTGCAGTGCTGATAGCTTCTTTCCAAAACATTTGAGGAACATTAGCTTCCAACATCATTGTCCTGGCAGCTTCCTGGATGGTCCGGTTCTTTCTCTCAACTACTCCATTCTGTTGTGGAGTCCTAGGAGCAGACAACTGTCTCCTTATACCCTGCTTCTCACAAAAGTCAATGAACTCACCAGATGTAAATTCACCACCTCTATCAGACCTTAGACACTTTAGTTTCAATCCGGTTTGATTCTCTACCATAGCTTTGAAGATTTTGAACTTCTCAAATGCTTCTGATTTTTCTTTTAGAAAGGTAACCCACATCATCCTGGAATGATCATCAATTAACAACATGAAATATCTATCACCTTGCAGACTCTTGATTCTTGTCGGACCACAGAGATCAGTATGTACTAATTCCAACAATCCGGTAGAAGACTGATCTTGGCTTTTGAAAGAGACTCTACTTTGTTTACCTAGCTGACATTCTTTGCACAAACTATTTGTAGGTTTCATCAATTTTGGAAGATCTCTTACAGCCTGAGTATTGCTTATCTTGATGATGTTATCAAAATTTACATGACACATTCTTCTATGCCATAACCAACTCTGATCAACTTGAGCAAACAGACAACTTTTGTTTGAACCAACCAGATGAAAGATATTACCTTTTGTTTGAGCACCAGATGCAATTTCAGTTCCGGAGCTTGTAAAGATTCTGCATTTTCCATTCTTGAACCAGAGATCATAGCCTTTGTCCACTAACTGACCAACACTGAGAAGATTGTGCTTCAATCCTTCAACATATAGTACATTACCTGTTTTGCTCTTTCCATCAAAGGAAATAGTTCCCCTACCTCTGATTCTGCCAGCAGAATTGTCACCAAACTTTACCATTCCTCCTTCATACCTTTCCAAATCTAAGAACTTATTCTTGTCACCAGTCATATGGTGAGAACATCCACTGTCAATAACCCAATCATCCTTTTCTTCCACTTGAGCAGCCAAAGCTTTTTCAACAACTTTGTGATTGACAGATTCAGAGAGTATTGAATCTTCTTCCTTGATGGCAATAAACACCCACTCATTTCCGGATTTGCTTCCTAGTTCTGATTCATCATCTGTTACTCCTTCATTGTCATCTTCTTCATGAACATAATAGCAATTCTTTTGAAACCTTTGTCTGTTAGTATTAGACCTTGCAGATCTTTCCGGACATCTTGAAGCAAAATGACCAATCTTATTGCAATTGAAGCACTTAAAGGGTAGTTTTCCTTCATACTTACCGGATCCTCTTGGCAGTCTCTTTGCAATGAGGGCTTCAAGTTGAGCTGTTTCTGCTTCTTCTTCTTCCATGTCTCTTCTTGCTTGATCATACCATGACATCTTCCTTGATGAGTTTTCTCCCGGATCAAATCTCTGTTTGCCTTTCACATAGGTACTGGCTTTGAAAGCAGATTCAGTCTTGGGAGGACCATCTCCAAACTCGGTCATTTCAAATGCAGCTAGTTTGCCAGCCAGTTGTTCTCTTGTGACAGTTGTGTGGGCTTTGAATTCATCAATGGCAGCAACCTTGATTTTGTAGGCAGCAGGAAGGGATCTTAGGATTTTGCAGACAATCTCATTTTCATCTAAAATTCCACCAGCATTTCTGATTCCACATACCAGCTCATTCACTCTTGGCATAAAGGTGGTGATGTTTTCATCATCTCTCATTTTCAATCTTTCAAATTTCCCTTTCAGACTTTGCAACCTTGCACTTTTGACAAACTCATCTCCTTCATACAGAAGTTCCAGTTTAGTCAGGATCTCATATGCAGTTGGTAGGTCAATAACATTCAAGAGATCTGAGTCATTCAATGCGCTTAGAAGAGCTTCCTTGGTCCGCAGATTGTTTTCAGCTTCTGTGATTTCATTCAGAGTTGTCGGACCACCTTGTGGAGGTACACATGGTTTTGAAACCATAGCCAAGTATGCTTTTCCCATACATTCCAGGTGACACTTCATGCGACCTTTCCAGAGAGTGAAGTTGGTTCCATCAAACTTCGGACTATCCTTCTTGTATGACGACATCCTGGATCACCTCAAGCGGTTAAGCTCCTATCAGAGGAACTTGGCTCTGATACCAATTGTTGGATCTAGGGCATACAACTGAGAGGGGGGGGGTGAATCAGTTGTATAAAACTTCTTGTTCTTTCAAACACTTGATTCTTTGTTGTTAGTTAGCAGCATATCAATTAATCATCCATGAAAGCATAATACATAAACACAAGAGCAGATAAGCATCAACACATTGAACACCAAGATTTTGACGTGGAAAACCCAGTTAAGGGAAAAATCACGGGGTGATTAACCCAAGAATTATTCTCTGTTAGAAGAATAAAGAAAAATGAATGGCACATGCCAATTAGGGCTCACTGCCCGAGCACACTGCTCACAAAGAGGCCCACTGCCTACAAGGAGACACACTGTCTACAAAGTGATAAAAATCACAGTCTTGAACTGGAGAATGACATCTCTACCATGTCCGGATCAATTCCAATTAAGCCCAAAAACCTCTACTCTGCCTTTCGCACTTCTCTTCGCTATACCACACTCATCCACACACACCACACTTTGAAATGAACTCACAAACCGTTATTTATACAAGACATCGACTTAGGAAAAACATCTAAGTCGGCAAACAATCATAAGAGTATCCGCAAGATGAATAACACATCCGGTCGGCCACCACAAGAACATTCGCAGGATGAACAACTCATCCGATCGGCTAAACAGAGCAAGAACTTCATCCGGAAGAATAACTTCAATTCCGGGCTCTACTATCAATGCGGACCAACAACACAATCTTAACATGATCCAAGAACCTTCACAAGCCTGTCTGAATGACCAGGTACATCCGCACTTTCTTAACTTACTGGAATCTCTTCTCTTCCTTATCCAGAACTTCAAGAATACTATCTGTCGCCACTGTCATAATGCAAGAGGTACTTCCGGACCTCCAAATCATACACAAATCAGGATGACACATCACAAGGACATCCCAAACACTCCTTCCAATCCGCAGATTAGGATAATACAATTCCGGACCTCACCGGACCTTTCTGTGATCCTTTGTCACCTCTGAACACTTGCCGGAACCGGTTCTACACCGACAGCCACAACTCCTTCAGATCTTCATGCGGACCTCTGAAATCTTAACTGAAGCATCTCAAAACTCATATCTACAGACCCTTTAATCCGCATCCTCCGGTTCTCATCCTATACAGTACATTTGCCTTCTTCTCATCACTGTTCTTCACTGTTCCTGACTGAGGCTAATTTTCTCAATATCCTCAGCACACTGCTCATCCAATCCATCTTGTCAATGCAATATGAGTATGTTGACATCAATGACAACAATGGTTTACCTCATACTTGCAACAAAACTTTGGACCAATTGTTCCCTCAAACTGTGACACCTAGGAATATATTCTTTGCATGTATAGGTGGATGTTAGGTCCACCTACAAAACCTACCTCAGTTTTTTTAAAATCAATTTTATTTTCCTATGGTGGCAAGGAATGCATTGTTCCAAAATGCTTCAGTTTCATGCAGTGGATAGGTGCTAGGAGTGAGATTTTGCATTCCACAACTCGTGGGGCTAAACTGACTACGCTAATGCATCAGGGTAGGTAGGTAAATGGTACGAGAGGTCTCATTTCATTCACCAAGTGTCCCAGTCATTTGGGAAAGCAGGCTACTGGCAAAGTCACTTAAGATCCCTAAGAGTAAAAAAATGCCAAACTTTGACGGAGCAGTTCTCAAAATTCATGTCAACTAAGAATGTTTCGTTTGGACCTACAGGTCCACATGGGGTTCATCCACAATAACTTCTCTCGATTATGGTCAAATCCAATCTGTTTGACCATGTTGAAATCAAATGCATTCTTGTAAAATGCTTTAGTTTCATGCAATGGAAAGGTCCTAGGAGTGAGATTTTGCATTCCATAGCTCATAGGGCTGAACTGACTGCACCAATACATTGAGGTGGGCGAGTAAATGCTAGGAGAGGTCTCATTTCATGTGCCAAGTTTCTCAGTAATTCCCAGTTGCAAGCTATCGACAAAGTTGAAAGGTGCTAGGAGTAAAATTTTGCATTTCAAGGCTCGTGGGGCCAAACCGACTATGCCAATGCACTGGGTTGGGTGGGTAAATTTTAGGGGAGGTCTTGTTTTATGCACCAAGTGTCTTAGTCATTCCAAGTTTCAAGCTACGAGCAAAGTCGAAAGGTGCTAGGAGTGAGATTTTGCATTCCATAGCTCGTGGAGGCAAACCAACTATACCAACATGTTGGGGTGGGCGGGTAAATGCTAGGGGAGGTCTCATTTTGTGGGCAAGTGTCCCAATTGTTTCGGGTAGCAGACTACCAGTAAAGTCACTTAAGATCCCTAAGAGCAAAAACCTACCAAACTTTGATGGAGTAGTTCTCAGAATTCGTGGCAACTGGGATTGTTCCATTTGAACCAAAAGATGCACATGGTGCCCATCCACAATAACCTCTCTCGGTTTTGGTCAACTCTAATCCGTTTGATTGTGCCGAAATCAAATGCATTGTTTCAAAATGTTTCATTTCCATGTAGTGGAAAGGTGTTAGGAGTGAAATTTTGCATTCCACAGCTTGTGGGGCTGAACCAACTTCACTAATACATTAGGGTGGGTAGTTAAATTCTAGGGGAGTTCTCATTTCATGCGCCAAGTGTCTCAGTCATTCCCAACTGCAGGCCACCAACAAAGTTGAAAGGTGCTAGGAGTGAAATTTTACATTCCATAGCTTGTGGGGCCGAACTAATTGTGCCAACACCTCAGGGTGGGTGGGTAAATGCTAGGGGAGGTCTCGTTTTGTGCATCAAGTGTTTCAGTCATTCTGAGCTGTAAGCTACCACCAAAGTCGAAAGGTGATAGGAGTGAGATTTTACATTCCATGTCTTGTGGAGCCAAACCAACTGTACCAACATGTCAAGGTGGGTGGGTAAATGCTAGGGGAGGTCTCATTTCATGGGCCAAGTGTCTTAGTCATTCCGGGCAACAAACTGCTAGCAAAGTCACTTAAGATCCCTAAGAGCAAAAAACTGCCAAACTTTGACGGAGAAATTCTTGGAATTCATGGTAGCTGGGAGTGTTATGTTTAGACCTATAGGTGCATGTGGGATCCATTCACAATAACCTCTCTCAGTTTTGGTCAACTCCAATTCTTTTGATCGTGCTGAAATCAAATGCATTCTTGCAAAATGCTTCAGTTTCATGTAGTGGAAAGGTGCTAGGAGTGACATTTTGTATTCCAAAGCTCATGGAGCTAAACCAACTGCACCAATGCATCATGAGTAAATGTTAGGGTAGGTCTCGTTGCATGTGCCAAGTGTCTTAGATATTCTTGGCTGCAGGTTATCGACAAAGTCACTTAAGATCCTAAGAGCAAAAAAATGTCAAAATTTAATGGAGTAGTTCTCAAAATTCATGGAAACTAGGAATGTTTCTCTTAGACCTATATGTGCATGTAGGGTCCATCCACAATAAAGTCTTGGTTTTGGCCAACTCCAATCCATTTGACTATGCTAAAATCAAATGCATTCTTGCTAAATGTTACAGTTTCATCCAACACAACCTTGCCAAGAGCCATATTTTTTGTTCTGCTCATCGTGGGGCTGAACCAACTACACCAACACATTGGGGTGGGTGGTTAAATGCTATGGGAGGTCTCCTTTTGTGCACCAAGTGTCTCAGTCATTTGTGGTAGTAGACTATCAGCAAAGTTGCTTTTAGATCCCTAAAAACTAAAGCATTTTATAAGAATGCATTTGATTTTGGCACGGTCAAACGGATTGGATTTGACCAAAACCAAGAGAGTTTATTATAGATGGACCCCACATGCACCTATAGGTCTAAATGAAACATTCCCAGCTGCCATGAATTTCAAGAACTGCTACATCAAGGTTTGCCAGTTTTTTGCTCTTAGGAGCTTAAGTGATTTTGTCGGTAGCCTATTGCCTTGAATGACTGGGACACTTGGCACATGAAACAATACCTCCCCTATCATTTACCTACCCACCCCAATGCGTTGGCCTGGTCAATTTGTCTCCACGATGAGCAGAACAAAAAATATGGCACTTGGCAAGGTTGTGCTACATGAAACTGGAGCATTTTGCAAGAATGCATTTGATTTTAGCATAGTGAAACGGATTGGATTTTATCAAAACCAAAAGAGGTTATTGTGGATGGACCCCACATGCACCTATAGATTTGAACAAAACATTCCTAAATGCCATAAAATCCAAGAATTGCTCCGTCAAAGTTTGGGAATTATTTGCTCTTAGGATCTAGAGAGACTTTGTTGGTAGCATGTTGCCTTGAATGACTGGGATAATTGGTGCATGAATAGAGACATCCCCTAGCATTTACCCACCCACCCCAATGCATTGGTGTAGTCGTTTCAACCCCACGAGTTATGGAATACAAAATCTCACTCCTAGCACCCTTCCACTGCATGAAATTGAAGCATTTTGCAAGAATGCATTTGATTTCGGCACAGTCAAACATATTAGAGTTGAATAAAACTAAGAGAGGTTATTGTGGATGGACCGCATGTGCACCTATAGGTCCAAAGAGAACAATTCTTGGCTGCCATGAATTTTGATAACTGCTCTGACAAAGTTTGGCCTTTTTTTGCTCTTAAGCATCTTAAGTGACTTTACTGATATCCTACTGCCCTGAACAACTGAGACACTTGGAGAATAAAATAAGACCTCCCCTAGCATTTAATTTCCCACCCCAATGTGTTGGTGTAGTCGATTCAGTCCCACAACCTATGGAATGCAAAATCTCACTCCTAGCACCTTTCCACTGCATGAAACTAAAGCATTTCTCAAGAATGCATTTGATTTCGACATGGTCAAATGGATTGGAGTTGACCAAAACTAAGAAATGTTATTGTGGATGAAACCACGTGCACCTGTAGGTCCAAACGGAACATTCCCATCCACCAAGATTTTTTAGAATTACTATGTCAAAGTTTGACAATTTTTTGCTCATAGGGATCTTAAGTGACTTTATCAGTAGCATGTTGCCCCAAATGACTAAGACACTTGGTGCATGAAATGAGACCTCCTCTAGAATTTACCCACCCAAATCAATGTGTTGGCATAGTCGGTTCAATCCCACGATGTGAAGAATGAAAAATATAGCTCCTGGAAAGATTATGTTGTATGAAACTGAAGCATTTTACAAGAATACATTTGATTTTGGCACAGTCAAATGGATTGGAGTTGACCAAAACCAAGAGAGTTTAATTTGGAAGAACCCCACATGCACTTGTAGGTCTGAACGGAACATTCCCAGCTATCACAAATTCTAATAATTGCTCCATCAAAGTTTGGCAATTTTTTGCTCTTAGGATCTTAAGTGACTTTGCCGGTAGCCTTCTGCCTCGAATGACTGAGACACTTGGCACACAAAAAAAGACCTACCCCAGCATTTACCCTCTAATCCCAATGCATTGGCGTAGTGGGTTCAGCTCCACGAGCTATGGAATGCAAAATCTCACTCCTAGCACCTTTCCACTACATGAAACTGAAGCATTTTGCAAGAATGCATTTGATTTTGGCACAATCAAATGGATTGGAGTTGACCAAAACTAGGAGAGTTTATTATGGAAGGACCCCATGTGCACCTGTAGGACCAAACAGAACATTCCCATCTACCACAAATTCTGAGAACTGCTCTATCAAAGTTTGGTTATTTTTTGCTCTTAGGGGTCTTAAGTGACTTTGTCAGTAGCCTACTACCCCGAATGAATAAGACACTTGGTGCATGAAGCAAGACCTCCCCTAGCATTTAACAGCCCACCTTGACATATTGGCATAGTCAGTTTGGCTCCATGAGCTGTGGAATGCAGAATCTCACTCCTAGCACCTTTCTACTGCATGAAACTAAAGCATTTAGGAACAATGTGTTCCTTGCCACCATAGACAAATGAAATTGATTTAAACAAACTGAGATAGGTATTTGTAGGTGGACCTGGCATCCACCTATTTATGCAAAGAAGATGTTCCTAGGTGTCATGGTTTGACGGAATAGTCGGTCCAAAGTTTGATACATTTTTTGTCTTAGGGCTCTTGAGAGATTGTTTGAGTTTGATGTAGCCAATAATGACCAAGACTTTTCTGTTGAAAATACACCTCCCCTAGCATTCACCCACCCACCCTGACATATTAGAATAGTCAATTCAACCCCATGAGGAGTAGAATGTGTTCTAATTACATCCATCGAAGCATAAAGGATATGGAAATTTTGTCAGATGTTGTAGTTGCAATTGCCTTGATAAACATGTATATAAAGTGGCAAATGTAAAGCAAATGTAGAAAGATGAAATAAGGATATGCAAATCATAGAAACCATATAAAAGGTGAAATGAGGATATGTGAAGCATGCCAAACGTCTCTCTCTCTCTCTCTCTCTCTCTCTCTCTCTCTCTCTCTCTCTCTCTCTCTCTCTCTCTCTGTGCAAGAGAAAGACAAATGCACTGTCAATGTAGGTAATGAGAAATTTGCATAAGATCTATAAGTGAGTTGTTATCACATGTATTTACATAATTTCTATTTTGAATTGTAGCTAACTTCACTCACTAACTATTGAATGTGAGGAAACAAGTCTACTTGAAGGTAAAGTTTATGAGGCAATGTAACTCCAATCCTCACATTTCTTGAAAATTATGCAAAGAACACATCCATTATCATTGATAGCAAACATCTACACATCCATTATCCATTATAAGATGAAAACATAGTTTATCCATTTGCATAAGAAAGTAAGGGATATATAAACTTTCAAGCAAATGCAATTGGCTATGTAAAATGAAATTCCATAACCTTTACAAGCATCCTCCCCACCTATGCCAAATTAGGATCTTTGGGATAGGGTATGGAAAGCCATGAAAGAATAAAGGATAAAGGAAATTTGATAGATATTTTAAGTTGCATCTTCCCTAGGAGTCATGTATGCAAAATGTGGAAGCATAAACAAGGCACATGAACTATTTGACATGATGCCTCAAAGAAATGTTGTCTCATGGAATGCAATGATTCTAGGATATATGCATAAAATGGATTTTTTCAAAACAGTTTTAGAAACTTTTAAGCAAATTCAATTGGCAGGTGTAAAGCCAAATTCCACAACCTTAGCCAACATCCTCCTTGTCTATGCCCATAGGGATCTTCAGGATAAGGTATGGACATCCATCAAAGCATAAAGGATATGGGAATTTCATCATATGTTGTAGTTGCAACTACCCTATGAGACATGTATGCAAAGTGATGAAGCATAGACAAGGCAGGTGAACTATTTGACATGATGCCTCAAAGAAATGTTGTCTCATGGAATGCAATGATTGCAAGATATGCACAAAATAGATTTTTTCAAAAAGCCTTTAGAAACTTTCAAGCAAATGCACAAAAGAAACTTTCAAGAAAATGCAATTGGCACATCTAAAACCAAATTCCACAACCTTATCCAACATCCTCCTTGCCTATACCAAAATGGGATCTGCAGAATAGGGTGTGGACAACCATCAAAGCATAAGGACATAGGAATTTTGTCACATGTTGTATTTGCAGCTTCCCTTGTAGACATGTATGCAAAGTGTGGAAGCATAGACAAGGCATGTGAACTGTTTGACATGATGCCTCAAAGAAATGCACAGTCTCATGGAATGCAATGATTGCAAGATATGCACAAAATGGATTTTTTGAAAAGGATTTGTAAACTTTCAAGCAAATGCAATTGGTACGTGTAAAACCACATTTCTGTAACAATAATTGATCATCATATTATATTTAATGTAAATTGTCATATACATAATTTGTCATGAACATAACATCTAGTCTATATATAAAGCCATATAGGCATGTACAAACAAAGTCATACGGGAATATACAAAGATATACATCGGTAACATACAAAAGTATGTATATAAAGCCATCTAGGCATACAAAAAATTTCCAAAAATCTAGTTTCCTATGGACTGCTATCAAATAATCGGTGGCCTTTGCTTGGCCATGAAGATGGAGATTTAATCAGTGACTCATCCTCTCTCCCATTGACTAGACCTCCTTTTGACATAGATTTTTGCAGCTCCACCTGTTAATAAAATCAAACAATATGCACATTAATATAGAAAACATGAAATATATAACATCACATATGTAATCGATCATTTACCGCTAGCTGATGATCCCTCTCAATCATTTTTTCTCTCTTTGTCCGTCGCTGGACGGGTTAGAGTTGTGACCTCCTGTGAGAAGCATCAAGAAGCAAAATTGACTAAACATAAATATCATTTATGTACATCAAATGACATGATATAAAACAAGAAATATAAAATGACATTTACATGTTACTGGCTCATACCTCAGTCAAATGAATTGCATACAACATAGCTGCAACAATGCCTACCTCCGCTGACTGACGAAGATGAGGAGGAGTCTCCATATTCAACATATGAAAATAGAGTTCAAGGTTATTTGACCAAATAGATACATAACATTATTTAAATGCATAATTATTATACATGGTTAAATTTACCTCCATAAAAGTGGTTATGCATCTAGGGAACCAAGGAAATTGTGGAGGTCCTAGTGAAGCTCCCTATTGATTATCAAATTGTCACTAATTAAGATTACCATTGATTTATGCACTATATTTACAATCATGTGATAAATTACATACTTGCTGACTCGACCTCCTCTCATAACCTTGCACTGGATGACTAACAAATGTAAGATGAAGACTTTGACCTTAGAATTTCATAGTGAAGATAATTACATACATTAATTTTGAAATATAATATAGATAGTCATATAAAATTAATTATAAATTTCAAATACAAATATATTAAATCAAGATGAACCTTGTAAAAAATTACCTAGGAGTCAATACCAAATGTATGTTGTAAGAGTTCATCTATGAGAACAATATCATCCAATACAGATGTGTCCATCACTGGCTGCTACCCCTTCGTCGCAACATCCTGCTGAGAGTCCTACATCCCATAATCACACAAGTTCCCACATGAACTACAAAGATGTGGGGACAAACAATGCCTATTGCTCTCACCCTCATTGGCCTGGGTGAGATCATCATCATGCTATGCTAGAGACTAGGTGAGAGAACTCAATGAATGCAGTGTCTCAACCTCAACACTCTCCTTCAAATTTGAAGGGAGTGAGGCATGTACTAGCCTAATGAGAGGTCTAGGTACGTGGTTTTGGTCTCAATATGCCCCTCTCTATCTTGGGTAGAGCCATCACCTCTAACTTGGAATTCTCGAATGTCGAAGTAATTAGGAATCTCCTTGAGGACAAACTCACAATAGAGTTTCCTCAAGAAATATTACAACACCTCATTGTTATTAAATGGATGCTCATCAAAGACCGTGTACCATCTATCCCAAAAGTTTTGGAGTATATCTTCGTTCACATGCCAATGAATAGGGAAGCATTTGCAAGTCTCTTCTAGTGTTTGGCTAGTTTTAGGATTGATAAATTGTGAACATAATGTAGATTTTATAATTTTTTTTCCTTCACTTGTGTTGGTGCCTGAATTGACTGTCAGTTTCTGAGCAATTTTTCATGCAGGCACCTTCCCAAAAAATCCAAAAAGTTCTAAGTTTTGGCACCCCTTCAGTGTTTTGCAGCATCCGCATCATCTTTCCTGAGGAAGGGGTCATCATGTTTTGTCCGTCGGCATGAGTTTTTGTTTGAAGTGCTCCTATTGTGTCTTTGAACTTTCGGTTTGAACCTCCCGCTTGAACCCTTTTCTCAATGATTCAAGGTTCAACGGTTCGAAGCTTTGTGATTTTGGTCTCGGCCTAAGTTTTTTGTGTATTGGGTTGACTTCGAAGTACTTGGCCGCCAGTGATGAAGTATTGTTTTTGAGGTTTGAACCTCACCGGCGAACCTTAGTATTGAACCTTGCCATTGAACCATCGGGTTGAACCAGTTCATCGGTTCAATAGGTTCACGAGGTTAAGTTTGTGTTGCCGACAGAGGATGTGTTTTGTTTATTAGCATCGGGGTGACTTGTGTGGTCGGCGTAGGTGTTTTGTGGCTTGCCGACAGTCTAGGTCTCGCCGATGAGGATTTTGGAGTGCTATCGCCAAGACTTTGGCTATCAGATGAGCGGGCAAGTGTTGGGCCGACGGCGTATGTTTGGCCGATGAGGAGTCATTGGCATGTGTCTTGCTGAGGGGGCTTTCATCGGAGTGATCGGCATTATCGGCAGAGAAGTTTTTTGTCGCTCCGACGGATGGTGGTCTCATCGAAGACCTTGGGTTGGTGCTCATCGGGATAACATTTGCTATCGGATGGACTGAGGTGAGCTTGCCCAATGGTGTATGTCTCACCGACGGAAGTGGCAGGCCGATGTGTTATCGGTAGGAGTTGTTATATCGGCAGAGGGGTTTCTTGCTAGGCCAACGGTGTTGGTCTGGCCGATGGCGAAGGTGCTGTCGGAGAGACTTGGTAGATCGGCGAGGGTTTGGAGAGTTGGCCTGATGGTTCATCTCTGGCCGATGGAGGGGAATGTAATGTAGCGGTCGGTGAGACAATTGAGATTGATGAGAGATTTGTGGGGTAGGCCGATGGTAGAAGTTTGGTCGATGGGCTTTTGGAGAAGGAGCATGTGTCGAGCATAGCAAAAGCGCTCAACACCTATTATGCATATGGCCATGTTTTTGAAATACTGAGGGGTCTCCACACCGTGCATGTGGGATTAATCTCCCTGCATAACTTGAACCTACGGTGAAGCACGTTTTGGTGGGAAGCTCCATTTTGAATGCTGTGACTATTTTCAAGTAGGCCGTAGGTGGTTGAGCCATCAATGGCGACAGTGCAGGGGTATGGGCGATGGGACAGGTGATCAGGCTGCCCGATTGTGAATGAAGACTTCCAAATGGCGGTGCAAGGCTCGAGGCCTCCCTTGTCTGCTACATTGATGACTTCTTAGCGCCATTCTTTCTGATGGATGTATCTGGTAGATTTTTGACTTCTGGCTATGTAATTAATGCTGAGTACGCTTCCCTCTGGCTATTTTTAAGCAAGAAGTGTTACTCATTTTAGAGGTTGGATGTTTTTTGGGCCTTTTGCTCTGACTCTCAACATAAGGTGTTCACATTTTGAAAGGCATTTTTTGCTACAGACTCGGTCCTTAGTCTGGTGTACCAGTCTATCTTGTCTTGTAAATGATAATTTTCTCTATGATGACTTTCTATGCAAATTGATTTTAAATGAAAAACACTTGTGTGTGTATTGTTTCTGATTGTCTCCTGTATGTCATTTGCTTTCCTTTTCAAACAAGGTTGTCAAGGGCTTCTAAGTTTTTCAGTATATGCATACTGTGTGTCTGATTTATTGCATCTACTCAAGGAGTGGTTAAATAGGCTTTTGATCAGATACAAAGGAAAGTAGATTGCATCATAGGATCTGTTAAGTATGATAATTAGTAATACTCTTTCTTGGACATGTTGCTGTTAGGCAGTAGCATTCTTCTCAGGTCCTTTGGATATGAATTTATGTTGTCATAGGGAGACATTTACATTCTTAGATATGACTCTGCTGCCCAGATAAGGCACTGGTTTGGGAATCTGTCTGTTCAATGGGTCTAGGAAAGTCCCATAACTCCAAACATCATTTCAAACCATTTCATCCTTCCACCTATTAGTTGTAGGATTAGGAGTAGGAAACCCCTACATGCTCTCATACCTAACCAGACATATGTCCAAGAATGTTGCCAATCTTGTGATTTGTTACACAAATCTTGGTCCTTACATGAGAGTATTCTGCCTGTTGCTATCAAGTTATATCCTTCTGTCATTGAGCTAGTCAAGGTCATACTTTTATCAAATAGGGACACCCCCCTTGGTGCGGCAGAACCAGAAGTGAAGGGGAGGAGCTCACGCAACCTCCTGTATTTAGTTGGCTGAATCTGCCTATGCATTAGAACTGGCAAACCCTAATGCTGATTTAGAAGAAAAACCAACAACTTCTTTGTAAGACAACTTGTTAGCATGGTATTGCCGACTCCTCTCCCTATAGTAATTCCATTCAGTGATTTCGTTTGTCACCGATTCAATGTGAGAAACAATCACCTCTAATGACTTGGCAAGGGCTCTCCTAGATCGGTGCTAGCACCTAAACTATTTAACATTTCAATTAGGGTTTCAAGATGTTTTTTATTTTCTTCAATTTGTCTTAAATAGTTTTCTTGTGTGTCTCTTTCATGGTGAGGACATGAAGGTGGGGGGTTTCAAGGGTTTTGGGATTGTTTTGAGCATCCTCTATTGGATTAGTGTTTTGTGGTGCCTCATTAATTGTAAATTCAATATAAAAAACTAATCAAACATTGTAAAAGTAAAAATTTCTTTTCAAATTCACAAAAATCAATCAAACCCTACCTTGTTCAGCTACTACACCATCTACACTTCATTCATGACATCCTCAGGAGTGAGATTGGCGAGGTGGCTGTTAGAGTACATTACCACTGAGAGGGGGGGTGAATCAGTGGAATGCTAATTTTAACAACACCTTAAGAACTTGAAAAATCACAACAGCTTTGGCATGGCAGACTAATGTCAAGAATGCATCAACAATATTATGAAACCAACAGGAACATAAAACTTAGGAGTAAAGATGTTTGCATATTAGACACTCAATCATGTAACTTGTATAATTTTGATTAACCATAATGAGAATGAACAAAGGACATCATTCCAAACAAAATATATGATAAATATGCATTCATGTAGATCAGATTGAATTAGAATAACTATAAAACTAAATGACATATAATGAGTGAAAGAACATGAGGATAAGACACATCAGTGATAGCAACAACCCATAACACAAATATTGTCCTAAGTGGAAACCCTCTAGGGAAAAAAACCACTCGAAAAATGCCTCACTAGATTATCAAAAGGAATCTCACTAATTACAGGCCTCACTGGCTTACAACATTGCCTCATTGGCATATAACATTTAGAAGCATCAACTTCAAGGAGCACCAACCCCTAACACAGCCTTGCAGGAGCACCCTCTCTCTGTATACAGAAAGATAAATACAAATACAGAGGGACGCTCTGTTTCACTGAACCTCACTATCTCTGTTATAATATCAACAATAATATTCTCTCACACACATTCAGAGTGTATTTTTTATGCACATACACACTGGATATTATATCAGTAGCATATTTTATAACATATCTTTTCATTTTCATTTCCCTCTGATTTGTAGGTATAACCATTTTTAGGTGGTTTCATAACTATCACATAGTTTTTGGTTGAATGCCCATATATTTTTTGGAGTCCAAGGGTAAGATATGTCAAAACCCTAACCCAGGTCAAAACCCCATATACAATTCATATCATCAAATGCAAAGATTTATGGCCATGTATACAATGTACAGTTACAATTGCTTAACTGAAAAATATCAATGCTTATTTGAAACCTCAAAACCTTAACAAAACATATTTCCTTTGAATCATTCATGGCAGACTATAACTGTCACCGAAATGAAAAAAAAACTTTATACAAAAGACCACACAATCATAATGGTCGTTGTCAAAGATAAAAACTGAATGAGGAAAAATCATAACAATGTCACCTGCTACCAAAAGTCAAACTATCGCAATCATAAAAGCATGTGTTCATTCCAAAAACTTCCATGAATTCACCATCACGTTTCTTCATCATTTTTGCATAAGGTAATGAAACCCTAGGTATAAAGCGTCATATTCAAAGCTCAAAACTTTGTAACATGAAAACCAAAAATGTTTTTTGCCCAAGCTTATCTCATTGCAACCGGAGCCACAGGTAACCCTAATAAGACTAGTGACCCTCAATAAAACAAAACCTTCATTTTATCATATCAAACATCCATTGACCTATTTGGCAAGTAAACATTAAGTGTATGCCGCTAAAAAATTATTATTTATACATATGCAACTAAAGTGGTGCCTGCTAGGAAGTTGATACCATGGTCAAGACTTTAGACCATCAACACAAAATCTTGCATGTAGTTACCCTTAGCCCACATGAAACCAAACACTTGTGCCAAGAGAAAAATAGATCATAACATTACCTACTAAAGTGATATCAAACTGAATATGATCAAAATGCCAACCCATGACATATGATAAAAATGCCACTGTTATCATAAAGTCACAGTGCCCATTTAGCATAATGTCATAGAGTCCACATGGTCAATGCCTGAAGCATCATCCAACAACTAAAGTGATGTGAAGCAACTGAAGTGATATGCATACTGTAAAGATCAACCGCATACCAAGAAAGCATAATAACACATGAAATACCACAACATAGGAAATGCCACCGAGCATGATACCAAAACATATGTCACTGACAAGTAAGAATATCAACTAAGCATGTCTACTATATCCAAAACATATAAGTGTATGTCATCAAGCATATCCACTGTATATCATGAACATCATATACTAATGAACACAAAGCATGTCCACTGTATATCAAACATCATGGGACTATATGCCAAATTGAATTATGATCAAGTGCCAAACTAAGAATGATCATCAAAGATAAAAAACTGAATCATGATGTAAAGTGCCTCAACTGAACATGATCAAGTTGTGGATTGTCATCAGGGACAAACAACTAAGGGTGAAGTCAACAAACCCCTCCTTTGTCCATGATGGCAAAACACAACTTCCTCTCCCCCTTTTTGACATCAAGGCAAAGGGAGTGAAATTATGCAATGCCTCCAATATACATAAAAAATAAGAGAACCGTGAAAAACGAAACTATGAGTAGATATAGACAACCATACCAAGACAGTCCCAAGAAAGATGAGCATCCAAAATAGCTAAAACAGAAAATGAAATGTCAGCACCAGAATGAAATATCAGTAGCATAATGAGCACAAAAAATGGATAAACAACTGAGAATGTTGTTATAAATAATACCAATCATCAAGTAGAAGTCATGGCAATTGTCATAAGATACTAAAAATCATTAGGGATCAGAAATATGCAAGAAACTCCTCCTTTCCGAGATGCACTAATGTGTATGATGATTCATAACTTAACTCACTGCCATATGACTCATTGCCTTTAATCGTGAAGAGTATTGTCTATTACATCTCTCTGTCCATTGGAAACCATACTTATTGTCAAACCACATGCAAAACATTATGCATAAGCAGACTAGTTCACTGTACCATATCTATCACTGTACTGTGAACAGTATTGAACACTAAAATGAATTTTGTACATCAATGTCAGAGGAGACTATAGAGATATCAGCATACTAAAAGAGAGCCAATGTAGAGATGAAGAGAAATCTCACTAAACATGGAATACTTGCATGGAGAATGAAGTATAAGCCCAGATACACTTGCCTCTTGAACATAAAGGACAAATACAACTATCATAAAGAATACCAATGAAAGACATTACATGCAACTTGAGACTCAAGGGAACCAATTATTCCTTAGATCACACTATGACAAAACACTTGACCAAATTATAATAAGAAAAAGATGAAGGTTTGGTAAGACAACTTGAAGCTTTTGATGCATGAAGGGAAGGTTTGATATGAGAACATGAAGGCACTTCTTCTTTCATCTACCAAACTACTTCACCTTACCACTATGTTCATCAAACAACCCTTTAACCATTGTAACAAAAAATATACCATGTCACTGTCAAAACACTTACATAGCCCTGTTATTGCTTCAAAATGAAAAACTATCTTGCTCACTATACTGCCATCACTGTGCAGAAAATAGAAAAAATTGATATTGCATCTCATCACTGTATGATCAAACCACTAAAGGCATCATTGTTGAAGACACTAAGATTACTGAATGTGAATCGTATGTAATAGCAACAAGAATCACTGACCTATCATGTAACCAGGAATATAAGTGACATAACAAAACCATCCCTGTTTCGAGGCTTCCAATATAGAGAAAATGCTGACAAAACATTATATGGTCTGAAATCTTGCATGACCATGAAAGAATGGTTTCAACTATCCTCTACAAGCAATTCCATTTTCCCTTACATGTACACTGTTCAAATTTGTATTGATGTCCTTGTATGTGTTTGCCATATTGTCAAACTTATTGAATTTATCACCCTTCAATGACAGTCCTAATTACAGCTCAAACTGTTCCCATCCATCAGTACTGACAACATCAAACTCATTTTCATACCAGAGTGCACCAACCAAAGTCACTGTTTTAAAAGACAAAAAACAAGACAAATTCACTGTTGAAAACACTGTCCTTATCATGAGTGAAACACTATCACTGTTACATCACTATCTAGGATGCATATAACACTGTATCATGTCATTGATTGCATACTAAGACAAAATTAACATGTAACTTTATTGGCTTTCATATCAACATTGGACACATCAAACCAAGAGATGAGTTCTCAACATATGTATAATCATGTCATCATACTTCACTGATATGCTTGATTGCAAACTAAATATCAACAACTCTGACAAGCACATATCCTGACATATCTCCTGATTTGACAAGAGCACATCAACCAACTCAACCAACACTACACTGTTCATTTTTAATCTCAAAGACAAACATGTACAAACTATTAGCAGGAAATAGAGTCACTATCATCTTTTGACATCAATGAAGAAATGGAGTCCTGTACTATCACAAACACTACTCAAAACTTTTCACGAACACTATCAAGTACCACTATCCAAACTAGGAAGCATACATTATTTTAAGGTCTGAACTGCTACTTGATTTATCTTTGTAACAATATCAAGACAACTATAATATCATAGGATAGTTAACATATTGCTTCAACTAAGAAAATAGTCCACTACACTATCAGACACTGATCCTTTTCACATCATTGCCAAGGAAAATACCTAGCTTCCAATCCTATGTAGAACCAAAAACATTGACCACAGTCTACGGTACTGTCTAATGTTCACACTCTTTTATAACTTTGCAAATCAAACCAAACCAATTTCCTTGTCTGCTCTAGGGGCTGAATGGTAAAACACTAACCTGCTCCCCCTTACCTCATGCTGATCTTTCAAGCACTTTGTGATGTCACTTGTGCAACATGCACAATATTAGGGTTTTGTTTTCTTCTCCAAACCTTTAAAGGCTCTTTCATTTGCTTAATCAGGTCATCTATTTTCTTATTATTTTCAGATGATTTCTTCAACTTACTTCTGCAATGCTGTGCCTTATGTCCAAACTTATGGCATCTATAACAAATCATATCGTTAGGGAAATAATGATATATGTTCCTTAAATTTCTACAATCATAACTTCCATGCATCCAACAGTCTCTTTTCATGTGCCCAACCTTATTGCAGTTATAGAAAACAACATTGTAGTTTTGATTTGACAAACTATAATAACTACAATTACTAGCTCTATGACCATACATATGACATACATAGAAATAACCATGAAATTGAGAATAGTTAAACCTGACCGAATGATATTGTCTGATAGATACAGGTCTTGAAAAACTGTTAGTTCTTCTTCTCCCAATATTGGTAGTTTTATTCTTTGCTTTCTTCTTATCGTCATCAAAAATAGTAGAATGATAATTCAGATCTATCTTCTTCCTAGGAGTCTGCCTAACCTTGAAACTCTTCCTATCTGTTGTTGAAAAAATTATTTCCCTTTTAACTTCATCTTTAACACCAGAGCTTTCCCCTTTTTCATATCCTAAGCCAAAATGATCCTTGTAGTTTTTCTGACTACTCAATATTTCATTCAAACATTCAGTACTCTTGTCAAATTGAATATTCTTGTGAAGTTTATAAGAAGCCTTTTCCAAATCCTTTCTCAAAGAAACTATTTCTTTCTCTAACTTTATACATTCTATTCTTGTTACTTCAAGATCAGAATTTGCTACATCTATTATTCTTTTGGCTTCCTCTATTTCAGTCTTTAGGCTAATAGTTAGCTTATTTGAATCTTCAACTTGACCTCTTAAATCTACAATCAAGTTTCTTGCCTCTTCAAGTTCTAAAGAGACTTGTGCAAGGTCAGAAAGTACCTTTTTCTTGGAGTCATCTTCTTGTTGAAGCTAGTTTTTTAAACTCTTGTTTTCTTCACTAAGTTGATTGATTATATCTAGGGCACATAGAAGTTCTCCTTCAATATCAACTTCACAATCATCTTTGTCAAACTCCTGTCCATCTTTATCCTCAAAGAAATCTTCTTCTGCATCATCAACTTCAATTACAAAATCATCAAGTTCTTGTGTACTAATATTCGAATTGTCAAGACTCTTAACTTCAGGACTGATCTCTTTATGACATTTTGTATCTACATTCATGGTTGACTCATGCAACAATTCATTGCTGGACTTAACCGAGGCTTTCTTTTCAACTTTTTGATCAGCATTTTTTTTCCTCTATTTGAGGCTTTAATTCTTCTACCCTTTCCCATGGTACTCTGCTATCAGGGCCTACCCAAGTCGGTTAGACTTCAAATAGGGAAACTACGCTCTAATACCACTTGTTGGAGTATAATACCATTGAGAGGGGGGTGAATCAATGGTATGCTAATTTTAACAACACCTTAAGAACTTGAAAAATCACAACTTTGGCATGGCAAACTAATGTCAAGAATGCATCAACAATATTATGAAACCAACAGGAACATCAAACTTAGGAGTAAATATGTTTGCATATTAGACACTCAATCATGTAACTTGTATAATTTTGATTGACCATAATGAGAATGAATAGAGGACGTCATTTCAAACAAAATATATGATAAATATGTGTTCATGTAGATCATATTGACTTAGAATAACTATAAAACTGAATGACACATAATGAGTGAAAGAACATGAGGATAAGACACATCAGTGATAGAAACAACCCATAACACAAATATTGTCCTAAGTGGAAACCCTCTGGGGTAGAAAACCACTTGAAAAATGCCTCACTGGCTTATCAAAAGGAATCTCACTAATTACAGGCCTCACTGGCTTACAACATTGCCTCACTGGCATATAACATTTAGAAGCATCAACTTCAAGGAGCACCAACCCCTAACACAACCTTGCATGAGCACCCACTCTCTGTATACAGAAAGATAAATACAAATACAGAGGGACACTCTGTTTCACTGAACCTCACTATCTCTGTTATAATATCAACAATAATATTCTCTCGCACACATTCAGAGTGTATTTTTGATGCACATACACACTGGATATTATATCAGTAGAATATTTTATAACATATCTTTTCATTTTCATTTCCCTCTATTTTGCAGGTATAACCATTTTTAGGTGGTTTCATAACTATCACACAATTTTTGGTCAAATGCCCATATATTTTTCAGTTTTCAACCATAACAGAAAGTCCAAGGGTAAGATATGTCAAAACCCTAACCTAGGTCGAAACTCCATATACATTTCATATCATCAAATGCAAAGATTTATGGCCATGTATACAATGTACAGTTACAACTTCTTAACTGAAAAATATCAATGCTTATTTGAAACCTCAAAACCTTAACAAAACATATTTCCTTTGAATCATTCATGGTAAACTATAACTGTCACTGAAATGAAAAAAAAACTTTATGCAAAAGACCACACAATCATAATGGTCGTTGTCAAAGATAAAATTTGAACGAGGAAAAATCATAACAATGTCACCTGCTACCAAAAGTCAAACTGTCACAGTCACAAAAGCCCATGTTCATTCCAGAAACTTCCATGAATTCGCCATCACGTTTCTTCATCATTTCCGCATAAGGTAATGAAACCCTAGGTATAAAGCTTCATATTCGAAGCTCAAACTTTGTAACATGAAAACCAAAAATGCTTTTTGCTCGAGCTTATCTCATTGCAACCGGAGCCACAGGTAACTCTATTAAGACCAGTGGCCCTCAATAAAACAAAACCTTCATTTTATCACATCAAACATCCATTGACCTGTTTGACAGGTAAACATTAAGTGTATGCCACTGAAAAATTATTATTTATACATATGCAACTAAAGTGGTGCCCCCTAGGGAGTTGATACCATGGTCAAGACTTTAGACCATCAACACAAAATCTTGCATGTAGTTGCCCTTAGCCCACATGAAACCAAACACTCATGCCAAGAGAAAAACAGATCATAACATCACCTACCAAAGTGATATCAAACTGAATATGATCAAAATGCCAACCCATGGCATATGATAAAAATGCCACTGTTATCATAAAGTCATAGTGCCCATTGTTATCATAAAGTCACAGTGCCCATTTAGCATAATGTCATAGAGTCCACATGGTCAATGCCTGAAGCATCATCCAATAACTGAAGTGATGTGAAGCAACTGAAGTGATATGCATATTGTAAAGATCAACCGCATACCAAGAGAGCATAATAACACAGGAAATGCCACTGAGCATGATACCAAAACATATGTCACTGACAAGTAAGAATATCAACTGAGCATGTCCACTGTATCCAAAACATATGAGTGTATGTCATCAAGCATATCCACTGTATATCATGAACATCATATACGAATGAACACAAAGCATGTCCACTATATATCAAACATCATGGGACTATATGCCAGACTGAATTATGATCAAGTGCAAAACTAAGAATGATCATCAAAGACAACAAACTGAATCATGATGTAAAGTGCCTCAACTAAACATGATCAAGTTGTGGATTGTCAAGTTGTGGATTGTCATTAGGAACAAACAACTGAGGGTGAAGTCAACAGTGGCATGGTGAAAATATCGATTCCACTTAGAAATTGCTTGAATCCTTCCTCTTGTAAGGTGCTCGCATTGTAAAACATGATATTTGCTTGCCAAAATGCACAAATGAGCTACGACCTTTCTATTTTTGCTTTTTATTTTTGAGTTTTAACAAGCTAAAATGTGAGTGCATTATAACGTGCTCGCATTTTGCCTTGTATGGGACCAAAAAGTCATGTGGTGACTTTTTGGTCCCACAACTCTTTGCACTTACACCTAAGTCTTACCACAATAAACATAGAGAATATGCTCATACTATAGATAGACCATTGTCCCATGTTAAATATACCATGGAGCATTTATCTACCTCTAATCTATATATGGCCAATTTTTCCATCATGCAATTTACTAACTTTTGGATGCATAAAAAGAGATATAATCTAGCGATAATTAAAAGACCCATTTCAAAACAACTTGTAAGAGCACCCATTAGGGCTTCATTTAAGAAAAATATTACTCTTTCTAAATATAAAGTTGGCAAAATTTAAAATATAATCTTTTATAGTAATTATAAAAGCCTTCAATGACTTAATTTCATAATATAACTTTACAAATGCCATATCCTCTATTAAGTAGTATTAGGCATCTTTATATATATATATATACTTACTTTTATAGAAGGTATTTGGAAGAAATAAAGACCAGATTTGTGGAAATACTTTCTAATTCTTATTTGTAATAGGGTAATAGGGTTAAGGTTCTTTTTTTGGGATACTTATGGTATTATAAAGTGTTAATACTTTTTTAACAGCCACACAAGCTTATATGCAAATAATAGTGAAATGAATTAAGGTTATAGAACTTGTCTAGTGCACTTGATAACTTGATACCTTTGATACTATGACCAACATGGTGCTCCTTTTAATAAATCAAGTCCTTTGTAAAAAGTTAAAAGGACATGTCTTTTCTGATCATAATTGTGAAGTCACACTATTTAGGATTCAACTAAACAAAATTCTTACACAATCAAATTAATGCCATTGGCATCCTTATGTCCATTCTCCTTTAAAATGAAAAAAATTAAAACCATGAACATGTTAAGGAAAGTTGCTTCCCTGATAAAATAAAATTCATAATAGTCACTTCCCTCATATAATACAATTCACACCCATTTTTAAGGGAAGACATATCCTTCTAGGGAAGTCGTCTCATTTATAAAAGGTGTGTCGTATCATTTTTTAGAATACTTTAACATTTTAGAGTGAGTCATATCATTTATAAAAGGTGAGGGTGAGGATACAAAGCTAGTAGATCCATTCCATTCAAGAAATACCCTTGTCATATCTTAGAATAAATTGGACAATGTTTAATCATCTACTTGGAATTATTGATATCCTTAACTATTAAGGATCAATGATAAATAATATGAGTGGTTAGATAATTGCATTTAGATTGATTAAAAAAATTAAAGATAAGACTGGTTGAGAATTGAATGCATAGAATCAATTCATAAGGAGCACCTTTTTCATATCTATGTGCATAATATCAATTGGTCTAACCTGTCTCATGTCATATCATTTTCATTAAGATATGTCACTTGTAGTTGAAGCATAAATCCATGGTGACACCTTATGAGTCATGTAAGACTACTAACACAACTTAAAATCATCTATAATTTTACTACCAATAGCAACTAGATCTTATTAACACTCTTAAAACTAGTCATTTCTTCAATGCACACTAAAACTTAATTGATTGACGACCTAAGATAGCTAGTCAATAGGGTTTTATAAAAAAATTGCATGCCAACAACTAAAGAGCTAACTCTCTCCCTATCATGATACTCAATGACGTGTTGAAATCCTTCTCAATAAGAATTTTCAAGTTTTGGTGGGGTATTTGAATAACATTTTACCACAATGCTTTATTTTAATTAGCATGAATAAAAGTCAATATTTCTAGGTCACAAACATAGAATAATTCTCTACGCTCTTTGACTTCAAAATCAAATTGCAATACAAAGGGTTGTGGTATAAGTTGTGAAAAATGGAGAGCTATCTATTATGCTACGAAATTGATGCTCATCTGGGTGGACTCTCAATTGACATCGACCAAAAAAAATTGCAATTTGTTTTCTTTTAATTTTAGTTTGTTTTGGTGTTCTTGGCATCTCTGAGCATCAGGAAGCAACTTGTGTGATCAAATTTGTGAAATTTGAAATTTTGTCAGCTGGCTATTTTAAAGGGCCTGCAGGTAATTTTACAGAAACAATTGTTTCCGAATATCCATAAGAGTTGGGAAAATATCCTTTCAGGGGTAGATTGTTTATTATGTTTTGTCAAATGTGCAAAAGGAATCATCAACAAATATTTCACCATTTCAGAGATTTTAATTCCAGAAGTTCACACTAGTAGTTTTACGGAAAGTTTAATATCTCCTGATTTTTAAAAGCTGGAGCAAAATCCTTTTATGGGGAGCTTAAGGAGGTCATCACACTCATCTTGACCAGTTTTCATGTAAAAAGAGCTTTTGGGTAAGAGTTATGCAAAAGTCAATTTTCCGACACCTTGACACAAAGTCGAAGTTGCGCATTTGAAATTTTTTTTCCAAATAGTGTATGCAGTCTCACAAGGTAATGTTTGGTGAATTTTATTTATCTCATATTCATCTTTTGAATAAAATTGAAAATTTGAAATGGGCAATGGCAGAGAATTTTTTATTCTTGTTGTAATTTCATCTTTTCACTAGATAACCACTCCCCAAAATATCAATTCAGAAAAATAAATTGGCTGAGTGCATATTAATTGAGCAAATGTATAAAAAAAAAAACTATATTATTCAAGGCATGAACCTGTCCATTAAAGGGTCGATTCAATTTTGAGAAACTGTGGGATATGAAATGGCTCATTTTTTTCACAAATTGTGAGGGGTAAAAAGGAAGAAGTGGCATACTTGAGGGGTGCGGCTGAGTGGGCAGATAAGTGTATGGTTCCACTGCCAGAGGAAAATATAGCAAAGTGTGTTGAAGCACAGTATTAAAAAGAAGTGGTCAGGAAGGGCGTTGAAGAGGAGAATAGCACCTGAATAGAGGGGATTGCTCAGGAAATTCAAAAAGAGAAGCGCCCAAGTGAGGGATGTTTGACGCAAACAACTTATTTTGTTTGGTTGCAGAAATAGGGAGAGAGGAGGAGTGTCTTTCAGGAAGGAATTCAGAGGTTTCAACAATCTAGTTTGGTGCATAAATTGAGAATCAATTCTGATGAATAAACATCAAAATATTCATCCTACACCAACTTATTTGTAGAGCAAACAACCTTACTCTGATCTTTTGTTGCTTTGGTGACTTGTGATTTTTGTTTAAAATCTTTATTGGAAACCAAATTTCACCACTGCTTTAATACTTCTAACTCCTTATCTTCATTGAATTCCATCATCAGTCTGAGATTTTCTTGCAATTGACATTCCAGGATCCTAACCAATTTCACTACTTCATTCCATGCATCACAAACATTTTAATGGTGTTCTATAAAACTAAATCTCTTCAAGGCATTCCATCAGACATATCGTGAATCTTGTCAATGCTTTTATATTTTATAAATTAATGTGCGGTCTTGCTGTGCTCACAATTTTTTTCTAAGCATTTTGACTAACAATTTGCATGCTTCCTCTTATACATCCAAATTACTCTGAAATATTTTTTCAAACACATTGCATGCTTTCCCTTGTTTTTCTAATGGCCACAGATTTTGGCTACGGTTATGGAGATTGGTTTTACTTCTACAATTCACATTTTACTTGAAAGCCCATTTGACCACTCCACTTCGTGTATATCTAGCTCATAGTATTTGTTCAACCAGGAAAGTATTTTCAACTTCTTAAATAAGATTTCAAGACTAAATCTACCCCATATTATTGTTATGCCCAACCTACTTAATTTGTGTGCCATTTCCTTGAAAAATCTTGCATAAAAGAAGGTGTCCCATGCTTTTCTATCATGCCTAGCAAAAAAAATGAACCAGAAAACCACATTTTTGATGTGTTTATGAAGTGATTTTACACTCTTATGAGGCATTTTGAGGCTTTACTTGCTGCATTTAATCAAAAAGAGGTTGTAAAAGTTGCTTCCAACACCATTTTTTTTTTAAGTTTGATTCAAAAAGCTCATGCCAGATTTGAAGTTTTTTGTGTGATGAAAATCCATTAAAAATGGTGTGCCCAACATTCCCACGTCCATTTGGAGTTTTTTTCCCAATAAAAATCATATAGAATGTTGCACCCAACAATTTCTACACCAAATTTTGGAGTTTGCTTAATAAAATTGACATAAAAATGTTGTGCCCAACATTCACATACCCTGCTTTGGGAATTTACAAGAATAAAATTTCTTCACCGGTTGGGCTATGGGAGTTTTATTGTTACCAAAACATCTACAACTCTTTATTTCTTTCCACGGCTTTTCACCTTTCTTTAAGGGTTTCTAAAATAAGAGTTCATTTTGTGATTTGTAATTTATTTGTGAGTTGAAAATTAATTCATTTTCTATTTTGTGAAGGGAAATTTGACTTTATTTTGCAAACTATGAATGCAAGTTTGACTCTCATTTGCAACTGTGAATGGAGTTTGAATCCTATTTACAACTGCAAATGGAGTTTGAATCCCATTTGCACTATGAATGGAGTTTGGATACCATTTGCACTATGGAAGCAACTTTTGCTCCCATTTGCTCTATGAAAGCAAGTTTGATTCCTATTTTGAAAACTACCAATACAAGTTTGACTCCATTTTGCATGTTTGATATCCTTCTGCTTGAAACACAAAATTGAAGTGATTAAAATTTTAATTAAAATTTTTAATTAATTTAAAGTTTAAATTCATTATAAAAACCAGCTTCAAAATTTAGAATTCAAACTTTAAATAATGAAGAATTGTGAATGCAACAAGAATAATTAAAGCATTTTTATTGATTTAAAAGTTTAAAATTTAAATAGTAAAAACAAGTTTTGCAACAAAATTAAACTTTTAAACCATCTTCCAATTTACAAATTTCTTTAAAAGGATGGATATTTGAAATTAAACTAAATGCAATCTGTGAACACTTCTTGCAACAACAAGATAAAATCTGAACAAAGGAAAATTAAGAAATTCACACAAATTTAATTTTCAAATCGAAACTAAAGATTTAACATTAAATTCCAATTTTGATTTGACAAAACTTAATTAAATATTAAAATTAGAAATTTTAATATTTAATCATAAAAGCTTGAAACAAATATAAATTCTAAATATTAAATTTAAATGTTCTCAAATTTAGAATTTTAAAATTTATCAAAACATTCAGAAGTCTAAATTAGAAATAATTTAAATATAAACTTTTAATATCCAAAATTTGAATTACTTTGCTATGCAACTCAATATGCGACCTACGACCAAAGATTAAATGGGACAAGGTGATGCCACATAGAAATGTGTGTATAGGCAAACAAAGACTACAACCTAATCGTAAAGACGACAAAGACCGAATGTTACTAATAGGCAAAATACGACGAGTGACAAGAGCAATAAGCAACATTTGCGACAAACTAAATTCAACAATAGCAAAGTGTGACTCAAGAAAACCCAAAGCAACTTGCAATAAAAACAAAATACAACATCACCACAAATGCAATAAAGCATCAAAACGCAAAGCAAGGTAAAGAGAATGTCAATGCAACTAGTAGCTCATAACCAAACATAGGAGGGATGCCTAGAATGCAATGCGACTCAACCATCATTAACAAAAGAAGGGTCCCCAAAATTTAAATTAGGGGCTTGTTGTAAACTAAAACAACAATAGTCAAAACTACAAAACACTCATCAACTATTTTAAAATCTATTTTGATGAATATTTAATGTAAAATTAAATTGAGAACAATGCAACAATACTAGTTTTAACACAACACTTCTTGCAAGTAACTAAGGAGCATTTAAGCTAAAATTACTGAACTAGAACACATGCCAATGTCTTATTTATGATGGATTAAGATTTGTTGATAGTTCAACTTGTGATTGAAAATTTTACTTTTACCTCTAATTAACATTGTGGACCTAAAGATTACTTCCTCTGGCTCTAATATAGGTGATACACATATCAAAAAAATTAGTGAAAATGCCTATAGAAGATGTCAAGTTCTTATAATCTGAGATGTTAGTTCTCGCTTAGGCATATCACAACCACTCACATTTCCATTGAGCAACTAACAACAATATAGAATCAATAATACTCCTTAATCAAAGAAAACATATGATGTGCACCTCTCTAAGTTAAAGAAATAACTTTGTGGTGAAGCTAAAACCTAATTGGATCATCTCAAGCACTATGGAGAAGATCCACCTAAACATGAGTGTTATAATAAATCTCTCTATAGACTTGTGTAAACCATGGCATATTCAATTAGCTTTGTTGTGGGTGATAAGAAATAATGAACAACATCTATAGAACTTGTTGCACCTTGCTAAATTAAAAATATAACTTATGCCATGATATAGATAATATTCATGATATTTCATTATAGATTATAATGATAACATTACAAGATCTAGTACAATTTAGTTTTAACTATCTATTAAAAAACCTGAAAGGAGATAAATGCCTTCTCTTGAATTAAAATTAAAATCTTAGCAAAATTAAGGACCGTCAGTGTTCTCAAGAAACCAACCCATAATGAAGGTACCTCATCTAGGAAGGATCTACATCAAGATACAAACCTTGTGAAATTGTGTTGGAGTTGCTGCCATAATGCTATTCAATGAAAAAAGAAGTCTTATAACATGGTGTACTTTTACAAAATAGACCCTTCTTCCAAATGATAATCATGAATTTTGAATATATATACCTTTTAAAAGAATTTATCTTAATAAAAAATTTAATTACAAACATTAGGCCTAATTTTGCCAAGTTTACTTATAAATTATAATGATGCAATAACTAAAAAATTGGGTTACTAATTAGCACTAACAACTTAGTGTCAAATAAAACCCAACCTTAAATGGCTAAGCTGGAATATTTTACATTGTAATATGAACATCAATGTAAATATTTGTAAGGGGTTGCCTTTCCATGAGATGGCATGTTGCACAACATAAAAGATGAGCCGATTATAGGGGAACTAAGAACTTTTTATTGTTAAAATCTGTACAAACACATGATACAAGAAGTTATCTGTTGTCTACAATGGAAACTGCAACAAACCTTATTTCTTGCAAGTTTCTAAAGCCATCCAAAATGGCAACAAATTCTACAAATTGAGACTTTATACATTATTTTTATATTGGAAACATATTTTTTTAGATCACTATTAAGAGGAGAAAATAACAACTTTAAATATATCTAAGGATCAAAATTGATTCCAAATGAAGGGTACCTTTCCAACATCACTCCACCATAAAAATTTACAATCAATCATTCATTGTCATGAATTCAATATGGTGTTATCTTGTCAAAAGGGGAAATTGGTATCCTTCATAGTCCGATTCACTATCATAAATTTCCATCGCCTTCAACCCCCTTGGTTTCTACAGTATAAAAAATAACACAAATAATGCAATCACTCAAGTAGATTTGTAATGTAAAGATGATGGACTCAATCAAAGCAAAGCCTTGCAAAGAAAGAAAGCCACATAAACTAGAGGCAATCCAAATGTAAGGAAAACATATATAGAAATAAAGAGAACATCAAGTAATTTGCTTTTTGGAATGAGTGTACTTCTCCTTTGAGTAAGTAATTTTCCCATCTAAATAAGCTAATAATAAAATGTAAAATAAGCACACTTAATTCTGTGTCCACAATATTCTTGAGTACCTGATTACTTTCACTAAAGAGGCTTAACGAATAACTTTTTTTAAACCACTTGATGAAGAGTTTATTTTCCCTAAATATTTTAAAATCGTTAAAAGGTTGAAACTTTTAGCAAGTGGTGTGTAGCAGACTCAGAGAAAAAACAAGGAGTGCCAATTTTACCACTAAAACTATATAAAGGAGTAAATGAACTTATTAAACGGTTCAACTAATCATGAGAATTCTGACACTGCTTGAAAATAGTAATTGTTTCCAATTTTTTTGGGATCACGGTGTGATAGGAGGGCCTACTTGGAAAAATTGCATTAGCATGATTTAAGCAAAACAACCGTATATGTATTTCATGAGCGTATGTTTCTTTCTGACTAGAATAAATCAACCTTGGTAGTAGCCTAAAATTACTCATGACAGATATTACAATTATTATAGAACAAATTGAAATAAATTCATTAAGCATTATTCTGCCTAGGGATAAGGAATGTTTGAAATAGTAGGAGCTACTGATTCTACGAGAGGGCTAGCAATAGCATTTTTAGGTAGATCTGCAAGCAATTTCACACACTTACAAAATAGGAAAATGGCACTTATTACAAAAACCACAAATTACTTAATACCTAATACTAATAAATGTTTCAAATCTTGAGAAAATAGGGTTCTACAAACACCTATCTAACAAAAAATTACAATCTAGTAACTTTTTTCTCCTGAGTATTGTTGTGACATGAATTTTTTTCTTTGATGATAGGTTTCAACAAATAAAAAGTTTTTTGTGCCAAAACTAAATAAGGATAGAAATAAGACTTACTTGGAATTAACCCATCAGTAACACAAGGCTTGTACAATAGAGAAAAGTAACAAAATGATTCCCAATCCTGCACTAGATGGTTGTGAAGTCGATATAAGAACCAATGCAACTATGAAATATAATGTAGTGCTTGTCCACAACACCCCTTTTGTTATCTTAACAACCCTCCATAGAAAGGCCCCTTGCCACACACATGATAATATGGAACCCACTACTACAATCGCTATAAGCAAGGGAAACCAATTCTCTATGTGAAATCTCTCATTGCCCTTACTCAAAGCAACCTAGATTCCTCTAAACCTAAGAAATCCCATTCCAACAAGTGCTAGGAGGGAATGTAGAATGAACATGAAAAGGCACAGATAATTCTTGTATGCCCTAGAATAAGTAGTTATATTTTCCTTCTCTACCACACTTGGAGGGGCAAAGGCCTAAATATAAAGAGGGAGGGAGATTATTTAGTAACCAAAAATAACATATCATTGATTCTTTCAAGGGTAGAAGAAACCAAATGAATAATTGAACATACCTGTGTAGTGGGAACAAGTACCATATGGGGATCATCAATGCTATAGGGAATAATTTCTAGTGGAGTCACCTATCTACCCCTATGACTCCTTGACAATATCATCTCATGGTTAGGACTAGCACTAGGATTATCCTTCTCACGCATGTAATTATTTGTGTTAATTTCCATTTTTGGAAACATTTATGGCACATAATCTTTTCATTTGCATATAAATAAATAATGAACGAGTTCACAAAACTAAAAATGTTTCCATTTGAATAAACAAAATAATTCTCAAACTTGACTTAAGTTTGGCTATTTGAATGAATAGAAAGGGATTGTATATATCACATGTTGGATTCGTGACTAAGGTTTAGTTCATTAGAGAAGAACTTGATTAATCATTTCTCATCAAAAGGCTTACCCATTTCTCATTTATAGGGGGTTCAAAGAGCTTTGCCTTTGGAGAGTGACCTTGTCATTCATCTTGGCTTTCTTCATATCTCTACAAAAACCATAGAATAAATTCATAAATACCAACCACAAATTATTTTGACAGGTTCCATAAACAAGATTCTGCCCTTATTTAGAGACTAAAAAGTAACTATATTTCCAAAACACTCTTGAATTTGTGTTGCATAGTTGAAAGCTAGCTTTGCCCATGAAAAGGTATACCCTAAGCCACTATCAGGTGTATTTTAAATGTGAAATATAAAATGGACCAAAAAAGAAATAGAAGTAAATAACAATAGAGCATGTTTGCAGTCATACAACAATACTTTAAAAATGTTACTTGCTCAAATCCACAACACAATGACTAGATACAGTGAGACTTGCACAAAATAATGTTGATGTCATTTGAAAACAAGTACCATGTAGTGGTGAGTACCTACCTTTGTAGTATTGTAAGAGTATATGTTGGCAAGAAATAGAGAGGAACCAATCCTGAGATCTGGTCCTCAGTTAAGTTTGTAAGTCTAGTTTATCCCCCAGTTAGGCAATGAGAGAAACATGAATAAACATTAAGGAAATCATATATGCGATAAAATCTAAGTAAAGAATAACATCATAACACATACACAATGTTATCAAAATCCTTATATCTCCATTGTATTCATTTATCCTACATATACATATACATACCGACAAGTTTGAGTCTCCACCTTATACACTATTGCTCTCTCTTTACTCACTCTTAATCTCTTCCTTTACATTGCTTTGTGTGTATCCTCTATATATCTATCTAGAGGTGTGTCCTTTCCCAAAATACCTCTTTAGGAGTCAACTCCATCCTCCGCATACTTTTTGCAGTAGTCTGTGGTAGGTTCTACTTGCTACCCTGTTCTCTGCCAACATCACTCCCTCTTTTAAAAGTATGCCTTGTCCCCAAGACATGTCCTTCAATTTGTAGGTAGGATGTTTTTGTATATTATTCTGAGCTATGCCAAAGTAGTATCCCATTGTTTCTTAGTAGCTGTCAAAATTTGGATATGGCTTTCTAGCTGAATGTGTGTATCCTTTGCTTCTCCTAAGGTAGTCGGTACCTTAACCTTTTGTGTAATTTGTTTAGCTTTAGTGAATAATCCAGTTAAGGAGGCCAATATCAAGCATATTACTTCTTTGAGTTGCTTGATTTGTAATTTTATTTGTTCTCTTTTCTCCTAGAATTGTTGTAGCTGAGAATGTAAGGTCTCTACTTGTGCCCTTATTGCTCCATTTGTATCTTGTACCAGATCATAGGTACTGGCCACTTGTGTTATTTGTGTTTCTAAGGCCTCTATTTGATCTTTTAAGTTCTTGGTAGTATTAGGCCATTGTAAACAAAACTGATAAAGTACCTTTGCCTCCTCCATACCCTACTGGATGCTCTTTATCTAGGCTTTTAGTTTATTATGTGCTTTAGCACATTTGGTGGAAGCATCAACTAATATTTTCTTATTGATTGTTTCTGTTATTTTATCTTCTGCTTTCTTCTCTAGATATGTAGAATGAGCTTTGAAGCCTTGCATCAATTGTTTGAGTTGTTGGGTAGGAGGTAGGGATGTGTCCCTCTGTGCCTCTAGCATCTCTTTTTGTATTGTGTCTATTGCTTCCATGAGTATTTCACTTCCCTCTACATGTTGTAAAATGTCTTCCCTCACTATAGAGTGGAAGATGTCACCCAATTGTAACTTTTGTAGGGGTGATATACCAGATATATTTACCTGACCCCCTATAATTGGAAGTTGTAGTAGCTAAGGATTCACCACATGTATATGTTTTTTTTGTGCAAAGAAATCCTTGATAGATTGGATGGGTGAGGCAGAAGATGATGCATCCTGGGAATCCAATGGGTTATCTCCTATATTCAAAGTATCTTCTTGATGTTGTTCATCCTCTTTCTCAGTATTAGTGTCATGCAGAGGAGAGTTGCTTTGTTTTGTGTTCTGCAGAGGATGTATATCCTTTTGTGTCTTTTTTTCTATATCCTTCAATGTTTCATAAATCCTCTTTGTTATTTGCTTAGTCTTTGCATGTATTTTATCTTTGTCTCCATGTTCTAAGTTCATAAGGGTGTCTACCCTTTGCTTTGATCTGAGATCAATGGTCTATAATTGTGTTATCTTGTCCTTCTCCTCCATAGAGATAGAAGTAATGACTCCATCTATAGCTTTTTGTCTGACCTCATCTAATTTCAAGGCTTTCTCCCTTCTTTGTCTTAGTGCCTTTGCAAGGCCATCTAGTAGCAGCCCTAGAATCTCATCCATTGTCTTGTTACTTTTAATCATTAATTTGATTATTGCCTTTTCAATTACTTTCTTATTGTCCTCAGATACCTCCAGATAGAGTTATGTTGTCTCCTTTAGTAAGCCATGGCATTCAATTGAAACCATTTAGGATTGCCTCTAAGTTCAATGGAGTTTCTTGGGTTATTGGCTTTTGTTTCTTTTTCCTCGTCAATTGATACTTCTTCTTCTCCTTCTTCATCTTCTATGTCCTCCACAAGGGATTCATTCTTCTTTCTTTTAGCATGTACCTTTTGTCAAGGCCCCTTCTTCTTCTCATTAATCATTTGTACTAGTGTCTCTGATGCAAATCTCCTACTAGTAGATGTTGTCTATGAAGATGTAGTAGGTTGTGGTACTATTTGTGTAGTGGTTGCCGCAGATGCACTTCTTCCTGATCTTTTGGGTTTCTATGAAGCATTGGGCTCTTGTGTAATAGAAGGTTTATCTTGCAAAGCTTCTGCAGTGGCTTGGGAGGCTGATGCGGTGGATGTACCCTCTGGAGATGGGATTCTCCATTGTTTATGTAATGTTTCCTTGTTCTTCTTAAAAATTTCCTCCACATTCTTCTTATACATTTTATCCATTACTTCCTGATATGTTCCAAATCTTTCTACCATAGTATCTTTAGGTTTGCTCAATAGATTCTCTGCATATGCATTTATTTCCACCTTAGAAACTTCGTATGGGAGCCTAGGTATCCAAAAATTTCTAGGTTCTATTACCGCCATATAGGTGTAATTTTTATCTACTAAGAAAGTAATGTGATTCATATATTGTTTGATAGATTCATATGGTAATCTTTCTCTATTTTGCATGTCTGACTATAGGGTTTTGAAGAAACCCTAGTACACATTGTTGAAATGCTCTTGTGTCACTAAAACTTTTAATGTGTTGTTTTATTTGTGCAACAACAGATATTGTTGAACACACCAGGATACTGAGAGGGGGGGTCAATCAGTATCCAAACAAACTTCAAATCCTCTAAAGAAAATTAAAACTTAAACATTACAACATTAACATAAACATGAAAGATCAACATAATGAACAACAAAAATATAACACCAAATATTCGTAAAAAACTACAAAAGGGGAAAAACCATGGTGAGGATTAACTCACAATATATGAAGCTCACTGCAATAAAATATTACAACTTTATTTTAGGGATACAACCCAAGGAAGCTACTACTCCCTGAAGAAAGGTTTTAGATTCACTGCCAAGGAAGATACAACTCCCTACTGACTTTGTTTTAGGGCTACAACCCAAGGAAGCAACTACTCCCTGAACTAAGAACAAACTTAGAAATGATTACAGTATGACAGTCCTTCTACTGCCTGAAATTGACAATGAAGCTCACACCTTTAATAATTGTAATTCCTCCTCTTCACTCCTCTTTTGATGATTGTATCAATTAGGCACACTCTTCACTTCCCTCCTGTCACAAAAATGTCTTCAAGATGAATCAGGATAGAATCTAACACTTCTGCTCTTTCTCCTTCAGTCGCACATCATAATGCATATCATATTCATATTATGCTCTTCACACACTCATATTCACAATCATACCTCACCTAGATCAACTAGGTTTACAATATATACATGATATTACATTGATTACATTACAAGTTGGCTAATATAACAAGTATATTAAAATTTACAAGTCGGCTAGAGATCAAACATCATGAAACATGTAGAGGGCAAGCCCTAACATGAACTACACCCAACTCTAGAAAGAGAAACACGCCTTGCGGACCCCAACACATGCTTAACCAAGTCCTAAACATTCTTCATAGCATCATCCTTCAAAGAACAACATCTGCACACTTCACAAAATTGAATTAGGTCACCCTTAAGCAAGAACACATGAAGCTTGTAGCACAACGATCATTTCATCTTGGTGGTACTCATGAAAGATTGAACATTTCTTGCACTTCTCCCAAATGAGTCAACCAAACCTATACACCATCTCCAAATAGTCCTTGAACTCTGCACAATAAGAACTTTGTGGCACACATCACCAACATACCTCAGTTGGCCTCAACAACAATAACTCTTCACATACTGACTTGAAAACCTTGTGCGGTACTAGAAACACAAAATATATGCATGTTCTTCAATCTTGAGAGACATAAAGACATGTAAAATGTCCACATAAACTCATATAACTGATATGCACATTCTCCAACTGGTGCAAGTACTCAAACATGTGTCCTAACAACAATTAGGCATCTAGAACCATTTGTAGTACACTGTCATTTGAAAATTGAACTTGTGGACCTCTAAATCACCTGATACTGCAAAGCAGCATGCATTGAACATCTCTGATCATGTTCATAAAATTGTATGAGAAAACCTTCACCTGTGGAAGAATGCAGAGCATTCCAATCAGCCTTCATCATCATATTATGTTGCTAGAGCATAGACCGGAACTCTGTCACTTGTAACTTCCACTGCGGAGGAGAAAATAATATGAAACTTTGGATTTAGCACCTTTACAACATACTGAACTTAACTTCTGAATTGCATGACCATATCTTCAAATGCGGAGCATTTTACCAAGTAGGACCTTCTAGGCAAATTCTTGCAACAATAACCTTTACCAACATCCAGAGATTAGAACCTTCTTATAGCAACTCATACTTCCTTAGGAACAACAGGAAGGATCATCAAACATGCTATAGGTCATCAGCAACATCTTGTCAACCTCAGCATAGCTTCTAATTCCAATCTTAATATATCATTATTCATCTTAATGCTTCTAATTCCCATCTTAATATATCATCTCTGCTGACCACAAACATGCTCAATACAACTTTACTTGACATTAATCAAGGCATGACATCTAACCATGAACATCAGAAATCAATCATGGACATAGTATATCATCATCATAAGGATCCAAGCATAGTGTTGACATCAAAGACAACCACACAACCACATAAGTGACAAACTTAGGTAACATATGTGCAATGCTCATTCGTGTTGACATCAATGACAACCACACAACCACATCAGGGACAACCTTAGGTAACATATGTGCAAAAATCTCCCCCTTTGGTATTGATGGCAACACATACTTACTCATTCTCCCCCTTTGACATCAAGGGTAAAGGACAACTTCTCCTCCTTAGGTTACAAACTCTCATTTTCAACCTTCTCCCCATGTCAGCAACAACCACTACCTGCTCCCCCTAAGAGGTAGCCACCATCAGTCTAGGAAAAAGAATAAAGCCTAAAATACTCCCCCTGGACAAATGCACCATTATGCATCTAGCAAGAAGAAGGATGGGAAATTACCCCTAACCTCTACCGGAGATACTCAAAAGTATCATTTACAAGAGCCTTTGTGAAAATATCTACAATATGATCCTTTGTTGGAACATATTCCAACTTCACCTCCTTGTCTGCAACCTTCTCTCTCAAAAAGTGATATCTGTTTGATATATGCTTGGTTCTAGAATGCATTACTGTATTCTTGGAAATTTTGATAGCACTTGTATTATCACACAAAATAGGAATAGGCTTATCATATTATACCTCGATATCTTTCAATGTTTGCTTCATCCAAAAACCTTGTATACAACAAGATGCTACTGGAATATACTCTATCTCTGTAGTTGATAAAGATATTGAATCTTGTTTCTTTCTCTACCATGAAACCAATCTGTTTCCTAAAAATAATGCACTGCCACTTGTACATCTGTCATCAACACAACCATCCCAATCAGAATCAATGTAAGCACTTAGATCAAAGTCATTACCTCTTGGATACCATAAGCCATAATCCAAATTTCCTTTCAAATATCTGAATATTCTTTTTACTGCCTTCTCATGAGTTTTCTTAGGATTATCTTGAAATAGGGCAACCACACATACTACATGCATGATATCAAGTCTAGAAGCAGTCAGGTACAATAATCCTTCAATCATAGATCTATAAAGAGTCTGATCAACCTCCGATGACTCATAATTCTTGCTCAAGTGACAACTAGTAACCATAGGAGTACTTACTAGTTTAGAATCTTTCATACCAAACTTCTTCGACATCTTTCTAACATACTTAACCTAAGAAATAAAGATACCATCATCTAGTTGAGCAATTTGAAGCCCAAGAAAGAAAGACATCTCACCCATCATAGGCATCTCAAAATCTTTCTACATCTCTTCTGCAAACCTCTTACACATATCATCATCTCCACCAAAGATAATGTCATCAACATATACTGTAACTATCAAAATCATGTCTCCTTCTTCCTTAACATAAAGATTACTATCCGTGGTCCCTTTCTTGAAGCCTTGCTGAAGTAAGTAATTATCCAATCTAGCATACCAAGCTCTAGGTGCTTGCTTGAGACCATACATAGCTTTCTTGAGTCTGCACACCATGTTCAGATCTTCTGATAATTGGAAACCATCTGATTGCTTAATGTAGACCTCTTCCTCTAGATCACCATTCAAAAATGCTAACTTGGCATCCATCTAATAAACCTTGAAGTTCTTGTGAGGAGTAAAGGCAAGAAACCTCTTTATTGCCTCCATCCTGGCTATTGAAGCATAAGTCTCCTCAAAACCAATGCCTTCAACTTATGAGTAGCCCTTACACACCAATCTTGATTTGTTCCTCATAACTTCACCATGTTCATTCAATTTGTTCCAAAACACCCACTTTGTTCCTATAACATTCTTATTGGTCGGTCTAGGAACCAATTCCCATGTCTAATTCTTCTCTATCTAATTTAATTCTTCTTCCATTGCCTTCAACCATCCATCATATTTTCTAGCATCAACAAAGTTTTTTAGCTCTATCTTTGGTAGTAAACACAAATTCACTTACCCACATGATTTTGCAAACTTTCTCCTGGTCTGCACACCTTCATTCTTATCTCTAATGATCTAATCTACTGAATGATTCCTCTGAACATACTTTGTTGGAGTCTTAGGGATCTACTTTGATTCTTATTCCTTCTCTTCTTTCTCCTCTTCTTTTTCTTCTTCAATGCAGTGAGGTATATCAGATCCATGGTCCTCTAATTCTTGTGAGATCGGATACAAGTCTTCATCTACCTTGGCATTTGTACTTTCAATCATCTTTCCCAACCTCTTGTTGTAGCATCTATAGGTCTTGCTTTTGGTTGAGTAACCAAGAAAGATCCCTTCATCACTTCTTGAATCAAACTTTCCAAGTTCTTCTTCATCTCTCCTAATGTAACATTTGCTTCCAAAGATCATGAAGTATCTAATAGTGGGAGGTCTTCCATAACATAGCTCATAAGGGGTCTTAGTGCTATTAACCCTCAATTGTACTATGTTAAGTAGATAGACATTAGTGTGAACTGCTTCCTTCCAGTATATATCAGGCATATCTCCATCTTTCAACATTGCCCTAGCCATCTCTTGCACAGTCCTATTCTTCCTCTCCACTACCCCATTCTACTGAGGGGTCCTAGGAGCAAACATATGTCTCCTAATACCATGATCTTCACAGAACTTTTTAAATTCATTTGAAGTAAATTCACCTCCTCTTTCAAACCTTAAGCATTTGATCTTAGTATCCATTACATTCTCAACTATTACTTTGAAAACCTTAAACTTATCAAAGGCTTCTGATTTTTCTCTTAAGAAATTAACCCAAGTCATTCTAGAGTAATCATCAATAAGAAACATGAAATACCTTTCACCTTGTTGACTCTTTGTTCTTGTAGGGTCACATAGGTCAGTGTGAATCAGCTCCAATGGCATTGTAGAAGAATACTCCTTGCTCTTGAAATTTGTCTTTGTTTGCTTTCCCATTTGACATTCCTTACATAATGTGTTTGCAGACTTGGTTATCTTAGGCATATCTCTCACCGCATGAATAAAGTTGATCTTTACCATATTGTCAAAGTTGATGTGTCCCATTCGTTTGTTCCACAACCAACACTCACTAGATTGAGCCAATAAGCAGGTTCTTCCATTTACCTCCTTTAGATGATAGATATCTCCATATGTCTTGATACCTTCTGCAACTAATTTTCTAGACCTTGCCTTCTTGATTTCACAACCTTTGGAATGAAAGGTAAGATTGTATCCTTTACTACACATCTAACTAACATTGAGAAGATTGTGCTTTAGCCCATTGACATAGAGGACATCCTCAGTTTTGTTCTTCCCATCAATAGTTATAACACCCTTTCCATAGATTTGTGCTGACTCATCACCACCAAACTTAACAGCTCCAGCATTCCACTTCTTAAGGCTAATAAACTTCTCCTTGTCACTAGTCATGTGGTTAGAGCAACCATTGTCAATTACCCAAGCCTTGGCTTCTTCTTTTACATGAAAGGCAGTCCATACTACCATTGATTTTTCATTATCTTGGTCAGTTTGCAAGGTATCAGACTTTTCACATTTTCCAATATCATCATTTTTGTCACCAACATTCAAGGCCATGAAAAGTGTTTCATCATTTGAATCATCATAATCCTCATCTTCTAGAGAACAACTACTCTCCATGGAATACAGACTTATTTTGGACTTCTCTCTTTTGTTACTACCTTTTGATTCTTTAAAAGGACATTTAGAAGCAAAATGACCAATTTTCCCACAATTGAAACATTTGAAAGGTAACTTACCTTTGTATTTTTCTATACCCTTCTTCAATCTTCTTTAAAAAATTGCCTCTACCTCATCAAGGTCATCATCTTGATCAGCTGCTTCATCTTCTGTCTTCTTACTTGCTTTGAATGTTGCTTCCTTCTTTGGAGCACCTTTGTCAAATTCTCTCATTGCAAAGGCTATGAGGGAGCCAAACATTTGATCTACTATATATTTATCCAAATTCTATGTCTCCTCAATAGCAGACACCTTATGACTGTAAGATTTAGGAAGAGATCTCATAACCTTCTTCACATTCTCATCTTCTTTCACTTTTCCACCAAGACCTCTGAAGTCAGTAACTATTTCATCCACCTAAAGCATTTAACTAGCAATGTCTTCATCTTCTGTCATCCTCAAGGTCTCAAATTTGCTCTTGAAGATTTGCATCTTGGCTTTCTTTAGTTTACTATCTCTTTCATAAATGCTTTCAAGTTTTACCCAAACATCCTTAGCAGAATTGCAACTCATTACCTTCAAAAATTCTGAATCAGTAGCCCACTCATGATAGCACTCTTTGCCTTGGAATTGTTCTAATACAACTTAATCTCATCTGCATCTATAGGATCACCAGTAGGAGCAGTGTAACCCTTCTTGACAGGTTGCCAAATGCCAAACCCTAGAGAAGATAGATAGTTTTGCATCCTTAGCTTCCAAAAGGAATAATTTGTTCCATCAAACATAGGTGCCTTGTGAGATCCATTATGAGCCATCCGGACCTTCCTCAAGCGGTTAAGCATCTTCTGAGTAACTTGGCTCTGATACCAATTGTTGAACACACCAGGATACTGAGAAGGGGGGGTGAATCAATTTCCAAACAAACTTCAAATCCTCTATAGCAAATTAAAACTTAAACATTATAGCATTATAACATTAACATAAACATGAAAGATCAACACAATGCACAACAACACATAACACCAGATATACATGGAAAACACCAAAAGGGGAAAAACCACAGTGAGGATTAACTCACAATATATGAATCTCACTGCAATAAAAGATTACAACTTTGTTTTAGGGATACAACCCAAGGAAGCTACTACTCCCTGCTAACTTTGTTTTAGGGCTACAAACCAAGGAAGCTACTACTCCCTAAAGAAAGGTTTTAGGGTCACTCCCAAGGAGGCTACGACTCCCTGGTGACTTTTTTTTACAGCTACAACCCTAGGAAGCAACTACAACTTGAACTGAGAACAAACTCAGAAATGATTACAATATGACAGTACTATTGTGCCTTGCACACATGTCCCATTTTACCAAATGGAGACCCCCTCTCTCTTTTGCTTCACTTTTTGCTTGGTCTGAGTCTTGGTATTTTTGCTTGAGAGAAAATGACGTCTTAGTGATTTGATCCCTTTGCATACTTTGGTAAAATTGGAGAAGTTTGGGTAAGTTGACACCTTTTGATGAATACGTTGGAGTGATTGAAGTTCACTAGGTTTCCAAATTGGTTTCCTAAGCTAGTTTTGCACTGAAAATGGTCTTTACTGCATTTGCGCTAATATCATGTCCAACCAGATATTAGCGTTGGTTCTTTTATGTGTCATTTAGCGCTAAAATCTCGTCCAACCAGATTTGCGCTAAAAATGCTCCCAATCGGACATATCCCGTAAGACTGAAAATTCCCTCTTTTTCGGTCAAAAGGTTGAAACACCGCAAAGTGCACCATAGGCTGTCGAAAGTACAATGCATTTATGGCAAGTTTTAGAGTATAAATGGTTTGGATCCTTCAATTTTCATTATTTTGCATTTGAAATCCCTTCAATGTTCAAACTCTGAATTCGCCGTCATCTTGCTGAAGAATTTCTGAGCCGTTTGTGTTGATTGAAAGTGTGTTTATTGGCGGGAAGCCTAATTTCTTCACTTTCGACTCTATATTTAACAAGTAGGGAGGTCTTTGTGCCTTTTCCTTAGCATTCAATTCATAATTTCTCCATAGTTTTTCTTTGGAAAGGGGGAAAAGAAGTAGAAATTATGACCACATATGCATTTGAAATCTAAGGGTTTAGGGACTGTTTCATAAATAGCCTAGTTTTTCCGTAGTTGCCTTCCCATAGGTTTTTGAAGTTAGGGTTTTATAGAGGAAGGACAGAATGTGTCATTTTTAAATAATTTCAATCGTTACATTCTTAACTTAGATATTCCCCTTCTCTGAATCAACCCTTTGGTTTTTCTCACCGAGATCAAATAACTTCAAAACCTTCAAAAACATCGTTTGCACCAAAATCGTTATCAACCAGATTTTACACTAAAATCTCATTCTACTAGATATGTTCAGTGTGTAAGAAATTTCCTACTAAGTCCTTGTGAGGATTTTGTGCTAAAAAGTACTGAAGTGGATATATCCCGAAGGGCCAAAAATACCTGCTATCCATCATCCACTAGAATTCCCTCTAAACAAGGTTTAAGCGTTTATTAAGACTTTGCGCTAAAAGTTGTGTTAACCATACTTGCGCTAAAAACTGCTTCCATAGCATATGTTTGGTTCCCTTCGAAAAGCCTGTTATCTGCTTGCTCTTGAAATCCCTGCTAGAAGCATTCATAAAAGTTCACGCTAAAAGGAGCTTCAACTGCATATATCTAATAGACCTTGAAAATAACACTATCCTATTGACCTCAAAAATTGCACAAATTATGTTTCCCTCAAAATGCCCACTTTTCTCCCAAATGAACTTTCAATAGGTATTTTAAAGGAACTGAGGAGATTTAATCAATGAATTTGAGTTTATTTGCATGCTATTTTATCTTGTTCATTTGATTGATCATGAATTGATATAATTTATGCACCAATTTGTTATTAATGATGGTATTTACTATGGTATGCAATAGAGGGAAAAAAGCCCAATAAGGTTGTTTCATTCTTTTTTAACTCAGTTTTATTTGATGAAGCATTGGGGAATAGAATTTAATGAATATTTTATGTTTCCTTGAATGAAATAGTGGGTTTTAAAATGGAAATCAATGATTTATTAGGCATGTTGGCCATATATCCTGTAGGGGGATAAATCCTCGCTTTTTGGTCTAGGATCTTGATTTGAAGTTCACATTGAATACACATAAATGATGCATGTTTCTGAACTATTGAGCATCATGAAAAATAGGTATAGACCAATAGGATAGCAACTTTAAAAGGTTATTCATTAGGTTTATGTCCTACAAGATAGATGACTTTCCAAGCCACAAACATGAAGTACAAGTTTAAAGGACTCCCTCCTGTCAGCAAGATCACATATGCATGGCAGAACATAGGAGACACGGATTTTGGCCACATTGACATTGAGGAATTCAGATTGAAGATCTTTGGGCCAAATCCTATTGCTTCGGCTCAAAAGATTAGGGACAATGGCATTATTGAAGTTGTTGCCTTTCCAACTTCTGTTCAATGTCTAGAGTTAATTGTAGCTTGTGTGGATAGATATCATCAACCATCAAGGACAGTGGTCACTCAAGATGGTAGGGTATTGGAAAATTTTAGTGCATTGACTTTGGTTGAGGCTTTTGACATTCCTCCTTTCCCAACTTTGTCAATAATGACGAAGGATGAGAACAAGAGGATGTATGATCAAAATCCTGAAGCTTACAGAAAGGTAATACATGATAGATGGATGAAGAATAAAAGAGCTGCCCTATCCAAGCTTCCTGATGTGCTTTATAGGAGCGATTTCAAGGAGGAGATAGGAGATGTGGTCACTCTCTTGAGTAGGATCATGGGATTGCCTTCTACCTCCACCTTTGAAGTTTGTATGTTTTCATATGTTGAAGAAATATTGCATGGAGATAAGAAAATCCATTGGGCCCAGATTTTAAGTGACAACATTCATGAGGCTTTTGTGGATTTCAATGATAAGAAGATATTCAGATGGACCTCCTATGTAGTGTACATGTTGGCAAGACACTTTGTTTATCCTGGCTTATCTAGACTAGGAGAAGTTAGTAATGTTGAAGGGGAGTACAAGGTGTATGAATGTTATACACAGCTAGAGATTACTCAATCATTGGTGCATTTCAGAAGAGTTAATGATGCATTTAGTATGCACATTACAAGGCCACTACAAGGAGATATGTCAAGAAGATTGTCCCAGGAAGCTGCTAATGTGGTACAGACCTATGGCAGATGGTATATTCAATTTCTAAAGTTCACTTATCTCAAGATTCAAGGTTTCATTAGGGTACCCTACAAGGTGCCAATGTATCCAAATGACAAGATAGTGCTTTTGGAATTGACAAGATAGTTGCATGCTTGTGCTGAGAAGCTGAAGCATCTACACAGAGCTTCTATCAAATTTCCCATACTTCTGGGAAGAGGTGTCTTTTCTTGTGTCACTCTTGGATCAGCTGAATATTCAAACACTGAGCTTCAATTATTGAACCTGCATTTCTACACAGAAGAAATCATTTTGATCCTTTTGGAGTAATTGAAAGGCATATTAGCAAAAAGTTGTTCAACAAAGAGCACCATTGCCCAAATGATCATGAGGTCCTAAGGAGAAAATATTCTAGGTTGTCTTCAGATTTCATAAAGAGATTTAACATTGTTGCAGTGCCTAATTAGCTAGTGGATGATGACAATGTGCTGCAACGAGGACCATGGGAAGCATTTTTTGGATAGCCTATCCCTCTGCCAAATTGGGTAGATGCAGAAGAAAGCTCATTGGATGAAGTTATGAAGCAACCCATTGGATTAAGTAGAAATTGGGTCAGAAATCATATTGTAGCAATGACACAAGCAGGAATGGCTCTCACTTATACTTAGCAGCTACAAGAGAGAGCTATCGATGATGAATTATATGAGCCTATAGAGGTAGAAAAAGAAGTGGAGCAAGAGGTTACAAAAGGAGATGCTCTAGAAGTAGACAATGATGCAATGGAGAAAGATCCCCCTCTTGTTGGTAAAGGAAAAACTAAAGTGGATAAGGAGCCTCCTAAATAGCAAAAGAAAGATAATCCACTTGTAGTTAGGACCAAATATTCAAGAAAGAGGGATATGCCCAATGGGAAAGGAGAGTCTTCCAAGCCTAAAAAGGTAAAGAAGCAACAAAGTGTAACTGCACCCATTCCTTTTACAACTAGTATAGCACCTCTAGTTACTTATGTTGCTCATGATCAAACTGTTAATGTTGTCACCTCTTCCTCTGCTATGTCCAGCATCACCCCTCCTGGTGTAGGAGCACCCTCTCTATGGTGCAGTAGTCATGTTTTGTTTATGTTTTCAATAAGGCTTTTTAAGCCCCATCATGTTTGTAATAAGGTTTTTGTTAATCTAGTCACTAGACCTATGTAGACCATGTTTTGGTCAAGTTTGATGTAATCACACAATGAAAACATGTAGTTTTTTGTGTTAGGAGAAACCCAACGACTAACTGTCTTTCAAATCAATTTGTCGGTTGGGAGGAATGTTAACTAATCTCTCAAGCCTTTTATAGGCAATGATTTGGATGTAATGAGAGGAGAGGAGAAGCATGCATGAATGAATGAAGATCTGGATTTTTGGGTGTGTTGAAACATTGTCTTTTTCTGAGTAATTTCCCATAATAATCATTCTGTACAGATAGTTGTTCATCTGAAACTAATTGGAGATGTTCTTGAGCATTGAAGTAGTTTCCATTTGATAATAGTCGGGTGTCTTGAAGTGTTTTAGTTTGTAAGATATTGTTCTTCTTGCAAAGACTGGTCAGAAAACCTAGAAACTAGGGTTCTATGAATAAATGGACTGTATCTCCTTTGTCCACTGAAGTCAAGATTCTCATGTTCAGTGTGATGGAGGAATACAGTGTACATTTTGTGTTTTCTGTTGTTTTGGGTCAACACCCAGGGATCCAAGGAGTTTGGGCATGAGTGGACTGGGCATCTCTATGTGACTAGTCATTGAAAAGATACTGTTATGTGAGAACGATGGCCAAATTGATAGGGTGATCAAGTGTTTGCAGAGGAGTGTAGACCCCTTTTGTTCTATCGAGTTCTTGTTTCTGTGTATTTGTTGAATGTCTATGAATTGTGGAATTACAGAGTGGCTATCAACGTAACATAAACCTCGGGGAAGTTTTTGAAAGTTACACCGATTAACAGAGTTAGACTGATAGGAGGTGTATCAGTGAAGAGTGAAGGGAGTCTCACTGAAGAAACATACATTGGCACCAGTTTTGTATTGGTTCACTAAATGTATATTGCGAATGCATATCACAATTATATGTTGAGAATGTATCTTGAGATTATATGTTGAGAATATACATTTCGTCAAATACAAAAGGTGACCGACAGCAATGGTAAAGTAAAATGTATGTTGGAATTGCACCCTTTGTCGGATGCAAACGGTGACCAGGTGTAGTGGTGAAAGTAGGGCAAAGATACATTGGCTAACTGGTAATAGCAAGTCAAGTCTTGCATATACAAGCTAGTATATTAGCGTATCGGGAGGACATACAAGGAGGTCGCCAACAGTCAAAGTTTGGCTGACAAGATTGCAACTAACCGCCACGATTAAATTGAGTGGAAATGTAACTGCCATCAGGTATTGGCAGGAGGTTAGAAGACACCGCCGACAACAGAAGTCTCTCCGAAGACAAGGAAATTGAACTGTCATGGAGAGTTGGGAGATCAGCTAGAGAGTTTGCAAGGTGGCCGACAGGGTATGTTTGGCTGACAAGGTTTGGTCTCCAAGACATAAGCCACATCTCACCAATCAAGTTTGTTGATCAATTAAACACTTCCACTATGTACTCTGCATCATATTGGTATCAGAGCTAATATTTGGATTGGAGCTGTGTATGTCAGACACAGAGATAGAAACTAAGGCTAGCACAATGCCTCCCAAGTCTATGAGCAAAGAAGCCATCAAGAAGATGGTAGAGGAGATGCTTGAAGCAAAGTTGAAAGAAGAGAAGTCCAAGGGTAAGAGTAAAGAGGATGGAAGTGCTTCTGATACAAAAGAAGAAGAAGAGGCAGAGGAGAGGCCACAAGAAAAAGATATATCTGCAGACCAAAAGGTTGAATGCACTTAAAGGTGCTCATGGAGATAGTGGTGATCCAAAGATGGATGTTCCTACATTCAATGGGAAACTAGATGGAGATGCCATCGTGGATTGGATTGAAGCCATGTGTAACTATTTTGACTTCAAGGAGTATAGTGACAACAAGAAAGTCAAGTTTGCTAAGACAAGATTGAGAGGTTCTGCCCTAGTTTGGTGGAACTATATACAAGGGGAAAGAGAGAAAGTTGGAAAGAACCCTATCACCAAATGGAGTAGAATGGTGGCCATGCTAAGAGACAAGTTCATGCCATCTGATTATGAGTTGCAGACCATTAGGAAGTTTAATCATCTCAGACAAAAGGATATGGATGTGGCTACATATACTGAAGAATTTCATAGATTGAGCATGAGAGCCAATCACAAAGAGGAGGAGAAAGAGATGGTGGCCAGATATCTCGATGGTTTGAGGTATAACATACAAGATGAATTCAGTATGGTGGTTCTTAAAATAGTGGATGAGTGTTTTCTATTAGCCTCTAGGGCTGAGGAAAAGTTGAAAAGGAAAAGTGATCAAAACACCAGAGGAAGAGGTGGCATAGATAATAGGGGAAGAGGCAGTTTTGGCAGAGGACAGTGAAGTAGAAATGAAATTCCAAGTCAACAAGAGTCTCATTCTGAAGTAGAACATAGAGGTGGTGGTTTTAGAGGTTGGAGAAGACCAAATGGCAGAGGTAGAGGTGGTGGTGCAGGTAGAGGACCCAGAGTTTTCACTGGTAGATGCTATGGCTGCAATCAAGTAGGCCATACTGCGAGCAAATACCCTGAGAAGGCATCTAGTTCCCATGATGGTGGGAGAAGGAATCAGTTGTTGAAAGATTATGATTACCAAAGTGTGAATTCACCCATAAGTAGTGTTGCACCAGTCCTTGAAGAAGAAAGCATGATGATCAAGAGGACTTTGATGAAGATACCATTGAAGCAAGAGCCCCCACAAAGGAAGACTCTCTTCAAAACCCAAGGTATAGCCTATGGTAAACTTTGTAAAATCATTGTTGATTCAGGTTCTACTGAGAATGTAGTGTCTACTAAAATGGTAGAGAAGTGTAAGTTGAAAAGGCTGCCCCATGTTAGTCCTCATAAGATCTCTTGGTTGAATAAGAATCAAAATTACATGGTAGAAGAACAAACTTGGGTTGAGTTTGAGATAGGTGATTATAAGGATAAGGTACTATGTGAGATTATTCCTATGGATGCTTGTCACCTTCTTCTTGGATGTCCATGGCAGTATGATGTGAAGGCACAACATGATGGTGAGAAGAACACATACCTCATCACCAAGAATGGAAGGAAGTTTAGGATGGACCCTATGCAAGCGCAGATAGGAGAGAAGAGTAATGACACCAATGTCATGATGGTTAGTGGCAAAGAGTTCTTACACCTCATGATGGAGAAGGATACCCAAGGGTATGCCTTGATAATGAAACCTAAAGATGAATCAGGACAGCAAGACAAAAAGCAGAAAGAGATTCCACTAGAAGTGCAACAATTGTTGGATAAGTACCAAGATCTTGTGGTAGAGGATACTCCTAATTCCTTACCACCCATGAGAGATATAAGTCATCAAATTGACTTGATTCCAGATGCCACATTGCCCAATAAGGTTGCCTATAAATTGACACCACAGCAAAATGAAGAGATGAGTAGACAAATTCAAGAACTCTTAGAGAAAGGATTGATTAGAAAGAGTCTTAGTCCATGTGCAATCCCTAGTGTACTTGCTCCAAAGAAAGATGGGAAGTGGAGACTATGTATGAACTCAAGGGCCATAAATAAGATCACAATAAGGTATAGATTCCCTATACCAAGGATTGAGGATCTTTTGGACTGTCTTGGAGGGTCATGTTAGTATTCAAAGATTGATTTAAAATCTGGTTATCATCATATCAGAATTAGGCAGGGAGATGAATGAAAGACTACCTTCAAGACAACTGAAGGTCTATATGAGTGGCTTGTCATGCCATTCAGCCTTAGCAATGCTCCAAGCACATTCATGTGTTTGATGAATGAGGTACTTGTTGAATTCATTGGCAAATTTGTAATTGTTTATCTTGATGACATACTTATTTTCAGCAAGACAAAAGAAGAACATGTGAAGCATCTTAGACAAGTGATGAAGAAGTTGCATGAGAGTAAGTTGATGATCAACTTGGATAAGTGTGAGTTTATGAAAACTGAACTTGTGTATCTTGGTTTTGTGATTTCTAATGGTTGTTGGAAGATGGACCCCACAAAGGTTGAGGCCATTCTCAATTGGCCAACTCCTAAGACAGTGAGAGATGTTAGAAGCTTTCATGGCTTGGCAACTTTTTATAGGAAGTTCATTAGAGCATTCAGTCACCTAAGTGCTCCTATTCTCAATGCCATAAAGGGTGGAATAAAGTGCAAATTTCAATGGACAAGGCAAGCAGATGATAGTTTTGAATTGTTGAAGAAGAGAGTGGTTGAACTACCTACATTGGTGCTCCCAGATTTTAACAAAGTTTTTGTAGTGGAAAGTGATGCAAGTTAGAAAGCAATAGGTGTTGTTCTTAGTCAAGATGGACATCCTGTGGCATTTTTTTCAGAGAAGTTGAGTGAGGCTAAACAAAGGTATTCTACCTATGACCTAGAGCTTTATGCAATGGTGCAAGCTCTCAAAAAGTGGAGACACTATTTGCTGCCCAAAGAATTCATTGTTCTTACTGATAACCATGCTCTTAGTTTTCTAAATAGTCAAGAAAAGTTGAATGACAGGCATGTTAAGTGGATAGAACAATTGCAGGCCTATACCTTCACTATTAAGTATAAAAAGGTTGTTGCCAACAAAGTGCCTGATGCTTTAAGTAGAAGGATGCTGGTCATACATGAAGTACAGATGGAAAGCATGGGGATAGATTGTTTGAAGGAGTTATACAAGGAGTATGCAGATTTCAAAGTTGCTTATGAAGTTTGTGCTAATTTGGCTAACACTTTTCATGGGGAATATTCATATTTTGTGTTGTAGGAAGGTCTCTTATTCAAAGGCAGTTTGCTATGTGTTCCAAAGTGTTCAATGAGGGATAACATCATCAAAGAGAAGCACAATGGAACCTTAGGAGGACACTTTTAGTTGGACAAGACTTTGGAACAAGTCATTAGATTCTACTATTGGCTAAAAGTACAGTCGGATGTAAGGAGATATGTTGCAAGTTGTACCATATGTCAAAAGGCCAAAGGTATGTCTTCTAATGCTGGTTTATACCAACCCCTCCCTATTCCCAATAGGCCTTGGGAAAGCATTAGTATGGATTTTGTACTTGGTCTTCCTAAGACAACAAGGGGTGTGGATAGTGTTTTTGTCATTGTGGATAGATTTAGTAAGATGGCTCATTTTGTGCCATGCAAATGTACAAATGATGCATCTCACATTGCTGGTCTCTTTTTCAGAGAAGTGGTTAGAATCCATGGTTTGCCCCTTTCAATTGTCATTGATAGAGACTCCAAGTTTGTTGGTCATTTTTGGAGGACCTTATGGAGAAAATTGGGAACACAATTGTCTTTCTCATCATCCTACCATCCCCAAACTGATGGTCAGACTAAGGTTGTTAATAGGTCCTTAGGAAACCTTCTAAGATGCCTTACCAAGCAGCATGGGTTGGCATGGGACTTGGTGATCAGTCAAGCCGAGTATGCTTACAATGATTTAGTGAATAGAAGTACTGGGAAGAGTCCATTTGAAATTGTTTATGGTTTCCATCCAAGAGGACCACTTGAACTCAAAGACCTACAAGGTTGGGATAAGAGGAGTGCTCTAGGAGAAGATTTTTCTACCACCATGAAGGCAGTTCATGATCAAGTCAAAGTTCAATTAGAGAGAACAGTCTCTAAATACAAGGATAGAGCAGATCTTAAAAGGAGAGATGTACAGTTCAAGGTGGGAGATTTGGTGATGACCTATCTAAGGAAGGAAAGATTGCCTAAAGGACAGCCAACCAAGCTTCTGATGAAGAAAATAGGACCATGCAAGGTAGTGCATAAGTTTGGTCCAAATGCTTATGAAATAGAATTACCATCCGGCCTTGGTATTTCTCCCATATTCAATGTTTCAGACCTGTTTCCATTCAGACCTCCATTGAATGCTAAAGATGGATCAGATGCTGTGATTAAAAATGAAGACTAGATTAGAGATCTACCTCCAAGTAAGCCTTTACAGTTGGAATGCATCTTAGATTCCAAGGTTGTCAAAAAGACAAGGAAGGGTGTGTACAAGGAGTACTTGGTCAAGTGGCAGGATCTTCCTGACTCAGAAGCTACATGGATGAGTGAGGTAGACATTTTGAAGCATGGGAAGACACTCCAATAGTTAGCAACTCAAGAGACTTGAGTTTTTCCTGCAGGGGGAGTATGGTGCAGGAGCACCTTCTCTATGGTGCAGTAGTCATGTTTTCTTTATGTTTTCAGTAAGGCTTTTTAAGCCCCATCATGTTTGTAATAAGGTTTTTTTTCAATTTGGTCACTAGACCTATGTAGACCATGTTTTGGTCAAGTTTGATGTAATCACATGATGAAAACATGTAGTTTTCTTGTGTTAGGAGAAACCCAACAGCTAACTGTCTTTCAAATCCATTTGTCGGTTGGGAGGAATGTTAACCGATCTCTCAAGCCTTTTATAGGTGAGGATTTGGATGTAATGAGTGGAGAGGAGAAGCATGCATGAATGAATGAAGATCTAGATTTTTGGGTGTGTTGAAACATTGTCTTTTTCTGAGTAATTTTTCGTAATAATCATTCTGTATGGATAGTTGTTCATCTGAAACTAATTGGAGATGTTCAAGCATTGAAGTAGTTTCCATTTGATAATAGTTTGGTGTCTTGAAGTGTTGTAGTTTGTAATATATTGTTCTTCTTGCAAAGACTGTTCAAAAAACCTAGAAACTAGGGTTCTGTGAATAAATGGACTGTATCTCCTCTGTCCACTGAAGTCAAGATTCTCATGTTCAGTGTGATGGAGGAATACAGTGTACATTTTGTGTTTTCTGTTGTTTTGGGTCAACACCCAGGGATCCAAGGAGTTTGGGCATGAGTGGACTAGGCATCTCTATGTGACTAGTCATTGAAAAGATATTGTTATGTGAGAACAGTGGCCAAATTGACGGGGTGATCAAGTGTTTGCAAAGGAGTGTAAACCCCTTCTGTTCTATTGAATTCTTATTTCTGTGTATTTATTGAATGTTTGTGAATCGTGGAATTACAGAGTGGTTATTGACGTAACATAAACCTCGGGGAAGTTTTTGAAAGTTACACCGATTAACAGAGTTAGACCGATAGGAGGTGTATCGGTGAAGAGTGAAGGGAGTCTCACCGAAGAAACATACATCGGTGCCAGTTTTGTATTGGTTCGCCGAATGTATATTAAGAAATGCATATCACAATTGTATGTTGAGAATATACATTTTGTCAGATACAAAAGGTGACCGACTGCAACAGTAAAGTAAAATGTATGTTGGGAATGCACCTTTTGTCAGATGCAAATGGTGACTGGGCATAGCGGTGAAAACAGGGCCAAGATACATTGGCTAACCGGTAATAGCAAGTCAAGTCTTGCATATACAAGCTAGTATATCAACGTATCGAGAGGACATACAAGGAGGTTGCCGACGGTCAAAGTCTGGCCGACAAGATTGCGACTAACCGCCACGGTTAAGTCGAGTGGAAACATAATTGCCATCGGGTATCGGCAGGAGGTTAGAAGACACCGCCGACAACAGAAGTCTCTCTGAAGACAAGGAAATTGAACTGTCGTGGAGAGTTGGGAGATCAGGCAGAGAGTTTGCAAGGTGGCTGACGGGGTATGTTTGGCCAACAAGGTTTGGTCACCAAGACATAAGCCACATCTCGCCGATCAAGTTTGTTGATCAATTGAACACTTCCACAGTGCACTCTTCATCACCTCCTCTCTTCCAGTGTTCCTACAGTGTCCTCACCCTCTATGTCAGAGACAATTATATCCTCTCCCCTTCCTTCATCCATTACATCTTCCACCAGTCTATCCATCTCTTCTTTTCCATCCTTAGCCTCCATTTCCATCCATCACTTCATCCTCTTTCCCTTCCATTTCATCCATGATCCTTCCTCTCTTCACTTCATCTTTACCTCTCATCTCAGCTATTCTTTCTCCTTCTTCCTTTTCCCTGCCATCCCTCAGCCTTACTTCTCCCCTTTCCATTTCCTCCATGCTCTCATATCCTTTCCTTCCTCCCTTAGGTTCTCCTTTCCTTCCTCCCTCAGGTTTTGCATCATTTGCAAACCTATCCTGAGTACATTTTTCTCCTTCTACCACTAGTTCTTTTGTTGACATCAACAGTTCACTGGCTCTTCCATTCAATGATTCTACCCAAGTACCCATGCCAGCCCCTCTTCAGGTGCCCTTAATGTTGAGCATCAAGATAATATGTGTTGAATTAGACAAGGAGATAGACATTAAAGATGTAACTAATGTTCCTCCTACTAATCACAATACCATAGAGATAGTAAACTTGGAAGAAAATCCTTCTTAGGAGAAAGCAGATGACTCTGTGTTGAATATTTCTTTGCAGGTAGTGGTATAAAACCTACAACATACATATCAACCAGAGTCTCCTCTCAAGATAAGTGGAGTAGATGATCAAGATGCACAGGAAGATAGGGAAACAAAGTAGAGGCCCGATGCAGAGAAATCAATTGATCTTGATTCTTTGAATAAAGAGGACACTCATATTAACTCCCCAAAACATTCTTTGGTAGATCCTGAGTGGCTCCAACAGAGATTGAATAATCAACCTTCAAGGGTAGAGGTAGTTGAATTAAATTTGGATAACTTTTTGGCATGGATCAAGAAACCTAAGAAGCAAAAGAAGGCAAAGGTTCAATCAAGGATCTACAAAGATGCTTCAGGTTCTCATATTGCAGAGGTAGTTGTGCCTCTAGAACATGCTAACAAAGAAGACACTAGACTTGAGGACTACACTGTTACGACTCTGAACTTAGGTCTAGTATCCAAAGCCCAGGTTGTAGATGAATTCAATGATTCTATGTCTAACATTCTTGATACGATAAATAAGGATGAGATGACAAAGCAGCAACTCAGACAACAAAATGAAGAACTCAGGGCATGTGTTAGGTACTTAATAAATTCCATTTAGTCAAAAGATGGAGCAGTGTTGGAACCCTCTCTCCTTTCCAAGGAAGAGTTAGAGAATTTTGATAGTATCAGAGTTACTACAATAGCTATAGAAGAATGGTATCACAAAATGTATGATGAGGGATGTGAGGTCATTGATGAAGCAGTCGAATTACACAAAGATTTTTGCACTCTAAAGGCTGATTGGGATGAAGTTGGTGATTGTGCAAACTATGATGAATATTATTCTCACATTCATCCTCGAGTGCTTGCAATGAGTAAGCTCCCTGATGAAGTCTTGCTGGAAGAAAATATTTTGACCTAGGACAAACTACATATGACAAGGCACTGGCTAGAGATGATAAGTTTGAGGAGAGAGATTTTTGACAAAGCAAGAAATATGTCCATGCCAGCCAAGGGACAACTTCTAGAGGTTATCTATAGTCTGAATGACATGCTCAAGGCATCTACTAATATGAACTTAGATGATACCACCCTAGTAGATACTCAAGACTATAAAGAGAAGTTCAATTTGTTTATGCAATGGGAATCACCACCATGTAAGGTGGAGGATTTGGAAAGAATCAATGACCTCCATATGTAATTTAAGGAGTTTAAAAGAAACAAAAGGCCCAGTTCAGCTATATATAACAAGTTCTCATGGGAAATAGACATAGTGAAATTTAGGTTAGATTTTATGAGAGATCTAGATCCAGCTGAGATTAATCCAATCCTATCAGCATCATTCATGGCATATAGTAATAGGGAAGCAAAAAATAATAAAGTTGACTTGGATGGGGATGAGCAGCAGGATGGTCTAGTCAGCATATGAAATCCTGTCATGTTGCATTAGTGCTTGTTTTCACATATCACGTGACCTTCTTTTGACTTCTTTTTGCCTTGGGAATTGGCTCTTCCTTCTAAATAGCCAAATGGGTACTCATTTTGTCCAGATTCAATGTATTTAAAAGTTGTATTTTTTCTTTTCTGTCAAGACAAAAATAAATCCGAGAATGTAACAAACTGTTGTATTTCATTCAATGCAATGTAAATTTGGATCGTTGGTGTTGAGTTAATCTCCACCGTTAATGAAAAACTCGGTATGACTATTCCTCTATATAAAGGATGGTCATTTTCTCTCTTGTAAGTAAGATTTGATAGTGAATTGCTGAGACTCTGCCGAAATTTGATCAATACAAAGCAAGTTTTGCAAGTTGTTGGAAATTTGTGTTCTTGTGTTGTCTCATTTTTTATTCATGGTTCATTTCAATATGAAATTAGTTAATGTGTGATTGCAATGATGGATAAATGTTTAGATATGTGATGAATGCCCTAGATCATACCATTTGTACTTGTTGGCTGCAAGTTACTTTGCATGGTTAGTCTGAACCTCCATTAATGAATTTAGTTCGATTGCATTTCAATAGTTAAACTGCACCATTAACTAGGTGTTTAATGAATGAATGTGATTTAAAAATCATAACAATCCTTTGAAGATTGCATCATTTCTTGCAATATTGTGGTTTCTTGACCTAGTTAAATAGGAGGTGGTTTGTTGAGGGTATTTTGTCTATCTACAGCATATTATCCAGTTGTGATTTGTTCCTTATGTTTCAATATCTCTCTTTACCCTTTCACCTCTTTATTTTTCTTTATAAACATCTGTTAGAGTTAGGTTTTGAGTAGCACTTGCATTGTTAATCTACTAAAAATTTTAGACTTAATAAGCCTACATTATTAAAGGGTTGCTGCACACTTTGTTGTCATAGTTTCATAAACCCTTTAGTTAAAAGTAAGTCACCTTGGTAGGAACAGCCTAAGTCCACTAAGTTATCTTGCAAGCTAAGACCTAGCTGTATAAACCTTGGAGCAATCCTATTCTAAAGATTTGGGATAAGATTCCTTTCAATAGAGCTGAGGTATCCAATATCTTACATGCATTGTTGTGTGCTAAAAACACCATCAACATAATTGGTACTAGAAGGAGGGCCTTAAACATCACATAAACTCTTCTTTTCCAAGAAAGTAAGGTTGGGGACTAGGCAAAGGCATACTAGATCTAGTTCAGCTGGAGAAGACTTGTTGTTCTTAACACAGTTTAGAAGAACAAGGTGGGACCAAGGGATACACAAGACCCCAAGGGCACGGTCCATTCTAATAAATCTAGATACAGTTCAAGTCAACTTTCTTAACATGGCTTTCTTTGCTGCAAATCCCTCTCCTATCCAATTGCCTAGCTATCATGACATGCCAAAGAATCATGATAAATACTGCTCAAAATTCTATCCTAATGACCCTAAAAGAATTACTAATGAACACAGATTTTTGAAGGCAATATGTACATGTTGCAAGTTGAGCATGAGGATGTGATCTGCAAATTATTTCCATACTCACTGAAGGATGAGGCATATTATTGGTTTTTCAAGCTTCCTTCAGCTTCAATCAATTCATGGCAGACCTTGAAGGATGCATTCCTAAACTGATTATGGATGCCTACTATGTTGATAACTGAGAGGGGGGGTGAATCAGTTATCTTAATTTTTTAGCTTTCTGAACTTTCTTAATAATTAATGTAGCATCAATTCAAATAAGCAAACATAACCATGAAATGGAAATACACATGATACAATATTTTTGACATGGAAACCCTGTTAGGGGAGAAAACCACGGGGTGATTAACCCAAGATAGTATTCTCTGTCAGAAGAATAGAATTACAAAATGGCACTTGCCAATTAGGGCTTACTGCCCGAGCACTCTGCTTACAAGAGGCTCACTGCCTACAAGAGACTCACTGTCTACAAGTTGTAAGAAGAATAATAAGATCCTTGAACTGATGAGAAGCATCCACACATGCTGGAGTTCAGTTTCGGTTAGGCTCGGTATACTAATCTACTGCACTTCATCCTTTCTCTTCTTTTATGCTGCTATCCTTTCACATACCGGACCTTCCTTATTGCTTTCCTTCTACTCTGCTACTTTTCTTCGAACACACAACACTCCACTCTCATCGAAATCCATTTGGTATATATATCTGCACAAAGGATTTCATCCTCTTTCTAGTCGGCATCCGGAATAGTTAGTATTTCCCAAAGTTTAGCCTGTCGGCTGAATCCTTGCTTCCCAAGTGATGCGGATCAAAAAGATACTTATAGATGTCATCTAACATGTTGGCCAATCATGAATGATGCCTTAGGAACCTTGATCATCATCAATATCTTATCTAGAATAATGTCTGATCCTCTGCCGATCAGTTCTTCCTCTGTCTGTTCTGCCAAACAGGACCCCAATACTTGAATGCTCATATCTCTCCACTCTTCCATCACCAGAGGCTCAATTCCTAGAATCTCTCAGTTAAGGTACTCCTCTTGACTTCCCTAAGTCTGTACTTTCCAAAGATACTTCCTCTGAGAGATCCAGACCTGACTGTCGGACCTTGCCACATGCTCTGTTCTTGCTTACTAGATCACAACACTCTTCAATCTAACTTTCGGTATAGACACACCATGTCCTGCGGATGTGTGGGATGAACTTTGTTGCCATCAATGATAACAATCATAAAGCTACAATGTGTCTCTTTCCAACAATCTCCCCCTTTGGCATTGACGGCAACACTTAGTGAAAAATGACTAAGTGTTATACTATACCCCCCCTTGGTTGATGCTCTCTTCTAATGTACACTTTACTGGAGCTCCCCCTTAGCTGGATTTCACATTTTTCACTGTTCCTCACTCCCCCTTTGACATCAATGGCAAAGGGTAGGGTCCGTACACCAAAATTTCCCAAAAACAATATATACTTAGCCGTATAAGTTGTACTTACATATACTTAAGTATGTCTGCAAAAGTATTCTTCAGTTGTACAACTTCTGCCACCCAACTCTACTTCATCCTGTCCAAAATTGAGATGTGACCACTCAACAGGAATGCAAAAGCTTCTGCCCTCTTGAGATCTATCGGATCACTGGTCCGAGTTGTGGTCTGAGCATCAATTAGAGCCTCATGTATGGCCTCTAACTTAGGGATAATGATCCCTCTGAGCTCACTTAACCTATTTGTTCTATTTTTCTTCTCCTTCTCAAGCTTCTTTATTTCATCTATGACTGCAATAGTCTGACATTCTTGATTTACTATAGAAGCGAAGAGAGGATCAAAACTTTGAGATAAACTTGTCAGTTTATCCTCTTGCTCTTTTACTTTCTTCTCAATATCCTTGGTCACTTTAGGCCAGGATAAACAAAATTTGTAGATATCTCTGCCATCTTTAAGAGCATTTTCCAAGCTCTTTATTCCAATATCCATAACTCTCCTATCATTTGTTATTAAGCCTTGTAACTCCAAGAATCTCTTATCCAAAAATTCTTTCCGGACCTTCTCCTCAGCTGATTTCTCTAGAGATTCAAAATGTGTACTAACACTATTTACTAGAGATTTGAGATTACTAGATGATGAGGCTAAGGGATCTTTCTAAAAAGATGGCATAATCTTCTCTAATACACCGGATGTAGTTTCTAAGAGCTTGCAGTCTTCCATGTGAGACTTCAAAAGTTTTTCTTTTGCCTTTGCTGAAGTAAAGGATGCTAGCTTCATGGTTTGAACTGGGGAGAGGGAGTCAAAATTGAATGGTCCTTGAAGAAGTTCTAGTTCATCAAATTCCATCATCTCCTTGGTTAGGAATTCTTTGACTGCTTCTACTGTGTCTCTTGCTGGTGACAGGGTTTTCTCCCCTTCTACATTCTTATCACTATCATTTTTGGCATTCTCTATTGGAGTTTTCTTTCCTTCTATAGCCTTACTACTGTCATCTTGTTTTTCCTTTTCCTCTATTTCTTTTTCTTCTACTCTTTCCTCTTCTTTAGATCCAGAGACTACTGGGGAACCCGGATTTACTTCTCCTTGAACTTCCTCTTCCAGAATAGAGGAATCCTTTTCCTCTACCTCGTCTGCTACCATCTCAGTAGATTCTTCTTTGTTATCCATTTCTGAGGGATCATTACCTAAATCCTCTATAACAGGAATATTGAATCTTTTATAGGCATTCCGCAGGATTTCTTCTGTTTCTTTTGCCACTTTATCAGTTTCTCCAAGCATGAGCTGATTCATTCTGGCCTTGCTCTGGAACTCATCCTTGCAATCTTTGAAGATCATATCCATTTGTTTTGGAGTAATTGAAGGATAGAGCTGAATAGCTATCTGTTCTCTAATCTCTAAGTCCTTAGCCTTGGCATTTTCTTTTCTCATTTCAAGTTCCTTTTCTAAACTTTTAGGAATTAGAGAAATGATTTCAATAAATGCTTTATTGTATATGTTCAAATACTTAATTGTGGCTTCCTCCAGAATCTTTTTATCTACATCATTATATGCATCATAGAATTCTGTTATTGGTTTCAGGTTCCCATACATAGTGACTGCTTTAACTACATCATCTAAGGACAGAGTGGGTCTTTCAACAACTCTTCTGCTTCAACCTCCTTATCTTCACCGAATACTTTCTTCTTCTTCTTCATCTTCTTGATTTCTTCATCAGATTTTGTCTCTTCTTCATCCTTCTAACTGATATAAGACCTTGTGGTCTTTGTCTTAGTTCTTTTCTCTACTTTACCAGATGGTTTTGCTTCCATCTTTGATGCCTTTGAGGTTTTAACAATTGTAGGTGTAGACCTCTTAGAGGATCTAGTCCGGGAGGGGGGTTCTACCAGATCACTTTACTTTTCTACTTCTTCCTTCTCTTTCTCTGCCCTTTTCATCTTTTCTCTATGTGCATCAAGTGCCTCTTTTGAGATTCCATGCCTCTTGGCAAATTCTTCTACCTCTTTTCTCACTTTTCTCTTCATCTCTGTTTGTCTGAGCTCCACATGGATTTTTATACTTAATTCTTCAAAGGTTCCAAACCTTTCTACCTTAGGATCCTTAGGCTGACTTAGCATGTGTTGAACATGCAGCTCTACAATTTTTTCATCAACTTCATACCCCATTGGCATGATCCATACTGTTCTTGGTTCCACAGCCTCCATTAGGCACTGATCAGTTTCTACCATAAAACAGAATGTATCTTTATACTTCTCAACCAGAGATTGGCGGATTCTTTCTCTAGCTTGCATCATACTTTGAAAGTTCTTGAAATATCCCCACAAAGCTGTATTTCTTGCCTTAGCATCCCCAAGCCCATGCAGGTAGTCTCTGATTTGGATTGCAACAGGTCTGTCATTCTGCCAAACCCAACCACTAGATCTGGAAAGCTCATTCATGAAGTAGAAGAATAAACATAATATCAGCCCACCATACTTGAATGAGTTTTTCTTGTCCTTTTTGATCTTTTGTAAGTTCTCCAATAGTTGGCTTAGAAGAAGTTCACAAAGATCATAGTCAACATTTTCTTTTAGCATCTGATAAGCTATATAAATTGTAGTTCTCGGTACTGAATTTTCCCTACTGGAGTGATAAATCTTGTAACCAATTATCATGGATGCAAATTTGATATCTGGATCAGTGATATCTTCAATTGTCATAGCTCTCTTGTCAAATTTTGATCTGGTTGCCTCACTCACTGTCTGATTCTTGATAGATTTAAGAATAGGTACCCCACCGGATGAGTACAGACCAGTTACTGCCCTAATTACATCCTTGGTGATCTTAAATGGTCTATTCAACCATAGGAAGTTATCATGCACTTTGCTCAACACATACCGGACCCATTCATCTTCTTCAAAACAGGGGAAATGAATGCACTGTGCAAAATGCTTATCTCGGATGGCCTTGAACTGAGGTTTGAGCTCAAAAGAACCATCTATTAACTGATTGTGATAGATATCAACTAGCTTAGATTCCCCAAATTCTTAAATATTCGCATGAATATAAGCACTAACATCTTCTACATGTAGAATTCCATGCGGAATGCTTGAAAAGGCACCTAGGGGATCAACTTCTAGAGATTTATATGGATGCTTCTTAAATTTAGGGCATGGCCTATCAAAAATCTTCACCACATTCGGAGTAGCCATTTTCAAAAGATTTACAGAGAGATATTCAGCAACAGAAAATACCTTTTATGCTTCTAGGGTTCGCTGAATGAACCAGATTAATTTGCTGGATGAATCAACTTCAATGGTTGATCTTTGAAAGTTTGAGACAATTTGTTGTAGAGCTCCTTTTCTTTTCTTCTTGAGTGTAAATGTGCAAATGACGAACGAATGAACTCTTTTATTTCTGGGAAAGCCCTAATTTCATACTGTAATACATGCGTGACCTAATTCATTTCAGTTGCCTTGTTTATCTTATTCTAAGACAGATCTTTTCCATATCACTGAGATACACTTAGAGTCATTCTTAGAGAATAGTGATAATCTATCTTCCTTTCCTTAATCATTTGATCTATCCGCAGATCAAGATTCCATAGTTTGAATCATGTCAGATTTAACTGTGAAAAACCTACTTCTCACCGAATGATTGATGAACCGGATTAGTCTTCAACTTGTTCAAAATTTCTTGCGGATCTTTCATCTTTTAACCAAAGCTTATTTAGATATCCCTTTGTGAACCCTTTAATCCGCAACTCTCCTTGTGCTAGTTATGGCACCAATTAACTGGCTGTGGGAAAATGTTTTTCTTTGTGTCTCCCCCTGAGCCAGAGCTCACCTTTTAATTTCTGGAAGGAATATCAGCACCAGATTCTGGTACGGATCCATCCCCTATGTTTTCTGTACTTCTCTTCACCCAAATCTTGTTCATCTCACTTTTAACTTCATTCGCATTCACTTTTCCTTTTCCCTCATCTTGATTTTGATTATGATGTACCGGACCTCTTTTGTCCTAATTCTTGCTTCTACAAAATTTTGCAATATGACTGGATCTATTGCAATTGTGGCAAACAACATTTCTTTGCATATTTGATTGATATCCTCTTGATCTACATTGATTAGCCATATGACCCATTCTATTGCATGCAAAGCATCTACCATTGAAAGAATTGTTCATTTGCATATTTCTGCATTCATGAGATTTGTGACCATACCTTTTGCAGTTAAAACATTGTCCAGAGAAGGATGTGTTAGTCTGATTCATTCTTCTTCTGCACTGATTAGCTTTGTGACCAAAGTTATTGCAGTTGTGGCAGTATCCATTGAAGGATGGATATCTTTGAGCATTAGGTTGCCTCATCGGAGGTCTTCTAGGCCTGTTTCTTGGATTTTCTGATTCAAACTTCTTCTAACTGGATCCGGAGCTCTCACCTTTCTCATATCTCAAGCCACGCTTGTCATCTACCCTCTTTTGGCTTTCAAGAAGAACTTCAAGTTGAGAAGAACTTATATCGAATTTCTCTTTGTATTCATTTGCTGTTTGAAGATCCCTTTTAAGAGAGACAATTTGATCTTCTAGTTTTTCTTCATTATCTTTAGCATCTTCAAGATCGGATTCAAGATGTCTGATTATTCTATCCATCTTGTGGCAGTCTTCTAATTTCTCCTTGAGAGATTGTTTTAGATCATCTTCAGTTTTTCTTTTCTCTTCAATTTCTTGGGTAAATTTCATGACTCCTGATTCCATTTCATGTCTTACCATGATGATCTATTTTGATAATTTTTTACATAACTTGGTTTTCTCCTTAAGATCTCCATTTGTATCATTTGCTTCACCTTGACTTGCCAATTGCTGAAGTAATTCCTTTCTCTTTTTCATAGAGAGACTTAGTTTCCCTTTTAGTTCATTTATGAAATCATTAGCCTGTTTGAGTCTTTCCTTCAATTCATTGACTTCAGAATTAGATTGCTCAAGATCATCTAGGGCAAACTAAAGTTGCTCCCTCATACCATACACATCCATCTTAATTCCCAGATCTTCCTCAAGTTGTTAGGCTCTGTTTGGAGGAACTTGGCTTTCATACCAATTGTTGATAACTAGAATGGGGGGTGAATCAGTTATCTTAATTTTTTCATCTTTCTGAACTTTCTTAATAATTAATGTAGCATCAATTCAAATAAGCAAACATAACCATGAAATGGAAATACACATGACACAATATTTTTGACGTGGAAACCCTGTTAGGGGAGAAAACCACGGGGTGATTAACCCAAGATTGTATTCTCTGTTAGAAGAATAGAATTACAAAATGGCACTTGCCAATTAGGGCTTACTACCCGAGCACACTACTTACAAGAGGCTCACTGCCTATAAGAGACTCACTGTCTACAAGTTGTAAGAAGAATAACAAGATCCTTGAACTGATGAGAAGCATCCACACATGCTAGAGTTCAGTTCCGGTTAGGCTCAGTATACTGATCTACTGCACTTCATCCTTTCTCTTCTTTTATGCTGCTATCCTTTCACATACCGGACCTTCCTTACTACTTTCCTTCTACTCTGCTGCTTTTCTTTAAACACACAACACTCCACTCTCATCGAAATCCATTTGGTATATATATCCGCACAATGGATTTCATCCTCTTTCTAGTCAGTACCCAGAATAGTTAGTATTTCCCAAACTTTAGTCTGTCAGCTGAATCCTTGTTTCCCAAGTGATGCGGATCAAAAAGATACTTATAGAAGTCATCTAACATGTCAGCCAATCATGAATGATGCCTTAGGAACCTTGATCATCATCAATATCTTATCTGGAATAATGTCTGATCCTCTACCGGTCAGTTCTTCCTCTGTCTGTTCTGCCAAACAAGACCCCAATACTTGAATGCTCATATCTCTCCACTCTTCCATCACCGGAGGCTCAATTCTTGGAATCTGTCAATCAAGGTACTCCTCTTGACTTCCCCAAGTCTGCACTTTCCAAAGATACTTCCTCTGAGAGATCTGGACCTGACTGTCGAACCTTGCCACATGCTCTATTCTTGCTTACCGGATCACAACACTCTTCAATCTAACTTCCGGTATAGGCACACCATGTCCTGCGGATGTGTGGGATGAACTTTATTTCCATCAATGACAACAATCATGAAGCTACAATGTGTCTCTTGCCAACATACTAACTTTGCTGATCTCTACCGGTCCTTTGTGGAGATTTACAGAACTAAAGGAGAATTGATAAGTTCATTCAACAATAGATTCCATAAGGCATATTGTCATCTCCAGGCACCCTTCAACCTTACTCAAGCGGCTACTCTGCCCATTTATTATGCAACATTGGATAAACTAATATCTATGTTTGTTAGGAGAGCTAATCTGGATCCAACAACTTTATCCTAGGCATATGTTGAAGTTGTTAAGGTAAATTCAGACTTAGGATAGGCTTCGACAGGCCCACTAAATCATCTCAGTTTTGTAGCCATGCCTAACTAGATACCACTGATAAATCATGCCTTAGCTAGCCATACTCTAGTGTTAAACCCCATCCCAGCACCTACTGCAGCATAGGCTTTAGTTGTTCATCCTGGAGCACCCATTACAGAGTTACCTCCTGCAAAATTGCCTTTCCTTCATTTAGTTAAAACTGTGAAAGTTAGAGATGACAATGATGAATTCAGAGAGTTAGTAGAACAAATGAAAAAACTTACATCTAAGGTGACACACTTGACAAATCAGAATGTTTACCTACAATAGAGGAGTCAGGGTCAGAATCAATACCAAAACTAGAATTATCAAAAATAGAACAAAACATGGAATACCAGGCCAAACAACAGAGTCCCTTCACCATTGGAGTCCCAGAATGCAGAAAATCATCCTCCAGGGTGACTAATGTTGGTTGAATGTCATGTCCCTATATTAAGGCATTGTTTAAATTAAAGATTTAAACATTATGATAAGACGGAGAAGTTACTTTTAATGATAATCATGCATATAATAATATTTAATAAACATGTATAATTATTATTTATAAATACAATTAAATAAAATTATTTTATTTTATTGTATTTATAAATAATAAATACAAATTTATATATTATTATAATAATTATAATATAATGTTAAATATATAATGTATTAATATATGCATGAAATAGAAATAATAATAATATAAATATAAATATTGATATAGATATTAACATAAATATTAAAAGTATTAAATAATTATTATGTGTGTGTGTGTTTATTATAATTATTATATGTTATAAATATTAAATTACATACTATGTAATATGAGATTATAATATAAATATTAGTATAAATAATGATATGAATACTAATACAAATATTAATAATTATATAATTCCAAGTGCACTGATCACTTATGAAATTGGTCAAAAAATAATAATACAAACATTACAATTGTTACCACATCATATGAAATAAGGGATACGATAAATAAAATAAGGCTGTGAATGACTTAGGGAGTAGCGATTTAGTAAACTAAGAGACATCCCTTTTGGGACAACAAAACCTTGTAAAGTTGCAACCATTGGTGGAAAGAAAGGCATGGGGGTATAAAATGAGATTGAAAGGCATGTTCAAAGGCATCGAATGAAGAGTATTAAGAATATAACAGCAATCAGACTCAGCAAGGAAAATAGGGAGAATAGAAACATAAGGAAGAAAATTGGATTCTCTCATCAAAAGCATTCAATCTGCAAATATTTAGTATAGGAATATATAGGGAGGAAAAACATGAACGATCCCACCCATCAGTAATATCTCCTCAGTAGTGATCATCTCAACATCTCATGAATTCACATTACTTCCCAATCATCAATACACAGATTCAGAGTTTAATATGCATCTTCTGATTATATATATATATATATATATATATATATATATATATATATATATATATATATATATATATATATCTGATGGTGAAGGAATTAAGAAAGAAATAGAATTCAAGTTCTATGGAGTAGCATAAGAAAATAAGAAAGTACAATCTAAGAAGCAATCAACCATATAAGAAAAGCAGGATAATGATACTCATATAGGTTATAATGGATATGCGAATAGAATGCAATTACAGCTTCTCTTGAAATAAGTACAATCTGCACAGCATCGATCACTTCCTCATCTTAGACATAATATCAGTAGTCATAACAATAACAACTTCACATTCATTATAATTGGTATCTGTCGTACATCATTTAGCATTGGTAAATAATCATAGTAGATCGTGAATATTCCACTATCATAGAATTTTATCAGCAAGTGCAATCTGAGAAGCCATCGACTACCAAAGGTATGATTCTCATCATAAGTAATATGTCTTATATATGAATAATTTAACAGTCTGATCATAATGTCATGAATACTCATAACCAGAGTAAGATATAATATGAAATGGTTTTATAGCATGATAAGGAAGAATACTGATATAGGGTAGCATATGTATATAGCATATTAGATATGACAAAAATAAGAATGTGTAGTCAATTAGCAATGTCTAAATGAAATAAAATATCATTATATGTCATAGAATGAAAGTAGAATGTTAGAAAGATTATCATAGAAAAGATAAGCTAAAAATGCTATTATAAGTATATAGAATAGTCTAAAATATAGAATGAATAAGTATATGGATAGCTTGAGATATAGGATGAAAATATTATAGTTCTAATGGACATGAAAATGCTCATAACTATGTTAGAATGAGAAGGAATAGCCTAAGAATGATCAAGGCATAAGGATGTTTATATGAGGAATAATATTCTTATAAGGAAGCATATTGAATTGTCAAGTAATGTGAATGGAAAACAATGAGATGTTACTGATAAAGATATGATTTATAGATCCATGATATACTCAGAGTAGAGCACCTAGCCTCATCCTTTAACCTCTCTATCACCCTATGAGTATGGTGGTGAGTTAAAGAAGGGTGGTATAATGAACCTAGGTGACCATCAACTGGATGAAGAACACCACATGTAGTGTGAAGTCCCTTGAGCCAAGAAGTGAGGAACACCACATGTAGTGTGAAGCTCTTGGGCCTAAGGTTGAAAATGCATAGTTATTATAAATGGGCCCAATGGTAGGTGACTCAATTGGATGAAGAATGTCGCATGTAGCATGAAGTCCCTTGAGCCAAATGATGAGGAACACCGTGTGTAGTGTGAAGCCTTTGGGCCTCTAGATGGGATGGTTACACTAGCACCTTAACCTAACCATACTCATATGGGGTGGGTGACTAGGCTAACAATCAGTCTAGGTGATGTCTCTCCTGAGGTATATCATGGGAAAACTATATGTGAAAGAAATGTGATTGTGAAAAACATTTATGTAATGAATTTAATATGGATTATGATTATAAGGATACTAACCTTAAGTAGAAATGTGGAAAGTATATGAACTTTAATATTGATATTAATAAGTGGTTATTAACCCTAATAGTAATATATTGATATTGGGTAAGTGCAAGAAGATGGGGGGCCAAAAAGGGGTCTTAAGTGGCCACTTTTTTTCTGAAATCAGGAAATACTGGCCTTGGATGAGAAATTGAGCATAGTTACACTCAAAATTTAGAGATGCAACCAAAACAATGTTCGTAGTGCTCCGAGTCTACTTTCTAAACTACTATTTTGTTTTGAAAATGGCATAGATTAAGGGGTTCAAAAGAGGGAGCCACAGAAATTGGTGTTGTTTCTGTCAAAAAAACATAACATAGCATGTTTTGTGGCTCCCTCAAAAGGTCAACTTTTTTTTGGTATTTTAAAAATTGCTTCAGTGAGAAATTAGCTAATAGCATGTAGTTTATGCCCGATTTTTCTGATAATTTTTTGATGAATATTTGATTTTTTACTAATTTTTAAAGTGGACACATCCTAAAAAATAGAATTTTGGCCGTGCTACCCCTATAAATTTTGAAAACTAATTGAAAATCATTTTTTTATTTTTTTAATATTTGTAGAATGGAGTCTAGTTTCTAAATATGTAATTTTTTTGAAATTTGAATGAATAGTTATTTTACAATGAAAAAAAGACCAAACAGTGGTTTTTGCATAAAAACGGACACAAACAAAAGAAATTAAAGATGAAAGGCTTAACATTGTTAAAATGTGAAAAAAATCACATCATCAAATAGCTAAGAGAAAGCCTAACATTACCCATGTGTTCGATTTGTTCAACCTTGAAACACGTGCAAATCTGAGGGTTAGCACGAACCAAATTATGTGAAATTTTGAAGAATACAGAAAAACACGTCTGTGACTGTTCATAAGGCACTCCAAGCCTTTGGGTTGGAAATCCAAAGCAAATCCCAAGCCCAAGGCTTGGGATTCCCAAAGCAAGAAATAACGCGAGCGCGTTATAACGCGCTCACGTTATTTATTGCCTTACATTTTTTCCCGCAAGCCTGTCTTTTCCCATGTTTGACATAACGCGAGCGCGTTATAACGCGCTCGCGTTATGTCCCACTCAAATTTTTTTACATTCAAGGCTATTCATCATGAGGGTTAAGGCATAAAGGATAGAGTTGAAAGGTTTACGGATAAGGGATTAGCGTTTAAGGTATAGTATCGAGCTCGTTGAGGGTTTAGGAATAGGGATAGCGTTTAAGGTTTAGGGATGAGGGATGACAGATTACGGTTGAGGGTCGAGGGATCAAAGTTAAGGGTTGAGGGATTAGGGTTTGACAATAAGGGTTGAGCGTTGAGGTTCAAGGGTCAAGGGTTTAGGGATAGGGTTTAGGGTCGAGGGATTAGGGTTAAAGTAGAGTGTGGAGGGTGTAAGGATTAGGGATAGGGTTGGAGGGTTTAGGGATAAGGGATTAGGGTTTAAGGTATAGTATCAAGTCTGTTGAGAGTTTAGGAATAGGGATAGCATTTAGGGATTAGGGATGAGGGATTATAGTTGAGGGATGATGGATTAGGGTTAAGGGTTGAGGGATTAGGGTTTAGGGATAAGGTTTAGGGTTGAGGGTTTAGGATTAGGGTTTAGGGTTGACGGATTAGCATTTAATGTCGAGGTTAGGGTTAGAGTGTTGAGGGTAGAGGGATTAGGGATAGGGTTTAGGGTTTAAGGTTTAAGGATTGAGGGTTGAGGCTTTAGGGATGAGGGTTTAAGGCTTAAGATATAGTGTCAAGTGTTGAGGGTGTAGGGATAGGGTTTAAGTTTTAAGGGTTAAGGGTTGAGGGATATGGATTAGGGTTTAAGGTATAGTGTTGAGGGTCGAGGGATCAGAGTTAAGGGTTGAGGGATTAGGGTTTGACGTTGAGGGTTGAGGGTTGAGGTTTGAGGGTCAAGGGTTTAGGGATAGGGTTGAGGGTCGAGGAATTAGGGTTAAAGTAGAGTGTGGAGGGTATAAGGATTAGGGATAGGGTTGGAGGGTTTAGGGATAAGGGATTAGGGTTTAAGGTATAGTATCGATTCTGTTGAGGGTGTAGGAATAGGGATAGCATTTAGGGTTTAGGGATGGAGGATTAGAGTTGGGGGATGACAAATTAGGGTTGAGGGTTGAGGGATTAGGGTTTAGGGATAAGGTTTAGGGTTGAGGGATGAGGGATTAGGGTTTAAGGTATCTAGTGTTGAGGGTTTAGGGATAGGGTTTAGCGTTGAGGGATTAGGATTTGACGTTGAGGGTTGAGGGTTGAGGTTCGAGGGTCAAGGGTTTAGGGATAGGGTTGAGGGTCGAGGAATTAGGGTTAAAGTAGAGTGTGGAGGGATGACGGATGATAGATTAGGGTTGAGGGTTGAGGGATTAGGGTTTGATGTTGAGGGTTGAGGGTTTAGGGTTAGGGTTGAGAGATGAGGGATCAGAGTTAAGGGTTGAGGGATTAGGGTTTGACGTCGAGGGCTGAGGTTCGAGGGTCAAGGGTTTAGGGATAGGGTTGAGGTTGAAGGGATTAGGGTTTAGGGACAAGGTTTAGGGTTAGGGTTGAGGGATTAGGGTTTAAGGTATAGTGTTGAGGGTTTAGGGATAGGGTTTAGGGTTGAGGGATTAGAGTGAAGGGTTGAGGGATTAGAATTTGGCGTTGAGGGTTTAGGGTTTAGGATCAGGGTTGAAGGTCGAGGGATTAGAGTTAAGGGTTGAGGGATTAGGGTTTGATGTTGAGGGTTGAGGGTTGAGGTTCGAGGGTCGAGGGTCAAGGAATTAGGGTTAAAGTAGAGTGTGGAGGGATGACAGATGACAGATTAGGGTTGAGGGTTGAGGGATTAGGGTTTGATGTTAAGGGTTGAGGGTTTAGGGTTAGGGTTGAGAGATGAGGGATCAGAGTTAAGGGTTGAGGGATTAGGGTTTGACGTCGAGGGCTGAGGTTCGAGGGTCAAGGGTTTAGGGATAGGGTTGAGGTTGAAGGGATTAGGGTTTAGGGACAAGGTTTAGGGTTAGGGTTGAGGGATTAGGGTTTAAGGTATAGTGTTGAGGGTTTAGGGATAGGGTTTAGGGTTGAGGGATTAGAGTGAAGGGTTGAGGGATTAGAATTTGGCGTTGAGGGTTTAGGGTTTAGGATCAGGGTTGAAGGTCAAGGGATTAGAGTTAAGGGTTGAGGGATTAGGGTTTGATGTTGAGGGTTGAGGGTTGAGGTTCGAGGGTCAAGGGTTTAGGGATAGGGTTGAGGGTCGAGGAATTAGGCTTAAAGTAGAGTGTGGAGGGATGACGGATGATAGATTAGGGTTGAGGGTTGAGGGATTAGGGTTTGATGTTGAGGGTTGAGGGTTTAGGGTTAGGGTTGAGAGATGAGGGATCAGAGTTAAGGGTTGAGGGATTAGGGTTTGACGTCGAGGGCTGAGGTTCGAGGGTCAAGGGTTTAGGGATAGGGTTGAGGTTGAAGGGATTAGGGTTTAGGGACAAGGTTTAGGGTTAGGGTTGAGGGATTAGGGTTTAAGGTATAGTGTTGAGGGTTTAGGGATAGGGTTTAGGGTTGAGGGATTAGAGTGAAGGGTTGAGGGATTAGAATTTGGCGTTGAGGGTTTAGGGTTTAGGATCAGGGTTGAAGGTCGAGGGATTAGAGTTAAGGGTTGAGGGATTAGGGTTTGATGTTGAGGGTTGAGGGTTGAGGTTCGAGGGTCAAGGGTTTAGGGATAGGGTTGAGGCTCGAGGAATTAGGGTTAAAGTAGAGTGTGGAGGGATGACGGATGATAGATTAGGGTTGAGGGTTGAGGGATTAGGGTTTGATGTTGAGGGTTGAGGGTTTAGGGTTAGGGTTGAGAGATGAGGGATCAGAGTTAAGGGTTGAGGGATTAGGGTTTGACGTCGAGGGCTGAGGTTTGAGGGTCAAGGGTTTAGGGATAGGGTTGAGGTTGAAGGGATTAGGGTTTAGGGACAAGGTTTAGGGTTAGGGTTGAGGGATTAGGGTTTAAGGTATAGTGTTGAGGGTTTAGGGATAGGGTTTAGGGTTGAGGGATTAGAATTTGGCGTTGAGGGTTTAGGGTTTAGGATCAGGGTTGAAGGTCGAGGGATTAGAGTTAAGGGTTGAGGGATTAGGGTTTGATGTTGAGGGTTGAGGGTTGAGGTTCGAGGGTCGAGGGTCAAGGAATTAGGGTTAAAGTAGAGTGTGGAGGGATGACAGATGACAGATTAGGGTTGAGGGTTGAGGGATTAGGGTTTGATGTTGAGGGTTGAGGGTTTAGGGTTAGGGTTGAGAGATGAGGGATTAGAGTTAAGGGTTGAGGGATTAGGGTTTGACATCGAGGGCTGAGGTTCGAGGGTCAAGGGTTTAGGGATAGGGTTGAGGTTGAAGGGATTAGGATTTAGGGACAAGGTTTAGGGTTAGGGTTGAGGGATTAGGGTTTAAGGTATAGTGTTGAGGGTTTAGGGATAGGGTTTAGGGTTGAGGGATTAGAGTGAAGGGTTGAGGGATTAGAATTTGGCGTTGAGGGTTTAGGGTTTAGGATCAGGGTTGAAGGTCGAGGGATTAGAGTTAAGGGTTGAGGGATTAGGGTTTGATGTTGAGGGTTAAGGGTTGAGGTTCGAGGGTCAAGGGTTTAGGGATAGGGTTGAGGGTCGAGGAATTAGGGTTAAAGTAGAGTGTGGAGGGATGACAGATGATAGATTAGGGTTGAGGGTTGAGGGATTAGGGTTTAATGTTGAGGGTTGAGGGTTTAGGGTTAGGGTTGAGAGATGAGGGATTAGAGTTAAGGGTTGAGGGATTAGGGTTTGACGTCGAGGGCTGAGGTTCGAGGGTCAAGGGTTTAGGGATAGGGTTGAGGTTGAAGGGATTAGGGTTTAGGGACAAGGTTTAGGGTTAGGGTTGAGGGATTAGGGTTTAAGGTATAGTGTTGAGGGTTTAGGGATAGGATTTAGGGTTGAGCGATTAGAGTGAAGGGTTGAGGGATTAGAATTTGGCGTTGAGGGTTTAGGGTTTAGGATCAGGGTTGAAGGTCGAGGGATTAGAGTTAAGGGTTGAGGGATTAGGGTTTGATGTTGAGGGTTGAGGGTTGAGGTTCGAGGGTCGAGGGTCGAGGAATTAGGGTTAAAGTAGAGTGTGGAGGGATGACAGATGATAGATTAGGGTTGAGGGTTGAGGGATTAGGGTTTGATGTTGAGGGTTGAGGGTTTAGGGTTAGGGTTGAGAGATGAGGGATCAGAGTTAAGGGTTGAGGGATTAGGGTTTGACGTCGAGGGCTGAGGTTCGAGGGTCAAGGGTTTAGGGATAGGGTTGAGGTTGAAGGGATTAGGGTTTAGGGACAAGGTTTAGGGTTAGGGTTGAGGGATTAGGGTTTAAGGTATAGTGTTGAGGGTTTAGGGATAGGGTCTAGGGTTGAGGGATTAGAGTGAAGGGTTGAGGGATTAGAATTTGGCGTTGAGGGTTTAGGGTTTAGGATCAGGGTTGAAGGTCGAGGGATTAGAGTTAAGGGTTGAGGGATTAGGGTTTGATGTTGAGGGTTGAGGGTTGAGGTACATTTCGGTGTGACATTTAAATTGTCTTGCCGATATACACTGTAAAGGTTATTTTGTGGACTTTCAAGGATTTTTTCACCTGTGTTAATGTTCAACTTGTTTCGCTCTGCATCAAGGGATTACGGTTTGACGTTGAGGGCTGAGGTTCGAGGGTCAAGGGTTTAGGGATAGGGTTGAGGTTGAAGGGATTAGGGTTTAGGGACAAGGTTGAGGTTGAGGGATTAGGATTTGACATTGAGGGTTGAGGGTTTAGGGATAGGGTTGAGGGATTAGGATTTGACATTGAGGGTTGAGGGTCAAGGGATCAGAGTTGAGGGTTTAGGGTTTAGAGATCTATAGCAGGACAAAACGCGAGCGCGTTATAACGCGCTCACGTTTTGTAATTCTACTGAAACGGTAAAAAAGTGGTTACCCCCGTGATCCAAGCCCACATGCTCTGTTTTCTTACTGATTCTGCGCGTGCTCTGACAAAAAAGAAGTGCTTTCATGCTCTTGGGAAGTTCACATGCACATTTGACACATTGTACCACCTTTGCATGATCTTTCCACCACCTTTTCTGCTTTGCCAACTTGAGAAGGAGGAAATAACATAGTTTTCAAACCAAATTTGATATATATCTATACAAGTTTCAATTTTTGTAGTATTGCAATGTTAATTTTGATTCAATTTTAAGAATTTAACATTGAAAAGGAAGCAAGTGGTGAAAAACTCAAATTGTTGAGGAGTTTGATGCAAGAAGATAAAAACACTACATAATTGGGTACTCTCTCCATTCAAATCTTCATTTTTTAGGTATGTCAAGTCTTTACATGCATGTTCTTTACATTTTCCTTATTTCGGATTGAATTACTTTATCATGCATTATCATACATGTTTAAAATAGACACATTTCCAATCAAGAAAGCAACCTACAATCTCACATGATGCCATATATATTTTCTACACTTGGGCTCTTTAATAATTATGTGTAATAAACAAACCTTAGTTCATACCATGATGTCAAACTATACAAGAATAAATCCTTACAACATAAAAAAAATACAATCCCACTATTATCATGTATTCATTTCTTAGGAACTAATATTGGTCTCTTTATCATGCTACAGACAAATTCTCCGTCATGCCGAGGAAACGATCAAGAATTAAACCAACACAGGAAGAGATAGAAGCTAAGAATGCAAAGAAAGCAATGGCTATGAGGGAACTTCGTGAGAAGAGGAAATTGGACACGATAAATGAAGACATACCAATTGAAGAGGAACCACAACCATCACAAAGAGATATGGTATTGGCGGCACAAAGAGAACGAATGCAAAAACTTCGTGGTACGAGAGATTTAAATACCATAGTTGGAGACACATCTTTTATCGCAAGACAACATGTAGGGACACCATCTACCACATCTCAAGTTGAGAGTACATCATCACTCACATGTGATGAAGGAGGTACGCCATCGTTCCCACCTCAACCTCAAGGTATGTCATCTATTCCATCTTCGATCGAAGGTATGCCATCTAACCCATCTCATTTAAATATTGATGAAATTCCTAATGTTGAGATGAATTTACCTAACTTGACACCACCTAGAATTTTGCATAGAAAGCCAAAGTATTTGATTGATATTGATGAGAATATTTTGCAGCCAATGGAAGGTAAGATTCCAAAACGCACTTGTAGAAGATATGCTAATAAGATTTGGAGATTGTTCTTTGAAAAGTTAAATGAGACTGCAAGATGTCAACTATTCGTTGAAATGATGCGAAGTATAAAGTATAGGTCTATCATGAAGATTCTTGGGTTGAGAACATCAGAGGCTTCAAGTGAAAAATCTATTGTCAAGAATCTAATGAGTGCGTATGAGAGTGTGGGTAACACCTCACGCACAAAAGATAGTAATGCAACACGGCGTGTGATTACATCGACTATAGTAAGTAGTCAAACGAGGAAAGCTCGTCTTATTAGAAAGACAAGTCAAAAATTGAGAATTAATAGGAAAACTTTATCAAGAGCCGTTGGAAGACGCCAAAGAATTGAGGACACTAATGCCAATGAATTATGGGCGTTCTCGGGGAGACTACTACGAAAAGATAAACCAATTGTTGAAGCATTGAGGTCACTAATTGAAGACTTTTGGAAGAATTACAAGGGATGTGGTAAGAAGGAGAATTGGTAGTCAGAACCGCGAGCCACATCCAAAGCATTTTTTGGATGAGACTCAAACACAGTTTTATGGTAAATTTCTAGAGAAGTATCCTCAAATTAAAATTTGTCAAAGATATTTTGAAATGCTAAAACCTTTCTATGTTAAGATAAATCACACACGCACTACTTGTTGTTGTAGATTACATATTGAATTTTCTAACCATTTTGATGCTTATAGGTCTATATGTTTAGATATGCATACTAACAATGATTTGCAGGGTTGTGCCATATGTGCCCCACCAACATCTTCAAGAGATTTCATATCAAGAATTTTATGTGAAAGAGAGGAAGGTCAAATATTCTACAAGAAATTATGCTTGGATGGCACATGTCATCGTTGCGGTGGCTTGCAACATTTGCCAATATGTGAACATATGGAAATAACACATGCGGTTGGAAATGAACTAGTAGAATTTGGCAAGTATAAAACAGTGGCATACAATACAAAAGATGGTAAAGAAGCAAAGAGGTGTGAATTAGTTATTGAAAAGATTCCAGTGTATCAGTTTATGCCTATATTTCGTGACAGCATAGTGTATGAGTATGTAAGACATGCCCATAGAGCTCGATGGTTGGACTTGCAATTCAAGTTATGCAAGGACACATTTCTAGTTGGTAGCATTGTTTCAGTCGTCGACTTTGCAGAGAACTACAGTCTACAGCCACAGCGTGAGGTGCAATCACAATATTACAACTCCACACAGGTTTCTATATTTGTGCACATCGCATTCATTCATGCGAATGATAGTACAGAGGATGACAGAAAGATCATAAGGGAGTATCATTTCTATATTAGTGATGATCGCACGCATTCTACGGAGTTCGTGCAAGGTTGCTTTCAGGTGTTCTATAATGATTTGGCTAGAAGGGGCATATCATTCAGTCAGCATATCATATGGTCGGATAATTGTGCATCACAATTCAAGAACTCGCAGAATTTCTATTGGCTGAGTAGGAGGCATAATTTTACAGGTATTCAACATATGTGGAACTTTTGTGAGGCCGGGCATGGAAAGGGGGAGCATGATGGTGTAGGAGCATGTATCAAAAGAGCCATAGCACGAGAAGAGTTAAAGTATAAAGACAATGCAAAGTTGACAGATGCAAAATCGATTGTCGAGTGGTGTAATGCTTCCATGGGTCCAGGTAATGAAGGTAAGTCTTTAGTTCGTAGATTTTTTTGGTTGATAGATGATACTAACATTGCACCATATGAGGATTGTTGTACACTGACAGGATCAAATGAGATGCACTCTTTCAGAAGTTCAATTGCAGGTTCATGGAGTATCCATACACGAAAGATGTCATGCTTTTGTTCTTCCTGTACAATTCAAGTCTGGGATGAGTGCGAGTCAAAGGAGTGGGTTGACGAATGGCAGTTAAGTTATCTTAGCCCACTTGACACGTATCGACCCCCGACGGCACTGGAACTAACACAGATGGAATCGTCAGTTGACTTTGACCACATATCAGATTTAGTTCAACCAGGTAATATAGGGCACATATATGCATCTAATTTCATCTAGTTCAACCAGGTAATGTCATCTTACTTTGTAGTGTTTTTGTAATGTTGACTAATTTCATCTAATTTGCTACACATATCAATGTAGGACACGTATATGTAGTTATTGCAGATGAAGATAATGAAGAGGGAACAGATTATTACTTATGCCGTTGTGTTGAGGCCAAAAAGAAATTGGAGGCCCCTGTTACAGATGGAGAAAACATCGAATACCCTACAGGATCAGTGGTTATTACTGGAACATGGCTTAGAAGGTACCCACATAAGAGTGTTAATATTTGGCTATTTCAGGACTTTGACATGCATCGAAAGATTCTTCATTACTCGAACCTTGTCGTGGCATCCAATGTTCATTTGATAAAGTATCGGGGTAGACCTTTGAACAAAATATTGTGGAAGGTGCGTGAGTCTGACCATGAAGCAATACTTGACACAATAAAGAGTAGAGCAGATCCAGATGGTTCATTGGATTAATTTGTAAGTATTCACATTGATTTTGTAAAGTTATGTTACATTGAGTTGTAAGTATGCACATTAATTTGTAAGGTTTATCTTTTTTTATTTCCTCCTACATTTTTACACATATGTACACATTTTTACATCATCATGTTATGCATTTTTGGTGTCCTGCTCCTGATGCGACCAAACTCATAACTCACCCTACTAGACACCATTTGATGATCTCTCCAACACTCTGGATCCAGGACACCCAATCATGATGATGACCTATATACCATTCTCCCAAGGCGCTCATAATGAATGAATGATAAGGAGCGCCTTGACCTCTATAATCAAGGTGATTTTAAGTCACTTTGAGTCATTTGGGGTCAGTTTGAGTCTTTGAGTCATGTTGCAAAAAAGTGTCAATGTTGTCAAGTTGCACAAAGCAACCTTTGCATTTTTGGTGTCTTGCTCGTGATGTGACCAAACTGACTGTTCCAACGCATTCAGATGGGTACATTTACGCTAGGCATGGTCCTATTTTTCACCCAAACATGTCGAAACAGTCTGAGCTACATTGTACCAACGATATCCCTGAAGAGTCCAAAGTGCAAAAAGGCAGCAATCTTTGACGAGATGTTACTCGAAAATCGTGTCACTTAGAAACATTCCGTCTGAGGCAACGGGATCATGTAGAGTGCCTCTACAATAACCTCTCTCAGTTTTTTATAGTTCTGAGGCATTTGCCCGTGGTGAAAGGTTTTCTGTTGCCCCAAAAATCGTCAGAAGGAGGCAGTGTAAAGTTGCAAAGGGGTGTAACTTTCATCCTGCTCCTGATGCGACCAAACTGACTGTTCCAACGCGTCCGAATGGGTACATTTATGCTAGGCATGGTCCTATTTCTCACCCAAACATGTCAAAACAGTCGGAGCTACATTGTACCGACGATATCCCTGAAGAGTCCAAAGTGCAAAAAGGCAGCAATCTTTGACGAGATGTTACTCGAAAATCATGTCACTTAGAAACATTCTGCCTGAGGCAACGGGATCACGTAGAGTGCCTCTACAATAACCTCTCTCAGTTTTTTATAGCTCTGAGGCATTTGCCCGTGGTGAAAGGTTTTCTGTTGCCCCAAAAATCGTCAGAAGGAGGCAGTGTAAAGTTGCAAAGGGGTGTAACTTTCGTCCTGCTCCTGATGCGACCAAACTAACTGTTCCAATGCGTCCGAATGGGTACATTTATGCTAGGCATGGTCCTATTTCTCACCCAAACATGTCGAAACAATCGGAGCTACATTGTACCGACGATATCCCTGAAGAGTCCAAAGTGCAAAAAGGCAGCAATCTTTGACGAGATGTTACTCGAAAACTGTGTCACTTAGAAACATTCTGTCTGAGGCAACGGGATCACGTAGAGTGCCTCTACAATAACCTCTCTCGGTTTTTTATAGCTCTGAGGCATTTGCCCGTGGTGAAAGGTTTTCTGTTGCCCCAAAAATCGTCAGAAGGAGGCAGTGTAAAGTTGCAAAGGGGTGTAACTTTCGTCCTGCTCCTGATGCGACCAAACTGACTGTTCCAACACGTCCGAATGGGTACATTTATGCTAGGCATGGTCCTATTTCTCACCCAAACATGTCGAAACAGTCGGAGCTACATTGTACCGACGATATCCCTGAAGAGTCCAAAGTGCAAAAAGGTAGCAATCTTTGACGAGATGTTACTCGAAAATTGTGTCACTTAGAAACATTCCGTCTGAGGCAACGGGATCACGTAGAGTGCCTCTACAATAACCTCTCTCAGTTTTTTATAGCTCTAAGGCATTTGCCCGTGGTGAAAAGTTTTCTGTTGCCCCAAAAATCGTCAGAAGGAGGCAGTGTAAAGTTGCAAAAGGGTGTAACTTTCGTCCTGCTCCTGATGCGACCAAACTGACTGTTCCAACTCGTCCGAATGGGTACATTTATGCTAGGCATGGTCCTATTTCTCACCCAAACATGTCGAAACAGTCGGAGCTACATTGTACCGACGATATCCCTGAAGAGTCCAAAGTGCAAAAAGGCAGCAATCTTTGACGAGATGTTACTCGAAAATTGTGTCACTTAGAAATATTCTGTCTGAGGCAACGGGATCACGTAGAGTGCCTCTACAATAACCTCTCTCAGTTTTTTATAGCTCTGAGGCATTTGCCCGTGGTGAAAGGTTTTCTGCTGCCCCAAAAATCGTCAGAAGGAGGCAGTGTATTAAGTCAAGATGAAAGCCTATTCACTCTAGGCGCTTGTTTTTGACCAAATCACACATGCGCCTTAAACAACTCTGTCTTCAAGGCGCTTTTCTCTAATCTCTGTAACTCTCCAAATCCACTAAGGCGCAAATTTTACCTCTTGGGCTCAAGATATAGGTTCTTCATCCAAGGCGCCAGAATGGTCCAAAGGCGCATTTCACCTCTAACCTCACCTCTGACCTTACTTGGAGGTGCTAAACCTCATCTCATTGCTCTCCTCCATTACAAGCGCTCACTTACCTCAATCTTGGGCGCATACCAACATCCCAACATCCAAATCACCTAGGCGCTCAAAACCTTCAAGACTCAAGGTGCATTTTATGATCAAACAAGGTATCTCCTGAACAAGGCGCTCATAGTCTCATCAGGGCGTTAATCATCATCATGAGCACTCATATTGTTCTAGGCGCACAGTTATCTCTGGAATGCTCAAGGCGCACATACCCTTCTCTAGGCTAGTTTACACTTATTCAAGGCACTCATTCCAAACTTACATGAACTCCTCATTACAAGACGCACAAACTAGATGATCCTAGGGCATAAGGGCGCTCATAGGAGTTGTTATGTGTCATTTTGGCCAAGGTTTTCTGGAGCAGTGAAGACATTAGGAAGGGGATGATCGTTTGGATAGTTTTAAATACTTTATTTCTCCTTGTTTAAACTAGGCGCTCACTGAGGATTGGAGTAGCCTTTGCACCCTCACATCACGTTAATCGGCGTTTCAGAGGCAATCATAGTATAGGAAGATTTGCGCCTTGAAGAAGAGAGTTATCTGGTGAGTGCTTAGGAGTTCTGGCGCCTAGGGGAAAGGTCTAGGTAGAGCGCCTTCAGACTTTGACAGTGAAGTGCCTTAAGGAGTTGGATGATATTTTTGCCTAGAGTGGAGATGATGTTTTTAGCGCCTTAAGGATGGTGATGGAGCGCTTTGGAGTCAGGTTAGTCTGGAGCACCTTAAGAAGGTAAAGCACTTCAAATGTAAACACAAGTGTTTTGAGCGCCCTAATGAGAAGTTGTCTTGGCACCATAAGTTGTTCAAACGAAGATATGCGCCTTGGATAGTTGCAAAGACCTAATTTAGCGCCCAAGGTTGGAAGACTCTTTGTGAGCGCCCAGTGTTTGAAAGCTCTTTGTGTTTGGTGCATTAAAATGAATTTGGCACCTAAATAGTATTGAAACACTCAACTGAGCACCTAAAGCCCATAAGAGAAGTGATATGCGCCTTGATAGGAATATCATGGAAGATGAGTTTACTGAATGGCGCCTTGAATGACTTGGTTGATTAAGTGTTTTAGCACCTAGATATGGGATGAATCATTGAGCGCCTTTGGTTGAGATGATGTCAGCACCTTTGAGATTATAACACCTTGGAGTCAAGTTCGAAGGAGCACCTTGAGAAGGTAAAACACTTCAAATGTTTTCAAGGAATTGGAGAAGTCACTTAGTGCCTAGAAGGAATTCCAGAGCAAGAGGGTTGGAGCGCCTTGAGCTTCAAGTCAGATATGCGCCTAGACCTCTACCCTTTAGCAAGTTGAAGCCCTTTGAGCCTTGACAACGTGAGAATGCCTTATAGTGAATATGCGCCTTGGGCAAGGTTGAATACAAAGTTGAGGAGTATATCATAATGAGTAAGTGCACTGTAGGGTTAGATGATAAAGACTAGTGCCTTGAGTGTCTTGGTCAAAATTTTGACGTGAGAAGTCTTGCAAGATCAAACCCTGGAGTGCGCCTTAGAGAGAACCTATTGATCCTTTGCTTTGACAAGATTTGGGCGCCAGAATGATCCTTAATAAATGGAATGTATCTACACCAATTTTGCGCCTTTAGGGAAGTGATGGTGGCCAGAATGATCCTTAATCTCATGTTTGTGCGCCTAGGTCTAGAAGCAAGATTTGAGCGCCTTAGGATAGGGTTTTTTGCACCTTGTCTTGGAGAGTGAATTTGCGCCTTGGATGATGTTGAAGCGCCTTGGGATGAAATGCGCCCAAACTTATAGAGGGCCTTCAGTGAGGGAGTTGAAGAGAGTGCTTAGAGGAAGGATAGCCTTAAGATCAAACTAAGTACTTAGAAACCTAAGATTAGCACCTTATTTGAAGTTATACACCTATTCTGGCGCCAAAGAGTGAGTTTGAGTGTGAAGAAGTGAATGTCTACGCTTTGAAGGGGATACAAAGGGAAGATGATGCACCTTGATGGGTTGATGATGGAAATTTGCGTTTTGGAGCTAAATGTGCGCCTTGAAGGAGATAGTGCATAGAGGTACAATGAATCTTCCGGAGAACATAGATAGACAACTAAGTCTCCAACTTGAGTCTTCTAAGTGAATTGGATAATGAAGAGAGTCTAGTCATTTTGGGCGCTAGTATCAGGATGAATCATCCAAAATGGGTGCCTAGAACTAGAAGGCGCCAATGCATGAGTTCAAGGATCCTCCATTGGAGCGCCTAGCCCAGATGGCTATAGATTGAAAGTTTTAAAGCTAAGTGATGTCTCTTACGTGAATTCCTAGCCCAGGTGCATGTGTTGGGAAAAACTCTTTGGCTCTGGCGCCTAGAATTGGGAGCTTTGTAAGATGCACCAATTGATGAAACATTTCCATTTTGCGCCTAGAATAGAACTCTCTCACATAGTTGAAATTGACTTGATAGAAGGAGATAAGTCTTAAGGACTAGTTTGGCGCCTCACTTGCCTATCTCACCTTTGAAATGCGCTTTGGTTGATGATCATCATTGATGGAACCTAGTGAAATGTAAAGCTATTTGCATCTCCAGAGGATCAAAATTGGATTAGGAGATCATCCTTGCAGTTGAGATTGATAGAGAAGTGTTAAAGGAATCACTTCAAATGGGCGACTAAGCTAGTTGAGGCGCATATCAATTCCACTGTAACTCCAGACTGACGCTTAGGATCCAGTCATCTCCTAAGGCGCAGTTCCATTCACCCATGACCTCGCTTGGCGTCTAAAACTTGGAGACTCCTTTGGAAAGCTCCTGTTGCGCCTAGAAGATGAGTTTGGGATATCAACTTGCAAAAGGCTTAGAAACTCTTCAAAGATGTTAGGCACAATCCCATGGCACTGGAGCTCAGTTTTGGCGCCTTCAAGGAATAGCACATGAAGGAACTTGGGAGGTCAGGTGCTTGTAAAAGGGAACACCTTGGAACATCTTCCAGGGGTTGAAGTAGTAAGAAAACATCAAGTGAGTCTAGGCGCACTCCCTTGTGTGAACAGTTTAGCTCTGGCGCCTAGCCACAGAGTGAGCTAGAAGAAGTAGTTTGGACATTAGAAGATAGGTGCTCATTCTACAATGAAGCATTCCACCTTCCTAATCAACAAAGACTTGCAAGAATTGACAAAGGAAGCTAAGGCGCACCTTCTACTTGTTTCCACCTCCAGAATGCGCCTAACCTTGAAAGGGGGTTCAAAGATGTTTGTTAGACCTTTTCACTCAAGGCACTCACCTTAGGCGCACTTTCTAAGTCCTTGTCACCTCAAGGAAACACCTAGTTTGGAAGGCGCTTGCCCTGTTCTCCACTCCTTTCAATTGGCGCCTAGAACACAGAATGCATGAAAGGAGCGCCTAGACTCCAGAGGGCTGATTTGGGTGCCTAGCATTTAAAACACTTTCATAATGATGATGTTTTGGCGCCTACTCTTGGAAACAATCCAGAGCATCCATAAACTCTAATTGGCACCTAATGTTGACAAGGCGCAACTTCAGGAGGAGGCCACCTCAACTTGGCGCCCAAGTCAGAAAAACCTGTAAATCCTTCAAATATGCGCCTACCTTGTGAGGTGATGAGTTGAACATTCCAAATCTTCAAATGTTGCTCAAATAAGGAAGACATTGTAACATCAAGGCTTCAAGGCCTGTCCTTGTATTTCCATTGAATGAGTTGTACTTCATGCTATTGAAAGCATTTTCCATGTAATAAGACATTGCAAGTTGATTGAATCAAGTAACAAGACAAGTACCCAACTCTAATGTTGTTTCATTCAAATAGTTATCTTGATGTATATCTTTATGTTATTGAAGTAGTTGATGAATTGTTAGCAAGTAAAAGTGTTTAAGTAAGGAAAATTTTTCGTAGAACTAGTTGGGTATCTTACACTTACACCATGCCTATCCATCAAACATCACAATGCAATCAAAATCCTAACAACATGCCCATGATCCAAGATCAAGTGCAATCATGCAAAGATATTATCAATCACAAGCCTATTAAGAATGAACTAGAGTCTTCTAGTACCATACTTTTCCATCAAACACCATCATGTAATCCATGGCCTATCAAGCCTATCAAAGAAAATGCAAACATCCTATGTAATACAATCAGACTTTAAATATTTGAAGTAGCCATCTACAAATATCCATTCAAAAGTGGATTTATAATGCAAGTATGGACGCCATCAATAAAAAAAATTTGTATTAACCAAATATCCATATACGCATACATCAATATCTGTCGATATAAGTATAACATATATACAAAATAGCCATATAGGCTTACAAGAATGCCATATAGGCATACAATGTCAACTATGTACAATACAAAATATATGTCCACAAATGCCATATAGGCATACAACAGAGGAACACAATAAAAAGTCATTCCCCTCTAGCTGGTGAAGAGAATAAATCACGAGCAGCCTTTGATCTTCTAGGGGATGGAGACATGCATGTGGGTGGTCTACTACGAACCCGAGGGCTACTTCTCCTATTTAGTTCTTCCTGCGCCTTTACCTGTTACAAAAAAAAGTATAGATATTAATATATAGAAATTACATGTTATAAAAAAATGAAATATTTAACAAAATAATCACTTACCGCTAACATATAATCTGTCTGCTCGCTTGCCTCAGTAGCAGGAAAAGGCCCTGGTGATGTCATGTCCTATAGAAACCATCCAAATAGAAATTAAACTTCAAATCAATAATCTTTTGATTTTTCAAAAATAGACAACTATAACAATGAATGTAAATTGAAATTTACTAATCTGCCTCATACCCCTGTCAATGCCATAGAGCTATGAATCGTAGAGGCCACACCCTGCTCCATTGCCCTATGAACATGGGGAGGTGTATCCGCAGCCTGCATCATCTGAAAATAAAACAACATTATTCAATTACGAAAACTATAATAGTGATGCAAATCATGGCTCCTAACATACACACACGCTCATCTAAACATGGAAGTACACACAATAAAACACACAAATCACATACAAAAATTTAGTAAGTACAATTCATTCATTAAACTATTTATTTTATTACCTCCGTAAAGCTTTGAAGTCCACCACCGCTGGCAGGTGTTGCCATGAAATCTACAGTGTTAACCTATTCAACATCCAAAATCAGAAATTAGAATACCATTCATATAACGATGCTATTCACATGTAATATTTATAATTGTTTACTAGTTACATACCTCGACAGTAGATGATCTAGTGAAAAATGTAGGTGGAGAACCACTGAAAACTGCATCGACGCTATGACCCTAAAATTTCATTAAAATCATCAATTTAAATTAGTTAATCTTGTATTTCAAAAATAAAATTTAATAAATTAAATTCAATAAACTTGCTAATATTTACCTAAGTATCAAGGCCGAAAGTCTGACTCAGGAGGGTATCTGTCATCGCCATCTGCTCAGCTGCAGATGTAGCCTGTGCACCTGCGTCCTGACTGTCCATGGGATCATAACCACAGGCTGACCCACAAGCTTGGCAAGTATGCGGTGGGACCCTACTCCTCGCACTATCTCCCAACCCACTCTGTGTTGCAGGATCGGCATGCTCTATGATGCTCTGGGTCAAGGCACTAATCGACCTCAGTGTATCGACCTCAACACTCTCCTTCACAATGGAAGGAATAGAAACATGCTCGTGGGCTGGTCTGCTGATTACTTGTCTCACTACCCGCTGTGGGTCAAGACGTACCCCTGGTCTATCCTGTGCTGAGCCCCCACCTTTACCCTGGAAGTCCCGCATATCAAAATAGTTTGGCACTTTATTGAGGACAAACTCGGAGTAGAGTTTCCTCAAAAAGTATTGCGGGACCTCATTGTTATTGCATGGAGGATGGTCAAAAACTATCCACCACCTCTGCCCGAAATTGTCCCTTATCGCTTGGTTGTTGCACCAATGGATAGGGAACCTCTTGCATGTAATGGGTGGAGGTTGATTTGTTTGTGGGTTTGTGAAAATTGAACACAAGTCTACTTTTGTAATTTGTAATTTTTTGACATCTTGGTATGACAATTTATCTGCATAGTAATCTCTAAACTCTCTCTTTTTATCGGTCCAACTAGTTATTTGCTTGCTAATTGAATTTACATTTGATAACATAGACTCAAGAGATTCGGCAAGCGTGGACCTATGCAAGGTTGAAGTGGAAGGATCTTTCAACCTTGCAATTATATCTTCAATTTGTTTTTTGTTGTTTTTAATTTCCCCCATTATATTATCTTGTGTTCCAGGGGCATGTCGAGGAATGAATGGAGGAGGTTGTTGTTCTGCAGGTATTTCTTCCTCAAGATTTTGTGGATTTTGAGGAGGAGGAGGAGGTGCATTAACATTTCCTACAATTAATAAAATATACATCAAAAATCAACACAAAACCTACCTATTTAGGAAGAAATTCAAACAAAAAAATAAAGATAACTCACCCCTTTGGCGTGCTCGACGTCGCGGCGGCATTTCGGCGATGAATCGACAAATCTTTTGTGTTGAACGGTGTTTTGTAGAACACGAGCGCGTTTTTGAAGGGTTTTAAGCCGCGGGCGGAGGAAAAACTCACAATGAAATAAAATAAAATGAAATGACAGTGTTTTTTTTTTATATATAAAGGACTTTATAACGCGAGCGCGTTATAACGCGCTCGCGTTATGGCTCGGCAATGACGAGCCTTAGGCTTGTCATTGCCAAGCCATAACGCGAGCGCATTATAACGCGAGCGCGTTATAACGCGCTCGCATTATGGCTCGGCAATGACGAGCCTTAGGCTTGTCATTGCCAAGCCATAACGCGAGCGCATTATAACGCGCTCGCGTTATGCCTAAAATTTTTTTGAAAATTTTTTGGCCACTTTTTGGCCCCCCATCTTTTTGCACTTACCCTATTATAAGTTGGATTGATTACTAATGTTCTCTTTTACAAGTTGAAATTTTGTGCAAGGTTAAGAAAATTTTGACTTGCTAGAATTGGGCATTACACTCAAGCAGCATTGTCTTCATGGTTTAGGATTCACAACACAAATGCTCATTCGGAATTGGACTGTCATGAGTTTCAAATTGCATCTAGTATCTTTCAGAGAGAAGTCTAGAATGTTGAAGCACAAGAGACTCCACCTCCCACAAGATACGAACTGGTGCCTACTCAGAGGTACGATATTTCCTTAGTTTTAGAAAGCTATGTTTTTCCTTTTGTTACCTAAAATTTTGAACCTGGGAAAATTTCAAAATTTCAGTATGCATCTTAGCCTACCATATCACAAAAATAATTAATTTTGGAAATCTGTAAGAGCTAGTACAAAATCCTTTTATGGGCTTGACCCTAACCTCATTTTGCCCAATGTGGCCAATTTGCACATCAAAATAGCTTACCTTTTGAAAGATTTTAAACTTTAGATTTTCCCAATGGTAATTCACAAATAAAGCTAGCTTTTGATTTTTGGGTTGTTGGAGCTGAAAAGGTTTCTGGGTTTTTCTTTGAGGGGCCCAATCATCTTCCGGTCCAAATTTTGTTTAAAACAGAGCTATCATGTGGGAGATATGCTATTTTTCATCTTTTACCCAAAGTGTGGTCCCAAAGCTCCAAACTTTTCAATTTCTATGAAGATATACTTTTCTAAGGTTAGAAGAGTGGGTAAATGCATCATTATTGGGAATCACTTTATTTATAAATTCATGGTGATAATATTTGCCAAGTTTTTAAGTGAAGACCTTATTTAAGCCAAATAATTCTATCGGCATTATTAAAGTCCAAAGGCTTTATTAAGTTGGCAAGTAATGAGGTTCTTGAACTTTACAAATACCTGACTCTCTTTTGTCGGTATTTTTGCAAGTTTTTGAACCTCCTATATTATGAGGTTCAAAAGCTCAAGAAAATGCCAATGGCCTGACCACTCATTGTCAGAGATTATCAGGGTTTTTGAACTCATGTTTAATAAAACCTCTTCACAAATGATCAGGATGGATATAGTAAGGGAGCTTCTGAATTATTCTTTGCTACATTGCGAACTATTTCAAAACCTGATAAGTTTGCTTTCATCAACATCCCCAGCTATTGCACTGCTCTTACCATAGTAAAGTCTCATGGGGATATCATCAAGAACATAGAGGATACTTCTCTTGTTAAACCATACATGGTTCTTGATGCGGTTGCCTTGGAAAATCTTGAGATCCTTGAGAACAACAGAGACGGTAGTAGTTTGGGAACTCTTTTTGCACAAGTAGATCATTGTGTAACATCATTTGCTAAAAGATTACTAAGGAGATGGCTAGTGAGACCTTTAAAATGTGTGGAGTTACATGAACCTAGCATGGAAGGAGCTAGTAGAAACAAAGGTCTAGATAAGGTTGAATTATTTGGTGGCTATAGTGTGCTTCCAAAAGGCAGCAGTAAAGATAGAATCAAAGAAAATTTTGATGTATTTGACCGATCAATCCCTAAAGAATCATTTGATCAATTTTCCCTAAATTAAATAGGAGAGAGTTATTGTTTTGTTTGGAGAAGCATTCTCTTCTACAGTTGATACTACAAGATGTTGGGAAGAAGTTTCAAAAATGTTGAAGTTAATGGAATGAGCTGGAGTTTAGTCGAACGTTGTTACAAGATGCACTCTCTTAGCAACCCATGATCATTCTAGTCAACCTGGATAGACCAATTCAATTATCTCTCTCTAGCAATTTCTCAAGGAATGTGGGAGAAAGCTTACTTCTAGTTTCAAGGAATGGAGGTGAACAATATTAGAGTGACACCAAGAATAATTCATGTAATACCAATATGTGTTGTAGCTGATGTATGTATTATAAACATGTATGTGTCCTAAGAGGAAAATGTAACAAACACATATGACTAGCTTTGTTAGTACACAAACTCAAACCGATCAAGCTAGTGAATAGTAACCTTATTAAGATATAACCAAATAAAAGAGAGAAGATCAAAAGAGTCATTAGTTACGAAAACAAAAGGGAAAGCTTTCTTGTGTATTTGCCTTACTTAAAAGAAATTGTTAAGGGAGGTGAGGAGTTTTCTTTATAACAAAATTTTCAAAGAAATGGTTAGGAGGGAGAGAATTATAAATCTCATTTCTCCCATTTTTGAAGAATCTTTTTCCAAACTCCAGAAAGGGAGAACAGAGGGAGAAGGGGGTTTAATTTTTTGTTAATCTATAATCTCAGTTATCATTTTTCTTGACTCATTATATGTATAAGGGGAATTTTTAGAGACTTTTAGCTTTGGTCTATTGAATAAATGAAGAGTAATTTTCATAACTTTGTGTCTTTAAATGTCTTCTTTGGTTGCAATTTTTCCTATGTTATTTTGTAATCAATCTTCGATGTGTTCCTGTTATGTATGGTTGTATCTGGATTCTAGATTCATATCTTGCTTATGTTTGGTATGTGTTGAGGGAATCATAACTACCCTTTTATCAATCCTTTACTATTTGTGGATGTGGAATAGGTGAACTGTGTGCCATTTGTTCACATCCTCGTCATTCAAAATTAATCAATCGCATCTATTTTCATGGTTATGGATAGGTGTTAGTTTTTCCTTTTCTGCTTTCAGGTTAAAAGCATACTATATTTTCATTCATTGTACATCTTTCAAAGGTAGTTGCACCTTGTAAAATAAGTAGAGAGTCATTACAAATACCATCGCAATTGACTCAACTATTGGTTTGATTATCATATTTGTGGTCAAGAAGATACAGGGTCAAGTGACAAATTTGTTAACCAACAGATTTTTGTCGACTCCACTGGGGAAAGAATCAAAGTGCCAGTGTTTTATTTTCTCATAAATATGAAGGTGCCTCCCCAAGGACAGAGGTTGATAGCTATACAAAGTGGAAAGCACTTGAAGTATTTTGTTCCAGTAAGACTCGTGTCTGATCCATTTTTTAGATTTGTATTATGGCACTGGTTTCCCCTCAGCCATGGGGAAAACAATTTGGACCTCTTTCTTTGCCACAATAATCACCATTTCCTAAAGGATCAAGAAAGCACTTCCTGAAGTTCAGTGGAGAAAACCATCAAGATGCAGAAGATCAAATCCTAGCATTCATAGTTGCATGCGAAATTTTGGGAGTAAGTGAAGAAAATGCTTATGTTTGATTATTCATTGAATCTCTTGTTGGGCCTGCGGAGAATTGGTTTCATTATTTGGAAGACAAATGTATCACTAATTGGGACACATTAAAGAATAAATTTTTAGGAAGGTATAGAGGTGTTGTTGATGAAGCTACTTTGCTGTGTCAATTTTTCAATATTCAAAAGAAAGAAAATGAATCCATCAAATATTTTGTAGATACTTGGTTGCTTAGAATGATTCTTGTCCCCATTCAACCAAGTAAGTGAAACTAGCTTTGTGTTTTTATTTCTTCATTGCATCCTGATGTTCAGTTTTGCTTGAAACGGTGTAAAGTAAATGACATTGAAATTGCACAACAAGAGACTATAAAAAATGAAGATGACTTGATTTTAAGTGGTCTTTGGAAAGCATATCAGGTTGTAAATAATTCAAGTGGTGAACCTATGAATAAGTCTATCATGCACAAACAAATTTTTCAATATGTGGGTTTCCAAAATGCACAGCCTCCTTATGTTGAATGTCTTAATCTCACTGTTTTCAATCCAAAGCATTTTTGTAGAGAAGAGGTAAATGATGTAGAAATTAAGCCTCATTGGGATAGAATAATTGAAGCTTACATGTTACATTATGAATAAGATAATGATGAATCCAAGAGTTCTTTAAGTGACTATGAAGAGGGGCAATCCTTCCATAATGTAAGTGGTGAAAAGGGGAATGTAAATGGTGTTGTTTTGTCACCCTTGTTTATCACAGAAATGGAAGCATTCACTTTTACCAGCAATGAAGAACAATTTGAGGATGCACAGCATAAAGAGCAAGTATTGAATATCTTTTCTCTGAATTGCATGCAAGCTGAGTATGAAGTCTTCAAGTTTCCTAAACAAGATAATGCAAAAGTATGGCTGCAAGAAGAGGTCATAAATGATTTTATCCTTGAATCTTTTCATTTTGAAAATTTGAATGCCAAAATTTTTAAACAAAAATTGGAAGATGATGTTATATGTGTTGGAGTACGAAAGACACTGAGAGGGGGGTGGTGAATCAGTGTCTTATAAAATAGACTTGTTTTTGGCAAAATAAGAAATCATGCATAGAACCATTAATAAACTTTTACCAACTATGGACTTCAATCTTTTATGATGAACTGTAATGAACTATCAGCTTGTGAAGATGGAAGAACAAGATAAGGCAGTTTTATAACTTTATTGGACTGAGATAAGTATCAAAAATATTATGCATTTGTACTGATCCAAAATGAGCTTCATGTCAACAATAATATGCAACAGTTAAATCATGAAACAAAGAACATAAACTCATGAACAGAACCAATGACCATAACACAAAAATTTGATGAGTGGAAAACCCTCTAGGGATGAAAAACCACTCCAGAAAATGCCTCACTGGCATAACCAAAATATGCTTCACTAGAAAATACAGATGCCTCACTGGTTGTTTGTGCCTCACTGGCATATTTGTCTTACTGCCTCACTAGCTTAACCATCTAAATACAATGAATGATCAAAATATAATACAGAGGATTACTCTATTTCACTATAGCCCAATACTTGACTATCTCATTACTTGAGACTCAACAAACAACTCGTCAACTCAAAACAGATTTGGCATCAACATTCTGTTACAATTTCAATAATAGTGTAACCATACACACACATCAATCTCCTACCAAATGTTTTCATCTTATCCCTTTTTATACTTTATCACTACCCTTTTGTTTCTTTCAATAACCAGCTTGTATGAGTAGATGAACCATTTGAAGTAGATTTGAACTAAATCAATAAATGTCAAAAAGAGTGGTCAAACTGACCCACTTTGAGAATATAAAGACCTTTCATATTCCTTTCCAAATTGTGGTTACAAAAACCTTAACCACAACAGTTTAAAAAACTTTTAGAGTTAATAAAAAAATGCCACCATAGATAGACCATAGGGTTAGGTCAAATGGATAAACCTTTTGTATACACCTATGAAACAACAATGTATACTATAAGAATGTGCTCTATAAACCTTACAAATGTCTCTGATAAAGAAACAATAAAGCCATATCATGTAATGCCACAGATGTAACAATATTGCCCTGTTTCTTCCAAATTCTTCTCACATATGCATCGTCATAAATATTGTCAAGTAATTTCCTCTTTTCCCATAAATCACACCATGAAAACCTTCAACATATCTTAAATAATGTACATAGCCTCTAAACAGTAAGCAAACTACCTCCATACCTGAATCTAAACAAAATCGACAGCATTACAACCTTGCAAATGCAAAACAGAATCAAATTAAATGATATTAAAGTCAAACTATCAACTGTAGCTGAGCATTGTCTCATCAAACTATTACCATCATTCCTCAACTGTCTACAAACCCTAAACTCTTCCTCTTGCTCTTTTCCTCAATGAAAAATGATAACAAAAACAACAAAATGCTCTTTTGTGTGTTCGAGAAGCTTCATTCATTTCCAAGCCCTAAGTTAGATGAGTTCACAAAATGAGTAACCATTTAGAGTTTGTTTCATTACATGCCAAAAACATTATGTCGAGTCTAAACCACATGTTCACTAGGCCCAACAATAATAACCTTTATAAATATTCAAAATCATAATGCCATGTCGGTCTATTCAACAAGTTTCCAAGTAAATGTCAATCAAGACACCAAAAGATATTGCCATCAAATGTCCCCTTGTACATAAAATGATATTGCCATCAAATGTCAACATAATCATCAAATGCTAAGACTTGTATAATGAGCACCAAATACTATGACTTATATAATGACCATCTTTAAGCATTAACCAACCACTTATCACAAGATTAATAAAAAATACAAATCAAAACATGCCATACTTATATACCATCAACAAACCCATTTACCATGATCAAAACTAAGGACCAATATATGGTCTAACTTCCCTTTTTAAATTGTCATCAATGAAACATGATTAAGTTCTCTTTCCATGCCTTGAGTTTTCGAATGCACCTGTAGAATGTAGAATGTGCCTTAACTATCATAACACAAGAGATAAATCATCAGAGCCATATGCAACAGGAGATCATGAGCACATCAAATATGAACAACTGTGAACAAATGAACATATCAACTATCATAGAGCATGTAAGAGCATATCATCAAATATGAACTGGCAGAATCAAGTGCATATTCAAATGCATAGAGCATGTCAACTGTATAGAGCATATCAATATATACCAAGAGCATCAACTGTTATCTATAACATGATATGAACCATGAGAGTGATAAGCCAACATGAGAGTCATCAAGGACATTACCATGAGCCAAACCCAAGCAATGAGGAGTGTCAACATAAAACATATCAACTTTACCAATGGAACTTATTCTATAGGAACCAACAACATATATGCCATATGCCATGCCAATAGTCATCATGCAACTATCAATGTATCACCAACACAAACCTGAGAGTTTGTGTATTTGACATCAAGGACAACAACTAAGAGGGCAACAAACTCTCCCTTTGTCCTTGATGGCAAAACACAACTCTCTCTCCCCCTTTTTGGCATCAAAGACAAAGGGAGGAAGAAAGTGTACCAATTCCTCAAAGAGATATCAGGAACTAAAATCCAATATACTACAGAAATGATGAGCAAACACAGAAAATGTTAAGCAAACATAGAAAATGTAAAGCATACCATGACATTCCAATAGAGTATAATCATCCAGAATGGACTGAAATACAACTACACTATCAGTACCATAAGTAAGCATATAAAGGACAACAACTGAAAATGTGCTATGGTAATGTCACTTCAACATTCACTTGTTCAATCTGTATTACTACTCTACCTTGTTATTGATCAAAAATAGGATATAACTGGGATATGATGTCAGAGAATCAATCCATGCATACTACTTATACCCAAATATGAACGAGAGACAAAAGTTTGTTATGAGCAGCAAGGAGGAATAATATGAATAAAGGCAAATGTTGTATATAGTGTTGATATGTTGCACTGTAACATTGTAGCACTAACCATGTTGAGTATAGTCTTATACCAAAGTCACCGCCCTATCCTTCATAAAATGACAAAATGAACAATATTGTATTTTTCAATAAAAATGCAGTCACATAACATAGTTACATGATTGTCTTTGATCCTTTGAACCTTGATTGTCCCCTGTGTTGGTTTTTTCCCAGATTGGATGCTTACTCCTAGATTTCCCTACAAGGTAGCCATCAATGATCAACAGGATTTCTGGGCCAGAGGCCAACAGTATAGGAGATAGACTCTATATTTTATCTCCTCTTCTTCTTCAGGCTCTGCAAAACCTAGGGGGTATTCCCTACTCAACATCCTTGAGAATATGGATACAAAGGCTGGGATGCTGACATGAAGCAGATAAGTCCTCCTGTAAGTAGACCAAAACTGCAAGATAAGAGCAAAGGGGCTAGCTTTGGGCCTATTTTCAGTTGCAGACAGAGGACTTGGGATCCTAAAACTAATTCTACTGTCCTAATGGTTGTTTTGGAGTTTGATTTTGATTTTGTGTTTGGATGTAGAGCTGGACCTGGTATATAACACTAACACAAAGCAAGATTGGTGCCTATCCAGGGCCTGGAGTCAATAGACATACACTTGTGAATGATCAGCATGAACAACTAAAACTGGATTTCAGGGGGATACATGTGATATCTGCCTTACAGATATCTCCCAATATAGAGTGTTAAGCTATCTACACTTATGGCATCCCTATTGTAGTATATCCTTCCCAATATTCAATCTGAGAACAATTTAATCTACCCCTTGAGCAGAAGTTAAGAGATCAAACATTCAACACAGGAATTCTATGTTCTAGAATCTTAGACATTCCTTGAATACCTAGACTCAGAAGAAAAATATATGCAACACTAGAGATAGAATTAGCACAACACATGCAAACATAGCATTACTCATATAAGACTAACCATGAAGTCAGTGGATTCATGCAAGAAACATACTACAGGAGATACATAAACTCACAAGTTTTGCTGCACAGAGCAACCAAATCAGCTATATTGCATTACAGAGCCCAAGTGTTCAACTTTCAACAACCACAAAAAATGGTAACATAGTCTGCCTATATCAGCCAGAAAGTGTACCCATAGAAATTAATTACATGATGGACAACAAAATTTGCCAGATACAGTCCCTAGAAAGAATGGCACTCAGAAGTTATTACTGCAACAGACAGGAGAGTAGACAAGAGTGGCCTCGAGCCTTGCGCCACCACCTGGAAGTCATTACCCACGACCGGGTAGCTTGATTGTTCACGCTATCGCCCATACCCCCGCTACAGTCACCATTAATGGCTCAACTACCTGCAGCCACCGAGAAAACTGTCGCAGCATTCAAAAAAGAACTTCTCGCAAAAATGCATCACGCTCAAAGTTCAAATTAAGCAGGAAAATAATCCCACATGCACGGTGCAAAGACCTCCTTATCACTTTATAAACACGGCCACATGCATAATAGGTGTTGAGCGCTTTTGCCACGCTCGATGCACGCCTCTTAGCCCAAAGCCCATCGCCAAGACCACTACCATCGGCGGACCCTCCGACGGCTAGCCCGATAAACTATGTCACACCGAAACTAGCCTTGAAAACTACCAACTTACCATCGGCCAGACTTAGACCATCGGTCTAGCATGAAATTCCTTCGCTGATGACAAACACTACATTGATAACACTTCATCGGTGAGACCAAACACATAGTTCACCCGATGGCCACCCTCCATGCTCCCATCAGCCAGACCATCCATATCAGCCAAACATAAATGACGCTCACCGATAACATCGATCACTTCGATAAACACATCCTTCGGTGAGACACACGCCGATGACTTCTCATCGGCCAAACATATGCCGTCAGCCCAACACTTGCCTGCTCATCCGATAGCCTACATCATGCCAATAGCACTCCAAAATCCTCGTCGATATGACTAACACCATCGGGCTAGCCAAAAACTCTTCGGCTGATAACACCACTCCTGCCGATGACCATACACACACCTCCGAACAACTTCGCATCCCCCCCTCGGCGAGACCTAAGTCATTGGAGCAATAAAAAGATCCTTCACCAATATAGAAAGTTACACTGATGACATCCAAACCAATACATCGGGCAGAAAAACACCATCGGACCAAAGTTTAGATATCTGCCTAACAAGCCAAGCCACTCCGATAACACCTTCCATCGGGGTGACCACCCTCCATCGGCAAAAATAAAAGTAGCTTCGCCGATAGCACAAAGTCATGGCGATGAACAAAAAACCTAAGGTTTAGATGAAGAAACCCTCCAACATGTAAGTTCAAACTCCAGGCCAAAATGGGTACCAACACCCTGTCAGCTAATATAGTCAAAAAACATGTCACTGCACCCAAAAAAAACATTCTCAACAATTAAAACTGCAACACCTTGCACTACTATGAGAATATATGAAAATAAGAACTATCACCTAAATGATGTCAATACTAGCTGAAGAAAATACTGTTGTTCCTACACTTCTATCAGACATATGATTTCTAATTCTTGTCACTATCACACTATACATGAGCTCCCATTTATCATGCTTTGGGTATTAAGCACAGACCAATCTGCCAAAACTCTATCATGTCACTAACCTTGTTTCAAAATTCTTTTTAATGAACTGAACTGAAGAGATATATGCATTTTGACAACTATCCTCTATTTTCAAGGCTTACAATATAGCAAGAATACTGGCAAGAGTGACAGTCTATTTTTACACTTATCAACTGCATTTCTTTTTCAACAAATCAATATTATATGTCTCTTGGTGCAGAATATACCTTTACTTGATGAATATGCATCATGATGTTACCACTTACTCATATTACAGTCATGAAGATATTGCAATGACTGTAAACACTAACAAGAACATGAAACATATTGTCATGACTGTTGGTTTTTTCCCAGACTGGATGCTTATTCCCAGATTTCCCTACAAGGTAGCCATCAATGATCAACAGGATCTCTGGGCCAGGGGCCAACAGTGTAGGAGATAGACTCTATATTTTATCTCCTCTTCTTCTTCAGGCTCTGCAAAACCTAGGGGGGTATTCCCTACTCAACATCCATGAGGATATACATACAAGGCTGGGATGCTGATAGAAAGCAGATAAGTCCTCCTGTAAGTAGACCAAAACTATAAGATAAGAGCAAAGGGGCTAGCTTTGGGCCTATTTGCAGTTGTAGACAGAGGACTGAGGATCCTAAAACTAATTCTAATGTCCTAAAGATTGTTTTAGATTTTGATTTTGATTTTAAGTTTGGATGCAAAGCTGGACATGGTTGTAACACAAACACAAAGCAAGATTGGTGCCTATCCAGGGCCTGGAGTCAGTAGACATACACCTGTGAATGATATGCATGAACAACTAAAACTAGATTTCAGGGGGATACATATGATACCTGCCCTACAGATATCTCCCAATACAGAGTGTTAAGCTATCTATACTTATGGCATCACTACTGCAGTATACCCTTCCCAATGTTCAATCTGAGAACAATTTAATCTACCCCTTGAGCAGAAGTTAAGAGATCAGACATTCAACACAGGAATTCTATGTTCTAGAGTCTCAAACATTGCTTAAATATCCAGACTCAGAAGAAAGATACATGCAATACTGGAGACAGAATTAACAAAACACATGCTAACATAGCATTTCTCATATAAAATTAACCATGAAATCAGTGGATTCATGCAAAAACGTACAACAAGAGATACATAAACTCACAGGTTTTGCTATACAGAGCAACCAAATCAGCTGTATTGTATTACAGAGCCAAATGTTCAACTTTCAACAACTAAACAATGGTAACACAGTCTGCTTATATCAGCCAGAAAGTGTACCATAGCAATTAATTACAAGGCTTTTACAAAAATCTGCCAGATACAGATCCTTCAAAGGAATGGCGCTCAGAATTTATTAATGCAGCAGACAAAGGGGGGGCCTCGAGCCATGCGCCATCATCTGGGGTCTTCATTCAAAAATCAGGCGACCTGACCATGTGTACCATTGCCCACATCCCTGCATCATCGCCATTAAGGGTCTCAACCACCCGCGGCCGCTTGAAAACCATCGCTGCATTCAAAAAGGATCTCCCGCCAAAACATGCTTCTCTGCAGGTTGAAAATACACAGGGGAATAATCCCACATGCACGGTGAAGAGATCACTTATTAGTTTAAAAATGGGGCCGCATGCATACTAAGTGTCGAGCGCTTTTGCCGCGCTCGACACACAAGCCTTCGCCCAAGAGCCCATCGCCGTGACACAAGCCATCGGCCAACTCCCAAATTCTCCTACCGACCTCACTAGTTACTCCGATCGCACCTCCACAAGCCCCTGTCAGCCAGACATAGTCTATCGGCTCGCCTCAAAAACCTCCTGCCGACCTCCGTTGTCTCACTGACTGCTACACCACAATTCCCCATCGGCCAGAGATGCACCATCAGGCCAACCTTCTAAACTTCCACCGATAGCATGAGTCTCTCTGATCGCTACTCCAAACTACCCTGTCGGTGTGACTGACACCATCGGTCAACATGAAATTCCTCCTGCCGATAGAACAACTCCCACCGATAACATATCGGCCTCCCCCTTCATCAGTCAGACCCTCCACTATCGGCCCAAAGCAATCCATCCTCACCGACAACACAAGTCACACTGAAGACCACCTCCGTCGATGTGACTTACACCGTCGGAGCAACCAAAATCTCCCCAGCTGATCACAATAGTCTCACGGATGCACCAACGAGCTACACTCTGCTCCTCCATCGGCCAGACACACACCAACGACTCCTCATCGGCCAAACCTCCCGTCATCGGCATAACTCAAAACACTCAGGCTGACAATACAACTCTCACTGATAACATATCCATCGGCCAAACATTGTAGATCAGTGAACCCTCCAACGGTTAGCCCGCTAGTCCATGTGACACCGAAACCAACCTTGCAAACTGCTAACCTTCCATCGGCCAAAGGCAAACCGTCAGGCCAACACTCCACCGTCCACCCGATGATGAACGTTATGCCGATAAGACCAAAATCATAAGGCTTTGAACCATTGAACCCTGAACTAGTTCAACCCGATGGTTCAAAAGAGAAGTTCAACTGAGAAGTTCAACGCCGATAACACAGATGAACAAAGAATTCACTGACGGGAAAAGATGGAGCCTAAGCCCATGAACCGTTGAACCTTGAACCAAAAGGGTTCAACGCGATGGTTCAAAATGATGGTTCAAGCAAAATCTGAGTACCCAAAAAGAAGTTTCGCCAATAGAGAAAATCACAGTGATGAACAAGGAAACTTAGGGCCCAAAAAGGAAAAAACCCTCCAACATCCTGCGCTCAGATCCAGACCAAAATTAGTGCTAATAATGACAATCAAATACATTGGATACACTCACTTCACTGCACCTTCACTTGCTTGTCTTCAATAAACTGTCCTCACCTATTGTCATTTATACACTATCTAGTATATTGTTCACTATATCAGTTGCATTAGTTCATAAGAGGTTCCTAAGGCCTTCTTAACAAGTCAAATAGAACATAACCTGAAATAATGTGCCTTATCCATTCTTCTCCATTGTTCATTCATGATTGTCAGGACACTTGCAATTACTATATTTGACAACAATTCTCTTTCTTTATAGTTTAATGAATGGCATACCTTAATATTCATATGGTCATCAATATCAATGATAAACTACAAGAATCATGAGATCATCATCATCAAGGATGAACAAATGTCATATAGTCATGCAGCATGAACATCAATCATCAAAGCAGGAACACTATATGAAGTTCACCATAGAAATGAGTATGCATCAGATATCAACTACAAGTTTTGACAGCAGTACCTAGTACTCTATTCCACAGCTTCTTAATTTAATCCAACTTACAACGAAGCTGGCAGAGGTTACAGAGTTAGCTATTTCACTTTTCAGCACTAATCTTGTCCTTTTATCATATGATAGATTGTTACACTCTTCTTTGAAGGTCATCAATCTAAATTTTGAACAAATTATAACTTTTTGAAAGACTTAGTTTTAGAGACAAAGAGGAACAAGTTATGCACTCCCCCTGAAAGTATGCTTATGGATCTCTTTATGCACTTGGAGATGTCTTTTGTGCAATATGCACATGACTAGGGTTTTCTTTTCCTTGGTCTTGTTTTCTTCTCCAAACCCTTGTAGGCTCTTTCTTTTTCTTGCTTAAGACATCCACTTGCTTTTTCTTGAACATGTAGCATCCAGTTGGTTTAATCCTTCCTCTACACCATTGTGCTTTGTGCCCAAACATATTGCATTTATAACACAAAACATTGTAGTTTTAATCAAGAGAAGAATAGTTTCTTCTAGGCAATCTGTAATTGACATACTTTGCATGCATCCAACAATTTCTTGCTAGGTGATCAAGTTTATTACAATTATAGCAAGCATTATTGTAGTCCTGATTTGACCAGCTATAAAAACTCTTCTCTTTATTCCATCTAAAATCATTTCTTTTACAATCTCTAGCCCTATGACCATAAACATGACATGCATAGAAATAACCATGGAACTAAGAATAATTGTACCTGATTGAATGATATTGCTTGGTAGATGAATGTCTTGAGTGCTTGTTTGTACTCCTTTCATTATCAGCAACTTTATCTTATGCTTTCTTCATGGCTTCATTTTTCAGGAGCAGTGAATTCTAGGTCTATCTTCTTCCTAAGAGCATCTCTTGTCTTGGAACATTCTCCTTTCTCATAACCCAAGCCAATTGTGTCCTTATGTTGTTTTTGCTTACTCAATATGTCATTCAAGCATTCAATGCTCTTGTCAAATTGAATATTCTTGTGAAGTTTAGAAGAAGCCTTTTCCAAATCTTTTCTCAAAGAGACTATTTCTTTTTCTAGTTTCAGACATTCTATTCTTTTTACTTCAAGGTTAGATTTTGTATTATCTATTATTCTTTTGGTTCCTTCAATTTTAGTCTTTAGACTGATAATCAATTTATCAGATTCATCAACATGACTCTTTAATTCTGCAATCTGATTTCTTGCATTTTCAAACTCTAAAGAATTTTTTTCAAAATCTGAACATACCTTGTCCTTGGATTCTTTCTCTTGTTGAAGCTAATCTTTTAATCTCCTGTTTTCTTTACTAAGTTGCTTGATTGTATCTAGGGCACATAGAAGTTCTCCTTCAACATCAACTTCACAATCATCTTCATCAAACTCCTGTTCATCTTCATCCACAAAGAGGTTTGTTTCTTCATCATTAGTCTCAACAACAAAAACATCTTTTCTTTTATTTAATTCTTGTTGTCCTTCATTCACAATGATTTCTTCCTTTTTATCAAAATTCTCAACTACAGAACCATTCTTTTTCAGGGGTGACATATGCAACAAATCATTGCTAGGCTTAACTAAGGCTTGTTTTACCATCTTTTGATCATCCTCTTTCTTTTCTCTATTTGATACCTTATTTCTATTCTTCTTACCCATTGTACTACACTACTAGGAACCCTTGAGTTGGTTAAACTTATTGCTAGGGTCTAGCTCTGATACCACTTGTTGGAGTATGAAAGACACTGAGAGAGGGGGGTGAATCAGTGTCTTATAAAACATACTTATTTTTGGCAAAATAAGAAATCATGCATAGAACCATTAATAAACTTTTACCAACTATGGACTTCAGTCTTTTATGATGAACTATCAACTTATGAACATGGAAGAACAAGATAAGGCAGTTTTAACTTCATTGGACTGAGATAAGTATCAAAAATATTATGCATTTGTACTGATCCAAAATGAGCTTCATGTGAATAATAATATGCAATAGTTAAATCATGAAACAAAGAATATAAACTCATGAACAAAACTAATGACCATAACACAAAAATTTGATGAGTGGAAAACCCTCTAGGGATGAAAAACCACTCTAGAAAATGCTTCACTGGCTTAACCAAAATGTGCTTCACTAACAAATACAGATGCCTCACTGGTTGTTTGTGTCTCACTGGCTATTTGTGCTTCACTAAAAAATATAGATGCATCACTGGTTGTTTGTGTCTCACTGGCTATTTGTGCCTCACTAGCATATTTGTGGCTCACTAACATATTTGTCTTACTGCCTCACTAGCTTAACCATCTGAATACAATGAATGATCAAAATACAATATAGAGGATTACTCTGTTTCACTATAGCCCAATACTTAACTATCTCATTACTTGAGACTCAACAATCAACTCGTCAACTCAAAATAGATCTGGCATCAACATTCTGTTACAATTTCAATAATAGTGTAACCATACACACACATCAATCTCCTAACAGATGTTTTTCATCTTATCCCTTTTTATACTTTATCACTGCCCTTTTGTTTCTTTCAATAACCAAATTGTATGAGTAGATGAACCGTTTGAAGTAGATTCGAACTAAATCAATAATTGTCAAAAAGAGTGGTTAAACTGACCCACTTTGAGAATATAAACACCTTTCATATTCCTTTCCAAACTGCGGTTACAAAAACCTTAACCACAACAGTTTAAAAAACTTTTAGAGTTAATACAAAAAATGCCACCATAGATAGACCATAGGGTTAGGTCAAATGGATAAACCTTTTGTATACACCTACGAAACAGCAATGTATACTATAAGAATGTGCTCTATAAACCTTACAAATGTCTCTAATAAAGAAACAATAAATCCATATCATGTAATTCCACAGATGTAACAACATTGCCACGTTTCTTCCAAATTCTTCTCACATATGCATCATCACAAATATTTTCAATTAATTTCCTCTTTTCACATAAATCACACCATGAAAACCTTCAACATATCTTAAATAATGTACACAGCCTCTAAATAGTAAGAAAACTACCTCCATATCTGAATCTAAATAAAATCGACAGCATTACAACCTTGCAAATGCAAAATAGAATCAAACTAAATGATATTACCGAGAGAATCTTAAGTCAAACTATCGACTGTAGCTGAACATTGTATCATTAAACTATTACCATCATTCCTCAACTATCTGCAAACCCTAACCTCTTCCCCATGCTATTTTCCTCAATGAAAAATGATAACAAAAACAACAAAATGCTCTGTTGTGTGTTCAAGAAGCTTCATTCATTTCCAAGCCCTAAGTCGGATGAGTTCACAAAATGAGTAACCATTTAGAGTTTGTGTCATTACATGCCAAAAACATTATGTCGAGTCTAAACCACATGTTCACTAGGCCCAACAATAATAACCTTTATAAATATTCAAAATCATAATGCCCTGTTGGTCCATTCAACAAGTTTCCAAGTAAATGTCAATCAAGACACCAAAAGATATTGCCATCAAATGTCCCCTTGCACATAAAATGATATTGACATCAAATGTCAACATAATCATCAAATGCTAAGACTTGTATAATGAGCACCAAATACTATGACTTGTATAATGACCATCTTTAAACATTGACCAACCACTTATCACGAGATTAATCAAAAATACAAATCAAAACATGCCATACTTATATACCATCACCAAACCCATATACCATGATCAAAACTAAGGACCAATATATGGTCTAACTTTCCTTTTTAAATTGTCATCAATGAAACATGATTAAGTTCTCTTTCCATGCCTTGAGTTTTTGAATGCACCTGTAGAATACATAATGTGCCTTAACTATCATGACACAAGAGATAAATCATCATATTCATATGCCACATGAGATCATGAGCACATCAAATATGAACAACTGTGAACAAATGAACATATCAACTATCATAGAGCATGTAAGAGCATATCATCAAATATGAACTGGCAGAATCAAGTGCATCTTCAAATGCATAGAGCATGTCAACTATATAGAGCATATCAATATATACCAAGAGCATCAACTGTCATCTGTAACATGATATGAACAATGAGAGTGATAAGACAACATGAGAGTCATCAAGGACATTACCATGAGCCAAACCCAAGCAATGAGAAGTGTCAACATGAAACATATCAACTTTACCAATGGAACTCAGTCTATAGGAACCAATAGCATATGCCATATGCCATGCCAACTTTCATAATGCAACTATCAATGTATCACCAACACAAACCTGAGATTTTGTGTATTTGACTTCAAGGAGAACTAAGAGGGCAACAATAGGTAGTCACGATAGTTTTGATGAAGTGATCAAATAGACAAATGCGTTGAGTTTTATACTGTGTATATTCCAAATTGGTGTCTTAATGCATCCGAGGATGACTTTATATGTGGAGAAGAGGTTATTTTATCTGATCTATAGTTTATAAGTGAAAATGATAAAGTGGATCATGGAGTGCTTGAATCAGCTCCTACAGAGAAAGAAGAAATTATTTCAATTGGAGGTGATTTCAGGTCTGATGAGGACATTGTTTGTAATGCATGGGATATCAATTTGTCTGTCGCGGTGCATGAGGAAACAACTGGTAATATGCAGGAATATGTTGGAGAATTTTCTGAGGTCTATGATGCAAAATGGCTATTTGGTTTTGAAGAATCACTCAGGAAGTCTTTTTGCTTCACAAATTCCAGATTTTTGTCTCAGATCATGGAATGGCTTCTAAGTCTGCAGGCACTTCATGGGTACATTTTCCTATTCCACTCAGGCATTTATTTCTCTGAGCCTATTAATGGATTTGCATCACCATCTTGGAGTCATTTGAGGTAGGGTCTTCCTACCATGTTCATATTAGGAGTTTTTGTTGTGCTGGTAGTTAGTTTATTTTCCTGCTTTGTCTTGTTTTTGGCTTGGTCTTGCTCCTTTCCCCCATGCTCTATGACTCTATTGCCCATGGAATTTAAGCACTGGTCCATGCTTGAGATTCTGGATTCCTTTCTTTGTCCTTTGTATTCCTCATCTACAATTATAGCCTGTTGTTACCAGAAATTTTGAACCTAGGAAAATTTCAAAATTTCAGTATAGTCTCCCCTCATACGTCTTAGCCTGCCATATCACAAAAATAATTAATTTTGGAAATCTATAAGAGCTGGTGTGAAATCCTTTTATGGGATTGACCCTAACCTCATTTCACCCAATGTGGCAAGTTTGCACATCAAAATACCTTACCTTTTGAAAGATTTTAAGCTTTAGATTTTCTAGACGGCAATTCGCAAATAAAGCTAAATTTTGATTTTTGGGTTGCTACAGCTAAAAAAGTTTTTGAGTTTTTCTCTGAGGGGCCCAATCATCTTCTTGTCCAAATTTTGTTTAAAACGGAGCTATCATGTGGGAGATACGAGATTTTTTGTCTTTTACCCAAAGCGTGGTCCCAAGGCTCCAAACTTTTCAATTTTCGTGAAGATATGCTTTTCTAAGGTTAGAAGAGTGGGTAAATGCATCATTATTGGGAATCACTTTATTTACAAATTCACGATGATAATATTTTTCAAGTTTTTAAGTGAAGACCTTATTTAAGCCAAATAATTCTATTAGCAATATTAAAGTCCAAAAGCTTTATTAAGTTGGTAAGTAATGAGGTTCTTGAACTTTACAAATACCCGACTCTCTTTTGTCAGTATTTTGCAAGTTTTTGAACCTCCTATATTATGAGGTTCAAAAGTTCAAGAAAATGTGGATGGCCCAACCACTCATTGTCAGAGATTATCAAGGTTTTTGAACTCATGTTTAACAGAACCTCTTCACGAATGATTAGGATGGATATAGTAAGGGAGCTTCTGAATTATTCTCTGCTACGCTGCGAACTGTTTCAAAACCTGATAAGTTTGCTTTCATTAGCATCCCCAAATGTTGCACCACTCTTACCATAGTAAAGTCTCATGCAAATATCATCAAGAATGGATTTTTATATGATTTCTTTAATATGGATGCACATGTGAAAGCTGGAGAACATAGAGGATACTATCCGATAGGTTGGTAATCTGTTGAATAGGAATACATTTTCATGGAAAGCTAAGATTGCAATCTCAAGGTAAAGTTTTTGATTTCTCTAGATTGGGCACACCTTAGCAAATAAAGGAAGTGTTCGCATTTCTGAAATACCAGGGCCATATTTGAGTGCATATTATTATGCCAGCGCTTATGAAAAGAAAGCTCTTGGTTTGATGTAAAAGGTTGTAATGGAACAAGTAGACACACCAATTCAGCTCCTCCTCTTGAGTGGTCAGAGGGAAATGTATGGACAACAAAAGTGAGTGTTCCTAAGGGTAAACTCACAGAAATTTTATGACAACCCAGTCCAAACCAAGTGTTTAATGCAATGGAAATGGTTCCATCATGGTTGTATCTTCATTATGGGAGCTTTTGAACAGTGTGTGAACGCCCAACCCCTCTGATAGATATGGTCTGCACAAAATGTATTTGTTGAAAGACTTTAGAAACTTTCAATCCAATGTGATTAGCAGATGTCGTCTCATGGGATGTAATTGTTGCAATATCTGCGCAAAATGGATTCAAATATTGGCAGCACGATTTTCTAATGTTTGAGTTGGAGATCTTGATGCAATAACAGTGATGCAAACCGTACATGTCAAACACTTCAAATTATGCAAGCACATATAAAAATGGTTTTTGTAGGTAGATGTACATTTCACTCCAAGATTTATATCCGGTAGCAGCAATGGATGGGCAACGACTCAACATTTGCAACAAGTCGTCTGCCAATATTCAAATAATGACATACTTGTGCATGGAGCATAATAGAAGCTGTGGACAATTTATTTTTCTTGGAATAACACTGGACAGGAGGGTGCAAGGGGTGTTTGGACACCTATCAAACTAGAATAGGAGAAAGCACGTAAACTGTTTGATAGAATGCCTCAAAGAGATGTCATATCATGGTTTGTAATAATGGTGTAGAAAATGTACAAAATGGTTTTGTTAAAAAGGTCTTAGAAACTTTCAATTGAATGCAACTGGCAGGTATAGTGCCTTATTCTCAATCACTCCTAGCATACTCCTAGCCCGTGCCAAAATGTGAGCTTCAAAACAGAGGGTATGGATGTCTATCAAAATGTAACTGCACTGATAGACATGCATGCAAAATTTGGGAGCATAGACAAAGCTCATGAATTGTTTTGAAAGGATGCCTCAATGAAATTGTAATCTCATGGAGCACAATGAATGCAAGAATTGAAAATTGTATCTATTTACTCGACATTGTCGACACTTACTCTAACAATAGGTGCATCAAATCATGTTTGTAGTGCATTAGCTCTTCTTCAATGTGTAACATATCATCCCGACACTAGAGGTTCATAGCACTGATATTATAAATTCCCTACTTTCTACGAAGATAACTCCACTATGTTCACAGACAATGGAAAATGGGGAACTTGTTCTTTTCGCCTTTGGAGGTTGTCTGTTCTACTTGAGGCAAGTTTTGCTAGATCAGAGTTTGCGCAGTTTTGGAAAACTTGAGACTATGCTTTGTTCAAATTTTTGCAACCATGCAACTTGCATCTGGTGAAAACAATCAAGTTTGTCATTTCTGAGATACTTCTCTTGTTGAACCATACATGGTTCTTGATGTGGCTGCGTTGGAGAATCTTGAGATCCTTGAGAACAACAGAGACGGTAGTAGCTTGGGAACTCTTTTTGTACAAGTAAATCATTACGTAACAGCATTTGGTAAAAGATTACTAAGGAGATGGCTAGTGAGGCCTTTAAAATGTGTGGAGTTACATGAACCTAGAATGGAAAGAGCTAGTAGAAACGAAGGTCTAGATAAGGTTGAATTATTTGATGGCTATAGTGTGCTTCCAAAAGGCAACAGTAAAGATAGAATTAAAGAAAACTTTGATGTATTTGACTAATCAATTCCTAAAGAATCATTTGATCAATTTTCCCTAAATTGAATAGGAGAGAGTTACTGTTTTGTTTGGAGAAGCGTTCTCTTCTACAGTTGATACTACACAATGTTGGGAAGAAGTTTCAAAAATGTTGTAGTTAATGGAATGAGATGGCATTTAGCCGAATGTTGTTACAAGATCACTCTCTTAGCATCCTATGATCATTGTAGTCAACCTAGATAGACTAATTCAATTATCTCTCTAGATAGCAATTTCTCAAGGAATGTGGGAGAAAGCTTACTTCTGGTTTCAAGGAATGGAGGTGAACAATATTCGAGTGACACCGGCAACACTTCATGTAGTACCAATATGTGTTGCAGCTGATGTATGTGTCCTAAGAGGAGAATGTAACAAACACATATGACTAGCTTTGTTAATGCACAAACTCAAACCGATCAAGCTAGTGAATAGTAACCTTATTAAGATGAAAGATTTCTTGTGTAATTAACTTACTTAAAATAAATTGTTAAGGGAGGTAAGGAGTTTTCTTTATAATGGAATTTTCAAAGAAGCGGTTAGGAGGGAGAGAAATATAAATCTCATTTCTCCCATTTTTGAAGAATCTTTTTCCAAACTCTAGAAAGGGAGAATAGGGGGAGAAGGGAGTTTAACTTTTTGTTAATCTTTAATCTTAGTTATCATTTATCTTGACTCGATCTATGTATAGGGGGAATTTTTAGAGACTTTGAGCTTTGTTCTATTGAAGAAATGAAGAGTAAGTTTCAGAACTTTGTGTCTTTAAATGTCTTCTTTGGTTGCAATTTTTCCTATGTTAATTTGTAATCAATCTTCGATGTGCTCTGTTATGTATGGATGTATCTGGATTCTAGATTCATATCTTGCTTATGTTTGGTATGTGTTGAGGGAAATATAACTGCCCTTTTATCAATCCTTTACCATTTGTGGATGTGGAATAGGTGATCTGTGTGCCATTTGTTCGCATCCTCGTCATTCAAAATTAATCAATTGCATCTATTTTCATGGTTATGGATAGGTGTTAGTTTTTCCTTTTCTACTTTCGGGTTAAAAGAATACTGTATTTTCATTCATCGTACATCTTTCGAAGGTAGCTGTATCTTGTAAAATAAGCATAGAGTCATTGCAAATACCATTGCAATTAACTCAACTGTTGGTTCGATTGTCATTTTTATGGGCAAGAAGATACATGGTTAAGTGACAAATATGTTAACCAACACCTTTTCAAGATGATAACTAGCCTGAAGAAGAGGAAGCCGATGAAGTCCATGCTTATGAGAAATACAATAGGACCCCATATAATCTTAGGAGTAACAAACCTAGGGGTCCCTTTACCACTTCCATTCCTCTAAAAAACTATCAAGTCCCCCTTGATCCTAAGGCTTCCAATAATCTTGATCCTCCTAAGGTTGTACCTAAAAATGTAAGTCAAAACCAACTAGCTGAATACTCCAAGAAATCTAAGGTTGCTAAGTTGGGCCAATATGTAGTAGATGAACTCAAGAAGATGAAGGTTAGTATGTCAGTATTTGAATTAATGAAGGCCCCAAAAGTTAGGACATCTTTCCTTCAGGACATTGGGGTGCAGGCCAAGACTAATCCTTCCCTTAAAGAATTTCCACAAAAGGACAATCAAGATAAAGGCAAGGACAAAGTTCATGTTACAAATACAGACCAGTAGGTGACTTTGTACAAGGAGAAGAGGAAGTCACCTCCTTTCTTACTGACCCTTAGGATATTTGGCAAAAATTCTTCACGACTGCTTGGTAGACTCAAGGGCTTCCACTAATGTCATGCCTCTATCAGTTTACAAAGCACTAGGTCTAACTCCTACCAAGTCTTCTAGGAAGTTTACTCAATTGGATAAAACAGAAGTCAATGTTGTAGGGGAACTGAACCATATTCATATGCAGTTGGAATCAGACCCATGGGTGTAGCAATATATAGACATACAAGTGGTAGACATCCCTGATGTCTATGACATGTTTCTTAGTAGGGACTGGCCTAAAACATTAAATGTCTATATGGCTACTAACTTCTCTCATATGTGGTTACCATGGGAGGACTTGCTAATCAAATTTGCATTGAAAGAGAACCAAAAATGAAACACATGATAACAGAGTACAATCAAACAAATGAGATCTTATACTCAGAGGTGGATTTAGGAGTTTACCTACCTCAGATAAATCAGGTAGAAGAAGTACTCATGTTGAATTATAGTAGGGACCCTAACCCACCACTTACCAAACATTAAGAAAGTATTGAAGCATGTGTTCAATTAGACCAAGAGTCTTCTTCTGATGATGAGCCCATAATCTTTGAAGGATTTAGAAGCTTCATAGCTAAGTTTATGTGTGATCAACTAGCTATTGGGAAGAAGATACAAATGGAGGAATTGTTACTACTTAATTGGTGCCGCATTCATAATGCATCCCATTCAGAGTTTACATGCTCTTTATGCTAGTAAGTAGTGTATCAAGTTTAGAAGCATTTGAATGAACCATCCACCCAAAATGAAGGGAAAACTCAGCCTACACCTACAATTAACCAGGAGACTGCGCCATAAGGTAGACAAGATGTCTCTATTAGAATGAAGTCTGTGGATTCTCATATTTGGACATTAAGGTTTGACGGGTCTAGGTCTAAGAAAGGGTCTGGTGCAGGGTTTGAACTAATCAATCCTATAAGGTAATCTTATCTAGCAGCATACAGACTACAATTTCCTTGTACTAACAATGTCACAGAGTACAAATCACTAGTGCATGGGTTGTTGATTGCTATTCAGAAGAAATTTAAGATAATTCAAGTGTTTGGTGATTCAGAATTAGTGGTTAAGCAAGTATGAAAATAGTATTCATGTCATGACAAAATATTGAATCGCTACCGAAATCAGGTCTGGGATCTCATTGAATGTTTTGATGGCTTTAATATCCAATTGATTCTAAGGAAACAAAATCATGTTGTTGATGCATTGGCGCAAGATGCAAGCTCTTTGGAGCCACTTGTTAGGTCTGATTTGAAGAAGTTCACTATAGAATTGGTTCCCACTCTATCTGTGCTAGACAATATTACTCACTTCCAAGTTTTCGAAGATGATAAGCATATCGTTGATCTTCTTACATCTTCAGATGTGTTCACTGCCCAAATAATTGATGAAGAAGAATTAGAACTAGCTGAGAGGGATTTAGAAGGTGTCCTAAATCTCAAAAAAAATACCATTCCCAAGGGATGGTGGAGTTAGAGAGGTTGTTCGATCAAGATTAGCTGGGAACCCAAAAGAAGTAAGTTGATTCTGTTGTGGGGAAGTGTGATCCACATAACTTGGGAACTGAAGATAATGTCAAAAATGTTTTTATTGGTAAAGTCTACACCCCCGAGGAAAAGGCAAAAATTATTCATGCTTTGATGGACTATCATGATGCTATTGCATGGAGTTATGAGGATCTTAAAACTTATGACACCTCTATCATACCCACACCATACCTCTGAAGCCTGGAGTTAAGTCGTTTTGGCAGAGACAGAGGCTAGTCAATGCTCTTTTAGAGCCTCTAATTTTTCAAGAAGTGCAGAAGCTGTTGTCAGCAAGAATCATATTTCTAGTGAGACATTCTACCTAAGTAGCCAACTTGGTTCCAGTGTGAAAAAAAAAAGGTGAGATCAAGTTATGTGTTGACTTCAGAAACCTCAATAGAGCATCCAAGAAAGATAATTAACTGCTACCATCCCTTGATGAGGTGCTACAAATAGTTAATGGATCATAGATGATATCATTTTTAGATGGATAGTCAGGATATAATCAAGTAATGGTTGAATATGCTGATAGGTTAAAGACCGCTTTCACCTACAAATGGGGTATATACGCATATTAGAGGATGCCATTTGGTCTGATTAATGCAGGAGCAACATTTCAGCATGCCATGGATATTGCCTTTAAAGGATTGGTAGGAAAATGCATCATTATTTACATGGATGATTTAACTATATTCTCCAAGAGAAGGGAGGATCATATCTTTGATTTGAGAAAAGTGCTTCAATGATGTAGAGATTATGGTATTTTGTTGAATCCCAAGAAGTGTATTTTTGGCATGACTGAAGGGAAGTTGTTAGGACATGTGATCTCAGAAGAAGGTATATCCATAGACCTTGACAGAGTCTAAGCCATTCTTAAGATCTATCTTGCGGTGAGTAAGAAGGAATTAAAGTCTTATTTTTGCAAGATCAACTTTGTCTGGAAGTTTATTATTGGTTTTGCTGAAATCGTTCGCCCATTGAATGTGATGTTGAAACAATATTAGTAAGTCTAGATTACACTCTTCCATTTTGCATATACTCCTTTGCTTCTAAACATACATTTCGTCACTACATTTTAAGGAGCAGGGTGACTACTTTGGTTCTAGATGCTATGGTGAAAGTGTTACTAATGCAAAATGAGCTGGGTGAAAGAAGAGGAAAATGGGTCACAATACTGCAAGAATTTGATATAGAGATACAGCCTATGAAGTTAGTAAGGGGACAAGCACTTACCAAAACTATGGCAGAGACTGACCCAGGACTGATATCTCAACAATATGTACTGGAAAATATCTCGGAAGATGAGTGGTATGGTGACATCCTATTTTATCTCCTTAACCAACAATGTCCACCTTAGTTGAATTGAGTTTAGAGAAGAGCCTTGAGACTGAAGAGTAGTGGTTTTATGGTCAAAGGATCATCTTTATACAACAAGAATCATGAAGGGACAGCACATATAGATTGATGACTCTTACTAGTGAGGAACTCCCACTGCCTATTAATGGGCAGTTCCTAAAGCACTACTTTCAGGCTTAGGAGGCATCTCTGCCTTCTTTTGTGTACATAGTGCATCTTTTCTATTCTTGCTTTCTTTTTTTTTTTACTTTGGTTGCAGTAGTCTGCTTTATTATGTTAGTTGATTTTGCATGCTTTGCTTTTGCTTTTTGTGATGTTTTACTGGGGTCCTCCATTTCTTGAATAAGGTAGCAATTGTGCAGTCCTCCAAAAGGTCCTCTTTGGGTAAATAATCTGGGGATTTCTTTGAGAAACTTTGGTTTTCGACTCGGGTCTTCTTGTGGGTTCTATTGTTATTACTAGGTGGTATGATGCTTGTTCATGGGAAAGGAGTCATTAATTTGGTTCACTTGAAGTATTTTCTAGTCCAATATCTTTCACATTTTTAATAATCTTGAAGCTTCTGAAGGAGTCTTGGTGATCTTGGGTTAAGTGAAAAAGTTATAGGCTCACCTTTGCCACCACTATGATTCCTAGTCTAGTAAAATTGAACCAATTCATAGCCCATGTGATATTTATCATGTGCTGCAAGGGTATGTGGTACTTTCTAGTACTCATATCATAAGTTAAGTTAACTGAATAATCTATAAGCAATTTATCAAAAGTGGTAATTTTCCCATAAATTGTTCAATTAACTAGAGCATTCAAGCAACTCTATTAGGGGCTATGGACACCTAACGGACAGTAGAGCAATGCTTGAGCAAAATCATAGAGACAACCTCATTAGGGCTATAGATGCTTGACTGGCAGCGAGGAAATGTCCAAGTTAGTTCAAAAGGTGAGTATCATTACGTAGCTTAATGCAAGTGAGCCTTGATGATCTTAGTTGTAGAAGGATGGGAATGAATGCAATTGCACACATTTAGACTTTCAGGATATGGATGGTTGTACTGAGTTAGTGATCTCTACTCCTTTGATCCTCTATCATGTTATCTAGTTTAATAAGTGGGAAACATAGAGATTCTGGGTTTGAAACTGATGTTTATCTTAGAAATGCTCTGGAGTAATTCCCAGTAGAGTCACCATTTGTTGTGCCTTGCACACACGCCCCATTTTATCAAATGGAGACCCCTCTCTCTTTTGCTTCACTTTTTTCTTGGTCTGAGACTTCACAGTTTTGCGTGAGAGAAAATGATGTCTTGATTTGATCCCTTTGCATACTTGGGTGAAATTGGGCAAGTTTGGGTAAGTTGACACCTTTTGATGAATAGGTTGGAGTGATTGAAGTTCAGTAGGTCTCCAAATTGGTTTCCTAAGCTAGTTTTGAGCTGAAAATGGTCTTTACTGCATTTGGACTAATATCATGTCCAACTTGAATTAGCCTTGGTTCTTTTATGTGTCATTTAGTGCTAAAATCTTGTCCAACCAAATTTGTGCTAAAAATGCTCCCAACCGAACATATCCCGTAAGACTAAAAATTCTTTCTTTTCCAGTTAGAGGTTGAAACCCCGCAAAGTGCCCCACAGGCTGTTGAAAGTATAATGCATTTATGGCAAGTTTTAGAGTATAAATGGTTTGGATCCTTCAATTTTTGTCATTTTGTATTTGAAATCTCTTCAGTGTTCGAGCTCTAAATTTGCCGTCATCCTGCTGAAGAATTTATGAGCCATTTGAATCAATTGAGAGCGTGTTTATTGGCGTTGAGCCCAATTTCTTCACTTTCAACTCTACATGTAACAAGTAGGGAGGTCTCTGTGCCTTTTCCTTAGTGTTTGATTTGTAATTTTGCCATTGTTTTGCTTTGGAAAGAGGGAAAATATGTAGAAATTATGACTACGGATGCGTTTGAAATCCAAGGGTTTAGGGACTGGTTCATAAATAGTCTAATTTTTCTGTAGTTATCATTCCATAGGTTTTCAAAGTTAGGGTTTCATAGAGGAAGGAGAGAATATGCATTGTTTTTAAACAATTTCAATCATTACATTCTTAACTTAGATATTCCCCTTCTCCGAATTGACCCTTTAGCTTTTTGTCGCTGAGATCAATTAACTTCAAAACCTTCGAAAACATCATTTACACCAAAAATTGTTATCAATCGGATTTTGTGCTAAAATCTCATTCTATTGGATATGTTCAGTGTGTTAGAAATTCCCCACTAAGTCCTTGTGAGGATTTTGCACTAAAAAGGTGTTGAAGTGGATATATCTCGAAGGGCCAAAAATGCCCGTTATCCATCATCCACCAAAATTCCCACTGAATAAGTTTTAAGCGTTTATTAATTCTTTGCTATAAAAGTTGTGTTAACTAGACTTGCGCTAAAAACTGCTTCCATAGCATATGTTTGATTCCCTTCAAAAAGCCCACTATCCGCTTGCTCTTGAAATCCCTGCTAGAAGCATTCACAAAAGTCCGCACTAAAAGGAGCTTCAATTGCATATATCCAATAGACCTTGAAAACAACACTATCTTGTTGCCCTCAAAATGCCTGCTTTTCTCCCAAACAAACTTTCAACAAGTATTTTAAAGAAAATGAGGAAATTTAATCGATGAATTTGAGTTTATTTGCATGCTATTTTATCTTGTTCATTTGATTGATCATGAATTGAAAGAATTTATGCACCAATTTGATATTAATGATGGTATTTACTATGACATGTAGTAGAGGGAGAAAAGCCCGCTAAGGTTGTTTCATTCTGTTTTAACTCATAGTTTTATTTGATGAAGCATTGGAGAATATAACTTAATGAATATTTTATGTTTCCTTGAATGAATTAGTGGGTGTTAAATTGGAAATCAATGATTTATTAGGCATGTTGGCCATATATCCTTTAGGGGGATAAATCCCCGCTTTTCGGTCTAGGATCTTGATTTGAAGTTCACATTGAATACACACAAATGATGCATGTTTTTGAACTATTGTGCATCATGAAACATAGGTATAGACCAATAGGATAGAAACATTAAAAGGTTATTCATTAGGTTTCTATCCTGCAGGATAGATGACTTCCCGAGCCACAAACATGAAGTATGAGTTTAAAGGACTCCCTCCTGTCAGCAAGATCACATCTGCATGGCAAAACATAGGAGACATAGATCTTGGCCACATCGACATCAAGGAATTCATATTGAGGATCTTTGGGCCAAATCCTACTACTTGGTCTCAAAAGATTAGGGACAATGGCATTGCTAAAGCTACTACCTTTCCAACTTTTGTTCAATGTCCAGAGTTAATTGTAGCTTGTGTAGATACATATCATTAACCATCAAGGACAGTGGTCACTCAAGATGGCAGGGTATTGGTAAATTTTAGTGCATTGACTTTGGCTAAGGCTTTTGACATTCCTCCTTTCCCAACTTTTTCAATAATGGTGAAGGATTAGAACAAGAGGATGTATGATCAAGACCCTGAGGCTTGCAAAAAGGTAATAAATAATAGATGGATGAAGAACAAAAGAGATGCCCTATCCAAGCTTCCTAATCTACTTTATAGGAGAGATTTCAAGGAGGAGATAGAAGATATGGTCACACTCCTAAGTAGGATCATGGGATTTCCTTCTGCCTCCACCTTTGAAGGTTGGATGTTTGCATATGTTGAAGAAATATTGCATGGAGATAAGAAAATCCATTGGGTCTAGATTTTAAGTGACAACATTCATGAGGCTTTTGTGGCTTTCAATGATAAGAAGATATTCAGATGGACCTCCTATATAGTGTACATGTTGGCAAGACACTTTGTTTATCCTAGCTTATATAGACTAGGAGAAGTCGATAATGTTGAAGGGGAGTACAAGGCATATGAATGTTATCCTCAGCTGGAGATTACTCAATCATTAGTGCATTTCAGAAGAGTTAATGATGCATTTACTATGCACATTACAAGGCTACTACAAAGAGATATGTCAAGAAGATTGTCCCAGGAACCTACTAATGTGGTACAGACCTATGGTAGATGGTATATTCAATTTATGAAGTTCACTTATCTCAAGATTCAGGGTTTATTGAGGCACCTTACAAGTTGCTAAGGTATCCAACTGACAAGATAGTGCTTCTAGAATTGACAAGATAGTTGCAGACTTATGCTAAGAAGCTGAAGCATCTATACAGAGATTCCAGATCAAATTTCCCATACTTCTAGGAAGAGTTATCTTTTCTTGTGTCACTCTTGGATCAGCTAAATATTCAGACACTGAGCTTCAATTATTGAACCTGCATTTCTATCACAGAAGAAGTCATTTTGATCCCATTGAAGTAACTGGAAGGCATATTAGCAAAAAGTTGTTCCACAAAGAGCATCTTGAGGACTTTTGGGCTAATTACCTAAATGATCATGAGTTCTTGAGGAAGAAATATTCTAGGTTGTCTTTGGACTTCATAAAGAGATTTAACATTGTTGTAGTGCTTGATCAACTATCGATGATGACAATGTGTTGCAGCGAGGACCATGGGAGGCACTTTTTGGATAGCCTATCATTTTGATCCCATTGGAGTAATTGGAAGGCATATTAGCAAAAAGTTGTTCCACAAAGAGCATCTTGAGGACTTTTGGGCTAATTGCCCAAATGATCATGAGGTCCTGAGGAAGAAATATTCTAGGTTGTCTTTGGACTTCATAAAGAGATTTAACATTGTTTTAGTGCTTGATCAACTATCGATGATGACAATGTGTTGCAGCGAGGACCATGGGAGGCACTTTTTGGATAGCCTATCCCTTTGCCAAATTGGGTAGATGCAGAAGAAAGCTCATTGGATGAAGTTATGAAGTAGCCCATTAGATTTAGTAGAAATTGGGTTAGAAATTAGATTAACACAATGACACAAGCAAGAGTGGCTCACTTATACTTAGCAGCTATAAGATAAAGCTAGTGGTGATGAATTAGATGAGCCTATAGAGGTAGGAAAAGAAGTGGAGCAAGAGGTTGCAGAAGGAGATGCTCTAGAAGTATACAATGATGCAATGGAGGAAGATCCCCCTCTTGATGGTAAAGGAAAAATTAAAGTAGATAAGGAGCCTCCTAAACAGCAAAAGACAGATAATCCACCTAAATTTAGGACCAGATATTCAAGAAAGAGGTATATGCCCAGTGGGAAAGGAGATTCTTCCAAACCTAAGAAGGTAAAGAAGCAACAAAGTGTAACTACACCCATTCCTTCTACAACTAGTACATCACCTCCTATTACTTCTGCTGCTCATGATCAAACTATTAATGTTGTCACCTCTTCCTCTACTATGTCTAGCATCACCCCTCCTATCTCTTCTAGTGTTCCTGAAGTGTCCTCACCCTCTATGTCACAGATAGTTGTATCCTCTCCCCTTCCTTCATCCATTACATCTTCCACCAGTCCATCCATCTCTTCTTTGCCATCCTTAGCCTCCATTTCCATCCATCACTTCATCCTCTTTCCCTTTCATTTCATCCATGAGCCTTCCTCTCTTCACTTCCTCTTTACCTCTCATCTTAACCATTCTTTCACCTTCTTCCTTTTCCCTGCCATCCCTCAACCTTACCACTCCCCTTTCTATTTCCTCCATGCTCTCATCTCCTTCCCTTCCTCCCTTAGGTTTTACATCATTTCCAAATCTATCCAGGGTACATTTTTCTTCTTTTACCACTAGTTCTTTTGTTGTCATCAATAGTTCACTGGTCTGTCCATTCAATGATTCAACCCAAGTACCCATGCCAACCCCTCTTTAGGTGCCCTTGCTATCGAGAATCGATAAAATATGTGTTGAATTATACAAGTAGATAGAAATTAAAGATGTCACTAATGATCCTCCTACTAATCCCAATACCATAGAGGTAGTAAACTTGGAAGACAATCCTTCTCAAGAGAAAGAAGATGATTCTATGTTGAATATTTCTTCTCAGGTAGTGGTAGAAAACCTGCAACATATAGATCAACCAGAGTCTCCTCTCAGGATAAGTGGAGTAGATGATCAAAATGCACAGGAAGATAGGAAAATAGAGCAGAGGCCTAATGCAAAGAAATCAATTCATCCTAATTCTTTGAATAAAGAGGACACTCATATTGACTCCCCAAAACATTCTTCGGTAGCTCTTGAGTGGCTCTAACAGAGATTGAATTAAATTTGGATAACTTTTTGGCAAGGATCGAGAAACCTAAGAAGTAGAAGAAGGCAAGCGTTCAATCAAAGATATACAAAGATGCTTCAGGTTCTTGTATTGCAGAGACAGTTCTGACTCCATATTAGGCTAGCAAAGAAGACACTAGATCTGAGGACTACACTGTTATGATTCTGAACTTAGGTCCAATATCCAATGCCCAGGTTGTAGATGAATTCAAAGATTCTATGTCTAACATTCTTGATAGGATAAATAGGGATGACATGACAAAGCAGCAACTCAGACAACAAAACAAAGAACTTAGAGCATGTGTCAAGTACATAATAAAGCCCATTCAATTAGAAGATGGAATAGTGTTGGCACCCTCTCTCCTTTCCAAGGAAAAGTTGGAGAATTTTAATAGGATCAGAGCTACTGTAATAGCTACAAAAGAATGGTAGCACAAAGTGTATGATGAGAGATGTAAGGTCATTGATGAAGTAGCCGAATTACACAAAGATTTTTGCGCTCTAAAGGTTGAGTAGGATGAAGTTGTTGGTGATTGTGTAGAATATGATGAATATTATTCTCACATACATCCTCGAGTGCTTACAATGAGTAAGCTCCCTGATGAAGTCTTGCTGGAAGAAAATATTTTGACTGTGGACAGACTACATATGACAAAGTACTGGCTAGAGATGATAAGGTTGAGGAGAGAGATTTTTGACAAAGCAAGAAATATGTTTGTGCCAGCCAAGGCACAACTTCTAGAGGTTATCTATAGTCTGAATGACATGCTCAGGGAATCTACTAATATGATCTTAGATGACACCACCCCAGTAGATACTCAAGACTGTAAAGAGAAGTTCAATTTGTTTATGCAAGGAGAATCACCACCATGTAAGGTGGAGGATTTGGAAAGAATCAGTGACCTCAAGACGCAATTTAAGGAGTTTAAAAGAAACAAAAGGCCCAATTCAACTGTATATAACAAGTTCTCATGAGAAATAGACACAATAAAATTTAGATTAGATTTTGTGAGAGATCCAGATCTAGCTGAGATTAATCCAACCCTGTCAGCATTCGTGGCATATAGTAACAAGGATGCAGAAAGAATAAATTTGACTTGGATGGGGACAAGTAGCAAGATGGTCTAGTCAGCATATGAAATCCCATCATGTTACATCAGCACTTGTTTTCACATGTCACGTGACCTTCTTTTGACTTCTTTTTACCTTGGGAATTGGCTCTTCCTTCTAAACAACCAAATGGGTATTTATTTTGTCTAGATTCAATGTATTTAAAAGTTGTATTTTATCTTTTTCTGTCAAGACAAAAACAAATCCGAGAATGTAACAAACTGATGTATTTCATTAAATGCAATGTAAATCTGGACTGTTGGTGTTGAGTTAATCTCCACCATCCATGAAAAAATTAGTATGACTGTTCCTCTATATAAAGGATGGTCATTTTCTCTCTTGTAAGTAAGATTTAATAGTGAATTATTGAGACTGCTGAAATCTGATCAATACAAAGCAAATTTTGCAAGTTGTTGGAAATTTGTGTTCCTGTGTTGTCTCATTTTGGATTCATGGTTCATTTCAATATGAAATTAGTTAATGTGTGATTGCAATGATGGATAAATGTTTGGATATGTGATGAATGCCCTGGTTCATACCATTTGTACTTGTTGACTGTAAGTTACTTGGCATGGTTAGTCTAAACCTCCATTAATGAATTTAGTTCGATTGCATTTCAATAGTTAAACTACAACATTAACTCGGTGTTAATGAATGAATGTGATTTGAAAATCATAAGATTCCTTTGAAGATTGCATCATTTCTTGCAATATTATGCTTTCTTGACCTGGTTAAATAGGAGGTGGTTTGTTGAGGGTATTTTGTCTATCTGCAGTATATTATCTAGTTGTGATTTGTTACTTAGGTTTCAATATCTCTCTTTACCCTTTCACCTTTTTCTTTTTCTTTATAAACATCTATTAGAGTTAGGTTTTGAGCAACATTTGCATTGTTAATCTGCTGAAAATTTTAGACTTAATATGTCTGCATTATTAAAAGGTTGCTGCACACTTTGTTGTCATAGTTTCATAAACCCTTTAGTTGCATGTAAGTCCACTTGGTATGGGCAGTCTAATACATGTCCACTGAGTTATCTTGCGAGCTAAGACCTAGCTGTATAAACCTTAGGGCAGTCCTATTCTGAAGATTTGGGATAGGATTCCTTTCAAGAGAGGTGAGGTATACAATATCTTACCTGCATTGTTGTGTGTTAAAAACACCATCAACAAGTCCTACTACCTGAAACTAACAGTGAAGCTCACACCTTTGATGATTGTAATTCTACCTCTTCACTTCTCTTTCAGTGATTGGATCAATTAGGCACTCGTCACTTTCCTCTTTTCACAAAAATGTCTTCAAGATGAATCAGGACAGACTCTAACACTTCTGCTCTTTCTCCTTCAATTACACATCATAATGCATATCATATTCATATTTTGCTCTTCACACACTCATATTCGTAATCATACCTCACCTAGATCAACTAGGTTTACAATATACATGATATTACATTGATTACATTACAAGTCAACCAATATAATAAGTATATTACTGTTATGTCGTAAAATGTCCCCTAAGACTTTTACCTCCCAAGTTTAGCTCTTAGGCGCCTTAGATTTAATCATGCATGTTAAAAATGAATCCCAAAGCAAAATCCCCCGAAACCCATGTCAAATGGGGCCTAGGGGTGTATCCTAAATCTTAATTAGGTCCCAAAATAGGCCCCTGGACTTGGGCATCGTGGCCTAGTCTAGACCTATTTTTTCAGAGCCCAAATTTTGGATGTCAGCTTGTGACCATTAAAAGGGTTTCCCTTGTCGGCATATCAAGTTTGAATTATGAATGTTTAGCGGGAATGCATATTTAAGTAGATTAATGACTTCATTTTACACCTAGATGGATAAAGTGAACTTGTGATCTTAGGCTAAAGATATTCAAGGCTTTCATTGTGTTGCAGAAAGTATTGTGTTGTGTTTGTACTTGTTTGGTGCAGATTTGTCTCCATCAATCCATCTCCTCATGATGTGAAAGATCTTCATCTCCCCATGAGAGATTCACCTCCAAGGTGAAATCTACTTTGTGTTTCAATCAATCTATCTTATCATTTGATTTTGCCTCTATCCACCAGGACATGCACTCTCTCTAACAATAGTGTTGGAAGGTTTGAATGCCATTCTGGGGCTTGACCGAGGCAAACTCCTAAACACCACAACTATTGGCAAGAGAAATTGCTCTGGCATAGATTTGCATGTTGTCATTGATGGCAGCAAGGCTCAAAGATCTAACCAGTATGATAGGAAGACATATCTCTAGAAGGTCACATTACAATTCAGATCTAGTTGGCTGAAATGGCAAGTATGGGTATTTACAGAGTAAAGGATAGTTAGTGGGTCGATGTGCTTCCACAGATAGTGATCTGGTAATGTGGTTCAGGTATGATGTTCTTAATTGTTTGATGATGTCATGCTCCAAAGATTGAGTCCTCACTTCCTCCAAAAGTCACTTGGAAGAAATGTCTAAGTCCGGGTGAGCAAAGGTATAGCAGGGATAATGAACAGGGCACAGTATAATGGTCCACATTCCTCCGTAGGTGAGTATTTTGTTATGTGGTTCTAAGGTGTTGCAAACACTTATATGAATTGTCTAAATCTAGAGTTGTGAGATCTAAAGTTCACCAAAAAGATAGTTGCAAGCTGTTGAGTATTTGTAGAGTGTTTGATAGAGTCTGACTAAGACAAAGTTTGAGTTCTAATGGTTCGCATTTCTCTGCAAGATGATGTCATGCCTTTCAGTTCTGAGGGTAAGATTGGGAATGTATGAAGAGTCCTTGATATGATTTTGGAGGTGTTTTGTGATCCGCGGTAAAAGTTGTAAGTCAACAATTGAACCTATTAAGCATGCTCTTAAGGAACAAGTCAACTGGTATGATAAATCATTGTGCGGAGAAAAGATAGTGTTTGGAAGATCTATTTAAGTGATTGAATGATTAGAATTGACCTATATGAACATGTTTGGCAGAAGATTTGGGTCCGCACAACATATTGTACATTGGATTGAGCCGACAAGCTACATCCTTGTATGTACACGCTTCATTTCTTGGATGTCGACCTGATTATGGATCAAATCATGATGCAGATATATAAAGGAAATGAATTTTAGTTGAGGCAATGGTTGTGAATGTGGGATTGATGCAAGTTTGTGAATAGAAGAGTAGAGTTAGAAGATCTATAGTAATGAAGACTTGGGATTCAAATTTTAGTTACTAAATGATTGCACCCTTGCATAGTGACAGATGCTTATGTAGTATTTAGTTTTCATGTGCAATTTTCTTTGTACTTGAAAATGAGCCTTCAATAGGGTTTAATAGCCCTCAAGGTTTAACAGCCCTTATTATAATCTTGCTAGGTTTAGGGTTGAGGCAGTGAGCCTACTAGACCTAGTTGTACTTCATGGCAGTGAGCCAGCATGTTCTAAGCCCGTGGAGTGACCAAGCCTGAACATCATTATTTGTAAAGATTGCAATATATTTTTGAGATCTAATCTTCTCTATGGTTTTTCCCTCCTTAGGTTTTCCACATAAAAATCTTGGTGTTCGTGTGTCATGCTTCTATAGTTGCTATTCATTTGCATGTTGTGCTCTTGTTTAATTTATTTTGGGAATTGGTTAAAAGAAAAAGTTTATAGAACACTGATTCACCCCCCCTCTCAGTGTTCTTCATATTCAACAACAACCCCCAACCCCTCTCTTATGATTGCAGGTTATAGGTGTCGGATCTTGCGGAGAGGAGTTAAAGGAGATCAGACAATAGCATAAAGATTACAAATTTGAATAAAACAACATAAAACATCCTTGATTAGACATGGGCACTGGCTCTAGTGTCCTCCAGTTTAGCATTGTTAGAAATCTTTGAGCAGGTTACAGTCTGAAGCATATTTTGGTTCCAAGCCCTCAAAAAAAATGCCACATTGGACACAAGCGCCTGTTCTTTTGTCCCTAAAATTTCTATTTCCTAAAATTCAAATCCTGGCATGTTTCTGATCTACATTTAGTGCCTTCCAGTGTGAGCATTTGTCAGATTTCTTCCGTTTGTTTACGATTTTGCATAATTAAGGTTTTAAGCCTAATCAGATTAGGGTTTTAACAAAATATCAATATATTATATCTGTGCAATCAACTCATAGTGGCATCAGACTTGTAGTTGAGTCCTATATCACAGTAGTGACTTAGCTCAATTTATGTCCTTGAATGTATGTGTGAAAGAAGGGTTTGATTGAATCTAATTAACACACAATATTATCATCCCTATTTTCATACATAACATTTTGGTGAACCTATTTTTTGATGAACATTACATCTTTTTGAGTGTTGTAAATCAGATTTGCATTCATACATATCATATTCATCATTCTACATTCAAAATCTTACAAAAATTTGAAAATTTTGAAAAAATCAAGCATCCTAGGCTTGCATTAACGCATAGTTTGCATTATTTTCATTACATTTAATTGAAATCATTTGAATTTCTGATATTTATATTAGATCTGAGATAAATTACATAAATTCATAATTCTATAATCATTTGCCTTGCATTTACACACTTTATTTGCTAGGGTTTGCTTGAAATTTTGTATTTTTCATATAACCTAGTAATTCGAAAAGCTAGGGTTTGTAGCTAAAATCTTGTTTCAGATTTTACTACTCATTTTTAACACTCATTCAAATCTAATTTTGGACTATAGTGTTTCATCATTGTGTGTTTTTACATCTACATTTCAAATTTTACATTTACACATTGTGTATTTCAACAAAAAGAGGCATATTCATTCATATTTCCTTAAAATTTCACTTGCATTGAGCATTATAGGATTTTGGCATCATTTTTAAATCTAATCTGAGTTATTTTACATATTAAATCTTATTAGATTCTATTTATTCATCATTTTACATACCTTCATGCCTTAATTTCACTATTAGGGTTTCAAAAATCCTTGCATTTTTACTACATTTTAGCTAATCTTTCACCTAGCATTGCAAGATTGGTGTGTTGTGACAAATTTTACTTCATCATTAGACTAATTAAAAGGTTTTAATTTTCTGTCTTTCATCATTCTGCTAAATTCATTACACATTTTGTTCATTTACATTGAAAAAAGTGAAAAAATTGAGCATTTTAGGTGCATAAATAAGCATAACTTGGTGTGGTTTCATTGCATTCATTCTAAATATATTGTATTTCAGATATCACACTCATATTCAAGCATATATTCATTATCATTTGAAAATTGTGCATAATTTCATATCATTGTGTGAAAATTGGCATATTCTTAATTACACAATGTGTATTTCAACACGGAGTGTTGTTACACCTTTTCACATCTTTTGATCAAAACCTTTAAAATCAACAACTGGGCCTTGTTGTGTTGTAATATTTCCTCCTATCCACTCTATTTGTTGTGGACTCTATGTGTATTTTTACCCATTTCCCTCAAACAAGTGTTGTGGTGCGAAAAAGTCTCACATCTATGGCTTTTCATCATAAAAACAATGCTATGGTCCTTCCTCGCCCTGATAAAAAAAGAAGATCCCTAAACCTGATATTACATTCACACTGCATGATAGAACAATAGAGAATGTTGAAGGTCCCCTTTACATTGAATTTAGCATTATGGTGACACCTATAAAAGGAACCCTTGTTGACCCAAATTGCATAACCAACATTGCTACGGAAGAGTTCCTCTATTCAAATAATTTGATACAAGAAACTTATGAACCTACTAACATGATGATAAAAATGCATACTGGAGATTTTCTCCTGGCTATAAAGAATATTTCTTTAGTGGTCTGAGTGTTCGACAAAGCCTTGGAACAATCATTTGATATCATCCATACATCTGACCTCTTTCATGCAAAACTAGGCCATCCATGGCTCAAGGCTATGAAAGCTATCCCTTCAATAATCCATAAATGCTTAAATTTTCCTCATCATGTGAATACACATACCATTCACCATAGTCGATGGCAACCTATGGTCACTCAAAAGAATGTTATCCTTGATTACTTCTAGCTGGAACTTATAGAAGAACCTGAGCCACGAACAGATCAACCGTTCTTGGAATATCGACGTTACAAAGCACAATTACTATCAAGATTAGTTCAACCCCCTATTAAAAAAACAAGACCTAAAGAGCAACCAACATTACAAGAACACCCTAGACCGAAATGAAAAGGGATATATGTTGAGGTTCCTCCTCTGTCATCCCTTCAAGGATCAGGAGGTAGCCATAGAACACAAAGAAATGCACCACCACAAGTTAATCACACATCTGCCTCTTCCTCTAAGATATAAAAACCTAAGGAAAAACATGAGACTCCTTTTGAAGATATCAGAAATAAAACAAGAAGGAATAGACAAGCTAGAGAAAGAAGGAAGAGAAGACAAGCCTTGGCTTGAAACAATATATCACCTCAACAAGAAAACATTGAACCACCTAACATCAAAGCAAACCAAGAAGAGTCCAAGGTTGATAAGGTAAAGGATAAGGAAGCAATTGTCCCCTATATACCTCTTTCCTCCAGCATTGTGGATTGGGAGGAGGATGACGGTTGTGTTTTTAGGTAAGTATTTCTAACCCTTTATGGTCACCTTTGTCATAGCATTCTTTTGCTCGCTTATGTGAATCTCTCTCTGTGTTGTGTCCCCCTGTGTTGTGCTATGTGTTGTTTAAGTCTCTTTGGATGACCCTTGATACTCTTGTAAGGTCAAGGATACAAGGAGACCGCCTCTGTTGTGACCATTCTTCTATGTGTATCATCATTATTCTATTGTTCCTCTCTATTTTATTGTTGTGTTTCATGTCTTAGGGGCATAGCGTTGCGAAGGGTGTTTTGGGGGCATCCTCTTACATGGTGTTCCTAAGGCACTTGTTCTTCTCTCTCTTTTTATTGTTTACCTTCTTCAATGGTTCTACCTAGTTGAAGGATGACGAAAACAAACAAATACTGATACAGACCATGTGTCCCTTCAGCAAGCAAAGAAAAATGGACCTAGTCCATACATGACGATGGGGTTGATATACATATATTCAACACTTGACTAGTAGAATCACTCTGTGTGATGTACCATCTTATGGCATTTCTTGTGACTAACATTTTACAATCCACTCAATCTTCTCTTGCACACTTTTATTGGTATCTCAGCTTGTTTCTACACTCAGTTTCAAGGTATCTGCAGTATAGCCCAATGGTTATACTCGCATCTGAACATGTGAGTATAGCCCTAGTCCTTGATGTGACTATTTTTATGCATAGCTTAATCCTATTGTTTATCTTAGAAAATCAATTCAATGTGTTTGTGGGAAAATTCGGCAATCGTGAGCACATGTCACCTTGGGGGCATGGGCTTTACGAAAGCTCTTGTTTCCTTGCGTGTTTTCTCTCTACCTTAATGTGCTTGATATCAGTACACGACATCAACCACCTTAAGGTGGGGGCATATATAATGATATATGTCTGATGATTTTGGTACTAACAAAGTGTGTTTGTAAGCCCTCTCTATGAGGTGGGATGCTATATCTCCAGTGCAAGTACACATCTTTATTTATATTGCAATCAAAGAAGCCCTTTGTGCAAGGCGGGATAACGTATCTCTTGAGCTAGTGCGAATCCTTTTATTCAAAATCCCTTCTGCAGAAGGCGGGATGGTGTATCTCTTGAGCTAGTGCACATCCTTTTATTACAAAAGTCCTCCATGAAGGCAGGGTTGGATCTTGAGACTATCCTCCCTTAAGTGTGTTTTCGGCAATTGTTGTGGCATAAGCCCAACCATCAAGTGTGTTTGTAGTGTGTTTTAGATGGTGGGACTTAGCAATAAGCTCCTTCCATTGCCCATGTTTGCTATGTATAAGACATATAGTATGTCTATGGCATGCTATACGATGCTCATGTATTCCATGTGTCTTCCACGTGTTTTCCCCCATGTGTGGTTTCAAGGTGTTTAGGGTAAAATTGGATTTTGTTAATCTTTTATTGTTTAGATGTTAAAATCCACCTCTCCACTAAACATTGAAGGATCTAGGGTCAAGTGGTGAGCACTATCATACCCTATAGTCACTTTTAGATGTAGGGAAACTTGGATTAGGGAATTAATTATCAATTTTTCCTTCTCTTATGTCCAATTGACCATTAAAACCCTAATTATGCAAATACGACAACAAATTAATGAATTACAGAAAAAGCTCTTGCAGATGGGAGTAAAATACCAAATTACAGAATACCTATTTTCAGGGTTTCGAGGCGGAATAGTCAGGGACACTGGAGTGGGCAACCAAGTCCAAGATACCTACTTTTTTAGGGAATCTGGACCTCCTTCCGACACTGATCAGTCCTGTAACTTTTGTTTTCTGGAATTTGTCTACGGAGGACACTAGAGCGAGCACCCTAGTCCTGGAAGTACTCCTTTGTCTGACTTTTCTTCTGATCCTGAATCCCTGATGCCTCCCAAGCTTTCCTGCAACTCCACTTTTTCTGGATGCGACACCTATAACCTACAATCACAAGACTTGGTTTGGGGGTTGTGTTGTTTAGAGGCTTGCCTCAGTCAAACCCTAGAGGACACTTAAGTCTTCGAACACCATTGTCAGATAAAGAGGGCATGCCCTTGTGAGGTAGAGGCCAAAAACCAAAGGAATGAATGATAAAAACACAATGATATGTCACCTTGTAGTGAATCTCTCATGGAGGAATATGCTCTTCATGCCATGAGGAGATTGATGCTCAAACCTACAAATATCAACACATAAAACATACAAGTCTGCTCTTGCAATAGAATAGAAGTCTTGAATCACAATTGCTATATAATTGAAATCTCTTGATCATCTCATTGGAATCTAGTTTTCAATGAATGCCTAAGCATGTTTATATATGCATCTACAAGCACTCCCACCAAGATATTTGAAATCCAAACTTACTGTGTCGGCAAAGGGACCTAATAACGGTCACTAACTGACACCCAAAAATTGGGGCTGCCCCAAAATAAGGTAGGACTAGGGCGTGGGGGGCCAAGTCCTCCCCCCTATTTTGGGAAGGGTATAGCTCAAGGGGTCCACCTAGGCCCTATTTGCCAAGGAACCTAGGTCTCATTCCATCGAGGTGTTAAAATATGAACTAAAATGTCCTAAATGCATGCCAAAGACCTAGGAGCTAAACCTTATGAGGGAAAAGCCCCCAAGGGGACATTTTTTGACGTTACATTTAGCCCCCACTTTAATGTATGTATAAACGCGAGGCCAATACATGCATTAAAGTAAGGTCACAAACACAAAAAACACATCAAATATGGAGAAGACACGCCAATCACATAGAAAACAATAATAGGCATGCAAAACATGGAGAAGACAGTTACAGTCATGCAGAACACAAAGCAGACAATTAATGCATAGAAGACACATTAATGCATGGAAGATAGAAATGATATCTTTTCTTTTCTTTTTCTCATATAAATGAAATGCAAATGTAAGTACTGGAAAGTAAAAAAACCTCCCAAAATGTAGGAAGCACTACTCGAAGGCACCGGTCTCTGCATATGGGTCAACACACATGCAATACACGCAAAACTCCTAAAATGTAGGAAGCACTACTCGAAAGCACTAGTCTCTACATATGGGGCAAAAAACACGCCACACAAAACAAGCACACCAAAACACACACACGCTTGAAGACACAAAGAAAACACAATAGACAACCAATGGAGTGTACATATTTCTAGCTCCAACACCATCTCAGGCACATTATAGGTACACACCAACAATTGTGCTTCACCACAACAATCGCCGAAGACACGCTTAAGGGTTGAGTTAGTCGCAAAACTGCTCCCCGCCTCCGCAGAAGACTTTTGAAAATGATAGGATGATGCAAGCTGCTCCAAGAAATACACCATCCCCGCCTCTGAAGAGGGCTTAAGAAAAAGGATATATGTGATATCCCACCTCCGCAAAGGGATTACATGATTGATTGATTGATTGCAAACAAACTCAGGATGCAGGAAGTACTCATCGTACTAGCCTACACTTGAGGACAAGCACATTGCTAACATCTACAACAGACAACTTACCTTATATATGCCCCCACATTAAGGTGGTTGATATCAGTTATTGATATCAAGCACGTTAAGGTAGGAAGAAAACACACAAGGGAACACTGACTTTCGCAAAGCCCATGCCCCCCAGAGGTGACATGTACTTTATGATCGCCACATGTTCCCACAAACACATCCCTGCAAGAAACATGTTAGTGTCTACAACAACAACATCAATGCATATGATTAACCACACAAAGAGCCAAGGTTATACAATGAATTCAGATTTTGAGGATAACCATAGGGCTATATCATGAAGCTCTCTGAATCGAGTACCTCCAAGGCTAGATTCAAAGACAAACAAAGGTGCATAGAGCAGTATTATTGTTAAGGTTTGTAAATGCGATAGAAACATCATGAAATTCACTACGTGGAAAGCATGAGTGCTTCCACTAGCCAAGCGTCGGATAAGATATATAACCCCATCGTCATATTAGGAACTAAGTCCATGTTTTGATTGCTCTCGAAAGGGACACTAGGTCCGCATCAGTATAAATGTTTGTCAGCATCCGCCCACTAGATGGAAACACTAGAGGAAGGGAAACAATAAATAAGAGAGGAGAAATGAGTGTCTTAGGGACATTCATGTAGGAGGGTGCCCCCAAGTCACCAACCATGATGCTATGTCCGCAAGACACAACACACAACAATGAAATCAAAGAGAGACAATATAGAAGAATGATGATACAAATAGAAGGTCACAACAGATGCGGTCTCCTGGTACCCCAAACCTTATAGGAGAATCTGAGGTCATCTCAGGAGGCCTAAACAACATATAGCACATCATGGGGGAAGCACATCATGAGAGAGATAAAGGGTTAGAGATACTTACCTGTAGGGCCCCTATCGGGCTAGAAATTGTTTATAAGCAAATCGTCGTCGTCATCATCCCATTCCCTAATGATGGAGGATAGTGGGACATATGGTACCATATCCAAATTCATATCTTGTTCATCATGTTGTTCATTGTTAGGATTGTCTTTGTTTGGTTGAATGTTGGGATTAATGTTCTCTTGTTGAGAGGCAAGGTTTAGAACATATTCTCGTCTTCTTTTTCATCTTTCTCTTGCTTTTCTATTTCTCTTTCTTCGACCACTTATCTCTTGTAAGACAGGGCCTTGCTCTTTCATAGGTTGTTGCAAATTAGAACATGAAGCACTGGGATCAAACCTCATTTGTCGTGGTGGAAGGTTTTATTGTTGACACTGATCTCACGATCCCTATAGGGATTTCAGGGGAGGAACCTCAGCATAGGGACCTTGTCCTTTCAGTCTAAAGTTCTCTTCACATGCGAGTTATTTCTCTTTTGTCATTTCTTGTGTAGGAGTATTAGGTGTTTTAGTTTTATCCCAAAAGTAATTTAACTTGTAATGTGTTTTATGACCCAAAGGTCTATACTTGTTGCAAGGGACAGTGATGATACGGCCATCCAGAGGGAATTTTAGACAATGGTGTATTGTTGAAGGGATAGCTTTCATTTATTTTAGCCAAGGATGTCCCAATTTTATGCAAAAAATGTCATAAATAGGGACAACATCAAACCATTGTTCAACATGTTTTCCAGTAAGTGTTACTAACAATAGTATCTTTCCCAAAGGCTTGATAAAGGTTCCCGTATGTGTCTTAATCATCATGCACGAGAGGTCATAAGAACCTTGCATTAGTTGATGTGAAAAGAGGAATTTTTCAATGGTGACATTAGTGATGCAATTAGGATCAATAAGAGTTCCCTCCACATTGTTTCCCATTATTTGCACAGTGATATAAAGGGGTCCTTCAAAATCACCGATTGTTCTATCATGAGGTGTAAAGATAATTTCAGGTTCGGGTGCTTTCTTTTCATGTAAGGTCTAGGAGGGAACCTATTATTGTTATTATGATTAGAGGCCATGTTTATATGCTCAATTCAATGCCAAATTAGATTTTGAAATCTTTGCAAAATTGGTGCAAAAGACGAGCAAAAATAGCCTAAAATACTTGATTTTTTGTACTGTTTCAAATACAAATGAATGACCCAAAGGGTGTTATGAGGATTTCGGTTAAGGGAAGCAAGTTATATGTCTGATATCAGTCCAAAAAATCAATAAATTAACTCTCAACACACTCTTGATGCAAATTTAAGATAATGTCAAGTCTATTATAGTGAAAATATGTCAAAATAGGCACTTTTTCCACCAAAATTCAATGCAAGAGAGTATAACAAAGGGTATTGTGAGGAAAATGATGATGGAAAGTGAATAATATCAGAAATAACAGCCACTTGGTGCTAAAATATACAACACAACATGCTTTTAGTGTCACTTAAGGTAAAACCCTAGTAAAAATATAGCAAAAATAGGTTATTTTTCATGGTTTTTCAACTCCAAGACCTAGAAAAAGAGGTGTTGTAAGAAATTTTATGATGGAAAGAAAATAATATCAATAATATCAGTCACCTTAATCCATAAAACTGATCACAACACACTTGGACTGTAAACTAGGTCAAACCCTAGGGCAAAAATAGCCAGAAGTGTAGTTTTTCGCCAAATTTTCACTACAAGAGCCCGTTAAAAGGGTGTTGTGAAGCTTTTTATGAGGGGAAGAAAATTATTACCCTGATAACATAAAAATAATTCTAAATATCTTTCACAACACACCTATGGTGCAAGTTTATGAAGTCGATAAGGCCAAAATTAGCGAAAATCGTTGTTTTCGAAGCCCTAGGTTTGAGATTTTGGAACAAAATGCTATGAGAATGGTTTGAAGTCTGATTTTTTATGGAAATTACAAACTCTTAGATTTGAAAATGATTTTCAAGATTAAACATGCAAAATGTCCATGCAAAATTAATGAAAATGCACCAAAATTGCTAGTTTTTGTTGAAATTTTCAATGCAAAAATGCAAATTCACACTAAAATGCAAGACTTCAGCCAAATAAAAAATTTAATGAGCCTCTAAAATTAGTAGAAAAATCTGATAAAATATTTTGCCTACAAACCCTAGATTTTGGAATTACTAGGTTATATAAAATTGTCAAAATTTTCACAAAACCCTACCAATTAAATGATGAAAATGCAAAGAAATACTTTGAATTTTTGTATTTTTCTACAGCTTATATCAGATCTGATGCAAAAATCATGAATTAGAAAAATTTAGGAAGAATTGACACCATTTAGTAAGCCCAACAATGCAACTTTTTGTATTTTTTCAATTTTTCAATTTTTTTGAAATTTTCTCAATGCAATAAAGTAAATGCCTATATGAATGAATGAAATCACACCAAATCTATAGACAAACACTCAAAAAGTTGCAATTTAAGTTCAAAACATGGGTTCACCAAAATGTTTAGGGTAAAATTAGATTTTGTTAATCTATTATTGTTTAGATGTTAAAATTTACCTCTCCACTAAACATTGAAGGATCTAGGGTCGAGTGGCGAGCACTATCATACCCTAGAGTCACTCTTAGATGTAGAGAAACTTGGATTAGGGAATTAATTATCAATTTTTCCTTCTCTTATGTCTAATTGACCATTAAAACCCTAATTATGCAAATATGACAACAAATTAATGAATTACGGAAAAAGCTCTTGTCGATGAGAGTAAAATACCAAATTACAAAATACATGTTTTCAAGGTTCTAAGGCAAAACAGTCAGGGACACTGGAGCAGGCACCCAAGTCCAAGCTACCTACGTTTGCAGGGAATCTGGACCTCCTTCTGACACTGATCAGCCCTGTAACTTCTATTTTCCAGAATCTATCTACAGAGGACACTGGAGTGAGCACCCTAGTCTTGGAAGTGCTCCTTTGTCTGACTTTTCTTCAAATCTTGAATCCCTGATGCCTCCCAAACTTTCCTGCAACTCCACTTTTTCTAGTGCGACACCTGTAACCTACAATCACAAGACTTGGTTTGGGGGTTGTGGTATTTAGAGGCTTGCCTCAGTCAAACCCGGAAGACACTTAAGTCTCCAAACACTGTTGTCAGATAAAGAGGGTGTGCCCTTATGAGGAAGAGGCCAAAAACCAAAGGAATGAATGATAAAAACACAATGATATGTCACCTTGTAGTGAAGCTCTCATGGAGGAAGATGCTCTTCATGCCATGAGGAGATTGATGTTCAAACCTACAAATATCAACATGCAAAACATACAAGTATGCTCTTGCAACACAATAGAAGCCTTGAATAACAATTGCTATCTAATTAAAATCTCTTGATCAACTTATTGGAATCTAGTTTTTAAATGAATGCCTAAGCATGTTTATATATGCATCTACAAGCACTCTTGCCAAGATATTTGAAATTCAAACTTACCGTGTCGGCAAAGGGACCTAATAACGGTCATTAACTGACACCCAAAAATTGGGGCTGCCCCAAAATAGGGTAGGACTAGGGTGCGGGCACCCAAGTCCTCCCCCCTATTTTGGGCAGGGTATAGCTCAAGGGGTCCACCTAGGCCCTATTTTCCAAGGAACCTAGGTCTCATTCCATCGGGGTGTTAGAATATGAACTAAAATGTCCTAAATGCATGCTAAATACCTAGGAGCTAAACCTTATGAGGGAAAATCCCTCAAGGGGATGTTTTCTGATGTTATAAAAGGGTGTAGTGATGAGCTCCTCCCACACTCAGGTTTTGTATGGCGTGTTTTCCCCCGGGTGTAGTATCAAGGGTGTAGCAATGAGATCCTCCTACACTTTGGGTTTTGTATGGCATGTTTTCCCCCATGTGTGGTTTCAAGGGTGTAGCGATGAGCTCCTCCCACACTTAGGTTTTGTATGGTGTGTTTTCACCCCTAGTGTAGTGTCAAGAGTGTAGCATTGAGCTCCTCCTACATTTTGGGGTTTTGTGTTGCAATTTTATTTTCATGCATATATATGTGAAAATGTTATGGGAATATGTTTTTCATGACTGCTCTCATGTCTTCATTATGTCTTGCATCTCTTCAATATTGTCTTCTCCATGTTCTATGTGCCTGTTACTGTATTTTCTGTGTTTTGTGTGTCTGCGATGTGTTTTTTAGTGCTTACCTGAGACCGGGGGCTAGAAATAGTTCCTCAATCTTGGTGTATGACTTAGCTTAAAGTGTCTTGCGTGTTTGATTTTTTTTTACCATACTTTAATGCATGTATGGCTTGTAAGATCATACATACATTAAAGTGGGGGCTAAATGTTATGTCGTAAAATGTCCCTCTAGGACTTTTACCTCCCAAGTTTAGCTCCTAAGTCCCTTAGATTTAATCATGCATGTTAAAAATGAATCCCGGAGCAAAATCCCTTGAAACCCATGTCAAATGGAGCCTAGGGGTGTATCCTAAATCTTAATTAGGTCCCAAAATAGGCCCTTGGGCTTGGGTGTCCACGCCCTAGTCTAGACCTATTTTGTAAAGACCCCAATTTTAGATGTCGGCTTGTGACCATTAAAAGGGTTTCCCTTGTCGACATCTCAAGTTTGAATTACAAAAGTTTAGCGAGAATGCATATTTAAGTAGATTAATGACTTCATTTTACACCTAGATGGATAATGTCAACTTGTGATATTAGGCTAAAGATATTCAAGGCTTTCATTGTGTTGCAAAGTAGTATTATGTTGTGTTTGTACTTGTTTGTTGTAGATTTCTCTTCATCAATCCATCTCCTCATGGCATGGAAGATCTCCATCTCCCCATGAGAGCTTCACCTCTGAGGTGACATCTATTTTTTGTTTCAATCAATCTATCTTATCATTTACTTTTGCCTCTATCCACCAAGGACACACATTCGCTCTAACAATAGTGTTGGAAGGCTTGAATGCCATTATGGGGCTTGACCAAGGAAATCTCCTAAACACCACAACCCCCAGCCCCTCTCTTATGATTAGAGGTTACAAGTGTCAGATCTTGTAGAGAGGAGTTGTAGGAGATTAGAGCGGAGCATAAAGATTATAGATCTAAATAAAATAGTAGAAAACATCCCTGATTAGACACAGGTGCCTACTCTACTGTCCTCCAGTTTAGTATTGTCAGAAATATCTGAGCAGGTTACAGTCTAAAGCATATTTTGGTTCCAAGCCCTCAGAAAAAGTGTCACATTGGACACAAGTGCCCGCTCTTTTGTCCCCAAATTTTATGCTTCCCGAAATTCAAATCCTGGTATGTTTCTAATCTACATTTAGTGCCTTCCTATGCAAGCATTTGTCAGGTTTCGTCTGTGTTTATGATTTTGCATAATTAAGGTTTTAGGCCTAATCATATTAGGGTTTTTTAAAAATATCAATCTATTATCTTCTCGTAGTGATATCTGACCTGTAGCTAAGTCCTCTATAACAGTAGTGACTTAGCTCAGTCTATGTCCTTGAATGTAGATGTGAAAGAAGGGTTTGATTGAATCTAATTAACACATAATTTTATCATCCCCATTTTCATACATAAAAATTACAATATACAAGTTGGCCAGAGATCAAGCATCATGAAACTGTTGCAAGTATGGGCCTAACCGGTTTTGTCATTGATGTCAACATACTCCTGTTGCATTGATGATAAGGATTGGATAAGCTATGTGCTGAGGTTATTGAGAAAATTAGTCCTAATCAGAAACAGAGAAGTATAGTAAAGACAGTAAGGTAAAGATCCTAGTTAAGGTAAAGATCAGAGGGTGTGCTTCAAAGGGTTTGTAGATATGTATCTTAAGATGATCCAGTAAATATTTTAGAAGTTCGCATGAAAATCTAAAGAAGTTATGGCCACTTAAGTAAAACCAGTTCTGGTAGGTGTTCAGAGGTGACAGATTGACACAGATAGGTCCGGTGAGATCCAGAAATGCAATATCTTGTTCTGTGGATTTGATGGAGTGTTTAGGAAGTCAATGTGAATTGACAACTCAATTGGTTCATGGTCTGGAGGTCTGCAAGCATCTATTCTTTTATGATAGTAATGACATACTGTGTTCTTAAGGTTCCAGATGAAGGAGAGAAGGATTTCAGTAAGAAGATGTAGTGTGGATGTTCTTGGTGATTCAGGCAAGCTTATGGAGGTCTTTGGATCATTTCCAATTCATGTTGGTGGTCTGCATTGGAGTTTGAGCTCGCAATTGAATAATAACTTCCGGATGATGGTGTTCTTCTTAAGTCTGGCTGACCAGATGAGTTACACATCCTGCAGATGATCTGGAAGGTGTCTTATGAAGAATGGCGTGTTCCCAAAGAAAGACTAAAGTATTAGATCTGTGTATCTGACAGTGTGTTGATCCGCGTAAAGTCTTTTTGTAACAAGTCATGTTGTATTTATGTACTTGCTCTATTATGTATGCCAACTTGGATGATAATTACTAAGTCGATGTCTTGTATAAATAAGGAGTTGTAAAGTCATTTCAAAGTGTGTCTTGTGGAGATGAGAGTGTGGTAGAGAGGAGCAAAGCGAAAGGCAGAGTAGAAGTATTGGGGTTAAATGGAACTAACTCAAGCATGCTGAAGATGCTATTCTTCAATTCAAGTATGTAACACTTATTATTTTGTAGATAGTGTGTCTCCTGTAGGCAGTGAGCCTCTTGTGAGCAGTGTGCTCGGGTAGTGAGCCCTAATTGGCATCTACCATTTTGTACTTTCTATTCTTCTAACAGAGAATACAATCTTGGGTTAGTCACCCCGTGGTTTTTCCCTTAACCAGGTTTTCCACGTCAAAATCTTGGTGTCATTTGTGTTAATGTGTTTCTGCTCTTGAATTGTTGCATTACATTTCCATGATTGATTTATTATTCTACTATTGGATTAAGAAAAGAATTTAAGTGATTAATTGGAAGAAATTTTTGGACAACTGATTCACCCCCCCTCTCAGTTGTCTGTCCTAAATCTAACAATTGGTATCAGAGCTAAGTTCCTCTAAAAGAGCTTAACCACTTGAGGAGATCTAGGATGTCATCCTACAAGAAGGATAGTCTAAGGTTTGATGGAACCAATTTCACTCTTTGGAAAAGTCGCATGGAATGTCACTTACAATGTATGGGAATGCAGTATTGGATCATGGCTTCAAAGAAGTATACTCCTCCACAGAATGGTCTAAGAACCATAGATGAAATCAAAGATGCTAAAAATAATCTGCAGACTAAAGAAGCTCTTCTAAGTGCCTTGTCTGATTCAGAGCTGAGTTATTGACATGCAAACTGCTTTTGAGATTTAGGAAAAACTGGAACTTCTGCATGAAGGAGACAAGTATGTCAAATGCACCAAGCTACAGAGTCTGAAAGGAAAATTCAAAAATCTAAAGATGAGAGAAGATGAAAATATCACTACATTTATGCCAAGAGTAAATGAGCTTGTTTGTGGCATTAGATGTGCTGGTGGTGTCTTGGATGAAGATGAGATTGTTGGCAAAGTTCTCAAATACCTTCCTGATTCTTACAAGTACAAGGTTGCTGCTATTGAAGAATTCAGATCCATTTCAAGTATCACAAGAGATCAATTGGTTGGTAAATTGGCTGCATTTGAATTGACTGAGTTTGGAGATCCCCCCCCCAAAACTGAATCTACATTCAAAGCTAGTGCCTCTGTTAAAGGAAAACAAAAGTTTGATCTGGGAGAGACCTCTTCAAAGAAACTATCTTGGTATGAGAAAGCAAGAAAAGACCTGGAAGAAGATGAAGTAGAAGTTGCTCAACTTGAAGCCCTTATTGCAAAAAGGCTGCCAAGAGGATTCGGTAAGTATGAAGGGAAATTGCCTTTTAAATGTTTTAACTACAATAAGATTCGTTATTTTGACTCAAGGTGTCCTAAAAGATTTTCAAGGCCAAACCCTAACAGATCAAGGTTCCAAAAGAATTCTTACTATGTTCATGAAGATGATGATAATGAAGGAGTAACAGATGATGAATCAGAAACATGAAACAAATCCGGAAGTGACTGGGTGTTTATTGCCATCAAGGAAGAAGATCCAATACCCTCTGAATCTATCAATCATAAAATTGTTGAAAAAGCTCTAGCTTCTCAAGTTGAAGAAAAGGATGATTGGGTCATTGACAGTGGATGCTCTCACCATATGACAGGTGACAAAAATAAATTCATAGATTTGGAAACGTATGAAGGAGGAGTGGTAAAATTTGGTGATAATTCTGCTGGCAGAATCAAGGGTAGAGGAACTATTTCTTTTGATGGAAAGAACAAAACCAATAATGCACTATATGTTCAAGGCCTGAAGCACAATCTTCTCAGTCTTGGATAGTTGGTGGACAAAGGCTATGATCTCTGATTCAAAAATAGAAAATGCAAGATCTTTGAAAGTTTTAGAATAGAGATTGCATCCGGTACTCAAACTAAAGTTAACATCTTCCACTTGGCTGGTACTGGTAAAAGTTGCTTATTTTTTCAAATTGATCAGAGTTGGTTGTGGCATAGGAGAATGTGTCATGTGAATTTCGATAATATCATCAAGATAAGAAACACTTAGGGTGTAAGAGATCTTCAAATAAGTTCATAGAATTCTGTGAGAAACATGGAATAAAAAGGCAGTTGTCTGCTCCTAGGACTCCACAGCAGAATGGAGTAGTGGAGAGAAAGAACTGGACCATCTAGGAAGCATCTAGAACCACGATGATGGAAGTAAATGTTCCTTAGATAGAAGCTATAAGCACTGCAGTCTACACTCTCAATCCAGTGCAAATCAAAAGCAATACCGGTAAGACTCCTTATGAACTTTGGTTTGGCATCACTCCCACTGTGAGGTATTTTAGAGTATTTGGTAGCAAATGTTAAATTAAAAGAGATGAAGATCTAGGAAAATTTGATGCTAGAACTGATGAAGGAATATTCTTGGGTTATTCTACTCAAAGCAAAACATATCGATGTTATAACAAGAGATTAAGGAAGATTGTTGAAAGTACAAATGTGAAGGTTGATGAAGGTGTTGAAAAACCCTCAAGGTTTTATGAATATGATGAAGGTGATCAAAATGACGTTTTTGTTCAAAAAGTCCAAGCTCCCTCTGAAATTTAGATTTAGACTAATCCGGTAAATCAAGAAGAAGAGATAAGTTTGAATGAACCTGTTCAAGAATCAGAAGTGCAAGAAACCCCCAAAGTTCCCAGGTATGTAACACTGAATCACTCTATAGATTAGATCATAGGTGATAAAAGTAAAGGTGTACAAACAAGAAGAAAGATTGCTCAAGATTCAGAAGAGTATTGTCTAATTTCAAAGATTGAACCTAAAATAGTAAATGAGCTTGCAATGATGAAAATTAGACTAAAGCAATGGAGGAAGAGCTGATGCAAATTGAGAAAAATCACACTTGGGATCTTGTTCCCAGACCTAAGAACAAGAATGTGATTGGAACCAAATGGGTCTTCCGGAACAAACTGAATAAAGATGGTGAAGTAGTTAGAAACAAATCCAGATTCATCTACAAGCGTTACTCCCAAGTAGAAGGAGTTGATTTTGAAGAAACTTTTGCTCCGGTGGCAAGAATTGAAGTAATCAGATTATTTCTTGCTTTTGATGCCTTCAAGGATTTCAACCTATATCAGATGGATGCCAAATCTGCCTTCCTGAATGATGACTTGGAAGAAGAAGTATACATTGAACAATCGGATGGATTTCAATTGTCTGATCATGGTGATATGGTCTGCAAATTGAAGAAAGCATTGTATGGACTCGAGCAAGCCCCAAGAGCCTGGTATGAGAGATTGGATAAGCATCTTTTGAAGATTGGTTTCAACAAAGGTACTGCTGATAATAATTTGTAGTTCAAAATTGATCATGAAAATATCTTGATTGTTGAAGTGTTTGTTGATGATATCATTTTTGGAGGAAGAGATAGTATGTGCAAGACTTTTGCAAATCAAATGAAAAGTGAATTTGAGATGTCCATGTTTGGGGAAATAAATTTCTTCTTGGGTCTACAAATCACTCAAACAAAGAAAGGAATCTTCATTTCTCAGACCAAATATGTGAAAGAATTGTTGAAGAAATTTGGGTTGGAAGACTCAAAACCAATGAATACTCCCATGGCAACCGGATGCAAATTGAGAAAAGATGATGACTCTCCTAAGGCTGATCAGAAAAAGTACAGGTCAATGATTGGAGGATTATTGTATCTCACTCAAGCTAGACCTTACATTATGAATGTTGTTGGTCTTGTTGCTAGATTCCAAGCTGATCCTAAAGAATCTCATGTCATGGCAATCAAAAAAAAATTTAGATATCTGAAAGGGACAGTTGAGTATGGGTTGTGGTATCCTAGAGATCATAATTTCTCTCTTCATGCATATACAGATGCGGATTGGGCAGGAGATGTGGATGACCAGAAGAGTACCAGTGGTGGAGCATTATTTTTGGGGAAGACATTGGTTTCTTGGCTGAGCAAGAAATAAGAGGCAATATCTCTGTCCACTGCAGAAGTAGAATATATTGCAGCAGCAAGTAGTTACACTCAAGTTTTGTAGATGAAGCAAATGTTAAGAGACATGAGAGTAGAGTATGAGGAGCCTATCACAATCTTCTATAATAATTCAAGTGTAATAAATATATCTAAGAATCTGGTGTTGCATTCAAAGACTAAACATATATCCATCAAGTTTCACTTTTTGAGAGAGCAAGTGAATAAGAATGAAGTCAGATTGGAGTTTGTGCCTTCAAAGGATCAAATTGCAGATATCTTTACCAAACCTCTACCTAAGGACTCTTTTGAGTATCTCAGGGATAAGTTAGGGATTATTACCCCTCCGGTGATGAACTAAGGTGCACTGATGTGCATCAATCCGGTGGATCTCACAATCATATTTTGTGGTCTAGATTGATGATGGGAAGCTGCTACTTAGGGGGAGCAGCTGATATGATTCTAAAGTAATGCAAGTATATGCCCTTTACCATTCATGTCAAAGGGGGAGAGAAGACATGTGAAAAACAAGTAGTTGCTGATCAAAGGGGGAGAAGTAAAGGAAGAGAAGACATGTAAGTGGTTGTGTTGATAGGGGGAGTTATGTTAGTAAGGAGAAGTTCTTGTCTTGATGGTTAAAATAGTTTTTCACATCATATGTTGCCATCAATGATAGAGGGGGAGATTGTTGCAAGTATGGGCCTAATTGTGTTGTCATTGATGTCAACATACTCCTGTTGCATTAATGATAAGGATTAGATAAGCTGTGTGCTGAGGTTATTGAGAAAATTAGTCCTAATCAGAAATAGAGAAGAACACTAAAGACAGTAAGGTAAAGATCCTAGTTAAGATAAAGATCAGAGGGTGCGCTTCAAAGGGTTTACAGATATGTATCTTAAGATGATCCAGTTAAGATTTTAGAGGTCTGCATGAAGACCTGAAGAAGTTATGGCCACTTAAGTAAAATCAGTTCCAACAGGTGTTTAGACGTAACAAGGTGACACAGATAGGTCCCGTGAGATCCAAAAATGAAATATCTTGTTCTGCGGATTTGGTGGAGTGTTTAGGAAGTCCATGTGAAGTAACAACTCAATTGGTTCGTGATTTGGAGGTCCACAAGCATCTATTCCAATATGACAGTGATGACAGACTATGTTCTTGAGGTTCTAGATGAAGGAGAGAATGATTTCAGTAGACAGTAGTAGTGTGGATGTTCTTGGTGATTCAGGCAAGCTTGTGGAGGTCTTTGGATTGTGTCCAATTCGTGTTGATGGTCTGTTATATTCAGGACAGACAACTGAGAGGGGGGTGAATCAGTTGTCCAAAACTTTCTTCCAATTTAAATACTTAAATCCACTTTGTAATTTAGCAGCATAATAATTAATCAGTCATGGAAACACAATGCCTTAAATCAAGAGTAGAAACACATCAACACATAGACACCAAGATTTTGACGTGGAAAACCCAGTTAAGGGAAAAAACATGAGGTGATTAACCCAAGATTATATTCTCTGTTAGAAGAATAGAAAGAACAAAATGGCACATGCCAATTAGGGCTCACTGCCCAAGCACACTGCTCACAAGAGGCTCACTACCTACAAGAGACACACTGACTACAGAATAATAAGTATCACATACTCGAATTGGAAAATAGCATCTTCACCATGCTTGAATCAGTTCCATTTAAGCCCACTACTTTTGCTCTACCTTTCGCTCCTCTTCTCTCTACCACACTCTCATCTCCACAAGACACACTTTGAAATGACTTTACAACTCCTTATTTATACAAGGCATCGACTTAGGAATAGTCATCTAAGTCAGCAAACATCCGCAAGATGTGTACTACATCCGGTCGGTCAAACTTAGGAAGAACACCATCATCCAGAAGTTATTCTTCAATAGCAGGCTCAAACTCTAATGTGGACCACCAACACAAATTGGACATGATCCAAAGACCTCCACAAGCTTGCCTGAATCACCAAGAACATCCACATTTCATCTGCTTACTGAAATCCTTATCTTCTTCATTTGGAACCTCAAGAACACAGACTGTCATCACTGTCATAATGGAATAGATGCTTGCGGACCCCCAAACCACTAACCACTTGAGTTATCACTTCACATGGACTTCCTAAACACTCCACCAAATCCACAAAATAGGATATTGCATTTCTGGATCCCACCGGACCTATTTGTGTCAATCTATCACTTCTAAACACCTGTCAGAACTGGTTTTACTTGAGCGGCCACAACTTCTTCAGATCTTCATGTGGACCTCTAAAATCTTTACTGGATCATCTTAAGACTCATATCTACAAACCCTTTGAACTGCATCCTCTGATAGCCATCTTATCTTGGATCTTTACCTTACTATCTTCATTGTCCTTCTCTATTCCTAATATGACTAATTTTCTCAATATCCTCAGCACATAGCTCATCCAATCCTTGTCATCAATGCAACAAGAGTATGTTGACATCAATGACAACACCAGTTAGGCCAATACTTGCAACAATCTCCTGCTTTATCATTGATGGCAACATATGATGTGAAAAATTGTTTTAACCATCAAGACCAGAACTTCTCCTTAGTGTCATAACTCCCCCTATCAGCAACAACCATTCACTTGTCTTCTCTTCCGTTCCTTCTCCCCCTTTGATCAGCAACCACTTATTTTTCACATGTCTTCTCTCCCCCTTTGACATCAATGGCAAAGGGCACATACTTGTAATTCCACCACTTCAAAATCATATCAGCTGCTCCCCCTAAGTAGCAGCTCCCTATCATCAATTGGATCACAAGATATGATTGTGATATCCACCAGACGGATGCACATCAGTGCACCTTAGTTCATCACCGGAGGGGCAATAACCCCTAACTTCTCCCTGAGATACTCAAAAGAGTCCTTAGGTAGAGGCTTAGTAAAGATGTCTGCAATCTGATTCTTGGAAGTTACAAACTCCAATCTGACTTCATTCTTGTTCACTTGTTCTCTCAAAAAGTGAAACTTGATGGCTATATGTTTAGTCCTTGAGTGCAACACCAGATTCTTAGAAATATTTATTGCACTTGAATTATCACAGAAAATTGTGATAGGCTCCTCATACTCCACTCTTATGTCTCTTAGCATATGCTTCATCCTCAAAACCTAAGTACAACTACCTACTACTATAATATATTTTGCTTTTGTAGTGGACAGAGATATTGCCTCTTGTTTCTTGCTCAGCCAAGAAACCAATCTCTTCCCCAAAAAGAATGCTCCACCACTGGTACTCTTTCGGTCATCCACATCTCCTACCCAATCCGCATCTGTATATGCATGAAGAGAGAAATTGTGATCTTTAGGATACCACAAACCATACTCAGTTGTCCCTTTTAGATACCAAAAAATCCTCTTGATTGCCATGACATGAGATTCTTTAGGATCAGCTTGGAATCTAGCAACAAGACCAACAACATTCATAATATCAGGTCTGGTTTGAGTGAGATACAACAATCCTCCAATCATTGACCTGTATTTTTTCTAATTAGTCTTAGGAGAGTCATCATCTTTGCTCAATTTACATCTGGTTTCCATGGGAGTACACATTAGTTTTGACTCTTTGATCCCAAATTTCTTCAACAATTCTTTCACATATTTGGTCTGAGAAATGAAGATTCCTTTCTTGGTTTGAGTGATTTGTAGACCCAAGAAGAAATTCATTTCCCCAAGCATGGACATCTCAAATTCACTTTTCATTTGATTTGCAAAAGTTTTACACATATTATCTCTTCCTCCAAAAATGATGTCATCAACAAACACTTCAACAATCAAGATATTTTCATGATCAATTTTGAAGTACAAATTACTGTCAGCAGTACCTTTGTTGAAACCAATCTTCAGAAGATGCTTATCCAATCTTTCATACCAGGCTCTTGGGGATTGCTTTAGTCCATGCAGTGCTTCCTTCAACTTGTAGACCATATCACCATGATCAGACAATTGAAATCCATCTGGTTGCTCAATGTAAACTTCTTCTTCCAAGTCACCATTCAGAAAAGACAGATTTGACATCCATCTGATATACTTTGAAATCCTTTAAGGCAGCAAAAGCAAGAAATAATCTGACTGCTTCAATTCTTTCCACTGGAGCAAAAGTTTCTTCAAAATCAACTCCTTCTATTTGAGAGTAACCCTTACAGACCAATCTGGCTTTATTTCTAATTACTTCACCAACTTCATTCAATTTGTTCCGGAAGACCCATTTGGTTCCAATCACATTCTTGTTTCTAGGTCTGGGAACAAGATCCCAAGTGTGATTTTTCTCAATCTGCATTAGCTCTTCCTCCATTGCTTTAGTCATGTTTTCATCATTGCAAGCTTCATTCTGTCTTAGGTTCAATCTTTGAAATCAGACAATATTCATTTGAATCTTGAGCAATCCTTCTTCTTGTTTGTACACCTTTGCTTTTATCACCTATGATATGATCTTCAAAGTGGTTCAGTCTTACATACTTGGGAATTTTGGGAGTTTCTTGCACTTCTGATTTGTGATCAGGCTCATTATGGCTCATTTCTTCTTCCTGATTTACCGGATCAGTTTGAATCTGAATTACAAAAGGGGCTTGGGCTCCTTGAATCAGAACATCATTCTGATCATCTTCATCATATTCATAAAACCTTGAAGGTTTTTCAATTCCTTCATCAACCTTCACATTTGTACTTTTTATAGTCTTTCTCAGTCTCTTGTTATAACACCAATATGCTTTGCTTTGAGTAGAGTAACCCAAGAATATTCCTTCATCACTTCTAGCATAAAACTTGCCTAGATCTTCATCTCTTTTAATGTAACATTTGCTACCAAAGACTCTGAACTACCTCACAATAGGAGTGATGCCAAACCAAAGTTCATAAGGAGTCTTACCAGAATTGCTTCTGATTTGAACTCAATTAAGAGTATAGACTGCAGTGCTGACATCTTCTCTCCAATAGAACTAAGGAACATTTTCTTCCATCATCATGGTCCGAGATGCTTCCTGGATGGTCCAGTTCTTTCTCTCCACTACTCCATTCTGTTGTGGAGTCCTGGGAGCAGACAACTGTCTCTTTATTCCATGCTTCTCATAGAATTCTATGAACTCACTAGATGTGAATTCACCACTTCTATCAGACCTCAGACATTTTAATTTTAATCTGGTTTCATTCTCTACCATAGTCTTGAATATTTTGAATTTAACCCACATCATCCGGGAATGGTCATCAATTAATAACATGAAGTATCTATCACCTTGCACACTCCTTATCCTTGCTGGACCACATAGATCAGTATGAACTAAGTCCAATAATCTGGTAGAAGATTGTTCCTTGCTTTTGAATGAAACTCTGCTTTGTTTCCCCAATTGACATTCTTTGCACAAGCTATTTGTAGGTTTCACTAGTTTTGGAAGATCTTTTACAACCTAAGTGTTGCTTATCTTGATGATATTATCAAAATTCACGACACATCCTCCTATGCCATAGCCAACTCTGATCAATTTGCACAAATAGAGAATTTTTACCAGTACCAACTAAATGGAAGATATTACCTTTTGTCTGAGTACCAGATGTAATCTCTGTTCTGAAACTTTCAAAGATCTGGCATTTTCTATTCTTGAATCGGAGATCATATCCTTTGTCCACCAACTGTCCAGCACTGAGAAGATTGTGCTTCAATCCTTCAACATACATACCTCTGATTCTACTAGCAAAGTTATCACCAAACTTTACCACTCCTCCTTTATACTTTCCAAATCTAAGAACTTATTTTTGTCACCTGTCATATGGTGAGAGCATCCACTGTCAATGACCCAATCATCCTTTTCTTCAACTTGGGCAGCCAGAGCTCTTTCTACAACTTTATGATTGACAGATTCAGGGGCCATTGGTTCTTCTTCCTTGATGGCAATAAACACCCAATCACTTCTAGATTTGTTTCCTATCTCTAATTCATCATCTGTTACTCCTTCATTATCATCTTCTTCATGAACATAGTAACAATTCTTTTAGAACCTTGATCTGTTAGGATTTGGCCTTGAAAATCTTTCCAGACATTTTGAAGAAAAATGACCAATCTTATTGCAGTTAAAACACTTAAAGGGCAGTTTCCCTTCATACTTACCGAATCCTCTTGGCAGTCTTTTTGCAATAAGGGCTTCAAGTTGAGCAGTTTCAGCTTCTTCTTCTTCTAGGTCTTTTATTGTTTTTTCATACCAAGATAGTTTCCTTGAAGAGTTCTCTCCCAGATCAAACCTTTGTATTTCTTTTATAGAAGCACTAGCTTTGAATGCAGATTCAATCTTGGAGGGGACATCTCCAAACTCGGTCAGTTCAAATGCATCCAATTTACCAACCAATTGATCTCTTGTGACATTTGAATGGGCTCTGAATTCTTCAATGGCAGCAACCTTGATTTTATAAGAAGCAGGAAGAGATCTAAGAACTTTGCCAACAATTTCATCTTCATCCAAGACTCCACCAGCACATCTAATGCCACAAACAAGCTCATTTACTCTTAGCATAAATGTAGTGATATTTTCATCTTCTCTCATCTTCAAATTTTCAAATTTCCCTATTAAACTTTGTAGCCTTGCACATTTAACATACTTGTCTCCATGCAGAAGTTCCAGTTTTTTTCCAAATCTCAAAAGTAGTTTGTAAATCAACAACATTTGTAAGCTCTGAATCAGACAAGGCGCTTAGAAGGGCTTCTTTAGTTCATAGATTGTTTTCAGCATCTGTGATTTCATTTGTGGATTTTGGTCCATTTTGAGGAGGCGTATACTTTGTTGTAGCCATGGTCCAGTATTGCATTCCCATACATTGTAAGTGACATTGCATGCGACTTTTCCAAAGATTAAAATTGGTTCCATCAAACTTCAGACTATCCTTCTTGTAGGACGACATCCTAGATCTCCTCAAGCGGTTAAGCTCTTTTTAGAGGAACTTGGCTCTGATACCAATTGTTAGATTCAGGACAGACAACTAAGAGGGGGGGTGAATCAGTTGTCCAAAACTTTCTTCCAATTTAAACACTTAAATCCACTTTGTAATTTAGCAGCATAATAATTAATCAGTCATGGAAACACAATGCATTAAATCAAGAGCAGAAACACATCAACACATAGACACCAAGATTTTGACATGGAAAACCTGATTAAGGGAAAAACCACGGGGTGATTAACCCAAGATTGTACTCTCTATTAGAAGAATAGAAAGAACAAAATGGCACATGCCAATTAGGGCTCACTGCCTATAGGAGGCACACTGCTCACAAGAGGCCCACTGCCTTTCGCTCCTCTTCTCTCTACCACACTCTCATCTCCACAAGACACACTTTGAAATGACTTTATAACTCCTTATTTATACAAGGCATCAACTTAGGAATAGTCATCTAAGTCGGCAAACATCTACAAGAACATCCGCAAGATGTGTACTACATCCGGTCAGCCAAACTTAGGAAGAACACAATCATCCAGAAGTTATTCTTCAATAGCAGGCTCAAACTCTAATGCAGACCACTAACATGAACTAGACACAATCCAAAGACCTCCACAAGCTTGCCTAAATCACCAAGAACATCCACACTTCATCTGCTTAATGAAATCCTTATCTTCTTCATCCGGAACCTCAAGAACATAGACTGTCATCACTGTCATAATGGAATAGATGCTTATGGATCCCCTGACCACTAACCACTTGAGTTATCACTTCACATGGACTTCCTAAACACTCCACCAAATCTGTAGAATAGGATATTGCATTTCTGAATCCCACCAGACCTATTTGTGTCACTATGTCACTTCTGAACACCTATCGGAACCAGTTTTACTTGAGCGGCCACAACTTCTTCAGATCTTCATGCAGACCTCTGAAATCTTTACTGGATCATCTTAAGACTCATATCTACAAACCCTTTGAACCGCATCTTCTGATAGCCATCTTATCTTGGATCTTTACCTTACTGCCTTCACTGTTCTTCTCTATTCCTGATATGACTAATTTTCTCAATATCCTCAACACATAGCTCATCCAATCCTTATCATCAATGCAACAGAAGTATGTTGACATCAATGACAACACCAGTTAGGCCAATACTTGCAACATGGTCCACATTGAATATTGAACTCGTAATTAAAGATTTACTTCTGGATAATGATGTTCTTCTTAAGTCTAGCCGATCAAATGAGTTACACATCCTGCGGATGATCTGGAAGGTGTCCTGTGAAGGATGGTGTGTTCCTAAAGAAAGATTGAAGTCTCAAATCTATGTAGCCGACAGTGTGTTGATCCACGTGAAGTCTTTTTGTAATAAGTCATGTTGTATTTATGTTCTTGCTCTGTTATGTATGCCGACATGGATGATAATTCCTAAGTCGATGTCTTGTATAAATAAGGAGTTGTAAAGTTATTTCAAAGCATGTCTTGTGGAGATGAGATGTGGTAGAGAGGAGTAGAGCGAAAAGCAGAGCAAAAGTATTGAGCTTAAATGGAACTGATTCAAGCATGGTGAAGATGCTATTCTCCAGTTCAAGTATGTAACACTTATTATTTTGTAGACAGTGTGTCTCCTGTAGGTAGTGAGCCTCTTGTGAGAAGTGTGCTCAGGTAGTGAGCCTTAATTGTCATGTGCCATTTTGTTCTTTCTATTCTTCTAACAGAGAATACAATCTTGGGTTAGTCACCCCATGGTTTTTCCCTTAACCGGGTTTTCCACGTCAAAATCTTGGTGTCATTTGTGTTAATGTGTTTCTGCTCTTGAATTGTTGCATTACATTTCCATGATTGATTTATTATTATGCTACTGGATTAAGAAAAGAATTTAAGTGATTAATTGGAAGAAAGTTTTGGACAACTGATTCACCCCCCCTCTCAGTTGTCTGTCCTAAATCTAATAGAAACATGTAGAGGGCAAGGCCTAACATGAACTACACCCAACTCAAGAAAGAGAAACATGCCTTGCAGACCCCAACACATGCTTAACCCAGTCCTAAACATTCTTCACAACATAATCCTTCAAAGAACAACATCCACATGCTTCACAAAATTGAATTAGGTCACCCTTAAGCAAGAACACATGAAGCTTGTAGCACAGTGATCATTTCAACTTGGTGATACTCATGAAAGATTGAATATTGCTTGTGCTTCTCCCAGATGAATCGGTTGGACCTATACACCATCTCCAAACACTCCTTGAACTCCGCACAACAAGAACTTTGTGGTGCACATCACCAACATACCTTAGTCGGCCTTAGCAATAATAACTCTTCACATATTGACTTGAAAACCTTGTGTGGTACTAGAAACATGAAAGATTTGCATGTGCTTCAATCCTGAGAGACATAGAGACATGTAGAATGTCCACATAAACTCATATAATTGATCTACACATTATCCAACTGGCACAAGTACTCAAACATGTGTCCTAAGAACAATTAGGCATTTGGAACCATCTTTAGTACACTATCATTTGAAAATTGAACTTGTGGACCTCCAAATCACTTGATACTACAAAGTAGCATGCATTGAACATCTTTGATCATGTTTATAGAATTGCATGAGAAAACCTTTGGTTTTGAAGGAATGCAGATCATTCCAATCAGCCTTCATCATCACATTATGCTACCAGAGCATAGACTGGAACTCTATCACTTGTAACTTAATGCTTGTAATTGTGAAGGAGAAAATGATCTAAAAATTTAGATTTAGCACCTTTATAGCATACTAAACTTAACTTCTAAACCGCATGACCATATCTTCAAATGTGGAAGAATGCAGAGCATTTTACCAAATAGTCTTCCAGGCAACTTCCTGCAACAACAATCTTTACCAACATCCACATATTAGAACCTTCTTATAGCAACTCATATTTCCTTAGTAACATAGGAAGGATCTGTTGCAAGTATGGGCCTAACCGGTGTTGTCATTGATGTCAACATACTCCTATTGCATTGATGATAAGGATTGGATGAGTTGTATGCTGAGGATATTGAGAAAATTAGCCCTATTAGGAACAAAGAAGAACAGTGAAGATAGTGAAGTAAAGATCCCAGATAAGATGAATATCAGAGGATGCGCATCAAAGGGTTTGTAGATATGTGTCTTGAGATGATCCAATAAAGATTTTAGAGGTCCACATGAAGATCTGAAGAAGTTATGGCCGCTTAAGTAAAACTGGTTCTGGCAGGTGTTCAAAGGTGACAGAGTGATACAGATAGGTCTGCTGAGATCCGGAAATACAATATCCTATTCTGCAAATTTGGTGGAGTGTTTAGGAAGTCAATGTCAAGTGACAACTCAATTGGTTCATGGTCTAGAGGTCTAGAAGCATCTATTCCAATATGACAGTGATGACAGACTGTGTTCTTGAGGTTCCAGATGAAGGAGAGAATGATTTTAGTAGGCAGAAGTAGTGTGGATGTTCTTGGTGATTCAGGCAAGCTTGTGGAGGTCTTTGGATTGTACCCAGTTCGTGTTGGTGGTCCACATTGAAGATTGAGCTCGTAATTAAAGAATTACTTTCGGATGATGATGTTCTTACTAAGGCTGGCCAACCGGATGAGTTACACATCCTGCGGATGATCTTGGAGATGTTCTGTGAAGAATGGCGTGTTCCTAAAGGAATATTGGAGTCTCAGATCTGTGTGGCCAACAGTGTGTTGATCCGCGTGAAGTCTTTTTGTAATTAGTCATGTTGCATTTATATATTTGCTCTGTAATGTATGCCGACTTGGATGGTTATTCCTAAGTCGATGTCCTGTATAAATAAGGAGTTGTAAAGTCATTTCAAAGGTACCTTGTGGAGATGAGAGAGTGGTAGAGAGGAGCAAAGAGAAAAGGTAGAGCAGAAGTATTGAGCTTAAATGGAACTAACTCAAGTATGGTGAAGATGCTATTCTTTAGTTCAAGTATGTAATACTCATTATTCTGTAGACAGTGTGTCTCCTGTAGGCAGTGGGCCTCTTGTGAGCAATGTGCTCAGGCAGTGAGCCTTAATTGGCATGTGCCATTTTGTTCTTTCTATTCTTCTAATAGAGAATACAATCTTGGGTTAGTCACCCCATGGTTTTTCCTTTAACTAAGTTTTTCACGTCAAAAATCTTAGTGTCTTATGTGTTAATGTGTTTCTGCTCTTGAATTGTTGCATTATGTTTCCATGATTGATTTATTACTATGTTGCTAAATTAAGAAAAGGATTTAAGTGATTAATTAGAAGAAAGTTTTGGACAACTGATTCATCCCCCCCTCTTAGTTATCTGTCCTAAATCTAACAATTGGTATCATATCCAAGTTCCTCTAAAAGGAGCTTAACCACTTGAGGAGATCCAGGATGTCGTCCTACAAGAAGGATAGTCCAAGGTTTGATGGAACCAATTTCACTCTTTAGAAAATTTGCATGGAATGTCACTTGCAATGTATGGGAATGCAGTATTGGATCATGGCTTCAAAGAAATATGATCCTCCAAAGAGTGGTCCGCATACTGTAGATGAAATCAGAGATGCTGAAAACAATCTGCAGACTAAAGAAGCTCTTCTAAGTGCCTTATTTGATTCAGAGCTGACAAATGATATTGATCTAAAAACTACATATGAGATTTGGCAAAAACTGGAACTTCTGCATGAAGGAGACAAGTATGTTAAATGTGCCAATCTACAGAGTTTGAAAGGAAAATTCAAAAACTTGAAGATGAGAGAAGATGAAAATATCACTTCATTTATGCCAAGAGTAAATGAGCTTGTTTGTGGCATTAGATGCACTGGTGGAATCTTGGATGAAGATGCGATTGTTGGAAAAGTTCTCAGATCTCTTCCTGATTCTTACAAATATAAGGTTGCTACTATTGAAGAATTCAGGTCCTTAGGTATCACAAGAGATCAATTGGTTGGTAAATTGGTTGCATTTGAATTGACCGAGTTTGGAGATGCACCCCTTAAGACTGAATCTTCATTCAAGGCTAGTGCCTCTGTAAAAGGAAAACAAAAGTTTGATCTAGGAGAGAACTCTTCAAGGAAACTATCATGGTATGAAAAAGCAAGAAAAGACCTAGAAGAAGATGAAGCAGAAGTTGCTCAACTTGAAGCCCTTATTGCAAAAAGACTGCCAAGAGGATCCGGTAAGAATGAGGGGAAATTGCCTTTTAAGTGTTTTAACTGCAATAAGATTGGTTATTTTGCCTCAAGGTGTCCAGAAAGATTTTCAAGGCCAAATCCTAACAGATCAAGGTTCCAAAAGAATTGTTACTATGTTCATGAAGATGATGATAATGAAGGAGTAACAGATGATGAATCAGAGACAAGAAACAAATCCGGAAGTGACTAGGTTTATTGCCATCAAGGAAGAAGATTCAATGCCCTCTGAATTTGTCAATCATAACATTGTAGAAAGAGCATTGGCTGCCCAAGTTGAAGAAAAGGATGATTGGGTCATTGACAGTGGATGCTCTCACCATATGACAGGTGACAAAAATAAGTGCATAGATTTGGAAAGGTATGAAGGAGGAGTCATAAAGTTTGGTGATAATTCTGTTGATAGAATCAAAGGTAGAGGAACCATTTCTTTTGATGGAAAGAACAAAACCAGTAATGTATTGTATGTTGAAGGTCTGAAGCACAATTTTCCCAGTGTTGGACAGTTGGTGGACAAAGCCTATGATCTCCGATTCAAAAATAGAAAATGCAAGATATTTCAAAATTTTGGAACAGAGATTACATCTGGTACTCAAACAAAAGGTAATATTTTCCACTTGGTTGGTACTAGTAAAAGTTGTTTATTTGTTTAAATTGATCAAAGTTGGTTATGGCATAGGAGAATGTGTCATGTGAATTTTGATAATATCATCAAGATAAGCAACACTCAGGCTGTAAGAGATCTTCCAAGATTGGTAAAACCTACCAATAGTTTGTGCAAAGAATGTTAGTTGGGTAAACAAAGCAGAGTCTCATTCAAAAGCAAGGAACAATCTTCTACCGGATTATTGGACTTAGTTCATACTGACCTATGTGATCCGGCAAGAATCAGGAGTGTGCAAGGTGATAGATACTTCATGTTATTAACTGACGACCATTCCCGGATGATGTGGGTGACTTTTTTGAAAGAGAAATCAGAAGCTCTTGAGAAATTCAAAATATTCAAGGCTATGGTAGAGAATGAAACTGGATTAAAATTAAAATGTTTGAGGTCTGATAGAGGTGGAGAATTCACATCCGGTGAGTTCATAGAATTCTATGAGAAACATGGAATAAAAAGACAGTTGTCTGCTCCTAGGACTCCACAGCAGAATGGAGTAGTGGAGAGAAAGAACCGGACCATCCAGGAAGCATCTAGAACCATGATGATGGAAGCAAATATTCCTCAGATCTATTGGAGAGAAGTTGTAAGCACTGCAATCTATACTCTCAATCGAGTTCAAATCAGAAGCAATATCGGTAAGACTCCTTATGAACTTTGGTTTGGCATCACTCCCACTGTGAGGTATTTCAAAGTCTTTGGTAGCAAATGTTACATTAAAAGAGATGAAGATCTAGGAAAATTTTATGCTAGAAGTGATGAAGGAATATTCTTGGGTTATTTTACTCAAAGCAAAGCATACCGGTGTTATAACAAGAGATTAAGGAAGATTGTAGAAAGTACAAATGTGAAGGTTGATGAAGGTATTGAAAAACCCTCAAGGTTTTATGAATATGATGAAGATGATCAAAATAATATTTTTGTTCAAGAAGTCTAAGCTCCCTCTGAAATTTAGATTTAGACTAATTCGGTAAATCAGGAAGAAGAGATAAGTTTGAATGAACCTGTTCAAGAATCAAAAGTGTAAGAAAATCCCAAAGTTCCCAGGTATGTAAGACTGAATCACTCTAAAGATTAGATCATAGGTGATAAAATCAAAGGTGTACAAACAAAAAGAAGGATTGCTCAAGATTCAGAAGAGTATTGTCTGATTTCAAAGATTGAACCTAAGACAGTGAATGAAGCTTGCAATGATGAAAACTGGACTGAAGCAATAGAGGAAGAGCTGATGCAAATTGAGAAAAATCACACTTGGGATCTTGTTCCCAGACCTAAAAATAAGAATGTGATTAGAACCAAATGGGTCTTCCAGAATAAACTGAATGAAGATGGTGAAGTAGTCAGAAACAAAGCCAGATTGGTCTACAAGGGTTACTCCCAAGTAGAAAGAGTTGATTTTGAAGAAACTTTTGCTCCGGTGGTAAGAATTGAAGCAGTCAGATTTTTTCTTGCTTTTTCTACCTTCAAGGATTTCAAAGTATATCAAATGGATGTCAAGTCTGCCTTCCTGAATGGTGACTTGGAAGAAGAAGTTTACATTGAGCAACCGGATGGATTTTAATTGTCTGATCATGATGATATGGTCTACAAATTGAAGAAAGCACTGTATGGACTCAAGAAAGCCCCAAGAGCCTGGTATGAAAGATTGGATAAGTATCTTTTGAAGATTGGTTTCATCAAAGGTACTGCTGACAGTAATTTCTATTTCAAAATTGATCATGAAAATATCTTGATTGTTGAAGTGTTTCTTGATGATATCATTTTTGGAGGAAGAGATAGTATGTGCAAAACCTTTGCAAATCAAATGAAAAGTGAAATTGAGATGTCCATGTTTGGGGAAATGAATTTCTTCTTGGGTCTGCAAATCACTCAAACAAAGAAAGGAATCTTCATTTCTCAGACCAAATATGTTAAAGAATTGTTGAAGAAATTCAGGATGGAAGACTCAAAACCAATGAATACTCCCATGGCAACCAGATGTAAATTGAGCAAAGATGATGACTCTCCTAAGGCTGATCAGAAAAAGTGTAGGTCAATGATTAGAGGACTATTGTATCTCACTCAAACTAGACCTGACATTATGAATGATGTTGGTCTTGTTGCTAGATTCCAAGCTGATCCTAGAGAATCTCATGTCATGGCAATCAAGAGGATTTTTAGATATCTAAAAGGGACAGTTGAGTACCAATTGTGGTATCCCAGAGATCATGATTTTTCTCTTCATGCATATACAGATGCGGATTGGGCAGGAGATTTGGATGACCGGAAGAGTACCAATGGTGGAGCATTCTTTTTAGGGAAGAGATTGGTTTCTTGGATGAGCAAGAAACAAGAGGCAATATCTCTGTCCACTGTACAAGTAGAATATATTGTAGCAGTAGGTAGTTGCACTCAAGTATTGTGGATGAAGCAAATGCTAAGAGATATCAGAGTGGAGTATGAAGAACCTATCACAATCTTCTGTGATAATTCAAGTGCAATTAACATATCAAAAAATCTGGTGTTGCATTCAAAGACTAAACATATATCCATCAAGTTTCACTTTTTGAGAGAGCAAGTGAACAAGAATGAAGTCAGATTAGATTTTGTGCCTTCCAAGGAAAAGATTGCAAATATTTTTACTAAACCTCTACCTAAGGACTCTTTTGAGTATCTCAGGGAGAAGTTAGGGGTTATTACCCCTTCGGTTCTGAATTAAGGTGCACTGATGTTCATCAGTCCAGTGGATCTCACAATCATATCTTGTGGTCTAGATTGATGTTTGGGAAGCTATTACTCTGGGGTAGCAGCTGGTATGATTCTGAACTGATGCAAGTATGTGCCCTTTGCCATTGATGTCAAATGGGGAGAAAAGACATGTGAAAAACAAGTAATTGCTAATCGAAAGGGGGAGAAGGAAAGGAAGAGAAGACATGTGAATGGTTGTTGTTGATAGGGGGAGTCGTGACAGTGTGGAGAAGTTCTTGTCTTAATGGTTAAAATAGTTTTTCACATCATATGTTGCCATCAATGACAAAGGGGGAGATTGTTGCAAGTATGGGCCTAGCTGGTGTTGTCATTGATGTAAACATATTCCTGTTGCATTGATGATAAGGATTGGATGAGTTGTATGTTGAGGATATTGAGAAAATTAGCCCTATCAGGAACAAAGAAGAACAGTGAAGATAGTGAAGTAAAGATCACAGATAAGATGAATATCAGAGGATAAGCATCAAAGGGTTTATAGATATGTGTATTGCGATGATCCAGTAAATATTTCAGAGGTCCGCATGAAGATCTAAAGAAGTTATGGCTACTTAAGTAAAACTAGTTCTAGCAGGTGTTCAGAGGTGACAGAGTGATACAGATAGGTCTGGTGAGATCTGGAAATGCAATCTCATGTTCTGCGGATTTGGTGGAGTGTTTAGGAATTCAATGTGAAGTGACAACTCAATTGGTTCATGGTCTGGAGGTCTACAAGCATCTATTCCAATATGACAGTGATCACAGACTGTGTTCTTGAGGTTCCGGATGAAGGAGAGAATGATTTCAGTAGGCAGAAGTAGTGTGGATGTTTTTGGTGATTCAGGCAAGCTTGTGGAGGTCTTTGGATTGTGTCCAGTTCATGTTGGTGGTCCACATTGAAGATTAAGCTCATAATTAAAGAATTACTTCTAGATGATGATGTTCATCCTAAGTCTGGTCAACCAAATGAGTTACACATCCTATGGATGATCTTGGAGATGTTCTGTGAAGAATGGCATGTTCCTAAAGGAATATTAGAGTCTCAGATCTGTGTGGCCGATAGTGTGTTGATCCACATGAAGTCTTTTTGTAATTAGTCATGTTGCATTTATATATTTGCTTTGTAATGTATGGTGACTTAGATGGTTATTCCTAATTCGATGTCTTGTATAAATAAGGAGTTGTAAATTCATTTCAAAGGTGCCTTGTGGAGATGAGAGTGGTAGAGAGGAGCAAACCAAAAAGGTAGAGTAGAAGTATTGAGCTTAAATGGAACTGACTCAAGCATGGTGAAGATGCTATTCTTCAGTTCAAGTATGTTGTTGGTATTTTTCCCAGACTGGATGCTTGTTCCCAATTATCCCTACAAAGTAGCCATCATTGATCAACAGGATTCCCGAGCCAGGGGCCAACAGTACAGGAGATAGACTCTATAAATATCTCCTCTTCTTCTTTAGGCTCTACAGAACCAAGGGGGGTATTCCCTACTCAACATCTATGACATGCATCTATGAATTAGCTGCGATTTTGACACAAAGCAGATAAATCCTCTATTGTGTAGACCAAAACTATGAAATAAGTGCAAAGGGGCTAGCTTCAGGCCTGTATTCAGTTGTAGACAGAGGATTTTGGTCTTAAAAACTACTTCTAGTATCCTAAAGGTTTGTATATGAAATTTGAGTTTGATTTATGATATTTGGATGCAAAACTAGGACCTTGGTTGTAACCTCAACACAGGACCAGATTGGTGCCTATCCAGGGCTCGGAGTCAATAGACATACACATGTGAATGGTTATCATAAGCTTGAATTGATGACTGAGTTTCAAGGGGAGATTTCTAGTATCTGCCTTACAGACACTTCCCAAAAATTAAGTGTTTAATCATTCATACTTGATGGTATCCCTATTGCAACATATTTTCTCAATGATTAACCTAAAACATTTAATTTGTTCCTTGAACAAAAGTAGGAGATTAAACATTCAATACAGAAAACCCATATCCCTAAATCTTAAATAACCCTTAGCTATTCTGATTCAAAAGAAAATACACTCACAATTTGGAGAAAAATAATTAAACACATGCAATAGAGCATTTCTCATATAAATCAACATGAAACTAGTTAACTTATGCATAAAACATACAACATGATATTCATAAACTCACAAGACACCCATAATAGAGCTACCAACGAAGTTGTATCTCATCACAGCACCAACATTTGTCTAGTTTTTTTCAACAACAACAAATGAGTAACACAGTCTACTTATACAGCAAGAGAGTGTACTTAGCATTAATTACAAAGTCCTCTCAAAATTTTGAAATTCAACCAAATACAGAGCACCATAAGAATGGCTCTCAAAACAATAATGCATCAGGCAGAAAGAAAGGTTGGGAGTGGTTAAACTCGAGCCCCACGCCACCACCTGAGGATTGTCTTCTTCAATCGGGTAGCTATCTAGTCAATCATGCCATACCTCTACAATTCATGCACCATTAATAAAACACCAACTCATAGGATGTAGCAACGGTCCATGCTCTAAATATTCCCGCCAGAAAAGATGCAGCGAGCACGGGAAATCCCACGCCGATGAAAGTTCAAACCATGACCGTCGAAATCCTTCCTATAGCTAAGATTTGCGGTGCCAAAATAGTTTGAAAAGTCAAGAACCGATAAAAACGTGCCACGTAGGCACCCCGTGCATCCATCACTGACCATTCCAAAAATGTGAGATCAATAATCCCACATTCACCCTGCAATGCTTGCTTGACTGCCTTATAAACCAAGCCATGAGCAAACCTAGTGTCGTGTGCTTTTACCCTGCATGACCAGCGAACCACCTGCCATCAACCCGTCGCTTTGACTCCTGCCGACACCAAGACCCAATCGGCGAGACCATAAACCATCTGCGGGCCTGAAAACTCACCTGCCGATACACTAGTCACTTCGATGACCACCCGCATACACCTTATCCATAGGAGATCGGTGACACCCAAGAAACATTCACCGATGCATATAGTTATGCCGATGACCCCGCTGGATCGGTAAGACCAACTCCATCGGCCAAACTCCAGCCTACCTCTCCGATTTCACAACTCCTGTCGATCTTCAAATCTAACACCTGGTCTTCGGAGAGACCACATACCATCAGGGGAACTTAAAACTACACCGATGATATACAAGGTCACACCAAAAACCACCTCAAACCACCTCGTCAGTCAGACCCCACACAGTCAGAGCGACATCTTTCAGATGCGCCGATATCACCTGTCACGCCGACCAACTTACATACACTTCATCAGCCCGTCGGAATGACCCTTAACACCACTCCCGATACACTAGGTCTGGGCGATGAAAGGAACAAACCACTATGGACAACATGATCGCTGAAACAAAAGCCAACTCACGCCGATGGACTCAGAAATTTTAGGGTTTGAATGAGATAACCTGCAAATGTTAAGGCTTAAAACCCTAGACATAATTGGGCACCAACACAAGCTCCGACTGGGGACGTGTAGGCGCAAGACTGCAGCGAGGACTAGACTACTATGGGGCAGACCAAACAAAATGCAAAACTCAAAACACGACCAACTATACAAGGCATGTACAAAACATTTACATCTATTTTACAGTGTGCATAGAAGACATTCAACTATGAGAAAAAAGCTTTAAGGAATTTACCGTGCACAGGCAATTCCAATAGTTCACCATTTAGGGCCTAGAGAAAGTAGGAATCATCATCATGGGTATTGCCGATTTGATATGGGCCAATCCATAAGGGCTCAAATTTACCATGCTTGCCCTTATCCTGGCTCCTTGCATTCCACATAAGGACCAAGTCACCTATCTGAAACCTTCTCTCTGTAGCCTTTTATCAAATAGATATTTCACTTTCTGTTGCTTCCTAATATTTGTCCTATGTGCATCTCTTCTGATTTCATCTAATGCGACCAGATGATTTATTCTTTCAATCATTGAGTCCTCAACCTCTTCATCATTTTCTTGTATGAATTTGTACACTAGCAAGAGATTATTCACAGGCAGTTTATCTGCTACACCATATACTAATTTGAAAGGTGACCTTCCAACTACTCTTTTCACTGTCACCCTGTCAGCCCATAATGCCAACTTCATCTTGGAATCCCAAGCCCTCTTGTTTTTATCTATCACCCTTTTGATGATTTTCATGAGACTCTTGTTGCTTGACTCTGCTTGACCATTTCCTTGTGGATGGTATGGTGATGTATGAGACAAATCAATTCCATAATTATTGCAAAAATCAACAAATTCACCAGACTTGAAGCACATAGCATTGTCTGTGACCACTTTGGCTGGCACTCCAAATCTGAGAATAATGTGTTCCAGAATAAAATCCATCACCACTTTGCTTGTAGCCTTCTTAGTTGGAATGGCTTCGATCCAATTAGTGAAGTAATCAGTAGCGACCAAAATCTAACTGTGTCCTCCACTTGACTTTTCTGAGATTTCCCCTATAAAGTCAATTCCCCATTGTTGAAATGGAGCTTCTACAATTATAGTCCTAAGGGGTGCACCTTCATATCTTAGCTTTCCCGAGAACCTTTGGCAAGACTCACAGTTTCTTACCATTCTTTGTGCATCTGAGAAAAGAGTTGGCCACCAATAGCCTGCTCTGAGAATTTTGTGGGCCGTTGTCTGAGCAGTATAGTGTCCACCACACACTCCATTGTGCATGTCACTTAGAATATCCCTGGCCTGATTTTCATCTATACACCTGAGTAATACACCATCAGGATTTTTCCAATACAACTCTCCTTGAACAATGATGTATTTAATAGCATGTAACTTCAAGGTCCTCTTCGGATTATCACTGAGATGGGAAGGATAGTTCAAATTTTGCAAATAATGTACTATGTCCTTATACCATTCAGATTCTAACATATTTATAACTTCATCATGCACTACATTCACTTGGCATGCCTCTAGATTTGACTGTGTCATCAATTTTGCCAAACCTTGTCCTCTTACCAATTTTGTGATCTGTATTTCAATATTGAACTCTTGCAATTTGTTTATCCATCTGCATCTTCTTCCGGTTATCTCCTGCTGAGTGAAGATATCCTTGACTACTGCATGAGGCACATATGCAACTATGTGAGAGCCCACCAAATATGGCCTGAAACTCTTGACTGCTCTAACCAGTGCATATGCCTGCTTTTCCATGATGTCATACTTTAATTCAGCAGCCTGCAATGACATGCTAAAGAAGGCTATAGGTTGTTCAAAACCTTCTGCATTTTTCTGCAATAAGCATGCAGTAATAGTATGGAAAGAAGCAAATGAGAACAGCTGAAATGGCTTAGAAAAATTAAGAGATTTTAGCACAAGAGCCATTTTATAGCCTCTTTGATATTCTAAAATGATTTAGTTGCTTCCTCTTCCCACTTAACAGTTGCACCTTTCTTCAACATCTTGGAGATATCTTTTGTGGTCTCTGCAAAGTTAGGCACAAATCTTCTAACAAAATTAATTTGTCCAAAGAAGGACTGAACACCTTTCACTGTTTTAGGGATCTAGATTTTGTCAATTGCAGCCACCCTCTCAGGATCAATGCTGACTCCATCCTTGGAAACAATATGTCCAAGCAATTTTCCTTCCACTACCCCAAAAGCACATTTCTTTGGGTTGAGTGAGATGCCATATTCCAATGCTCTAATAAAGATCTGTTCTAAGTGCATGCAATGTTGCTCTTCCTTTTTTGAAAAGGTAGTTAAATCATCTTGAGACACAGCCAAGATTGAGTCAATCAATCCTGCGAAAGCAACATCCATAGCCCTCTGAAATGTGGCACCTACATTTGTCAGTCTGAATGGCATTCTCACATATACATAGGTTCCCCATGGAGTGGTGAAAGCAGTTTTGAATTGTTCTAATTCTTTTACTTTCACTTGATTGTACCCTAAAAATCCATCCATCATGGATAAAAGGTCACAGCCAATCACCTTCTGCAACATGGCTTCCATGTTTGGCAATGGATAATTGTCCTTCAAAGAAGATATATTCAGATTTCTAAAGTCCACACAAAGTCTGATGTCATTGTTCTTTTTTCTAATTGGGACAAGGTTAGACACCCAAGTTGAGTGCCTAATAGGCATGATTATTCCAGCCTCCCTAAGCTTCATAAGTTCTTCTTGCATTTTTGGATCTAAGGTTGGGTTGATAGGTCTCTATTTTTGTCTAAATGGTTTAGCTCCAGGCTTCAAAGGGATTTCATGCTGAAATAAATCCTCTCTATAAGCTTTCAGGTCCTCATATGACCAGGCAAAGACATGCTTATACTTTCTCAGTAATGCAATCAACATAGTTCTGATGTGTGGTTTGAGTTGTTTGCCAATAAATACCTTTTTGGGGGCATGAGATGTCCCCAAGTTTATTTCCTCCAAATCATTCTTGTTTGTTGGAGATGCCTTTGTAACAAATTGGTCCCTATTGTCAAAAGCTCTCTTTAAAGCAACCAGCCCTCTAGGGATTTTGTTTGTCTTAAGTTGAATTAGCTCCTTCCCTAAGAGAGTTTCTTTTCCATCTACAACCTCTACAAAATTTTGGAAATCCACTTCCTGGTTCTCATACTCATCAATGCAATGTAGAAATCTCAATAAATCTTTATCATCATCAAACACTTGCCAGCTGCATACATTATCTAGCACTGCAGGTCTAAGTTTGACCTCAACATTTGTGACATCTGAAAGAGTGATGTCATCTGGCCTTATGGCTACATTAGCTAGAAAATTTGCCCTAACATTTTTTGATCTCTCAATCCAGTTTATGGAAAAAGCATCAAACAATTCAATTGTATCCCAAATAGCATGCTTATACTATTTTAACCTCTTATTCTTTGATGCATACTTATCTCTAACTTGGGAAACAAATAACTCTGAATCACCAAATACCTTGAGCATCTTGATTCCATGCTTCAAAGCTACATTCAATCCTAGTAGCAGAGCCTCATACTCTGCAATATTGTTTGTATAGGCAAACTTCAACAAGAAAGAGAATTTTAGAAACTTACCAGTTGGAGATAAAAATACAACTCCAGCACTAGAGCCTTCCTTTGAACAAGCTCTATCAAAATACATGGTCCAGAGACCCTGTTGGTCAAGCTCTTTAATGCAAATGTCTTTCCCTTTACCCTCTTTATCATCTGAGACAACCCTAAAATTTTCACAATCAGTGTCCACAAAACATATTTGCTCCTCTGACTCTTGATCCTCAACTGTATCTAATGACCTTTCTTCTCTAATCAGCTTGAGAACCTTGCCATTCATTGGGATCATAGCATATGACAAGTCTGATTGCATACTCCCACCAATCAATGTTGCCCATCTTCTTGACAACAACATGCCATACTGCGGCTTGATATCAACAACTGTTATGTTCATTTTGTAGGTCTTTTTAGGATATGTTGCCAGTCTAAAATCCACATCTTTCATAATTCCAATGACTGGTACTTCCCTAGCATCCATGGCATAGCACTTCCCACATGCCTTATCTATCTTTAATCCAGCTTGCTGCATAATAGCCAGAGGCATGATATTTGTTGATGCTCCTGAGTCAAGCATACAATTCTTAATCACTTTTCCATTTATGACAAGGGAAACATAGAATGGTTCAACTTGTGAAGGACATTTTTTCATGGTCACCCCTAGATATACCTCAGGAATCTCATCTTCTTCAATACATAGGGCTTGTTTCTTACCCTGAGATTCAACATTCTGCTTGGCTTGACAAGGCACTCCTGAAATCAAGGATACTGCTTTATTTCTGAATTCTTCAACTTTCATCAGCTCCATCAATGGAATGGAGATTTTCATCTGAGACAAGACCTGAGTCATGTCAAAGGGAGCATAATTTTGTATAACAGTTGTACTCTGATCCACAGTTTTATTTTTATCCTGAGATGACCCAGCCTCAATTTTTATGGCTCCTTGACTATCATTCTTGGTCTGAAAATTTTTGTTTTGATCCTCAGCCTAGGGAACTCCACTTTCTAGTCCTTGAGGGTCATAACCTATTTTTTGCTTGAAATTTTTCTTATTACTGCTCCATTGTTTCTTTTGTGGTTTAGTCCCTTTATGAATATGCACTGGCTAGCTCACAAAAGTATTCTCTGGTTGGTGTGAGTTACTTACCTGAGCTTTACCCCTAAGATTGTAATTGCTTTTGACTTGAGCCACTACTGTAGCTGTGAGGGCTCTAATCTCTTCATCAGAAGCTCTCCTCAAGTTATTCAAAAAGTTATGTGAATCTTGAGCATAAGCATAATTATCCTCGTCATCTTCATCATAGGGAAACTGCTGGCAGACCTGAACCTCATTATTTGTGCTTGCATCAACATCATGAGAAGGATACTCCATGTTTGTAGACAACATATTTACACTATCATCCTCCATGCAATACGGCTCATTGCACTCATCACAGGCCACGGCATTGTTATATAGAGACTGAGCAATCATACATTGTGACTATGAATGAGGCATCTGACATATTTTGCACCATGGGGTGTCATTAACAATATTAACAGCCTTCTTCAAAGGGTCAAGTGTTTCCTTAACATTTTGAGTCCTTTGACTTGGGTTGTTGTTTGGGAGAATGGGTTTACCATTATGCTAGTTGGTATTGTATGGCATGTCATGTAATGATGGTCTTATTTCTTGTCTTTGGTAAACTTGCCTGTCAGGCCTATCCCCTTCTCATTTTTAGCCATTCTATAACTCAAGTCCTTGACAATAGTTGTACATTTGTCTAATTTATCCTCAGAAGTAGATGCACTGCCTTGAACACTTTGAGATTTGGTATTTGGATTTTGCAAAATTTTCACATCGTCTCTTATGTTTGTCTTACCAAACGCTTTTCTATTATTTTCAATATTAGTTGCAATCTTGAAGGCATCTTTGAGGTTGTGAGGACCCTTATCTCTTAATCCATAAGCAATTTTGGCATCAAAAGAATTTATGTACAACACTATGCACATAGGTTCATTAGGTCTCAGGTGATGTGGCAATTTGTTCAATACCTTAGTAAATCTAGCATTGAAGTCATCAACCTGCTCATTTGATCCTTTGGTAATTCCAGTGAATTCATTAATAAAGAAACTTGGATCAGTTTTGTCACCATATTGTTCCTTGAAAATTCTTCTGAAGTCCTCCCATGATGAAATACTTCTGTCAGGCAGACCTTTGTACCATTCGCTGGCCTCATCAACTAAGGATTGCATAAATAATTTCATGAAAACATCCTCATGCTCAACCTCAAAATTGTCCATGATGTTCTGAAAAGCTTTTAAATGATCCTCTCCTGACACAGTATCATTTCCTGAAAACTTTGGCACTTGCGGCCTCACATGTTTGTCAATAGGATTGGGGTAACCAGGAATGCCATCAAAAACAAGCTATCTGAATCTATCCAGCTGCATCAGCTGTCTACCAAACTGATTAACATTGGCATTTCTATTTGCATTCTAATTTCTTACATTATTTAATGGTATTCTAGCATTATTTGCATTCTGTCTTTGATCATTATGTTGATCCTGGACTTCATTTCTTTGCTGATTTCTTTACATATTTGCATTTTCAAGGGTGGGAACTGAATCATTCTGAGCAATCCTCAGAGATTGTACTTTCTATCTCATGTCATCTCTAATTTTTACTGCCTGCAAATATTCTAATTCTGCCCTTAAACTCTTAATTTCTTTGGCTAATTCCTCCTCTCTAGGCATAGAAGAGGATGGTTTTATTACATTATGATCATCATTATCATCCCTTGGGCACTCAACTTCTTCAAATCTGTTAGGGGAATCTACAAAAGCATGTTCTTGAAACACCTCTGATCTCATTCTCAATCCATCACCCTGCTGTCTTTCATATACGTTATGGATTTCAGCCTCAGTGTTTGAAAAATAAGGTATTGTCCGCTCTGAAAACCCTAGATTGTCCTGAATATTATCATTACTTCTGGGGGAACCCTCTTGACTGGATTGAACAGTACCTTTTCTCATGTACATCATTTTTATGGATAACTCTTCAAACAGAGGATTACGCAGGGATCTTCTCCCTTGCATACAAATTTTTATTTTACCGGTTGGGAGATTGTTTCGGAGTCACCACCTACAACTAGGAATTGTTTTCTTTTAAAATCAGGGTTCTTTCACAAAGCAGTCCCTAGCGGAGTCACCAAATCTGTTGGTATTTTTCCCAGACTGGATGCTTGTTCCCAATTATCCCTACAAAGTAGCCATCATTGATCAACAGGATTCCCGGGCCAGAGGCCAATAGTACAGGAGATAGACTCTATAAATATCTCCTCTTCTTCTTTAGGCTCTACAGAACCAAGGGGGGTATTCCCTGTTGGCAAGAGACACTATATGGATTCATGGTTGTTGTCATTGATGGCAACAAAGGTCATCCCACATATCCGCAAGACATGATATGTCTCTACCGGAAGTCAGAATAAAGAATGTTGTGGTCCGGTGAAGAAGAACAGAGCATGTGGCAAGGTCCGACAGATTGGTCCGGACCTCTCAGAGGAAGTGTCTTGGTGCAGTGCGGATTTGGGGAAGTCAAGAGGACTACCTTGAGTGGTATATACCAAGGATTTAGCCTCCGGTGATGGACAAGGAAAAAGATATGAATGGTTGAGTACCGGATTCCTGAGAGACAGTGAAAACAGAGGAAGAACTGACTGGCAGAGTATCAGACTACTTTCCGGATGGGTTACTGTTGATGACAGAGGTTGTGAAGGCATGAATCATGTTTGGCCGACATGATTAATGATATCTACAAGTATATGCTTGATCCGCATTGCTTGGTGAGGAAGGATTCAGCCGACAGAATGAGAGTTTGTAAGAAACTAGACTGTTCCGGATGCCGACTAGAAAGGTGATGAAATTACTTGTGCGGATATATATAGAGGATGGATTTAGTTGTGAAATGTGTGTTAGTGTGGAGAAAAATGCGAATAAGTCCAGAGAAAGAGCAGAGGTAGCAAAAAGGATCCGGTATGTGAAAGATAGCAGAATAAAGAACAGAGGAAAGATGAAGTGCAGCAGATCAGTGTACTGAACCTAACCGGAACTGAACTCCAGCATATGCAGATGCTTCCAATCAGTTCAAGACTGTGATTCTCATCACTTTGTAGACAGTGTGTCTTCTTGTAGGCAGTGGGCCTCTTGTGAGCAGTGTGCTCGGGCAGTGAGCCCTAATTGGCAAGTGCCATTTTTGTAATTTCCTATTCTTCTAACAGAGAATAATTCTTGGGTTAATCACCCCGTGGTTTTCTCCCTTAACAGGGTTTCCACGTCAAAAATACTGTGTCATGTGTTTCTTATTTCATGGTTAATGTTTTGTGTTTGATTTTATGCTGCTTCAATTAAAAGGAAAGTTCAATAAGGGAAATAATTAGGATAACTGATTCACCCCCCCCCTCTCAATTATCAACATTCCCTACTCAACATCTATGACATGCATCTATGAATTAGCTGAGATGTTGACACAAAGCAGATAAATCCTCTGATGTGCAGACCAAAACTGTGAAATAAGTGCAAAGGGGCTAGCTTCAAGCCTATATTCAGTTGTAGACAGAGGATTTTGGTCCTAAAAACTACTTCTAGTATCCTAAAGGTTTGTAAATAAAGTTTGAGTTTGATTTATGGTATTTGGATTTAAAACTACGACCTTGGCTGTAACCTCAACACAGGACCAGATTGGTGCCAATCTAGGGCTCGAAGTCAATAGACATACACATGTGAATGGTTATCATAAGCTTGAATTGATGACTAAGTTTCAAGGGGAGATTTCTAGTATCTGCCTTACAGACACTTCCCAAAAATTAAGTGTTTAATCATTCATACTTGATGGTATCCCTATTACAACATATTTTCTCAATGATTAACCTGAAACATTTAATTTGCTCCTTGAACAAAAGTAGGAGATTAAACATTCAATACAGAAAACCCATATCCCTGAATCTTAAATAACCGTTAGCTATTCTGATTCAAAAGAAAATACACTCACAATTTGGAGACAAATGATTAAACACATGCAACAGAGCATTTCTCATATAAATCAACATGAAACCAGTTAACTTATGCATAAAACATACAACATGAGATTCATAAACTCACAAGATACCCATAATAGAGCTACCAACGAAGTTGTATCTCATCACAACACCAAAATTTGTACAGTTTTTTTCAACAACAACAAATGAGTAACACAGTCTGCTTATACAGTAAGAGAGTGTACTCAACATTAATTACAAAGTCCTCTCAAAATTTTAAAATTCAACCAAATACAGAGCACCATGAGAATGGCGCTTAAAACAATTAATGTAGAAGGCATAAAGAAAGACTGGGAGTGGTTAAACTCGAGCCCCACGCCGCCACCTAAGGATTTTCTTCTTCAATCGGGTAGCTTTCTAGTCAATCATGCCATACCTCTGCAATTCCTGCGCCATTAATGACACACCACCCCGTAGGATGTAGCAACGGTCCGTGCTCTGAAGATTCCTGCCAGAAAAAAGATGCAGCAAGCACGACAAATCTGATGCCAATAAAAGTTTGAACCATGACTGTTGAAATCCTTCCTATCGTTGAGATCTGCGGTGCCAAAATAGTTTGAAAAGTCAAGAACCAATAAAAATGTGCCACGTAGGTACCCCATGCATCCATCGCTGACCATTCCAAAAATGTGAAATCAATAATCCCACATTCACCACGCAATGCTTGCTTGACTACCTTATAAACCAAGCCATGAGCAAACCTATTGTCGTGCGCTTTTGTCCTGCACAACCAGCGAACCACCTGCCATCAACTCGTCGCTTTGACTCCTGTCGACACCAAGACCCAATCACCGAGACCATAAATCATCGACGGGCCTGAAAACTCACCTGTCGATACACTAGTCACTCCGATGACCACCCCGCATACACCTTGTCCATTAGAGATTGGCGACACCCAAGAAACATTCACTGATGCATATAGTTATGCCGATGACCCCGCTGGATCGGTAAGACCAACTCCATCGGCCAAACTCCAGCCTATCTCTCTGATTTCACAACTCCTGCTGACCTTCAAATCTAACACCTAGTCTTTGGAGAGACCACATACCATTGGGGGAACTTAAAACTACACCACCGATATACAAGATCACACCGAAAACCACCTCGAACCACCTTGTCAGTCAAACCCCACACAGTCGAAGCGACATCTTTCAGATGCGCCGATATCACCTGTCACGCCGACCAACTTACATACACTTCATTGGCCTAACGGAATGACCCTTAACACCACTATTGATACACTAGGTCTAGGCGATGGAAGGAACAAACCACTATGGACAACATGATCGCAAAAACAAAAGCCAGCTCACGCCGATGGACTCAAAAATTTTAGGGTTTTAATGAGATAACCTGCAAATGTTAAGGCTTAAAACCCTAGACATAACTGGGCACCAACATATGTAATACTCATTATTCTGTAGACAGTGTGTCTCCTGTAGGCAGTGGGCCTCTTGTGAGCAGTGTGCTCGAGCAGTGAGCCCTAATTGGCATGTGCCATTTTGTTCTTTCTATTCTTCTAACAGAGAATACAATCTTGGGTTAGTCACCCTGTGGTTTTTCCCTTAACCGGGTTTTCCACATCAAAAATCTTGGTGTCTTATGTGTTATTGTGTTTCTGCTCTTGAATTGTTGCATTATGTTTCCATGATTGATTTATTACTATGCTGTTGAATTAAGAAAAGGATTTAAGTGATTAATTGGAAGAAAGTTTTGGACAACTGATTCACTCCCCCCTCTCGGTTGTCTTTCCTAAATCTAACAGGATCACCCAACATGCTACAAGTCATCAGCAACATCTTCTAAACCTCAGCATATCTTCTAATTCCCATCTTAATATATCATTATTCATCTTAATGCTTCTAATTCCCATCTTAATATATCATCATGAAATCAACTTTGTTGACCATGTTGTCCTAAAAATCAGCTACGCTTAATTTTGTAGACAACCCCTACAAAACTTGTCCGTTTCGTAGTCTACACTCTAAGTCCTCTTATCGAGACAAGTCTTCTTGGCCTCGCGCGAAGTCCTCTAACATTGTTGAAACAGTTTGCGACATTCCCCTAGGTCGATTCCTTGAAAATCATGAAAATTGACTAGGTCGTAAGCTTGTCAAAATATTAGTTTTGACTATTTTGGGGGTGTTAGAAAATTTTTGCCTTCACATGTAATAGCGATCAAAATTGCCACTCTTACATGTGTATTGTTGTTATATATGCAATGTTAGCCAAAATCTCTGCCGATGCATGTTTTAATTGTCTTGTTTTTGATAAACATGAATGAGCGGCGAATTTCACTGCCCATGCGTGTTTCTTTTTTGTTAGTCTTATATGTAATAGCGGGGTTTTTCACCCCTAGAGCATGTCTTTTTAAGAGTCAATTTCATATGTAGTGTCGGCAATTTTTGCCGCCTGAGCGGATCCCACAAAATTGACCAACTTGAAGTATGCATTAATGGCACTCGTGCCATGTTTAATGCACAACCTTAGAGCCTTTTAAAGTGTTTATTCTCGTACTAATTTTCTTATTATTCATTTCAGAAACCTCTAAACAAGATTGAAACCTCTTTCATGCCAAATTTCTTCACAAAGCTCGCATAGACTTCGGATCTAAACGGTTGTTACTTCCTGACTGCATCTAGGGTTTCACAGACTAGGTAAGTCATTGTTTTTTGTCTTGTTTTCATTTTAAACACTAGGGTTTCATATGAATTAAACTTCTTTGTTTTAGTTTTGATTTCTCTTTTATAGATTAGTAAAATTATATCATCTACATGTAGTTTTCGTCATTTTTTGTTTAAACCCTAGTTTTCAGTCTTGTTTTGAATGTCTTGGTTTGATGGGTGAGGGTTTTTTCTATCCATGTCAAAACTTAGGTTTTTTTTGTTCCTAGTATTTTCCAAAATGTGTATGGACGGTCATATTCACCGCCGATATACGTTTTTGCCCTTTTTAGATGCAAGGTCGGTAGGAACCCCCACCTTCGCATCTATTTATCTCTTGTGTTGATACCTCATGTAAGGGTGGCATTTTTCGCTACCCCTACATGAGCCTTGCATGTTAGTTCTTCTTTACATGTAACGATGGTTGAAACCACCGCCATTACATAAAACTTATACTACCCTTGATGTGCATGAGTGGTAGAAACCCCCACTCTTGCATACATAGAGTTTTCAAACACATGTAAGGGCAGTTAATTTTACCGCCCCTACATAAAATGTTTTTCGTCTAAAGCACGTGCAATGGCGGCAAATTTTGCCGACCTTGCACATACATTGAAATCACTCCCAAACATGCAAAAGTGAAAAATTTTGCCACTAATCCACCTAAAGAAATTTTCAACCTACATGCAGGGTCAGCAAAATTTGCTACCCTGACACTTGCATTTTATCCCTCAAATGCAAGGGTGGCAAAATTTTCCACTCATGCATTCACCCCCTCAATTTTTTCTAACTCTGGGATACTTTCAAAAATTGATTTCCTGAGCCCACTTTTTTTCTTTTTTTCAACCCGCTTGCACTATAGCCCTTTCAAGCTTACTCCAGTAGTCATGATCGTCGACATGCAATTTTCCCAGATTACCAGTATTTCCCCTAATTGCATGATCATGGCTTTTTGTTGTAGTTTCCTCTGCAGGTTTGCTCTATTCATCAACATCCTTCCCAAATGACTGAGTTGTCTCCAAAGAAGTCAAAAGTAATGAAGTATAAGTATCAAGGTGTTTTTCCAATCACCTCAGTTACCTCAAATGTTGATGATATTTAGGATACAGAGATTGGCCATGTAGAGATGGCTGAGTTTGTGGAAAGGACTAAGTCTGATAACCCTAGTTTTGCAATGAAGAAGAATGTTGCTACCAACATTCACTTGGTGTCATCTTTCCCAGTGGCAGCTCATAATACAGAGTTTGTTCTTCAATGTGCTCAGTTCTACAACAGAGACACTAGGGCAATGGTGGATGCAAATGGCAATGTGATCATTAGATTGGATCCAGAGTTTATTGATAAAGTTTTCATGTGTCCTGCTACTGAAGAAATTGTGAAGCTTGACTTTGCTGACACTAAAAAAGAATATGATAAGAACTCTGAGAAGGCTAAGAAGACAATTAACACCAAGTGGCTTAAGACTTCAAGGCCAAACTTGTCTAGGTGGCCAAGAAGCTTTCCCAGAAGTGACTTTGTTGAGGAAGTTGGTGATCTTATAACTCTTCTTAGTAGGGTAAGGGGACTGGCTTCTTCCTCTCTTTTCCATGAATGGATGTACCCTTTTATCAAGGTTATACTTCAAGGTAAGCAAGCCATCTTTTGGGGTGAACAAATTAGCAATGCTCTTCATGAGAAATTAACTAAGGTATCCACTACTTTCAAGTTCTATATGACTTCCTACCTTGTGTATATAGCAGCTTTGATGAGAATCTTCCCAGGTTTGACATCTGATGGATAGAGGAGGGTTGTTCCTGTGTATCAATACTATCCTCAACTGACATTGAAAGGCTCTATCCATCATTTTAGGAGAGTAAATGTGGTGCAGGAGCACCTCGAGATACTAAGAATCTGAAGATTCCTTGCATTTTTTGTTTTGTCTAAAATGTTATGTTGTAAGGGCCTTAACGGCATATGTGTCAAGAAAAGATTAGAAGAGTTGTAACCAAATAAAGATTGTAACTGAACGACAGAGGTGGTTCGCTTTCCACCGTATGTAACTGCCAAGAATCAAGTCTTTAAAAGACAGAGAGAAAGAAGGAGCAGTAGAGAATTTGTATGTATATTGAGGAGGAATAAAAAGAAATTTTGTTTTTGGTCTAGTTACACAAATGTAGATTGGAGTCATTCCACTGGTTAAGATTTCTTCAAAATCAGTGGAATGACCTCCGTAGTGTTAATTATCTTTCTGTTCTGTTGAGTTTTGTAGTTCATGTGTAGTTCATTCGGTTACAAAGTGCAGAAATAGTTATTGGCGTGAATTCTGTATTGTTTCACCAAATATGCAATTTGTGTGTATATCATAAATGTATGTTGCGAACATTTCATGTGTATATCGCTATTGTATGTGAGAGCATTTCGTGTGTATCCTGCAATCGCATGTCGGGGTTGTATGTTGCAAATGTACATCAAGTTTAGATACAAGGAGAGTCAACAGTCAAACTCTCTGAATGCATGTTTTCGAATGTATATTGAGAATATCATCGTGCATATACATTGCGTCAAGATACAAAGAAGTGACTGGTAGTGGCGGTGGAAACGACCGGTGATCGTGGGTCGACGGAAGCACATACAATCTGTTTCGATAGTGAATCGGGAACACATATGCAAGGTGTTCACTGACGAAGGTGGTAAAATAGAGAATGCATATCATTGGAGGGACAAGAGCCATCGGGTGAAGAAATTTTGAAGTTACCGACAGTATTAAGTCTGGGCGATGGAAGTCAAATGGATCATTCCACCAATAGTATATTTTCTTGCCGATATTGAAGAAAGAATGTATTTTGGCATTATTTGGACCTTGCGAAGGGGTTTTTTAAAAGATATTTGAGCATTATTCTATTTGTAATGTGGGTTTTCACTTTGTTTTAAGTGCTTTCCTGTGCGTTCTGCATCAAATTGGTATCAGAGCTGGCGAAAGATTTGGTATCTGAAGGAGTTGTGTATTTGTTTCATGTCACTGAGAAGGCAGGTGAAGAGCTAGAAGATCTTGAGTGTGTAGATAGACCGCCGAAGGAGGCAATCCACACTAGGACCTTACTAAAAGTTTTGGATTTTGTGTTGCTAAGTTGTTTGGTTGCAGGTGCTTGTTCCATCTAGCTGCAAGGAGGTTTCTGAGGTTGTGTGTGTACAGACAAGAAGAGGTCTATCATGACCATTCTCCAATAGAGATTTGGTTGGAAGAGGATGCAGAGAGAGGCCACTGAGGAGAGAGTGGTAGTGCATCACCAGGATCTGTTGTTGGGTAAGATGGATGGTTTGTTGAGTTGGTGAGTTGTGTGGTAAGGTAGTGAGAAAGATGGATACCTGACTGAAGAAGCACTTGAGGTTGCATCCTGAAGAGTACTCCACTGATGGGAGTAGAAGGAGCCTGAAGATACTCTGAAATGATGGTAGTTTGATTTTGTTGGTTGGTTGGTCACTGTTCCATTGATCTAAAGATTGGAAACCTGAAGATGAAGAAACTGAAGATGAAGCCAGACAGTGATGCAGAAAAGGTAATTTTGTTTTGCAGGTAAATTTCCAAGGGACTTGGAAATCTTTATTGGTTGGTTGTATGGTGTAGGAGCACCTCAAGATACTAAGAATCTAAAGATTCCTTGCATTTTTTGTTTTGTCTAAAATGTTATGTTGTAAGGGCCTTAACGGCATATGTGTCAAGAAAAGATTAAAAGAGTTGTAACCAAACAAAGATTGTAACTGAACGGCAGAGGTGGTTCACTTTCCACCGTATGTAACTACCAAGAATCAAGTCTTTAAAAGACAAAGAGAAAGAAGGAGCAGTAGAGAATTTGTATCTATATTGAGGAGGAATAAAAAGAAATTTTGTTTTTGGTCTAGTTACAAGAATGTAGATTGGAGTCATTCCACTGGTTAAGATTTCTTTGAAATCAGTGGAATGACCTCCATAGTGTTAATTATCTTTCTATTCTGTTGAGTTTTGTAGTTCTTGTGAAGTTCGTTCGGTTACAAAGTGCAGAAATAGTTATCAGCATGAATTCTGTATTGTTTCACCAAATATGCAATTTGTGTGTATATCATAAATGTATGTTGTGAACATTTCATGTGTATATCGCTATTGTATGTGAGAGCATTTCATGTGTATCCTGCAATCGCATGTCGGGGTTGTATGTTACAAATGCATGTTGCAAATGTACATCGGGTTTAGATACAAGGAGACTCAACGGTCAAACTCTCTGAATGCATGTTTTTGAATGTATATTGAGAATATACATTGCGCATATACATTGTGTCAAGATACAAAGAAGTGACTAGTAGTGGTGGTGGAAACGACCAGTGATCGTGGGTCGACGGAAGCACATGCAATCTGTTTCAATAGTGAATCGAGAACACATATGCAAGGTGTTCACCAATGAAGGCAGTAAAATAGAGAATGCATATCATTGGAGGGACAAGAGCCATCGAGTGAAGAAATTTTGAAGTTGCCGATAGTATTAAGTCTGGGCGATGGAAGTCAAACGGATCATTCCACCAATAGTATATTTCTTGCCGATATTGAAGAAAGAATGTATTTTGACATTATTTGGACCTTACGAAGGGGTTTTTTAAAAGCTATTTGAGCATTATTATATTTGTAATGTGGGTTTTGATGGGTTTTCACTTTGTTTTAAGTGCTTCCTTGTGCGCTCTGCATCAAAATGATGCTTTTTTTGTAGTGTTTCTATGCCTTTTTGACCCTCAATTAGAGCAGAGAAGAGTTTCAGATGAGGCTTGGTTAGTTGTGAATGATTATGGGTGTATGTTCTTACAGTTTCAGACTTTCTCATATTTAAGGGTTGGCTTTTTTCAAGGCTGTCCTTCTATGTTGCCAAGATTTTCTTTAGATAAACTTATTATGATGGAATTATGTAGACAAATGATTGTCGTACATAATCAATAAATGGAGCTTAAGAAACCAAGATTTAGATTCCCAATTGAAACTGGCAGATACTCAGTATCAACTACCACAAAGGCCAAAGCTATGGAGACTGAGATGCAGTTAGTGACCATGAAGTAGTTCAAGCGAAGACCAAGGTTTGATTACAGGGGTGTGAAGGATAAGATCAAAAGGAAGACTCAATTTCATGAGTTGATGGTAGAAGACATCTAGGTTGATCTGAGGACCGAGGAGGAAATTAGAAAACTATATTATAGCAGGTTATCTTTGGATCAGATTGAGTATCTAGGCTTGGCTAATATTCCTAAAGACATGGTGGATAATGAAGAGTTGATTGATCCTAGGTACAATACTGAGTAGATTGTTGGTTCTCCTCTTCCTCCTATCCAATGGTCTCAGAAAGAATTGACTTCTTTGAGGAAAAGGTTTGAACATGTATTAGCTAATACAAACTTGTGGCTCCCAAGTAAAGGCATAACATTGAATGATTTTGTAACTAGGTCTGAAGAAGATGTTTTAGAGAAAACTGGTAAGAAGGTTGAGCTGAGAACCAAGTACAAATGTGATACCCCTAGTACGTCCAAGGTTTCCAAACCAAGGATCAAATTTGTGTCAAAGAATTCAAGGGCTGCAGAGAAAGTGTCCGAGGTAGAAGAAATGGAAGTTGAGAAACAGAATACTGATGAGCTAGCTATAGAAGAAATGGAGGTTGAGAATAGGTCTTCAAAGGAAAGAAGATATGAACAAGAGAAAGAGATAGGGGAATGTTTGCAAAATGAAGTTATGTCTCCACAAAGGGATGTATTATAGGAAGTTGAAACTCTTTCTTCTTTGCCTAATGCATCTGTTTCTGTTCCTTTGTCTATTTTGCCTACTATCCCAGTTTCACCTATTGACATTCCATCTTCTGAATCTCCATCACCTTCAAGAACAATCTTTGATAAATCTCAAGTTGCTTTTGATAATGTTCTCCTTTCTTATGGATCAATTCCTCTTACACCAACAATGGGACCTGATCCTAATGTAAGTACTTTTGTGCCTCCTCCATGGCTATCGGCTTATACACCTAAAAGAAAGAAACAAGCCATTGCCCCAGATGATTTTGATTTTAGTAAGTTGGTGCCAGTCAAGGCTAAGACTCCCAAGAAGCCTAAAATACTTTCTAGAGTATTGGAAGATAAGGGACATAAATTTGTGGAAATTGCTAGACCACCACAGGATGCTACTATGGAAAATTTCAATATGAATGATTATTCTATTTCCAGAATTTAACTTGGTAAGATCACACATGAGACTACCAAGACTGATATGCAATCTACATTGGACTCTTCGATTCAAAAGTTTGATAAAGAGAAGGAAATGAAGGATTATTATAAGGCAATGGTGGAACAATTGACTGCAGTGGTAAGGAAGATTACTTTGAATTCTGAATCAGTGACTCCTGAGGCTATTATTATTGAAGACCCTATCATTCAAAAGGCTGAAAAGACTCACCTCAAGGGAAAAGTGGTTGAAGAATATTTGGAAAGGATGTGCACATAGGGAATCTCTCTTCTTACTGAGGTACTAAGAAAACAAGCAAAATGGAGAAAATCAGAGCAGAACTTGATGATTTGACTGACACTATTTCTCAAGATATTGAGCATTTGGATCAGAGTCATGATAAGTGGATAGAAATGCGGAAGTTGAAAATAAGTGCTTTGATATCAATTGGTGTTATTCCAAATTAGGATTCATACACCGAGACTAAGGAAGCATTGACATATCAAAGTCGTGTGTTAAGAGATCTAATCAATGACTTAGAAACTACAAAGAAGCTGAGTGACCAAAGTGACGTTAGTCTCTTACATAAGTTGGAGGAGCTTCCGTGCAATTTTCTGTCTATGGATAATCAATTTCTTTCTGCAAAGGAGATGACCCAGGAATTTAAGGATATGTTTCAGAAGGAGTTTGAGGACAAAATATTTTTAGTAGCTTCTATGGATAATGTTCTTGATAACCAGTTAACTTTGGATAATCTGCAGGCCAAGTTAACTAGTCATGTAAAATTAATTACAATAGTAAGGGATGCAATAGTTAGAGCCTAGATGATTTTTAGGAACACAGTCAGTCCGGATAGTTTTGGGATGCAAGTTGCAGTTACCATGTATGATGCCCACATGAAGAAAGAAGGCGGTGCAAGTTGAAGCAGCTTTTCATCACTTAGTTTATTTTCTATTTTTCAGATGTACTTTTGAATTAGTTTTGGACATTTTTACATGTACTTTTCTCAGATGTAATTACACGTAAAAACATAGGAAGTCCCAAATCAAAAAGGACTTCTTTGTTGAATAAGTCATAGTTAGTTGTTCTTTTCCTATTTTTGCTCTCGGTCTCTCCTATAAATAAAGAGGACCCCCATTGTAAAGAATTATCTTTTAGTTATTGAAGCAAAACTCTACCAAATTGAAGAGCATTTTGAGACTTTGTGTTCAAATTGTAAATCATATTTTATCAAGTGAATAGAAAAGCAAGTGATCATTCAATATTTGCATTGGAATAACTTGTGGTGTATTGGAAATTGTTCTTATGTCCTTTTCCTTATACTATCTTATCTATTTGATCAAATTGTAGTGTGAGTTTGGATAATCTGGGAGATATTCTAAAGCTGATTTTGGAGACTTTGTGATGCGATAATTATCTTTGGGTTTGTGATTTTATGTTTTGGAGTAAAAGATATTGGAAAGACTTTGAGCTGCTGTTATATTTTATGGTCATGTGCTTTTATCATAGTATTCGGTGAAGACTTTGGGTTGCACCTTATCCTATTTGTTTCTAAATTTTAAATCAGCAAAAGGAGCAACGACAAACTTTGTGCTCTCATGGGTTTCTTAGTTATTTTGATTTGTGTTGTGAAATTGCTATTTTAAATTGTAAACATCATTTCTGAAAGAAGAGAAATGGATGATATGGATTCACCCCGAAGTTAGTTTTTAGTGTAAATAAGTTTGTAATAGTTAAAAGGGAACCTCCCCTTACTGAGAGGAGAGATTTATCTCATCACACTGTGGTTGATATAACCATTTTGCCTTCAGTTAGTTGAAGACAAAATATTCACCCAATAGTTTTTGGCGACCCTACTGGGGATCGAACGTGCAACTTGGAGCCTAACACTTTGAGTTGAAGCATTTCATCCTCTTCCATTGTTTTGAGTTGTTTGCAAATCTTTTCTAAGCACATTGTAGACCCACAGTATACAAGAAGCAAGAGAGCTCAACGAGTTATTGATCCTGTATTTGAATTGATTCAACAAAATAACTTTGGTCTTTTGCCTCCACGACCTCGACTTCAGCGAACAAGGAGTTTTCCTCCTACCAGTGCCAAGTCTCCTATACCAGGTGAAGCTTCCAATTCTAGTGCTAATAGATTTTTATCTATCCGAATCCCACAAAGGTTTGTTATCCCACCTTTCAATCAGCGCACTATGGCAACTCAAGGTCCGTGGGGTAATACTTTTGGTCCTTTGAACTTAATGCCACCTTTGCATGAACTACCTCGTAGTTCAAGGAAGAACTTCCCTAAGTTCTATGGTGATGGGAAGGTTCATCCGGATGAACACATTGCAGCTTTTTGCATAGCTTGTGGTGTGTTAGGGGTGGAACATGAAGACATGGTTGTGAGACTCTTTGTAGAAACACTACAAGGTGCTGCTACAGATTGGTTTTAGCACCTTCAAGCTCAAACCATAACTAGTTGGAATACTCTCAAAACAAAGTTTAAAGCCCGGTTCAAGCCTATTGAAGATGCACACGCTTTGTTAGCTCAGCTAATGCAGATGAAGAAAGAACCACATGAACCCATGCGAGATTTCATTGTTAAGTTCAATAAATTAACAAATAGGATTCCTACAACCACTCAACCAACGACGGAGAATCTTAAATGTTTCTTCATCAATACTCAGCTTCCTGAGGTAAGCTTTCTATTAAGGTAGGCTAGTCCTACAAATCTTTTTGCAGCTCAAAGTTTGGCTACAGAAGTTGAAGATGATCTTATCCTTGCGAGTAAGATAAGAAGAGATTCAAATAGAAATAGAGGTCAATCCTCTATTGATAATTCTTCCACAAGCACCATAGATCCGATGGTGCAAAAGTTAGCAAATGAGTTGCTAGCTTTGAAAAAGCAAATGTCCCAAGGTATGTATGTTCCTTCTTATAGGGATATACCAAGGAGGACATTTCCCAACAATTCATATCAAGGCAATGCTGCCAGAAATCAAGGGCAACAAAATTGTCTTCCGCCAACACAGGGGAAGCTTGCCATTGAAGCAGCGCTAGTCAACTCAACAATTGGCTACTATGAAGTAGGAAATGACAATTCCTTCCAACTGATTTGGATCAGGAGAATAATGCTTTTCTTTTTACAGAAGGAGAAGAAGAATTAGCTGGCGACTCTACCATTGGTTTTCTGAATTACCAAGATGAAGTTGAAAGAGAAGGAGAAGTATATGATGGAGCATATGCGGTTTTTACCAGGTCCCAAAATCAATCAAATCAGCAAGCTGATAAAGGGAAGTCAAGAGAAGAACCTCAGCCGGTGATCTCAATTGCCAAGTGAGGAACTCCATTACCCTTTCAATCAAAGGACCTGGTTGTCAATAAACAAGTAATCTAACAATCCTGTTTCTTCTACTTCCGTCCCTCAGACCAATACTACCCCGAATAAAACCCAGAATGATGGATTTCATTCCTCTGTATCTAGTTCATTTCAACTTTTTGACATAATAGATCATGCTAGGAAAACCAAGATCCAAATGTCTGAGGTGGAGTACTTACAAGCTAATCCTGAGTAGTTTGATAGGTTAGTCAAGTATGTGAAAAATAAGGCTGCCCCTACAGGGCAAGATTTTTCCAAAACTACTCATGACTCCTCTAAAAACAAATCTACCCAAAATAATCTAGTCACTACTCCCCTTGTTGCTCCAGGGAAAATAGAACCTTTCTATGTTTCTCTATTGGTCAATGGTCATAAGTTAAGTAATTGTATAATAGATTCTGGGGCTTCCGATAACGTCATGCCTACTAAAGTGGCAAACACCCTTGTCCTCACTTTAACCAAGACCTTTGGGAGATTGTTTTCAATGGAGAATAAGCAAGTTCCATTGTTGGGCCAAATTAAAGATGCCCAATTGGCATTTGCCGCCTTTCCAGACAAGAGGGTCAAGATGACCATCCTAGTGGCTAACGTTCCAGCTTCTTATGGCGTCTTGCTAGGGCGTAATTTTTGTAAAGATGTAGGTGGAGAATTGAACATGGATCTGTCTGAAGCCAGGATACTTGTTAAAGGAGTCATGCAAAAGTTACTTCTTAAGAAGGAGGCAAAATACATTGTTACCCAAACTGAAAATCCAAAAGCTTAGATTTTGTTTGAGTCTTTGAGAATGGGTAACTATCTCTTGTCCAAAGAAGACCTTTCTAGTTCATCTAATGAGGTTTTAGATAATTCAGATGGAGAATCAGAAGAATATTCAGAGGAGTACAGATGAGAGTATAGTGATGCTCGATTCTTCCTTCACTGATGATGAAGAATCTTCTGGTCAAAGAAATTCCAAAAAATCAAATTCTAATGATGTTTGGGTTTTAGAATTTGATGGCAGTTGTTCTTCCATTGGTTCTAGAGCCAGAGTTGTTCTGATATCTCCACAAGGTGATATCTTTCCTTTCTCATACAAGCTGCAGTTTGACAATACCAATAACACCACCGAATATGAGTCATTGTTGCTCGGAATGGAGGCTGCTCGTGTTAAAGGTATTAAGAATCTTCATGCTCAGGGAGATGTTGAACTTGTCATTTGCCAAGTGAGAAATCTATATCAGACCAAAAATGAGAGGTTGAAACATTATTGCAATCGCGTATGGAATTGCATTGAAGGTTTTGACACTTTTGATATCTCTGCGGTGCCTAGAGAGTTTAATGATCATGCTGATTTGTTAGTTGTCTCTGTCACCCTTATGGTTCCCCATAAGGACTTCAAAGGTAACAAGTACACAATTGAGTTGGTTTTTCAACCAAGTGTGCCAGATAATGTTGATCACTGGCAAGTTTTCAATAGTGACAATCAAATCATAGCTTTCTTGAAAAAGACAAATAGCTTTGATGAGATCTATTTTGAAGGTAGTGAGTCTCCACCACGGGAATATGTTTCTGAAATAGATTCACAAACTGGTGAGGAGTTTCTTCAGCTTAAAGGGAATAAGATTCTAAAAGGTTTGGTTTCCCTAGAAAAGTTATTTGATAAGCATGATAGATACATTAAACAGTAGCAACAACTTGATTCTTGTTCATCCATGGAATTTGAGCAAGTAAATTTGAGTCCTGAAGTAGATCCCAAAATGGTTAACATTGGGAAGTGTTGCATTGCTTAGGAGAAGTTCAAATTCACTACACTTCTTTGCCATTACATTGATGTTTTGGCATATTCATACGATGACCTAAAGTCTTTCAGACCTAAGGAGATCCAGCATGAAATTCCTCTCAAGACTGGATCATTGCCTCATAAACAAAAGCAGAGGCAATACAATCCCAAAATTTTAGGTACTATTCTTTCTGAAATACAAAAAAATTGAATGCAAGGATAATCTTTCCTATCCATCATTCTACCTAGATTGCAAATATTGTCCCCGTAAGAAAGAAGAACGAAGAAATCTGTATTTGTGTTGACTTCAGAAATCTCAACTACTCTTCTTTAAAGGATAACTACCCCCTACCTATTATGGACCAAGTGTTACAAATTGTAACTGGTTCAGAGATGCTATCTATGTTGGATGGTTTTTTAGGCTATAATCAAGTGGAAGTTAGTGAAGCAGATCAGTACAAGACTGCCTTCACAACACCTTGGGGCACATTTGCATACCGCAGGATGTCGTATGGTTTGATCAATGCTGGCGCTACTTTCCAAAGTGCAATGGACCTCGCTTTCAGAGATGAGATGGGGAAATTCATTGTGGTTTATCTTGATGACTTGATCATTTTCTCCAAACAACGTCAAGATCATGCCTACCATTTGTGACAGGTACTAGAAAGATGTCGCCAAAATGGTATTTCTCTTAATCCTAAGAAATCAATTTTTGGGGTTACAGAGGGTAAGCTTCTTGGTCACATTGTGTCTCAAGAAGGCACTAAAATTGACTCATAAAGAGTCAAGTCTATCCAAAGTCTTACTTTTCCTGCTAGTAAGACTACAGTTCATTATTTCTTTGGAAAGGTGAAATTTCTGCGGAGGTTCATTCCAAAATTTGCAAAGAAAACCTGTCACATTGTCAACATGATGAAAGGTAAGGCCACTTTTCTGTTGGAGTATGGAAGGTAAAGTAGCCTTTGAGGACATCAAGAGGGCCATAGCTCATCCTCCAGTTCTGGTTTGTCCTGATTATACCAAGGACTTCATAATGTACAATTATGCTTCTAAGCATACACAATCAACAATTTTGGTTCAGCAGAATGAAGAAGGTGTGGAATCTCCTATTTTGTTTATGAGTTGTCCTTTGAAGGCCCATGAACTGAAATATTCAAATATGGATAAACATACTTATGCCATGGTCAAGGCAGTGAAGCATTTCCAGTTTTATATTTTGAATTCACATACTGTTGTTTTGGTGTCAGATACAACACTGAAGTCTATCCTCACTCAACAAGAGTTTGGGACCAAAAGAGGCAATTGGATTGCCAAGATTCAAGAGTTTGATCTTAATATCAAACCTACCAAGCTTGTGCATGGCAGAGGTTTGTGTCAGTTGATTGCTGACAATGTACCAAAAGAAACATGTGATGAAGAAGAAGTTGAGGCTATGCCAACTGTTCTCTTTGTTACTACTAATGATGAGTGGTATTCTAATATTGCTCATTTTGTTACCTATGGTGAGTGTCCTTCTCATTTATCTTATAAAGAGAAGAGAACTATCAAATTGAAAGCTGCTAACTATGTCTTATGGGACAGTGGTTTGTATAAAAGAAGCCTTGATGGAGTTTTTCTCTGTTGTGTGGATAAAGCACAACAAAGCAGACTTCTGGAGTCTTTTCACAATTTGGCTTGTGGAGGGCACTTGTCTGCGCTTGTGATGGCTCATAAGATTCTGTGGGCTAGATACTATTGGCCCACATTATTTCAGGATGCGTACAATTGGGTACGTAGATGTGAGTTATGTCAGCAGTTTGTTGGGAAGCCTAAGTTGGCTGCAGTACAACTCAAGCTAGTTGTAATTGAAGAACCTTTTTGGCAATAGGGCATTGACTTCATTGGTGTTGTGAACCCACCGTCAAGTGCGAGACACAATTTTGTTCTCACTGCAACTGATTACTTCACCAAGTGGGTGGAGGCCATTCCAGTCAAGCATGCTACTTCTGAGGTGGTATGTAATTTTCTTAAGGAAAATATTATTTCCCGGTTTGGAGTCCCAAACAAAGTTGTAGAAGATAATGCTACTTGTTTCTCTTCCAATGAGATCACTAGTTTTTTCTATGAACATGGGATCATCCTTTCTCATTCTTCAGACTATTATCCGCAAGGGAATGGTCAGGCAGAATCTAGTAACAAAAATCTAGTTACCATTATCAGGAAACTGGTGGAAGATAATTAGAGAACTTGGCATAAAGTATTGTTTGATACTTTATGGGCAGATAGGATTACTCCCAATAGGGCAATAGGTATGTCACCATTTCATCTTCTGTATGGTTTGAATGTCGAAATACCTATTACTTTAGAATTATCGGCATTGAAGTTGGCAAAGGCAGTGGAAGATGGAACTTTTGAAAGTTTTATTGACAAAAGAATCATGTACATCATTGTACTTGAAGAGCAGCGGGTTATGGTAGTAGACCGTATTGCTGAACATCAAAGTCAGGTAAAGAAGCTCTTTGACAAGGCAAGGGCTCCTGAGTTTCAAATTGGAGATCAAGTCTTGTTATGGGACAAGAGGAGAGAACCAAAAGGAATGCATGGGAAGTTTGATTCCCTATGGAGAGGCCCGTTTGTCATTCATCAACTTTGTGGTGAAAATAGCTTCTTGTTGGAGTATCTTGATGGAACACCATTCTTGTTGCCTCACAGTGGACAACATCTGAAGCACTTCAATCTTGAAGTATCAGATAAGTTCATGTATTTTTGTATAGTTTTTGTGTTTTTTTTGTTGCTTTAGTTTTTTTGTGTTTTTGTGTCTTTTGTTGTCGCCTGAACCTATAGCCAATGGAATGGATGAAGGCACTTAGAGACTAGAGTTCTTCTCCCTTCAATCGTTTCAAAGGATGATTGAAGGAAGCTCCCCAATTAGAGCCAGCTGTTGTTCTCAAAATCAGGTGCGCTCAATTTTGGAGACAAACCCTACGAAACTTATCCATTTCGTAGTCTACACTCTAAGTTCGCTTATCGAGACAAGTCTTTTTGGCCTTGCACGAAGTCCTCTAACATCATTGAAATGGTTTGCGACATTCCCCTAGGTTGATTCCTCGAAAATCATGAAAATCGACTAGGTTGTAAGCTTGTCAAAATATCAGTTTTGACTATTTTGGGGGTGTTAGAAAATTTTTGCCTTCACATGTAATAGCGGTCAAAATTGTTGCTCTTACATGTGTATTGTTGTTACATATGCAATGTTAGCCAAAATCTCTGCCGATGCATGTTTTAATTGTCTTGTTTTTCATAAACATTCATGAGCAGCGAATTTCTCCACCCATGCGTGTTTCTTATTTGTTAGTCTTATATGTAATAGTGGGGTTTTTCGCCACCGGAGCATGTCTTTTTAAGAGTCGATTTCATATGGAGTGTCAGTGGTTTTTTCTGCCCGCGTGGATCCTGCAAGATCAACCAACTTGGAGTATGCATTAATGGCACTCGTACCATGTTTAATGCATGACCTTAGAGCCTTTTAAAGTGTTTATTCTCATTCTAATTTGCTTATTATTCATTTTAGAAACCTCTAAATGAGATTGAAACCTCTTTCACACCAGATTTCTTCACAAAGCTCACGTAGACTTTGGATTTAAACGGTTGTTACTTCCTGAATGCATCTAGGGTTTCGTAGACCAGGTAAGTCATTATTTTTTGTCTTGTTTTCGTTTTAAACACTAGGGCTTTGTATGAATTAAACTTCTTTGTTTTAGTTTTGATTTCTCTTTTATAGATTAGTAAAATTGTATCATCTACATGTAGTTTTTGCCATTTTTTGTTTAAACCCTAGTTTTCAGTCTTGTTTTGAATGTCTTGGTTCAATGGGCGAGGGGTTTTTCTGCCCATGTCGAAACTTAGGTTTTTTTTGTTCCCAATATTTTCCAAAATGTGTATGGACGGTCATATTCACCGCTGATATACATTTTTGCCCTTTTTAGATGCAGGGTTGGCACAAACCCCCACCTTCGTATCTGTTTATCTCTTGTGTTGATACCTCATGTAAGGGTGGCATTTTTTTTCGCCCCTACATGAGCATTGTATGTTAGTTCTTCTTTACATGTAACGACAGTTAAAACCACTGCCATTACATAAAACTTATACTACCCCTGATGTGCATGAGCGGCAGAAATCCCCGCTCTCGCATACATAGAGTTTTCAAACACATGTAAGGGTGGTTAATTTTACCTCCCTTACATAAAATGTTTTTTGTCCAAAGCAAGTGCAATGGCGGCAAATTTTGCCGACCTTGCACATACATTGAAATCACTCCCAAACATGCAAAAGTGGAAAATTTTACAACCAATCCACGTAAAGAAATTTTCAACCTACATGCAGGGTTGGCAAAATTTGCCACCCTAACACTTGAATTTTATCCCTTGAATGTAAGGGTGGCAAAATTTGTCGCCCGTGCATTCATCCCCTCAATTTTTTCTAACTCTCAGATACTTTCAAAAATTGATTTCCTGAGCCTGCTTTTTTTCTATTTTTCGACCCACTTGCACTATAGCCCTTTCAAGCTTACTCTAGTAGTCATGATCGTCGACATGCAATTTTCCCAGATTACCAGTATTTCCCCTAATTACATGATCATGGCTTTTTGTTGCAGTTTCCTCTGCGGGTTTGCTCTATTCATCAACATCCTTCCCAAATGACTGAGCTGTCTCCAAAGAAGTCAAAAGCAATGAAGTATAAGTATCAAGGTGTTTTTCCAATCACCTCAGTTACCTAAAATGTTGATGATATTCAGGATATGGATATTGGCCATGTAGACATGGCTGAGTTTGTGGAAAGGAGTAAGTCTGATAACCCTAGTTCTGCATTGAAGAAGATTGTTGCTAACAACATTCACTTGGTGTCATCTTTCCTAGTGGTAGCTCATAATACAGAGTTTGTTCTTCAATGTGCTCAGTTCTAAAACAGAGACACTAGGGCAGTGGTGGATGTGAATGGCAATGTGATCATCAGATTGGATCTAGAGTTTATTGATAAAGTTTTCATGTGTCCTGTTGCTGAAGAAATTGTGAAGCTTGACTTTGCTAACGCTCAAAAATAATATGATAAGAACTCTAAGAAGGCTAAGAAGACAATTAACACCAAGTGGCTTAAGACTTCAAGGCCAAGCTTGGCTAGGTGGCCAAGAAGCTTTCCCAGAAGTGAGTTTGTTGAGGAAGTTGGTGATCTTATAACTCTTCTTAGTAGGGTAAGGGGACTGGCTTCTTCCTCTCTTTTACATGAATGGTTGTACCCTTTTATCAAGGTTATACTTCAAGGTAAGCAAGCCATCTTTTGGGGTGAACAAATCAGAATGCTCTTCATGAGCAATTGACTAAGGTATCCACTACTTTCAAGTTCTATATGACTTCTTACCTTGTGTATATAGTAGCTTCGATGAGAATCTTCCCAAGTTTGACATCTAATGGAGAGAGGAGAGTTATTTCTATGTATCAATACTATCCTCAACTAACATTGAAAGGCTCTATCCATCATTTTAGGAGAGTAAATGATGCTTTCTTTGCAGTGTTTTTGTGCCTTTTTTACCCTCAATTAGAGTAGAGAAGAGTTTCAGATGAGGCTTGGTCAGTTGTGAATGATTATGGGTGTATGTTCTTATAGTTTCAGACTTTCTCATATTTAAGGGTTGGCTTTTTCCAAGGCTATCCTTATATGTTGCCGAGATTTCCTTCAGATAAACTTATTCTGATGGAATTATGTAGACAAATGATTGTCGTACATAATAAACAAATGGAGCTTAAGAAACCAGGATTTAGATTCCTAATTGAAATTGGTAGATACTCAGTATCAACTACCGCAAAGGCCAGAGCTATGGAGACTTAGATGCAGTTAGTGACCATGAAGCAGTTCAAGTGAAGACCAAGGTTTGATTACAGGGGTGTGAAGGATAAGATCAAAAGGAAGACTCAATTTCATGAGCAGATGGTAGAAGACATCTAGGTTGATCTAAGGACCGAGGAGGAAATCAAAAAACTAGATTATAGCAGGTTATCTTTGGATCAGATTGAGTATCTAGGCTTGGCTGATATTCCTGAAGATATGGTGGATAATGAAGAGCTGATTGATCCTAGGTACAATACTGAGTAGATTACTAGTTCTCCTCTTCCACCTATCCAATGGTCTCAGAAAGAATTGACTTCTTTGAGGAAAAGGTTTGAACCTGTATTAGCTAATACAAACTTGTGGCTCCCAAGTAAAGGCATAACATTGAATGATTTTGTAACTGGGTCTGAAGAAGTTTTAGAGCAAACTGGTAAGAAGGTTGAGCTGAGAACCAAGAACAAAAGTGATACCCCTAGTACGTCCAAGGTTTCCAAACCAAGGATCAAATTTGTGTCAAAGAAGTCAAGGGCTGCAGAGAAAGTATCTGAGTTAGAAGAAATGGAAGTTGAGAAACAGAATATTGATGAGCCAGCTATAGAAGAAATGGAGGTTGAGAATAGGTCTTCAGAGGAAAGAAAATATGAACAAGAGAAAGAGATAGGGGAAGGTTTGCAAGATGAAGTTATGTCTCCACAAAGGGATGTATTATAGGAAGCTGAAACCCTTTCTCCTTTGCCTAATGCATATGTTTCTATTCCTTTGTTTGTTTTACCTACTATCCTAGTTTCACCTATTGACATTCCATCATCTGAATCTCCATCACCTTCAAGAACAATCTTTGATAAATCTCAAGTTGCTTTTGATAATGTTCTCCATTCTTCTGGATCAATTCCTAGTTTGTCCTCATCATCTTTTGATATCAGGGATTCTTCAATTTTTTATCACTTTGTATTAGGATCTGAACAAATTTCCAATGTGGATGTGTCAGGTGCAGTTTTTACTGATACTCCTCCCATTGTTTCTACTTAAAGTGTTGGTGCAATTCCTCTTGCACCAACAATGGGATCTGATCCTAATGTAAGTTCTTATGTGCTTCCTCCATGGCTATCGGTTTATACACCTAAAAGAAAGAAACAAGCCATTTCCCCAGATGATTTTGATTTTAGTAAGTTGGTGCCAGTCAAGGCTAAGACTCCCAAGAAGCCTAAAATACTTTCTAGAGTATTGGAAGATAAGGGACATAAATTTGTGGAAATTGCTAGACCACCACAGGATGCTACTATGGAAATTTTCAATATGAATGATTATTCTATTTCCAGAATTGAACTTGGTAAGATCACACATGAGAGTGCCAAGACTGATATGTAATCTGCATTGGACTCTTTGATTCAAAAGTTTGATAAAGAAGAGGAAATGAAGGATTATTATAAGGCAATGGTGGAACAATTGACTGCAGTGGTAAGGAAGATCACTTTGAATTCTGAATCAGTGACTCCTAAGGCTATTACTGTTGAAGACCCTATCATTCAGAAGGCTGAAAAGACTCACCTCAAGGGAAAAGTGGTTGAAGAATATTTGGAAAGGATGCGCACATAGGGAATCTCTCTTCTTACAGAGGTAGCTAAGAGAACAAGCAAAATGGAGAAAATCAGAGTAGAACTTGATGATTTGATTGACACTATTTCTCAGGATATTGAGCATTTGGATCAAAGTCATGATAAGTGGATAGAAATGAGAAAGTTGAAAACAAGTTCTTTGATATCAATTGGCGTTATTCCATATCAAGATTCATACACCGAGATTAAGGAAGCATTGACATATTGGAGCTGTGTGTTAAGAGATCTGATCAATGACTTAGAAACTACAAAGAAGTTGAGTGACCAAAGTGACGTTAGTCTCTTACACAAGTTGGAGGAGCTTCCGTGCAATTTGGTGTCTAAGGATAATCAATTTCTTTCTGCAAAGGAGATGACCCAAGAATTTGAGGATATGTTTCAGAAGGAGTTTGAGGACAAAATCTTTTCAGTAGCTTCTATGGATAATGTTCTCGATAACCAATTAACTTTGGATAATCTGAAGGCCAAGTTAACTAATCATGCAAAATCAATTACAACAGTAAGGGATGCAATAGTTAGAGCCTGGATGATTTTCAGGAACACAGTCAGTCTAGATAGTTTTGGGATGCAAGTTGCGTTTACCATGTATGATGCCCACATGAAGAAAGAAGGCGGTGCAAGTTGAAGCAGCTTTTCATCACTTAGTTTATTTTCTATTTTTCAGATGTACTTTTGAATTAGTTTTGGACATTTTTACATGTACTTTTCTCAGATGTAATTACACGTAAAAACATAGGAAGTCCCAAATCAAAAAGGAATCCTTTGTTGAATAAGTCATAGTTAGTTGTTCTTTTCCTATTTTGCTCTCGGTCTCTCCTATAAATAAAGAGGACCCCCATTGTAAAAAATTATCTTTTAGTTATTGAAGCGAAACTCTACCAAATTGAAGAGCATTTTGAGACTTTGTGTTCAAATTGTAAATCATATTTTATCAAGTGAATAGAAAAGCAAGTGATCATTCAATCTTTGCATTGGAATAACTTGTGGTGTATTGGAAATTGTTCTTATGTCCTTTTCCTTATACTATCTTATCTATTTGATCAAATTGTAGTGTGAGTTTGGATAATCTGGGAGATATTCTAAAGCTAATTTTGGAGACTTTGTGTTGCGATAGCTATCTTTGGGTTTGTGATTTTATGTTTTGGAATAAAAGATATTGGAAAGACTTTGAGTTGTTGTTATCTTTTATGGTCGTCTGCTTTTATCATAGTATTCGGTGAAGACTTTGGGCTGGACCTTATCCTATTTGTTTCTGAATTTGAAATCAGCAAAAGGAGCAACAATAGACTTTGTGCTCTTGTGGGTTTCTTAGTTATTTTGATTTGTGTTGTGAAATTGCTATTTTAAATTGTAAACATCATTTTTGAAAGAAGAGAAATCGATGATATGGATTCACCCCGAAGTTAGATTTTAGTGTAAATAAGTTTGTAATAGTTAAAAGGGAACCTCCCCTTGTTGAGAGGAGAGATTTATCTCATCACACTATGGTTGATATAACCATTTTGTCTTTAGTTAGTTGAAGACAAAATATTCACCCAACAGACTGCAAACATGCTCAATACATTTTTACTTGACATTAATCAAGGCATGACATCCAACCATGAACATCAACAGTCAATCATGAACATAGTATATCATCATAATAAGCATCCAAGCATAGTGTTGACATCAAAGACAACCACTCAACCACATCAGTGACAAACTTTGGTAACATATATGCAATGCTCATTAGTGTTGACATCAATAAAAACCACACAACCACATTAGTGACAACTTTAGGTAACATATGTGCAATAGATATGTGTTGTTGCCAAATTTTTCCTTTGAATCCCTATAATTCATTGAGAAAGTAGAATACAAGGCATATAATGAGAGTACCATACTACAAATTATAACTTGACTCCTTTGATCTTTTCAGGTTCTATAGCAGAGCCTCCCTCATCACTTCACAGAGGTCAAAATCTTTCCCCTCCTTCACCATTTGGTATGCGGTGTGTATGTATGTTAGAGTTGTCAAACCCTCTATTTTAGCATAGTATATTTTGTAGGCTATTCTCGTAGTGGCATACCAAACCACAGGATCTCTGATATACTTTACACTGGGACTCTGCCCATCAGGTTTTGCTTTGGTTAGCTCAGTAACCTTATCATTTTTTATCGCCTTCATTGCCAATACTGGCCTTGTTGAGCTAAGTTCGATCACTGCTCTGATTGCATCCTTTGTTATGTGGTAGGGTTTGTCCAAATATATGAACTCATCATGGATCCGGCTAAAAATTATCCTTACCCATTCATGGGTGTCACTGAAATCTGGATAATCTTTTCATATATCCAATTTCTTAGCAAAAATATTATTGTATTCATCGGATTACCCTACATATCTAATCAGTTTATCCCTCAACTCCTCAAACTTCATATTCTTCCTTGTAAAACAAGTTTATTTAATAGGTATTTTAGTGGTTCATGGTCAGTAAAAAATGTAAAGGGTGTGGATAGTAGGTAATGTCTAATTTTTTGTAGTGCATAGACCATGGCTAGTGCTTCCCTTTCAGTTGTAGTGTAATTCTTCTCATCTTTTGATAATTTCCTACTAGCAAATGCTATGGGATGATCTTTAGTTCCTTTATGTTGAGCCAATACTACACCTACTACTATGCCTGAGGCATCTACATGAAAATGGAAGGGAATGTTCCAATCTGGGAATATCAAGATAGGGGCTTCAACAATTTTCTGATGTAGTATATCAAAAGAAGATTGACATTGTTCATTCCACTCAATGTTTTTCCCATTTTTTTTAACAATTCCTCTAAAGGTGCTGCAATTAGTGCATACCCTTTTATAGCCTTCCGGTGATATTCAGTGTAGCCTAAGAAAGTTTTGACTTCTAATGTTGTTGTAGGTTGTGGCAGTGTGAGGATTAAAGTTACTTTCAAGGGATCTACCATCAATCCTTCCTTGCAAATGATGTGACCTAGGAGAGTTCCAAAGGGTACCGCAATTTTGCATTTCTTGAGATTCAGTGAAATTTGTAGACTTATGCATTTGTTGAACATCATTATTAATGTTTGTGTGTGGTATTTTACTAAGTCATAGACGGTCTAGTCATCTAGATAAACTTCCAAGAAATCATAAATAAATTTTTTGAAAGCATTGATCATTATCTTTCTAAAGATGACTAGTGTATTTTTGAGTCCAAAAGGCATCACTATGTACATATAGGATCCTAATTCTAATGCAAATGGTGTCTTAGGTTGATCCTCTTCTCTTATCTTTACTTGGTGATAGCTAAAAAATCCATCAATGAATGAGTATATTTCCCTTGGAAACTAATTCCAAGATTTCTTCTATGAATGGTGTGAGAAATGGATCATGGATACAAGCTTTATTTAACTCTCTATAGTCTTTGCATATCCTTATCTCACCTAATTTCTTATTTTCTACCACCATGGGACTAATCCAATCAGCTTCTTCAATAGGTTTTATGATTTCTACTACTAACATCTTGTCAATTTCCACCTTGACTCTTTTCTTCATACTAGGATTCAATCTATAAGTCCTTTTCATGATTAGTTTTACTCCTTTTATCTTTATCTTCATTATGTGTGCTTCTTCTTTAATACCTTTCATCTTAGTGAAGGTCCTTGGGAATAGATCTTCAAACTCGGAGAGGATCTCAATTACCTGTGCTACTACTTTTTCATCCCAGTAGTCTCCAATTTTTGCTAGTTTAGGATCACCTTCCTTTGCAATGTTTTCCTCTCTGATTTTTAGTGTCCTTGTAATAGTGCTCTTTTTGTTTAGTTAATGTTTCTAAGTCTCTTTCTCCTTCTTGTACCTCAATATTTATCTCTTCATTCTCCTCATCATTTGTCTTTGTGGTTTTGTAGCATTTTTGCCCTATATTCCTTGATTGTAGATCTATCCATTCCACTAATTTCCATATTCCTTCCAATCTTGGTGGTGGTGTACTATATTCTAGTTCACTTTTCTCTTCTTGTGTTTCTTGTTGAAATATTATTTATTTTATTTCCCAAGTGCAACATGTATAGATTTTTCTGGACTCTAAAAAGAAAACGTATGTTTGAAGTTAGCTTGTACTTCTTCCCAATCCCTTGTTTCTTTCCTTCTCTCTTGGTTGATATACCAAGTTTGGGCTATAGGTGTAATGTCCAATAGAATAAATGAATGTGTATGTCCTTATTATGTTTCTTTTTATTTTCCCATGTTTCTATGCAAGTGGTTAGGTGATCTTGCGGTAGAGTTTGGCCTTCATATTTAGATATTTCTTTGTATTCTCCATGTTTCGATAAGTATCTCACCTTGATAAGAAGTGTAAGTGTATGCCAATCTTGAACTAATTCTCTATGTGTTGACCACCAGTTAGCTGTATTCCATACTAATGTATGTTGTGTTGCTTGTATTATGTATTGTTCTTCTACAATTATTCTCTCCATTTCATCCAAATATTGTTGTAGGTCTTTAACACCTGAGAATTTTGGTAGTTTAATATAAGAGATTCCTTTCATAATATGATGAGATTTTCCAGATTCTTCTTCATTTTGGTTTGTTTTAATGGTGAATACCCTTCGCAGTGAATTTTCCTCTGATGTGGGAGATTGTGGTATGTTTTCTTTATTGGTTTAGACCATGCATATCCTCTTAATCCCTGTCATTCTCTGGGTTTTTAGCTCCAATTCATTTTTAATCCATGCTTCTAGGACTTCTTCACTATCTTGTTATTCTCATCCTCCACCTCTATTTCTCCTGTAGAGTTTGGTTCTTCCTCTATTTCATTTGTTTCCAACCTTGAGATTGTATAGATGTTCTTATGGTGGTCATCATTTTTGTCCACATGGGTGGTTTCTTCAATATAGGTGTCTTCCATTGGTCTAGTGGTATGAATATACTTTTATTACTATCTGCAAAGGATAGTTCTTCCTTGTGGGAGTCTACTATACCATTGGCATATACAAACCATCTTAGTCCAAGTAGTGTGTTAAAGGAATCTCCTTTCTCTTTCATACAAACAACCACAAAATCTATTACTTGTTTAATTCCCATTAGTTTCACTTTGACTTGTCTCCGTGTTCCAATTGTTGACATGCTAGACCCATATGCCAAGATAATATTGTGAGGTATTTGATACAATCTAGGTCTCCCTAATTGTTACCAAAGCTTTTTAGTGATCATGTTTATGTTAGCACCCAAGTCTATCATCACATTCTTGACCTTTTTGTGATTAATATGGGCATCCACCAGCAATGGTTTTGTTTTCCAATTTCTTTCATTTGTTCCCAATTGCCTAACTTGGTTCCGCAATATCTTCTCCTTGTTCCAGTATTTACCAAATTGCTTGAATTTCTCTATCAGATTATGCTACTACATTAGAGATGTAAACTTTTTTAGTGTCACAACTTCTTCTTCTATGAAGAATTGATTAACTTGGTTTTGCTTCTCTTATTCTTTAGTTACTATTTGTTTAGTCTTTTGTACTATCGCATCATGTTGTCTTTTATCTAGGAAGAATATATCTTCCTCCTCACTTTGTTCATTATCTGAATCAGTAGTTTCATATCTTTTTCCTCTGATGTTTGTTCCTTTTCTTGTAACAACTACTACTTTCTCTTTTCCTTTGTCCATTTCAGCTTTTTCTTTATGATTTTGGTTATCTTCATTTGATGAAGATAGGTCTGTATTTCCATCCTTATCTCTTTGACAGGTCCTTAGGGATTTACCTTCTTCCTTACGGATTCTTTTGATTACTCTTGCTCCTTTTTGTTTATCTAAATCATCTCATTTCCCTTGTTGTGGTGCATTCTAAAAGTATTGTTGTGCCTTGTCACATGTAAAAAGATCATGTTCTATACTTTTGCAAAATGAGCATAACATGTACTTTTGCAAAATGAGCATTGCCTTCTTTCTCCCCAACACTTGTTAGTAAAGTACCCTTGTTTACCGCACTTGTAACAAGTGGCTTCATCTCTTCTTCTACCTCTTCCTTGGCCTCTACCTCCTCTATACCCTCCAAATTATCCTCTATCCTCATTACTATAATTATTTTCATTTGGAGCATTTTGATTTGTATTTTGGATAGTATTCATGTTCCTTTGGTTTTTCCATGAGGGTTTCTTGTAACCTTGGTCCTGAAGATATAGTGGTCTTTCTGCTAGGCCTTTGACATATGCCAATGTGTTATTTTGTGCTTTATTCTTATGATGTGTGCCACACCAAGATTCATGCTCGTCATCATCATCCCCTCTCACCCTAAACATTTGTGATGGACAATCCGGTGTTTCATGATCATCCCATTCTCTGCATAGTCCACAATATATTGTGTTGTTCTTTGTAGGGAGGGATTTTATCTCCACCTTCATTGTTGTTGTCTGTCTTTCTCCTTTTATCTTTGGGTATTCATTCCAGATGTCTCCTTCCTTTGTACAGTAGGAACACCATATATTCGGCCTTTTATCTTCTTGTTTCACTAAGATCTCATGTTTAAGTTTTAGTTGCTCCAATTCCAATCTTAGTCTTTCTAATTCCATATTCTCCTTATTCTTGTCTTGTTCCTGTCGTTTTTGTGCCTCAATCTAGTATGCTAATGTATCTGCTTCTGCATATGTTTCAAAAATTCTCACATCAGGGTTTATTTCAGATGTAAACCTTTCAATCTTTTATTTTTCAGTCAAAGGCTCTTCTAGTTTGCGGATTGTGTCCTTAAACCTTTTTCTCAAATTCTTTAATGGTTTCTCCATCCCTTTGTATTAGTTCTCTTATCTTACTTACCGCTTCTATCATTATTTTTAGAGTTTCAAATTTCTCTAAGAACTCCTTCAATTCATCCCAAGATTTATCATGCTTAGGGCATGTCTTTCTATACCATTTTAATGCGTCATTCCACAAAGTGCCAATGAAGTCAAATAACTTATGGTCATCTTTAGTTATGTCATTCTGGTTCCAGATTGATTCCTATGTACAAGAAGATGTGAATTATCCTAAACAAGCTAGAATCTATCTAACCTATTCAATTAACAAATCCTAGCAACCTCATGATAAGACTAAAGAGAAATGCACAAACTAACTAAATTTGCACCCTATCAAAATGCAATTCTCTTGATTTGCCCTATGATATTGCTAACCTATATGCTAATTGCTAGATGTGAGTGCTCAATGAGGCAGAATTTCATTACATAATAATTACTTGTAAATGAATGGGGAGGGCTCAATTTATAGATTTTTGGAGGTGATGATGGAGTGCTAGGATTGAATTGGAAGATCAAGGGCTCACATTGCTTGAGGATCCTCAAGCAAGGAGAATTGGACAATTGTCATGAGGAGGTTGGATGAGGGAAATGCTCCAAGATTCAAGGGAAGATCAGTGGATGAAATTGGATGGTTGAATGGGTGGATGGATAGGATTGGGTAGGTGTATGACATGTAAGGATTCGTTTATGAAAAGGTATGGTTTGGATTTTGTGAAGAATTTAAAATTTGGATAAGAGGACAACTGGACTTTAAAATTAGATGAATAGTGTTGAAATAGTGCCACATGGAATTTAAAATGCTATGAATAGTAACACTTGGAGTGGATGAGAAGAAAATGGGACAAATGTACTCTTTTTGAAAGATTTACCGATGCTTCCAAAGTACCACTTGTCATGTACATTGAATGACAAGTTGACTTCTAGAAACATGGGGAGATGTAATTGTGAGTTAATTTTAATCAACCCATGTGCATATGATTAAGAGGAAAATAATGATTATTACTAAAAGCAATCAAAAGTGCACAAAATAGAGAATTAAATAAATAGGAATATTTATTTAATTTTTAGGAGTGCATATGAACTATAGTTGTCAAAAATATTTAATTTTTGAACTATAGTAGCAAAAATTGATATTTGGTGATGCAGGAAAGACGGGGAAATATTAATTAAATAATTATAAATTGTTTAATTAACATGTGTGTCAGTTAGAACAATAAAAATTATCAGGTCTAGAATACGGAAGATAGATGAAGGTGGTTGTGACCAAATCACCAAGAACATCCACACTACTACTGTCTATTGAAATCATTTTCTCCTTCATTTGGAACCTCAAGAACATAGTCTGTCATCACTGTCATATTGGAATAGATGCTTGCGGACCTCTAGATCATGAACCAATTGAGTTGTTACTTCACATGGACTTCCTAAACACTCCACCAAATCCGCAGAATAAGATATTTCATTTCCGGATCTCACTGGAACTATCTATGTCACCCTATTACCTCTGAACACCTACCAGAACCGATTTTACTTAAGTGGCCATAACTTCTTCAGGTCTTCATGCGGACCTCTAAAATCTTTACTGGATCATCTTAAGATACATATCTACAAACCCTTTGAAGCGTTAGGATCTTTACCTCACTGTCCTTACTATTCTTCTTTGTTTCTGATTAGGACTAATTTTCTCAATATCCTCAGTACACAGCTCATCCAATCCTTGTCATCACTACAACAGGAGTATGTTGACATCAATGACAACACCGGTTAGGCTCATACTTGCAACAATCTCCCCCTTTGTCATTGATGGTAACATATGATGTGAAAATTTGTTTTAACCATCAAGACAAGAACTTCTCCATACTATCACAACTCCCCCTGTCAACAACAGCCACTCACATGTCTTCTCTTTCTTTACTGCTCCCCCTTTGATCTGCAACCACTTGTTTTTCACATGTCTTCTCTCCCCATTTGACATCAATGGCAAAGGGCACATACTTGCATTACTTCAGAACCATATCAGCTACTCCCCTTGAGTAGCAGCTTCCCAAACATCAATCCAGACCATAAGATATGACTGTGATATCCACCAGACTGATGCACATCAGTGCACCTTAGTTCATCACTGGAGGGGTAATAACCCCTAACGTCTCCTTGAAATACTCAAAAGAGTCCTTAGGTAGAGGTTTGGTAAAGATATCTGCAATTTGATCCTTGGAAGGAACAAACTCCAATCTGACTTCATTCTTGTTCACTTGCTCTCTCAAAAAGTGAAACTTGATGGATATATGTTTAGTCTTTGAATGCAACACCAGATTCTTAGATATATTTATTGCACTTGAATTATCACAGAAGATTGTGATAGGCTCCTCATACTCTATTCTCATGTCTCTTAACATTTGCTTCATCCACAAAACTTTAGTGCAACTACCTGTTGCTGCAATATATTATGCTTCTACAGTGGACAAAGATATTGCCTCTTGTTTCTTGCTTAGCCAAGAAACCAATCTCTTTCCCAAAAAGAATGCTCCACCACTGGTACTCTTTCGGTCATCCACATCTCCTGCCCAATCCGCATCTGTATATGCATGAAGAGAGAAATCATGATCTCTAGGATACCATAGACCATACTCAACTGTCCCTTTTAGATATCTAAAAATCCTCTTGATTGCCATGACATGAGATTCTCTAGGATCAGCTTGGAATCTAGCAACAAGACCAACAACATTCACAATGTCAGGTCTAGTTTGAGTGAGATACAACAGTCCTCCAATCATTGACCTGTACTTTTTCTGATCAGCCTTAGGAGAGTCATCATCTTTGCTCAATTTACATCTGGTTGCCATGGGAGTATTCATTGGTTTTGAGTCTTCCATCCCAAATTTCTTCAACAATTCTTTCACATATTTAGTCTGAGAAATGAAGATTCCTTTCTTTATTTGAGTGATTTGTAGACCCAAGAAGAAATTCATTTCCCCAAACGTGAACATCTCAAATTCACTTTTCATTTGATTTGTAAAGGTTTTGCATATACTATCTCTTCCTCTAAAAATGATATCATCAAGAAACACTTCAACAATTAAGATATTTTCATGATCAATTTTGAAATACAAATTACTGTCAGTAGTACCTTTGTTGAAACCAATCTTCAAAAGGTGCTTATCCAATCTCTCATACTAGGCTCTTAGGGCTTGCTTGAGTCCATACAATGCTTTCTTCAATTTGCAGACCATATCACCATGATCAGACAATTGAAATCCATCTGGTTGCTCAATGTACACTTCTTCTTCCAAGTCATCATTCAGGAAGGCAGATTTGACATCCATCTAATATACTTTGAAATCCTTGAAGGCAACAAAAGCAAGAAATAATCTAATTGCTTCAGTTCTTGCCACCGAAGCAAAAGTTTCTTCAAAATTAACTCCTTCTACTTGGGAGTAACCCTTGCAGACCAATCTGGCTTTGTTTCTGACTACTTCACCATCTTCATTCAGTTTGTTCTGGAAGACCCATTTGGTTCCAATCACATTCTTGTTTTTAGGTCTGGGAACAAGATCCCAAGTGTAATTTTTCTCAATTTGATTCAGCTCTTCCTCCATTGCTTTAGTCCAGTTTTCATCATTGCAAGCTTCATTCACTGTCTTAGGTTCAATCTTTGAAATCAGACAATACTCTTCTGAATCTTGAGCAATCCTTCTTCTTGTTTGCACAACTTTGCTTTTATCACCTATGATCTAATCTTCAGAGTGATTCAGTCTTACATACCTGGGAACTTTGGGAGTTTCTTGCACTTCTGATTCTTGAACAGGTTCATTCAAACTTATCTCTTCTTCCTAATTTATTGGATCAGTCTGAATCTAAATTTCAGAGGGAGCTTGGACTTCTTGAACAAAAACATCATTTTGATCATCTTCATCATATTCATAAAACCTTGAGGGTTTTTCAACACCTTCATCAACTTTCACATTTGTACTTTCAACAATCTTCCTTAATCTTTTGTTATAACACCGGTATGCTTTGCTTTGAGTAGAATAGCCCAAGAATATTCCTTCATCACTTCTAGCATCAAATTTTCCTAGATCTTCATCTCTTTTAATGTAACATTTGCTACCAAAGACTCTAAAATACCTCACAGTGGGAGTGATGTCAAACCAAAGTTCATAAGGAGTCTTACTGGTATTCCTTCTTATTTGTACTCAATTGAGAGTATAGACTGCAGTGCTTACCGCTTCTCTCCAATAGATTTGAGGAACATTTGATTCCATCATTATGGTTCTAAATGCTTCCTGGATGGTCTGGTTCTTTCTCTCCACTACTCCATTCTGTTGTGGAGTCCTAGAAGCAGACAACTATCTTTTTATTCCATGTTTCTCACAAAATTCTATGAACTCACCAGATGTGAATTCTCCACCTCTATCAGACCTTAGACATTTTAATTTTAATCCAATTTCATTCTCTACCATAGCTTTGAATATTTTGAATTTCTCAAGAGCTTCTGATTTCTCTTTCAGAAAAGTCACCCACATCATCCGGGAATGGTCATAAATTAATAACATGAAGTATCTATCACCTTGCAGACTCCTAATTCTTGCCGGACCACATAGATCAGTATGAACTAAGTCCAATAATCTGGTAGAAGATTGTTCCTTGCTTTTGAATGAGACTTTGCTTTGTTTACCCAACTGACATTCCTTGCACAAACTATTGGTAGGTTTTACCAATCTTAGAAGATCTCTTATAGCCTGAGTGTTGCTTATCTTGATGATATTATCAAAATTCACATAACACATTCTCCTATGCCACAACCAACTCTGATCAATTTGAACAAATAAGCAACTTTTACCAGTACCAACCAAGTGGAAGATGTTACCTCTAGTTTGAGTGCCGGATGCAATCTCTGTTCTGGAACTTTCAAAGATTTGCATTTTCCATTTTTGAATCGGAGATCATAGCCTTTGTCCACCAACTATCCAACACTGAGAAGATTGTGCTTCAGGCCTTGAACATACAGTACATTATTGGTTTTGTTCTTTCCATCAGAAGAAATAGTTCCTCTACCCTTGATTATGCTAGCAGAATTATCACCAAATTTTACCACTCCTTCATACCTTTCCAAATCTATGAATTTATTTTTGTCACCTGTCATATGGTGAGAGCATCCACTGTCAATGACCCAATCATCCTTTTCCTCAACTTGGGTAGCCAGAGCTCTTTCTACAAATTTATGATTGACAGATTCAGAGGGCATTGGATCTTCTTCTTTGATTGCAATAAACACCCAGTCACTTCCGGATTTGTTTCCTGTCTTTGATTCATCATTTGTTACTCATTCATTATCATCTTCATGAACATAGTAACAATTCTTCTGGAACCTTGATCTGTTAGGATTTGGCCTTGAAAATCTTTCCAGACACCTTGAGGCAAAATGACCAATCTTATTGCATTTAAAACATTTAAAAGGCAATTTCCCTTCATACTTACCGGATCCTCTTGGCATCCTTTTTGCAATAAGGGCTTCAAGTTGAGCAGCTTCTGCTTCATCTTCTTCTAGGTCTTTTCTTGCTTTCTCATACCATGATAGTTTCCTTGAGGAGTTCTCTCCCAGAGCAAACTTTTGTTTTCCTTTAACAAAGGCACTAGCTTTGAATGCAGATTCAGTCTTGGGGGGGCATCTCCAAACTCAGTCAATTCAAATGCAGCCAATTTACCAGCCAATTGATATCTTGTGATACCTGAAATAGATCTGAATTCTTCAATACCAGCAACTTTTTACTTGTAAGAATCAGGAAGGGATCTAAGAACTTTGCCAACAATCTCATCTTCATCCAAGACTCCACCAGCACATCTAATGCCACAAACAAACTCATTTACTCTTGGCATAAATGTAGTAATATTTTCATCTTCTCTCGTCTTCAGATTTTCAAATTTTCCTTTCAAACTCTGTAGCTTGGCACATTTGACATACTTATCTCCTTCATGCAGAAGTTCCAGTTTTTCCCAAATCTCAAAAGCAGTTTGTAGGTCAACAACATTTGTCAGCTCTGAATCAGACAAGACACTTAGAAGAGCTTCTTTAGTCCACAGATTGTTTTTAGCATCTGTGATTTCATCTACGGATTTCGAACCATTCTGTGGAGGAGTATACTTCTTTGAGGCCATGGTCCAATATTGTATTCCCATACATTGCAAGTGACATTGCATGCGACTTTTCCAAAGAGTAAAATTGGTTCCATCAAACTTTGAACTATCCTTCTTGTAGGACGACATCCTAGATCTCCTCAAGCGGTTAAGCTCTTTTAGAGGAACTTAGCTCTAATACCAATTGTTAGATTTTGGGCAGACAACTAAGAGGGGGGGTGAATCAGTTGTCCAAAACTTTCTTTCAATTAAACACTTAGATCCACTTTGTAATTCAGCAGCATAATAATAAATCAATCATGGAAACATAATGCATTAAATCAAGAGTTGAAACACATTAACACACAATACACCAAGATTTTGATGTGGAAAACCCGGTTAAGGGAAAAACTACGGGGTGACTAACCCAAGATTGTATTCTCTATTAAACAATAGAAAGAAAAAAATGGCACATGCCAATTAGGGCTCACTACCCGAGCACACTGCTCACAAGAGACTCACTACCTACAGGAGACACACTGTCTACAAAATAATAAGTGTTACATACTTGAACTAGAGAATAGCATCTTCACCATGCTTGAATCAGTTCCATTTAAGTTCAATACTTCTTCTCTGCTTTTCGCTCTACTCCTCTCTACCACATCTCATCTCCACAAGACACGCTTTGAAATGACTTTACAACTCCTTATTTATACAAGACATCAAATTAGGAATTATCATCCAAGTCGGCATACATAATAGAGCAAGAACATAAATACAACATGACTTATTACAAAAAGACTTCACATAGATCAACACACCATCGGCTACACAGATCTGAGACTTCAATCTTTCTTTGGGAACACGCCATCCTTCACAGGACACCTTCCAAATCATCCACAGGATTTGTAACGCATCCGGTCGGCCAAACTTAAGAAGAACATCATCATCCGGAAGTAAATCTTTAATTACGAGCTCAATCTTCAATGCTGACCATCAACATGAACTGGACACAATCCAAAGACCTCCACAAGCTTACCTGAATCACCAAGAACATCCACACTACTATTGTCTACTGAAATCATTCTCTCCTTCATCCGGAACCTCAAGAACATAGTCTATCATCACTATCATATTGGAATATATGCTTGCGAACCTCCAGATCACGAACCAAGACAAGATACTTCATTTTCGCAGAACAAGATATTTCATTTCCGGATCTCACCGGACCTATCTATGTCACCCTATTACCTCTGAACACCTACCGGAACCAGTTTTACTTAAGTGGCCATAACTTCTTCAGGTCTTCATGCAGACCTCTGAAATATTTACTGGATCATCTTAAGATACATATCTACAAACCCTTTGAAACACACCCTCTGATCTTCATCTTAGTTAGGATCTTTACCTCACTGTCTTTACTGTTCTTCTTTGTTTCTGATTAGGACTAATTTTCTTAATATCCTCAACACACAGCTCATCCAATCCTTGTCATCACTTCAACAGAAGTATGTTGACATCAATGACAACATCGGTTAGGCTCATACTTGCAACAAGGGTGATGGTCAAGTTGCCCAATTACATGCCCAGATAATACAGCTACATGCATAGCTAGCATAGGCACAGGCACAAAGATATCAGTAGGAGCATGATCAGGCACGATAGGCACTGGGGCCATGGATGGAGGACATGTTTAGGACTATGCAATAATAGGCCTATGAGGCAGGGAGAGAAGCACAACACTATAGGACTTTATATGAGCATTTGGTTCCTGCAGGCCAGAGGGAGAGCTACCAAATCCGGTCTAGGGCGTCGAGATCAAGGAGGATGGGCCAGTCTGAGCAATCAATGTAGCAACCGCTCTAGGTACAGGAACTAGTGGTAAGACAAGCACCAATTCAGACAGGGCAGCAAGCCATGGGGCCACCACCATAGAGAGGAGAAGGGTCATCCCAGTCAGGGGCATCAGCATGGGATAGTTCTACCTAGGGGCTGTAGACTCCCAATTTTGATTGTATATGTCTTTTTGATGGGTCCTTAGGACTTGATGTATCATAATAATTTTTTATGTATATATATGAGATGGGACTTGTAATGTCATGGAATGTGTTGATGGACTTTGTTTTATTGACGTTTATGGATTCTGATGTATGTTGTGATTTTTGATGTACTAACATGCAGGATATGGATTATGTAGGGTTCTGATGTATGATGGATGATTTTTATGCAGGGTGGTATGGTTTATGATGTATGATGTAGATGCGTGAGATGATTGATGATGTATTTGAAATACAGGATTGCATGATATATGATGTATTGCTATGGATGTTTAGATGGGTTATGATGTGGATGAGATATTAGTAGATGGATTATGCTTTTGATGTTATGGATATTGGTAGATGACATGAGTTATGACATAGTTTTATGATGTATGAGATGGATGTCTAGTTGATTGATATGCATGATGTGATTGTTTTCATGGAAGTTAATTAGGATTGTGATGTGGATATATGTATGTTATGGTATGTTATTGATGTCATGATTTGTGATATTGTAAATGTATGGAAAATGGATAAATGGTAATGAGATGAATGTGTGATGTTTAGATAAATATGATAATGGATATGGAAATTAATTAATGTAAATGAATGAAGACATGACTAGATACAAATGGATTAATGGATTAATAAAATGATAATGGAATGGTCAATGAATTAATGATGTGGATAGATGAGAAAAAAATGAATTAATGAACCCAACAATAACAAGAACACACTAATGGAATGCAAACGGTTAAAGGATTTAGTGTAAAATGGATTACTAATGATAAGGGAACGAAATGCAAATGGATAAATGAAAATGGAATTAACGGGTATGCTAATTTCATGACATGTAAATGAAAAAAGAATGAATACATGCTCAGATTAATAAACATATATGATGGACAAATACGAAATGGTAATGGGATGTGTTGGTCACCAAATCAGCAAACAGTAAACCCTAAAGGTTTTCCAATTCTTATGATTAGGATTACGGTAGGACTTGGCCAACAAAGATGGGAGATTGTTTGCACTTGTCTCCCCTGCACTTTAGGTTCTATCGCACCTAGGGGGGTATCCCTCATTCACAACAAAAAGATTTATCCTTGACTAACTCAGGCAGAATGCTCTCATGTATGGACCAAGATTTGTAAGATAAACCCTAGACTGGCAATATTCTTAGATTATCTAACCGGTTAAATTTGAGAACATGCAAGACCCTAACCTAAAACAAAATAAAACATAAAATGGTTTGATTCATAAGATTTATCTTTAAATTCATTGTTCTTTTGGACCTTTGGGCAAATAGGTTCCAGATCGGTGCCTTATCTGAGCAGTAGAGTCAAACTAAGCAATGTAAATGCTTTCTTATGACACCCAAAACTTCATATCCAGAGGACTCACAATAATATTGCTGCCTTATAGTAATAAGTCCAAGAAATGGTACTTCCTAAAACTCTACTTCAATAATCCCTAATGCAAAACATCACTTCATATGTCTTACTTATAGCATATTTAATCCATTCCTTGAACAGAAGCAATAAAATAAGACATTCAATACAACAAATGTGCACAAGTGAACTCCAAAATCCTTGATTCTTTCATTCACAAAAGAGATGCTTACATTCAAGGAGACAGTTGCAAGAAACACACACATATGCAGTGTTACTCATCTAATTCAATCTGGAAAGAAGAATGTCATTCAAAAGTTTACTCACTTATACAGCAAAAAATGCCCCTGTAGCCCAAAATCTAGTCACCATCTCCTACAGAAAACTACTTCCCAAAATGTGAACAGCTTTTGTCCAAAGCTCAGAAGAACTCCCTCTACAAAGTGGAACAACATGCTCTTATAAAAAAAAGAGCATGTTTCCCTAAAATTTAATACATTCTAGAGGTAGGTGAGATATTTCCTTATATTTTGCCTCTAAAAATACATTGGGAAATATTAATATTTTACATTAAAAGAGGAAAAGAATTGGTAATAAATAAAACATATTTAATTTTCCCCTTTTAATTTTTACATTTTCACTTATTCCCAATTTTGCTTGGCAGCTGAAGACTCCTCATTCCTCTGCACTGATGCAATATGTGACCTGGGACCTCCTTCTTCAGCTCTACGATAGCATTCAACCTTAGAGGAACATTACAGCAACATTCCAAATTCAATCTCTTGCCCAATCAATTTTTCTGGGTCATTGTAGGCAGAGAAGGGGCGTTTTTCATCTTGCTGGCAGCCAAAAATAATGCAAATGATCCTAAAACCTCCGCCAATGCCTTAGAAATGATCATAGGATGAATTTGAAGCATAAAACAACATTTTTTTGGCTAAAAAATGCCCTCAAAAACTGGTCTAAAACCAAAAAACGTGAATAGCAGCTTCAATCTGCAACAAAATCCATCTAGAGCTGCTCAAAACCCAACAAAAATGCCAAAGTAGTGAAGGAAATGCATCATTTTCATTTGCAGATGAATAGGAGGGGCTGAAAATGCCCTGCAATGAGCATTTTGTGCCATCGCAGGGGTCCCTGTATGCAGAGCAGAGAGGGCTGCGATGGTGCGAAATGCACCATTGTGCCTCTCTTTTCCCTTTATAAACTTTACCCAAAGTTTAATATATCCTTTTCATAATATTTGCCCTAAAATTTCTTTCATTTGAACTTTATTAAAATGCCATTTAATATTTCATTTTAATATTTGCATTTTAAAACTTTAGACTTAGGCAAATCTTAATTCCTCCTGTCGGGCAATTAACATTTTTCACCGCAAGCAAACTAGGCATCTAATGACCGCAAAAAATTGCGCACGGGCATCATTAATTATTTCAAGCAAACCCATTTCCTCATAGCTCACATTGCCGAATGATTTCTAGGACCTCCTTTGTAAATTGGCCCGTCGAATGCCTTCGCCGCAACTAACATGCATTAAAATAATGCATCATATGGTCTTCAATTTTGATGAAATTGGAACTTGAGAGGTTTGAGACCAAATCGAGAAATGGGTCGCCCTCAGATTTGCGAGATTTGTAACTTCCCGAAATGTCAAATCTAGCCCAATCGCAGTAAGAAAATAATTAAATACCACATCAAACTTCATCTTGGAAGTGTGGAATTGAGCCGGGATGTAACCATATGTACCAAAAAATATTCCACCAACTAGATTTTCAAGCTGACCACTAAACTTTTAAAAATTTTAATCGATGAAGGTGGGCTCAAGGGTAGATTAAGTAGCATGTCAACCTAGCCTTTGTCAACACCTAGAAAGAGTATAGACACTTCAAATTCACAAAATTTGAAAGTGTCAACAGTGGCTCTGATTGGAGATGTATGCCCCTTGAGGGCATAGCAAGAATCTAGATCTTCGGTGAGCAGACCGGATGTCTACTCCATTGGGCTCCTTAACCTTCATTCTGCCAATCAAACTTTAAACTTGATTTGGTGGCCCCAGGCCACCAAAAATAGAGAACTAGTATTGTCCCCTATCAAACACAAGTTTTCCAAAGGACCTAATCTCCTTTAATGCATAGCCACACCAATCAAACCAAAACAACAATGAAGATACAATGCATGCATGCACATGCACATAATTGCTGCTCCAAACACCTGGCTGAAGATAAAAAATATGGCCCTCAATACATGGCAGCTGTGAAAACATATAACTTGTTGCACATTCAAAACCATCCTTCACCCATGATAGATCCAATTTATCATACACATCACACCATGGGATATTAGAACGTTTGATTCTTTGTATTGGCTTGGTGACATGATTACAAGAAAGGGCAAATTTGGTCTTACTATGCTAGTCTGATTTCAAGGTAGATTTCAGCAGGGCAATCTGATTTTCAATTTTGTTTTGCTCTTCAATCAATCTAATTTTTTCTTGGATCCGCTCATTTCCTCCAATGAGTTCATTAATATCATTCATTGAGGTTGAACGATGGGGCGTGGAGGGATAAGACAATGAACAATCAGACTCATAAGAAGAATCAACAACATATAGATTACAATTTTCTTCATCTTCAGAACTAGGGTCTGAAATATAACTTGATTCATAGGAATAAGACTCCCCAGGACTACTGCTACAAGACACACTTCCATATATGTCCTGATCACAAACGTTTTCATCACTGCAAGACATGCTATCACTCTCCTCAACCATCAGCAAATCAACCTTTTCATCATTACCGGGACCACTAAATACTTCTTCATTTTCATTTCTTTACACAACATCATCTTTATGATTCATGTGAAAATATAAACCGTTTCTATGCACAAGATCAAGATTACCAAATCTAGAACCATTACCAACATTACCAAATCTAGAATCAAGAGAAGAACATACCTGATCTATGAACTGATCATGGACTTCACCTTCATCATCCAATTGCCTTACATACAAAATGTCTGCTACATCAATGCACTCTGAAACTGCATGATATGTAAAACTTTCCAGCTCTCCAATGCTTCCTGATGAAATTGATATTGAATCTTGATCTATAAGATCACAACTGTGCACAACTAAATCATTTAAGCATGAACATTCCTTGCTAAGGACTGGCATATCAATATCACTTTCACACATTGTGCATTCTTCCAACTCAACTTCATTCAAATCGTCATGAGCAGCAGTATAATGGTCATCATGATTAATCTTAGGAGATAAAGGTATATGAGCAAACTTAGTAATTTCATGATCACTATATGGATCACTTCTCCCATTATTACCCACACCATTGAAAAATTCATCTGATATATTTAAAAATTGCTTTCATCATGCAGTTGTATATAATTTTGTGATTTACTTTCAGTGTCTAAGAATACCTTTGTCTCCTCTCCAATTATATTTATGTGAGATTCTGGCTGATTCATTACTATTATTTCATCATTCCTTACATAATCACTCTTGTTTTGTCAATAATTCCTATCCATTCACATACTAGATCAAGGCTTTGAGGCTTAAATTTTTTTGGTAATGAACTCAAACCTGATTCATATATTTCAATAAACAAGTCAATGCATGTATCTTCTTCAGGCTTTCAACTATCAAGAATCTACAAAAAGACATCTAAGAATCTGGCAAACAAAGAGTATTCCGACTCTCCCATGAATCTCCTTATGTCAAACAAAGCTTGAACATACACCATATAATCAACATTACTTGTCAAAGATAGATGATCTATATAGCTGATTGGTACACAAACAGGAACAGCAGGACCATGTTGATCTAGAAAACCATTTTGAGTAGCTTGTTTGCATTGCTCACTTACATTTGGCCACTGGTACTTCTAGATTGATATCCTTTACACATTCCAAATTTCTTATTATTTTCAATATCCATTGCCAATTCATAAGCATGATGAAGTGTAGCAGGTTCCTTGTCTCTTAGTGAATAACTCATTTCCTCATCAAATGCACCAAGGTAAACCACCAAACATAATGCATCATTAGGTCTCATATATTCTAGAATTCTTTTCAATGCCTTTATGAATCTAAGGTAGGTTGGAATTAATTCATCTTTTTTAATATGAATGTCCATGAAATCACTGATAATTGAAAACTTAGATATTCTTTCACTAAACTACCCATTGAAGGCTTATTTAAATTCATGCCAAGAGCTAACTGAATTTGGTAGAAAGTTCAAGAACCACTATCTTGCTTCATCCTTTAGGGACTGGACAAATAACCTCATGACCACATCTTCATGGTCAACTTCATAATCATCCATCAGATAATCAAACTGCTGCAAGTGTTTTTCTATTGATTCACTCTTTGCACCACTGAATTTCGGTAACTGATTTCTGACCTCAGGCAGAATGATATCTAGGTAACCATTAATGCCACCAAAATTGATGGCTCTATATCTGTCAGTGTTGAAATTTCTTTTATTACATGACTGAGACTAATTATTATACATTGTTGCATTTGACACCATATCAGGATGAATGGAATACATATTCATATGCTTTCACAAGCGTCAACACTTCAACCACACATTCACTCATTTACAGTCTAAACTCATAGCATTATGCTTAATACATTTTTTCTATGAATCATTTCAACAATCATGCATACTACATGGTGCAGTCACGGTAGGAGGGTTCACAGAATGAACTGTCTGGATCGTGCAGCAAGAGTAAACACAATGGAAACAACACAAGAATATAGAAAATATGCAAATTCAGTCATTCAGTATATCAAAGAATTCAAATACAATCTGGCCGGCAACATGCGTGCATACAACTGGGCTCAAAGGCCTGATTACATACATGTGCAAGATAAAGCTTTGAAGCTCCTTCGCATAAAACTAAACTAAAGCTTATGATTCAATTGCTAATTGCTTTCCTAAGGATCTATTACATCATTATATATCAATTTCAGACCAATAGATTCCTCCGTGTCGGCCACAAGAGATATGGAATCCCAATGAAGAGGTGTAACGTGTGTTCCTGGACAGGATGGACCTATCGGCTTGAAAATCCTTCTCCAACGGATACAATGAAGTGCGGACCTATGAGGAAGGTTAGCCATGAACCAAGGAACATTGTAGAATGAATCACAAGGATCCACAAGTCAGCCAATGCTCCCAATCCTTCTCCTTCAGCTGATTGTTCATGACTGTCAAAAAGCTCTGTACTGAGAAAATAGAGGATTTTCTGATAGTGATATATTTCCGATAACTGATCCAAATGCTTTGAATTCTTGATATGATGTAGATGAATGAATTTAGATGCTAAGTCCAGATCTGCAAGGTGTGAAATGCTAAAACCAGACCACAAGCTGAAACTACTTCTGATTGCACTGCCTGGACTGAACTGGAAAATAAAAGAAACAAACTGAATTGCAAACAAAATGAAATGCAAATATTTTTGGTTGATGCAAGATTGCTCTTGAACCAGGGATGCTCCTGCATCACTACACCACGATATATGAGCTGAAATTTACAACATAGGAGTATGCAAACTTATTTCCACCATTTCCCTTTTAACCAGTGCTAACTTCACCTAATAGGGAATCATTTAAAACTCATACACCATGGTTCTCACATAAGTTTTTTTTTTTTAAAACCAAAATAGGAATACCTAGACAACTATAACAGTTGCTAACCTTTCTTCTGGACTGAAAATATGTTGATCTGGAACTTTTTTACATCATTTATCAAGTTCTTTGTATACAGAGTCGCCACCTCTTTTGTAGAGGAATGAGTCTTATGAAGCTGAAAACTCCTTACAACTTTTCTTTCATTTTGGGTTCTCCTCAACAGCAGAATCACATGAAACCTCTTCAAAATATGTTGCAACTAGACTTGTCCAGGTCTGAAACCCTCTTAAAATCTGAAACAAATATCCAGGTTCCTCAATTTTCTAGACTCTTTTCATGGATATGGCATTGTTCCCTAGTAGAGTCGCCAGTTTTGTTGGTCCCCAAATCAGTAGACAGTAAACCCTAAAGGTTTTCTAATTCTTATGATTAGGTTTACTATAGGACTTGGCCAACAAAGATGGGAGATTGTTTGCACTTGTATCCCCTGCACTTTAGGTTCTACCGCACTTAGGGGTATCCCTCATTCACAACAAAAAGATTTATCCTTGACTAACTTAGGCAGAATGCTCTCATGTATGGACTAAGATTTGAAAGATAAACCCTAGACTAACAATATTTTTGGATTATCTAACTGGTTAAATTTGAGAACATGCAAGACCCTAACCTAAAACAAAATAAAACATAAAATGGTTTGATTCATAAGATTTATCTTTAAATTCATTATTATTTTGCACCTTTGGACAAATAGGTTCTAGATCGGTGCCTTATCTGGGCAGCAGAGTCAAACTAAGCAATGTAAATACTTTCTTATGACACCCAAAACTTCATATCCAGAGGACTCACAATAATATTACTGTCTTACAATAATAAGTCCAAGAAAGGGTATTTCCTGCAACTCTACTTCAACAATCCCTAATGCAAAACATCACTTCATATGTCTTACTTATAGCATATTTAATCCATTCCTTGAACAGAAGCAATAAAATAAGACATTCAATACAGCAAATGTGCACAAGTGAACTCCAAAATCCTTGATTCTTTCATTCACAAAAGAGATGCTTACATTCAAGGAGACAGTTGCAAGAAACACACACATATGCAGTGTTACTCATCTAATTCAATCTGGAAAGAGCAATGTCATTCAAAAGTTTACTCACTTACACAACAGAAAATGCCCCTGTAGCCCAAAATCCAGTCACCATCTCCTACAAAAAACTACTTCCCAAAATGTGAACAGCTTTTGTCCAGAGCTCAGAAGAACTCCCTCTACAAAGTGGAACAACATGCTCTTATAAAAAAAAATAAGAGCATGTTGCCCTAAAATTTAATACATTCTAGCGGTAGGTGAGATATTTCCTTATATTTTGCCTCCAAAAATATATTGGGAAATATTAATATTTTACATTAAAAGAGGAGAAGAATTGGTAATAAATAAAACATATTTAATTTTCCCCTTTTAATTTTTACATTTTCACTTATTCCCAATTTTGTACGGCAGCTGAAGACTCCTCATTCTTCTGCACTGATGCAATATGTTACCTGGGACGTCCTTCTTCAACTCTATGATAGCATTCAACCTCAGAGGAACATTACAGCAGCATTCCAAATTCAATCTCTTGCCCAATCAATTTTTCTGGGTCGTTTTTGGCAGAGGAGGGGCGTTTTTCATCTTGCTGGCAGCCAAAAATCAATGCAAATGATCCTAAAACCTTCGCCAATGCCTTAGGAATGATCATAGGACGAATTTGAAGCATAAAACAACATTTTTTGGCTCAAAAATGCCCTCAAAAATTAGTCTAAAACCAAAAAACGTGAATAGCATCTTCAATCTACAACAAAATTCTTCTGGAGCTACTCAAAACCTAGCAAAAATGCCAAAGCAGTGAAGGAAATGCATCATTTTCACCTACAAATGAGTAGCAAGGGCTGAAAATGCCCTGCGATGGGCATTTCGCGCCATCACAGGGATCCCTGTATGCAGAGCAAAGAGAGTTGCAATGGTGCAAAATGCACCATCGTTCCTCTCTTTTCCCTTTATAAACTTTACCCAAGTTTAATATATCCTTTTGATAATATTTGCCCTAAAAATTCTTTCATTCGAACTTTATTAAAATGTCATTTAATATTTCATTTTAATATTTGCATTTTAAAACTTTACACTTAGGCAAATCTTGATTCCTCTTGCCGGGCAATTGATGTTTTTTCACTGCAGGTAATTCGGGCATCTGATGACCACAAAAATTTGTGCAGGGGCATCATTAATTATTTCAAGCAAACTCATTTCCTTAGAACTCACAGTACCGAATGATTTCTAGGACCTCCTTTGTAAATTGGCCCGTCGGATGCCTTCGCCACAACTGAGATGCATTAAAATAATGCATCATATGGTCTCTAATTTTGATGAAATTGGAACTAGAGAGGTTTGAGACCAAATCAAGAAATGGGTTGCCCTCAGATTTGTGAGATTTGCAACTTCCCAGAATGCCAAATCTAGCCTGGTCGTAGTCAGAAAATAATTAAATACCCCATCAAACTTCATCCTAGAATTGTGGAACTGAGCCGGCATGTAACCATATGTGCCAAAAAATATTCCACCAACCGGATTTGCAAGGTGACCCCTGACTTAAAAAATTTTAATCGACGAAGGTGGGCTCTAGGGTAGATTAAGCAACATGTCGACCTAGCCTTTGTCGACACCTAGAAAGAGTATAGAAACTTCAAATTTGCAAAATTTGAAGGTGTCAACAGTGGCTCTACTTGGGGATGTATGCCCCTTGTGGGCATAGCAAGAATCCAAATCTCTGGCGAGCAGACTAGGTGTCTACTCCATTGGGCTCCTTAACCACTATATGCTTCATTCTGCCAATCAAACTTTAAACTTGATTTGGTGGCCCCGGGCCACCAAAAATGGAGAACCAGTACTTTCCCCTATCAAACACGGGTTTTCCAAAGGAGTTGATCTCTTTTAATGCATAGCCACTGATGGGTTGAATTATTGACTTCTTTTTATGCTATTTTTATATGTTTTTAAGACCTTTTCATATGATCCTGTAGATACTTCACAAACATCACCATTACTATATGTTGTTTCTCATATACTTTTCAAAGACTTTAAACCTATGTTGATAATATGGAATATGGTGGTTATATTATCAAGTGAATGATTTAAATTATAAGTATGCATGTAATATAAATAGAATCCTATGGTTTAAATATGAGAGTTATTTTGTGTGCATATGTTTGGAGAATTAACACTCTGCAGCAAGGATGTGGCATCAAGGAAAGAGCAATTGCAGCGAGTTGCAGGACAGGAGAATTAAGTGAAGTGCATTTTGAACACCAAGAGTGAAGACAGATGGAGGATGAATCTGTAACATCATGGATTGGAATAAATGCAGAAAGAAAGACTTGTTCTAAACACAGTCTATGAGTGGTTTTTTATACAAACCGTTTCGTGAGAGTTCTTGTTTGAACAAGACTTTTCTTCTTGTGATCAAGTAGATTAATAAAACAATCATGCAACCTGTATCCTAGTATCTAGGGTTGGATTGATTGAGGATTAGTTAGTGGTTGCATAGCACTCTCCCGATTTTGTATAAGTTAGAGGGATGAGTTCGTTGCTAAAGGAGTTGTCTTTTTCACTTTCCAGTTACTTAGCCGTAACTCTATTTTTCAATATCAATTATCCAGACATGTTTTGATTTGAATAAGATCTGAAAAGATTTTGTTTCTGATATGAATTGAATACAATTCGGTGTTATGAGAATGCATGGGAATCTGAAGTAGATTTGGTTTTCAGATTAAGTGAGATAGTTCCCTGAGCTGGCCACTCAAGGTACTAACCCTCACTTCATATATTTCCTTATTTATTTATGCATTCATAGTTGAAATTGTTTTTCTGTTATTTCATCAATTGCATTGTGAGACAAGTAAAATATTTTGATTGTTATTACCAGTAGTTGTGATTCATGAACAAGTGCATATTTTAAGTCCTCTGGAGGTTAGTGTTAGTTTTTTTATCATTCTGAATATTTTGAGTTAATTCTATAATTCCCTGTTGAACAGAGTTATCTTCAGCTTATGCTGAAGGTACCCATAGCAACTAGATTTTAAAGTATTTATGTTCTTACATTTCTGTGAACTTCAGCAGACTAGGGCAATCAGAATAAGTATGTATGAGTTAGTTTAGGATAGAAATGAGTCTTGAAGGCATATATAGTGCAGGCATCATCATAAGCTTATGTTCCTTGGTCAATAATTCAATGTAGGAATGCAATGATAGAGTGGACTATTCAGATAGGTTTACCCCTGAATTTTGTTTAAGTTTACAACGCATTAGTTTTCCTCTACATTTTTGGCATCATTGTTGGGGATGGTGCTACCTTCATAGTCTCATTAGTTTTATATGCTTCCATAGTTTAAATTTTGATTCCAGCATTAGAATTAATAAATTTATTTTTTTTAGGAAACACCAAACATTATACTAACATTGTGTAGGATCGCTGAAATATCAAGCTAAAACCACTGTATGCGGAGGCAGAGAGATCACCGAGGTAGATTCCTCCCTTCAACTTCTTAAGATAACAAGGACACAACTGACTTTGTCAATTATACAGTTGAAAGTGCTGAAGAAGAGTTTCCTCTTACATCTTCATCAACACCTTATACATCTCCATCAGCTTCCTCCACAGCTACAAAAGGGACTTTTAGAACCATGGCAGATGCTGCAATAGAGGATCCTCCAAGACAAGCAACGTTTGAATTCTCTATCCTAGACCAAGCACGAGTTGCTACTCTGATAAATATACCACCTTCTGCATTGCCTGTTTTCTACGGCTTGGTGACTGAAGATCCTACCACTTTCCTATTCGAGTTTGATGTCTTGTGTAGGAGTTATGACTACACCACTGATCCTTACAGACTCAATCTGTTCCCTGCCACACTAAAAGATGCTTCTTTAAGATGGTTTATGGGGTTGGGGAAAGATGTCATTCCAGACTAGGATACCATGAAGACAAAGTTCCTGGCAAAATATAAAGACTACTGCAGAGGACATGATAAGAGGAGAGATGACGTCTTTAGGATGTCACAGAAAGAGGATGAGCCACTGGAAGACTATGTTGGAAGATTCCAGTTTGCCTTGAAGAAAAACCCTCAAAATAGATTTTCTGAAGAATCACTGAAGCTAGTCTTTTTGAGGGGAGTTAATGATGACTACATGGATGCCCTCAATCTCATTGAAATAGGGGATATATCTCAACTTCCCTTTGAGGATGTCTGTAGAGCTTGCAGAAATTATTCTAGAACCTTTTCCAGAAAACCAAGGGGAGAAAGAGCAGCCATCACAAGCAAGGCAACCAATGAGGTTTCAAGAGTGGAAATTAGTAACCAACTGACCAACATGAGACATTATTAGCCATATGGCTACTCTTCACATCAAGAAGAAACAGGAAGAGGTAGATGCAATGCTTATTGAATACTGCCCCAGCTGTAGACAGAGGAAGGCCAATTGTAAATGCAAGAAGATGGCCACTATCCATCAAGAGAAGATTGAAAGGCCAGAATTACAGCCATTTGAGGGAGAAGATGGGCAACTATTCTTCATAGCTCAAAGGAGACCTTGGCAACAAAGACAAGGTATGCCCACTGATCCACTTAATTTTAATTCCCCCTTTCCTGCTGTAAACCAGAATTTCTCTGCTTGGAATACTCAACAGTGGCCTGGTAATCCAAATGCATGGCAAAACCTACAATGGCCTACTCCACAAGATGGTTGGAACCAACAACAGCCAAACCCATGGCCTCAACAAAATTTCCAAGGTCCCAACTATAACCCCTAGTGGCCTACTCAGTAGAAACAATGGCAGCCTCAATGGAACAAGGGCCAACAATGGCAGCAAAATGCACCTTTTCAGCAACCAATGATTCCATCTCAGCCATAGCAGTTAGCCATCATGCCACCCTCAACACCTTAAAATCCACCTCTAGACCTACCCAAATCCTTGCCCAACCTACACCTAACCCTAACAATAAGCATGTCTAGTAGGCTTATACTAACAAGGTAATGCAATATCCTACCTATGGGGTGGAAGTGAGTAATGTTCATCTTAAATCAGGGAAGCAACTTGCAGGGCCTTCATCTCCCCATATCACAGAACTTGAAGATGAAGAACCCACTGAAGAAGCCTTAGATAAACCACCTTTAGAACCTGAATCAACCCAAGCTGCCCAAACTGCCTTACACCAGAGGCCTCCTCCTTTCCCTAAGCACTCGGCCATGCAAAAGCAAACAGCCCAAACTAATACTGTCCTTCTCATCCAGCTAAAAGATATAAGCATCAAGATTCCCTTAATCCAAGCCATCAAGGATATTCCTTTCTACACTAAGACTATTAGGGATCTTTGCATAAAGAAGCCAGGAAGAAAGAGAACAGACCCTCAGACAATACATGTTTTAGGCAATCTTGCTGATATAATGTTGGGTAACATAACCGTTCCCAAATATACAGATCCAGGTAGTCCAGTGGTGGATGTCAAGATCAATGGGACTCTAATTAAGAATACTTTGATAGATTTAGGTGTTGCAATTAATATCATGACAAAGGAGACCATACAGACACTCCAATTAAACAACCTTAGACCTACTCAGACAGTTTTGCAATTAGTTGAGAGGTCTACAGTCAAACCTGAAGGAGTCATAGAAGATTTGGCCATTGCATTAGATTCTTGGGAATACCCTGTTGATTTTATAGTGTTGCAACCAAAGGTTAATCTTGTTGGTTATCCTCTTATACTAGGTAGACCATGGCTTGCCACTGCTGATGCATTTATAGGTTGCAGGTCTAGTAACATGATCATATCCAATGGGACTGTGACCAAGAAACTGGTTTTATATCCACCATCTCAGCCATACCATGAGCTTGAGCAGACCATTTGGCCTAGCCTGGAAGATGAGGACACCTATTCCCTGCAAACCCTAATGACTATTGAATGCAGCCCCTTATTGGATATTCCAAATGAAGATGAATTAATTGCTCACGTTATACAAAATGATTGTGGGAGGCACCCATAGCAGCAAGACTGCATATCCTGCTTACAAGATCCTTTGAGCAGCATAATACCGAGCAGTTCCTCGGAGGAGGTATCCCAAATATTTCATGCTTTATTACCCCAGCAATGCTTACCCGTATTACCTAGCCTTGATTTGTCTTATGTGCAAGAATTGTCCAAACAATTAGAAATCAAGCCAGGTAAGATGTTGAATATTAACAATACATTGACTGATGAACAATAGCAATCCCTGCATGAATTATTGCATACACACTCAGCAGCATTTTCCTGGGATTACAGTGACATGAAAGGCATTGATCCTGCCTTATGCATGCACAAAATATATATTGATGATGGCTATAGACCCATCAGGCAGCAGCAGAGGCGTATGAACCCCACCCTCAAAGAGATTGTGAAAGTTGAGCTTCAAAAGCTTCTGGACGCAGGCTTTATATACGCCATTTTAGACAGTGAATAGGTTTCACCATTGGTCATAGTGCCCAAGAAAGGTGACAAATGGAGAGTTTGTGTTGATTACAGAGAACTCAATACTTCTACCAAGAAGGATCACTTTCCATTGCCATTTATTGACCAAGTTCTTGACTCTTTGGCAGGCAAGAAATATTTTTCCTTTCTTGATGGCTTTAGTGGCTATAACTAGATTAAGATTGCTCTAGAGGATCAGGATAAGACAACGTTCACTTGCCCTTGGGGAACATATGCATATTCTATCTTACCCTTTGGTTTGTGCAATGCTCCAGCTACATTTCAAAGGGTAGTCCTCAGTATTTTCTCTGATTTTGCCCATGACAACATGGAGATTTATATGGATGACTTCACCACATATGGTGACACATATGATGAAGCCTTACACAATTTGGAGAAAGTGTTAAAAAGATGCACAGAGTACAACCTCTCTTTGAGTAATGAAAAGTGTTTTCTGATGATGACACAAGGAATAGTCTTGGGACATTTCATCTCAAGTGTAGGAATCCAAGTTGACCCAAAGAAGATTGAAATCATATCTACCCTGTCTATTCCACAAAGACAGAAGGGTGTAAGGAGATTCCTGGGACATGCAGGATATTATAGGAGGTTCATTCAGGATTTTAGCAAGATTGTTGTACCTCTGTTTACTCTGCTGACCAAGGACAGTGAATTTGACTAGACACCAGATTGTCAGACTTCTTTTGAAAAGTTGAAAACATCATTGACACAAGCCCCTATTCTCATAGGTCCAAATTGGACACTACCTTTTTACATCCATACAAATGCATCAGACTTTGCCATTGGGGCAGTCCTAGGCCAACAAGAAGGAAACAAAGAGTATGCCATATACTATGTAAGTAAAAATCTACAGGGAGCTAAGTTAAACTACACTGTGACAGAGAAAGAGATGTTGATAGTTGTTTATGCAATTAACAAATTTAGGCAATACATAACTGCTTACAAGGTATTCATACATACAAATCATGCAGCCATTAGATATTTGATGAATAAGCTAATAGTGGGTGGAAGACTTGTAAGATGGCTATTGTTGTTACAAGAATTTGATATTACAATTGTTGATAAACTAGGCAAGGCTAATGTAGTTGCTGATTTTTTGTCTAGATCACCTACACAATCCTCAGAAGGAGTGGTTGATGATTCTTTTCCTGATGAGCATCTATTTTCTCTAACTATACACACTTCGTGGTATGTCAATATAGTCAATTATTTGGTTACAGGGCAGATTCCAGGATACTTCTCTTCAAGGGAGAAGAGGCAGCTAGTTCACAAATGTTTATCTTACTCTTGGATTTCTAGATTCCTATTTTACACTGGCCCATACAATATTATGAGAAGATGTATCAGAGAGGATGAAGTGTTTGATATAATGAAGACCTACCATGATGAACCTTATGGGGGACATTTTGCAGCCAAGAGGACAGCCTTCAAAATACTGACAACAAGATATTACTGGCCAACACTTCATAAAGATGTTGTCAAGTACACTAGGAGTTGTGATAGATGTCAGAGAATGGGGAGGCCTACAAGAAGTGATGAGATGCCTTTGCAGCCACAAATCTCCTTGGCCCCTTTTGATAAGTGGGGACTAGATTTTGTGGGACCTATATCTCCTACATCCAACAAGGAATATATCTTGGTATGTACTGATTACTTAACTAAATGGGTTGAAGTTAAAGACTTACAGTTTGCTAGAGATGGAAATGTGGCCAAATTCTTGTATGAGGACATCTTCACTAGATATGGTGTGCCAAGGGAGATAGTAACGAATCAGGGACCACAATTTACATCTGATTTAATCACCAAACTGGTAGAAGAATATCATATTAGACATAAGAAATCCACTCCCTACCATCCTTAGGCTAATGGTCAGGTGGAAGTCACAAACAAAGAACTTGAGAACATCTTGAAAAAGACAGTGCAACTTCACAGAAGATATTGGGTTTCTACGCTTCCAGAAGCTGTTTGGGCATACAAAACTACCTGGAAGACAACTACAGAGTTTACACCTTATGAATTGGTCTATGGCAAGACAGTAGTCCTACCTATAGAATTTGAACACAAAACCATGAGGACAACAGTGGAACTAAGGATGGATCTGACAATAGCTCAACAGGATAGGCTACAACATTTGAATGCCCTGGATGAAATCCAATTGGAGGCCATCCATCACACAGAGGTCATATAGAAACAAAGAGCCAAATGGCATGATAAGTACATCAAGACTAAAGAGTTCACTGCTGGTGACTGGGCACTCCTCTATGATTCAAGATACAAGGACTTCAAGGGTAAGCTTCAGTCCCGTTGGTTAGGCCCATATGAGATTAAACAAGTCTTTCCTAATGGCACAGTTCAATTACAAACCATTGATGAAGTTCAGTTTTCACCGTTAGTAAATGGGCACAGGCTAAAACTATATAAAAAGCCACTTCAGAAGGATGACTTTCTTGTTTCTTTAGTTTCTCAGTATGATACTTCTGAAACTCCTAATGAAGATGCTGTGACACCAACTGATACACCTTCTGATGTTGATCCATTAACACTGTCCAGTGATGTGGAGGTTGAGTTGCAATACTCAACCCCTGTCGCTGAAACATAATTTTCTTTTGTTTAAAATCACATGCACACACAGCACAATATCCATGGTTACTACAGTTCCTTCAACCGAGATCTGTTTACCACTCACACAGTAGGGACCTGACTCAGCTGGGACCTGATATATTACATCTGTAATTACACAGTCAAGACCTATGTTGGCGGCACCCGTAGCCACTTCTATATGCAGCCTTCTTCCATAGTTTGGTGAACAGTACCCAATTTTTTCGCCCATTCCACATGCCGCATTCATTTCAAAATCACTCTGCTCTATTAACACAGGTGTCAACTTGCCATCGCATCATAATTCTACCGATGCACCAGCCACCTTACTGTTCGCTACTTGCATATCAACTCGACTCATTAGTAAATGTTCACAAATTCCAAGGTGTGTTAATTATTTCTTTCCATTCCATATGTGCATTACGTAACTTTCAATCATTAACACTACCTTTCTTTTTATATTCATGATTACTGGTAGTTTATTTTGTGCATACGAGAACAATATCCACCATTCCATTTAATCAATACTCCTCATTACGCATTAATTGACATGTGAAGTGAGGTCACTTCAAAATTAATTTGGGGGGAGGGATTTATTTTTTGATTTTCAGCATTCACCATCTTTTACCTTTCAAGAAAAACCAAATAAAACCTCCTACGCCATGAACTTACCCTGTTTTGCCAATAAGTGAACCTATTACTCGAAGGAAGTTGCAGTGGAAAAGAAAGGAGAGGCAGAAATTGTAAGTTGGTTCTTTTTGGGTGGTGAATTGAAGCAGCAGAAATTGTCTTTTTGGGGTGGTGAGTTGAAGTAGCAAATATTGACAATGTTTAGCAGAAATTGACATTGTAGAGATTGCAATTGCAATTTACAAAAATCATGGGAGGGGACACAATCAAAAGAGAACCCTCTGTGCATAAAGAAATACTGGAAGATGTAATGGTTCTTCCACTCTTTACAAGAGTAGGTTGGTTAGATTACTTTCTTAAACTGACAGAATATGATGATGAGATGGCAAAGGAATTTGCATTTACATTACAGTATGATGAAGCAACGGTGAAAGGATTGATTGTAGATGCTTCCAAAATAGCTATTGCTTAGGTCACAGGGTTTCCACAAACAGGGTCTGAATACCCAGCTAGAGCTGATGCAACCATGGTGAGGGAGGAATTCTGTGAGAGGGGTGAACACCTGGACCTCACCACATAAGGTACGAAGCGATTATCTCTTCCCTTCTTTTGGGGGAAATGTGCTTCATACATTATCAGATATATTATCTGTGATGGTCGATATAACATGTTATATACTATACATTTCAAATTGCTCAATCATCTATGACATGAAACACTAGTCAATGTCCCAAATTTTCTGTATTGTATGTTGAAAAGAATGTCTTCAGAATACCAGAAACAACAGTCAGACACCACTCTATCCCATCATTGTTTAATAGCCCTAATAATAAAGAGAAGTTTGAGAATTCAGTACCCACAGGTTGAGTGGGAAGCTTTTAAGCAATGTGTGGATATTTCAACACTATTAGAGGCACCTGAACCAGAAGATGAGCCTCCATATGAGCCTGAGTCTCCATATGAAACTGAGCATGAAGAGCCACAAGATGAAAATCCTCTAGAATTTAGGCCTATAGCAGCAGAAGAACCCTCATCATCCACCCCTAAAGCTAAGAGAAGCACTCCTTCAACATCTGGTAAAGAAAAGAAGAATAGGAAGGGTGTGAAAAAACACAAGACCACAATGAAAGAAGAAAATACAGAGGAAAGAAGGAAGAAGAGGGACAATAAGAGGAGGAAAAAGGAAGATAAGCAGGAGACTGTCACTCCTAGATGCTTAGGTAGGCTAAAGAGGCAAAGTGCCAAGGAAAAAGTTGTTGAGGAACATAAATTAAAGGAAAAAGATAAAGGCCAGCAGAATAGTGATCCAATTCCACTGAATATAGATTCAGACAGGGGAGAAATTCCTCCAGAGGATGTCTCTACTGATGCCTATGATAATGTCAACATGTCTGCTAGGAAAAGAAGGTATGTTTCTTCTTTTGATTCTGAGTCAGAGGATTTGTTTACTGCAAACAAAATGGGGAAGTCTATACCTGATAATTCTGCTCAAGAAGTTTTTGATATTCCTGGAAAAGGTGATGATGAAAATCTAAATTTTGAAAAAGAAAAAGAATTACTGGAGGATAGAAATATTAGAAAAGAACTTCAAGAGGCTTTGGATAGAATAAGACAGCTAGAAGAATAGGTAAAGGGGTATGAGGAGAAAGATAAAGAAAAAGAGAAAAGGATTCAAGAGTTGGAAGAGAAAATTTAGACTTATGGCCATGGTTCCAATTTGAATTTATTAGCACGACTGGCTGAAAGTTAAACAAAAATTAAAGAGCATGAAGTACTCACTCTCCAACCTCCTATGACAAAGACCCCAGGGTACCATACCACTCTGTCTCTAGGCTTTGAATTGATGAAGCTGACTCATAAAACCAAGGAGGAAAAGGAGAACTAAGAAAAAGAGAAACAGAGTCTTAATGCATCAGTTGAGGAAAAGGATTTGGTAATCAAAAGGTTGGAAGGGAAGCTGGCAGAGGTAATTAATAGAGCAATTCAAATCATTGAATGCAGACCTCCACCAAGAGTTTATGCATTATTTCTCAAGGAAAAGTTTCTTAGTTTTCAATTTAATAGATTCATCAATGATCAGTCTATTTCTATATATTCAAGGCATGATTTTTTCCAGTTATTACAAGAAGTCAGTTTGGAAGAACAAGATCAGTTGTGTGAATAATGTTTGCACAATTATTTGATGGAAGAAGATACGGAGTGGAACCCCTTGGTCTATACTGGTGATTTTCAAGTTAGAGCACTGATGTCTTACCTTAGAAATGAGCATCTTAGAGGGGAGCTAATGGATAAGTATGAGGAACAAGAGAAGAAGGTGCCATGTAGATTAGGCAAGAAGCCTTAAATCCCAATGTGATCCTGACCCAATGGTTAACACTCGTCTCTCATAAGGGTCCAGGTAAGGTAATTATGGATTTAAGACTCAGGGATTATAGAAGGATACAGCGGTTAGCAGTGTCTATCATTCAAAACTACAAGAGGTATGTACAGAACAGATGGGATAGTCTGACTCCAGAATTGCCGAGGAAAGAGCCCCACTCCTTCCACAATTTCATGAACATGTTTGAGAGGCTATGCAGGTATATCAGGATTTCAGAGCAAACAGGAGTAGCATGGCTACCACTCACATTTCACCCTCCTATTCTCCTTTACCCAGTACCATACTGGACAGGAGAGAAGAGTGATAAATGTAGGGATGCAGAATTGGTCAGGATGGATTGGCCTGCCTGCTACAATGGTTTCTATCTCAAACAGAGACAAGGAGTCAGAGAAGTCATGGACCTCAAACGAATCACTCTGCATTATAATCTTCTCCCCTAGATGTTTAGTTCCTTGATTTTTCTTGAGGGTAAGCAAAAGAGTAGTTGGGGGGAGATGATGGTTTGAATTATTGACTTCTTTTTATGTTGTTTTTATATGTTTTTAAGACCTTTTCATATAATCCTGCAAATACTTCACAAACATCACCATTACTATATGTTGTTTCTCATATACTTTTCAAATACTTTAAACCTATGTTGATAATATGGAATATGGTGGTTATATTATCTAGTGAATGATTTAAATTATAAGTATGCATGTAATATAAATAGAATCCTATGGTTTAAATATGAGATTTATTTTGTGTGCATATGTTTACAGAATTAACCCTCTGCAGCAAGGACATGGCATCAAGGAAAGAGTAATTACAACAAGTTGTAGGACTGGGGAATTAAGTGAAGTGAAGTTTGAACGCCAAGAGTGAAGAAAGATGGAGGATGAATTTGTAACATCATGGATTGGAATAAATGCAGAAAGGAAGACTTGTTCTAAACACAGTCTATGAGTGGTTTTTTATACAAATCGTTTCATGAGAGTTCTTGTTTGAACAGAACTTTTCTTATTTTGATAAGTTAGATTAATAAATCAATCATGCAACCTATATCCTAGTATCTAGGGTTGGATTGATTGAGGATTAGTTAATGGTTGCATAGAAATCTCTCGATTTTGTATAAGTTAGAGGGATGAGTTCATTGCTAAAGCAGTTATATTTTTCACTTTCTAGTTGCTTAGTCGTTACTCTATTTTTTAATATCAATTATCCAGACAATTATGATTTGAATAAGATCTAAGAAGATTCTGTTTCTGATATAAATTGAATACAATTTGGTGTTATGAGAATGCATGAGAATCTGAAGTAGATTTGGTTTTTAGATTAAGTGAGATAGTTCCCTGAGCTGGTCACTCAAGGTGCTAACCCTCACTTCGTATATTTCCTTATTTATTTATACATTCATAGTTAAAATTGTTTTTACGTTATTTCATCAATTGCATTGTGAGACAAGTAAAATATCTTGATTGCTATTACCAGTAGTTGTGATTCATGAAGTGGATATTTCAAGTCCTCCAGAGGTTAGTGTTAGTTCTTTTATCATTCTAAATATTTTGAGTTAATTCTGTAATTCCCTATTGAAGATAGTTATCTTCAGCTTATGCTAAAGGTACCCGTAGCAATTAGATTTTAAACTATTTTTGTTGTTCTTACATTTCTGTGAACTTCAGTAGACTAGGCTAATCAGAATAAGTCTGTATGAGTTAGTTTAGGATAGAAATGAGTCTTGAAGGCATATATAGTGGAGACATCATCATAAGCTTACGCTCCTTGGTCGATAATTCAATGTAGGAATGCAATAATAGAGTGGATTGTTCAGATAGGTTTACCCTTGAATTTTGTTTAAGTCTACAACGCATTAGTTTTCCTCTATAGCCGCACCAATCAAACCAAAACAACAATGAAGATACAATGCATGCATGCACATGCACATAATTGTTGCTCCAAACACCTAGCTAAAGATTAAAAAATGTGGCCCTCAATACATGGCAGTTATGAAAACATATAATTTGCTACACATTCAAAACCATCTGTCACCCATGACAAATCCAATTTATCATACACATCACACCATGGGATATTAGAATGTCTGATTCTTTGTACTGGCTTGGTGACATGATTACAAGAAAGGGCAGATTTGGTCTTACTATGTTGGTCTGATTTCAAGGTAGATTTCAGCAAGGCAATCTGATTTTCAATTTTGTTCTGCTCTTCAATTAGTCTAATTTTTTCTTGGATTTGCTCACTTCCTCCAATGAGTTCATTAATATCATTCATTGAGGCTGAATGATGGGGCGTGGAGGGATAAGGCAATGAACAATCAGACTCATCAGAAGGATTAGCAACATATAGATTACAATTTTCTTCATCTTCATAACAGCTAGGGTCTAAAATATAACTTGATTCATAGGAATAAGACACCCCAGGACTACTTTTATAAGACACACTTCCACATATGTCCTGATCACAAACGTTTTCATCACTACAAGACATGTTATCACTCTACTCAACCATCAACAAGTCAACCTTTCATCATTACTGGTACCACTAAATACTTCTTCATTTTCATTTCTTTACACAACATCATCTGTATGATTCATGTGAAAATATACATCGTTTCCATGCACAAGATCAATCGCTGAGTTGAAACATTCATCCTCAATGTTGTCCATTGGTACCTCATATCAACTTTCTTCAAGCTCCTCACACTCATCATCATTTGCAAAAGGAGGGTTAATTCTGTACCAATGAAGATCATGACTTACTATGTCCAATGCATCTGAAGGCTCATCATAAAGGAGATTCACTCTTATTACAAAGGTCTCTGCTTCTTCTACATGACAGTCTGACTCTTCTTCAGCATTACCAAATCTAGAATCAAGAGAACATACCTGATCTATGAACTGATCATGGACTTCACCTTCATCATCCAATTGTCTTACATACAAAATGTCTGCTACATCAATGCACTCTGAAACTGCATGATCTGTATCACTTCCCAGCTCTCTAATGCTTCCTAATGAAATTGATATTGAATCCTGATCTTTAAGATCACAACTGTGCACAACTGAATCATTTAAGCATGAACATTCCTTGCTAAGGACTGGCATATCAATATCACTTTCACACATTGTGCATTCTTCCAACTCAACTTTATTCAAATCGTCATGAGCAACAGTATAATGATCATCATGATTAATCTTAGGAGATAAAAGTATACGAGCGAACTTAGTAATTTCATGATCACTATATGAATCACTTCTCCCATTATCGCCCACACCATTGAAAAATTTATCTGATAGATATACTTCTAAATTGCTTTCATCATGCAGCTGTATATAATTTTTTGATTTACTTTCGGTGTCTAAGAATACCTTTGTCTCCTCTCCAATTATATTTATGTGACATTATGGATGATTCGTTATTATTATTTCATCATTCCTTACATAATCACTCTTGATTTTGTCAATAATTCCAATCCATTCACATACCTGATCAAGGCTTTGAGGCTTAAATTTCTTTGGCAATGAACTCAAACTTGATTCATATATTTCAATAAACAAGTCAATGCATGTATCTTCTTCAGGCTTGCAACTATCAGGAATCTGCAAAAAGACATCTAAGAATCTGGCAAACAAAGAGTATGTTGACTCTCCCAAGAATCTCCTTATGTCAAACAAAGCTTGAACATACACCATATAATCAACATTACTTGTCAGAGATAGATGATCTATATAATTGATTGGTGAACAAACAGGAATAGTAGGACCATGTTGATCTAGAAAACCATTTTGAGTAGCTTGTTTGCATTGCTCACTTACATTTGAAACTTCGTGGCCACTGGTACTTCTAGATTGATACTTTTACACATTCCAAATTTCTTATTATTTTCAATATCCATTACTAGTTCATAAGCATGACGAAGTGTAGTAGGTTCCTTGTCTCTTAGTAAATAACTCATTTCCTCATCAAATGCACCAAGGTAAACCACCAAACACAATGCATCATTAGGTCTCATATATTTTGGAATTCTTTCAATGCCTTTATGAATCTAAGGTTAAAGGTTGGAACTAATTCATCTTTTTTAATGTGAATGTCCATGAAATCACTGATAATTGAAAACTCGGATATTCTTTCACCAAATTGCCCATCGAAGGCTGATTTAAATTCATCCCAAGAGCTAACTAAATGTGGTAGCAAGTTCAAGAACTAGTCTCTTGCTTCATCCTTTAGGGAATGGACAAATAACCTCATGATTACATCTTCATGGTCAACTTCATAATCATCCATCAGATAATCAAACTGCTACAAGTGTTTTTCTATTGATTCACTCTTTGCACCACTGAATTTTAGTAGCTTATTTCTAACCTCAAGCGGAATGATATTTGGGTAACCATTAATGCCACCAAAATTGACGGGTCTATATCTATCAGTGCTAAAATTTCTTTTATTAAATGGTTGAGATTGATTATTATACATTGTTGCATTTGACATCATACCAGGATGAATGGAATACATATTCATATGCTTTCACAAGTGTCAACACTTCAACAACACATTCACTCATTTACAGTCTAAACTCATATCATTATGCTTAATACATCTTTTCTATGAATCATTTCAACAATCATGCATACTACACCACAATATATGAGCTGAAATTTACAACATAAGAGTATGCAAACTTACTTCCACCATTTCCCTTTTAACCAGTGCTAACTTCACCTAATAGGGAATCATTTAAAACTCATACACCATTGTTCTCACATAAGCTTTTTTTTTTAAAACCAAAATAGGAATACCTGGACAACTGCAACAGCTGCTAACCTTTCTTCTGGACTAAAAATATGCTGATCTGAAACTTTTTTACATCCATTATCAGGTTCTTTGTATATAGAGTCGCCACCTCTTTTGTAGAGGAATGAGTCTTATGAAGCTGAAAACTCCTTACAACTTTCCTTTCATTTTGGGTTCTCCTCAACAGCAAAGTCACATGAAACCTCTTCAAAATATGTTGCAACCAAAGTTGTCCAGGTCTAAAACCCTCTTAAAATCTAAAACAAATATCCAAGTTCCTCAATTTTCTAGACTCTTTTCATGGATATGGCATTGTTCCCCAATAGAATAGCTTGTTTTGTTGGTCCCCAAATCAGCAGACAGTAAACCCTAAAGATTTGACAATTCTTATGATCAGGTTTACTGTAGGACTCGGTCAACAAAGACGGGAGATTGTTTGCGCTTGTCTCCCCTGCACTTTAGGTTCTACCGCACCTAGGGGGTATCCCTCATTCACAACAAAAAGGTTTATCCGTGACTAACTCAGGTAGAATGCTCTCATGTATGGACCAAGATTTGTAAAATAAACCCTAGACTGACAATATTCTTAGATTATCTAACTGGTTAAATTTGAGAACATGCAAGACTCTAACCTAAAATGAAATAAAACATAAAATGGTTTAATTCATAAGATTTATCTTTAAATTCATTATTCTTTTGGACCTTTGGAAAAATAGGTTCCAGATCGGTGCCTTATCTGGGTAGTAGAGTCAAACTAAATAATGTAAATGCTTTCTTATGACACCTAAAACTTCATATCCTGAGGACTCATGATAATATTATTTCCTTACAATAATAAGTCCAAGAAAGGGTATTTCCTGCAACTCTACTTCAACAATCCCTAATGCAAAACATCACTTCCTATGTCTTACTTATAGCATATTTAATCCATTCCTTGAACAAAGGCAATAAAATAAGACATTCAATATAGCAAATGTGCACAAAGGAACTCCAAAATCCTTGATTCTTTCATTCACAAAAGAGATGCTTACATTCAAGGAGACAATTGCAAGAAACACACACATATGCAGTGTTACTCATCAAATTCAATCTGGAAAGAGCAATGTCATTCAAAAGTTTACTCACTTACATAGTAGAAAATGCCCCTGTAGCCCAAAACCCAGTCACCATCTCCTACAGAAAACTACTTCCCAAATGTGAACAGCTTCTGTCCAAAGCTTAAAAGAACTCCCTCTACAAAGTGGAACAACATGCTCTTATAAAAAAACAAGAGCATGTTGCCCTAAAATTTAATACATTCTGGAGGTAGGTGAAATATTTCCTTATATTTTTTCTCCAAAAATACATTGGGAAATATTATTATTTTACATTAAAAGAGGAGAAGAATTGGTAATAAATAAAACATATTTAATTTTCCCCTTTTAATTTTTACATTTTCACTTATTCCCAATTTTGTACGGCAGCTGAAGACTCCTCATTCTTCTGCACTGATGCAATATGTTACCTGGGACGTCCTTCAGCTCTATGATAGCATTCAACCTTAGAGGAACATTACAGCAGCATTCCAAATTCAATCTCTTGCCCAATCAATTTTTTTGGGTCGTTTTTGGCAGAGGAGGGGCGTTTTTCATCTTGCTAGCAGCCAAAAATCAATGCAAATGATCCTAAAACCTCCACCAATGCCTTAGGAATGATCATAGGACAAATTTGAAGCATAAAACAACATTTTTTGGCTAAAAAATGCTCTCAAAAATTGGTCTGAAACCAAAAAACGTGAATAGCAGCTTCAATCTGCAACAAAATCTGTTCAGAGCTGCTCAAAACCCAGCAAAAACGCCAAAGCAGTGATGGAAATGCATCATTTTCCCCTGAAAATGAGTGGGAGAGGCTGAAAATGTTCTCCGATGGGCATTTCGCACCATCGCAAGGGTCTTTGTATGCAGAGCAGAGAGGGCTGCGATGGTGGGAAATGCACCATTGTGCCTCTCTTTTCCCTTTATAAACTTTACCCAAAGTTTAATATACCCTTTTGATAATATTTGCCCTAAAATTTCTTTCATTTGAACTTTATTAAAATGTCATTTAATATTTCATTTTAATATTTACATTTTAAAACTTTAGACTTAGGCAAATCTTAATTCCTCCTACCGTGCAATTAATATTTTTCATCGTAGGCAAACCGAGCATCCGATGACCGCGAAAATTTATGTAGGTGCATCATTAATTATTTCAAGAAAACCCATTTCCTGAGAACTCTCATTGCCAAGTGATTTCTAGGACCTCCTTTGTAAATTGGTCGGTCGGATGCCTTCGCTGCAACTGAGATGCATTAAAATAATGCATCATATGGTCTCTAATTTTGATGAAATTGGAACTGGAGAGGTTTTAGACCAAATCGAGAAATGGGTCGCCCTTAGATTTGTGAGATTTACAACTTCTCAGAATGCCAAATCTAGCCCGGTCGCAATCAGAAAATAATTAAATACCCCATCAAACTTCATCCTGGAAGTGTGGAACTAAGACAACATGTAACCATATGTGCCAAAAAACATTCCACCAACTGGATTTGCAAGGTGATCCCTAAGTTGAAAATTTTTAATCAACGAAGGTGGGCTCCGGGGTAAATTAAGCAGCATGTCGACCTAGCCTTTGTCGACACTTAGAAAGAGTATAGACACTTCAAATTCGCAAAATTTGAAGGTGTCAACATGATGATTAATGGATAATTAATATATTCTTAGATTAATAAACATATATTATAGACAAATGCAAAATGGTAATGAGATGATTAATGGATAATGAATATATGCTTGGATTAATAAACATATATTATGGATGACAACGATAGATAAATGGATTAATGGAATATGATTATGGAATATATAATGATAATGGAATGTAAATGAATAATGGATGAATGTAAAATGGTAATGGATAAATGAAGTGGAATGGGAATGTCATGGTTTGATTTGTTGATCATGATACCAAGTTCCTGAAAATGGTCACGGGGAGTGGTTAGGAAGGGGAAATAGATGGGAGTAAAAGAAAATAGGTGGGGTAAAGATAAAGATTGTTCTAATGAAACTTGGAGCAACATATAGGATAGGTGGATATATGTAGGATGTATGAATAAAGGGGATGTTTTAAATGTAGTAGAAATTTTGCAAAAATTATGAGCACTGATGTTGATATAGCATGAGATGTCATGCACTAGGGTATGACGAACCAAGGTGGAAAAGTATCCTATGCATCAAATTTGACTCAACAAAAAATAGGATGATCTCATACATGCCCAAGATAGTACAACCTTGTCTAGACAAATGAGGGGTATCCATAGCATAAGCTCTTAGTACAAAAAAGTATGAGGAACTTTAGATGCAAAAGGAAACTAATATGCAAGAACCAATCCCAATGTTCAAAATATATGAATACAAAATTGGAGTAATGAGAAAATCCCACAATCATGGCATACAAAAGCAATGACCATGCCCCATTCTAGGTGTTTTTCCTTGTACCATGATATAGTAAGATCAAGGTAGTTTTGAAACAATCCGAGAATATAACAAAAGATAAAATCAATAACCAAAAAAACCAATTGACCACATAGACAACCATTATATCTCTTGCCAAGATGGGTGTAGATTGAGGATTCTGCCTATTGTAGGAAGGATGCATCCGTAAGGCATAAATCGATGGATGATTGGGAGAAATCAAAGGATGGGTGGAGAGATATATAGGCCGTGAGTTGTGATTGAAGCTGATATGATATTTGATGATTTGAGTGAAAGTGTGATGCTTTGATAGTATGCATAGAGAATGTATTGTGATGAGGTCAAGTGTAATCAACAAGCTCAGGGAATAGGGACCATCCAAGTGAGGTTGAATGGGTGGCATCTTATGTGCCTACGTACTAGACACTTCCTTCGTATTCCATACTGCCTACATACCATGTATCCATGGGATCAAGGCACATTAAGATGCGAGTGCTGATGATAAGTAGTTCTGGCGGCTTGATGAAGGGGGGATAAGGGAATGGTATGATGTAGAGTGATGATAGTGCGAGGATGGGATGGTTAGTTTTTAGAGTGTACCATGGTATAAAAACCATAATGATCGATAAAGGAAAGAGTGGAGTTAAACAGACTTAGGTGTGTAGCCATGGGAGAGGGCGAGTGTTGCTCACTCTTTTACTGAACGTATTAAAAAATGATGAGGGAATATATAGGTGACAGAATGTGTGGGTACGGTTGTGAGGGAGGAAAAACTAGGCAGGTGTGATGGACCAAGGGGATGGAAGCTCAGATAGCAGGGATGTCCTAGGGAAATGGTGGATAGTGGATGGAGGTGTCAGTTTTCAGGTATAAAAACTAGGGTTACGAGTAATAGGATGGGGATGATGGTGTGGAAGGGGGAGAGTGATGGGTTGCAGGAAGAGTAACTGGCAGGGCAACTTGTTGGAGGTGCAAAGACGTGATGTAATAAAACCATGAGGGGATTAGAGGATAGGGGATCAAGGGACATGGGTGTGGATGGGGTAAGTTGGTTAGGTTTGGTGGATGAGGGGGAAATTGAGATGAGATGATCTATGGTGGGTATGATATTGATTTTATTTTACTCACTGTATTTAAAAAGTAGGGGAAATGGAAGCTCGGGTAGTGGGGAGAGCCTGATGGGGGGGATGTGGATCGATGGTGGGGCTGAGTTCTGCTTTTCTATTACTCGGTCTCTTATCGGACACATACGGGATGGCGATAAAAGGATTTATGGGTTATGAACTGTGGAGTGAAGGTGGAAGACACATATTGTAGGAATGATGGATATATGGATTTATGGAATGATGAAAACTGAGATAGTAATGATGGTGGATAATGGATGGGTTGATGGATGGAATGAAGGAGCAATGGATCCAATTTGAAACTATGCATGACACCTGTAAATAGGTTTTCATCATGGTACTTACCCAAGGCACCACTGTAAGTAGTTTTCACTGTAGGATGGATTATTTTTCTTTCCTATTTTTGCTTTTTTGCTTTTTTACTTTTTTTGGATTTTTTGACATTTTTTTATTTTTTTATTTTTATATTATTTTTTGACATTTTTTTATTTTTATTTTTTTTTTTATTTTTTGACTTGGTATATTCAGCAACCTAGCTATAGAACTGCTTCAGATGGATGATATTCATAGGTTCTTCAAGTTCTTCCCCTTCCAGAGTGGAAAGATGATATGATTTTGAACCATATTTTGCTATGATCACATAGGGACCCAACCAATTAGGCTTAAACTTGCTCTTATTGTCTCATTCTGAAAGATTCCTTTGATTTTTTTTTAAGACTAGGTCTCCTACTACAAATTCTCTAGCACAGATTTTCTTATTGTAGGATCTATGAAGCCTATTCTGGTATGCTTGGAGATGATTCAAAGCATTGAGGCGTCATTCATCCAATAGCTCTAACTCTTAGAGGCATGCAATACAGTAATCTTCTTCAGTGGTGACATTACACAAAGAGATGTGCAAGGAGGGCGATTCGATCTCAATTGGCAAGAGAGCTTCATCTCCAAAGACAAGTGAGTATGGAGTGGCTTTAGTAGGAGTCCAAATGTTAGTGTGATAGGCCCAAAGGGCAGAATGGATGTGGAGGTGCCAGTCACAACCAATTTTATTGACAACTTTCTTGAGGATTTTGAGCAAGGTTTTATTATTTGCCTCGGCTTCGCAGTTACCTTGGGGATAATATGGAGTGGACCAATGATGTTGAATGTGAAATTGTTCACAAAGGGTATGAACATAATGGTTTTTGAATGGTTTTCCATTATCTGTGACAAGGGCGGATGGGATTCCATAGCGACAAAAAATGTGGTAAAAGATGAATTTGGCGATCTGGTTACCAGTGGTAAAAGTGAGGAATGGCTTCAACCCACTTAGTAAAGTACTTAGTGGCGGTAATGATGAATTTGTGTGCATCCAAAGAGGGTGGGTGAATCATGCCAATGAGATCTAGGCCCCATTGAGATTGTTGGTTTCCAAATCAGTAGACTGTAAACCCTAAATGTTTGCCACTTCTTATGATCAGGTTCACTGTAGGACTTGGCCAACAAAGACAGGAGATTGTTTACACTTGTCTCCCCTGCACTTTAGGTTTTGCCACACCTGGGAGGGTATTCCCTTGTTTAAAACCAAAAGATTTATCTTTGACTACTTCAGGCAGAATGCTCTCAAGTATGCACCAAGATTTGTTGGATAAACCCTATACTAGAAATATTCTTGGACTATCAAACAGGTTAAATTTAAGAACATGCAAGACCCTATCCTAAAACAAAATAAAACATAAAATGGTTTGATTCATATGATTTATCTTTCAATGTTGGATTTCCTGGACCTTTGGGCAAATAAAACTCTAGATTGGTACCTTATTTTGGGTGACAGAGTCAAACATTCAGCCTCATGCAAATGTTTTCTAATGACAACACAACTTCATATCTAGAGGGCACAATACAAATCATTACTGTCTTGCAGCAATGGCCCAAGAAAGAGTATTTTCTGTAACTCTATTTATAAATCCCTAAAAGAATACACAGTCCTCCATATCCCATCTAAAGCATTTTTAATTCATTCCTTAAATGAAAGCAACAAATGGAACATGCAAATTCAGCAAATGTGAATAGATAAACTCAAAGATCCTTAACCTTTTTTCTTGAGAGAAAAGTGCATGTATTCATGGAGACAATTACAGAAAATACACACTGCAAAGTGTTTTTCATAGATTTCAACCTGAATAGAAACATTGTCATATAGAAAATGATTCACTTACAAGGAAACAACATGATCTACACCCCAAAACCAGACATCAACTCCTACAGAATGCTATCTCCCAAACATGAGAACACATTGTGTTCAAAGTCCAGCCTCTCCCTTTACAATGAGTAACAACATGTTCTTTAAGGGACCATAACATGTTGCCCTAAAATTAATTACAATATGGAGGTAGGTAGGATATTTTTTTTTACATTTTACCTCCAATGAGCCTGGGAAATATAAAATACATAAAAAGGAGGGAAATAAAATACAATATAAAAGATGGAGCTGAATATTTATTTTTAATCAATTTTCCCCTTTTTGACTTCATCCACTTTTCCCATTGCAATTCCTGGGCTTCAACTCTGCCTCAATTCTCTACCCATCACACCATCGCATGGACACAATAGAGGGCTTCCAAATTGCATTCAACCACAGAAAATACACTAGAGCAGCTTCCAATTTAAACTTTCATTCCTACTAGGTCATTTTTCACAGTGCAGGGGCGTTTTCCACTCTTTAGGCAGCCAAAAATCGATGCAAATCTGCTAAAAACCTTCACCAATGCCTCAAGAATGATCGTAGGGTGATTTTGCAGCCTATAACAACAATTTTGGGTTAAAAATGACCTCCAAAAGTGCCTGAAAGTCAAAAAACGTGATTTGCACTTTTACTCTGCAACTAAATCCACCCAGAGTAGCTCAAAACCTATCAAAAACAACCTCATAAGTGAAGGAGGCATCAATATTAAGCTTGCAGAGGAGGAAGGAGGGCAAAGAATGCCCTGAGATGGGCATTTCGCACATCGCAGGGGTCTGAAGATGCACAGGAACCTCCCGTGCGATGGTTTAAATAAACCTTTTCCTTTAACATTTGACTTCAATTCATCTCGTTCAAACCTTTTCAAAATGCCATTTAGTGTTTTGCTTTTAATATTTGCATTTTGATTTTAATACTTAGGCAAATTTTTAATTTCTCCTATTGGGCATATGGCATTTTTTCACCACAGGCAAACCGGGCATTCGATGATCGTGAAAATTTGCACAGGGGCATCATTAATTATTTCAAGCAAACCCATCTGCTCAGAATCCACATCGCTGACCGAATTCAGGGACCTCCTTTGTAAACTGACTCCCCAGGTGAGTTTGCTGCAATCAAATTTCATTAAAATGCAACATCAAATGGTCTCTAATTTTGATGAAACTGGAATTGGAGACGTTTAAGACCAAAGGGAGAAATGGATCACCCTCATAACCATGAAATTTGCAACTTTCCGGAATGTCAAATCTAGCCCGGTTGCAATCAGAAAATAATTAAATAGCCCATCAAAACTCATCCCGGGAGTACGAAACTGAACAGGCATGTTACCAAATGTGCCAAACAACCTTCCACCAACCAGATTTGCAAGATGAATTTAGAGTTGCAAGATTTTAATCGGCGAAGGTGGCCTCCGGGGTAGATTGAGGAGCTTGTTGACCTAGCCTTTGTCGACACCTAGAAAGAGTATAGACACTTCAAATTCACAAAATTTGAAGGTGTCAATGGTGGCTCTTGCTCGGAGATGCATGCCTCTTGCGGGCATAGCAAGAATTCAGATCTCTGGGACGAAGACCATGTGCCTTGTCCATTGGGCTACAGAGTCAATGTTCCATCTTTCATTAAAAATCATACCTTTAATTTTATCTGGTGGCCCCGGGCCCCCAAAAATGAAAAACCAGAACCCTCCATTGTCAAATACCCTATTTTCATCTAATTGCATCAGGTCAAATTTGAAAACACCAAGATGTATGTAGCTATCATGGAGGCATTCAATCTTACTATTAACTGTGTTTCTACCAATTTCATCCTTCACCTTCTTACCAGACTTGAAACACTCATATGACATCACTTATGATCCCTGATGCTAGTTGTCTCCATCACCTATAAACTCGAAATTAGGAAAAATGAAAGATTCATATATAACCAGTGAAATCATACATGGTCGGCCCCTTTTCAAACAATGAGTCATCTTCTTCACTAATCGTGAAACACTCATACACATGCAGCATCTTTACTTGCTATGTTAAACACTGGCTTTCATATTCATACAAACCTTTCAACCCTAAAGTAAAAATTTGCACATGTTGATACGAGTAGTCATAATCAATTGAAATTTGATCATACTCATAGTTATCATGACCAGCAAGTTGAAAGAGCTCACTTTTAGAAACATCCCCGTACCCATCATTATTGTGGTTGGAACTTTCATCATTAAACTTTGCCTGAAATACCTCAAAAGAAGGCATGAAGAAATCAGAATATTGCCCCTTATCAGAAGCTTCACAGTCACCCCTATCATCACAATCAATACTATCCTCCATTGTATGAATATGAACATCTGCAACTTATCCATTCACATTTGAATACTGACCCTGGTTTTCCTCTTCACCAATGCACTGATAATCAAAAGTGAACATCTCAACTTTTGCATCATAGAAATGATTATCATCCTCAAGGAAATATTCGTAATCAACATTTATATATATTTCATCATCTGAGAGGCTCACACATGGGTCCAAACTTTGACAAGTGTTGACACATTCCTCATTATTATGCAATTCAATATTCACCTCATTCAGAGTGAAAATCTCCATATCTGCTTCATACAAATTATCATGGATAGCTAGGACATACTTGTGAATGCATCATACTTGTTGCCTGTGTATTCTCTTGATCCTTCAACAACAACATTGTTGTAGGGCACATCTTCATATATATCTTTTATTTCATCATGTATGCAATCTGCATCTACATATCTCTATTTTGTGGGCTGATTACAATCTTCATCTTCATCATTACAAGATGTGCCTTCATTCTCTGCAACAATTTCTTCATCTTTATGTATCACACCATGACTGCATATTGCATTCTGCATAATCACCTCTATATCCTTCCATAGTCCCAATCCATTCAAATCTTCTGGAAAAGTACTCAAACCTGATTTATAAACCTCACAAAACAAATCAACACACAAGGAATCCTTAGGTCTGCAGAGTTCTGGGATTTCCATCAAGGTATTCATGAATCATGCATATAGGGCATAGGGTGACTCTCCCTCTTGTCTCTTTAAGTCAAGCAATGATTGAACAAAGAACATAGGATCAGCAACACTTGGAACTTGTTCACTAATGACTTGAAACTCTTTATCTTCTACTGGAGAAGCAGAAACACATTCACCTTGAAAATTATTTTGAAAACTTGCAGTCATGTATCCTATTGGCATTCCATACTTCTGATTATTTTCAATATCCATAACAAATTTATAGGCCTAGTGCAATGTGATAGGTTCATTATCTCTCAACAAATAACTCATTTCTTCATCAAATGCAGCCAGATAGATTGCTAAACATAATGCATCATTAGGTTTCATATGTTCAGGAATATGCTTGAGCAATTTTGTAAACCTTAAATTAAAGGCTGGAACCATTTCATCACTTTCTTTTTGAATGTTCATGAATTGTATAATCAATGAGGCCACATTAATCTGTTCACCAAACTATTCTAAGAATTCATTCTCTAAATCTATCCATGAAGAAATTGAACACACAGGCAAGTCTGAAAACCAGACCCTGGCATCATCCTTTAATGACTGAATAAAGAGTTTCATTACAACATCTTCAGCCTCAACCTCATAGTCTTCTATCAAATCATAGAAATTTTGTAGATGTTTGTTTGCTGATTCAAAATTTTGTCCATCATATTTTGGCAAACACTATCTAATTTTACTTGGGATAGCATTTGGGTAATCACTAATACCATTGAAATTTAGGGCTTTGTATCTTTCAATAGAGATGACCTTTTCTGAGAGCATGACCAGGATTGTTGTTCTATTTTAATCATTTTGAATGAAAAAGATGGAGTACCTGGGAATATGTTGTAGCCTTGAATAGGTTCAATCTATTGGTGTTCGAAATAAGCCACACCCGGACCGACAATGGACTGGTCCAAGAGGGGCCAGTAGCTCAGTGGTAGAGCACTCCAGCAGTGTATGGAAGGTCCTAGGTTCGAGTCCTAGTTGGTCCATGTCTCAACATGGTATCAGAGCTAGGCCCAGGCTAGGAGCCCCAACCACACAAGAGGTGTGGCTTAAGGGGGGGTGTTGGTGTTAGAAATAAGCCATGCCCGGACCGATGATGGATTGGTCCAAGAGGGGCCAGTAGCATAGTGGTAGAGCACTCCAGCAGTGTATGGAAGGTCTTAGGTTTGCGTCCTAGTTGGTCCATGTCTCAACACAATCAACAGAGTCGCCACCTCCAAAGAGGACAAATCATTAAGAAGGTGATTTTATTCTGGATTTGCAGACCAGCAGAGCACCACACAGTCATCCCTTGTTTATGCTACAACAAAAGTAAGCAGAGTCACCACCCTCCAAAGGGAATGATATAACATCTATTCATGTGCTAACTCTACATGCCCATGACAAAGGTAAGCACTAGTTTTTAGAGGCTCTAAGGTAAGATTTGACAGTCATCCCCAGCGGAGTTGCCAGTTTTGTTGGTTTCTAAATCAGCAGACAATAAACCCTAAAGGTTTGCCACTTCTTATGATCAGGTTCACTGTAGGACTTGGCCAACAAAGACGGGAGATTGTTTGCACTTGTCTCCCCTACACTTTAGGTTCTGCCACACCTGGGAGGGTATTCCCTTGTTTAAAACCAAAGATTTATCTTTGACTACTTTAGGCAGAATGCTCTCAGGTATGCACCAAGATTTGTTGGATAAACCCTAGACTGGCAATATTCTTGGACTATCAAACTGGTTAAATCTGAGAACCTGCAAGACCCTGTCCTAAAACAAAATAAAACATAAAATGGTTCGATTCATATGATTTATCTTTCAATGTTGGATTTCCTGGACCTTTGGGCAAATAAAACTCCAGATTGGTGCCTTATTTTGGGTGACAGAGTCAAACATTCAGCCTCATGCAAATGTTTTCTAATGACAGCACTTCATATCTAGAGGGCACAATACAAATCATTATTGTCTTGCAGCAATGGCCCAAGAAAGAGTATTTTCTGTAAATCTACTTATAAATCCCTAAAAGAATACACAGTCCTGCATATCCCATCTAAAGCATTTTTAATTCATTCCTTGAATGAAAGCAACAAATGGAACATGCAAATTCAGCAAATGTGAATTGATAAACTCAAAGATCCTTAATCTTTTTGCTTAAGAGGAAAATGCATGCATTCATGGAGATAATTACAAAAAAGTACACACTACAAAGTGTTTTTCATAAATTTCAAATTGAATAGAAACACTGTCATACAAAAAATGATTCACTTACAAGGCAAGAACATGATCTGCACCCCAAAACCAAACATCAACTCCTACAGAATGCTATATCCCAAACATGAGAATACCTTGTGTTCAAAGTCCAGCCTCTCCCTTTACAATGAGGAACAACATGTTCTTAAAGGCACCAGAACATTTTGCCCTAAAATTAATTACAATATGGAGGTAGGTAGGATATTTTTTTTTTTACATTTTACCTCTAATGAGCCTAGGAAATATAAAATACATAAAAAGGAGGGGAATAAAATACAATATAAAAGATGGAGCAGAATATTTATTTTTAATCAATTTTCCCCTTTTTGACTTCGTCCACTTTTCCCATTGCAATTCCCTGGCTTCAACTCTACCTCAATTCTCTACCCATCGCACCATTGCATGGACACAATAGAGGACTTCCAGATTGCATTCAACCACAGAAAATACACTAGAGCAACTTCCAATTTAAACTTCCATTCCTACTGGGTCATTTTTCACAGTGCAGGGGCATTTTCCACTCTTCAAGCAACCAAAAATCGATGCAAATCTACTAAAACCTTCGCCAATGCCTCAAGAATGATTGTAGGGTAATTTTGCATCCTATAACAGCAATTTTGGGTTAAAAATGACCTCCAAAAGATGCCTAAAAGTCAAAAAATATGATCTGCACTTTTACTCTGCAACTAAATCCACCCGAAGCAGCTCAAAACCTGTCAAAAATGACCTCATAAGTGAAGGAGGCATCGATATTAAGCTTGCAGAGGAGGAAGGAGGGCAAAGAATGCCCTACGATGGGCATTTCGCACCATCACAAGGGTCTGAAGATGCACAGGAACCTCTCGTGCGATCGTGCGATATGCACCAAAAGTCATTTCTTCTCCCTTAATAAACTTTAGCCTAAGGTTTAAATAAGCCTTTTCCTTTAACATTTGACTTCAATTCATCTTGTTCAAACCTTTTCAAAATGCCATTTAGTATTTTGCTTTTAATATTTACATTTTGATTTTAATACTTAGGCAAATTTTTAATTTATCTTGTCGGACATATGGCATTTTTTCACCACGAGCAAACTGGGCATCTGATGACTACAAAAATTTGTGTAGGGGCATCATTAATTATTTCAAGCAAACCCATCTACTCAGAATCTGCATCACCGACCGAATTCAGGGACCTCTTTTGTAAACTAACCCGTCAGGTGAGTTCGCCATAATCAAATTTCATTAAAATGCCACATCAAATGGTCTCCAATTTTGATGAAACTAGAACTAGAGACATTTGAGACCAAAGAGAGAAATGGGTCACCCTCAGAATAATAAAATTTGCAACTTTTTGAAATGCCAAATCTAGCCCGGTTGCAGTTAGAAAATAATTAAATACCCCATCAAAACTCGTCCCGGGAGCGTGAAACAGAACAGGCATGTTAACAAATGTGCCAAAAAACATTTCAACAACCTGATTTGCAAGATGACTTTAGAGTTGCAATATTTTAATAAGCAAAGGTGGCCTCCGAGGTAGATTGAGCAGCTTGTTGATCTAGCCTTTGTCGACACCTAGAAAGAGTATAGACACTTCAAATTCGTAAAATTTGAAGGTGTCAACAGAGAGAAAGGCCAAGGTGTGGTTATTGGTTGCAATGCCTAAGAGGGAGTATGTATGAGGTCTTTGTGCTTCTGACAAGGCTTACATTTCTTGACATATTCACATGCATCGTGCTCCATTGTTGGCCAGTAATATCCTATACGTAAGAGTTTTTGGCTAGGACAATACCACTTGTGTGAGCATTGTAGATATCTACGTGGACTTCATTTAGTGCGAGGGAAGCTTCTTCTGTGTTTAAACATCGTAGGAGAGTGCCATCATAGCTTTGGCGATAAAGGGTGTCAGCGAGAATGGTATAGTGAGAAGCTCGGCGGATGAGGCATTTTTGTTGTTTATAAGAGGAATTGGTTGGGAAGGTGTGATGTTGTAGGTAGACATAAATGTCATGGTGTTTAGTGTGAAAAGATAGAGGGATTTGGTTGTTTTGGTTTGTTTCAAGGGTTTATGTTAAATCCTCCTTTCACCACTAACATTTAAAGACATTCAACCGAGTAGAGAACTCTACTATAGATCTCCTATCACTTGGAACATAGGGGAGGATTGGAATTGTGTGAATTTATTGTTTAATTAAGCCCAATTATGCTCAAAACCCTAATTTCATAAAATCGTAAACAAACGGATAAATTATAGAAAATGATCGCACACAGAGATATCAAATGACAATCAAATACATACCGGCTTTCAAAGTTCGGTGTGCAAAAAAGTTAGGGACTAATGAGCGGGTGCCCTAGTCCAGTGTACCTGTTTTTGTCAAGATATTTGAAGAATATTTGCAACACAACTCTGTTTTCATGGAGATTTCACTGCACCAGAATCTGGAGGACTAATGAGCGGGCACCCTAGTCCAAGCCTTGATTTTCTTCTTTGCTTTGCACTTCCGACAATCTGTAATGCCTCCCTGCAACTCCACTTCTTCCACTTCCAAAACCTGTGACCTGCAATCACAGAAAAAGTGGGTTGGGGGTTGTGGTGTTTAGAGGCTTGCCTCGATCAAGCCCTAGAGAGACATTCAAGTCTTCTGAACACCGTTATCAGATAAAGAGTGTGTATCCTTGCGGGATAGAGGAAAAAACCAATTGATAAATGATTGAAAACATAAATGAATGTCACCTTGATGGTGTAGCTCTCATGGAAGGAAGATGCTTCTTTATGCCATGAGGAGATGGAGCCAAATCTGTAATCACAAACACAATAACAACAAAATACTTCTCTACAACACAATGAATGCCTTGAATCACTTTTGCATAAAGTCACAAGTTCACAATGTCCATCTAGCTTACAAATGAATACCTAAACATGCTTATATATGCAACTAAACAACTTCCCACCATGAAATTCATAATTCAAACTTGAGGTGTCGGCATAGGACCTAATAGCGGCCACATAACCGACACATGGAAATAGGTCCTGACCCAAAATAGGACTGGACTAGGGTGCGGGCGCCCAAGTCCTCCCCCCAATTTTAGGCAAGAGTCATCATAAGTGCATCCCCTAGGTCCCATTTGCCATAAAAGTTAGGGGTTTCTTCACCGGAAGTCATCATTAACATGCAAGATAATCTAAATGCATTCTAAGGACCTGGGAGCTAAACCTTAAGAGGGAAAAGCCCCCAAGGGGATATTTTTTGACGTAACATTTAGCCCCCATTTTAATGTATGTATAAACACAAGGTCAATACATGTATTAAAGTAAGGTCGACAAACACGACAAACACGCCAAGCACAAAGAAGACACGCCAAACACATTGAAGACAATAACAGTCATGCAAAACATAGAGAAGACAGTTACAATCATGCAAAACATGGAGAACATAGCATTGAAGACATGCAAAACAAAGAATACAATGAATGCAGTGATTATCTCTTTATTCATTTTCTCATATATGAATGCAAATGCAAGTACAAGGAAAGTAAACACACAACACATAATGCAGGAGGGACTCATCACCACCAGTCTTTAGACTGCATATAGGGCAACAGACACGCAATACAAATCTTAGAGTACAGGAGGGACTCATCGCCACCAGTCTTTAGACTGCACAAAGAACAAACATGCCATACAAATCCCAAAGCATAGGAGGGACTCATCGGCACCAGTCTTTAGACTATGCTTGGGAACAAACATGCCATACACACACACATGGAAGACACGGAGAAAACACAGCAAACAAGCAATGGAAGAAACCTATTGCTAGGTTTGTAGCCATCTCAGGCACATTATAGGCACACACCAATGATTGAGCTTCACCACAACAATCGTTGAAAACACGCTTAAGGGTTAGGATAGTCTCAGATCTGCTCCCTGCTTGCTCGGAGGACTTTTTGAAAATGCCAGGATTGTGCAATCTCCTCAAGAAATACACCATCCTCGCCTTCTGTAGAAGGGCTTAAAATAAAAGGATATGCAGGATATCCCGCCTCCACAGAAGGCTTAATGATTGCAATATAGAATAGAGAGATGTGCACTCGCGCAGAGATACAACATCCCACCTCTGGAGAGGGCTTACAAACATGCTTCGTTAGTATCAAAATCATCAGACAACTTACCTTTATATGCCCCCACCTTAAGGTGGTTGATATCGTGTACCGATATCAAGCATGTTAAGGTAGAGAGAAAACACACAAGGGAACAAGAGCTCTCGCAAAGCCCATGCCCCCCGGAGGTGACATGTACTTTACGATCACCAAATGTTCCCACAAACACATTCCTGCAAGAAAAGAGGTTAGAAATCTTTCCATAAGACAACAACCACATCACATGATCAAAAACAATGCATGAACATAATCATATCAAAAAGCCAAGGTTACACTATGGATTCAAAAATTGAGTATAACCGTGGGGCTATACTACAAGATCTCAGAATCGAATGTAAACGAGGCGAGATTCAAATATAAACAAAGTGCATGAAGCAACTGTATTGTTATAGTTTGTTAGTGCGATAAGACAACATCAAAATATCACAGGGAGTGATTCTACTAGCCAAGCGTCAGATAATAAATATATACTAACCCCGTCATCATATATATTATGGACTAGGTCTATTATTTGATTTCTTGCTGAAGGGACATTTGGTCCGTATTAGTATTATTTGTATTTCGTCATCTGCTAGCTAGATAGAACCACTAGAGGAAGGTAAAAAAAAATCAAGAGAGGAGAACAAGTGCCTTAGGGATAATCACATAGGAGGGTGTCCCCAAGTCACCAACCGCAACACTATGTCCTTAAGACACAACACACAACAATGAAAATAGAGAAGAAGCAATATAGAAGAATGATGATACAAATAGAAGAAGGTCACAACAGAGGCGGTCTCCCAGTATCCTTGACCTTACAAGAGTATCAAGGGTTATCCTAGGAGGCCTAAACAACACATAACACATCACGGGGGGAACACAACACGAAAGGGGAGGTCACATAAATGAGCCAATAATGCTACGACATAGGTGACCACCAAGGTTAGAAATACTTACCTGTAGGGACAACCTAATTAAAGGTTGTCAACAATAAAATCATCATCTTCCCACTCCCGAATGTTAGAGGAAAGTGGGACATAAGGTACCATAGCCCAACTTTTTTTCTTGTCTTCAAGTTGTCCATTCTTAAGGTCTTCTTGGTTTGATTCAATGTTAGGTGAGATGTTTTCTTGTTGAGATGTGTTTCGTTTAGAAAATGGTTGTCTTCTCTTCCTCCTTTCTCTTTCTTGTATGTTTCTTCTTGTCTTATTGTTTATCTCTTTTAAAATAGTGTTTTGTTCTTCCAAAGGTTTTTGTGTTTTAGAGGAGGAAGCACCATGGTCAAATCTCATTTGTCTTGGTGGAATATTTTTCTCTTGACGACTACCATCTGATCCTTGTAAGGATGGTGTGGGAGGAACCTCAACATAGGGTCCTTTTCCTTTTGGTCTAGGATGCTCTTCAAATGCGGGTTGTTCGTCTCTTATTGTTTCTTGAATAGAAGGACCGGCCACTCAATGTAATAATTGTGTTTTATAGTTTCTATAACTCAAGAAGTTAAAATAAGTCCATGGATCCAGTTCCAGTTCAGATCGTTCCCAAAATTAATCAAGGCTAAAGTGTTGTCTTGTAACCAAAGGTTTATATCTATTGCGAGGAATAGTATGTACTTGTCCATTCAAAGGAAATTTTACACAATTATCAATTGTTGAAGGGACAACTTTCATAGCCTTTAACCATGGCTATCCTAATTTTATGCAAAAAAGGTCAGATATAGGGACAACATCAAATAATTGTTCTATGTATTTGTCAAATACAATAACCAATAAAGATATATTCCTAGAAGTGTTTGTAAAGGTACCCTTATGTGTCTTAATCATCATGTCCGAAGGGTCATAGAAATCTTGTTTCAAACCATGTGAATAAAGGAATTATTCCATTGCCACATTAGTCATGCAATTAGGATCAATAAGGGTTCCATCCATAGGATTTCCCATTATCTTCACAGTGATATAAAGAGGTCCTTCAGTGTCTCCAATTGTTCTATCATGAGGTGTAAACACAATTTCGGGTTCAGGGACCTTTCTTTTCATGTAAGGCCTAGGAGGGAACCTAGTGTTATTGTTGAGATTAGAATCCATGTGTATATGTTTCCAAATCAATGTAAAATCAGATTTCAAAATATTTTCAAAAGTTATGTAAGAAACAAATGCAAAACTATATGTGAAAATGACCTAAAATGCTTAATTTTTCAACTTTTTTCAATGCAAATGAGTGAAAGAAGAGGTGTTGTAAGGAAATTGATGTGGGAAAGAAAATAATATGTCTAATATCTGGTGCAGGAGCACCTACCTGACATCTGGCCTCCATGAGGCAGTTAGTTAGTTTAAGTCTTGTTAATGTTTCCAAGAAGGTCTGATAAGACCAATGCATGTAATAAGGTCATGTTGACCATACTTTGCTATTTTTAGATAGGTTGTTAGAATAGCTATTATGCTGTATGTCCGGTTGGATCTCCCAGCCGCCTGGAGAGGTCTCCCAGCCGCTTGGAGTCGAGTCGGTAGTACTTGCAGGAGATCCTATTTATGCATGAGGATCGGTTGGTTTTAGATCATCGAGCTAGGTTGCACAGAGTGAGACAGGGAGAGAGAGAGACTGAACATTGTATTGCATCTTTTGAAATCAATAAAGATCCTATTTGTGTTCATTTTCTGTTTGATCTCCATTGTGAAATCGAGTTGCTGTTCTGGTGGTTGCATGGATTCGCTGATCCATTCCACCGGTTGATTCGTCAAATCGGTGGAATGGCTATGTACAGTAGTTTAGGATTTAGTCTGCATTTTGTGTTTGTTTGCATGCAGGTGTGCAGGATCGCAGTCGAGAGGTGTTGAGGACCCTAGCATGGGTATGTGCTAGGTCGTGCTGATAGTTCGAGTCTGGAAGATCGCCCTGAGAGCAGATCGGGTCACCTCAGGAGGTTCGGCGGATCAGAATCCGTTAAGGTTGGAAATTCGTCACAACGGCATCATCAGGATATTTCTGTGTATATCCTGCAGTTGCTTCGGGCGTCATCCGAGTAGATGGAGGTGAACATGATGCAGTAGATTGCATAAGGTAAATGCGCATTGGGGTGATCATCATCAGGTGTTGCCGAGGAGGAGTGTATCGGCATAAGGTAGAAGATCAGGTTGATAAAACCATCGCGGGCCGATAATGTTATGTTTGGCCGACAGCAGGATATTGGAGGAACTGCATGTGACATCATCGTCATCAGGATAATCGTCATCAGGATATCGGGGTGACGTAAGCATCGAAGGAACGGTGCATGAGGTTGTCGTCATCAGGATATATGGGAGGAACCGGATGTTCTATATCCTACTGATGAACATGATGTTAAACATCATGATGATGAAGAAAGAGGTTGGCGGTAAGATGAACAGTGGACATCAGGAGGATGTTTGCGCTTGCCGAATGTGATGATGCTGTCGATAGCCGAATATGATGATGCTGCTGACAGGCGAAAGGTCGAAGGTTTGTCTGCAGGAGGATATCGGTCGGCAGAGAAAATATGATGATGCTGACAGTGTTAAGTTAAATATGATGATGATGAAGGGTTGCGGACATACATGCTGTATGTCAAAGTTTTAGTGTGGATACCTCTGCATCATAGTGGTATCAGAGCTCAGCAAAAGGTCTGGGCTGTTGTGTGTTGATTCTGTCACCAAAAGGGCAGAGGTAGAGTTAATTCTGTCACTGAAAGGACAGAGGTAGAGAAGTGAGAGGTTGACAAAATGCCTCCGAAAGGTAATGGTACTACAAGGGAATTGCAGGAGATGAAGGAAAAACATGCCAGAGAGATGAGGAAGATGAAGGAGCTTGCTGAAGCACTTCAAGCCAGGCTTGCAGTCCTGGAAAAGAACAAAAAGAGGGAAGTGGAAGACAGTGAGTCAGAAGAAGACGAAGATGCTGTTGAAGAGTATGAAGAGGTAGCTGAAGATCTGGATGCTGAAGACCAGAGATTTGCAAAACTGTTAAAGGCAGTGCAGAGTGATAAACCTAAGGTAAAGGTTGATGTTTCCAAGTATAATGGAAGTTTGAATGAAGATGAGTTACTGGATTAGATTGCTGCACTTGATAATCACTTTGAATGTGAAGATGTTGCTGAGGATCAGAAGGTAAAGATTGCAAAGACCAAGTTAGGAGGTCATGCTTTGGTATGGTGCGATTATGTACAATCCGAGAGAAGGAAACAAGGGAAGTCAAAGATCACTTCATGGGATAAAATGGTAGCAAGGATCAAAGGTAAATTCTTGCCCAGGGATTATGAGATTCAGATGTTTAAGAAGCTGCAATTTTTAAGGCAGAAGGAAATGGATGTGAAGGCATATACTGAGGAGTTTTATAAGTTGAGTATGAGATCTGGTCATCATGAGAATGAGGTAGAAAAGGTGGCTAGGTACTTGGCTGGTTTGAGATTGAACATACAGGATGAGTTAGTTTTAGCTAACCCTAAGAATGTGGAGGATTGTTACCAAATGGCAATCAGGATTGAAGAAAAGATGAATAGAGGACAAGATAAGTCAATGAGAGGAAGAGGCAGCAATATGAGGGGAAGAGGATTAGCCCCTACAACAAGGCAAACCAATGAAGGTCAAGAAGACACTGGTAAAGGACAGGGACAGTCTGATTTCAGAGGTGGATGGAAAGGTAATAGAGGTAGATTTGGAAGTGGTAGAGGTTCTACTACATTTTCAGGAAAGTGTTACACCTGTGGTGAGTTTGGTCATCCATTTTTCAAATGTCCAGAAAGCAAAGGTTCATCATCCAGAAATGATAGAACGAATGACAAGAGAGTACAACTTGTGCAAGAAGAGAAAGTAGAGCAAAGTGTGCAGAGTTCAAACACTTATCAAGATAGAGTTCCTGACGGTTATGGATATCCTGAGGAGGGAGAAGCATTGATGCTTAGGAGAATTAGTTTGCAGACATCAAAGGATATGATGCAAAGAAGAGCTCTTTTCAAGACCACATGCAAGAGCAAAGGTAAGGTATGTAAGGTTGTCATTGATACTGGTTCAACAGACAACATGGTATCTTAGGAAATGGTGGATAAACTGAATTTGGAAAGGATTCCACACCAACACCCTTACAAGGCATCTTGGGTGAGTGATAGTCAATCACTTTTTGTCTATGAATAGGCATATGTGGATTTTCAGATTGGAGCATATCATGATAGAGTTTTGTGTGACATTTTGCCCATGGAATGTTGTCACCTACTGTTGGGTAGACCATGGCAATTTGATAGAAGGGTACTGTATGATGGGTATGCTAATACCTACACCATCAAGAAAGATGGGAAGACTATTATGTTGATGCCATTGCAGGCAAATGCTGCAGCACAGGGGGCAGCCCAAATCATTTTAGTGGGAAAGAAGGAGTTTGTGCAGAAGCCTATAGGAGCAGGCATACAGGCAGTTGAGGACACTGCAGGGAAAGGAGTTGTTAAGGACAATAGGTTGAAGACAGTTTCAGTTTTGACTGACAGAGGTCAGCAGCAGGTTCAGCAACAGGTTTGCAAACAGCAACCAGTTGAGAGGAATGACAAGGATGTTGTCATAGTTGGGACTATTGTTTGTCCTATAAAGGTTGAAAGGAAGACAGAGTTGAACATTACAGAAGTTCAAGAGGCAGTTTAGACAGAGGTTCTGGTCAGACAACCTGACAAACACAAGGCATGTGAGAGAAGGGCCTACATTGGCAGGCATGAGGATTTACTTGCAAGAAGGCAAGTTACAGTTCAGAAGTCTTGGCGCAGCCGAGAGCCAGCAGAGGACAAAGCTGGAACAGGTCAGAACACTGACATGGCAAAGTGTAAAGGTGGAGGACTTCCACAACCTAACTCATGGGACATGAGTTCTTTTCTGTTGGGGAGTATGGTGTAGGAGCACCTACCTGACATCTGGCCTCTATGAGGCAGTTAGTTAGTTTAAGTCTTGTTAATGTTTCCAAGAAGGTCTAATAAGACCAATGCATGTAATAAGGTCATGTTGACCATACTTTGCTATTTTTAGATAGGTTGTTAGAACAGCTGTTATGCTGTATGTCCGGTTGGATCGCCTAGCCGCCTGGAGAGGTCTCCCAGCCGCTTGGAGTCGAGTCGGTAGTACTCGCAGGAGATCCTATTTATGCATGAGGATCGGTTGGTTTTAGATCATCGAGCTAGGTTGCACAGAGTGAGACAGGGAGAGAGAGAGACTGAACATTGTATTGCATCTTTTGAAATCAATAAAGATCCTGTTTGTGTTCATTTTCTGTTTGATCTCCATTGTGAAATCGAGTTGCTATTCTGGTGGTTGCATGGATTCGCTGATCCATTCCACCGGTTGATTCGTCGAATCGGTGGAATGGCTATGTACAGTAGTTTAGGATTTAGTCTGCATTTTGTGTTTGTTTGCATGCAGGTGTGCAGGATCGCAGTCGAGAGGTGTTGAGGACCCTAGCATGGGTATGTGCTAGGTCGTGCTGATAGTTCGAGTCTGGAAGATCGCCCTGAGAGCAGATCGGGTCACCTCAGGAGGTTCGGCGGATCAGAATCCGTTAAGGTTGGAAATTCGTCACAACGGCATCATCAGGATATTTCTGTGTATATCCTGCAGTTGCTTCGGGCGTCATCCGAGTAGATGGAGGTGAACATGATGCAGTAGATTGCATAAGGTAAATGCGCATTGGGGTGATCATCATCAGGTGTTGCCGAGGAGGAGTGTATCGGCATAAGGTAGAAGATGGGGTTGATAAAACCATCGCGGGCCGATAATGTTATGTTTGGCCGACAGCAGGATATTGGAGGAACTGCATGTGACGTCATCGTCATCAGGATAATCATCATCAGGATATCGGGGTGACATAAGCATCAAAGGAACGGTGCATGAGGTTGTCGTCATTAGGATATATGGGAGGAACCGGATGTTCTATATCCTGCTGATGAACATGATGTTGAACATCATGATGATGAAGAAAGAGGTTGGCGGTAAGATGAACAGTGGACATCAGGAGGATGTTTGCGCTTGCCGAATGTGATGATGCTGCCGATAGCCGAATATGATGATGCTGCTGACAGGTGAAAGGTCGAAGGTTTGTCTGCAGGAGGATATCGGTCGGCAGAGAAAATATGATGATGCTGACAGTGTTAAGTTAAATATGATGATGATGAAGGGTTGCGGACATACATGCTGTATGTCAAAGTTTTAGTGTGGATGCCTCTGCATCAATATCAGTCCAATAAACCAACAATATCCTTCACAACACACCTTTAGTGCAGATTTATAATATTGATATGCCAAAACCTAGTGAAAATACACCTAAAATATGCAATTTTTCACCAAATTTTAATGCAAAGGCCTAATAGAAATGGTGTTGTGAGGAATTTGAGGAGGGGAAGTAGATTATAACCCTGATAATAGTTAATTAGTGTAGAAAAATCCTTCACAACACGCCTATGATGCAATTCTAGAGAGACGATAAGGCCAAATCTAGTGAAAATGCAAGGTTTCCAAACCCTAGACATGAAATTTTGCAAGAAAGCCACTATGATGAAACACTATAGTTAGAAATCAGTTCTAATGAGTGTTTTGAAAGGGTATTAAAATATGAAACAAGTTTTTGACTACAAACCCGAGCTAATGCAAAACTAGGTTATATGAAAAAATACACAATTTCAAGCAATCTTTAACAAATTAAGCATGTAAATGCAATATAAATGAATGGGGAATGATGAATTTCTATAATTTGAATTAGATATTATGATAATAACATAAATTAAATGAAATTAAATGCAAATTTATTCAAATTATGCCAAATGCAAGCTAGAAATGTCAATTTTTTCAAAATTTTCCAATTTTTCAATTTTTTTGTAATTTTTCAAATGCAATAATATAAAAATGAAATGAATGAATGAAATGAATGCAAGTATAAAGTACAACACTCAGCAAGGTGCAAAAATTCTTAAAACACGGGTTCACCAAAATGTTTAGTGTGAAAAGAGAGGGGGATTTGGTTGTTTTGGTTTGTTTCAAGGGTTTATGTTAAATCCTCCTTTCACCACTAACATTCAAGGACATTCAACCAAGTAGAGAACTCTACTACAGATCTCCTATCACTTGGAACTTAGGTGAAGATTGGAATTGTGTGAATTTACTGTTCAATTAAGCCCAATTATGCTCAAAACCCTAATTTCATAAAATCGTAAACAAACAGACACAGAAAATGATCGCACACAAAGATATCAAATGTCAATCAAATACATAATAGATTTCAAGGTTTGATGTGTGAAAAAGTCAGGGACTAATGAGTGGGTACCCTAGTCTAGTGTACCTATTTTTGTTGGGAGCTTTGAAGAATGTCTGCAACACAACTCTGTTGTCACATAGATTTCACCGCACCAGAATCTAGAGGACTAATGAGCGTGCGTCCTAGTCCAAGCCCTGATTTTCTTCTTTGCTCTGCACTTTGATAGTCTGTAATGCCTCCCTGCAACTCTGCTTCTTTTTCTTCCAAAACATGTGACCTACAATCATAGAAAAGTGGGTTGGGGTTGTGGTGTTTAGAGGCTTTCCTCAGTCAAGCCCCGGAGAGACATTCAAGTCTTCCAAATACCGTTATCAGATAAAGAGTGCATATCCCTGTGGGATAGAGGCAAAAACCAATTGATAAATAATTGAAAACACAAATGAATGTCACCTCGATGGTGTAGCTCTCATGGAAGGAAGATGCTTCTTTCATGCCATGAGGAGATGGAACCAAATCTGTAATCACAAACACAATAACAACAAAATACTGCTCTGCAATACAATGAATTCCTTGAATCACTTTTGCATAAAGTCACAAGTTCACAATGTCCATCTAGCTTACAAATGAATGCCTAAACCTATGTATATATGCAACTAAACAACTTCTCGCCAAGAAATTCATAATTCAAACTTGAGGTGTCGACATAGGACCTAATAATGGTCACCTAACCGACACATGGAAATAGGTCCTGACCCAAAATAGGGTAGGACTAGGGCACGAGCGCCCAAGTCCTCCCCCTATTTTAGGTAGGAGTCATCATAAGTGCATCCCCTGGGTCCCATTTGCCACAAAACTCAGGGGTTTCTTCACCGGAAGTCATCATTAACATGCAAGATGATCTACATGCATTCTAAGGACCCGAAAGCTAAAACTTAAGAGGGACAAGCCCCCAAGGGGAAATTTTCTTACGTAACACATGGTACCAAGGATTTTTAGGCACAATAATCTCACATACAAATTCTGACCTAATGACGCAATATGTTGGCATGAGGAGTTGCTCCACAAGAAACTCACACTAATGACTATCATGAGGCATGTCCAAGAGGGATCCAATGGTGGCCATGGCATCAACTACTTTGTTGTGTAGCCAGGGTACCTGCTCAAACTGAATGTAGGTGAAGAACAACCTATATTCATCAACCATCTATTTATAGGGGACCGGTTTGTCATCCTTAGTGAGGTATTCACCATTGGCCTATTTGATAACCAATTGAGAGTCTCCATAGACTTGTAATTGTTGGATATTCCATTGAGCTATTGTTTTAAGACCAATGATCAAGGCCTCATATTCAGCTACATTGTTTGTGTAAGGGAAATCAAGCCTATCTGCTTTGGGGATGTAGTCTCCATGTGCAGTTATCAAATGTCTTCCTCTCCCTGAGCCATGATTTGTGAAGGATTTGTCAAAGTACAATTTCCACATTGTTGACTCTATTGTTGCAAGGATAGACTCATCTGGGAAGTCAACGGAAAGCGGTTGGTAGTTAGTGAGAGGTGCTTCTGCTAACTAATATACCACTACTTGTCCCTTCATAGCTTTATGATCCACATACTCAATGCCAAACTTGTTGAGTAACATCACCCACTTTGCCCTTCATCCTATGAGTGAGGTCCTGGAAACTAGGTGCTTGAGAGGGTCAACTTTTGAGATGATCTTGATTGAGTGGCTTAACATGTAGTGTCGTAGATTTTCAGAGCAGAAGATGACAACTGGACATGCTCATTCCATATGTGTATAATTAAGCTCATAGCCGGCGAGGGTCTTGCTGATATAGTATATAGCCTTTTCACGGCCAGTCTCATCATGTTGTGCTAAAAGTGCCCCCAATGCTATTGAAGTGGCAGATATGGACAATAGTAGAGGTTTTCCAAGGATAGGTTCCATAAGGACTGGCATGAAGCCAAGTATTCCTTGATGTGGTCAAATGCTTGCTGGCAGTTTTGGTCCCATTTGAAATGTGTTGGGATAAGGTGCCATTAACCTTGTAAATCCCAATATTGTATTATTCTTTTATTTCTTGTAATTTGTAATTACCCATAAGGGAATGAGGTGGTTTCACCGACAGTGGTAATTCCAAATTCACCAGAGGTAATTATGGAGCGACATGTACGGCTGGCAATTGTAAAAATCATGAGTAAATGAGTGTAGGCCCACCTTGGGAGAATCTACTATTTTTAGCATGTATGACACACATCATAATGTTTGGTGGGTGCATGCAAGAGAATCTATGACAGCTGCAAATTATTATAAGATTCTATGACACTATGACACATGAAGGATATTTATTAGTTGTAAGTTACTATGTTTAGCCCTAGGCACCCATCTTGGTAAGATGCACCCATCTTGGGAAGATACTCTTTGGTGGAATCTATGATGGTTATGACGCATCATAAGATGTTGTAAGAGGCCAGATTTAGTCTTGGGCACCCAACCTTGCATGGCTGACTTTAGACAAGCGGCAGGAGCTTGTAAGGAGGCATTTAATGCTTGCATGTTGGAGATTCTATGGAGAGAGAAAGTGGACGCCTAGATTGATGTGAGAACACTTTTATAAGTTTTTTTCCATGTATTTTTTGTAGCATACAAATTTACAAGTACTCAGGTGCTACAAGAATGTTGTCGGATTGAAGACTGGTGGAGAGAGTTGTGTAGTTTATGTATTGTACAATCTTTTGCAGATTAATACAAACTTGTGCCTCTTTCCTAGTGGAGTTTTTTCCCTAAAAGGGTTTTCTCCATGTAAACACAATGTCATTGTGTTCAGTTCTTCATGCTCGATATTTTCTCTGTAGTGGGTTTTCTTTTTTGATGCAATCTCCATTATATAATACACTGGTTAAAGATCATTAAACTTATTTGAATCAAATTTTTGTTGAGTAGTTGTTGTCTTCATTTCTAACATTTGGTATTAGAGCTTGACCAGCTTTGACTCTTGGGTGGTAGTGTGAAGGCTGTGTAGTTGCAGTGGGTGATTTGGTTGTATTTGTTTTGTAGATCTTGAGTTGATATTATGGCTGGATCCACTGTTGCATCAACCTCCCGATTGGACATTAAGAAGTTCAACGAAATGGGGTATGAGTTGTGGTAGCTAAAAATGGAGGATTTGTTGGAAGAAATAAACCAGTGGTTGGCTATCCTAAAAGAGAAGAAACCCAACAATGTCTCTCAAGATGAGTGGGATAGATTGGATAAAAAGGCATGAGGTACAATCCATTTGTGTCTTGTAGATTATGTTCTGTTGAATGTCATGAGGGAAGAGACTACACATTGCTTGTGTAAGCGTTTGGGTGAGATCTACCAAGCCAAGAGTATGGTAAAAAAAATTTACTTGAAGCATAAACTATTTTCTATGAAAATGAAAGAGGGTGAATCGATTGCAGAGCATTTAAATTCATTTAATTTGTTGTTGAGTCAGCTTGCATATGTAGATGTTGAAGTTAATGAGGAAGATAAATGTATCTTACTTCTTTGTTCTTTACCTAAGTCTTGGCAGAATGTTATCCTTGCTATCACTACTAACCTTCCGAATCTGAAGTTGGATGCTCTTGTTGTAGTTTTATTGGCATAGGAATTGAGGAAGAAGAGTTCGGATAGTTTAGAGGATGCTCTCAGCGTTAGGGGAAGGTCTAAGGAACGAGGACCGAAAGGAGATCAGAAAGGGGCTAAGGACAAGTCTAAGGGTCAATCTAAGACTCCTGGGAGGAAGAATAGAGTTACGTGTTGGAATTGTGGTAAAAGGGGACATGTGAAGGAGTGTAGAAACCCAAAGAAATAGTGGGAGAGTGCTTCTGATAAGTCCTTGAATGCAAGTGAAGATGTTTGACTTTCTACATGTAATGTTGTTTCTAATGATCACTGGTTGGTTGACTCAGGATGCTTGTTTCATATGACCCCGCATAAGGAACGGTTTTCCACATACGAAGAGTATTATGGAGGTAAAGTGTACCTTGGGGACAACTCTACATATTCGATAGTTTGGAAAGGCAAGGTATTGTTGTGTTTCAGTGATGAGAGGATTAAAACCCTCCCTGGTATTTTGCATGTTCTTCAATTAGCTAGAAATATGATTTTAGCTTTGAAGTTGAATGATTTGGGAATGCATGTAATATTTGATAAGAATGGTTGCAAATTGGTGAGAGGAAACTTGGTGGTAGTGAAGGGGAAGAGATTGAGAATCTTGTTTAGGCTAGATGCCACTCCAGTTTGTAATTCCTCTTATGTTTCTAAGGCTTCTGAAAACACTTGTATGTTGTGGCACTGTAGATTAGGCCACACAAGTAATAATGTTTTAAAAACAATCAAGAATAAAATTTGTTGGATGGTTTCTCCTATTCTGATGAGCACTTTGATTTCTGTGAGCATTGTATGTTTGGTAAACAAAACAAAAAATCATTTCCTTAGGAAGCAATAGAGCAAAAGAGAAGGTAGAGATTATTCATACAAATGTGTTTGGACCTATAGATAAGGACTCTATTAGAAAATCTCAATATTTTGTCACCTTTATTGATGATGTATCCAGATTTACATGGATTTATTTTATGAAACACAAATCTGAAGTTTTCACTAAGTTTAAGGTTTTTAAAGTCTTAGTTGAAAACCAATCAGGATTAAAGATAAAACTATTAAGATCTAACAATGGAGGGGAATATTGCTCTAAGGAATTTGATGAGTTTTTCAAGCATGCAGATATAATCAAACAAAAAACAACTTTGTATACACCACAGCAGAATGGTGTTGCAGAAAGGATGAACCGAACAATCATGGAAAGAGCCAGAAGTATGTTGAGTGATTCATAGTTGGATAAATTCTTTTGGGCAGAGGCTATGTGTACTACTTTCTACTTGATTAATAGATATCCTTGTAAGGCTCTTGATTTGACACCTTATAAAGTATAGACAAGTAAGAAACCTTTTGTTTCACATTTAAGGGTTTTTGGTTGTGAGGCTTTTGTTCATGTGCCTAAGGAAAAGTGATCTAAGTTGGATCTAAAAGAAGAAAAGTGTACTTTCATTGGATATGATGATAATGTAAAAGGTTATAAGCTTTGGAATCCACTAACTTGAAAAATCATCTATTCTAGAGATGTTATTTTTAGGGAACTTAGAGCTATTTCTGAACCTGAACAACCAAAAAAGAAAGAAAGGGTGAAGAGAGTGCACTTTGACTTAGAGTGGAAAGATGCACCTCAGGATGAACACAATGATCAATTGGAGGGTGAAGAAGAAGAAGAAGATTCAAGTAGTTCTGATGAAGAAGAATTTGTTGTTACAGATGAGCATCTAGAAGAACAAGTAGAGTCTCTTACTCCACCCTTGAGGAGATCCACAAGAAAATGGAACCTAATTGACAGGTATAGGCCACCGGATTTCTATTATGTATTTTCTTTATTGAGTACTGACGATGAGCCTAGATCCTACAGGCAAGCTATTCATGCAGATGATAGTGAGTCTTGGCAATTATCCATGCAGGAGGAGATGATGGCTTCAGACTCTTGTAACACCTGGGATCTTGTTCATTTGACCAAAGGAATAAAGGCCATAGGTTGTAAGTGGGTCTTCAAGAAGAAATTTGGAGCAGACAGTTCATTGGAGAAGTACAAGGCTAGAATGGTAGCCAAGGGCTACTCCCAGAGAGAGGGAGTTGATTTTGGTGAAATTTTCTCTCTTGTTGCTAAATTGACTTCTATTAGATTTATTTTATCCATTGCTGCATCTTTTGGTTGGGAGATTGAGAAAATGGATGTTAAGACTACGTTCTTGCATGGAGATCTTGAGGAAGAAATGTATATGCAACAACCTACATGTTTTGAGGTAAAAGGAAAAGAACATCGGGTTTGCAGGTTAAAGAGGTCTCTCTATGGTTTGAAACAATCCCCTAGAATGTGGTATCAAAAGTTTGACTCATTTGTGTTGAAATTGGGTTTTGTTAGAAGCGAGGAGGATCATTGTGTGTACATTCATTATATTGATTATTCTATATTGATAATTGCATTGTATGTTGATGACATGTTATTTTCAGCAATACTAAGGGTATGATTAGTCCATTGAAAGCCCAAATTTTAGGTGCATTTGATATGAAGGATCTTGGAGCAGCTAGATATATTCTAGGTATAGAGATCAGGAGGAATAGAGGTAACAAAAAGCTTTGGTTTTTACAAAGTAAGTATGTGAATACCATTTTGTAGAGGTTTAGTTTGTAGGATTGTAACCCAGTTAGAGTTCCTTTACCTATTGGTACTAAGCTTTCATTAGATATGTGTCCAAAGAATGAGGATGATTTTGAGGATATGTCTAATGTGCCATATGCTAGGGATGTAGGGAGTTTGATGTATGCAATGGTTTGCACTAGGCCAAATATTGCCCAAGCAGTGGGAGTTTTGAGAAAATTTATATCTAACCCTGGTAGACAGCATTGGAATTATGTGAAGAGAGTGCTTAAATATCTTACAGGTACTCCTAATTATTTTTTGGTTTATTCTAGTACTGATAGTGCTAATAAAACTATTGACATACAAGGATTTTTTGATGTAGATTGGGCTGGTGTCTTGGATAATTGAAGGTCCACTAGTGGCTATGTGTTTACTCTGTTTGGAGTAGTGAGTTGGATGAGTAAGATGCAGCCCACAGTTGCTTTGTCCACCACCGAAGTAGAGTATATGGTTTCTACTCATGTTTGTAAGGAGGAATTTTGGTTGAGGAGACTATGTATAGGTATTGGTTTTGATTGCAAGGTCATTCAGATTGGTTGTGATAGCTAGAGTGCTATCTTTTTGGCAAAGAATCCTATGTATCATGCTCAGACTAAGCATGTTGATGTTCAGCATCACTTCATTCTAGAATTGGTTGCAAGTGGACAGATTGAGCTGAAGAAGATAAACACTTAGGAGAATGCTGCAGATTCATTAACCAAACCTATGAGCACAGAGAAGTTTGTGTGGTGTAGAGAGGCCATGGGCCTTGTTTCTAATGCCTGGTTATTTTCATTGGGTTTCATATGGGTTGATTTACAATGTATAATGTCAAGTGGGAGAATGTTGGGATAAGGTGCCATTAATATTATAAATCCCAATATTGTATTATTCCATTTTATTTATTGTAATTTGTAATTACCCATAAGGGAATGAGGTAGTTTCACCAGCAGTGGTAATTCTAGAGTCACCAGAGGTAATTATGGAGTGACATTTATGGTTGGCAATTGTAAAAATCATGAGTAAATGAGTGTATGTGCCACCTTGGGAGAATTTTCTATTTTTAACATGTATGACACACATCATAATGTTTGGTGGGTGCATGTACGAGGATCTATGATAGTTGTAAGTTGTCATAAGATTATATGACACATATGACAGATATTTATTAGTTGTAAGTTGTTATGTTTAGCCCTAGTTGCACATCTTTGGAATATACTCTTTGGTTGAATCTATGGCGGTTATGACACGTCATAAGATGTTGTAAGAGGCTAGATTTAGTCTTGGGTGCCCAACCTTGCATGGTTGACTTTGGTCAAGTGGTAGGAGCTTGTAAGGAGGCATTTAATGCTTGCATGTTGGAGATTCTCTGGAGAGAGAAAGTGGATGCCTAGATTGGTGTGAGAACACTTCTATAAGTATTTTTTGATGTATTTGTTGTAGCATACAAATTTACAGGTACTCAGGTGCTACAGGAATGTTGTTAGATTAAAGACTGGTGGAGAGAGTTGTGTAGTTGATGTATTGTACAATCTTTTGCAGATCAATACAAACTTGTGCCTCTTTCCTGGTGGAGTTTTTTACCCGAGAGGGTTTTCTCCGTGTAAACATTGTGTCATTGTGTTGAGTTCTTCATGATTGATATTTTCTTTGTAGTGGGTTTTCTATTTTGATGCAATCTCCATTATATAATACACAAGTTAAATGTCATTAAACTTATTTGAATCAAATTTCTGTTGAGTAGTTGTCTTCATTTCTAACAAAATGTGTGTCTTTTTGCAATATATGAGAGAAGGGTTAACATTTGTCTGCAAGTTGAGCTATGAACTTTTGGATAGCCTGAAGCTTGCCTTGTAGACTATGGAGTTGCTTGAGATTTTTCAGTGGTGGCATTTCTGTGATAGTGGCAACTTTAGCTGGATCCACTTCAATACCTCTATGGAAGACAATGAACCCCAAAAGTTTGTTTCGTGTGATGCCAAAGACGCATTTCTTAGGGTTGAGATGGAGATTTTATTCTCTAAGGTGTTCAAATATTTGTCGTAAAACCTCGGGGTGTTCTTGTCTTGTTCTTGATTTACCAAGGAGGTCATCCACATAATCTTCCATGATAGTGTGTTGCATGTCATGGAAGATGGTAGTAATGGCTTGTTGATATGTTGGTCCTGCATTCTTAAGGCCAAAGGGCATAACTTTCTAGTAGTAAGTACCCTAGGGACATGTGAAAGTTGTTTTATGTTGATCTTCAGGAGCAATCTTGATCTGATTATACCCATAGAATCCATCCATGAGGGAGAGCATTTTGTGCCCAGCTATCAAATCCATGATGATGTCGATATTAGGAAGTGGGAAGTCATTTTTTGGACATGCTTTGTTTAGATCGTGAAAGTGCATACACTCGGATGCCCCCAGGCTTCCTAGCAACTGGAACAATAATGGAAACCCATTTAGGGTAATCAATAGGATGAATGAAGCCTACTTCCAATAGTTTTTGTAATTTTTCCTTGATGAGAAGGGCCACTTGAGGATGCATCTTGCGAAGTTTCTATTTGATAGGTCATACTTCTGGATGTACTACAAGATAATGGACTACCAAGGAGTGATCCAATCCTAGCATGTCTACTTAAGACCAAGCAAAGACATCGAGTGCCTTGTGGAGTATGATTGCAAGGTTGTATTTTTCTTTGACATCAAGACTTTCTACAATGTGAGTGAGCTTAGGTTGTTCCTTGGTGCCAAGGTTGATCTCTTGTGTGCCTTCAATCAGGATAGTGGAATGTTCCTGCCAATAAGATGGTATGGGAGGAAGATGGAGATCCTCATCTCCTAGCACCTTAGTGAGGTTTTCACCAAGAGATACATATTTATTTTTCAATTTTGTGTCTGAAAGTGGCTCAGAGAGGTTTTTCACTAGGGGGTGGTTTTCTATTTTTTATTTTTTATTTGGACTAAGGATCTCCTCTTCTTTGAAGTAGGCATCGGCATTCAAGTGTATGTCATATTGTGAGATATTGCAGAGTTCTAGGAATACATAGAGAGCCTCATTGTTCTGGAATGTATCAAGAGGTGGTGGACCTTGGTAATCACATGCAATGAGATCAGGATGGACGACGGGAAGGTTGATGAGGAAGATGGCATTGTCAGGGAAGATGCATGAAAGATTGAGATCTTTGCATGATGCTATGATGACACTTAGTGCAATGTTTTTAATGGTAGAAGAGGATCTAACCACATCTACTAAAGATTTGGTGGGTCCTCAGATTCTCATAGTTGGCGATGCGTATCCTAAACCAAAATACTTGGCATATTGCTTGGGAAATGTAGGATCAATCGAGATTGGTTTTGTAGTGCCTTGCTCATTGACGCCAAGTCCTTTTCCACGATAAGGCATTTTGGTGCATATTTGAAATGGTACATGATTCTTTTCCTTGAAATATTCAAGATCTATTTTTGTTGGATGTTTCTCATCACGGTATAACTAATCATTCAAGGATGCTTTGGTGGCTTCTTCTTCATGGGAGACCTATGCTGGAATAAAAGGGATCTTGTCATTGATCTTACGTTGTTCTTGAGCCTTCTTCTGTAGGTGATGGCCACGAGAATGGGGGACAAAGGCAATTGTCCCACATGGAAGGCAATATGAAGTTCATATTCACCACACCCTTTGTCTATGATCTTGACTTGTGATACTTGAGGGACGGGTGTAGATGATGAAGTGGAGGCCTGTGATGGATCGATGGTGATGGATGGAGTGGATGAAGGGTGAGATGAGGTGGATGGTAGGCTAATGGGTCCTTGAGATGTTCCCCATAAGTTCTTGGGAATGAAATTGTTTATTGTAGACAACCTCCAAATCTTTACAATACTCAAATGGTTGTTGATCGACAGGAATAGTGACTTCGACATCGTTATGGGGAAACTTGAGACATTGATGATAGGTGGAGGGAACGGCTTACATTGTATGTAACCATGGTCAGTTGAGGAGAAGATTGTATGGGAGGTCAAGATCAACCTCATGACATAAAGTGGGTAATGCGAGGGGACCCACTTTGATAGGGAGACATATGGTGCCTTCTGATTCTCACTTTGTGTTGTCATATGCTTTGATGGAGATAACTAAAGTTTCTAGGTTAGTTGTTAAATACCCCAAAAGTTTTATGAATTTCAATGTACATATGTTCAAACCAGATCCATTATCTAAGAGGACTCTCTTAACTTTGTGATTGGTGATTTGGACTTCTATATGGAGTGCATTATTATGGATGGGGTCGATAGGCGACATGTCAATTGACTAAAAGTGAGATGGTAGGATGAGGATAATTGAGCCATTAGATTTTGTAATTGTGAGGGTGGAATTTGGTGGGGACATGGGATTCTTGGAGGGCCTTGTCAAGGATTTTGTAGTGGATGGTGGATGTCATAAGGAGTTCTAAGATGAAGATTTGTGCGGGGGTCTTCCCAAGGTGGTTGAGAAGGTTATGCTTGGAAGTGGTAGTAGTGGAGGATGGGGATGGTCCCTTAATGGTTACACACCCTCGTCAGGTGGTAACGGCACATTCGGGGGTATTGTTTTCTATTTTGATGGTGGTGATACGAATGGAGTTGAAATCAATACGACCCACTACATTATCATAGGGAGGTGGAACATTATTTTAATTGATGTTGTTGGTTTAGTTATTGGGATTAGTTTTGGATGATGATGGATTGGATGTGGATGGGTTAAGTTATGATTGGGAAGAGGGTCTTGGTAGACTTCTAAGGCATCAGTAGGTGAGGTATTGTTGTCTCCTTCTACTTGGATATCGCCACGATTGATGAGATCTTGGATATAATTTTTAATTTCATACATTTTCCCATAGAATGTCCTTTGATACGATGATAGTCACAATACTCATTTTCCTTATACCATGCGGGTTTGGGTTGATTTCATCAAAAGGTTTGGTTGTGGGAAACTCAACCATATTAGCTTGGACAAGTTTTTGGAACACAACTTCAAGAGGCTCACCCAAAGGAGTGTACTTGCATTTTGGATTGTTGGGAGGGTTTATTTTTGGTGGAGTAGATGGAACCAATACATTGTTTGAAACATTTTGTAGCATGTGTGCCTCTTTAGGTTTAGGAGCAGCTATTTGAATGAAATTGGAATTGGTAGTGCCATCTCCTATGGCATTTTTTTAGCCCAAAACTTAGGTTTGTCATTGGATGGTCTTTCATTATTATTATTATTGTAGATCTTGACTAAACCTTTTTCTATGAAGGCATTTTTTATGGTGACACCTTTTCTATGATTTCATCAAAGGTGGATGCACAATGCACTTGCAAGTGGAAGGTCATTTCTTGGTTTAAGTTTTGGATGAAGATATGGACAAGATGTTTTTCAAGAGTTGTCCAAGGTAGCCTACTAGCAAGGGCTCTCCATATTTGTAAGTATGCTACAAAACTTTCACCATTTCATTGTTTGGTATTCCAAAGGTTGAGCATGGTGATTTCATGCTCTACATTGTATGAGAAATGAGCAACAAATTTTTCTGATAGGTTGGTGAAGGTGGATATGGAGCCATAAGGCAAGTGCATAAACTATTCGAGGGCTTGTCCTCCCAAGCTTCATCATAAGACACTTCTTGGCATGCCATGAAGAACTCCATGATGTGGTCGTGAGGATCTCCTTTTCCTTTGTATTTATCAAATTTTAGTACTTCAAAGTGTTGAGGAAAAGGTATGGTTGTCATGTTTTAATCAAATGGATAGGGACATAAGTCTTCAAACTTATAATGTTTCTTTTGGGTCCCATGTTGGAGGTTCTTGAGAGTGTTTTTCATGTATTGCCATTCTTGATTGAAAGGATTGGCAAGGGGAGGTTGTGGTGCGGATTGAAGTGGTGGTTGTTGTGATTGTTGATAGTGTTGCAGAGGGTTATATGGAGGTAGATGTGAGGTTTGGATTTGATGTTGCATTTCCACATGAGTTGCATGGAGGGGTGGTTGATATTGTTGGGCAACATTCATGTATTGAGTAGAGGCAACATAAGGAGGTTGTTGATGAATGGCAAAGTAATATGTTTGTTGTGTATGTGAGGGATGTGTATAGCTTGTCAAAGGGTTTTGAGAGTGTTGAGGTATTTGTGACGTGTATGGATGTTGGGTTTGGAGAGTTATTTGTATGATGGGAGGTAATGTGGTTTGGATCTCGTAGTTGTCCTCTATGGTATGGTTAAGGGAGGAAGTGTTTGGGGAATGGTAACGACATTGGAAGCATTTTGGAGGATGTTGGATGTGCTTTGGTGAATGTTGGATATGTTTATGTTAGGGTGTGATGCGGCAATGGCACTTGGGTTAGTGAATATGTTTGTATTGGGCATCAAATGTGATGACATGCCAAAAGGTGGGTCTGATACTTGCATTTGTGAGGTGATATTGCCTCTTAAGTGTTGATTAATGGTATGGATGACACTAGTGGAGGTAGGGAATTGAGCCCATGGATTATCATAGATCGGATTGTTGGGATTAAGGACACGGCCCCATGGATTACCATGGAAGGGTGATGGTGGTTTATCATGCATGATGGTTTTGAGTTTTTCTTGTTCGATTGAATGAGGGAGGCGTGCCCCATGCTCAATGACCCTTTTGAGGAACTCATCTTTATGATTGTAAATGAATTGGTCAAATTTGTCTTGCCATCCTCTCTCGTTAAGGAAGTCAATGAAGGTGGGGGAATATATGTATGTGTGTGTGGAAGATTCACCCATTTCGGGTTGGTTGACATATCCCTTTGTCTTGCTTGTGGTGGAGCCATGCAAAGAGATAGGTTGGTAGCGAGAATCCATTTTTCTCTTAGCTTGTGATCGTTTGATGGGTGGCATAAAAGGATGAATGTGGACAAAGGTTTGGGGAGATGATGATTTTCCTAAGTGAAAATCTAGATCACTTATGAGTGTAGATGAAATGTTATCCCAACAAAATTAGGGTTGACAAAGAGCCTAAGCAAGGGGATAACGAGATTGTCTTACTTGGGGTAGACAAGACACAACAAGCAAGACATGATTCTTGAAGTCCACCAACTTAGGATGATGCAAGAGCATCCGGAAGTCATTCAGTGAATTGGGTTAGTTGATGTTGAGTTACAAGGTGCCAGAAAGTGACATTGGGGACTACCGCATTCTACCACATATGAGTGTACAATCATGCAATTTGGGGAGTAAGTAGAACAAGGAAGGAGGAATCATATTACCAAGTTTTAGAAGTTATGGGTCACCACAAGGATGCCTAATAATGTTTGAGTTAAGACTGTGTAACTAGTTATTAGGGGAGACATTGGAACCTACCACATTCTACCACATTTAGGTATTAGGTCTCACAGTTTGGAACTTAAGTGGAGCAAGTTAGGAGCTATGTTATATCTAGGTTTGAGGAGATTTGAGTTATCACAACAATATCTAGAGACAACAGAGTGAAGATTGTGTTACCATACTACAGGAAGGATGATTGTGAGGAAGTATAGGAGCTTGCACTAGTGATTTGGGAGCGTGCCTTAGGAACTAAGATTATGCGGAGGTAAATTAGGTCTATTAGAGCTTATGTTGAGAACCACAAGATGATACTTCGTTCTAGCATTGCCGCAGTTGATTTAGAGCTGACATATATAAGAAGAACGACACGTTTCATATGGTCTAGAGTTATGCGCCACTTTGTAAGTTGACATGGGTTATTTGGGAGACTTGAGAATGATATATATAAGCATGAATTGAGATTGTTTCAAGGCAGTGAAAAGTAGAAGTAAAAAGGATAGAGAAGAGAGTAGAAGAAGAGGCAGAGCAGAGAATAGAGAAAGGAGAAGAGGAAAGATAGAGGATATGGAAGAATGATACTAATGTAACATTTCTATAAACTTCTTATAAGTCTGGGTTGTGGTCTAGCACATGAAAATCCCTAGAGACATATGTAATGAGATTTGGAGTTCTAATATAATGAGAAGTGATCTTTTGAGGCTGGGTTTTTCCCTTTTAGGGTTTTCCCAGGATAAATCTTGTGTCATGTGTTTATGAGTATCTCTTATCATTCTACTATTATTTGTATGTTAGTGTTACATCTTTGTCATATCATGATGTTGGTTGCTTAAGGTTGCAAGGCTGGACAATCCTTCATTGGACCTCCTACCTTGACTGCGTTATAGGAGGAGTCTAAGCTCCTAAGCTAGTCCATCCAAGTGAGATGATCACGAGTTTATACTAAACTTAAGATAGAAAATTTCTTAAGCCTAACATAAACAAGGGGATGATAAAATGATCTAGATGCTAACCTTAGAATGTGATGGATTGGGTTTAATTTGTTGGATAGGTTGGTTAATTATAGTTTGATGAAGGTCAATTTGATTTGGATGATTGAGGTTGATTGAATTTAGGATAATTGATGTTGATTTTTGGAAAAAAGATTGAATCACAAGATAAGATCTAAATGTACGGGGGTGGTAAAAAATGATAGTAATGCAAGTGGTTTTGGATGTGGAATGATGTTAGGTGAAGTGAGAGGACCAAATTGATGACCACAATTATAAATTCCTTAAGTTTGGTGTAGGTTTTGTATACGCCTAAAAATGACACAAATCATCCTAAATAAATATTCTAAATATTTATTCCATTCTTCTATTAATTAAATAAATATTCTAAATTTATTTAATCGATTCACTGTTCCATAATTAAATAAATTCAATTTATTTAATTAAAATTCTTCTAAATGTCTCACACAATTAAATAATCATAAATTATCTAATTAATCCAAATTCCTCTATGCTAAGTTCTAATTCCAAAAATCCACCTCACACTTACACCTCACCTTGTCCACCTCATCAGGTTGCACATGTAATTAAATATATTTAATATTTAATTACCTTATTTTCCCTCACCCACATGGCCTATTTCTTCTCAAATCAGAGGTTAGTTAACTAATCAATCAAAAGTGTTAACTAACCTATCAATTGAGTTAATCCCTCAATCAACCCAGTTCACTGGTCAATCAATTCAGTTAGTTCCATAATCCACTCTTCTAACTGATCAATCAAGTCTGTTAACTGTTCAGTCAATGGAGTTAACTCTCCAATCAATTTTGTCACATCCCCTCTTTCATGATGGAGCTGGGACACTTGTCACATTTCTACCGGTTGCACATTCCTCAACCATTCTCAACCGTTGATCTTCATATCTCCTCTCAACCGTTGATTCTCATTCTTCTGAGTCTATAAATGAAGCTTCATCCCTCCATTCTAATCATCCAGACTTTTGACATCGTTACTCTATAGAAATATCACCAGCGTGCCTTTGGCACCCTTTTACCATCCACAAGCTTGAGATCACATACTTGCTTTGAAGCTTATCTTCATTGCATATCACCATAGCCATTTACCATCGACTTCCTACAAACAGCTAAAAGAGTGCACTCTCTGAGAGCCTACTTCATCAGCAAAAGGACAGTTGTAATAGGTGAACGACAGAAGTTTCGAAATGGGAAAGGTTTGCACTGTATTGTTCATTGCTTCATTTTATTGAATCTTTCTTAGTTTCACTATTCTGTTGATGTTTGGGTTTTACATTAATCATTTGATTGATCACCATTTTACCCTTACATTTTTGGTGCCCACCATGGGGCCTTTGCTCCTTTATCTCATCAAAATCTAAGCTTTTTTGAAGGTAGGATCCGTACTGGTCACGCACAGACACGCACAGGTTATTTCAGCGCATCTGAACATTTCTACGGTGCATATATCCTTTTCTGCAGCGCTTTTATTCTTTCCGCGCTTCTGTGTATTCTTACTGCGCTTTTGCGCACTGTTATGGCGCTTCTGTCATTATTGCACATTTGTTCATTTGTGCTGCACTTTTGAAGACTGTTACTGCACATTCATTATTACTGTGCATTCATTCTTTTTCACAGCACATACGTTTAATATTACGGTGCATTCATAGTTGCTACGCTTCTATTGATTATTTCTGCGTATCTAATCACTGAAACTGCGCTTCTGTAATAGACTGAGGTTTTAGTACTTTTCTAGGGGAATTTGCTAACGCTAACCTTTTTGCAGGTGTTTGCTGGAGCTGTTTTGCAGATAGGTTCAGGTTTAGTTCCATGTAGTTGCATCTAAATAGTTCACATTTCACTTTCTAAGAGATAGTAAAATTGATGTTCATTCAAATCCTCATCTAGCTCTAATTAGGGAGAAAGTAACTGGATTATTTCCTGCTTGCATTACAACACCTTCCAAGTTATTGCTATCTAAGTTTAAAACTGAACTCACCATTGATCTTGAGGTTAAAATGAACTATTGCTATGTCGTGAGACCAAAACTTCAAAGTTAACTATCTCATGCTATGCGGTTTAAAACTGAACTCACCCTTGATCTTGAGGTTAAAATGAACTATTGCTATATTGTGAGACCAAAACTTCAAAGTTAACTATCTCGTGCTACACGGTTTAAAACTGAACTCACCACTGCTTTCTGGGGTTAAAACTCAACCAATGCTATCTTGCTAAAATCACTTCAAAGTTCTATGTTTGAGTAGATTAGCCCATTTAGTTTTTCACTTTTAACTAGGTTGGATTAATTAGTGTATTCTGTGTTTGACGAATGACAATAGGTTTATGCTCTCCCCTCTCCTGGGTGATCAGAGTGCCAGACTTGTCATTCTATTTGTTTAACCTTTAGGAGGGGCCTGCCCTTGGATGCACGCTTGTCCAAGTGGGAACGACCCTGAGTGGTAACAGGCTAACACCAAGCCCTACCAAGCCACTTAAAATAAATTGTGCTTGAGGTGAAAACTTCCTGCAACAAGTGCTGTTATGTTACACCGACGGCCAACCTCCCCCAAAACCCTCTCAGGCGCAACCCTTTGAGGCTGGGAGACTCCATATAAGATAGTAGTGCCGCCGCACGTGTAACCACTTGAACGGTTGCCTGCATTAAATACCTCTTGTTCTAGTGGCCCAAATCCCTTATAATCCATTTCTCGCCTAGGGTTTTTGTGCTTGCTTTTATTCAGTTTAGTCCAAAATAGAGTCGAAAAAACTACAAAAATAATGAAAAACTACAAAATATTCTTTCTGCTTGCTGTGTTTTCCTGCTGTTAATTCATAATATCAGATCAGGAAGACCTTTTCCAGCCAAAAAATACCAAAAATAGGAGAAAAATCCAAAAATTTTGCCAAAAATATCAGAGCTGCGCATATACTCCTTTCTGCTGCGCATTTGTCACGACTTACTGCGCCTTTGTAGCGACTTGTTGCTCATATACACTGTTGCAGCGCATATACACACTATTGCTGCACATTTGTACTTAACCAGAGCTACGCATATACTGAGACTTACGACGCATTTGTCCATTTCTGATGCGCATTTGTTTCGACGCATATGCAACAGTGAGCACTTGCCCTATTTTTGAGAAAATATTTTCACTTGATTGGAGTACCCATTTCAGCCTAGTTTCACTTTCTGAGATCGTATTCAACCTTGCTGTCAATCTTCATCCATTTCACCCATGTCTCTCTCTTTCGTCACTCGTCCCGTTCACTTTCTGTCCAAATCCTTCTTGTCCCAAAGTCAGTTTGTCCCATACCAATTTGACATAGATCCTTTTTTCATGTCATTAGTGAATTCACGTAAGCCTAGTAGGTCACAGTATCTTTGCTAGTAGTCTTGTTGAACGACTAAGCCCTACATAGTAAGACTGGTATCGACTACCCTTACTAGCAGCTAACGTATTGTGTCAACCGTCTTACTTGAAGTCATTGAGCGAGAGAATCCTTTGTCCAAATCTTGTCCTAGGTATCCCATTCACAACAGTCTCAGTCGGCACCTCGCCAAAACTTCTAATCCTAGTCCACTTCATCCCACCTCCCCTTGCATGGTTCTTACTCGATCCCAGTATAACAAGCAAATTGAAATGGCCGACTCATCTGATCACCTCGCCCCACCACGTGGTGGTGACGAAGAAATTTCTCATGAAGAATTAGTAGCGCACATCCAAGATAGAAAAGTCCAACGCCTGGTAGAGAGGGTGCTCCTTGAAGACCCCCATAAATACTTCCATCATCTTGCTAATCTTGGAGTCAAACTCCCCGCAGACTTTGACATAAGCTCCATCATGGAAAATGTAGACAATGATCATCAGCGGAGATGTGATGATCATGAGAGAGGCACGAATGACACAGTCCCGCATGCAAATGATAGAGGAAAGAATCCCATAGATCAAAATGCTCCTATGGAGGACGTGAGACAACAAATCGAAAGTCTAAAGCAAGAAATATCCAACCTTAAGACCGGTACAAGTTCCAAGCGCTACTCTTTGGAAGATATAGCTCCGTATCCTTTTGACAAAAGTTTGGTCATGAAACCCTTCCCCTTTCAGTTCGGAGTCCCCAAGTTCGACAAATACAAAGGGAAGGGGGACCCTAGAGATCATATCCGGGAATTCAATGCCACATGTTTAGAAGTAGCTCACAACGAGACCTACTTGATGAGACTATTCCCAAGATCCTTAGGTGGTCAAGCTATGGAGTGGTTCTCGCGCCTCCCACGAGGAATCAAAACTTTTGATGAACTTGTCAATAAATTTATAACGCACTTCTCTTACAACATAGAACACGAGGTATCTATGCTAGATCTATGCAACACCAAACAAAAGAGTGGTGAGTCATTCGCCACCTTCTTACAACGATGGAGACAGCTAGCTAGTAAGTGTTCTTATGATATACCTGAGAAGCAACTATTGGAAATGTTTGTCCATAATTTGAATACTGATCTTAGCTATCAAATTCAGATACAATGCCCTACATCATTCTCAAAAGTCATCGAAATGGGCTTATTCATCGAAAAGGCTATGATCACTAAAGGAGCTATCAAGCTATACAAGGACACGCCTAATTCCAATTACACAACGGATAAATCAAAGTTTTGGACCAAGAACAAGAATGTGGTCAACAATGGGGTAGTTGACACCAAGGCGGCAGCTCCTAAACAACAACCCATATTCACTCTTAAGGGAGAAACAAAGAATGGTGCACTCAACAAACCACCCTCTCGGGAGCCTAGACCTTGGTTCAATTCAAACCCAAGGAGAAAATTCACACCGTTAGGTGAGTCTCAAGAATCTACACTAAGGAAGTTGTTGGCTAACTATTGGTTTTTCTTCTGAATCAGCATTAGGGTTTGCCAGTTCTAATGCACAGGTAGATTCAGCCAACTGAATACAGGAGGTTGCGTGAGCTCCTCCCCTTCACTTCTGGTTCTGCCGCACCAAGGGGGGTGTCCCTATTTGATAAAAGTATAACCTTGACTAGCTCAATGACAGAAGGATTTAACTTGACGGCAACAGGTAGAATACTGTCATGTATGGACCAAGATTTGTGTAACAAATCACAAGGTTCGCAACATTCTTGGACATAATGTCTGGTTAGGTATAAGAGCATGCAGAAGTTCCTAATCCTACTCCTACAACTATCAGGTGGAAGGATGAAATGGTTTGATTTGATTTTTGGATGCAAAGCTGGACATGGTATATAACCTCAACACAGCTAGATTGGTGCCTATCCAGGGCTTGGAGTCGGTAGACATACACCTGTGAATGATCAGCATGAACGACTAAAATTGGATTTCAGGGGGATATACATGATATCTGCCTTACAGATATCTCCCAATACAGAGTGTTAAGCTGTCTATACTTATGGCATCCCTATTGCAGTATACCCTTCCCAATATTCAATCTGAAAATAGTTTAATCTACCCCTTGAGCAGAAGTTAAAAGATTAAACATTCAACACATGAATTCTATGGTCTAGAATCTCAGACATTCCTTGAATGCCTGGACTCAGAAGAAAGATACATGCAAAACTGGAGACAGAATCAGCATAACACATGCAAACATAGCATTATTCATATAAAATTGACCATGAAATCAATGGATTCATGCACAAACGTACAACAGGAGATACATAAACTCGCAAGTTTTGCTGCACAGAGCAACCAAAACCAGTTGTATCTTATTACAGAGCCAAAATGTCTAGTTTTCAACAATGTCAAAAATGGTAACATAGTCTGCCTATATTGGCCAGAAAGTGTACCCGCAGCAATTAATTACATGGTCAAAAATTAAAAATCCGTCAGATACAGACTCCACAAAGGAATGGCGCTCAGAAGTTATTGCAGCAACAGACAAGAGAAGCCTCGAGCCCTGCGCCGCCATCTGGGAGTCTTCACTCAAAAATCAGGCGACATGATCATGTGTACCATTGCCCATACCTCTGCACCGTCGCCATTAAAGGCCTCAACCACCCGCGGCCTACCTGGAAACCGTTACTGCGTTTAAACAGAAGTTCCCGCCAAAATGCACTTTACTGAAGTTTCAAATGTGCAGGAAGAATAGTCCCACATTGGTGCCGCGGAGACTCCTTCAATACCTTAAAAACATGGTCGCGAGCATAATAGGTGTCGAGCACCTTTTGCCGCGCTCGACGCATAAGCCTTCTCCAAAAGCCCATCGCCAAAACCCAAGCCATCGGCACACCCCAGAATTCTCTCACCGAGCTCAATAGTCTGGCCGATATAACTTGCTTCGCATTCCCCTTCATCGGCCAGAGATAGACCATCGGGCCGGCCTTCCAAACCTTCGCCGATCTACCAAGTTACGCCGACAACACCCTCGCTTCCTATCTCCATCGGTGAAACCAACTCTATCGGCACAACAAGAATTGCCCTCGCCGACACAGCCGATCACCCCGATACACAATCCTTCGGCGAGACACACACCGATGACACCCCATCGGCCACACCTCCCATCGTCGGCACAACCCAAAACACTTCGGCCGACAATACAACTCTCGCCGATGACCACTCCAAATCCTCATCGGCTTGACACTACCCCATCGGCGGACCCTCCAACTGCTAGCCCGATATGCAATCTTACTCCAATGGCATTCCCCATCGGGCAAACTCCTTACATCGGTGGCCCAAAAATTTGCTTCGCCAATAGCCAAACACACGCCGATGGACATCCATCGGCCAAACCAAAACAATCAGAGCACTCAAGAAATCTTTTGCCGATGAAGCCAATCACTCCAATAAGACCAAAAACATAAAGCCTTGAACCGTTGAACCCCGAACCAAAAGGGTTCAACACGAGGGTTCAACGCGATGGTTCAAACATCAAAAATAATACTCCATAGGCAACAAAGCTTCGAACCATTGAACCTTGAACCAAAACAAAAAGGTTCAAGCGGGAGGTTCAACGATGCAATATTTGCGCAAGGCAAATGCATAATGCGACTCGTTAGAAGAAAATTGAACCCTGAACCGCTGAACCACTGAACTTAGAGAAAAAAGGGTTCAAGTTCAAACCGAAATGTCGAAGACACAAAAATGAACCCATGCCGATGGAGAAAAAATGAAGACCCCTCCTCAAGAAATGAGATGCAGATGCTGAAAAACACTGAAGGGGTGCCAAAACTTAGAACCTTTTGGATATTTTGGGATGGTGCCTGCATGAAAATTGCTAAATTAACTGACAGTGAATTCAGGCACTAACAGTGGCTCTGATTGGGGACGTGCAGGTGCAAGACTGCAGCGAGAACCCCAGATCTCTGGGATGTAGACCAGTGCCTTATCCATTGGGCATAGAGTCATGAAGTTACCATGATCTGCATCACCAATCAAACTTGATGGCTTAAGGCCACCAAGAAAAGGAAAACCAATATTTCCCCTTGTCAAACACCTTGTTCTCATCTGCATACACTGGGTCAAGCCTAAGAGTACTGCCATGATCTAACCACAAACAAACCTGGTCATCTGCACATTCAACCTTCTGATTTATTTTGTCACTGTCAACCTTATGCAAACAACCCTCAGCATCAGGCAACAAATGGATGCAGAATGTATCAAGCAATGCATACTCAAATGGAATATAACACATGTTATCATTTGTATCAACATTATGCATTGCAAAATGATCTCCTAGCTGGACTGAAAATTGAAAGCACTCGAAGTCCACCACACAACTAGGAAAAACAGAGCTCTCTTTATACGCTGGCCTCTCAAAAGAAAAGCTTTCAAATTCACAATTGTGCACATCATGTACACAACCAATAGCAGCACCAAACTGGAAAAGATCAGGCTCTGGCATCTCTTTCAAATCAGGCACATTTTTATAGTCACTTACCTGATGTATGTTGTTTCCTCTTTCATCAGGATGAGAAACAGAATCTAAGTCAAAAACAATGTCTAGATCCTCACCATACTCAGACAGATCCTCATCATCACATGTGTCATAAATGGGTGACCCAGGTGCATCAGTTTCATCGTAGTATGCCATTGGTTCATGGGCAGCAGAGCACGCATTTTCATCACCAATGGATTCACTCTGTGGAGGAGTATCAGCCTGTGTGTCATAAGCAAAACAGCCATCGAATGAAAAACAATCATGCTCTGCACTAGCACTTATTTCAATTTCTGACTGCTCTTCATGATCTCCATGTGTTTGAAAGGTAGGCAATGGGTCACATATGGGACTATTTTTCTGTTTGCTTATACCTTCTTTGTCTTGAGTACAATACTCACAATTGTCTCCACAGTTCCATTCCAAAAGTTGCTCATTACTGTCCACAACCTCGTTGTTGTTTTCATGGCTAGCTGCCTCATCATTGCAATGGGAGTCTTCATTAGTTCCTTCATTGGCATCCTCAATTGGTGAACAATCCAGTTGAGCTGTATTGTTAGCATTATGTTTAAATACAACAGTCTCAACCTCTATGCTTTCATTTTCATTTTTATCTGCACATGATGCTTTAATTATTTGGTCATTTGCAGCTTCACAACTATTTTTCACACCAAAGCCTGTGGACAGGGGTTTCAACAAGTGCTCATTTCTAATTTTTTCTATATTTTCTACGAACTTGTATGCCATCTGCATACTTGTCACCTTGAAATCCCTCAGTAATGCACTAGAGCCCTCCTCAAAAGCCTCAAAGAATATGCCTACACAGGCTGGAATATCAGGTCTGAAGACTTCTGGGATCTGTGAAAAGGCTACTGCAAACCTATGACTGAAAACAACACATGGTTCTTCATCTTGTTTTCTGAGTCTCATCAATTCTGCAACAAGATCAGCCGGTTCTTTTGCAAATTCTTCCTTGAAACAGTCAGCAAGCTCATCCCAACAGGCAAAGGATCTTTTTAAAAAGCTCAAATACCAGTCTTTTGCTTTTGCATCAAAGGACCTAACAAAAAACCTCATCCACATATCCTCATCTCTGAATGAATGCTTTCCCATGAACTCAAGAAAATTTTGGATATATGCATTCCCATCACATACACTATGACCACTAAATCTGGGCATCTGATAGTATATCCTAGCAGGCATAGTTTCTACTTTATAGTCAACCCATGACAAATCTAATTGGTCATACAAAGGATCAAAAGGGGTGGCAGGAGGTTTAGCTTTCTGACTGGCAGACACAACAGGGTTATTGTTTTTTAACTGGGCTTGCTCAGCCTCTAAGAATATCAACCTATTTCTTATCTCTTCTATTCTTTTATCCAACATTTCACCGCTGAGTATGGGATAATTCATAGTTGGATTCATAAAAAAATTACTCTTCGACATCCTTTGTCTGCCTAAGACCTAAGGCTTCCCCTGGCATCTAACTTATGCAGTAAAACAACAAATATAAAGGGGAAGGAACAAGGTACCTTTTCTCATACAGATGCTGAAGTCTGAACAGCACATTTTTGTCACAACACACATCAACTTTTCATGTGCATTTAAATCTTTTGCAGAGTCGCCACCTCTCCAGAGAGGACAAAATTTACAGCAGCTAAAAGCTCAACACATATTTTTCTGAGTTCATACCACCAGCAGAGCATCATCATTCACATGAAAGACTCCCCAGCGGAGTCGCCATTTTTGTTGGTGACTCAGATGGGCACACAGATATTTCACCAAGGAGGACAAAAATAACAATTTTCAAATCACCATCCCTAGTAGAGTCACCATTTTTGTTGGTTTTTCTTCTGAACCAGCATTAGGGTTTGCCAGTTCTAATGCACAGGCAGATTCAGCCAACTGAATACAGGAGGTTGCGTGAGCTCCTCCCCTTCACTTCTGGCTCTGCTGCACCAAGGGGGGTGTCCCTATTTGATAAAAGTATAACCTTGACTAGCTCAATGACAGAAGGATTTAACTTGATGGCAACAAGCAGAATACTCTCATGTATGGACCAAGATTTGTGTAACAAATCACAAGGTTGGCAACATTCTTGGACATAATGTCTGGTTAGATATGAGAGCATGCAGAGGTTCCTAAATCCTACTCCTACAACTATCATGTGGAAGGATGAAATGGTTTGATTTGATTTTTGGATGCAAAGCTGGACATGGTATATAACCTCAACACAGAGCTAGATTGGTGCCTATCCAGGGCTTGGAGTCGGTAGACATACACCTGTGAATGATCAGCATGAACAACTAAAACTGGATTTTAGGGGGATATACATGATATCTGCCTTACAGATATCTCCCAATACAGAGTGTTAAGCTGTCTATACTTATGGCATCCCTATTGCAGTATACCCTTCCCAATATTCAATCTGAAAATAGTTTAATCTACCCCTTGAGCAGAAGTTAAAAGATTAAACATTCAACATAGGAATTTTATGTTCTAGAATCTCAGACATTCCTTAAATGCCTAGACTCAGAAGAAAGATACATGCAAAACTGGAGACAGAATCAGCATAACACATGCAAACATAGCATTATTCATATAAAATTAACCATGAAATCAGTGGATTCATGCACAAACGTACAACAGGAGATACATAAACTCGCAAGTTTTGCTGCACAGAGCAACCAAAACTAGTTGTATCTTATTACAGAGCCAAAATGTCTAGTTTTCAACAACGTCAAAAATGGTAACACAGTCTGCCTATATTGGCCAGAAAGTGTACCCGCAGCAATTAATTACATGGTCAAAAATTAAAAATCTGCCAGATACAGACTCCACAAAGGAATGGCGCTCAGAAGTTATTGCAGTAACAGACAAGAGAAGCCTCGAGCCCTGCGCCGCCATCTGGGAGTCTTCACTCAAAAATCGGGTGACATGATCATGTGTACCATTGCCCATACCTCTGCACCGTCGCCATTAAAGGCCTCAACCACCCGCGGCCTACCTGGAAACCGTCGCTGCGTTCAAACAGAAGTTCCTGCCAAAATGCACTTTACTGAAGTTTCAAATGTGCAGGAAGAATAGTCCCACATTGGTGCCGCGGAGACTCCTTCAATACCTTAAAAACATGGTCGCGAGCATAATAGGTGTCGAGCGCCTTTTGCTGCGCTCAACGCATAAGCCTTCTCCAAAAGCCCATCGCCAAAACCCAAGCCATCGGCACACCCCAGAATTCTCTCACCGAGCTCAATAGTCTGGCCGATATAACTTGCTTCGCATTCCCCTTCATTGGCCAGAGATAGACCATCGGGCCGGCCTTCCAAACCTTCGCCGATCTACCAAGTTACGCCGACAACACCCTCGCTTCCTATCTCCGTCGGTGAAACCAACTCTATCGGCACAACAAGAATTGCCCTCGCCGACACAGCCGATCACCCCGATACACAATCCTTCAGCGAGACACATGCCGATGACACCCCATCGGCCACACCTCCCATCATCGGCACAACCCAAAACACTTCGGCCGACAATACAACTCTCGCCGATGACCACTCCAAATCCTCATCGGCCTGACACTACCCCATCGGCGGACCCTCCAACTGCTAACCCGATATGCAATCTTACTCTGATGGCATTCCCCATCGGGCAAACTCCTTACATCGGCGGCCCAAAAATTTGCTTCGCCAATAGCCAAACACACGCCAATGGACATCCATCGGCTAGACCAAAACAATCAGAGCACTCAAGAAATCTTTCGCCGATGAAGCCAATCACTCCGATAAGACCAAAAACATAAAGCCTTGAACCATTGAACCCCGAACCAAAAGGGTTCAACGCGATGGTTCAAACATCAAAAATAATACTCCATAGGCAACAAAGCTTTGAACCATTGAACCTTGAACCAAAACAAAAAGGTTCAAGCGGGAGGTTCAACGATGCAATATTTGCGCAAGGCAAATGCATAATGCGACCCGTTAGAAGAAAATTGAACCCTGAACCGCTGAACCACTGAACTTAGAGAAAAAAGGGTTCAAGTTCAAACCAAAATGTTGAAGACACAAAAATGAACCCATGCCGATGGAGAAAAGACGAAGACCCCTCCTCAAGAAATGAGATGTAGATGCTGAAAAACACTGAAGGGGTGCCAAAACTTAGAACCTTTTGGATATTTTGGGATGGTGCCTGCATGAAAATTGCTAAATTAACTGACAGTGAATTCAGGCACCAACACTAACAACGAAATTTCTCTACCAGCAACAAGTGATTACGAGCCTATAATCAAACCTCCCTACTGGAAGGACACAGACTATTGTGAATATCATCGAGGAAGGGGGCATACAACTAACAACTGCATCTGCCTCAAAAATGTCATACAGGATATATTGGATCAGAATCAGGGAGGGACACAACAGCATACCTCCAACGAAACTCATGTGGCCTACAGGGATCCACTTCTAAATCATAACAGGCCATATAACAACCACAACAACAACAACCATGGCCACAACAACAACGGCAACAACAGCAATGACAACAACAATAATCGCAACTGGTCAAATCAGAACAGCGGGACGAGTAATGCTAACTATGCAAGTGTTCCATTTGACTACACCATAAACTACATTTCTGAACATATTCCGCAGGTCAATGTCGTCTCACCCAACCAACAACCAGGACCTAACCGAACTGGTTGTAGTATAATTACTCGCAGTGGTGAAGTTACTCTCAATACTGTTCCTCCAAGGTCGTCACCATCTCCATCCACCTTCTGTCAGTACAATGTCATCGACCAGTTACAGAAAACTCTGGCTCACATTTCCATATTGGAGCTATTGCGTCTATCTCCTTCTCATAAGGAGATTCTTGAGAAAGCCTTAGTGGAAACCACTGTCCCCACTAACCTGGCTCAAGAGAAGTTCCAGACCATGGTAGGCAATCTGACATCCTCCAATTCCATATTGTTTATTGAGCAAGATGACCTTTCTGTATCTCAACCCCACAACACCCCTCTGCACATTGTCGCATTCATACACAAGCACCGCATCAAGAGGGTTCTCATTGATGGGGGTGCCAGTTTAAATATTTGCACATTGAAGCTAGTCCTTGCACTGGGGTTCTCCGAACAAGCAGTTGATCCAAGGAGGAAAATTACCATTAAGGCATATGACGAGGAAGAAAGAACCACAAAAGGAACAGTTGTCCTACCCATTCAAGTGGGACTGGTAATTAAAGATGTGGTGTGCCAAGTCCTTGATCGGGAGCTTGCTTATAATATTCTACTAGGGAGACCATGGATCCACACCATGAAGGCTGTCCCCTCAACCTATCATCAATGCATTAAGTTCCCGCACAATGGCAAGCAGGTCACCATTCAAGGCGACCCCGACCCCTACCAGCACTGCAATTATTTTCGAGCAAAACCCGAATGTGTCATACCCAACAACAGAGCCTACATTTCCCCTACCCCGCAACAGGACCATACCGCTAAAGCTTCCTCCTCAAGACCCAAACCACTAAAACTTACCATAAAAGAAAGTGGCATGGGGGAATACTCCATTGAGCACAGCCTCAACCTTGCCAAGATGCCTTTGTCTCCTCGCTCTTTTGGCCAACCCAAACATTTTCTGAAGCCATCTGCTCCTCCTGTAGCTCCCGCAAATCCCTTTGTAAAATGGGGGACCTTATCTGATGAAACAGAGGAGCGAAATCTCCTGCAATGGCTTTATGCTGAAGAAGAAAACACACCCCAAGAACCGCCTAGACTCCCTACAGAACTCTATGGGTGGGGTGAGACTATTTTGCACAGGATGGGGTACGAAGGACAAGGCCCCATAGGCCTCAGAAAAGAAGGAATCATTGAACCTATACAACATTCTTCATCCTCTTCGGCTAGAAACACAAGTGGCCTAGGATACAAAGGCAAGGGTAAAGCCAAAGAAAATACCTGCCTTGTGGAGACAATCCAAACACTCCAAGTGGACAGTGACACGAATTCAAATGATTCCAATGAGTATGAGTGGGATGAGCTAACAGAGCACTCCTACGATGACAAAGAGGTTGACACCATCCAAACTCTTAGCCCCTACCATGAGGGAAAAATGCAATGGGACAGACCACTGGAGTCTGATTTGCCCACCCCTAAGATTATGGCTTTCGAGGAAAGTTTAGATTCCATTGCGATAAACAACTTGGAAGAAAGTACCACCCTAAACTCTACCCCCGCCAATGCCCCTAACATTTCCATTCACACCATCAATGAATCAGGTCTTTCATCCGACTCCCTTCCCCTCTTACACCCTGAGCTTATTGACTGGGATTTGCAAGGAACCCCCCAATTAGATATGTTCCAGAACGATGATGCTTACATTGATTATATGGAACTTAGGGACCACTTGCCAAAAGGAGATCATAAAGCTAGTTTTGCTATCAAATTGAATACCATGGCTTACTTTGGGGAGGGTGCCAAGCCTTCCAGTCACAAAAACATCAAGATCAAAAATGGATCTGACAGTGAAAACTGCCTTGCGGCAGTGTCAGATCACAAAATAGTAAAAAGAAAGGACGCATTTGACGGTGAAAACCCAACTGTGGCACCTGACAATGGAATGCTTGACACTCTCCCTAGTGATATGTACCAAGAAAGGTCATAGATTGTGGTGGAGCCGACAGAGCCCGTGAATACTGGAATCGAAGAGCAACCCAAGATTATCCACTTTGCCAAATCTCTCACACCACCAGAGAAAACCAGGTTTGTACCATTCTTTAAGAAGAAGAGAGGCAGCTTTGCTTGGTCATATGCAGACATGCCAGGTTTAGACCCAAACCTAATTCTACATCATTTGCCATTGGATCCAGGAGTAAAACTAGTAAAGCAGAAGCTGAGAAAAATGCATCCTCACATAGCACTTTTGGTCAAAGAAGAACTCAAAAAATTGTTAGATGTGGGGTTCATCAGAGCCATAGATTACCCAGAATGGATATCCAACATTGTGCCAGTGTCTAAATCGGATGGCTGAGTTCGACTATGCAATAATTTTCGAGACTTAAACAAAGCATGCTGCAAGGATGACTTTCCATTGCCAAACATCGATATCATAGTCGACCTAACTGCAGGACATACAATGCTATCACTCATGGACGGATTCTCAGGGTATAATCAAATCAAAATAGCACCAGAGGATCAACACAAAATAGCTTTTACTTGCCCATGGGGTACCTTTTGCTGGAATGTCATGCCTTTTGGGCTGAAAAATGCAGGTGCTACATATCAGCGGGCCATGACAACTAGATTCCATGACATGATGCATGTAACTATGGAGGACTATGTTGATGATATCTTAGCAAAATCTCTCACAAGGGACTCACACTTGGATGTCCTAGAAAAATTCTTTCAACGGTTGGACCAATTCCAAGTCAAACTGAACCCGAAGAAGTGTGTGTTTGGGGTAACTTCAGGCAAGCTGCTAGGCTTCATCATGTCGGCAAATGGAATAGAGGTAGACCCTGCCAAGGTCAAAGCGATAATGGACATGCCACCACCCAAGACTCTAACTCAGTTGAGATCCCTACAGGGCAAGCTGCAGGCCATCCGTAGGTTCATCTCACAGCTGGCAGACAAGTGCCAACCTTTCAGCCATCTCCTACATAAGAACATTCCATTTAAATGGGATGAGCGGTGCGAAGAGGCATTCAACAAGCTAAAGGAGTACCTTATGAACCCTCCCATACTCATGCCTCCGATCTAAGGAAAACCTTTAATTCTCTACATATCTGCTACACCCACTGCTCTTGGAGCTCTTCTAGTGTAGAAAGATTACGAGAACAAGGAGAGAGCTGTATACTACATCAGTCGAACCTTAGTGGGCTACGAGTTGCAATACTCACAAGTAGAAAGATCATGCCTTGCGGTAGTTTTTGCTTCACAAAAACTCTGACATTACATGTTGGCACATCCTGTCAAACTCATTGCAAAAATCGACCCACTGAAGTATCTCCTCAGCAAAGCAGCTCTCACAGGTCGACTAGCAAAGTGGGTAATGCTTCTCAGTGAATATGACATAGAATATGTGGACAGAAAAGCCATCAAGGGACAAATCATAGCTGACCAACTAGCCGAGGCACCATTACAAGACACTTCACCAATGCAGTTTGAGTTTCCTGATGAGTCTTTATTCACTCTATCAACATCTCCTTGGAAACTCTACTTTGACGGATCTTACACCAACCATGGATCGGGGGCAGGTATCCTATTTATCACTCCCCAAGGCGACACAATTCTGAAGTCCTACCGGTTGTTGTTTCCATGCACGAACAACATAGCGAAATATGAAGCCTTGGTAATTGGTCTCAAGATGGCCACTGAGTGGAAAATCCAAGCACTATATGTCTATGGTGATTCTCAACTTATCATAAATTCGGTCAACGATAAGTATCAAACCAAAGATGAGATGCTCATCCCATACAAACGGATGGTCGACGACTTCAAAGAACACTTTGGGACCATCTCCTTCACGCAAATACCTAGGATAGAGAACAAAGCAGTAGATGCAATGGCTACCATAGCCTCTCTTCTAGAAATTCCTGAATATGAGTCATGGTATGAGTTCTTAGTGGAAACCATCTGGCAACTGGCTTATGATCTCCTTGAAACCCATTCCATTTGCCTCCTAGTCGGATCTGATTCACCTTGGTATGGTAAGACTTACATTTACCTCAAGGACAATATTCTCCCACCGGACCTCTCTTCCAACCAAAAACAAACTTTCATCTGACAAGCCTCTCGTTACACCATCATAGCCGATACCCTTTACCGATGTGGTTTGGATGGTACTTTGCTCTGTTGTTTAGAACAAGAAGAATCCATAACTGCCTTTAGAGACGTACATGAAGGGATATGCGGAACACACTCCAGCGGCCCTTCCTTAGCCAAGAAACTCATGCGTTTGGGTTATTACTGGCCAAATATGGAAATGGATTCATATCAGTTCGTCAAAAAGTGCAAACAGTGCCAAATACATGAGAACCTGATCCATGCGCCTGCTCAAGAGTTGAGACCTTTAACAACACCCTGGCCCTTTTGCCAGTGGGGACTTGACCTTGTGGGAAAGATTCACCCACCCTCTTCCAATGGCCACAAATTCATCATAACCACAACTGAGTACTTCACAAAGTGGATTGAAGCTGTTCCCCTAACCACCGTCACAGGAAAGCAAATTTCTTCTTTCATTCTGAATTACATTATCTGTAGATATTGTATCCCTTCATCTATCATAACGGATAATGGAAGACCATTCAAAAATCAGGATGTCTAGGCACTCTGTGAGCGTTTCAAAATCCAACATCATTTCTCCACTCCATACTACCCCCAAGGTAACAGCCAAGCTGAGGCATCGAATAAAACCATTTTGAAAATCCTAAAGAAGACTATCAATGAGGCTGGTCGTGATTGGCATGTCCAACTCAATCCCACTCTGTTGGCCTACAAAACCAGTATACGCACTCCCACAGGTGCTACACCCTACGCCCTTGTCTATGGTCTAGAAGCCATCCTCCCCATTGAGGTCGAACTACCATCCCTCAGGATGTCGTTGAAAGGTCTCATATCAGATAAAAAATATAGAGTCTCCAGGTCACAAGAACTAGAGCTCCTAGAAGAAAGGCGCTAGAAAGCCTTCGATCATCTTAAAGCATATCAACAGATGATGTCAAGAAGCTATAATCACAAGGTTCGCTCAAGATGCTTTAAGGTTGGGGACCTAGTTCTAAAAGAGAACCCTCGCAATCAACAAGACAGAGAAAAGAAAGGTAAGTTCGAGCCTAACTGGCTTGGGCCCTATGTGATTGTAGCTGCTTACGAATTGGGAGCATATCAGTTGGCCACTTCAGAGGGTGAGTTGTTAGATGATCCAATCAACAGCATGCACCTTCGCCGGTTCTATACCTAGGAGAACCCCAATGCAAGGAGGCACAATAAAATCAAAAATCAAAAATAAAAAAAAGTTGAAAAGAGAAAATACAAAAAAAAAAAAAATCAGAAAAAATACAAAGCATACAAAAAAATTGTCCTTTGGTGAAAACCTGGCAAACAGATGCCTTGGATAGGTATCATGATGAAAACCTGACAATCAGGCGTCATGTGACTTTCTAGCTTCTCGTGCAAATAAAAGCAAGTGATGAAAACTTGGTAAACAAGCGTTACTTGTGATAAACCGCCTTCTCCATCTTTGGGAATCCAATCACCTTGAGTCCATTCTTTCTCCATTTGCCCCATTCAACCCATATCTATCCCACAAATAAACACTTGACAGTTACCTATCATGGCTTGATACTCTCCTTGTGGCCTTGTCAACCAAGGTTTTGTCCCATACCGTCTCCTCAATGTGAGCCTAGCATAGGGTCTCTTGTTAGTGTCCATGATCCAAGTCCGTGAACTACGTTGCCTCTACGCCATCACGTAGGCAAGGCCATTATTCTAATGCGCCCCCAAGGCTTCCATTTCTTCCATGGTCCCATTCATCCCCTCTATTGTCTTCATTCTTGTCGTCTTTCTTCTAGTCCATCCATGGTCCATTAGGGTTTACCCCGAACTACGTTGCCTCTGCGTCGTCACGTAGGCAAGGCCATTTAGCAATGCGCCCCCGAGGCACTAGGTCAATCCCTTAGGGTCCGTCTCCCCAATAAGGATTGTGCAATCTTCTCACCAACCAAGCAAATGCAAGCAGAACCCGTGCCTGAAGCAGAAATCTTGACTGTAAGCATCTTAACCTATCCAATGCAAAGCAAATACCCAAGGTCTTCCAAATGATTTTATGCAAATTAAGGCAAGAACTAAACACATATCAATGTAAATATGCTTTGTAGATCGGAAACATGGTTAACAGTTCGAGTCTTGATTTTTGCTACCATACCTTCCTATGCTACTCAAGGATATCAAAAGCTAGAGATGCTATGATGGGGGCGTGATTATTTTTTGTTTGCTATTTGTGGATTAAACTTTAGTAATGTGAAGCCTTGTCTAAGGACATGATCGGCAAAAGATCATCGAGGACATTGAAGGTATAACATGAACGGGGGCAATCCTTGTTTGTTGAAATGCAAGAAGTACTCAGGTCATCTAGATTCAATTTTGACTAGATGCTTGTATTAACTTGCTAAATCACAATCCATGTAAGCGGTACTCAGGTCATCTTGGTTCAATTATACCTAGATGCTTGTATTCACTTACAACATCTCAGAAAATGTACCAAAAACAAAATGCCCAATGATGAAATAAAGCACTCTAAAAGCAAAACATTCATCCTATATCCATATACACATCCATGCATCCATATTCCATACAATCCTCATTACCCAAACTATGCAGAATACCAATATCAAATAAAGTTTCTAAGTCATTCTATCACAACCATTCTTCTATCTATCATGTCATTCTTGTGTCGATAGAGTACATTTGGACTTCACAAAAACAAAGCATATAGGAGCATATCATATCATATGTAGGGCTAGTCATGAACATGATTAAGTCAGTGAAATACATCACCCAATGCATTAGGTCATCAATACATCAGCATTACATCACATCTTAACGCACAGAAAACCAAAAACACAACATAGCTAAGTGCATCGCATACAAAGCTGCATCATCACATAGAAATCATATTACATATGCATACATTCGAAGCATTAAATCATATAGACATCATATAGCATCATATCAAAAAGCATCTCATATAGCATCGGATAGACCATCTAACTCTACACATACATCACATCATACAATAGAAGTAAATCATCATCTCATAACGCATGCAATAGATACAAAGCTACATCATCATATATACTATCATATAAGAGGTCCAAATGTACAATATCACCATCTCTCTCTCTGAATCAAAGTGTCATATACAATATACATCCAAATGGACGGTGATACATGTCCCAAAAGGTACAAAATCTGGTCTGTGTCTATCCCTGCTGCTGTGGGCCACCACTGCCAGCTCCTGACTACTGGGGACCCATCACGGAAGCTCCTGACTATGATGGACCTGCTCTATGAGTAGCCCCAGACTGACTCCTAAAGCTCCCCGTCCTCTGACTCGATGCCACGACACCATGGTATAAACCTCAATAGTACTGAGCCTGTCACTGTGCTCTGGCAAGCTCTGTCTGTACTTGTGCCAACTGCGTCTGCAACTGGCCTACCTGTGCCTGTGCCTGCTGCACCTGCCCAACCAAAAATGAACTCGCTACATCTGTCCCCATGGTAGCCACAACAGTGTCTCGCTCTACATGGATAATACGTACCTGTGCATCTGCCATATCTCTCTCACGGGTCAACCCAGCGATAACTGTTGCATCCGTCTCTCGCCTGCCATCAGCCATCCTCAGCTTGCCTGCAGCGCCCGCACCTGTCCCCTCAGGCCGGCTATGGCCCTCTCATGCACCTCTGCCTCTACTGGCCCTTATGCTGCCTCTGCCTGTCCTAGCCCCTGTCGCTGGGGCACCTGCTACTGTGGTACCTGCTGGGGTGGCGGCATCTACGCCTGCTAAGGTATCTGCTGCTGTGCCTCCTGTCCTAGCACTGCCTGCTCAGCCTGACCTAACCTCCTCCGCTGTCTCAGCCTCTCTCCAGCTCTACCACCCTGTCCTCCTCGTCCTCGTCCTCCTCTAGCTCCCCTCCGACCTGGGCCAACCTGTCCCTTCTCCTCTGAGTTTGCCTTGTCAATACGAGGCACCAACATGCTGGGTCCTGAATATCTTGGGAAAGGATGTGCAATCATCCAATCCTTGTAATCCTATGTCACCCCTACATCTGCTATCTCTGTCTGCATATCCCACGCCACATAGGGAGTCTGACGGAACTTTGCTAGGGCCTCCTCATACGAAGCCATCGGCCCCCATCGGACCCTCTCTGCATGTGTCCGTGCAAAAAGTGCCTGTCCCTGTGGCATGCCCTGCCTCCTACCGAACTGTCTCAACACTCGGCCCACCATCTGCCTCTCTAGTATATGTCGTGTCCGGCCTATCAGCCACCTAGTCTGAAAGCAATACGGCAGCTCGTCCCCCTCGTCGTCCCAGGGCTCGCAATCCAGATATGGTCACCAGACGACCACATCTACTCCATCCAAGGTGTGTCTCCAATACTCTAGCTTCCCCAGCCTGTGCTGGGAAATCACTCCTGCATAGCCATAACTGTATGGCTCTCCTCGCTGCCTCGCAAAGACACATATCAGCCTACTCACTGCTATGTGCTCCCATAGCCAAAACTGTAGCAATAGTACCCCAGCTGAAAGACTCGTGCTGCAGTGGTACACCACCTGATGCATGTCGTGGTACAAATGGGCCAGTACGCAGACTCCCCATGCATATCGGGTGCCCTCAATCAGCATCTGCTCCATGATCCTGCCCCATCCAATGGGGAACCCATTTGATCTCCTGTCGGGGCATACAACGCCCCCGATCAATCCAGCCACAATCCCCGGGAAGTAGTCATAGCAATCGTATATATTGTGCCACGGGATAACCTGTCCAACCAGCTCGGGATCATCGAACACTCGCTGCCACTCGGCGAGTCCCGCATCCCGCTGTGCATCGTACTCTACTAACTCACCCACCAAGGGTAAGTGCAGTATCCGGTAAACGTCCTCTAAAGTCACAGTCATCTCTCCAGTAGGAAAGTGGAAGGTCTCGTCCTCACTGTGGAATCTCTCCACAGTAGCTGTCAGCAATCCTCGGTTCGCCCGCACCTCAGGCATGAAGCAAACATAGTCCAAACCCATGGCACCAAGCGCCACTCTGTCAGTCTCTGTCAGCATGTACCTCTGCAATAGGGGCATGGGAAACATCTCCCTCGATTGCAATGTGTCTCGAATATCCTCCTGTAAGCAAGCAAGGCAACGCGTCAATCTCAAATGGCATATACCATACTCAACATATCTACTAAACTATATCAATTCAAACTTAGCATCTCAAATTGATCAAAACAGCACACTACATCTCTTGACTAGATTCCTGCAATCTCGGAGATAGCTCATCGATTCCCGCATCAAACAGGACGCTAATCGAATCAATTTGGCTAAGTAATTTGCTATCCCAAGCCAATGTGCCACTACAGGTGGTAAAAGCACCATTTTTTGATGTATGCGCCGCTAAAATCAGCATATGCGCCGCTAAACACAGATGCGCTGCTACTATGCACATATGCGCCGATTCAGCACATGCGCCGCAACATTCGGCATATGTACCACCATATTATGAAAGCGCCACTAGATTCAGCATATGTGCGGCCTTCACGCATGCGCTGCTACATTAAACATATGCGCCGCTTAAATACACATGCGCCGCCTAATTACAAAAGTGCAGCTACAATGCCCGTATGCGCCATTTTCATGCATGCGCCGCCGAAATCGGCATATGCGCCGCGAAATAACAAAAGCGCCACTTCGCACAGCATATGCGTCATTCTACATTTCGGCGCATATGTTTGACCTATTTTCTACATGCATTTATGACACCCTAAATCAACCCTAGGAGAAATTTTTCGAAGTACATACCGGGGGTCCTGCCTCTGCTGGCAGCCCGAATCGACGGACTGGCTCGAATCGATGCTCCTCGCGTGGCATGTCTGCTGCTCTGGTTGCCATGCTGCTCCAAGTTTGCTCTAAGCTCTCTCAATCCAATCCAAATCAAACAATTGTACAAATGACTATTCTTGTGGACCCAGCTCCTATTTATAGCCTCCAAACCCTAATTCTAGCTAGGTGATGACTGTGACTACTTCCCGTGCCCGTTTTTCCTCCAGTTTTCTTCCCGTTTCCCTAAAACGTGTCCTTTTTCCTCTTGCCTATCCTAACCCCTTCATCTTCGTGAGATTGTCCATCTCTGATTCCCGTCTAATCTCCCGAGGGGGCATCCTATCGTCAGTAAGCCTGTACCAGGGGCAAACTGGGGCATGTATCGTCATTCAAACTATCAATTTCTTTGAAGCAACGCTGTAAACTGCATTGCATCAAAGAGGGGCAAAATATATACGCCTAAAAATGACACAAATCATCCTAAATAAATATTCTAAATATTTATTCCATTCTTCTATTAATTAAATAAATATTCTAAATTTATTTAATCGATTCACTGTTCCATAATTAAATAAATTCAATTTTTTTAATTAAAATTCTTCTAAATGTCTCACATAATTAAATAATCATAAATTATCTAATTAATCCAAATTCCTCTATCCTAAGTTCTAATTCCAAAAATCCACCTCACACTTACACCTCACCTTGTCCACCTCATCAGGTTGCACATGTAATTAAATATATTTAATATTTAATTACCTTATTTTCCCTCACCCACATGGCCTATTTCTTCTCAAATCAGAGGTTAGTTAACTAATCAATCAAAAGTGTTAACTAACCTGTCAATTGAGTTAATCCCTCAATCAACCCAGTTCACTAGTTAATCAATTCAGTCAGTTCCATAATCCACTCTTCTAACTGATCAATCAAGTCTGTAAACTGTTCAGTCAATGGAGTTAACTCTCCAATCAATTTTGTCACATCCCCTCTTTCATGATGGAGTTGGGACACTTGTCACATTTCTACTGGTTGCACATTCCTCAACCATTCTCAGCCGTTGATCTTCATATCTCCTCTCAACCGTTGATTCTCATTCTTCTGAGTCTATAAATGAAGCTTCATCCCTCCATTCTAATCATCCAGGCTTTTGACATCGTTACTCTGCAGAAATATCACCAGTGTGCCTTTGGCACCCTTTTACCATCCACAAGTTTGAGATCACATACTTGCTTTGAAGCTCATCTTCATTGCATATCACCATAGCCATTTACCATCGACTTCCTACAAACAGCTAAAAGAGTGCACTCTCTGAGGGCCTACTTCATCAGCAAAAGGATGGTTGTAATAGGTGAACGACAGAAGTTTCAAAACGGGAAAGGTTTGCACTGTATTGTTCATTGCTTCGTTTTATTGAATCTTTCTTATTTTCACTATTCTGTTGATGTTTGGGTTTTACATTGTTCATTTGATTGATCACCATTTTACCCTTACAGGTTCCAAACTGGGCACTAAGACAGGAATTCTAGGCGCTGATAGGGGGAAATGGGTTCTAAAGGACACTGACTGGGTGCTGATTCAAATGACTAAGCACTAATAGAAGCTGAATGGGCATTGACAGAGTCCAAGATGGGTGCTGACAGAGACAAGATAGGTGTTGATATAGAGGGATGATAGGTGTTGATTAGGAGAAATTAGGCGTTGATAAAGGTTGTTTTGGTTCAAATTATTTGTGGTTTTCATTTTACAAGAGATTTAAAACAATCAAACATAATGGCTGCTTGACAACTTGTGGAAATGGGTGCGAGAGGCTATGAACCTTCGTGGATAACAAATGGCTTTTACAAGTATTTCACAAGAAGAGACGCCAAACACTTTTGCACAATCCTAGTATTTATTCAAGTAAGGAGTGTCATATCTTGTAGACTCACTTGGGTGTGACTTCAACCCCCACTATTAGATAATGGTGATTTCCATCCCCTTGATACCATTTATCATTGCTTGGATAGGTAGGGAATTCAAGGTCATGGACCACCTTACACCTCTTACTTTAGAGATGAAAGTCTTGCCCAAAGTGTATTCTATCTCAACCAATGAAGGTACAAGCATGAGCTCTTCTCCTCCATGCAACTATGATGCACCAAAGGATATGATGGTCGAAGGTCTTAACTAGGATGAACAAGCCTCTAGGGGGTGTCCCAATATATGCAAGGTATGGGGGACGAATCTGTGCATGGGGTGTCCCAATCAACCCAAGTGCCAACCAACACAAGTCTCGATGGATCGAGGGTCTTGGGGTCTTTACAAGGGGGAATAGGGTCATTCCTTTGAAGTGAGTTTTTAATTCTAACAATGTTTGTATACCGTGTCAAAACACACAGTTGAGGTCCTCCCCTTGGGGATGAATTCCAAGGAAGGCATCCCAAAGGGAAGAATCCAAGATGCTTTTGGTCACCCAAGATCATATGAGGCACAAGGGGAGAGAATACACATCAAAGACTCTAGGATTAATAAGAAATAAAGAGAGTGAGAGGAGGTTTTGATCCCCAAGATCACCAAATGGTGCAAGGGGAGAGCATACACCTCCTAATACCATAAGACAAAGCAAACAAGTTCATTTCCACTACTTTAACTTAATGCCTAACTTAGTGAGAAAAAAAGATGATTCTTTGACAAGTGGGGCCACACACAAGTGTTAGTAGTTTGTATGATGTCTTGGACAAGCAAAAAATATTGCAAAACAAATATTAAGCCAAAATAAATACAAATGACTTAGCGAATGTATGAAATAGAAACAAAGCGCTGAAACAGACTGTCTCGACACTGATAGAGAGGCATTGAGATAGGGAGTTTAGGCATTGAATCTCGGGGGTTAGGCGCTAATCTAGAAAAACTAGGTGCTAAAGTCAATTGTTATACCTGACTTGCGAGTGATGATGTCGTTTGTTTGAGTGCTGATCTGAAAAGGGCAATATGATGGCTTGTAATTTGAATAAATCTTGCAAAATAGAGAGCAAGGGACCTGTAAAAGTGATGTTATGAGGGTTAGAAAATCATAAGACCCAAAAACTTGATAATTAGCTCCTAAGGTGATGAAAATGCAAGTTTTGGTGACTTCAAAGACCAAACACTAATCTGGAAAGGTTAGGCGCTACTGCGTGCATGCTAGCCACTGAAACAGATTGGACATTATGGAGGCTTGAAAAATGGCTAAAACCTGCAAGACAGAGCTAAGAGACTACAAATTTATTGTTAGACAGGTTAGTAAAACATCAAACCCATTATGAAGCTATAAAGGTGAAAACATGACACAAAATGGTCAATTTATACCTCCCCTATGCTTAGGTGCTAAAACAGATGAGTTGGGTGCTTAAAGGTAGAATCACAACGTTGAAGTATGTCAGAAGAGTAGCAGAACTGGGCACTGGATTAGGAGGTCTGGGTGCTGAAATCTGTTGGTTGAGTGCTACTTTATGAAAATTTAGTGCTATTCTGACATGGACAAATAAAAACAAGCCAAAGACATGCCAAAAATATGTGTTAAGGTAGTGGGGGTCCCACTGGGCATGCTAAAAATATGTACAAGAAGATGTGAACTATCCTAAACAAGCTAGATTCTATCTAACCTATTCAATTCACAAATCCTAGCAACCTCATGATAAGACTAAAGAGAAATGCACAAACTAACTAAATTTGCACCCTATCACTATGCAATTCTCTTGATTTGCCCTATGATATTGCTAAGACATATGCAAATTTCTAGATGTGAGTGCTCAATGAGGCAGAATTTCATTACATTCTAATTGCTTGTTGTAAATGGATGGGGAGGGCTCAATTTACAGATTTTTGGAGGTGATGATGGATGGCTAGGATTGAATTGGAAGATCAAGGGCTCACATTGCTTAAGGATCCTCAAGAAAGGAGAATTGGACAAGTGTCATGAGGAGGTTGGATGAGGGAAATGCTCCAATATTCAAGGGAAGATCAATGGATGAAATTGGATGGTTGAATGGATGGATGGATAGGATTGGGTAGGTGTATGACATGTAAGACTTCATTTATGAAAATATATGCTTTAGATTTTGTGAAGAATCTAAAATTTGGAGAAGAGGACAAATGAAATATAAAATTGGATGAATAGTGTTGAAATAGTGCCACATGGAATTTAAAATTCCATGAATAGTAACACTTGGAGTGGATAAGAACAAAATGGGACAAATGTACTCTTTTTGGAAGATTTACCTATGCTTCCAAAGTACCACTTGTCATGTACACGCATGCACATTGAATAACAAGTGGACTTCTAAAAACATGAGGAGATGTAATTGTGAGTTAACCTATGTGCACATGATTAAGAGGAAAACAATGATGATTACTAAAAGTAATCAAAAGTGCACAAATAGGGAATTAAATAAATAGGAATATTTATTTAATTTTTGGGAGTGCATATGAATTATAGTTTTCAAAAATATTTAATTTTTGAACTATAGTAGCAAAAATTATTTTCTGGTGATTTACGAAAGATAGGGAAATGTTAATTAAATAATTGTAAATTTTTAATTAACATGTGTGTGAGGTAGAATAATAGAAATTATCAGGTTTAGAATACAGAATATAGATGAAGGTGGTTGCAACCATTTCATGTGTCTATAATTCCAATACAAAAATATGCTCCACAGCTTCAGTTTTGTCCTTTTCGAATACTGGTAATTTGATGATAGCATCCATCTTTCCTTTATTTTTCTTTTATGGACCCTCTAGTGTTTTGTGGTGATTTTCTTTCCGGTTTTTCTTCTCCTTAGGCTCTGGCCTTTATCTTAGTTTTTTATATTCTCTCCCTTTATCTCTCCGCAAATGGATGTCAAAATATTCTTTTGCCAAAATTTCCTCAAAATATTTCTTAATCTCTTCTTCTCTTTTTCTTTCAGTTTACATTTGATCCTCTTCTACTAAAATTCTTCTTGATTTATAAGGCACCCGAGGTGACTCTTGGTTGAGGGGGTGTGTCTCTTCAAACTGCCTTTTCATTCTCGGGGATATTCTTTCATTTGTGTTTAGTGGAAAAAGAGGGGTTTTCAATTTTAATGAATATGTAGGTTAAATCCTCCTTTCACACCTTACATTCAAGGACATAAATCGAGTCAAGCCACAATCTTTGCAAGAGGGCTCTGCTACAGATTTAGTGTCACTTGTAATGAAGAGGAAACTTGGAATTTGCTAATTAATTAATTAAAGCTTGATTATGCTTAAAACCCTAATTTCATAAAATCGTAAAAAAATAGACGAAACACGACAAATGTTCACAGACAACGATATAATATTTAGAGTAAATACATACCAAACTTCAAGATTATGGATGCGAGAAAGTCAAGGACTAATGAGCGGGCACCCAAGTCCAAGGTGCTATCTTCTGTCAGGATCTCTAAAAGTTGTCTGTAACCTTTCCCTGTTGTTTCAGAGATTTCTATGTTTCAGGATCTGGAGGACACTTGTGCAGGCGCCCAAGTCCAGGTCCTACTTTTCTTTTTAGATCTATAATTCTGACACTTTGTTATGCCTCTCTACAACTCCATTCCTTTCGCTTCTGCACTTGTAACCTGCAATCATAGAAAAGGGGGTTGGGGGTTGTGGTGTCTAGGAGCTTGCCTCAGTCAAGCCTCGAAAGGACATTCAAGTCTTCCAAACACCGTTGTCAAATAAAGAGTGTGTATCCATGTGGAATAGAAGCAAAAACCAATTGATAAATGATTGAAAACATAAATAAATGTCACATCGGAGTTGTAGCTCGCATATAGATGAAGATCTTTCACATCATGAGAAGATGAAGCCAAATCTAAATAACAAACACAATAACAAGACAAGTCTACTCTGCAACAATGAATACTTTGAATGCTCTAAAATCATAAGTGCGCCAAAAGTTCATAATCATCTTTTGGTTTTCAAATGAATACCTAAACATGCTTATATATGCAACTAAACACATTCCCACTTGAATTTCATAATTCAAACTTGAGATGTCAGCAACAGAAACTTATAATGATCACATAACTGACATTTGAAATTTGGGACCTCGCTAAATAGGGCAGGACTAGGGCGCGAGCGCCCAAGTCCTCAGCCCTTATTTGGGTCAGGGTTAAGCTCACAAGAGTCCCATAGGTCCATTTTGACATGGGTTTTCAGTGATTTCCATCGGGAGTTAAAATGAACATACATGATTACACTAAAAGGACCCAGGAGCTAAACTTAAGAGGGAAAAAGTCCTATGGAGATATTTTTCGACATAACATTTAGCCCCCACTTTAATGTATGTATGAATTCAAGGCCCACACATGCATTAAAGTATGGTCAACAAACACAACAAACACGCCAGGCACTTAGAGCTAATGTATACACAAAGAGAGAACTATTTCTAGCCCCCAGTCTTAGGTAGACATTAGAGAAGACATTGCAGACACACCAAACACAATGAAGACAATAACAAGCACGCAAAACATAGAGAAGACAGTAACAGACACGTAAAACACAGAGAAGACAGTATTGAAGACATGCAAAACACAATGAATACAATGAATTCATTGATTATTTCTTTTTCATTTTCATATATGAATGCAAATGCAAGTACATGGAAATTAAACACACAACCCAAAATGTAGGAGGGACTCATCGCCACACGTCTTTAGACTACATATGGGACAACAGACACACAATAAAAATCTCAAAGTGTAGAAGGGACTCATTGCCACACGTTTTTAGACTACACTTGAGAACAAACACGCCATACTAATCCCAAAGCATAGGAGGTACTCATCGCCACATGTCTTTAGACTACACTTGGGAACAGACACGCCATACAAAACCCAAGTGTAGGAGGGACTCATCGCCACATGTCTTTAGACTACATAAGGGGGAAAACACACGGAAGACACGAGCACCATATAGTATGCCAAAGACATACTATACATCTAAAACACGACAAACAAGTAATGGAAGGAGCCTATTGATAGGTTCACCACCATCTCAGGCACATTACAAGCACACCTGACAGTTGGGCTTATGCCACAACAACCGCCAAAGACATGCTTAAGGGAGGATACACCAACCCCGCCTACTTGGAGGAGTTTTAGAATAAAAAGGATGTGCACTAGCTCAAAAGATACACCATCCCCGCCTTCGCAAAGGGCTTTCAAAATGCAACCCCACCCACGTCACGAAGATGCCTTACAGTGAAAAGGAAGCATGTGCTCAAAAACTATATAACCCCACCCACGTCACGGAGATGCCTTATAGTGAAAAGGAGGTATACACAATAGATCAATGTATGCAAACATGCTTTATTAGTATCAAAATCATCAAATAGCTTACCTTATATATGCCCCCACCTTAAGGTGGTTGATATTGTGTACTGATATCAAGTAGGTTAAGGTAGGAAGAAAAAACACAAGGGAATAAGAGCTCTCACAAAGCCCATGCCCCCAAAGGTGATATGTACATTACGATCACCGAATGTTCCCATAAACACACAATTTTCTTCAAGAAAAGAGGTTAGAAATCTTTCGCTAAGATAATAACCACATCACATGATAAAAGCAATGCATAAACATCATCACATAAAGAACCAAGGCTATACTACAGGTTTGGAATGTGAGTATAACCGTGGGGCTATACTGTAGAGATCTCAAAACCGAGTGTAACCAAGGCGAGATTCAAAGATAAACAAAGTGCACAGAGCAAATGTATTGTTATAGTTTGTTAGTATAATAAGACAACATCACAATATCACATAGAATGATTCTACTAGCCAAGCGTCGAATAATATATATCAACCCCATCATCATGTATGGACTAGGTCCATTTTTGCTTACTCGTTGAAGGGACACATAGTCTATATTAGTATTATTTGTTTTACATTATCCACTAGCTAGATAGAACTACTAAAGGAAGGTAAATAATAAATCAAGAGAGGAGAACAAGTGCCTTAGGGTTGTCATGTAGGAAGGTGCCCCCAGGTCACCAACTGCAATGCTATGCCCCTAAGACACAACACACAACAATGAAAATAGAGGAGAAGCAATATAGAAGAATGATGATACAAATAGAAGAAGGGTCACAACAGAGGTGGTCTCTCAATATCCTTGACCTTACAAGAGTATCAAGGGTCATCCTAGGAGACCTACACAACACATAACATATCACGAGGGAAACACAACACAGAGGTAAAGGGTTAGAAATACTTACCTGTAGGGAGAACCAGACTAGCAGTCATTATCGATTAAATCATCATCTTCCCAATCTCGAATATTAGATTAAAGAGGTACATAAGGTACCATAGCATAACTTTTGTTTTTGTCTTCAAATTGTTCACTCTTAAGCTCTTCTTGGTTTGATTCAATGTTAGGTGGAATGTTTTCTTGTTGATGTGCATTTCGTTGGGCAAAAGATTGTCTTCTCTTTCTCCTTTCTCTTACTTGTCTATTTCTTTTTGCCTTGTTTCTTATATCTTCAAAAGTATTGTCATGTTTTTCCATAGGTTTTCACATGTTAGAGGAGGAAGCACCATGTTAAAATCTCATTTGTGTTGATGAAGTGTTTTTCTCTTGACGAATACCTCCCGATCCTTGTAAGGATGACAGAGGAGGAACCTCAACATAGGGTCCTTTTCCTTTTGCTCTAGAAAGTTCTTCTAATGCGGGTTATTCATCTCTTACTGTTTCCTAAATAGAACGACCAGCCACTCAATGTAGTAATTTTGTTTTATAATTTCTATATCCTAAGAAGTTAAAATATGTTCATGGCTCCAGTTCCTGATTAGAGCTTGGCCAAAAGTAATTAAGATTGAAGTGTTGTCTTGTAACCAAAGGCTTATATCTATTGTGGTGAATAGTATGCACTTGTCTATTCAAAGGAAATTTTACACAGTTATGAATCATTGAAGGGACAACTTTCATAGATTTTAACCATGGGTGTCCTAGTTTTATGTGAAAAAGGTCAGATAGAGAGACAACATCAAATATTTGTTCTACAATTTTTTCAAATATCGTGACCAATAAAGATATCTTCCCGGAAGTGTTCACAAAAGCTCCATTATGTGTCTTAATCATCATGTCAGAAGAGTCATAGAAGTCTTGAACCAAGCCATGTGAATAAAGGAACTCCTCCATTGCCACATTAGTCATGCAATTAGGATCCACAAGTGTTCCATCCATAGGATTTTCCATTATCTTCACAGTGATGTAAAGAGGTCCTTTAGTTTCTCCAATTGTTCTATCATGAGGTGTAAATACAATTTCGGGTTCAGGGACCTTTCTTTTCATATAAGGTCTAGGAGGGAACCTAGTGTTATTGTTGTGATTAGAAGCCATGTGTATATGTTTTCAAATCAATGTAAAATCATATTTTAAAATCTTGTCAAAACTTATGCAAGGAACAAGTGCAAAATTGTGTAAGTTTATAACCTAAAATGCTTGATTTTTTCATTTTTTTCAATGGAAACACCTAAAAGGAGTGTTGTAAAGAATTTTATGAGGGGAAGTGAATAATAAGCTTAATATCAATCCAATAATGTATCAATATCCTTCATAGCACACCTATAATGCAATTCTATATGCAAAATAAGCCAAAATCTAGTGAAAATGCAAGTTTTTCAAACCCTAGTCGTGAAATTAAGGCATGAATATGTGCAAAATGATATACAAATGAACTCTAATCAATTTATGATGCAAAACAACCTAGCTCAGATCTGAAAATGATTTTAAAGTCCTATAATGCTCAATGCAAATGCAATTTTAAGGATGATGAATGAAAATTTTAGTTTTTGTTGAAATTATCTAAGTGTAAATGCAAATTTTTGAAATATGAATGCAAAAAAACACAAAAATGCAACACCACAAACAAAATCAGATTTGAATGAATGTCTCAGATGAGTAGTAAAATCTGAAACAAGATTTTAACTACAAACCCTAGTTTTTGAAATCACTAGGTTATAAGGAAAATTTAAAATTTCAAGCAAACCCTAGCAATTTTAATATGAAAAATGTAATGCAAATGATTATAATATGATGAATTTATGTAATTTATATCAGATCTAATTTAAAAATCATAAATTAAATGAAATTAAATTTAAATTAATTCAAATGCAAGCCTAAAATGCCCTTTTTTTCAAATTTTCCAAAATTTTCAATTTTTTTATAAATTTTCAAATGCAATATGAAAATGATGAATGAAATTAATGCAAATCTGAAGTACAACACTCAACAAGGTGCAAAATTCAAATAAAGATGGGTTCACCAAAATGTTTAGTGGAAAAAGAGGGGTTTTCAATTTCAATGAATATGTAGGTTAAATCCTCCTTTCACACCTTACATTCAAGGACATAAATTGAGTCAAGCCACAATCTTTGGAAGAGGGCTCTGCTATAGATTTAGTGTCACTTGTAACAAAGATGAAACTTGGAATTTGTTGATTATTAATTAATTAAAGCCCAATTATTCTTAAAACCCTAATTTCATAAAATCGTAAATAAACGGATGAAACACGACAAATGTTCGCAGACAGAGATATAATATTCGAAGTAAATACATACCAAACTTTAAGATTTTGGATACAAGAAAGTTGGGGACTAATGAGAAGGTGCCCAAGTCCAAGGTGCTATCTTCTATTAGGATCTCTGAAAGTTGTCTGTAACCTCTCCTTGCTATTTCAGAGATTTCTGTGTTTCGGGATCTGGAGGACACTTGTGGGGGTGCCCAAGTCCAAGTCCTACTTTTCTTCTTAGATGTATAATTCTAACACTCTATTATGCTTCTCTACAACTCCACTCCTTTCGCTTCTACACTGGTAACCTACAATCATAGAAAAAGGGGTTGGGGGTTGTGGTGTCTAGGAGCTTGCCTCAGTCAAGCCCCAGAAGGACATTTAAGTCTTCCAAACACCGTTGTTAGATAAAGAGTGTGTATCCTTGTGGGATAGAGGCAAAAACCAATTGATAAATGATTGAAAACACAAATAAATGTCACCACAGAGTTTTAGCTCACATATAGATGAAGATCTTTCACATCATGAGAAGATGGAGCCAAATCTAAATAACAGACACAATAACAAAACAAGTCTACTCTACAACAATGAATACTTTGAATGCTCTAAAATCATAAGTGCACAAAAAGTTCATAATCATCTTTTAGTTTTCAAATGAATCCCTAAACATGCTTATATATGCAACTAAACGCATTCCCGCTTTAATTTCGTAATTCAAACTTGAGATGTTGGCAACAGACACTTATAACGGTCACATAACTGACATTTGAAATTTGGGACCCCGCTAAATAGGGCAGGACTAGGGTGCGGGCACCCAAGTCCTCAGCCCCTATTTAGGTCAGGGTTAAGCTCACAAGAGTCTCCTACGCCCATTTTGACATGGGTTTTTAGGGATTTCCATCGAGAGTTAAAATGAGCATGCATGATTACACTAAAAGGACTCGGGAGCTAATCTTAGGAGGGAAAAAGTCCTAGGGAGACATTTTTTGACATAACAATTTGTAAATGACATTGTATTTTTATTAGGTGACTTTTCATTATTCTGTCTTATATTACTAGAACTCATCTCTCTAAATATCGCATCATCTCTAATATTCATTATACTCTGATTAACTAGGTTGTCTAGGTAATCTGCATCCAAATTTAGGGGCTGAAAGTTTCGTATAGGATTTAGTAATTCTTGCAATTATTTGTCAACTCTAATTTGAACATTAGCCCAATTAGGTTTATATTCTAGAGTTTTGTATATCTGTGGTAGGGTTAGGGTTTGGTTATTTTCTTCCCTCCACACACTTCTCAACTACTCAAATGCATCAATTCTTCCTCCTATACTCTTTAAAAGTTTTGTTGCCCTATCAATATGTATTTTAATAGGCTCAAGATTTTCTATGTCTCTCTGTATCAATTTTGTGGTAGCCTCTATGGCTTCTTCATTCTTTCTTTTTTTTCCTTTTATATTTTCCTCTTAGGCAACACCCACAGTGGCACGTTCAGTAGCACCCTCAATGGCACGCTCAGTATCACCCTCAATGGTGCGCTCATCCAATTCCTTTTCTTCCACAATTTTTCTTTCTTGATTTCTACTTATTTTTCTCACCTTCTCCATTCTTCTGCAGTACCTTTCCTGTCTTTCCTAGGTTTGTTGAACTATCTTTCTTCTTTGCCTATCTCCATTCCAGTAAATAGAATTTCTCTGATTTCCCCAAATTTCTTGTTATCCCCTTTCGCCATGGGTGTTTTTGATTTGGAATCATATTAATCCTTTTATATCCCATGGTTGGCTTATCTGAAGAGTTACACATTTTCAAGGATCTTTTCAGATCCTCCCCTTGCTCCTTTTGCCATCCCCTTAAGTGTCTGCCCCCCTCTCACAAGGGTAGGAACTTGAGTGAGTTCAAGATCTTTCATAGATCATAATATTTTTTTATCACTCTAGTTTTCTTACTTGCACTACTCCACACTTCTCCTTTATCTATTTGTTCTCTCTTTCTTCACTACCCTTTTCTAGGGTCTCAGAAACAGAACCAAATGTTGGCAAGAAATAGATGGAACGAATCTAGAGATCTGGTCCTCAGTTAAGTCTGTAAGTCTAGTTTATACCCTAGTTAGGCAATGAGTGAAACATGAAGAAACATTAAGGAAATCACATATGTGGTACAATCTAAGTAAAGCATAACATCATAAAACATACACAATGATATCAGAATCCTTATATCTCCATTGTATTCATTTATCATTAATAGGTATATACATATCCATATCGTCAGGTCCGAGTCTTTGCCTTATACACTATTGCTCTCTCTTTACTCTCTCTTACTCTCTTGCTTTACATTGCTTTGTGTGTATCCCCTATATATCTATCTAGAGGTGTGTCATTTCCGAAAATACCTCTTTAGGAGTCAGCTCCATCCTCTGCATACCCTTTGCGGTAGTCTGCGGTAGGTTCTACTTGCTGCCCTGTTCTGTGCCAACAGTAGTATTTGTTGTCTAGTCGATAGATGATTCATGGTAGCAATTTAGAGGAAGGTTAGATAATAGTTTAGAATCAACATATTCTTGTAATTTGAGTGTATCATGATTTTATTGGGTCAATGAAGATTATAGTTGTTAGGTATGACCTTGACCCCAAGTTTGATTCATATTAGGCACAATTGTGAGTAGGTTGTAGTTTAGTTTGTTCCTTAGAATAAATATTTGTTAAGGAACAAAAAAATTATGAAAGTACTTGTATACAATGGCTTGATAATACGTAAAACAAAATAAATTTGTAATGACAATATTGTATATTAAGTATAATTAAAGTTATAATTGTCAAATTTCTATTGTTAAATTAAACCTTAGTTGTTTTGACTATATTATTGTCTGATAATACAAACCATAGGACATTTTATTGTTCATTTCATTATTGTGGTAAGCAAGGGAGAGCAAGGTCTCAACTTAGTGGAATATCCAAGTCGCCATATGAGGTTGCATTCACAAATGGTGGGCATATTTGGAATTTAGCCGATACCAAGAAGCGTTTGTAGATACCAAAAAATACTATAAGCTCAACCTTTTGGAATGTCGTGGATGTGAATTTGAACTTCAATGGATTTTATCTACATGATTTGAATTGCATGACATTGGCAAAGCTATCTTAGAACTAGATTCATGCAACCTAAATGTGTTAAAATGGATGGTGATAAAAATTACATTGAACATATTGAGTATTAAAATGAAATAAAATTCTTATAACAATATTAAATATAAAATTAAATAGTTCAATGCAATTTAAATATGACATTTTTAGAGCATCTTTTACATAGATGTATTTAAGATATCTATACTAGTTTATATTTTAGAAAGAAAAATAAAAAAAGATAATATAAAGATATTATAATAATAACACCCCAAATAAATAAATAATAAATGTTTTCTATTACTCTAATAAGACCCAAAATAATAACCAAATAAATAATTCGAATTACAATATTATCAAGGCATGTTGAAATAAACAATTAAAAGAGTACAACTATCTATTTTATTCAAGATTTGTTCATTTTCATGCATTCAACATGATAATCTTCACTATTATGTACTCTCTTTGATGTGTTGATGATATTTTGGTTCAAATTTAACATGTTAAGTATTTTATCAAGTTGGTTTTGAAATTAAGTATCCTTAAGATTATATATTAAAAGCTAATAATAATATAAATATGGCATGTTTTTTTTTTTTGTTTTTTTGTTTTAGAGCGCAATATAATGAATATTAAAATATTCTTGGATTTTTGCCTGATAATGGGCTAGTTCATTAGACAGTTTCTTATTTTGATGATTCTCGAGATTGAGAAGCATGTGATAGCTAGTGGAGGGGAGGGTTAGCAAGTTGATCATCATTGTGAAAGGTGGCGTGTGGCAATTCAAAAGAGTTAATTCACTTAATTCATTTGATGGGATGCGTTCATTAGGTTGTGGTGTCATTTCTCTGTTCTCCTACTCTGGTTTTCCTTGCTATCTCATGGCTTCTGCTGCAGTTGGAAGTGGTTTGGAAGGAGTGTGGGGATAATGTTGTGAGGAGTGTACTGACAAAGGAAAGAAGGTGGAGATGGAGACGCCATGGAGGCAAACCAGGAGGAGGGTAAGTAGTGTAACAGTGGGTGGTAGGATGAAGAGGAAGTACTTCACTAGGAAAAGGCTGAGGAATCTCTTTGGAGAGGAGGCTATGGTAGGGTTTATTGACAATGTTGAAGGAGAGATTAAGAATCCAATTCTGAGAGAATGGTTGGGTAGGCTCCTTAAAATTGCAAGCTCATTAAATTGCTAAGGAAGTAGATGGGAAGGAGGGTGTCAATATGAGGGAGGCAATGACCAATCTTTTGCTTGATCTCGACAACACAAGGGGGAGATGGAACATGTTTGGAGCAGCACAATCACTCACGATTGCAATGGTATTGTCCATTGCAGCATCATCTGTGTTAACTCATGAAGATATGATAGAATATATAAAGCAGAATGAGGAGAACTAGGAGGTGGTGTTAGGTCATTTGCATGATGTTTTGTTGGGGGTAGTGGAGACCAAAAAAATGGTGGATGGAATTGCAGAGAAACTTGATCCCTCGATCCTGGAGCGAGTTCGACCTACTTATTCATGTGCCTGTGACAATGACTGTGATGGTATAGAGTTGTTTGGTGAAGGAGATAAGTAGTTCTGATATGGTTTAAGCTTGTTTTTTGATATGTTATGTATTGTTTATGACTGCTGAGAGTGGGATGATGTAATTTGCCCCTCCCTTTCTGTGTTTATGTTAGGGGGTGTATTTTTGTAGCCTGGATGGTTGTATGTAGAAGCATAGCAAGCCGAGGTTAATGCCATATAGTTTTATGAAAGACTTTTGGGCTATGCCCATTTTTTATCAGGTCCCTGGTCCCTTAACTAGGGTTATATAATAAAAAAATATTCTTGGATTTTAAAATTTAATTTTATGTAAATTTAATTTAATATTAAAATGTTTATTAGTAATTAAAATTTAAATAGAAATATATTTAAAATTAATGTGTATTAATATTTAATTTACAATAAATTAAAATTAAAATTTTTACTGATATTTAAAATATTAATATTAAAATTAATATACATATAGAATGGAAAAAAATTAAATAATCTTATTAATATTAAATAAATAAAATAACTAAAAAAAATTGTCAAAAAATCCTGAGCGCTTCTGCAAATTCTCCAACTCCTGCTACTCTCACTCTTACCTCCCTCACTATACCTTCAACGCGGCTCTACACTTCTTCAGTGGGCGATTTTAATCTTGCCATGCCCTTTCTCCCTGCCATGGAGGGGGTTCTGTTGCTAGGAAAAGGATGCGGAGACCTCAATTTTGTCGAGGGTGTGCCCTAGATCGGCTAGGGTTTTGGAACATCAAAGTGTCAAAAACTTCTGCGTGGGCGATTCAACTCCTCTCTGCCCTGCAACTGGCTCTTAGGATTTAGTGGACTCAAAAACTAGGCATAGTCTGTCCTTCCATGATATGCTTGTTGGTTCCAATCAGGGGAAAAAGTTTAAGTCTGCAGCTTGGGATGCTCGCCCTATGAAGGGCAACTTGACTTTTATTGAGAATGGAACCTCTAAGAACTACCCAAAAATGTGCATTAGGAAGGCATCCTCCTCACCTATTCTGGCTTTTTCAGAAAAGCTTAGAAAGGAGGTTGACGCTGGTGAACAATAATTTGCCTCCAACAGATTGATTGGCCAGTTCAACTACCTATGGCCAAAATTACCGGATCTACATGAATGGATATCATCAGCATGGCTGCCCATGCTCAAAGGTAATGTAGAGGTCTACCCCTGTGCTCAAGGATTTTTTATTGTGGTGTTTGATTGCATTCAACATAGGGATGCCATTCTGTAAGAAAAATGGTATTGGGGGTAGAACATCCTCCTTAAACCATGGTTTCCAGATTTTAACCCTATTACTGCATCTTTCTCTATAAAACTTGTTTAGATCTATCTTCTAAACCTTTCGTTGTAATTCTAGTTTTCAGACTGTTTTCAAGCAATTGGCGATTCTCTCGGAAGTTTCCTGGCAGTGGATTCAGACACAACCAATTTCACTCACACAACCTTTGCTCGCATCCTTGTAGACATTGATGTAACAACTGATCTCCTCGCAGTTATCACATTCAAGTTTGTAGATCACAGTTGGACACAACTTATAGATTACGAAGGTTTACCCTTCTGATGCAGGAAGTGTTTTAATACAGGCCATATGGCCAACTCCTGCTCCAAAATCATTAAAAAATCTTATCAACAGTCCTGGTGGAAGGATGCTCTACCTCATCATTACTCAATCATAGCATCCTCAAAGGTGAGGGAGGAAAAGGCTGTACCCTCCCAGAAGCTTGTTGTTCCCCCAATGTCTGAGAATGGGCAAGGCTCAACACACCTGACTAATGAACCTTGTCCAGAAACATGTCTGGCTCAAAGGCAGCCACAACAACCAGGCAACCCATCAAAAGTCAAGCCTCAGCCTTCAGTTGCAAACCTAATTGTTGTTTCTTCTTCAACGATTGTTGGGAATTCATCTGCAATGAATGGTGGAAGCAATTCACAGGTTTCATCTCAAATTGTGGTCCTTATAGAAATGCAAAAGCAGGAAGATGGGGAGGATTGGCAAGAAGTACAGAACAAGAAAAAGAAAATTCTCTTGGCAAAACTGAATAAGATTAAAATGGATTTGTAATCTCACACCAAATTTGGTGGATAAATGTAACTCAGAATGATCTAGGGTTTTCTGTTGCATTACTGCATGCTGGCCATGGTTGGCCTTTTATGTAATTTTTAATTTTAATTTTAATGAATAAACTCACTCTTACGGATCAAAAAAATAAATAATTAAAATAACTAAAAACTATCCAAACCATGTGCAAAGGTGATGGAGTGAATTATTTCGGTGGTACGAGCAATGCGAGTGCTAGGGCTGTGGCTTCAAGTGGTGCAATTGGTGCAGGTAAGAAGGTTAAGAAAGGACTGAGCAAGGGTGGCGTTGGACGTGATCCCTCCCAGATAAAGATGGGTGGTGAGGGACGACGGTATTATCAGTTGTGCTCTGGCTCATGCGGGTACGGGGCTCTTGATGATCCTCCTTTTCTTATGCCTCCTCCCCCCTTCAATCCGTTGGGTGATTCTTCTAAACCTATGCATGTGGCTAGGTCTTTTGAATTGAAATCACTAGGGGCTTGCAAGAATAGTGCAAATCCTTTTCATGAATGTAATGATTTCTATTTGGAGCAGATTCAGAAATCAAACCCTAATTTTCCTCCTCCCAAGCCTCCAGACCCGCATGTTTCTAGCTAAGAGGAGACTCATTTTCATGGTGATTTTGGTCTTTCTATTGGTGATGTGAAGGTTACCTTTGCAAAAGAACCTGCGGTGTTCCACATTTTAGATAATAGCATAAATTCTATTTTAGCAGATGTTGGTGGCCAATCTCTGATTATCAGACTCTTGCGAAAGTGACCATCCCTTTATGATGTTCAAGCTTGGGCTTTGTTCATTTGGAGTAACTTGTCTCCCCCCATGGTTCACACCCCAGATTTTAGCTTCTTTATGAATACCTTCTCTTCTGCTGATGATTGCAATTTTGTAACACAAAATGGCCCTTAGTTTTTTGAGAATTCTAGTTTATTCCTCACTCCTTGGACTCCCTTCTTTGATACTGCCATGGCTATAAACTCAGAGATCCCAATCTAGATCAAGTTATATAACCTTCCTCTAGTGATGAGGAATTGTGTTCTCATAGGTTAGATGATCAATCAGGTGGGGTCCTTCATTAAGATCAATTTGGAGGAGGGGGCTTCACGTAGATACACAAGGGTTTGTGCCCTTGTGGATATTTCCAAACCCTTTCCTGGCTTGATTTAGATTCATTCTTCTCATGATACCTGGTTGCAATTCTTAAAATTTGAAGGTCTCCCCTTTAGAGGCTTCCGTTGCAACAAGTTGGGGCAAAAGATTGGGGCTTGCACTGCCCCAAGTCCTCCTGGAACTAGATGTTTTAGTCTTAAGAAGTGGATTAGAAAACCTGGGTCTCTGGATGCAGATTTTGTTTGGTGCAATCATGGCAAGTTTTTTGATCCCCACTTTGCTATGGGGACTGATTCAGTGGCACCATCTGAACCTCTCTCAGAGCAACCTATAGGGCATGCTAAGCCTCAAATCCTTAATTTGGATGTCCCTATTGAGGTTGATGAGGATGACTCTGCGTTAGATGGCACTTTCCCATTCATGGAGGATCTAGATGATCCAACTCCTAATTTTTTTGATCATGACTTTGTGGTGGCTCCTCCTCTGAAATTTGGGATATTTCAGACTAAGTCCAAAAAATTAAAACTTGATTATGATGATTCAAAGTAGAAAAAAGGAAGGAAATTTGAGGCTGAAAAAATCCGCATTGAAGGAAAGGAAGCAGTTGAGGAGGGCTCTCAGTGGATCATGAAGGCTCTCTTCTCCCGAAAAAATGTCAAAACTTAGATTGGCTTTGGCCTTAGTCTTTTTCTCTTTGTTGGGGTTGACTCTTGGGGACTCATCTTTTGTCGTCTCCTTTGGGTAGCTTTTTGCTTCTCTTGTTCTTAGTGATGTTTGATTGTAGTTTGTTGATATGTTGATAGCCTCTAGTTGGGTTTTTTCTACTCCCCTTGTTTTAAGGGCTTGCTTTATGTATTTGTTTTCATCTTTTCATATAATAAAGCGAGCTGACCCCAAGTCAACAGTTTACCAAGCAAAAAAAAAACTATAAAATAAAATAAAAATTTATTGTTTTCACATTGAACAATTTATAAAATAACTATTCTTCTTTTCTATTATTTGATGTTGGCAATAGCTTTTTCCCTTCCCATTAAGCTTTGCTTTTTTGGTTGAGGTTGGTTGTAAGTCTTCTTATGTTTTAATATACCTTGTTTTTGTAGTCAAAAAGAAAAATGGTGTTAAGAGAGGCTCATAGAAGAGTAACCCATGTTTAAATCCACCAACTACAAAAATAAGGCACATAACTATAGCAATGCATTATAAACTTAACCACATTTACAAAAAACTCACCCAAGATTTAGAAACGAAATTGTAGTTTAACAATTGGTATAATGGTTTTGCTTTAGTTCGATAATATTTACTCAACATCTAATTTAAAGCAAAGAATTCTATGCCTTATTTATCAGGCACTTGACACAATAGAGTCATTTTTCTATATAAAAGATCAAGTGTAATGGAATTTTTTTAGTCCACCACCAAGAAAGATGCCAATTTGGTACATGACCTATTTTGTGGAAGCCCACAAGGGGATAGTTGATTTCATTTATCTTATGTATCACTCAATGAGGCATACAAGACCCCCCTCCCTCAGGTTGAAACCCTTGCTTCCTTTATGTATAGGACACATGTCTTCACCATCAGGCCCATTTAGGTGTTCCAGAGTAATTTTTGTAAGTACAGTGAGTTAACTTTTATAATTATGCTATAGACTTCATGCTCAAATCCCTCAGTCTCAAAACATTCTAGGGTGACCCAAGTTTACAAAACATGGTTGGGATGTAATAAATATGGCGTATAATTCAATCATACTCATGTTTGAAAAAGATAATCGAAGATTAACCAAAGACCAAAAAGACACATTATAATTATACAACCCATGAATATTTAATTTACAACCATAACCAAAACCCATGTATTACAATTCACTCAGTTCGAACTAGTGTTTGTAAATATTCACAAACTAAAACTTAAACCAAGATAAAAAAAACCCCAAACAACAACAACAAGATACTCAGTTTATCCCCTATAAAACCCAAATGGTGCTTTTCCCATGTTCAAGCAAAAAATATACAAAATTCAACCAAATATACATAATGCATTGTATAACACCATTTCTGTAAAAATCCACAAGATAGAATAGAAAAATTCTAGTATGAAATGAGATGAGAGAAGTTATCTTTTGCTACTGCTACATTATTAGCTTGTTTGTTAGGGTACTTCAACTATAATGGAATTGGTTTTAAAGAGAACTACCAAATCACATTTTTTTTACCAAAGTACCATGAGCTTTGAATTGATCAAACTCTATGTACTTAGATATTAAAGAAGGATCAAAGCTTTAGTGTGATCATCAATCTATATAATATTCTTTAGAAAATAGTGGAATTCTTCAATATGATTGTCACCATAAGGGTCAAACACACTTGACTAGTATAGTTAAAGGTGCTATGAGTTAGATGCGTATTACTTAAAGACAAACACCAACTGCTCCATTTGATTAATACAAATCACGAACCACCTTCCTTGTGGATGTACATCCACATAGAAAGCTTTGGCATAAACATATAACGTCTATAAATAGATTGGACCAAAACTAAAATGTGGATAGGTCTTTCAAGCAAACTATATGAACAGAAGCATCAAACTAACACAACTCAATTTTAAAGTTATATTTTTGTAACCTCTAAAGGAAAATATATAGTCTTTATCAGACATGAAGATGGTGGAAGAAAGAAACAAAACCCAGAATACAAGAAAATTTTCCAACAATAGAAAAGAACCAAGCAATATAAATACCAATAAAGGTAATAGGGTTGGACAGTGTCTTAACAAAAAAAGGCCTTTTCATTTTATTTTTTAGCACAACATTTTGTGAGTTATATGTCAGTCGGATGAATGTGACCCAAAATAACTTGTGAATTAAGATGAAAAACAAACCTGTCGCCACCTTTATTTAGGAATGTTAAAAAAACCTACAAATTTATCACAAAACCCTCTTAATTTGTCCGAAAAAATTCAAATCTTGTCTGTCAAATCTCCAAATGTTCAAGGCAAATAGACCCTTTTCAGTAGTTAAATTTGGTCTCTGCTAAACAATATTTAGATAACAAAACAAAACCCTTTTTTGATGTATTTTTTTACAAAAAGCTCTTGTAATAGTCTATTTTTCTATGGCGAAGCACAAATTAGAGGTTAAAGAGTGCATGGAAAAAGGTTAAAGATTAAAGTCATCTACTTACACATTCCACAAAGGCATGTTGTTGTTCCTACACTTCAACTTCAATGATTCTCTGTGCAGTGCTTGATTACTCTTCCAAAGGTAGTGTGTTCAAGTCAAAACCATCTAAATCATAGTGAATTAGGGAGTGATGCACCACCATAAAGATATCTTTTGGGTCTACTATATGTCATAAGGGTTGTGAGTTGATCCAAGTGAAATTGAACCAAAACACATACCATAGAATGGTAATCAAATGTCCTTCAAAGATTTCAGAATCTCTTGTTCTCAAAATCAGCTACGCTCGTTTTTGTAGACAACCCCCACGAAACTTGTCCGTTTCGTGAATCTACACTCTAAAATCGCAAATCGAGAAAAGATTTCCTTAGTCTCATGCGAAGTCATTTGACATTCTAAACTTGTCTGCGACATTCCCTTGAATTGATTTCTCAATATTCGCGAGAATCGTTTAAGTCATAAACTGGCTAAAAGGTCAAGTTTTAGTCATTTTTCAGGTGTTAGCCATTTTTATTTTTTGTTCACATGTAAGAGCGGTATTTATAACCGCTATTACATGTTTAGAAGCTTGTTCACATGTAAGAGCGGCGTATTTAGCCGCTATTACATATGTTGAACTTTGTGTTTTATGAAACGGCGGTGAAATCACCCGCCTTTACATATCTTATTCGGTAGAACTTGCAGGAGCGGCTGAAACTTCCACCTGAGCAAGATCTTCAAATCTTTCGACTGGAGTGCCATTAATGGCCACTCGTGCCGATTCATTTAATGTTCATTTTTAAGTTTTAAGTACTCATTGTGCCTTTTGTTTATTTATCGTTTATGCTCGAACCAACGCCACGGAGGAGAGTCCGAAAGGAAATTACCGCAGTCTGGATCCATCTTTGGCGTCTCTTTTCTCTGGTAGGTTCATTTATTTTGTTTGTTTCAAATTTCTTTCTTTCGTTTTGCATTTTTGACTATTCTCATGCTAGGTTAGGGTTTCATGTTTTCTCTTGTTGATTATTTCTTGTGATAAACTAGGGTTTGTATCATTTGGTTTCGATCATTTTGTTGTTGTTGTTGTTGTTTTATATTGAAAATGTCAGTGTTGTTCATTGCTTTGTCAATCCCAAGTTCATACCCTAAAGTTTCAACGCATATAGCGGCGGATTTACCGCTCAAACCTTTGATACTTCCTAAATTACCAACGTGCATGGGTGGCGAATTACACCTCCCATACACGGCAATCTCTTACCCATCGATTGTGTGGTGTCGATTCACCCGATCAAACACTTCAGACTAAATCTAGCATCATATGCAACGACTGTAATTTCTGCCGCCCATGCAGCATGGTAAACCTTCCACATGCAAATCGGTTGAAATCCCCGCCCCTACACCAAAACCCTTGAAGTTTAACACTTACCTGCACGAGCGGCATTTTTATGCGCCCCTACATCAAAAAACTTGCTTGGTTATTTCCTTGCCAGAACGGCTGATACCACCAGCCGAGTACTTGAAGTTTTCACTCATTCAGATGTAATAGCGGTAATATTAACCGCTCATGCATGTTAACCAAAAACTTCCAAAATACATGCAAAAGCGGCGTTTTCAACCACCTTTACATCTGAAGTCTCTTCCAACTTGCGATGACGGCCAAATCACCCGCTCAAGCACATTTTACTGATTTTTCCCAACACTGGAAAACTCACTTTTCAAAACCAAAAGCTCGCTTTCGCCTTCACCTTGATTTGCACACTCAAGCCCTTTAAACGCATGCTTTCTTATCCATGATCGTCAAAACACAGTTGACCCAGTTTATCCAATTTTTCCCCTAACTGCGAGATCATGGCCTTTTTGCAGTTCTCAATCAGCGTTCGCGGTGTTCAAGGTCACAGTTCTCTCCAGAGCTCATGTCAGAATCATCTCCGTCAAAGTCCAGAGCCATGAAGTACAAGTACCAAGGTGTCTTTCCGGTAACGGCAGTACAGTCAAATGTTGATGAAATCAGAGACACGAAAATTGGGCACGTAGACATGGCCGAGTTCATAGATAGAACTATACAAACAAATCCCTCAAAGCATATGCAGAAAATCATTAACAACAGTATTCATTCGGTTGCATCATTTCCAGTCAGTGCACATAATCCTGAATTTGTTCTACAAGTGGCCAGCCACTACAACAGAGACACTAGAGCTGTGACAGACTCACAGGGAAATGTAATCATGAGATTGGACGCAGAATTCATGGACAAAATCTTCATGTGTCCACCAATTGAAAACGTCGGGCAGATTGATTTTGCTCAGGGTTAACAAGACAATGACAATGACTTGGAATCTGCTAGGAGGCACATAAATAGCAAATGGTTAAAGATTCCTAGGGCAACTTTGACTAGATGGCCAAAAGACCTTCACAGGAGTGATTTTGTGGAGGAAGTGTGTGGTTTGATTACTCTTTTGAGTCACATCAGAGGACTCCCTTCTGCTTCTAAATTCGAGGACTGGATGTACACTTACATCAAGGTGATTCTACAGGGTAGCCATAAGATATTCTGGGGTGAATAGATCAGCAATGCTTTGCACAAGCAACTGGTAAGAGTCAATACTACCTTCAAATTTTACATGACCTCTTATCTTGTCTATGCTGCTACAAGCATGAGGAACTTTCCAGGTTTAACCCAAGTAGGGGACAGGAGATTGGTCCCAGTGTATGAATACTACCCCCAAATTACTCTGAAGGGGTCAATTCATCATTTCAGAAGAGTCAATGATGCATTTTTCTCAGTTTTCATGTGCTTGTGGGATGGTGAATTGGTTCAAAAAAGAGTTTCTGATGAAGCATGGCAGGTTGTAAATTCTTTTGGTTGCTTGTTTTTGCAATTTCCCACCTTTACGTATCTTCGGGTAGGATACTATCCTGGTTACCCTTACATGCTGCCACAGTATCCTAGTGATCGCATTGTTCTTATGGAGCTTTGCAGATAACTGATTGTAGTACACAATAAACAGATGGAGCTTAAGAGGTCAAGGATAAAGTTTCCCATTGAAACTGGGAGGTATTCGGTTCAATCTGCCAACAAAGCAAAAATAATTGACTCCGAGTTGCAGTTGGTCACCATGAAGACCTACAAGAAAAGAAATCATTTTGACTTTAGAAGGGTTCAAGATAAAATCAAGAGGAAGTCAAACTTTCATGAGCCAATGGTCGAAGACATATGGGCAGATCTCAGAACTCAAAATGAGATCAGAAAACTGGATTTCTGCAGACTTCATCTAAGCCAAATTGAAGAACTAGGACTCGCTGATATTCGAGATGGAATGGAGGATGATGGGGATGTCCTAGATCACAAATATGAGGCAGGAAATGTTGAGGCTTCACCTCTCCCAAAGGTGAAATGGTCAGTCAAGGAAGAGACATCTATCAGGAAAAGATTCCAACCAATCTTGGCAAACACCAACTTGTGGTTGAAAAGCAAAGGGATTCAGTTGAAAGAGTTCCTTACAGGGTCTGAAGAAGAGATACAAGAGCAAATAGGTAAGAAGGTGGAAAACCGAACTAAGAACAAGAGTGACACCCCTTCTTCCTCCAAGGTACACAAACCAAAGATCAAATTTGTATCCAAGGGAGGAAAGAAGAAGGAAACCACAGAGGCTTCTGATGCCACTAAGTCAGATGTTGAAGACACTAATGATGATCAGATGGAAATTGAAGATGTTGAGACTAAAGAACAAAATGTTCAAAGGTCTAAGACAAAGGTATCTGATGAAGTTGAACAAGGTGAAGATGAAGATACAGAGGTAGAGCGACTTGATGGTTGCCCTCAGACTCCTGTGACAGATCTTCCATCCAAGACACAAGTCCTTACATCTCTTCCTCATGTTCGAGTTTCTGATGGTTTGCCAGCAATTTCAAATGTTCCTCTTTCTCCAATTTTTGTTGTTTCTTCAGACAATACTCCTCCATCCATGAAAGCTAGCTTTGGAACTGTTTTTGATTCTTCTGGTTCCATTCCAAGCTTATCTTCCCCATCTTTTGATATCAGGGAACAAATTGTCTTAGAGAACCTTCTAAATGCTTCACAAAAGGTTGTTGATACAGGGGTTGTGTTTACCAACACAAGTCCAATTGTCACCATCACGGGAACAAGCACGGAGCCGGCCAAGCAAGTAGGAGATTCCTCTCTAGCTGTTGATGCATCTATACTTCCTCCATGGCTATCTGCCTATACTCCAAAGAGGAAGAAGCAAGCCATCTCACCTGATGAGATTGACATTGAAAAATTGTTGCCCATGAAAACAAAGAACCAGAAGAAGAAGCCTAAGACTATTTCTAGGCTGGTCATTGAAAAGGGGATCAGATATGCCGAAATTGCCAAACCTCCTGAAGATGCCACGGTTGATACTTTTGACATGAGCAGTTATGTCATCTCAAGGGTTGAGCTTGGTAAAGTGACTCATGGGGGTGTCAAAGCAGATTTCCAGACCACTGCCAGTACCCTACTTGAAAAGTATTATGAAGCCAAGAGGGAGAAGGAGCAATACAAAGCAAAAGCAGAACAACTGGTTGCTGTCCTTCAGAAAATAGTGAAGTCATCAGAAATAGTAGAACCTATGGCAGTGACAATGGAAGATCCCCTGATACAGAAGGTTGAAAAAGCCCAAGCTAGAGGCAAGATAGTGGGGGATGTAGTGGAGCGGTTGTTGGCTCAAGGACGAGTTCTGTTAAAAACTGTTGTGGAAAGAAAGGAGAAATGGACAAAGCTAAAGCTGAGCTGGACAATCTGGTAGATCTACTTTCACAAGAGCTGCAAGATCAGGAAGAGAGCCTAGAAGAGTGGATAGATATGAAGAAGATCAAGATTAAGAATCTAATCACCATTAGGGTCATCACCAACAGGGAATCATATCTCAAGACCAAGGAGACTCTAGCTCATCATATTTTCATAATAAAGAGTCTACTTGAAGATATGTGCCAAGCTCGAGAAGCCAGCGAAGATAGTGATGTCACACTCCTACATCAGCTAGAAGAACTTCCGTGCACCTTGACAAGGGAAGATCACAGTTTCCTCACAGAACAGGAAATGATAAGTTCTTTTGAAGAAATGGTACAAAAGAAATTTGAAGAGGAAGCTCCCTCAATGCTCTTAATGGATAACCTGTATGATCAACATTCGACTCTGGAGAATCTGAAGGATAATTTAGACAAGCATGAAAAGGCAGTAAAGGTGGTGAAAGATTCAATTCTCCGAGCTCATACCATCTCTGAAAACATAACGAAACCAGATGCATGCGAGATGTCAGTTGTTCAAACCATGTATCAGAACTTCCTAAGGAAAAAAGATGGAGGAAGCTAGTGCCTTAGCTTGTTTTTCTTAGATGTTATGTAAATTGAATTTTGTTTTGGACATCTACACATGTAATTTTCCAAAATGTAATTACATGTGAAACAAGAGAAGTCATAAGTCAAATAGGACTCTCTTGTTGAATAAATCAAAGTAGTTGTAGATTTCCTATATTTTCTCAAGGTCTTTCCCTATAAATAGAGGGGACCTCTTTTGTAAATAATATCTTTTGTTTATTGCAAGAAAACTCTGGCGAATTGAGAAGCAAATCAAGACTTTGTGCTTTTTGTGAAAATCAATATTCAAATACTTATCAATACAAGAAAGCAAGTTCAATTCCAATCTTTGTCTTTGGATTATTTGTATTGTGATAGTTTTGTTCTTATGTCTTGCTATCATAATCTTATTTGATAATAATTGAAGTGTGGAGTTTGTTTCAAGTGATTGAAGAGCGCTCTTAATTTGATTCTGATAAACTTTGTGTTATCAAATCAGTTGTGGGTTATATGTTCATGTTTGTGAGAATACAATAGTTTGGAGACTTTGTGCTGCAAGTTGTTATATTCAATTTACTTTTATCATCTTGAAGAGGAGTGAAGACTTTGGGCTGCATTCTACTTCAAATAGTTCTGTTCACAAGTAGTAAGTGAGGTAACAGAAAACTTTGTGTTTCTGTGATTTTGTGATAATTTATAAGTCTTATATCAAGAGTTTGAAATATAAACATCTATTCTGAAAAAAGAGAATGAGATGAGATGGAACCACCACAAACATAGTTTTTAGTGTACATAAATTTTATAAGTTGTTTGATTTGCAAAAGTTAAGTAATTAGAGGGAACCTCCCCTTGCTTGGAGGAGAGACTTTGTCTCATCATAGCTGTGGCTGATATACCCATTTTGCCGTTAGCGAGTTAACGACAAAATATTCACCCAACAGAATCAAAGTAATACCATTGGGAAAAATTAATTATTTGACTTTAACCTTGTTGAACATAACTATTATATGGAATATTCATAGCTAGAATAAACTTTCATTGGATTCTAAACATATATTGGCAAATCAAAATCAAACACCTTATAAAGATTTCACAATCAAGATAACACCATAGGGAAAAAAAGATAATTATCTAACTTGAGCCTTGTTGAACATAACTACTATTTGGAAAACTCATATGAAGAATAACATCATCCATAAGAATCTATGCTTGAAACTTCAATGCTCATATGGAGTTACAAATAGTCATTACTTCATCTAAAATACCACATCTATATATAAATATTGTTTTGTATTAGGTCCCTAAGATGAAAAGGCAAAACCAAATCTGATAGTGCATATCAAAGTTTACAAAATGTTTTTATCAAGAGTTATATATCATGCATTTTTCGTTGAATTTGATATATTTGTTGTCTACTTTCTACAAAACTAAACACGATGTCAAGTCAACACAATTCAGTTGAAAATCTACTTAGACATATACCCATGCTAAACAATTCTTGATAGATCAATTTGCAGGCATAAGGAACATTAACTTTGACAACATGTTTTATAGTTTACAGAAAGGACAATATGGTCCTATTATACCCTTTTGGAGAATCACTGTGGCAACCATTTGACACTGACTACATATATGCATGCTAGAGAAATCACTTAAATAAAACAACCTTTCGAAAAGATTGGTAGCCGCCCCATGTGCTAGCATATAATCACACTTCATATACAAATAAGTTTATTATTGCAGGAAGTCATGAAGTGATGTGAGAATGTATTTATCATGTAACCCTTATTCAAAAATGTCAAAAAAAAAATCGATAAATTTACCACAAAACCCTGAAAGAATCCAAATTTTGTTTGCCCTATTGAACCCAAAAGAAAATGGCCATTTTAAAAACTTTTGAAGATGCCTATAATGACCCCTTCTAAATCGCCGGTGTAGATCTTTCCCACCACTACATAGGACTTGCAGAGGGCTCATAAGCAAAAGTATGCGGATAAGGGGAGGCTTGGTCGTTATAAAGAGTATTCAGAATATCTCCGCTATAATTTCTCCTCTGAAACTGCGGGGAAGATCGATCTTGTATGTGCTATTCACTCCACCTCAACTGGTCCGCATTTCACCGAGCTTAAACTTTCGGTGATACAAGTGTACTGAGCTCAAAAAAAACTTTCGATGACGGTCATTACATGAACGGAAACCAAAGGAAGAAACCTAACCACAATACCTTCCTCCACATAAACCATGTTGCAGATAAATGGGAGTATCCATCTCCTTATTTTTCAATTGACGTGAAGGTCTGCTTGTTTTTCTAAATATAGTAATTGTCCACATTATCCGCCCATAACACTTTGAATTTTAAACCAATCAAAATTATTTTTAAAATGTAGAAACCAATTAAAAGATTGATAAATATTTTTTAAAACATTTATAGTTAAACAAATTACATCTTAAGTTTAGAAAAAAACACTTGTTTATGATTGGTTTATAGACTTTGTACAATGTTTAACAATAAAAAATACTTATTTATGATTCATTTATTTTTAAAAATTAATAATTAGATATGAATTTTTGATTACAATTTAATATTGTCGAAAGGTAGGTACTAATAAAGTATTTGAACCCTTCTCTGTCCTCAAAGCCATTTAACACATATTCTGTCCTCAAAGCCATTTGACACATTTTCATACCCTGTTTCCACCATACATGCAAAACAAAAGTCTGCCACATATTTCAACATGTGGCACAAGGGCCTTGCTACAAAAAAAGAAAACATTAGCAAGAGGTTTAATTTTTAAGTTACCCTAATTTCTATTGGACACAATTTATCTTAGAATTAAAGAAATTGAAAATAGGTATGCCAATAAACTAAAAAAAACCAATGATCAATCACAAATTTAAGATCTATTAATTCTCAATATTATTATTCCACTATGCACCCTCACAAATGTGTGTCCAAGGTCATAGCCATAACCATCGCATTCTCCTTGTCTTTGATTATTGTATATCAAATTCATAATCGTTTAAGAATGCCATTAACAGCATCGTTTAAGAATGCTAACTTTTAATGTCTTACAATTGTTTCTATGTATCTTATAAATATTCATTTTGCATAAAAGAGTGTACTGCATTAAAAACACAACGGCTATATTGTTTTTTTAATGGTTTGAGCGAACAGTTATAGCCACCTCATGGTTACTCGGAGTCGCTGTCAATGTACTGCTTCTGTACTGGTTGTTTCTTTTCATTTTTTCCCATAAGATTTAGAATTTTCTTCTTCCTAGGTTAAAATTTGGGTGTAAGAATTTCAGGTTCTTATTTTTTGCCTTGAGGAGTTTTGAAATCGTGACTGCAACAATTGGACGCTTCTTTTCAGCTTTCTACTTGGGCTTTTAGATTTGCGGGTATGTTTCTGTCCTTTTAAATATTAAGTATTGCGTAATTGTCTTCTGCATTTTCGGTTTGCAGGCTTTAGTTACCATTGTTGTTTTGAAGCTATTTGTATTCGTAGAAAGACACTATAAAGAATGTTAGATTAAAGATTTGAGATATTTACAGGTAAACATAATAACATACTTCTGAACACAACCGTTTAATGGTTTTTCAAAAAGTTTTTGACATTCTTCGAGACCCCTCTTCAGAGAATTATTAGATCAAAGACACTTTAATTCGTGACGATCCTTATGGGTCAACCCGTTTTCCTTCCAACTTATGCGAGTGACGCGAATTCTAAGTGTCAGATACTCGGTAGGTCAATTATGATCATTTGTTGCAGTTATGTTCAATATCTCATCCTGTTTCAGAAGGTCAAGATGCAAACGCATTTGGCGGATTATAGTTTATTTGAAACACAAATAGGTAAAGGGTAAGTTATGATCTCTTATATCCGGACAACATATTTTTAGTCCATTTATATATCTAAAGCCATTTCACAGCATAATTTTCAAAACTATAGCTATGCATGTCATGACTTATCATAGTGTGCCCTAGCCATGGCAGGGTTTTGAAGAAAATTGAAGCATTCATTGGGCTGTTGCTGCGTATACCCTCCTATATGACTGTAGTTTAGAAATCTAAAGTTGCCCATGTCATGAAGTATCATGGTGTGCCCTAACCATGGTAGGTTTTGAAGAAAATTGAAGTAAGTGTTAATAATCTAAAGTGGCCCATGCCATGAAGTATCATGGTGTGCCTTAACCATGGTAGGGTTTGAAGAAAATTGAAGTAAGTGTTCATTGGGCCAGTGGTGCCTATACCCACACATGGCTATGTAGTTTTGAAATCTAAAGTTGTGCGTATAATGACTTCTTGTGGTGTGCCTTAACCACATTAGGGTTTTGAAGAAAATTGAATTAATTGTTCATTGTGCTGACGGTGCCTATGCCCACTGACATTGTCATAATTTTGAAAGCTTATCATGTGGTGTAGCCTAACCATGGCAGGGTTTTGATGAAAATTGAGGTAAGTGTTTGTCTGGCTGGTGGTGCCTCTACCTGCCTATGTTGCCAAAATCCTTGATGAAAAGTGGCCGACCCACCCCTTCAACCTAGTGTTGCTATCATCTACACGGCTTTGCAAATTTTAATGTATCTTACTCCATTTTAAATTTCTCCCTTCCCTTCTGATTTTTCATTCGGTCTCTCCATAATCACTTTGTTAACATTTATTTACACCCTATCCTAAATACCTTTTAATCTCACAATAATTGGCCTTTTTTGATTTTTCTTGTGTTGACCCAAGCCTTGTCTGCCTTTTCAAACCATCATGTCACAATGAGCAGAATAATTTAATATGGTCACATTAAAAGAGGGGAAGTTGAAATCACGTACAATTATTGCTAAACTTTGTTGCAGTTTAATTCAGTTAGTACTAGGAAGGTGAAGATGAAAGATGTGAATAACATAAGTGCTTTTCTTAGCAGATGTATTCTATTGGAATAATGCACGAATTAAAAAAGCTCTCATGGATATGAAGGTCCAAAGGTATGAAATAGTTTAGAAAATGTTTTCTTCTACAATGATACCTAATATAGCAAAATACAATATTCAATACAAATGTTAATTACCTGGCATTTTTGAAGCAGAGGTCTTTAGTTTTCCTTGCAAAAAGAAAAAACTAAACCTATGCAATTCATTTAAAGTTAACTGGATTTAAAGTTTAGAAGATTTTTAACTGAGTGCAGTAAAAGTGGCAAATATACTAGCGAAACTCAACTAGATTTAACCTCACAAATCTGTGCTTGGACCAGGACCTATAAAAACAGACCAGTGGCAAATATACTAGCAAAACTCAACTATATTTAACCTCATAAAACTGTGCTTGGAACAGGACCTATAAAAACAGACCTTTATCCTAATCTTATCGGCATTTGAAAGTGGCTTTGGTAAACAAATTTACGTAGGGTAAATATGAACTGCTTTAGACACCTTTCTGGTATCTCTTTTGAATAACAAACACCCTTCCTCCTTTACAGAATATAGAAAATGAAAAAGATATTAATAAAGCAGGCTTAGCAGCTTAAATAATGCTATTGGTAGCTTAACATGTATTTTGTAATGTCCCTTTCCTAAGCAGTTCAGAGATTAGGATTAGTCTATTAGTAGGTTCCCGTAGACCTATGTCACCGCATTCGCCAATTTTCGGCCTTGAGGTTCAGAAATCGGCGGATTTATAAACGGCCAAAAAAATTTGCTGAAATACGGCAGAAATTCGTACGGAGATTTGTTTAGGTTTTCTCTCGATCACCATTGATACAGACCTCCTATCGACAGCTGAAATATGGCAGCAATGCTTGGAAAAGAAGACACCGAGGCAGGAAACCGACTCAAGGAATACGCAGATAGGAACCAACGAGTTCAGGAAATTTTCCGGCGTGAATTTTTTTTACATCGCCGACGAGTTCATGAAATTTCCGTGAGACGATTTTCCAAGCGCTACAATGCTCATATAAAAGCCTACGGGCTAAGCGCTATAATGCTCACATATAAAAGCCTATCGGCTAAGCATATAATATTTTATTACTCATATAATATATAAAAAGGTTTTTATTACTTATATAATTAATAGTATATGTTCACTCCTTAAAAGTTTTATAATATATTATATAACTTATAAGAAATGAATATATTATAAGTATAGGTATATTACAGCCTTAAATAATATATTTAATATTTATTAAATATATAATAAATAATGGGTATAAATAGTGGCTTATTTCATTTATATAATATATTTATTACTTATATAATATATAAAGAGGAATTTATTATTTATATAATATATTTTTTTAAAATCAAATTTATGTAAGGCGAATTTAATCACGAAATTTTTTTCCCAAAATTTTCCTTGCCGAATTTATTTCGAATTTCATCCTTGCCGAATTTGAATTCGAATTCGAACTTGGTGATTTAGCCGTAGACTAGCATGGATGGTTAGGGGACCCATTGTGGGATTTGCATTTTCTGGTGCAGTTTTGGATCCCGTGGCCGAACTTTATTTTTAGCAGGGGCTTGGGACTCCGAGCGAGTCAAGGCGAACCAGCTGGACTTCATTTGTTTCATTTGATCAATATGGTGGTGCTAGGAAATCTATTTTAGAGGTCGAATTTAATTTTAATGGTACATCTATTTCCTAAGTTAAATTAAAATATTAAGCTTAGTGAAATAAAGTATATAATGTGACTTTATAATATAAGTGGCGATATAAGATAAAATATGAAGTCATATTTTATATCATTGAGGGTGAGCGCCACTTTATGAAGTTGAAGGAAATAAAGCTGTGTTCCACGGGGATGCGTCCCCTGCCCTGAGACCGCCGTCCCCGTCCCCTCGTCCCTGTTGCCAAACATACATTTTATAATGTTTAGAGAAAAAAACTCACAACTGGCAATGAAATATTGCCGTTATACTGCTGTCATGATTAAATTGCTGTTATACTGCTGTCATGATTAAATTGCTGTTATATTTCTGTCATGATTAAATTTTATTGCTGTTATACTACTGTCATGATTAAAGTTATTGCCATTATGTTGCTATCATGACTAATTTTATTGCTGTTATGCTGTTGTTAATATTTATTGTTGTTATTCAGCTTATAGTCTTATACTGCTGTCCATTAACTTGTAGAAATTTGAGTCTCTCTCTCTCTCTCTCTATATATATATATATATATTTTGAAAAATTTGTATATATTGCCGTCTCCCCGCCGTCCCCAGAAAATGGTCCTCGGACTGCCGTCCCCAAAACGTGTCCCCTGCCGTCCCCGTCTCCGAAACACCGTGGAACATAGAAATAAAGTTAAATGGTGAAATATTATTATATTTCCTAAGTGGGGCGTTGGGTTTGAGAAGAGAAGAAACAAAAAGAAAAAAATGAACTCTCATTTGGATTCATTCAGACATTTTATTTTTCTCACTAAGTCTGAGCTTGGTTCTTGGAGAACAAGGGTTTGTACCAGCCATTGTGGAGACGGAAACCTTCACAATTGGACAGTGCTTGTAGGAGTGAAAGATCTCCCAAGAGCATTTGAGAGCATTCTCATTCAAGGGGTGCATTTGAGCTTCAATTTCAGATTGATGGTTTGTTGCAGAGGAGTTATCATGCAAATATCTTCAGTTTATTGATGCTATAATTGCAGGGGGTTATTGGAGAACGTATTGCAAGTGATGGACTGCATTTTTGTGGAGTTTTGATGTGCCTTTCCATCCATATTCTGGCCGTACCTGTCCTCTGTCTGGCCGTACCATACTGCAGAGTTATAGAGTGTTTTTGGACAAGGTTTGGACTGTATTTTCTCTCCCAGCCTGACGTTGGACAGTGCAGACCAAGGCAAGGTTCTGAAAGAGAGTTTTGAGGCTGTTTTCGGAGTATATTCATTGCTGTTGTACCCTGCAAGGCCATACCAGCCTGTACCTGGGTCGTGGGTTCTGTGAGCAGCCAAAAAACAAGTTGAAAGTTGGTATTTTTCAGTCTCTATTGTGGCGTCCCAGCATACTGGACCAGTTTTCTTGTCATTGATTGTTAGAGGACTGTTTGAAGGAGTTTGAGCTCATATATCTGCTGTCTCAGTCATTTCCAGCTCATGTACATTTTGAACAGCTAATGGGTATGTTGAAACAATAGCTTTTTGAGGGTGTTGTTCCTTTATGTATTATAATACATTTCTATCAAATATAGTTATCTGGGTATTTCTATTTCATTGTATTTGCAAAAATATACACATGCATGTTTTCTATGTCAAAATGCAAAAAACCCCAAATGCACTAGGTGTCAACTAAACATCAGAAAACACAAAACCCGGAAAAAAACTGAGTCTCAGATTGGGGTGGGACATTACATATTTGCATCCATAAGAAAGAAAAGAAACAACATAAAAAAATTGTAAAAGGGTTGGGCTATGTAACAAGCTCACACATTAGGAGAGAATTGAATTCATTAGATTTTATAATGGCGAGATCTCCACACCTTCGGCTACTACTCATTCCTCTAGGACTTCCAAGAACATTTCTACAACTATTGCATATCCAACTCTTAAGGTGAGTGCAATGGAACCCAAAGGAAAATCAAAAAAATGAAAGCCACGAATTTGGCTTCAAACTTTATTACAAATTTGCTTAATGTGCATGCTTGAGAGGAGGCAAATGATGCTATTGGCAAATTCTACTTTATTAATGGCATTCCATTTCAAATTGTTTGATCTCCTCATTTGAAGGAGGCCTTCACCAAGAGATGTAAAGCAAGTCCATCTTATGTGCCTCCTAGCAAAACCAAATAAGGAACCACTATCTTGGAAAAAAAGATTTGAAGGTTAATTTGCTAATCTGGAAGATGGTCACATGGTTGATACATGTATGCTATATCTTCATCCATGGGCGGACAAACCTCAGACACGGCCAACTCATTAATGTTATAGTCACATGTAAGGAAGGCCCTTATATCTTTAGGGTTGTTGGTTATTCTAGAAATTGAAAGAACACTGACTTTTGGTTCCAAATTTTAATAGATGCTATTGATAAGGTTGGCCCTTCTAATGTAGTGTAGGTGATTACAAATGCAACATTTCTATGCTAAGCAGTAGGGAAGTTAGTTGAAGCTGCTTTTAGACACATCTATTGGACCCATGTGTGCACCCAATGAATAATGCACTTAAGAATATTTGAAAAAATTGAGTGGTTCAAAAGTGAAGTTACATTTAGGCACATCTATTGGACCCACGTGTGCATCCAATAAATAATGCACTTAAGGATGCTTGAAAAATTTGAGTGGTTCAAACAGATTGTCGCTAGTGCAAGTGAGGTGAAGATGTTCATATGCAACTTCCACAAATCCAAAAGGTATTCTTCAAGCCAGCCGAGACCCAATTTGCACTCTTTAATTTTATTGGAGAGGAGTGAGAGTTGCAAAGCCCTTGCAAGCAGAATTATGACACCGCCCTTACAAATCTTGAGGAAAAAACTTTAATCTCTGAATCTGAAAGATCTTCAGGAACTTTCTCAAGTGTGATACTGACCTTTTTCTTTACAGTCACATGACTGTATTCTCTCCTCTTTACCTCATACTTATCGGCATAATTTTCCCAATAGTCTTCTACTTGCAGCACATGTTTGAATTTCAACCCCAATTTCTCATATATAAGCCCTTTTGAATCATATATACTCTTTTTATAGAAAAGCTTGAAATTAAACTTAGCTATTTCACCACTAAGATATTTAGAGTCAAGGGTGGATTTGCATTTATAGATACCAAGCTGAATAAAACATTTGACTCTTAACTTATGCCTTCCACATAGAAAGAAGTTCACCTCGGAAATCTGCCTACAATATTTCATCATGACTGCCTTGTTAAAATTCAGACCATGGTATGCAGATTCTGCACTCAGAGAATTAACCTAAACTGCTTAATTGACTTAAATTAAAAGTTAAAACTGCAACCCGGAGTACGTTAACCTGCAAAAACACCCTGCTGAAAGTAAGAACACTTAATATTAGACTGAAATCAGAATTATACTTCTATTGCTGTTTATTATTCTGTAATTTTTCTGTATACATCAGCTTGAAAACCCAAGGTCTCATAAACACACTTCCAATCAATTGGAGTGCTTTAGCTTAAAGAAACAAAAAGTAAATAGAATAAAGAAAGCGTTAGTTCTAGAGACAATTATCATTTTTTCATAAATTTATAATCCCTTAAGTATATGAAAAAATCGAAAACTCCAGTGCCCAGCTTAAAATAGAAGAATAAAACAAAATATAAAACGAACAAGATAAAGCAAAAACAACTTCAAATCTTGTCTTGACTTATGCGGCCAGCTGTAGGAAATTCTGCACTAAAATTAGGACTGATTTTCTGTCCCCAGCTGTAGGAGAACAAAAGCCAAGCAACACCAAAAAAAACTTACTCCCTCTTTGTGAGGAAGGTGTTATCCATCAAACCTAACTTCTCTTCCAATATTTCAAACTTCTCTTTTGATAGGGGCTTTGTCAAAATGTCTACAACCTGCCCATCAGAGGGTACATGTTAAAGAACTACTGCTCCTTTCTGAACTTTGTCTCAGATGAAATGATAATGAATGTCTATATGCATGGAGTGATCATGAAACATTGGATTCTCGGAGAGCTTGATGCAACTCTAATTGTCACAATACACTATTGTCAGCTCCAACATCTAATTAGTAACTACTAATTTCTACTATCAACTTGTGATTCTAGCTAGCCTCACAACTAGTAGAAGCTGCTATATACTCTACCTTTGTTGAACTTAATGCTTCTAAATGTTGTTTCTTATTGAACTAGGATATCATTCTTGACCCCAAGCTGAAACAAAAACCTGAAGTGCTCTTCCTGGCTGTAGCATCACTTGCCCAGTTTGAATCTGCAAAACTATGCAACATTAACTCCTTTGACTCCAACATACCTCAATCCATACTGAGTTGTGCCCTTCAAGTATTGGAGCACATGTTTTGAAGGAGGCCAGTGAATTTGCCTTGTATTCCTTGCAAAACAAATATCAAGTCAAGTGTTTACCAAATACATGAGGGAACCTATCAAACACCTATACACAAAAGGATCCACCAAATTTGATTTTGAATCTATAGTCAACTTCAGATTTGGAACCAATTGGAGTAGCAAGGGGCTTACAATCCATCATCTAAAATTCTAAATTCCATCATCTAAAATTTCTTTAGAATCTCTACTATGTACCTCCCTTGACTTAGGAAGACTTGTCTTGTACCTTGTTAGCACAGTAAAAATTTGAAATTTTTACTATCTCCTTACCCCATCATATTTGAATAAATCCTGAAGAATATCCCAAAAAGACCATAATAAATTTTTTTTTTCTCACAAGGTGTCTATGGATGAGCAGTGCCAAATTTCATCAAAATCAATCCATCGGCAAGAGGTTGTGTTGCCTACACCGATACATAAGGAATCGTTTGAAAACAACCATCGGCGTGAGAATAGAGATCGGAAGAAGAATTATGGAAGTCACCGATGGAGTGAGTAATGCCGATGACATTACATCGGCAAGAAAGGCAAGTGGTCATGCCGATCGGTATGACAAATACCTATCGGATAAATTTTTAAAAGTTGCCCCGACGGTATATATCATACCGATGAAGCATTTCGGCAGGAGTCTCACCGAACATCCTATGGGGGTAACGAAGCAAATAGTCATCGGCGAGAAATAAACTATCGGGATAGCAAACAAGTAAGTTTCCGATGATTAGAGTCTTAGCGATAAGAAAGCTTTCGGCGAGACTCACAGCGATACACAACTATCGGGATGACTCAGCATATCGGGATAAGGGAATTAGGTCTCGCCGATTCACAAGTCACGGCGATCAAAAGGCATCGGTAACACTTCAACATACTCTGTCCGATGAAGGATATGAAAAGGGCCATCGGGGAGATGATTTGGATCGGGATATCTTGATTTAGCTATCTCGATAGTGTATGTCATTCCGATAAAGATAAAGTCCATATATGAAAATGACTATCGGCGAGACAATAAAGATCGGGAGAACATAATTTTATTACCCCGATAGTATTAATCATCCCGATAAGCAAATCATATCGGTGGGACTTGCTATATCGCAGAGAGATCTAAAATACTTGGCGATGAGAGAAGTCATGCCGATGGCCGCGCCCACTTAAAACATGACATTACATAGCGTCGGGAATACAACCAAGGGGTCACGCCGATTGACTGTTCGCGCCATAAAAAACGTTGAGGTCGCCCAGACATTTCAAAAATCACGCTGATAAGCAGAGTTATGGCGATGTGACACTTCACAGCGATGAACATTGAATTGATCAGGTGATTAATACAAACGACTACGAAATTCATGCGATCACTATAATTGCAAAAAAACCGTCCGAAAGGAGAATACAGAGGAATTCTTAGGGCAAAAGCAGAGGCTTCCAATTCCAGCCACCGAACAACAGGTACACCTACACAAACCATTATATTGCCTGTATTTGAATTTCCTGCCAAAGTTTTAAAATGGAAACTCCGGGAAAGGGAAAAGGAAGAAAGTCACAAGGGGAAACCAGTAAGCCTAAAAAACAAAAAACTGAACAAACCCTTGAAGAGAAAGTGAAAGATAGAAAATTAAATCAGGACCTGATTGATCAATTGCCTGGGTCAACTCCCAAGGCCAGGAGGTCTGCCCAACTCAGAGCAGAAGTAGAAAAATTGGAAGATAAACATAAACGCCTGGGAGATATCTGGACCCCAATTCGGGGGTATGAGCTTTTCAAATTTCACCATAATAGAAGGTTTAGAAATGCTCCTGTGTCAAACCCATGGCACATGAATTTAGGCAAACTGGTTGTACCTAATGTATTCTTGAATGTAGAACTCCTTCAACTGCTAGCCAGACATTACAATTCAGGCCTAAAAGCTATCTGCAACCCTCAAGGAGAACCAATTGTACACCTGTCAAAAAATGCTATTTGCGAAGTGTATGATTTAGATGATTTGTGCACTGTCCCTATTGTTTATGAAGATTTGGATAAAGAATATTGGAGAATGGATACAACTTACGGATGGAGGTTACCCATTCATAGGCCCAGGATTGAAGGAGAAGTGATACCCTTGACTGAGAATGATGGCCCTCCCTTTCATGTAGCCATTTTTGAACCATACATACAATATACTTACTATTCTGTAGGCCAAGTCCTTGGCTCAGAGGTCCCTGAGTTCATGACTATTCCTCTGATGGTCATAGCCTCTGATATTCAATGTCACAATGCCAGACAATTTGATTATGCCTCCTATGTTGCTACTAGAATAGACTCTGGTCTATCTGCAATAAAAAACAATGCTCCAGCATGCTCTTTTGAGCATTACTCGATGCTTATGCATATGGTGTTATACTATGGCCAGGAAGTAGGATTGTGGCCAAGTGAGTTTCAAGTTGTTGCTGCGGATAAGAAAGGGGAAAAGATACCTGTACAAATGTGGACCAGAATCTGGGATAGCAGGTATGCCAACTCCAGCTATGCTCAATTTGAAGAGCATTGTGTTAAAGTGCTATATAGGTATTTCAGCCATCCCTGTGAATATTCAATTTCGAATGAAATAAAAAGGTTCCTCAGACCTAAAGATTTTGGTGGTCCCCCTACTGTCACTCATAATTGGGGAGACTGGTACTGCTTTGAGGATGCCACTATGATCAGAGTTTATGGATTTGAGGATACTCCATTCATATTGCCTAAAACTGTCCCTGACAGACTTGCATATTTAGAAATAATTAGGCAAATGCATTGTTCGAATGTGATGCATCTAAGTTCACATGATAAACAATCATTCATGCCCAGTACTTTGTGTTTTGGTGATTTTACTGTGGTTTCAAAAGAAGGATACAATCTCATTTTGGATAAACTAATGCATTATAACATGGTGACTGCTGAGGTGAGGAAAGGGTTTGACCCTGAAGGTTTCATTGACTCTGCCAGAAGAAAACAAAATCTCAGTGGGTATATGCACATACATTATCCACATGATGATGTCATTAGAAATTTGGAAGAGGCTGAAGTTGACTTGGTGGTAGAAAAATATAACAGAGATTTAAATGAAAAGAAAAAGCAGTTGGCAGAAGTTGAAGTGGTATCCTCTGAAGATGAAGAATTGACTGAACAAGAGCAGCCACAAGATAAAACAATAGAAATGTCTAAAAGAAAAATGCAACAATATCAGCCTCCAGTTGTGCTACATGATGAGGAGGGGTCTGCTGATGAAGATCCACGACAAAAGGCTTATGATTCTTTCATTTCAGATGATACATTCATTCAGTCAAAGGAATTTAAATCATTCCTGTATAAATACAAAGGAAAAGAAATTAGAGAATCAGTAGATGATGTTTCTGCTGATAATGAAAAACAGTTATTAGATATGTTGAAGCAAACAGTAGATAAAGAAATGCAGGACATGACACCTAGCAAGGGTAGACAGTTACTCAAAGATGCAGGGGTTATGATTTTTCCTGGTTTGGATTTAAATTCTGCTCTGGTTTTTGATAGCTTTTTGAATAATGCTAATGACAAGTATAAGCTTACTCCAGAAGGAGTTAATGAAGTATATATGGGAACTAGATACAATAATGATGAAAATTCTTTGATGATATGGGCGTTGTATCCTCCCCATAAGAAGACGGCCATCATAGACACTGAAAAAACTTTTGGCCATGTTATGACTTTCAGAGCAGGTGAGACTGACCCTATAATTACTGCAGACATTGGTATCAATGTTGCAAAGTTAAATAAAGCACAAGTTTAGATGCTGATCAAAGAAAGAGATTCTTATAAACTGAATTGTGAGAGATTAACAAAAGAAAATGATTATTTGAAGGATGCTGTTAAGAGTACCTTTGGCCAATCCACAAAAAGAATAACTCAGGGTGAGAGCTCACAAGGTAGTCAAGTAATATCCCCTGATCAGGCCGCACAAATTCAGATAGACGCATTTGTTACAGTACTACAGAGCAGGTATGCAAATATGGTACGGTGGTTAAACCAGTTTTGGGATAACTACTCAGAAAATCATAAAGCAGTCAAAGAACATGAGAGGCTTGATAAGAGGATACAGGAAAAGATGATTGAGTTACAAAACAGAAGTGCCACTGATGGTACAGATATCTCTGATGCAAGAGCATTGTTCAAACAGCACCAGAATTATTATGACAAACTTAAAGCTGATGCTAAGGAAGGGACTGATGCCTCAGGCGCAGGAGTGCCCAGGATATTCAAAGATAACGGAGAGGTGAAGAGCAAAGAAGAATGGACTGTTGATTGTCAGATATTGCACAAAGCCACAGGAGCTCTGAAAGATAAAGCCTCTGCATCTAAAGAAGCTTGCAAACAATTGGAGGAGATGGTTACTCTTGATGTAATTACCAGAAGTGCTATTGAGCTTACTGATTCTCACCGTGATCAAGAGTATCTAGATCATCTGGCTAAAGTTTATTTATGGCTGAATAGAGCCTAATTACGCTTATGTAATTGTTGTTAATACTTGTTAAGTTCCCAAGAGACTTATTGAAGAGTTGTATCTCTTCATAGAAATATCTATATAAGTTTAAACAATCGATGCTGAAATGATCATCAGCAATAGAAGATATTCATATATACATAATATACAATGTCTCAAAGTGACTATGTTGCATATTTTATTTGAAGAAGAAGTTTGAAGTTCTCTGATTCAGTGTTTCTATCTTGGTATCAGTTGTTTGTTGAAAATATTCAATTGTGTGGCTGTCTCCATTTCTGCATTTCCTTGTTATTCAGATTAAGATATCAAGTATATAGTTAATCTGTCATTACACACTTGCTGTATCTGTGTGATTAATTTGGTTTGTGTCCATCTGAGGAATTAAACCCTTCTAATTTAGTCGCAGTAACCTGGAAGTAGCAAGTTGGGATTACTAAGTAGAGCCATATAATTAGGATTACCATTCTGTCTCCAGAAAATATTATCTGTTAATCTTGCCCATTCATTTCATTTGGTTCCTTCAAGTAAGGATTAAAATACCTTCTGGTGAATTATAAGATAATTGATTATATTGATTGGATTGCTAAGAAGAGTTTGTCAATCACTTTCTTGCACGTTTACACAAGCTATAAACCAAAGCTGTGCCAAGCAATTAGAATTATTACCATTAAGAAACTACTGGTCTAGGTCCTTCAAATTGACTCTGTTACCCAACAAGGCACTGGTCTCATTCAACTCATTATTTAAAACCTTTTACCTTGATATTGCTTATACAATTTCTGCCAATCATTTATGAAACATTATACATAGAATTAAGTAGTCAGCTTCTTTTTCATCTATTTTACATCCTATGCCATTGTAGATAGATCTAGTTAGTCCACTCATCCACACTCATACTGCTTTAATATTTCAAGGTTCACCCACCTAGGTGTAGCAGGACCTAAAGTGTAGGAAATCATCAAACCTCGAAGGTTGATTTCGTCAAGTTAGTTCAAAAACGTTGCAAATCCAAACATAGAGCCTGGCATCCTCTTAGGATTAGCAACTTGCATTTTTGAGACCTAACATACCTTACCACACCTCAAGACCTAGAAAATAGTGCATAGGGTTGATATCCTTCATACCAAACTCGGATGCCAACTTCCCCTTCTACCATGCTGTGAGCTTCTCATTGCTTTTTGTAAGGACAGGTCATCCACATACAAGACTAAAATTACAAGATCATATTTATCAAACAAATAATGAATATTAGGATTTGTAGCAATTTTGGTGAAGCCCAACTTCAACAAGTACTCATCAATCTGTGAGTACCCAATCACACAGTGCTTGCTTTTGCTGATACATGGTCTTCTTCAACCTGCATACATGGGTCTCTCGCCCATGCACCTCAAATCCTCTAGGCTTATTTATATACACTTCTTCCTCTATATTGCTATTCAAAAAAATTGTTTTATATCCATCTGATATAAAGACCAACCAAAATAAGATGCAAGAGACATATTACCTAAATAGAAGTGTATCTTGCAACTGAAGCAAAAGTCTCATCATTGTCAATTCCATCTTTCTGAGAGAACTCTCGTGCCTTGTACTTCCTATGCTCCCATTTGCTACAGGCTTCACCTTGTAAAACCACTTGTAATCAATCGTTAACTCTCCATCTAGTCATGGCACAATCTCTCAAAGATGATTCAGTATAATGGAGTTATACTCCTCTGTAATGGCATCTTGTCACACTTGCTCTGAATTTGCCTCTTGAAAATTAAAACTAGAACGCTTTGCATGAACGATGGAAGACATCAAAGAAACATAACTTGGAAACTCCTTAGATGGATGATTCACTTTGAAAGAAGTTTTTGGTGCTCCTACTTGTTTGTGTGCCTTCTGCAATGTCTGAGTAAGTCATCTAGGTTTCTTGGCTATTTTAGGTAGCATTTGAGGTATTTGTTGTTGTACTAGAACTTGGTTGATCTGCAGACTGAGGTATTCACTTTCACCAACCTCTATGGGAGGATTTTGAGACCTAGAGGACCAAGCATCTTCATCAAATTTCACATCTTGGCTCACTACTAACTTTTGTTGTAACAAAACATAGATCTTGTTAGCTTTGGAAATCCTACAAGGATACCCTTCAAGCTGGAGGGTTCAAACTTAGTCCTTTTCTCCTTTAGTACATGAATGTAAACATGACTCCCAAACACCTAAAAATGAGAAACACATTAGATTGAGAAACATCGGGTTTCTCTCTCGTGAAAGTTTTCGTTTGGAGTCTTGTCTTTCAACACCCTATAAGGACATCTGTTTAATATGTACACAACACAACCACATGCCTCAGCACAAATAAGCATGAGTGAATCTAGGCCATGAATCATTGACTTCTAGCACTAGCTATCACTCTTAAACGGATGGACAAATGAAGATTGTGAACAAATCGATTGAGGGATATTTGAAGAACTATGTTACAGGGCAGAAAACAACATGGATTAAGTGGCTTTATCTTGGAGAGTGTTGCTACCATAGATGCAAGACTCGTGAAAAACTCACCGAGTTTCAAAAAACTCGCGAGTTTTTTTGTATGGCAAGTAGTTCGTGCAAAAACTCGCTTGTTTCACTCGCCGAGTTTTTGGCGAGTTTTTACCAAAAACTCGGCTAGTCTGTAAAAAAAACTCGGCAAAAGGGGCATTGGGGCATTTCAGTCTCTTAAAAAACTAGGAACATGCTTGGTCAGTATATTTCAAAATATATTTAATCATGGGATTTAACATGCAGATTCTAGATTTTTGAGGATCCATCAGATTTCAGACTTAACCAATTTTTCAGGGTTTCAGGGTTTCAGACTTAGAATTTGCCATCCACACGAAGAAGAGGAACAAGCTAGCTCAAAAATGCCTCAATGACCTTGTCTATGTGCAATATAATCTTCGGCTGCGCACATGAAGGGTAGAGGAAATATCAGATGATCCAATTGATTTGGATGAGATAGATCCTTACAATGATTGGACAGGGCGGGATGAGCAACCTTCATTGTTTTCCGAGGATGAGATCTATGATTTGGAGAGATAGGCAATGGATGAGGGGGGTGGAATTGGTGGATTGGGATTCTCATTGGATGACATTGAGGATGAGGAGGATGAGGAGGAGACATTGCCACCAGTACCACTACCAGCATCTACATCAAGGATGGAGGTTGAGCCATGGTCTGTCATGCCGAGGATGGAGGAGCCACAACAGATTTCTAGGACTGGACCCTCTAGTTCTACCACTCCCCTAGTTTTCACTAGACTTGGGAAGAGGAAGATATAGCATTTAGTATTTACTTTTAGTTTTACAAAAACAATTTGCTATTTTCATTTTGTTTCAGACTATCAGTATCAGCGCATTCCACATGAGGATGCCATTTTGTACCCAATTTGCTTTGAAATCAATCAAATACAACTAGACTCAGCTTGTTTCTCATTTATTGACTCATTGGATGCATCTTATCATTGAATTTTGCAAAAAAAATGTGTTTTTAATGAAATTTAAACAATTTTTTAAGTTGCCGAGTTTTTGGCGAGTCGAGTTTTTGCTTTTGGCGAGTTTTTCAACTATGGTTGCTACAACTCTTCACATCACATGTCCATAGATATGACTCCTTTCAAAGCATTGTATGGTTATGATGCATTATTTTTTGTGGATTTGATCATTTCAGATAGTAGAGTATCAAGAGCAGGGGATTTGATCATTTTGAATGCACTTAAGGCTTTGCATGAACGATGGAAGACATCAAAGAAACATAACTTGGAAACTCATTAGATGGATCTTTCACTTTGAAAGAAGTTTTTGGTGCTCCTATTTGTGTGCCTTCTGCAATGTTTGAGTAAGCCATCTAGGTTTCTTGGCTATTTTAGGTAGCATTTGAGGTATTTGCTGTTGTACTAGAACTTGGTTGATTTGCAGACTGAGGCTTTGCATGAACGATGGAAGACATCAAAGAAACATAACTTGGAAACTCCTTAGATGGATGATTCACTTTGAAAGAAGTTTTTGGTGCTCCTATTTGTGTGCCTTCTGCAATGTCTGAGTAAGCCATCTAGGTTTCTTGGCTATTTTAGGTAGCATTTGAGGTATTTGCTGTTGTACTAGAACTTGGTTGATCTGCAGACTGAGGTATTCACTTTCACCAACCTCTATGGGAGGATTTTGAGACCTAGAGGACCAAGCATCTTCATCAAATTTCACATCTTGGCTCACTACTAACTTTTGTTGTGACAAAACATAGATCTTGTCAGCTTTGGAAATCCTACAAAGATACCCTTCAAGCTGGAGGGTTTAAACTTAGTCCTTTTCTCCTTTAGTACATGAATGTAAACATGACTCCCAAACACCTAAAAATGAGAAACACATTAGATTGAGAAACATCGGGTTTCTCTCCCATGAAAGTTTTCTTTTGGAGTCTTGTCTTTCAACACCCTATAAGGACATTTGTTTAATATGTACACAACACAACCACATGCCTCAGCACAAATAAGCATGAGTGAATCTAGGCCATGATTCATTGATTTCTAGCACTAGCTATCACTCTTAAACGGATGGACAAATGAAGATTGTGAACAAATCGATTGAGGGATATTTGAGAAACTATGTTACAGGGTAGAAAACAACATGGATTAAGTGGCTTTATCTTGGAGAGTGTTGCTACAACTCTTCACGTCACATGTCCATAGATATGACTCCTTTCAAAGCATTGTATGGTTATGATGCATTATTTTTTGTGGATTTGATCATTTCAAATAGTAGAGTATCTGGAGCAAGGGATTTGGTTCAGCAAAGTCAAGACATTTTGAATGCACTTAAGGAGGATTTATAACAAGCCCAAAATCAACAAATGATGTATGTAGATTGTCATTGTTTGGAGAGGACTTTTGAGGTGGGAGATATGGTATTTTTGAGATTGCAGCCCTATAGACAATCTTTTTTCAAAGGAAGTGGAGCTAAAAAGATTAAGCCATGATTTTATGGGCCTTACAATATTTTGAGGAGGATTGGAGAGGTTGCTTATGAGTTAGAATTGTTGGAAACAACAAAATTCACAATGTATTTCATGTTTGATGCCTCAAAAGGGCAGTTGGACAACATGTTACTCATTTAGAGTTGCCACCACAATAATGAGGGCAAATTGGTCTTGGTACCCAAAGCTATCATAGATATGAGAGCGAGAAGGTTGAGGATCAAGATCATAACGGAGTACTTGGTATGTTGGAAGATTATTCCACTAGAGGATGATACATGGGAAGGAGTGGAGATTTTTTATTATCCAAATCTGCAATTGCTCGAGGGCAAGCAATTTGGGGAAGGGAGGACTATCATGTCCCTTTTCCCAAGTTAGATCCATGAAGAAGACCTCTAGCCTATCCTCTTTTCCTGTAGACTAAAGGACTGAGCAAGGGAAAAGAATTAATAATATTATGTGTTTTTAAACAATAGTATTAAAATAAAAAGTATTTTTAAATACTTAAAATAAAAATAAAAATTAAATAAAAATATTTTTAAATACTTCGAGGGAAATTTAGGACCTAATGGCTTGATTTGGAAAGGTGCCTATCTTCATTTCATCATCATGATTTTAGTTAGCATTCTTCATTTTGAATTTGAGTTCAATCTTGCATTCAAGGACGAAAACCTTTGGCTGCAATTTTTGCGATTTAGAAGGACAAAAACCTCTTTCTGCGAAATTCTACATAAGGATTGCAAGTTGAGCTAATTGGGGATCTTGTTCAAATTTTCAGGTTTCTTTGTTGGACTATTTGCCTGAAAATGAACATTGAGCTATTTTGAGCTTGTGCGCTAGCATTGGGAAGGAATTATCCCATCATTCACTGAATTCTGCACCTTAAGGATTTGGAGTTTGAGACTATTTCATTGTTGACTATTAGCTATCTTCAACAGCCTACAATTATCAAAGTGAACCAGAGCAGTGGAAACCCAATTCACATTTAACTGCCAATGTGCATTATCAGTCCATTTGCTGAGGCAACAATTCACATTTGTAGAGCAAACCCCAGTTGATCGTTAATTGATTGCTGGACCCTTAAGTCTTTGCTAATTCCACGGGTTGCACTACAATAGTTGGTTCACAACGATTATCCACAAATGCCATAGCCGACGTGTCTACAATCTTGGATGCTGTACAATTCAGAGGCATTAGAGGCTGACATTCCAGAGTTTGGTATACATATTTACACGGTGCTGATGATATTGCATTACGGGTATATCAATTAATTGCTAGATCGCATATGTTACTTGGAGGAATGTGCTTAGTATATAGTGAGGTCGTAGTTGTCTAGACAGTGGTCTAGTAAGTTTCCAGCAATCCGATCCCATTTCTAAACTTAGTACGGTACACATTTATCCACTTACTGTAGGCACGATCTAGAGTATAGCTCAAGATTACATTGTTGGTGAGGCTCCAGTGAACTGTGGCTCATCAAGCACCATCATACGGATCAACAACCATATTGGAAATTAGCCAGAGTTTCTACTCAGATCCGAACCAATCATACCTTTGGAGCAGCGGTAGGGATGCCATTACATCTCACAATATAGTAATCAGGTTCAAATTGCATATTTATTTATTGTACATTAGCCTGAAATCATAGGATTGCACAACACTTGCTACAGAAAATAGTTTGTGTTTCTTCATGTAATAAGGACTGTGTCTTCATCTGTCATTGGAGTAATTCAGTAAGCTGATTTTCAGATAAATGTATTAGTATATCTATATTTGTAACCATTTCTATAACCGTTGGTGGATTAACTAAATTGAGATTATTATATTTCCTTTTGATTATTCAAGAGTACTGTAGTTGTGAATATTTTAAATTATTTTCAGTTTAACCACACCCAAAAATGAAAATTCAGAAACATATCATAGTGGGGACATTACACCTGGCCCCACAAATGGTACTCACGATGAAAAATGCCTATGGCCTTAGAGTTCATGCCTCCTCTTGCCTTGCTACTCGATTCAACAAAGTGACCATAAAAGAGAATTCATCTTTGAATTCATTCCTCTTTGACTTTTGGAAAATGTTTTATTTCCCTGGGTTCCTTGGGCCAATGTTTTCCAACTTGTTTTTGATGTGCTTGCAGATTTTTGCCCCATGCTTCCTCTCATTCATCAATGCTTATGTCTTGTGTTTCCTCATATAACATCAAATTGAATGCGCTTTTCATAGAATCAACATCAAGCTTAGCAAGGACCTGGTCTCTTAGGATTGCAGATTTCCCATAGAATCAACATCAAGCTTAGCAAGGACCTGGTCTCTTAGGATTGCGGATTTCCCATAGAATCAACATCAAGCTTAGCAAGTCATAATGTTTGGCACAAGCAGTCATGAACTCTTGACTTTGAATAGGAATGGGAAAGGAAGCTGCCTCAATGAGACCACTATCCTGCAACTTCGTGGCGATCATTTTGCCACTTTTAGTCTTGGCATCCAAAGCCTCTTCTTGCACATTAACATGTCCCAATTCTGTGTCCTTGATCTATATCCATGCTTCAACATGGAAGGAGCCTTAATGATTTGGAAATGGTATATTCCATGTTGAAACCCTAGGGGACAAATTCTTTTTGAAAAACTCATTTTTTAATAGGCATCAAATTTCCACAGTCCATAATGATTGTAATTGAGTGTTTCAGGATTTAACTGTGTGCGAATTTTTTCCTCAACGTTTCGGATCACACTCCATGATCCATCATCAATGTTTCAAATTTCTCTTCTCCTTTCTCCTGATGTTGGATCATGGAGTGTGATCCAAAACGTTGAGGAAAAAGTTTGCACACAGTTAAATCCTGAAACACTGAACTACAAACTCATTTTTTGCTGGTTTTTACCCTTAGACCTTAACTGCTTTGTTCAACTTCACAACTTTGGATCTTTTGCAAACCCTAGGGCATTTGAAAATGTTGTCTAGATGTTGAAAATCTGCTGTAAAAAGACTGTCACAAACCCTCAAACAGTTCTACTGTTTGATAAAAACCCACTGAAATGTTGTGGAAATCTACTGTATACTTTTGAGGATGGTAAAAAGTAATGGAAACGTGGGATAAAAACTTGGATCCTGTTGTAGATAACTGTAAATGTCGGAAAATGAGCGTGAACTGCCACTAACACCCCTTGAAAACCTGCTGTCTGCCTCATTAAAGACTGAAAACTTGTGTTGAAACCCTAGGTGCTTTACACAAAAGTGCTGGATGTGGATGTATGTAGCACCTTTGTGTAAAGCACCTAGGGTTTCAACACAAGTTCAACTTCACAGCTTTGGATCTTTTGCAAACCCTAGGGCATTTGAAAATGCTGTCTAGATGTTGAAAATCTGCTGTAAAAAGACTGTCACAAACCCTCAAACAGTTCTACTGTTTGATAAAAACCCACTGAAATGTTGTGGAAATCTACTGTATACTTTTGAGGATGGGAACAAGTAATGGAAACCCGGGATAAAAACTTGGATCCTTGTAGATAACTGTAAATGTCGGAAAATGAGCGTGAGCTGCCACTAACACCCCTTGAAAACCTGCTGTCTGCCTTATTAAAGACTGGAAACTTGTGTTGAAACCCTAGGTGCTTTACACAAAGGTGTTGGATGTATGCAACCTGCTGAAGATGCCTACAATAGAACCCAATTATTCGAAAAATGCTAGGAAACCTGCACAAACTGTGGCTGCGAATCGTGCTGGAAGTGGACAAGAAGAGTCTTCAATGGCATTGGAGTGGAAATAATGAATGAAAAACAAGTACTTGAAGCTTTTATGAAGGAAGCTTTTCTATTGTTAATCACCAAAACACTCCTTAGAATAGATTTAGCTTTGGAAACTCTTGCTGTACTTGACCATCCAATAGAGAGGAGTGCTTTTGGTGTAGGTGTCCCTATTTTGCGAAGTTGCCGGTTCTAATTCCAATCTTGGTTCAGGTTTGGGGGTTTGGTTCATGGATTTGGCAATTTTTTTTGGGTTTGGGTTCGTTCTATATAGTATATTTGCAGCATAGAAGCAGGAATTGAGTTAAAAATACCACATAGCATCATATAATAAACAAAATCACCATAAACTCAAATGCCATGATAAATATAAATATTATAAAATATTCATTGTTCAAACTTAAATATTAACATAATAATGTCAAGTTCAACTATTAGGTCTCAGATGTCATATGGGTCTTCAAAAACATCATCATCATGATTGACATTAAATCATGTACGAAGATTTGAAGAACCACAAGTAGTGCCATTGCTAGGTGCACTAAAAGTGTTTGCTTGCTATCTAGCTCCTCAAATGTAGCGTGTTATAAACTAGAAGCATCCAAGTCAATATGCTGTGGTGTGATATCCTACAACCTCTCGTGTTCACTTCCTTGTAGTTATGTTGTTTGTGTGCAAGGAGGCATAAGTTGGAATGCACATACACTAGGTTCTCTGCCTTTGTTGAGTACAAATGGTTGGGCTTTACTGGATGGAGTATGTGCTTTAATTCCACTCAAATGCAGACAAACTAGCAACCTATTCAATATTGAGACAAAGCTAGAGAGTTAAGAGTTAGACAATTTAAAATAAAAAATGAAACTTCAAAATTGAAAAAGTGCCTTTTTATTTTAGATAAAAAATTTTAAAAACTTGCGATAAAACTTTGATCACAAGAGGTTGTAGGTGATGGAATTGTTTGCCATGGAAGTACCATCAATTGTGAACATCCTTCTTGAGCTGCAACACTTTGACCATTGGAGTCTACAAAATCAACGAACTCACTCATGACTACATCCTACAAATCAAGAACAGGGAAGAGTCTATTAAATTTTGCCTTTGCACCCTTAGGCAACTTTGAAATCTCTATATTGGGCAATCCTCGTTGGCACATAAAGGATCACAACACTATAGTATTTTGGACTCAATGCGAAGGCAAGATGTAATATGGTGGTCATTGTGTTCCATCTCTCTTCAATAATTTTGTGCACATGTTTGAAGAAAGTTTCGTGAAGATCTTGCTTTTTTACATTTATGATGGTCTTCATCTTCTCAATCATTGAGTTGATGCCATCATAAATCTCTTCCAAACAAGGCTTATCCATTGAGGTATAATGGATAATACTCAAAATGAGCTCGGTGAAACTAAGGGGATATTTCACACGATCCCACCAAATGTCATCAAGGATCATTTGCTTAATATTTGCTACCCTCTCAGTGTCAGATTGCTTCCATATTGGACCAATTGTGATTGATGACCATGTTAGACCTCTTGAACCTTCACAAGTTGTCTCAAGAAAATTGTGTGAAAGCAAAACAAGTCTCAACAACCTATTCAAAATAAAAATAAAATAATAAAAACAAATTTCAAAGAAGAAATTTAAAACAAAACGAAATTAAGTTTTAAGAAAACAAATTTTTAAGTAGCTAGAGTGAAACATAAATTTTTATATTGTTTCACTTACTTTCAATAGCATGAATTTCGAGAATGTTCTGAATATGCCTTGTGACTTGTGGTGGTTGGTGATGAACATTTGGATCTCTTCGGCCTCAGAATACAACTTCTTGATCCAATCATTTTTGTTGCCAATTTTTTGTAGCATAAGGTTGAGGGAGTGGACAACACAAAGTGTCCAAAAAATGTGTGAATAACATTCCTTAACCAACAAACCAGCCACTCTACAATTCTTTGCGTTGTCCATTATGATTTGAACAACGTTACAAGGCACCACTTCCTCAATAGACTACAAGAGGATGTTAGCAATAAATTGGTCATCCTTCACCTCCCCCGCACAATCAATGACTTTCAAAACATTGCAATCACATTAATTAAGGGCTGATTTTTAGCATCCATCCATTTTAAAATTCCTTGAGATCCTTTCTTTGGCAACAAAAGATGGTTTGCTTTACGACTTGATACTTCATTTTCTTGCTCGTGCTCTTGAATATATTTTATCATTTGCTCTGATGGCACAAGTACACCATTCTTTCCAAGGCAAGCTTGATGCATTGTCCACAAATGCCACACAAACGAGCTTTCAACTGACTGTATGATCTTGAATACATGATACCACACGAGACATGTGACAAGGCATTTTACTTTTTGATCAATGACTCACATTGATTGTTCAAAACACATCAGATGGCTCCCAAGGCCTTGTGCTTTGACAACATATAAGAACTCCTTGGATTAGCAGGAGTCGTTGGACCAAGTTAAGCTGACATAATCGGATGTATCATGCTCGTTCTTAGCCTTAAAATGAAACAAGAGGCTTGTTCTTGCAGAAAGTTACAATGTTTTGCATAGAATTTTTATGTGCGACACATATATGGCTTTGGGGGACCCCATGGGAAGATCCTAAGACATAATTTGACATGGTTTTGACATTAGAAGATCTTCTACTTGTATTTTGCATTCAAAACTCTATTCTTTTGGTTTTTGTGTTGGAGAATACAACAAAGAGATTTGGATGTGAACAAGAGAAAAACTACACAACACACAACAAACATATATACAACACCACAGGTGTTTATAAAAGGGGATGCAGAAATCATGAACAAATAAAAAACATAGAAGAAAATTATGTATAGGGAGAAACAAAAGGATCAATACATTTGGCTTCGATCCCGTTGATTGGGATAGGCAATATAGTTCCGCCTAAAGTTGACAACTCAAATGAATTGACTTGTTTAGAAGTTGTGATGGTATATGCGGATGTCATGTCCCGTTCTAGAGTTTGAAACAAAATTTCTGAATTAGCAATTTTCCAAATGAAACCCTAGGACTGTATACTGAATTTATTTCTGCACCTTCAATTATGACTTCTTCAAGCATGAAAAATGAAGTAACATATACAAAATTGATGATAGGACAAAATAGATATTGGCAGTCTTATCAATGTGAATTACAACAGGAAATACACACTACAATGATGGTAACAAATGATGCACTAAATCAGATCTTGCTGGTTACAAATCAGTCCTTACAAATGTTGTGACCAAATCACACCATCGCCCCATCGCTGATGGGGACCCCTCTTCATTTTGGCTTGGAATTGTTTTGTTTCGGCAGGAGGTTTGCAAGAAATGTTGGGATCAAAGCATGTTGAATGTTTGAGAGCATGCTCCGGGTAGTAAACCTTTTTGTCTTGAATAGAGGCGTTGTCAAGGCATAAAACAAATGGTAAAATTTGTCCTAGACTTTGTCAAATTGCAAACTCATGTAAGGCATGTCTAAGTCACGCATATAGGGAATCAACAATGGGCAAAATTTCAAAGGAGTTAGAAATGTTCGCCAAAGCGCACTTTGAGGGAGTGCTTGTATTTGCGTCCCCATACATACATACATAACATCTTAAAGTTTCCGCCCATGCACGTTGCAATTCACAATTCATATGAACAAGTCTAAGACTTTCGCATAGGCGCACATACGTGGGATATTTGCAATTTATAAAGTCTCAACGTTATACAAGCTTACAAAAGGGATCCGCTTAGGCGCACTTTCAACTTGGCATTGCAATTCGCTTTTTGTTCTAGACGCATATCCGCCCCAACCTTGCATTTTACATCAGTCAACTCATATGTAGCAAAGTAAAAAGCCTGCCTAAGCTTGTTAGGCATCCAATTCATTTCTTTTTACGTTGTTTTGCATGGCTTTGTAATTTGCACTTATTCTTAACCGATTGATAGTCTGCCTTGGGCATGAGGATATCATTGATGCGCCAAATAGAAACAGTTTAAATTATACACGACACCCTCATGAGTTCGCCTAGACGCATATCCATGTGGGCTTTGCAATTAGTAATTTTCCAATTCATACGTGGAGGTCGGGGCTATCCGCTTAAGCGCAGATAGGAGGTTGATTTGAAAATGGTGCAATCTAAACGTTATGCAAGGAAGCATTAAAAGGCCGCTCCAACTCAGTCGGGGCTATCCGCTTAAGCGCAGATAGGAGGTTGATTTGAAAATGGTGCAGTCTAAATGTTATGCAAGGAAGCATTAAAAGGCCGCTCCAACTCATTCCCAACCTCACCTTACATTTCACATGGTTCGATTTATTCATAGAAGTCTTAGAGCTCCGCTAGAGTGCAGATTGATGGTCGGTTTGCAAAAAAATGAGTTTCAAGTTTTACACGGGTATCTGAAAGGTCCGCCTAAACATTTAATACTATGCATAGAGCGCTGCATGGTTCGCTTGTTACTCCTCATACTCACATTGAAATCTCTTTCATGCTAAATATAGAGCATTTGAGGATTGGCCAAAACGCGCATCCGCCAGGAGTTAATAAATTGAGCATTATGCATTAAGGCCCATGTAGGATATGTATATAAAGAATCTCTCATTTTTTATGAAAATAAATCTTCTGCAGTGTGAAATCCACTCAATTGCATTGCCTTGTCTAAAGTTAGCATCTAGCATTTATCAAGCATTTAAACTTGTTGAGACCGCCCAAGGCAAATTTGAAGTTATTCTGTATGGAGTTATACGTTGTGTATTTACAAAACAGGCGTGTCTGGTCAGGAGGAAGCTTTCAAGGGTTTGCAGCTCATTTAGAAGGAAATTCTCAATAGCTCGCAGGTCATACGCATACATCGATTCAATACTTGGATCGTTCCAAGGCACCTGTAAAAGGGTTTTATTGTAACACGTCGCTCTGGAGGAGGTCCTTTGAGATTCATGAATATTACATATGCTTGAAATTAATGCTTCCTCATCATACCTGCACATGTAAATTAAGTGTTGAAGGTTTATCGTGCCAGTTGATCAAAGAGAAAAGAAAAGCATTCAAATATTAAAATAAAGTTCGCTTTAAACTCTGTAACGTTAGCATACAGATTGCATTTCCTTGCTCATTGTAAACACTGTTTCAAAAACAAATCGTTGCAACACAAGAAATAGCAGATTAAAGTCGATTTGTTGATAGGAGTTGTCAAGAAAATAGTCAAGTATATATTCTGTGCAAGATTCGCATTATTGACTTTGATTACAGTAAGGTGAGGTAATTCAAAATTACATATTCGATTTGTCCTGCATGCATTAGGTGGCAAAATTTGTCCTATTTGCTTGTCTATTAGGCATTATTCTCCTATGTTGACGTCATGAAGTTTATGCAGGTGAATGATGAATGCAAAAGAAAGGCAGGCGATTATGAGAAGTGATATGAAGGGAACGTGGCCAGAGACGAAGATTACATTGAAATGGCGAAATCTTGGCGATACCAATATCTGGGGAGAACCAACATGGATGAAATTTGGCAAAACTTGTATAAACCCAATCCTTCAGACTTGATCAAGCGAATGTTGAAAAATGGGATTGTGCAGGCTGCTTGCTTTCTGCCTGCGATGCTGAGTCCAGAGTTGATGTTAGAGTGCGCCAGACGCTATGATCCTGCAAGAAGGTGTATTGTGACAGGTGATGGGAAGGTACTAGCTCACCTGAGAAAAGAAGCAATTGCAGAAGCCTTTGATATTCCTTCGCACAAAACCACTACATTCAGTACCAAGGAGTCTGCTCTGCAACTTTATCTCGCTGGACCCGAAAAATGCATGGAAGTAATAAACAACTGGTTGGTACAATCGAGGCCACATGTGAGCAGAGTGCCTAAGAAACTCCACAAATCTGATTTTCATCAGGAGATCGGCTATATGGTCATATTTCTAAGTCGCATTATGGGCTGCCCACAATCAGCGAATTTCCAGTCCTAGATGTTCTTCTTTATCGAAGAGATCGTAAGTGGAAAAAGGATGATCAATTGGGCTGAAATGATCAGTAGCAATATTGATGATCAGTTGAAGAATCTGCAGGAGACAAAAACATTTTACATGAGCTCGTATGTGATATACATGCTCGCAAGGAACGAGAGATATCCAGGGCTGAATTGTAAAGGGAGCGTTGGTAACGGTGATGGGCAGTTTAAGGTTTGTGATTGCTACCCTCAGTTGCACCTGCAGGCTATTGCTCATTACAAGAGGTTTAATGACGCTTTCTCCATGTACATTATCAGATTGTTGCAAGGTAACATGTGCAAGAGGTTGTCTAAAGAAGCTATGAACTTAGTGGAGAAATACGGAAAATGGTTTATTCATTTCCCAAGATTCACATACCTTCGAGTTGAGGGATATTCATCATTGCCCTACCGTTTGCCTAGATAACCTACAAACATGATGGTGTTGTTGGAGGTAACGAGACAACTGGTGGCCTTCGACAAAATTCAAAGGAAGAGGAAGAAAACTACAATTAAGTTTCCAATTAGCATTGGGATGCTGGAGACTTGTTTATCATTACAAGCAGTTGAAAATTCAAAAATAGAGTTGCAAGCCTACAACTTGGTGTGCCACAATGATGCACACAACAATTTTGATCCATTTAATGCAATCAGGCAGAAGTTTGGAAGTAAATATAAGCATATACCATAGCTTGAGGATCACTGGGAGGATGCACATGATGATATGGAGATAAGGAGGAAGAGCTGCTACAGATTGTCTTTGGACTAGGCTAGAGTGACAAGGATAATTAATATCCCGGATCAGCTTGAGGAAGATCACAAAAGATTGTCTCAGAGTTCCTATGATCAGGAGAAGAATAAGCCATTCACCATCAACTGGTCAGAGCAGGAGATCATGCGTAATGATGATTTGATGGTACCAATTGTGGCACATACTAAGAAATATGTGGCAAGTTCGAAGGCTTCATGAAAAGAATGTTCAACTCACATACAATTTGATGGAAGGAGGTAGTGCACAACATTCCAGGGAGACTTCGAGTAGTGAGTCAAGTAGTAGCTCTAGTGATTCGGAAGGTGCAAGTGCTGACTGACTCAAAGGAAGAATTTCAGCCAAGGAAGAAGGTAAAAATCAATGATCGGAACGTGGCCAGTACCTCTTCTAGGCAAGAAGGCAATAGTGTAATATTTATTGAAGGGGATGAAGCAGAACAAAATGAGCAAGTAGCTTTGGAGGTACAAGCTAGAAAAGATAAGCATGAAGCTTTGGAATCCACGTTGCAAGGAAACCAAATCAAGGAGCTCCAGTCAAATCCACCTAAGGAGCAAAATGAAGTTGTAATTGAGACAAAGAATCAGGGTAATATGGAGCTATATGAATTTGATGAAGAGGCTCTTCCTATTGTTCAATAGAAGAAAATTTCAGAGGAAAATTAGGAAGATTTGTCAGAATTGCCAGTGGCTAAGAGAGAGAGTCAAAAACAAATCTATCGTCAAAAGAGAACCCATCCTGAGTTTGGAGGACTTGCTGAGTAGAGCTAAACCTGACAAAGGAAAGCGAAAGGTCACTAAATTTTCAAAGATTATGAGAGACAGCTCTGGGTCAAGATAGGTACATGTTGCTGTCCCAAGAATCAATGCGGAGGCAAGCGAAGGTGTTTCAGGTGGCTATGACATTAATATAGTTGATTTGGGTCCAACCACAGTGGAACATGAAATGGAAGAATTTGAAGATTCAGTCATGACCATCAAAGAGAGATTGAAGAAGGAACGGGAACAGAGGATCCAATTAGAAAAGGATAATCAAGCATTTCAACATTATATCCAACAATTGATGATGCCAGTGGATCAAGCAGTGGGAATACCTGCACCACATGCCTTGCTCTTGTAGGAATCTGTTGCACATCTATAAGGAATGAGATCTTCATCTCAAGCATTACAAGAACGGGCAGCAAGCTTCAGGGTCAAAGCTGATGCATTTGTTGATGAATTTATGAAATTGTATAAGGAAGCATCTTCTCTTTTGGATAGAGTTTAGGCTGTTCTGGTGTCTTGTGCAGCATTCAGCATTGTCAGAGAAGTGATGCCTCAGTTGAAAAGGTTGATATATACTCCGAATGCCATCTTAATGGATGAAGGACTGATTGAACGAGATTCCTCATATAATTTTCCTTCTTGGTATTGCATTCTAAACATATAGGAGCAAATTCTTGGGAAGATTGAGAGTGAAAGTCTACTAGCAAAAGAAGCACTTCAAGAAATTTGAGGTAAAATACTTGTTTCAATAAACAAGATATTGGATCCTGCAGGTGAAATTGATGAATATTTGTTGAAAGATAAAATGCATACAATGTATTTCAGGCATACCTAGATTGTTTCCAAGGAGCTTTTGGATGATGTCTACGCACTTTCCACTTTCATGGGCATGTTTCAGGCATCCATGGCTGGATGGGAGATGGCACTTGTCAAATGCACAGAGGAGCTGCAAATTGTAGAAGGTACCATTTAGGGGCTGCCAAGTGTCCCTATGGAGGAAATTACATGTGTCATGACTAGATTTGTGGAATTTATCACATAAAGGAGAGGAATAAAGGAGGACACCCTGCTTAGTGAGTGCTTCATAAATGTAGTGCCTAATATTAGTAAATTTTGTAACCACTTGCCTATGTGGCGCAATAAGGGCCCTTGATTCCTTGATTCAATCTTGGCCATTCATTGTATTTTGCGTTATCATATCGCCCCATTGCAAATGGGGACCCTTGTTTTTGAGCTCCAGTGCTTTGCATGAGTCTTGGATGATGTCTTAAGTTTTGTTTCATGATGAAGACAGTGGTAATGACAAGGTAAGTTGCACGACTCTAAGCGAGTGGGGAATTCTAGACTTAGATAAAATCACGACGAATGACAAGCTTAAGTCAAGGCGCCTTGCAGGAAATTGATGTTTTGATCCTTGAAACGACTTGAACCTAGGAAATGTTGCAAGAAAATGGCCTGAGGACTTTGGGTGCAAATGTGCTCTTGATCAATCACTAAAGTGCGCCTAGGCCTTATGGAGGAGGGAAACAACATCTAAGGGCCCAAATTTGCGCTCAAGATCAACATAAATTGATATAACTTAGAAAATTTTGAAAACACCAGGAGTGAAGGCGCATTCAAGCCTCTATAGAGACCCAAATGTGCGCCTAAGGTAAGTAGTGAAATCATCATTGGCAATGACAAATATGCTTTTGGAGACATCCTGAAGGCTCAAACTTAGCTAAGGTTGCTTCATGAAGGCTAGGCCCATTTTATCATCTGTAGAGCCACAAATGTGCGCCTTGAGAAGAAGAGGTTAAAAGTTGCAAGAGCAAATTGGCACCTTGAAGAGTTAGATCTATCAACCTTCAATCGCCCAAATCCAAAATTCATTCATTCAAAGTCAAGGCGCCCATTTTCACTTGCAAAGTCATCATTTTGCACCTAGGATAAACTAGGCTTGAATTCAAGTCAAGGCGCCCTTTGTCACCTGTGAAGCATCATTTTTTGCGCCTTAGCATAAGCATGCTTGAAATCATAAACTTAGGTGGTGCCTTAGGAAAATAAAGCCTCCTTGGCTATCTCTAGTGATTGGAGTCCATAAAACTTGAAGTATTTCTTCCCCTCAAAGTTAGGCGCACTTTTGCACCTGAAGAATCACCTTTTGGCACCTTAACATGAAATGAATGTCTAAATCTATAGAGTGATTGCGCCTTGAGAGGTATCACTTTCCTTGAGTGCCAAGATTGATTTAAGTCCATAAAATGCACCACTCAAACCAAGGTGCATTTTTGCTTCTGTTCAACCCTATTTTTGCGCCTAAGTCAAAATGTGCTTGATTCCATAAACTTTGAAGTCTTGAACTTCTCCTTGAGTTTATACCATGTTTTGAAGCTATGCAGGTTGAAGTGAACACCTATCTCTAAGATAAGGCGCAATTTTGCTCTTGTGGAGTCACCTTTTGGCGCCTAGAGAGCATAGAGTTTGACATCAACAGAGTTGGCGCCTAGTAATGGAGAGTCTTTTGAAAGCTTAAATAAGTAGTTGAAATCATTAAAATGCCAAAAGACAAGTCAAGGGATGTGAGGCGCACTTCTGCACTTGGACAATCTAAATTTGCGCCTCAATTGTAAAGACATGAATCAATGTTGAAGGGTCCTCACTTTGTCAAAAATAAGCATTTTTAAGTATCAACAAGGGTTTGAGATCACAAGTTTACACTAAGTGGTTAGGCGTACTTTAGCCTCTGTAGAAACCTAGATTTGTGCCTCAAGAAAAGCACATGAATTGGCATTAGGGAGTGAACGCCTTGAGAAAGAGAAGCATTCCAAGACATTTTCAATTGTTTGGAATCATAGAAATGGCAAATATGAGGCTAAGTATGAAGGCACACTTTTGCATCTCCACAGACCTAAATGTGCGCCTAGGCTTGGAAAGGCTATTAAACGTTTAAAAATGATTACTTTGTGTTATAAGGTCAAAATGCCTATCAAAGGATTGATACGTTTCTTTGTTTGTGTTGTAGGGGAATCAATAGAGTTGAGGAGTCATCCAAGAAGCAAGGCGCTTGGAACCATCTTCAAGTAAGGAATGAAGTCAGGAGGTAGTCACTGCAAGGGAGACATCATGTTACCACTCCAAGAGATCACTTCAAGATCATCATGCCGGTACACTTCATCATCTGCATCATAGAAGACATTCATCCATCAAACTTTAAGCTCTTCCTGAAATTTCAAGTCTCTGAGAGGAGTCTCCTACTCCATGTTATGAAGAAAGCATCATCATCTACGCTACTCTCTATGAAGAAGCATTCAAAGAAGATCAACAAAGAAGAAGTATTACAGAATTAGGCAAATGAGCAACATGTATCATACACATCTGACTTACAAAAGATAAAAGGCAAAGTCAGCAAGGATACATCTCAACACTCAAGTTCATCAAAGCAATCACATTCAGACATTACACAGATGATGCAATTTGGGAATATGCCCGAAAGCATATTGAATTAATTGTTGGAATCCATAAGAGTTGCTGAGATGGCACCTACGTGGCATGCGCATCATCCTCACCAATCACAGTTCGCCACATCATTCAACCACATTCAATGCATCTACAATAAGCAAGAAGCCAAAGAGGACGCCCATGTGGAAGATGCTCTAAAGATTCCATTTCATCCTTATCTTCTTGGGAAACGTGCCTTCATTGCCTTTCTTATGTACTAAAAATAGCAATTTGTTGTAACCATAGTTCCGAGACTCGCCCGAACTCGCCAGAACTCGGCGAGTCGCGAGCCGAGCAAGGTATGGCGAGTCCCGGAGACTCGGACTCGGACTCGTCTTCAAACTCGCCTAAACTCGCCACTTCATGAAACTCGCCCAAACTCGGCCCAAACTCGCGAGTCCCGATGGTTAAACTCGGCCGGCGCAGGCATGAGTAAAAAGTTGAAAAAAAACATAAAAAACTCGAGTCAAAGTTGATTTTTTTTGGACTTATATTGCCTCTATTACACTTAAAGTAACTTCATTATATTTTCTTGGCAAAATAGGAGGAGAAAAGAGAGTTGTGCGCAAAAATAAGAGTGTGCATTGTAGGGCAAATAGCAAGGAGGAAGAATCGTAGAACGAAAAATCTGTCATTAAATCGCATTGGAGCAGCTTCATATTTAGAGCTGGTGCATTGAGAGCTCTCTACCAGCGATTGGAAGGAGTTTGCAACTTTGCATTTCATTTCAAGTTTCAGTAGAGAGGTAAGCTTGATTTTGTTTGGTTTTTTTTGTGTTTTTTAGCAAAAATTGCATTGTTTTGTAAAATTTCAAATTTTATTTTGAACAAAGTTACAAACCCTACTTATTTTGTTTGAACTTTGAAGTTTGAACATTCAACAAATTAAAAAACCCTACCTTTTGTTTGAAGTTTGAAGTTTGAACATTCAACAAATTAAAAAACCCTACATTCAAGTTTTCAACAATCAACAAACCCTACATATTTTTGAAACAAACCCTACCTTTTGTTTTGGAACAATCAACAAACCCTACCTATTTTTGAAACAAACCCTACTTTTTTTTTTGCATTAGTTTAATAAATTAATAATTATAAATGAATTAACAAATGTTCATTTTTTTTGTATTTATGTGTTATTGCAGCAGCCTTGATTTCAAGTTCAAATTGTATTTTCCACAATGTCTAACTCTTCACACCCAGTTCGAAAGGACCCAGCTTGGAAACACGCTGAAAATTTTCCAGGGCAAAAAAAAGGACAAACAAAATGTTTCTATTGCAAAACAATTTTTCATGGAGGCATTAATAGATTGAAATACCATCTTGCACGCATAGCCGTCCATGATGCTTTGGGATGCAAAGATGCACCTGTTGAGGTTGTTCGTGAGGTGCAAATACAATTAGAAACATTTGAAATGAAAAAAGTAGTGAAAAAGAGGCAAAGGGAGGAGCTAGCGTGCATTGGTGGTGTTGGAGAGGCTTCTTCCAAGCCTCCATTTCATCCTAGTGCTAGTGCTTGTGCTAGTACTTCTGCTACTGTTGGTGCCCGTGCTACTGCTAGTGCTGCCGCTGCCGCTGCCGCTACTGCTAGTGCTGCCGCTGCCGCTACTGGTAGTGGTAGTATTAGCATTGGTCATAGAATTCGTAAATCTAGGTTGGATTCATTTTTTGTGCCACGCACTACTCCTGGTTCCCAACCGTCGCTTGAGAGCACGGGTTGGAACAAGGAGGCACATGACGTAGCTAGACGAGCAATTGGCGACTTTTGGTACTATTGCACCATTCCATTCCATGCAGCCGGGTAATTCTTTTTTGTTTGATTGTTTTAAAATTTATATTATTATAGTTTGATTCTTTGTCTCATGAATTTTTATATTTAAATTTTAGATGTATGTTGAATTCAAATTTAAAGTTAAACTCTCCTTTTTACATGTGCTAGGTCTCCTTATTGGCAAAATATGCTTGATGCCATAACTGTTTGTGGGGCGGGGTTCAAAGGCCCTACTGAAGATGATTTAAGGGGCCCACTTTTGACACAAAAGGTGGCTGATGTAAAAGCTGAAATAGAGGAGCAGCGCTTGGTATGGAGCAAGAAGGGTTGCACCATCATGACCGATGGTTGGACCGACAGAAAAAATAGGACGCTGTTGAATTTTCTTGTTTCCTCTTCAAGTAATTGTACTTCTCTCAATGCATTGAATAATTTGAATTTTGAATTTGATTTAACGATTAATATTTTTAATTTATGTTTTATTGAACCATTGATTTTGCTTCTTTTTTCAGGTAGCACTGTGTTCATCAAGTCAATTGATGCTTCAACACATGTAAAAAATGCCACATACCTTTGTGAGGCTATAGAGGAAGTCCTATTTGAGGTGGGTGAGGAGAATGTGGTTCAAGTAGTGACCGATAATGCAGCAAATTATGTTGCTGCAGGTAGACTACTGATGGAGAGGCACCCAACAGTATTTTGGACTCCATGTGCCGCACATTGCCTTGACCTCGTATTGGAGGATTTAGGCAAGCTTCCATGGATCAAAACATGTGTGGATATCGCCAAAAATATTTGCAAATTTATATACAATCACACATGGGTCCTTAGCCTAATGAGGCAATACACGGGGTTAAAGGAGTTGGCTCGTCTTGGCATCACCAGATTTGCTACAAATTTCATCACACTACAATCCTTGATTCGGTCAAAGGGACCTTTGAGACGTATGTTTGTTGCTGAGTGGACTTCCTCATGCTATGGTATTTCCACCGCAGGGATTGAAGTGGCAAGTTACATTTTTGATTAGCCAGGCTTTTGGACACCTGCTGCAGAGATTGTGAAGGTAACCGTAAAATTCAATTCTAGTATTCTTTAATTTTTATTCATATTTTTCTTTTATTTGTTTAACTTTATTTTATTCACACTTAATGTTTCACAATATTTGCAGTTCACCGAGCCCTTGGTAATTCTCCTATGAGTTGCTGATGGGGAGAAGCCCGCAATGGGCTACATATATGAGGGCATGGATAGGGCCAAGGAGGCCATTAGATCCATCTATGGGGGAGTTGAGGGTAAGTATCGTCCCATTTGGGAGATCATTGATAGGAGATGGCAGCACCAGCTTCACAAGCCCCTCCATACAACAACTTATTTCCTAAATCCGGCATTCCAATTCCGCCCTGATTTCAAGGCGGATGATGAGGTTCTTGGTGGGCTCTACTCAGTGATAAGAGCGGATGGCGCCTGCAGTTACTAGACCGATAGTCCATGAGATAGAGGCCTTTACTCGTGCACAAGGAGGGCTCTTTTCTCGTCTAATGTGCAAAGAGAGTAGGACAACATTGCAGCCAGGTAAAAATATATTTAAGGGCATAATTTTCCTCCTTTTATATTATCATTAAATGTTGAAACTTGAAACTTGAGACTTAAAATTGGAAATGAGATTGATTTTTTTTTTTTCTCATTTCAGATGTATGGTGGCAAATGTTTGGTGCTAAAACACCAAACCTTTAGAGGATTGCCATTCGCATATTGAGCCAGCCATGCAGTGCTTCAGGTTGTGAGTGTAATTGGAGTATGTTTGAGCACATACACTCCAAGAGGCGCAATAGATTGTCCGTGGAGAGGTTGAATGACCTAGTGTATGTTCATTACAACCTTCGACTTAGACACAAACAGATTTTTGACCATGACTCCACCCCAATCAGGCTAGAGGAGGTCGATCCACAATCTGAGTGGATCACTGAGGCTACAGATCCTATCTTTAGTGATGAGGACTTTGATTGGGTTTACCAGGCAGATAGAGGCTGAGGCTGTAGCCATGGCAGAGGAGGTGGATAGAGCACGAGCAGACACAGGCACATCTGATGTTGGTGAGGGTGGCATGGAGTCACAGGCAGAGATTATGGCTGCTGCATCATTGAAGACCTACCATTTACGCCTTCGTAGGAAGGCGAAGGATGCAGGCTCCTCTGAGCCATAGACTTCTAGTTATTATTTTGATACTTCATATTTGCTTGGAACATTTAATCATTTTGATGTCATGAATTTCATATTCCATGAGTTTTGTATACATTTGACTATATTTATATATCTAAGTGTGCTATTTCCTTCAGCAGCTCAGCTACAATTTGCATTTATACTTATGTGATCGATGTAATTGTATACTTGTGTATGTGATCCAATTAGCTTCTATTTGATGATGTTATTGTGTCTTTAAGGTTTATTTAATAAAGGGTGCATGAAATAAGTTTTAAATCCTTAAAAATCTCTAAATTTCTTGGGTTTTTCACTTTGCCGAGTTTTTGCCGAGTCTGTGCCGAGTCTATGCGCCGAGTCACCCTCGCCGAGTCTACGCCGAGTCTGAGTCTCGGAACTATGGTTGTAACTAACTGCCGATGTGGGATAATTTAGGCCATTGGCTTTGCCAATCAATCATAGCCTTTCATTTATTTTTGAGGACTATATAAAGGCCTTGTTGCTTCATTTGTAGGGGTTAGTTCATAGAGGAGTAGAGTAGGAAGAGACTCAAAATTCTCTGAGAGTACTTGAAAATTATTGTAAATATTTCTCAAGATTAATGCAAAGACATTGGAGCTCGCTTGGTGTTAAGTGTTGTCTTGTGGAATAACATGGTTTCTTGTATATTGATGAAATGGAGAGATGTTTCTAAGTAGATTAGAAGTAGAATAGTAGCTCATTGATGTAATGCATGCATGTATTGAATATTTGATCAACTCCTAGCTCATGCTTTTGACATTTATCGTTGGTGGAGTGTTGTGTAAAGCTAGTCTGAGCTTCATCATAATTTGCGTAAGTTCGATTGTGGGTGCTTGTTTGAGTTGCTCTGTCCAATGGGTGCTTATATGAGCTTTCATGATTGGAAAACCATTCGCTAACTTTAGGAGATTGCACCTACTCCATGTAGTTGTAGGCATTCTTGGCGAAGTGGAGTTAGGTTTATTGAGGAGTTTGTCTATTCATGCATCATCATTGCTTCATTGACCTTCGATTAGATTTCTCTAAACCCTTATTTTTTGATATTTCTTTTTAAGTTTGATTGAAGAAGTTCCATTCATTCATATTCAAGGAGCAATGAACTACATTCATGTTCATGAAGGAGGAATTTAGCGTAAGTCCCTTTGTGATTATCAGCAAGATCACATCCATTCATTGAGTCTATCCATGTACAAGTCAAGACCTGACATCAAAGGAACCTTGGAGCGTTCTTGTTTGATCATATAATTCAGCATTTAGGAAGGTTTGATCAAGAGAGGATAGGATACTTAGTATTTTATTCTATTGTTGTGTTGTCCAAAAAACATCGTCAAGAGAAGGAAATTACACGTGTCATGACTAGATTTGTGGAGTTTATCACAAAAAAGGAGAGGAATAAAGGAGGACACCCCACTTAGTGAGTGCTTCATAAATGCAGTGCCTAATATTAGTAAATTTTGTAAACACTTGCCTGTGTGGCTCAATAAGGGCCCTTGATTCCTTGATTCAATCTTGGCCATTCATTGTATTTTGAGGGCTATATAAGCCTCATTTTGATCTCATTTGAAGGGGGAAATGCTTTGAGAAATTGTTGCTAAAGACTCTGCTGAAATAAATGCAAATTCATTGTTGAATTCTCCATGGTGATTTTGTGTTGTTTCAAATGGATGCATGGTTTCTAGGTGTTCACTCATAGAATAAGATTAGCTTAGTTTATTTTAGCAATTTCGTTTTATGTTCATAGAAGTTGTTGCTGCTAATTCACGTTTGGAGTCTTCATAGTTCATACCATTTATAATTTGTCGATGGCAGATTGTAATGCATGGGTAGTCTGAACCTTGTTTAAGCTTAACTTCAATTACTTTATGATCATTTACCTTCATGTTTGTGGGGATTTATGCGCACAAGTAATCTGAAAATCTTACTTTTTTTCCTTAAAAGATTGCATCACCTTTGTGTAGTTGTTACCTTATGGTGAAGCAAAGTGTGGTTGAGATTCCAGTGAGTTAGTGGTAATTGCTTGCATTTAGATTAGAATTCTCTAAACCCATCTCTTTTGCATTTTCTTTAGAATCCTGTTAGAATTAGATTTGAAAGTTTTCACTGCCATATCTTAAAAAGACATATTGTTGAACCTTTTGAAAAACTATGTTGCCTGTTATCCAAGAGAAACAAGTTTCCTATTGTTGAACATTTGTCTAAGTCCCGTTGATGATTGTTTTTAGACAAGTCAACAATAGAGTAAAACACTAGAGTATCCCACTCTCTCTTGAATAAAGCTCTTCAAAGGCTGAACTATGTGATCCAGTGAAGTAACTCCAAGGTTCCTTATTTATGATTCATGATGGGTTAACTTAATGATTACATGTGATCTTGTTGATAATCACAAAGGGACTTACATTAGACTTCTTCTTTCAGCTTATCTATCCTTCAGTGTGGATGACATATATACAAGACTTCAATGATAAAGAAAAGTAAAAAGATAAAGGTTTAAAAAGGCTAATCTAAGGTCAATGAAGTAAATGATGATGCTTGAATAGACAAAGTCCTAATCAACCTAACTCCACTTTGCCAAGGATGCCTACAACTACATGGAATTGGTGCAATCTCCTAAGGTACGCGAATGGTTTTCAAATCGTGAAGGCTTATACAAGCACCCATTGAACGGTGCAGCTCAAACAAGCATCCACAATCGAACTTAAGCAAATGATGAGGCTCAGACTAGCTTTACACAACACTTCATCAGCGATGAATGTTAAAAGCATGAGCTAGGAGTTGATCAAATATTCAATACAAACATACAAAACATCAAAGAGCTTCTAATCTACTTCTAACCTACTTTGAAACATCTTTTCATTCAATTCAAGATACAAGAAGCCATGTTACTCCACAAGACAACACTTAACACCAAACAATGCTCCAATGTCTTTGCATTAATCTTGAGAAATATTTACAACAATCTCCAAGTCCTCTCAGAAAATTTCGAGAGTCTCTTCTATTCTACTCTACTCCGACAAAGCTAATCTTTACAAATGAGGCAACAAGGCCTTTATATAGTGGTCCATAAATACAATGAATGGCTTAGATCATTTCATGTAGCCAAGGGCTTAGATCATGCCAACTCAACAGGTAGTTACAACAACTTGCTATTTTTAGTACAAAAGAGAGGCAATGAAGGCATGTTTTCCAATGTGATAAGGATAAGATGAAATCATTTAAAGCATCTTCCACATAGGCGTCCCTTTGGCTTGTTCTTTATTAAATGATACATTAAATGCAGTTGAAATAATGTGGCTGATCATGATTGAATGATGATAGGTACATGCTCCATAAGTGCCACCTCAGCATATTTGTGGATTTTAACTGTTTATTCAATTTATTTTGTGAGCATATTCCCAAATTGTATCATCTTTGTGATGTCTTCAATGTAATTGCCTTTGATGAGGAACACTTGTATGCTTGGGAATGTATCTTCAATGATCTTGCCTTGTTCATTCTTCTTGTAAACTGGATGAGTATGATATATGTTGCTTCATTTGACTAACACTGTGATGTTCCTTCTTCTTGTAGGTTGATGTTCTTCCTTGATACTGCTTCATGTAGAGTAGACGAGGATGATGATGCTCCTTCATGAAATAGAATAGGTGATGATGATAATGATGTTTCCTTCATGACATGGAGTAGAAGACTCTTCTCAAAGACTTGAAGATTGGGAGAACTTGAAATATGAGGGATGTCTTTGCTTGATGATGCGATGAAGATGAAGTAGTACACTTGCCATGCTGACCTTGAAGATTGATGAAGAAACTATTTGATACTTGAAGATGAATGGAACTTGAAGGGATAGATGGTCTCTGGACATGATGCAACTAGATGAAGTATGTCGAACTTGATGTGAGCCTTTTGGAGTGGTGTTTCCTCTACAACTTGAAGGTGATTCAGGTACTTGCTCTTGATGATCTTGAAGTATTCTTTAGATCGGCCACATGATGACTCTTCCTTGAAGGTGACTCCTTACTCCTCGCTTGAAGGTGACTCCTTGAACAACTCCTAGCTTCATTGATGTTCCTACAAGACAAGAGAAACAATATATCAATCACTTCATAACACAAAGAGGTAACTTCAACATATGAATAACCTTATTTCAGTCTAGGCGCCTATATAATGTTATGGAGGTGCAAAGTGCGCCTAGCTGTTTCCCTACAAGATTTCAATGTTCAAGGCACTAGGGGAGCTCAAACAACATACTCTAGAAGGAATCTGCCTCAGGCGCAAAAGTGGAATTGCTCAAAAGTGGAATTGTTTATGAATCTTGGATCACTCTTGGCATTCAAGGAAGATTAGATTCCTCAAGGTGTATTCTTCAATTGGTTTATACAAGCCGTTCATGTTGAGATCCTTACAATCCAACTTGGCGCCTAGATACACTTAGCTAGTTTCTTGGTCTTCAAAACACCTTTTGGTCATCTATTCAGTCATTCAAGACACCCTCTCATTACCTATGAGCAAAGCAGATTGAAATGTGCGCCTAAACTTGCTATTTTTCTCCTTATAATCAGTTCTAGTTATAGTGCTCATGCTGTTTTGAATCTGAATGGACTTAAAAAAGGAGATCTCTCTTTAGGCACCACTTTGTGGTTACAAATGCCTCTAAATACTCAACTTTCTAGGCGCTTAGAATGACAGAAACAACAAGAAACAACGCCTAAACTAGTCAAGGAGTTTACTTCATCATTGAAGGATAAGTTTCCTTAGGTGCTAAATATGTTGAAAAACTCCATCATCCTCATTTCTAGGCGCTCATTTGAGGTCACTCCAGCATCTATGATAGTCTTGAATCAAGGCAGGAAAGTTTAGAAGGCTTCTGATTTCAAATGATATATAACTTGATGATTCTAAGCCTCCTTCAATACTTGCAATCTTAGGTGCATATTGGTGATAAACTGGTAGGGATCAGCGCCTAAACCTAGATAAGTGACTTCTTCAAATACTCAATGTGCTAAAACTGACAAAAATAACATGAAAAGGGCACCTAAGGTCTTCAAGCTCGTCACTTAAACTTAAGGCACCAAAACAAGGTTCTTTTGAGGGCAAAAGTGCCTAAACTCCTAAAAGCTTTACTTGTCATTTTTCTTGTGCTTTAAACAATGGTGAATGTTTTAAAAGGACTTCCCTCACCTAGGCGTCCATTCAAAGGGTTGTTTTATGTCAATTCTTCCAAGGCGCCAAATGTGGATGGTGGGATAGAAAAAATGCGCCTAGACTATATGGGCTCTTTGAACAACATTTCATAACTTCCAGTATCTCCACTAGGCTAGATTTGATGATTTCTAGGACTTTGCATTCATAAGTGCCCAAAGTGACTATGGAAGCAAGAATTTGCGCCTTGTCTTGATGTGGTGTTCTCAAGTTCTTAGGGCGTACTTTGCAGTAAAATAGGTGCCAATGGGCGCCTTGACTTGCATAGTTGCTCACTCAACGATTTCATGGTTCTAAGTTGTTGTAAAGACACTCTAACACTTGTATAGTCCAACCTACCTTGCTAGACGCTTCTTAAGGTGTATTCAACTCCTTGGAAGCTCAAAGTGACTTTTCCATCTTCTTATACTCTGAGGCGCTCAGAGTTGATGAGAAATTTCATAAAGGGCGCCTAGACTTAATAAAAGCAATCTTCAATTCAAGACATAGTTCCGAGACTCGGACTCGGCGCAGACTCGGCGAGGGCGACTCGGCTCGGGACTTGGGACTTGGTGCCTAGACTCGGCAAAATCTCGGCAAAGTGAAAAACCCAAGAAATTTAGAGATTTTTAAGGATTTAAAACTTGTTTCATGCACCCTTTATTAAATAAACCTTAAAGACACAATAACATCATCAAATAGAAGCTAATTGGATCACATACACAAGTATACAATTACATCGATCACATAAGTATAAATGCAAATTGTAGCTGAGTTGCTGAAGGAAATAGCACACTTAGACATATAAATATAGTCAAATGTATACAAAACTCATGGAATATGAAATCCATGACATCAAAATGATCAAATGTTCCAAGCAAATATGAAGTATCAAAACAATAACTAGAAGTCTATGGCTCAGAGGAGCCTGCATCCTTCGCCTTCCTACGAAGGCGTAAATGGTAGGTCTTCAATGATGTATCAGCCATAATCTCTGCCTGTGACTCCATGCCACCCTCACCAACAGCAGATGTGCCTGTGTCTGCTCGTGCTCTATCCACCTCCTCTGCCATGGCTACAGCCTCAGCCTCTCTATCTGCCTGGTCAACCCAATCAAAGTCCTCATCACTAAAGATAGGATCTGTAGCCTCAGTGATCCACTCAGATTGTGGATCGACCTCCTCTAGCCTGATTGGGGTGGAGTCATGGTCAAAAATCTGTTTGTGTCTAAGTTGAAGGTTGTAATGAACATACACTAGGTCATTCAACCTCTCCACGGACAATCTATTGCGCCTCTTGGAGTGTATGTGCTCAAACATACTCCAATTACGCTCACAACCTGAAGCACTGCATGGCTGGCTCAATATGCGAATGGCAATCCTCTGAAGGTTTGGTGTTTTAGCACCAAACATTTGCCACCATACATCTGAGATGAGAAAAAGAAAAATTTCAATCTCATTTCCAATTTTAAGTCTCAAGTTTCAAGTTTCAACATTTAATAATAATATAAAAAGAGGAAAATTATGCCCTTAAATATATTTTTACCTGGCTGCAATGTTGTCCTACTCTCTTTGCACATTAGACGAGAAAAGAGCTCTCCTTGTGCACTAGTAAAGGCCTCTATCTCATAGACTATCGGTCTAGTAACTGCAGGCGCCATCCGTTCTATCACTGAGTACAGCCCACCAAGAACCTCATCATCCGCCTTGAAATCAGGGCGGAATTGGAATGCCGGATTTAGGAAATAAGCTGCTGCATGGAGGGGCTTGTGAAGCTGGTGCTGCTATCTCCTATCAATGATCTCCCAAATGGGACGATACTTACCCTCAACTCCTCTATAGATGGATCTAATGGCCTGCTTGGCCCTATCCATGCCCTCATATATGTAGCCCATTGCAGGCTTCTCCCCATCAGCAACTCGTACGAGAACTACCAAGGGTTCGGTGAACTGCAAATATTGTGAAACATTAACTTAAGTGTGAAAAAAATAAAGTTAAACAAATAAAAGAAAAATATGAATAAAAATTAAAGAATACTAGAATTGAATTTTACGGTTACCTTCACAATCTCTGCAGTAGGTGTCCAAAAGCCAGGCTCATCAAAAATGTAACTTGCCACTTCAATCCCTGTGGTGGAAGTACCATAGGATGAGGAAGTCCACTCCTCAGCAACAAACATACGTCTCAAAGGTCCCTTTGACCGAATCAAGGATTGTAGTGTGATGAAATTTGTAGCAAATCTGGTGATGCCAGGACGAGCCAACTCCTTTAACCCCGTGTATTGCCTCATTAGGCTAAGGACCCATGTGTGATTGTATATAAATTTGCAAATATTTTTGGCGATATCCACACATGTTTTGATCCATGGAAGCTTGCCTAAATCCTTCAATACGAGGTCAAGGCAATGTGCGGCACATGGAGTCCAAAATATTGTTGGGTGCCTCTCCATCAGTAGTCTACCTGCAGCAACATAACTTGCTGCATTATCGGTCACTACTTGAACCACATTCTCCTCACCCACCTCAAATTGGACTTCCTCTATAGCCTCACTAAGGTATGTGGCATTTTTTACATGTGTTGAAGCATCAATTTACTTGATGAACACGGTGCCACCTGAAAAAAGAAGCAAAATCAATGGTTCAATAAAACATAAATTAAAAATATTAATCGTTAAATCAAATTCAAAATTCAAATTATTCAATGCATTGAGAGAAGTACAATTACTTGAAGAGGAAACAAGAAAATTCAGCAGCGTCCTATTTTTTCTGTCAGTCCAACCATCGGTCATGATGGTGCAACCCTTCTTGCTCCATACCAAGCGCTGCTCCTCTATTTCAGCTTTTACATCAGCCACCTTTTGTGTCAAAAGTGGGCCCCTTAAATCATCTTCAATAGGGCCTTTGAACCCCGCCCCACAAACAGTTATGGCATCAAGCATATTTTGCCAATAAGGAGACCTAGCACATGTAAAAAGGAGAGTTTAACTTTAAATTTGAATTCAACATACATCTAAAATTTAAATATAAAAATTCATGAGACAAAGAATCAAACTATAATAATATAAATTTTAAAACAATCAAACAAAAAAGAATTACCCGGCTGCATGGAATGGAATGGTGCAATAGTACCAAAAGTCGCCAATTGCTCGTCTAGCTGCATCATGTGCCTCCTTGTTCCAACCCGTGCTCTCAAGCGACGGTTGGGAACCAGGAGTAGTGCGTGGCACAAAAAATGAATCCAACCTAGATTTACGAATTCTAGGACCAATGCTAATACTACCACTACCACTAGCAGTAGCGGCAGCAGCAGCACTAGCAATAGCGGCAACACTAGCAGTAGCACGGGCACCAACAGTAGCAGAAGTACTAGCACAAGCACTAGCACTAGGATAAAATGGAGGCTTGGAAGAAGCCTCTCCAACACCACGAATGCACGCTAACTCCTCCCTTTGCCTCTTTTTCACTGCTTTTTTCATTTCAAATGTTTCTAATTGTATTTACACCTCACGAACAACCTCAACAGGTGCATCTTTGCATCCCAAAGCATCATGGACGGCTATGCATGCAAGATGGTATTTCAATCTATTAATGCCTCCATGAAAAATTGTTTTGCAATAGAAACATTTTGTTTGTCCTTTTTTTTGTCCTGGAAAATTTTCAGCGTGTTTCCAAGCTGGGTCCTTTCGAACTGGGTGTGAAGAGTTAGACATTGTGGAAAATACAATTTGAACTTGAAATCAAGGCTGCTGCAATAACACATAAATACAAAAAAAATGAACATTTGTTAATTCATTTATAATTATTAATTTATTAAACTAATGCAAAAAAAAAGTAGGGTTTGTTTCAAAAATAGGTAGGGTTTGTTGATTGTTCCAAAACAAAAGGTAGGGTTTTTTTCAAAAATATGTAGGGTTTGTTGATTGTTGAAAACTTGAATGTAGGGTTTTTTAATTTGTTGAATGTTCAAAGTTCAAACTTCAAACAAAAGGTAGGGTTTTTTAATTTGTTGAATGTTCAAACTTCAAAGTTCAAACAAAATAAGTAGGGTTTGTAACTTTGTTCAAAATAAAATTTGAAATTTTACAAAACAATGCAATTTTTGCTAAAAAACACAAAAAAAACAAACTAAATCAAGCTTACCTCTCTACTAAAACTTGAAATGAAATGCAAAGTTGCAAACTCCTTCCAATCGCTGGTAGAGAGCTCTCAATGCACCAACTCTAAGTATGAAGCTGCTCCAATGCGATTTAAGGATGGATTTTTCGTTCTACGGTTCTACCTCCTTGCTATCTGCCCTACAATGCACACTCTTATTTTTGGTCACAACTCTCTTTTCTCCTCCTATTTTGCCAAGAAAATGAAATGAAGTTACTTTAAGTGTAATAGAGGCAATATAAGTCCCAAAAAAATCAACTTTTGACTTGAGTTTTTATGTTTTTTTTTAAGTTTTTACTCATGCCTGCGCCGGCCGAGTTTCACCATCGGGAATCGCCGAGTTTGGGCGAGTTTGGCGAGTTTCATGAAATCGGCGAGTTTCGGCGAGTTTAGGCGAGTTTGAAGACGGGTCCGAGTCCGAATCTCTAGGACTCGCCATACCTTGCTCGGCTCGTGACTCGCCGAGTTCTGGCGAGTTCGGGCGAGTCTCGGAACTATGATTCAAGATGCTCATGCAAGGTTAAATAGGCGCCTATTTTCTTTTGATAATCTTTAGGTGCAAATTGATGTCTTTCATTCACTCTAGGATCAAGGCGCCAAAATGGGGTTATGGAGGCATGGAGTGCGCCTAGAACTACAAGTTTGATCTAACCACTTGGAGTTTCTTCACTCTAGGCGCACATATGAGTGTCTTACCTCAATTCCTCTAAGCGCCATTCTGTGATGGTTTCACACTTTGAAGATTGCTAGGCGCTCATTTGGGTTTGTTCATAGTTGAATGGTCGCCCAAGGATCCAAGATAGTTTTTAACATTCCAAATGATTCATGCTTTCACTTTTCAAAGACTTCATTCTCACCTCTAGGCGCTTTACAAATCTTCTACATCCAAGGCGGTAAAGTCCACCAATCCATTCCAGGGCGCCAAATTCACTTGTTACAAACTTGTCCATTCTAGAAACTTTGATATAGGGCGCCCCTAAAGGTTTGTTAGTGTAGGCACCAATATGTCCTACCTCAAGGTGCCTTTGTCTAGTTGGTTTGTATAGAATGGGCGCCCAAAAGAAGTAATTCAAACATAGGTTGGTCTAATGTCAAATCTTGTGAAGTCAAAGACAATGCTCCTGGGGCGCCAAAGCTTGATGATTTGTAGACAAAGGGGCGCCTTTCACATTGAAACAATCTTAAACATACATGCTTTACTGCTTCCAAGGCACCAAAGCAAGATTACCCTGAAGGCAAAGGGCGCCTTACTTATAGGGCTTAATTTAGCATGTTAGATGAACTTTGGAAGTCAAAATAGACTACCTCCTTGAAGGCGCACAAACTCTATCCCTAAGGCGCTATCAATCAGTAGTTTAAACCTCATTTCACATCAAGGCGCCTAAACTCATTCACCTCGACTTAAGGCGCTATCTGATAATCATATGAACATGAAATAGGCGCCTAGATATTCTGAATCATTTCTTTGTCGAATTCTTTGTTGTTTAAGGCCCTTTCAATCAAGGCGCCATCTTTTGGAGTGGTTGAAAGTTGATTTTCCTCTAGGCGCACATATGAGTCTTAACCTAAGGCGCTAGTTTGGGTATCTGCAAGTGAGAAAATGCGCCTAGCCTCCCAGAGCGAATTCGCGCCTAGAGGTGGAAGTCCCAGAGCATAAGGTATATTGAAAAATATATTTAAGTATAAGTTGAGAGATGTTTGAGATAGGTCTCGAATCCACCAGATTTAATGTGTAGATTATAGAATTTGGAGGATCCACTAGATTTCAGACTTAGTCAATTTTTCAGTGTTTCAAGATTTCAGGCTACCAGACTTAGTCATTTTCAGGATCTCAAACATCAGGATCAGGTCATCAAGGGACTACAAGACTCAAACACTATTGTCTTCATCATGAAATAGCTCTAAGACATCATCCAAGACTCAAGAAAAGCACTGGAGCTCAAAAAAAGGGGGTCCCCATCTGCAATGGGGCGATGTGTGATTTGGTCACAACAAGCCCCCTTGTGTTAAACAACAAGTCACATCTTACTATTAAGCTATCCCAAGTCGCAAAACCATAAGTAACTAATGGAGAACCTTGGAGTCTACTCATTTGATCACTTGGCTTAGCATTTGAGGGATTTTGTTCAAGAGAGGATAGAGTACAAAAGTATTTTATTCTGCGTTGTATGTGCAAGGAAAACACATCAACAACAAATCTTCAATTACATCATTTCCAAGGCATTATGACAGCCCATACATCAAGCAAGACTGTTGTTACAATTCAAAGATTAGAGGAACATAACATACCAAATTTGCAATGCAAATGATGATGACAACCTGCTGTAGCAGATCGGACCTCCTATGATGATGAATGTGTTGGTGTTTCAATTCGCACCTCTGGAGTTGGAAACGGACAGCTATGCACAGATAACCTGCTTTTCAAATTAGGAGGGGAAGTTCCCTCTTTGCTGATGATTGCTTTAAAGATAAATAAACTAAATTTGCCTATCTTTTTTTTTTTTGATTCTCAGCTGCAAGCACAAGGTTATAAAACTCTATCGCTGCAGCAAAGGTTTTTCTCTTAACTTCTAACTATAGCTAGACCTAAACTAAATGATGCTTTTGACAACCCAAGTAAATTCAGAGCTTAGGAATCAAAAGTAAACAGGGAATGATTTGTTAACACAAAAGCTCAAATAAACTTATTCCAGATTGCACCCAAAGACTCATTGTACTTTTAGGATGAAAAATGAAAATAAGAATATGCAAGAACACAGATGACGATAAACTAAATGAACATAGGACGGAGAATCAGAGCAATGGAATGCATGAGATTTCCTTTCTCAATATCAATAAGCTATTACAACTCCAGGACAATAGTATTGCAACAAAGACCAGCATGCAATATGCGATCAAACACTGGATTACAATTGACACAAGGTGAACAAGCACTTGACTAACAATTTGCAGGCAAGAATAGGCTCAACAAATTTTGCTATCACAATTACAGTTACTAAACAATGGGCAAGGCTGCCCTTATTTATACACAAATCAAAGGAGTAGGGAACCCTAAATTCTCTTTGATCCTAGCTACCTAACTTGCCAGCTTGCAAGTTTTATTTCTATTCTAGACAAAAGATTCTAACTAACACCTGCTTTAAAACAATTTGATTTAAAGCAGAGAAAGCTCCAACTATTACAAAGTGATTTTTCTATTTAAAGGATGGATATGCTTGAATGAAAATGACAACTTTAAATCAGAAAAGCATTGAGTTAACTACCGCTTTTTTGGTTCCATCCTTATCTACATAATTGCTCCATTGGTGACATCACCCACTGATATTTTGGGAAACAATATCCTCTAAAAAGCTAGTAACCACTTTCTTGCCAGGAACACTGATACTTTCCAAGATGATATTCTGATTTTTTGACATCTCTTCACCATCTGCAACCATTTATAGGAATTCACAAACTTTGTCCACAACTTTATCAAATTTTACCGTCATAGCGGCAACATGATTTATCTTGCCGGTACTGAGATCACCATTAAAATTGTTGTGGACGAGAGTCTGGAAGTCTGTCTGTACTTCACTGAGATCATATAGGGTACCATCTTCTCTCTCGTATGAGCACGAGATATGAGAAACAAAAGATCTCATGAACTTGAGAACACTTACCACCTTTTCTCTCCATTCCACTAACTCTGAGGATATCCTCTCATGGGTTTTTACTGTGAAAAAATAGTCCTTTCCAAGTAGAAACCTTATTTTCTGTTGAATCAACGGAATCATATGCTATCTTCAAGTCAGAGATTATGATCTCAAATACCAGCTTGGCTTCAGCCATACTCTGCTCAAACCCTTGAATGCCTTGACGCAGATCATGAGCATTGTACTTCAATTGATAGATCCGTGAAAGTACAAATCTGCCTTTAGTGACAAACTCTTCCACCCAATCCTTCATGTGCTTCTCGTAAATGACTAACTGACTTAGCTGCTGTTGATCAACCAGTGATTCCATAATCTAAGGAAGAAATAAGGTGGCCTGTGAAGTGCCATAAAGAAGATTGGAAATATAATGCCGCAGCTGCCTATTCTCAGCCTTGAGGGCTGCTTTATCTTCTCCGTCCTTCAACACTCTTTCCTTCAGATTATCTGCTGCAACCTTAAAGTACCATGTGCCAGGTACTACCAAGATTTGACTTTGACCACCTTGAAGTCATCAACCTCAATTTCATTGACATTCTTATCTTCTAACGGTGTTGCAGTTTCAAGAATAATCTCTCCATCACCATTCTTCTCCATATGAACTTGCTTCTTAAGTTTCTTCTCTGGTATGTCTTGGTAGACGCTATCAAGTTCTGTGAAATTCAACTGGTATGAAGGCTTTCTCCTCTTCTTGCCCAAGATGTTCTCAAGTCAAGATGAGCTAACCTCCTTAGGAAGCTCGGTTCTAACTCCAACTCTTGATGAATTAATGTGTGTCACAGTGTTATGAACCGGCGAATCTGGTTCTGAATCTATATGAATGGGAGAATGCTTCGACGATGGAGGTGAAGAAACATGAACTGAAGGCATTGTTTCAACATGCGGTGTTGATTCGACTGGAACTTATGATGCAATTGCTGACTGTTCCTGTTGAATATGGACTGGAGACTCAACCTTTTTCTCTTCAACTTGGCCATCTTCGTTCCTTCTAGAAGAACGCTCATACCCTTAACCCTTGGTTTTGGTTTGGAAGTGGAAGGTACAGATGATCGAACAACTAGCGACTCTGCAACTGGAATGGCTACTTTCCGCTTCTTATTACTCAAGAATATCATACTGTTCTTGACAACCCGGCTTGTTCTTTCCTCAATTGAGGTGTTCTCTTTGGCGGACCAATTAACTTGTGATAGTGGCTTTTGCCCGATCTGATCTCTAAAATACATGGGAAGTAGAACTTCACCATCATCATCTGACGAGCCTTCTACATCCTCTGATAGAATATCAGGCAATTGCTGAAAGGTAAACCTGCTATAGCTACGTTTCTGCACTTCGAATTCATCTACACAATTAGCCCAGAAATCTTCAACTGCAGGCGCATGTACACAATTTTGACCAAGGTGTGCTGCAAAAACACCATGAGGATCATATGAAAACCTCTTGTCGAATGACTTGAGACCATACTTGGACAATTCACCACCAATTACTTTGGCATTTGCTCCAGATGTGCATCTGTATATACGCATCCCAACTGGAAAACTAAAAGTTGCCTTGCGCCTGCTACGCAAAAATGAGTGAGCTTCATAGACCTACCTCAGAAACTCCATGAATGCTACCTCATCCGTAGGATATCTTGGTAGCATGACTGACTCTCCTGAGAAGCCATATACCCTAATGTAGGAGAAAATGGGAAATTGAATAAACCAATCAGCCCATTCCACCATTGCTGATTTGGAATTAGCTGAAAACCGTATATGCAACTCATTGTCAAGATCTCGCACCGCATGCATAAGGAATGCATCATTTACCCGCCTATAATGTTGTTTAGCCTCTGAAAATTGTAACACCCACTCTAATCTAACAAAATTATAAACTTACATCTAACAACAAAATTTCAGCGGAAAGATTAACTAACTATTATGAAAATAGTATCGAATGCAATAGAATTCAAATTTCAACTAACTTTCATTTTCCGCTGAAATAATTTTTTCTAACAGAATACATATAACCAAGAATAAACTAACTTTTGATTAACTATCTTTCTCCAATAAAATTCAAATATTAAGATAGGAAGAGAGATTAAGAAAAGTACAACTTGAATAGTTTCCTGCTGATTTGTTTATGAGATCCTCCTCTGGATTCTGGAGAAAAGAATATCAACAAGGGCTTTATCTACCCAACCAAGACCAACTGGTCTCCCGTGCTTCTTCAACTGAAGAAACCCGACCCTTCACGAGGGTGATTAGCGAGGAATCTAATAACAATATGCCTCTGAGCCTGGTGTCAAGAACCTATATCTCTTGATCAATATTTTCCCTAAAGGTACCTCCTAACTGGAAAGATCACTCTGACCAGTGGTATATCTGGTCCTTGATAGCTGACAAATGTCTATACTGCATCGTAACCCTGGCCAAGGATTTCTAATAATTATCTGACACTACTGTGTTGTCAAGATTCCCACCCTTGCTCGGCATTGACATTACTTCATATGTTTCTTTTTGGTTACAAGTTTGGATGAAAATCATGTATAATCCACTTGACATACAGATTCATAAGAGATACAACATAAGAACATTTAGACAGAAAGGTATCCTTTAACTTAGTGACCGAAGTCAAATTTCTCAGTGAGACTATAAATATATAAGTAGATGTAAGTATATATATATATATAAACATTCATATATATATATAAATATATAGGTATAAAGAAAAATACTTTTGCAGATTCAAAAGATTTGGTATTTGAAAGACACATACGGATTCAGGAGGTTGTTCATGAATCACAGAATGGAAAATACAGAATGATAGAATTAATTGGTAATCTTGGTCAGCTACAGCTATTCAAAATAATGTATTTCTATCCATTGCATGATGAACTATAGTATAATGAAAGGAACTATTGTCTTGCCTGAAAAACTTTTACAAGTCGAAGCAGAGGAATATGCGACTACAAAGACAAATCTTGATTGACGGATTGGTTCTTACGGCCGCTCCTATGATATTGATTCTTACTCGCGACAGAGTAAGAAAAGAAATGTAGCTCATGCACAAGAATTAGATGGTTCGGATTTCTGAGTTGCGGTGACGAGGACACTCAAAAGAATGCAAATCAATGTTCATAGAATAGCTTACTAATCCTGCGAATGCTTTTGGAAAGAGGGTGCGAATGCTGCTTCAAAAGAGTGAGTAAAGAATGACGATGAAAAGGATGAATGCCAACAAATATAGGCATGCCCCCTCCTTCCCTCGTCTGCATGCAAGAAGGAACGTTTCCTTCTTGCGTGCAGGCGGAGTGGAGGAGTTACACATCAAGACTCCAGCTTGCACACCACCAAGCGCTCCTCATGAGGTGAGCGAAATATATTTTATTTAATATACATAAGGAAAATAATTCTTACCAACTTGAAATATATACGTATATGTATGTGCCTTGGCCAAGGCTACGATGATATAGTTGTCTAGACTTAGACTTAGGCAATATTGTTGTTTTTCGATTCTCGTAACCACACTTCTCCCTGTTGATATCTCTTTTTCCTTGCCAATTGGTTTATCCTGCAAACACTTCGACAGTTAATGGAGGTTAAATCATTTCCTTGATACGAACATTAATATATATATTATATCCATGCATACATTCATTCTTACATATAAGTGAAAAATATTCGTATATAAAAGAAAATCATTCTCACATAATTATACACATTATCCAACGAATAAATTTCATATTCACATGAAAGCAGTTATACACAACTAACAACATAACCAACGTTTCATCGTTCAGAAGAAGGGGATGTAACATATTCTTCCCCTTAAGAATCATTGTCTTCAATGATTATTTATCAATATTTATCAAAATTTAACAACATAGTCTCATATAAGTCTTAATTGTTTGGGAATAAATAAGGAAACTTTTGATGAATCTCATCATAATCTTCCCAGGTGGCATTCTCTTCTGAATACTGGTCCCACTGGACCTTGCATTGTACCACCTCGCGATTACGTAAGTGCAGCTTACGTATCTCGAGTACTCGGAGTGGCTCTATTGTGATCACCCTAGGGTCTCGTACCTGCAATGATTTCCAATCAATCATATGTTTAGAGTTTGCATAATATTTCTTGAGATAGGAAATATGAAATACATTGTGAATTCTAGTGAGAGTCGGGGGTTGAGCAATTCTATATGCCACAGGATTGATAATTTTTAGAACTTCAAAAGGTCCCATGTATCTTGGGGCTAACTTAGAGGCTTTCCCAAATTTTATAGAGCTTTTCTGTGGTTTTACTTGCAAAAGAACTTTTTCTCCCACTACAAACTGTCTGGGAATACGTTTTGCATCAGCATAACTCTTTTGCCGATCATTGGCTCTTTCAGTCTCTGCCTGATTATTCTTACCTACTCTTCCATATCTTGAAGCTTTTTAGGTCCTAGAATGATCTTGTCTTCCCACCCGTTCCAACTTATAGGGGTTCTACATTTCCTGCCATACAATGCTCATTTTTATTGTGGACTAATATGAGTTGTTATAAGTACATTCTACCAAGGGTAAATATTCCTCCCACCTGTATTGTTGATCCATACAGTACATTCTAAGTAGATCTTCTAAAATTTGATTTACCCTTTCCGACTGACCATCTGTCTCGGGATGATAAGTTGTACTAATATTTAACTGAGTCCCCAAGGCTGAAAATAAGGTCTGCTAAAATTTGGATGTCATCTTGGCATCTCTATCTGATATGATTTTTTTTAGTATTCCATGGAGACGAAAAATTTCCTGTACAAATTTTCGTGCCATCACTGGTGCCCCATCTGTCAAATTCCCTGGTATGAAATGTGCCACTTTGGTGAGTTTGTCCACTACCACCAATATGGCATTATGCTTGTTCCTAGTCATAGGTAAACCTTGTACAAAATCCATACTAATGATTTGCCATTTCCAATCAGGTACGCTATGAGGTTGAAGTAATCTTGCTGGATGTTCATGCTCTACCTTGACCTTTTGACATTTGAAACATCTTGCCACAAATTTGGCTGCGTCCTTTTTCATTCCTTTCCAAAAATATAACGGTTTGACGTTGGCCATCATCTTGGTTACTCCTCGGTGTCCTGAATATGGTGCGGTGTGTACTTCTTTCCATATTGTTTTCCTTAACTCAGAAGGTTTTGGAATATACATCCTACCTTTAAATCTCAAAAGCCCATCTGCTTCAATGTGAAAACCTTCATATTTAGGCTCCTGTGGATTTGACTGAAGAGCTTCTCGAACTTGCAAATAATATTCATCTTCATTTAATTTCTGAATCACGTTTGTTCTAAAATCAGTGTTGATTGACACCATTGCCGTTATATGCTTCCGTCGACTCAATGCATCAGCTACTCTGTTTTCCTTGCCCTTAATGTAACTGATCTCGAAATCATAATCTGAGATTAACTCCATCCATCTTCTTTGGCAAGCATTTAGATTGGGTTGTGTAAATATATACTTCAAACCTTGATGATCTGACTTAAGTTCAAAAGTTTTTCCTAATAAATAATGTCGCCACATTTGCAAGGCATGAACAATAGCTGTTAACTCTAAATTGTGGGGTGCATGATTTTGCTCATATTGTTTTAATTTCCGAGATCATAAGCCACTACCTTTCCTTCTTGCATTAACACTCCACCTAATCCATCTCTCGACGCATCTGTTATAACTACAAAACGACCATTAGGATCTGGTACTATCAATATTGGGGTGGTTGTTAATTTTTCCTTTAATAGGTTAAACGCCTCTTGACATTTTTCAGTTCGTTCGAATCTTTTTCCTTTTCTTTGAAGAGAGGTAATGGGATGAGCAATTCTAGAAAAATCTCTGACAAACATTATGTAATACCCAGCTAATCCCATGAAACTTCTAACCTCAGGAACATTTTTCGGTACTGGCCAATCCACTATAGCTTTTATCTTAGCAGGATCCACTGCAATTCCTTTAGTTGATATTATATGCCCCAAATATTGTATCTCTTTCTAGAAGGTACATTTTGACAATTTTCCATATAGTTTATGTTCCCTTAACCGTTGAAGAACTATTTGAAGGTGTTGAAGGTGCTCTTCCTCATTTTTGGAGTAGATAAGAATGTCATCTAAGAATACCAATACAAACTTATCCAGGCAATCTCTGAAAACACTGTTCATTAAATTCATGAACGCTGCTGGGGCATTGGTGAGTCCAAATGGTAGAACTGTGAACTCATAGTGTCCATATATAGTTGAATGCCATCTTATGAATGTCTTCCTCTTTTAACTTGAGCTGATGATATCCTGACCTCAAATCTATTTTTGAGAATACTGCAGCCCCTTTCATTTGATCAAAAAGATCATCTATTCGAGGTAAGGGATATTTGTTCTTTATGGTGAGCTTATTTAGCATTCGGTAATCTATACATAAATGAAGAGTCCCATCCTTCTTTTTAACAAAAATCACTGGGGCACCCCATGGTTAAACACTCGGTCGTATCAAACCCTTATCCAGTAGTTCTTGTAATTTTGCCTTTAGCTCCACCAACTCTAAGGTGGTCATACTGTAAGGTACTTTTGAAATAGGTTCGGCCCCTGGTACTAGATCAATGACAAAATCAAATATTCTTTTAGGTGGTAACCCGGGTAGTTCCTCGGGAAATACATCTTGATATTCCTGAAAATAAGGGTATTTTTCAGTGAAGGTCTCTTCCTTATCTTGAATTCCCATTTTCCTCTTCCTATTCTGGGAATGCTCTGTCCCATCTTTGACTGCTTCCATCTTGACCACAAACAATTTACATCCTTTCCTTCTATTTCTTTTCAGCTGCATAGCTGAAATTTGTCGCACCTTAACTTCTCGTTGTTTCCCTTGAATCCTCACTGGGTTCCCTGAATCGTCCATACATTCTACTATCTTAGCATAACAGTCGACCTTAGCCCTATGTTCTTTAACCAATTCATTCCAATGATCACATCATAGGAACCCAGAGGTGCTACGTAAAGGTTGACCTCTGTAGTGAAGTCTGGAAATTCAAGCTTGGCTTCAAATAGACATTGCTCTACCTGAGCTCTCGTCTGATTAGCATATTCAACCATCCACGATTTGGCCATATACCCAGTTCTTTTAGAGAACCTTCCCAGTAACTTAGGTGATATAAAACATTCAGTGGCTCCAGTGTCTATTAAAATAGTTATTGGGTTTCCATAAAGCATACCTGGAGTTTCTATGGGAGCAACCTGGTACTCTGCTTGTCTATTGTCAACTGTTGCATGAATTCTTTGCTGGAGAACGTTCTGTTGAGGTGGTAGAGGCTTCCGTTGCTGCTGTCCTTGCTGGTTCTTAGAGGGACAGTGATTTGCGTAGTGCTCACCTCCACAATTGAAACATCCTCCGAGCGGTCCCTTCTTTTTAGTACTTTTACTAGTGTGGTTTTCATCCTTCCGGGGGTTGTAATTACTCTTTTTAAACTGATTATTTTTGTACCCCTTCTTTTTGAAATTTTGTTGTGACTGCTCCTACTTACCTTTGTTATGCTTCCTGTCCTTGAAGGAATCATCTTTCTTCAATCTCTGTTCTTGCCGAACAACTTTCTCGTAAGCCTCATCCATAGTTCGAGGCGCCAAAACATCTACTGGTCCTTCAATACAATTGTTTAACCCCATTATGAACTTTCGTACTCGAAAGTTTTCATCTTGTTGGTACTGTGGAACATATTTGGGTAAACGGGTATATTTCTCCCAGTACTCATTGACAGTTAGGGGTCCTTGCCTGAGGTTTTCAAAATCTAATAGTTTTTTATCATAAAATAACTGTGGAAGCCATCTTTGGTGGAATATCCTCACAAATTGATCCCATGACACATCAGCCACTGCCAAATCCCATTTCAGCCCTTTTGTTTTCCTACCATGTGGCAGCTTCTCTTGCCAACTGGGTAGGCTGCCCATGCTGCTTTAGAGTTATCCAAATAATCTTGAAGCTCAAAATGCTTTTCCATTTCCGTCAGCCATGCCTCCGCGGCATCTCCCGAAGTAGAGCCCTCGAACTTAGGAGGTTTTATCTTTTTCATATCTTTGGCTAACTCATCGGCGAATCTACTTCTCTTGTATCCTATACTTAATGTTTTTGAGTTATCTTCATGCTGGTCACTTTGATTTTGACCTCTCATCTCTTGCTTCAGATTGCCCTTCTGCCTTTTTCTCTAGGTGGGCTAATCTAGCTTGAGTTGCTTTCATCATACTCAATATCTGATCTAGTTTATCCATGGAGCTATTGTCCTGATCTTCTCTAAACTCATTTTTGGAATTTTCCATTCCAATGAAGTTCCTGAAGAAATTAAGAGTTTTAATTAGTTTTTGGTTATTGTTTGTTGTCATTTAGTAGTTTTCACAATGAATTAAGGAGTCTTCCTTTTTGCATAAAATTATTTTTAAACTCAAGTCAAATACAAATAGCTCACAAAAATTTTAATTTATTTGAAGAAAAAGACTATCACTCCTTGTGATAGATTCATCAATAATTACAAAATTTCTATCACTTCCTGTGATAGATTTATTGCATATTACAAAATTTCCATCACTCCCTATGATAGATTTAATACAAAATGGTCATCACTTTCTGTAATTAATTTTTGAATCTTTTTCATTATCAGTGATAGGTTCCTCCTGATCACTAAATTCTGAAAATGGGATAAGTCTATATCCAGGAGTCGGAACTCGATCTCCTTCAGATGTTTCTGGTTTAGTGTGGTCTTTAGATTTGGTCTTGTTTATGTCTGCAATTATGGTGGACTTCACCTTCTCTTTTCTAGAGATTGTCCATTTTTTTCTCTCCTTCCGAAGTCTTTTCAGAGCTTCAGCTATCGTTTCCGAATTTGCTAGAGGAGAACAACTTGAATAATCATAATGAAGTATGATCTTCCACAGTCGAATAGATACAATTATGAACTTACATCTAACAACAAAATTTCAGCGGAAAGATTAACTAACTATTATGAAAATAGTATCGAATGCAATACAATTCAAATTTCAACTTACTTTCATTTTCAGCTGAAATCATCTTTTCTAACAGAATACGTATAACCAAGAATAAACTAACTTTTGATTAACTATCTTTCTCCAATAAAATTCAAATATTAAGATAGGAAGAGAGATTAAGAAAAGTACAACTTGAATAGTTTCCTGCTGATTTGTTTGTAAGATCCTCCTCTGGATTCTGGAGAAAGGAATATCAACAAGGGCTTTATCCACCCAACCACGACCAACTGGTCTCTTGTGCTTCTTCAACTGAAGAAACCTGACCCTTCACGAGGGTGATTAGCGAGGAATCTAATAACAACAATATGCCTCTGAGCCTGGTGTCAAGAACCTATACCTCCTAATCGATCTTTTCCTTAAAGGTACCTCCTAACTAGAAAGATCACTCTGACCAGTGGTATATCTGATACTTGATAGTTGACAGATGCCTATACTACATCGTAACCCTGGCCAAGGATTTCTAATAATTATCTGACTGTGTCATCAACATTCCCACCCTTGCTTGGCATTGACATTATTTCATATGTTTCTTTTTGGTTATAGGTTTGGATGAAAATCATGTATAATCCACTTGACATACTTATAGATTCATAAGAGATACGGCATAAAAACATTTAGACAGAAAGGTATCCTTGAACTTAGTGACCGAAGTCAAATATCTCAATGAGACTATAAATATATAAGTAGATGTAAGTATATATATATATATATATATATAGAAAAATACTTTTGCAGATTCAAAAGATTTGGTATTTGAAAGACACATACGGATTCAGGAGGTCGTTCATGAATCACAGAATAGAAAATACAGAATGACAAAATTAATTGGTAATCTTGGTCAGCTACAGCTATCCAAAATAATGTATTTCTATCCATTGCATGATGAACTATAGTATAATGAAAGGAACTATTGTCTTGCCTATACTGCATCGTAACCCTGGCCAAGGATTTCTAATAATTATCTGACACTACTGTGTCGTCAACATTCCCACCCTTGCTTGGCATTGACATTATTTCATACATTTCTTTTTGGTTATAGGTTTGGATGAAAATCATGTATAATCCACTTGACATACTTATAGATTCATAAGAGATACGACATAAAAACATTTAGACAGAAAGGTATCCTTGAACTTAGTGACTGAAGTCAAATTTCTCAATGAGACTATAAATATATAAGTAGATGTAAGTATATATATATATATATATATATATATATATAGGTATAAAGAAAAATACTTCTGCAGATTCAAAAGATTTGGTATTTGAAAGACACATATTGATTCAGGAGGTCGTTCATGAATCACAGAATAGAAAATACAGAATGACAAAATTAATTGGTAATCTTGGTCAGCTACAGCTAGCCAAAATAATGTATTTCTATCCATTGCATGATGAATTATAGTATAATGAAAGGAACTATTGTTTTGCCTAAAAAAGCTTTTACAAGTCGAGGCAGAGGAATATGCGACTGCAAAGACAAATCTTGATTGATGGATTGGTTCTTACGGCCGCTCCTATGATATTGATTCTTACTTGCGACAGAGTAAGAAAAGAAATGTAGCTCATGCACAAGAATTAGATGGTTCGGATTTTTGAGTTGCGGTGACGAGGACACTCAAAAGAATGCAAATCAATGTTTATAGAATAGCTTACTAATCCTGCGAATGCTTTTGGAAAGAGGGTGCGAATGCTGCTTCAAAAGATTGAGTAAAGAATGACGATGAAAAGGATGAATGCTAACAAATATAGGCATGTCCCCTGCTTCCCCCGTCCGCATGCAAGAAGGAACGTTTCCTTCTTGCATGCGGGCGGAGTGGAGGAGTTACACATCAAGACTCTAGCTCGCACACCACCAAGTCATGAGGTGAGCGAAATATATTTTATTTAATATACACAAGGAAAATAATTCTTACCAACTTGAAATATATACATATATGTATGTGCCTTGGCCAAGGCTACGATGATATAGTTGTCTAGACTTAGACTTGGGCAATATTGTTGTTTTTCGATTCTCGTAACCACACCTCTCCTTGTTGATATCTCTTTTTCCTTGCCAATTGATTTATCTTGCAAACACTTCGACAATTAATGGAGGTTAAATCATTTCCTTGATATGAACATTAATATATATATATTATATCCATGCATACATTCATTCTCACATATAAGTGAAAAGTATTAGTATATAAAAGAAAATCATTCTCACATAATTATACACATTATCCAACGAATAAATTTCATATTCACATGAAAGCAGTTATACACAACTAACAACAACCAATGTTTCATTGTTCAGAAGAAGGGGATGTAAGAAAAACTCTAACTGCAGTTAATAGTGATATATATGTTGAATACCCAGAGTTCCAACAATATTCAAACCCCTAAATTGACCTTGAAAGACCATTAGATATACGAGGTATGACATCATGTGGAATTCATGGGCTTTTTGAAAATCAATTATTTGATGGAGACTGTCACTGATTAGTGCTGGCTAGTCATAGTGTTCTGTTCTGTCAACAATCTAGGATATGATGTAAAACATCCAAGGCTGAAATTTATTGGCCTCTACTTGACTTGTGACCCGGTTCAACAGAGTAATCATTATCGCGTATTGTTCCTTGAACTCTCCACGTCCAATGTTCTTTGGCAAAACATTCTGCTTCTCTTTCAGCCACTTTTGAGCAATTGTTTTCCGATATTTTTCCTTGTCATTGTGCCACACCTTCTTGCATTCTTCAATAGAAATGATGAAGTTCTCCTTCCACGATGGTATTGAAAAACATTTCTCAATGTCATTAGGCCTGAGGCTGTAGAGTACACACCCATTTGCTGATTGGATTTCCCTTGTAACTAAATTGTAATGCTTAGTACAAACAATTACGAATTCAATGCTTTGCACTGTGACGGGGAATGAAGCTGCTGCAAGCAACCCGGAGTGACTCATATTCCTGATGGCGATGTTTCATGCGCCTTCTAAAGCATGCAAATTGAATATTGGAAGCACCTTATGCAAATCTGTCTCAACGGTTCTCAAGTAATCATGAACCAACGCTGTATTAGGCTTGATTTCTATTGGAGAGTACTGCATACTAAAAAACTTGAAGAATGCCTGTGAACACGACTATGTTTGGAAATATTTTGCACAAAAGGCTGAAAATTGTTTGCTGATTTTTTTAAAACGCAACTTTCGAGAGAAAAAGATGGCACGTGGGTTTTGTAGACAATTCCGTTCTGAAGCAACCCAGATCGTCGAATTCCGAAAAAACAGAGGATTTCCTGAAAAGAGCGTCAAAAAAGCAGATTTCCAGAAAACTAAAATTTTCCAATCTTCAAGAGGACGTGATTTCTTATGAACCCATTTCGATGAAAACTGAAAAAGCTCCGGCTCTGTTTCTGAAAAATGATACCCTAGAAAAATGGACCTTGAAAAAGCGTGCCTCTGTGCTTCCCAATCCCAAAACCATGAAGAACATTGAAAAAACACTCCATTTGGGTTCTCAAATCTTCATGAGAAGAAAATAATGAATAATAAATAAAGGAGGCCAAAGGCTTGTTTTTCTAGAACTTAGGACAAAAAAAACTACTTTCTTTGTGAAACCATAAATCTTGAAGCTTATCCGTGAAGATAGCAACTCTTTGAACAAAAATCCAAGTTGATATGCTCGCATAGGATGTATTCCTATTTTATAGCTGCTTATTCTCACGTGTGAGGATGATAAAAAGCTGCTTCTTTGATGATGTCATCAAACACGTGAAGTTGCAAAAGTGTTAGGCAATTTTCCTTCGTTTTGAAACTTTTGCACTCGTTCTGACTCCAGTGTGGCTTTCCTCTGATTTCAACAAGACGACAAACTGTCACTGTTGACTGAAAAAGCTGACTAATCATGGCATTTTGAAGTTTAATCAATTCTGATTTGATCCCTAGCCTCAAACTGATGATCTAACGACGTTTGACTGCAATTTCGATTCCTGGAAAGCGTCGCTGGACGAAGATCAAGAAATGGCTGGAAGGAGACATCATTGGGACACAAAATTTTCTATCTTTGGAGAAACCAGGCGCCCAGAATGGACAAGGGCGCCTAGGATCTCATGCCTTAGTCATTTTATGAGATTGATAAGTAGGAGGTATTTTTCGTAGCATGCCAAATTATGATATTTTATTTTAGGGTTTAACTGCGATACCTCCTACTTATCAATTGATGAGCTAAAGGGGCTCTATAATGAATGGTTCATAAGGCACAACACTTGCTGAAGGTTTTGCAAATGGGGTAGCAAGCTAAGTGGGCTTGATCTTGGGGGAAACTCCATGGTTAAGCGTGCTTGAGTCGGAGTAGTACTGGGATGGGTGACCTCCCGGGAAGTCTCGATGCTTCACCCTTGTGTGCATCACCTAGATGCAATGAGTGTTAAGTGGACCATTCATTAACATGAGAGATGGGTTCATGTGAAACACTACTCATGAAATATGGGTCATGTGTTTGACTCAAAAACTACGCAGTTAAACCCTAAAATAAAATATCATAATTTTATGAGATTTTCAAACTTTGCTCATTTTTCATTTTTTGTGCGCGTTCCGATGAATGTGGGCTCCTGTTCGAATGCTGAATCTCGCTTGTCGGAGTAAAACTAAGACTGATGATCACGCAATTGGGCAAGCCTAATGAATACATAATTCATTGTACCTTCTGCTTGCCTCAAAAACTGGGCCAAACTAATTTTTAGTGAATCTGACAGGGCTGACGGAGGAAGATTTGCAATTTTTCGAAAAATACTGAAAAATAATCTAACTCTTGGAATGTTGGGCGCTCTAGCCTCCAAGGGCGCCTGGGTTTTCATGCCTTAGAAAATTTTTGGTAAATTTAAACTTCTTCCACAGTTTCCTTGTTTCACGTGCGGCAATTGCTTTTTGACGTCGATTCTCGTGATCTGCCGGACAACTGTCACTGGATGAAGGGTGAACTGGATAGCTTGAGCATATTTGAGATGAATTCTAGCTTTTTTGGGCCTGTTGATTGAATTTGACTGATTTTAACAACCCGGAAGCGGGCTAACGAGGCCTTTGTAACATTTTCTGAAAAACGCCAAAAGAATTCTATCTCTGGGCAAACTGGGCGCCCCTGGTCTCTAGGGGTGCCTAGGAAACCTAGGCTTAGCCAAAATTTGGCTTCTTTCAACTTTTCTTTGTTTTCCGGATTCATCATGCTTCGTTTTCCATTCTTCGTCGTTTGTCGGTGGCTCAACAGTTCTTCGCCCTCTGAACAACACTAAAATCTTGAATCTAACCCCTGGCAGATGAACTTCCTTCATGACAATCCTCCCTTTCCGAGATTGCTTGTCCTCAAGCAATAACAAATTCAAATGCTGCATAATCTATTCTCCTTCCCATGTCGCATCCTTGAATGGCAAATCTCTCCATTTCACCAAATACTCATGGATCACCCTATTTCTCAAATGTCGCTCCCTTGTCTCCAAAATGCTGTTAGGAACCAAAACCAAAGTGCCCTCTTCATCAAGAGGTGGAAGATCAAGCGAAGAAACAACCTTTTGTCCCAATGCCTCCTTGAGGCATGGCACATGAAAAACATTGTGAATCTTGCTCTCCGCTGGCAACTCAAGCTCATATGCTACCTCACCAACTCTCATAATCTTGTAGGGACCATAGAATCTTGACTTCAATTTCTCTGCACCATTCTTCAATGTGGGCTGTCTGTATGGCTGAAGGCGCAAGAAGACTAAATCACCAACTTCAAAAGTCCTTTCAATCCGGTGTCTGTATGCATACATCTTATGCTGATTTTGAGCACGCTGCATATTATCCTTAAGTGCCATAAGGATGTCCTGACTGTCCCGCATCAGCTCCTTAGCTCTAGGAGCTCTACAATTTTCCAAGGCCAAGTCCAACAATGATGGAGCATCATAACTATACGAAACCCTGAAAGGTGACATGCCAATTGACATGTGATAGGTGGTATTGTAGCAATACTCACCCAAGTGCAACCACTTGATCCAAGCACGTTGTTGTCCTGCAACATAGTTGCGAAGATATCCCTCAACCCATTTGTTCACAATCCCAGTTTGCCCATTTGTCTAAGGGTGATAGCTCGTGCTCATTTCCAACTTTGTTCCTGTCATCCAAAACAACTCTTGCCAAAATATTATGAGAAACTTGCTGTCCCGATCACTGACAATGGTCTTCGGAAGTCCATGCAATCTGAAGTGCTGAATAATATGACGAAATTGCAAAGAAATGTGTATACTTAGTCAACCTGTCAACCACAACATATATGTAATCCCTACCATGGACCTTTGGTAGACCTGTGATGAAATCCATTGAAATACCTTCCCACCTTTGCTCTGGAATAGGCAATGGCTGAAGCAATCTTGCGGGGGAAGTATGTTCCGGCTTGTTCTGCTGACAAGTCATACATTCTCTGATGTGCTGCAAGACATCATCCTTGAGACCCTTCCATGAGAATCTCTCTCTCACTTGCTTGTAGGTTTTGAAGAAACCTGGATGCCCTGCAAGTGGATCATCATGAGTGGCCCTTAGAATCTTTTCCTTCAACTTCAACTCAGGAACCAAGTAGATCCTATCCTTGTAGTAGATCACTTCATCAATCACCTTATACTTGTCATCCTAAATCTTGCCATCTATGATCTCACAAGCAAAAGTATTCTTGGAATACTCAACCAAAAGATGATCCTTCCAATTTGTTGATATTTCTGACGTCGAACAAAGAGTAGGCCTCTTGGATAAAGCATCAGAAACCACATTGTTCTTTCCTTTCACATACTCAATATCAAAGTCATATGCTTGAATCTTGTTTACCCATTTCTGCTGCCTCTCATTCAAATTCGTCTACGACAAAAAGTACCTTAGACTATTGTGGTCAGTCCTAACCACAAATCGGTTACCCACCAAGTACTGCCTGAACTTCGCCAACACATGCATGATGGCGAGCATCTCCTTATCATAGGTGGAATAGAGCTTTTCTGCATCCCTCAACTTCCTGCTCTCAAAAGCAATAGGATGTTTATTTTGCATCAATACTGCACCAATGCCTTCTTCTGAAGCGTCACACTCCAACACAAAAGGTTGTGTGAAATCTGGCAATGCCAACACTGGGCATGAACTCATCTCCTTCTTGAGTTTGTCAAAAGCAACCTGAGCCACATTTGACCAACTGAATGCTCCCTTCTTAGTGAGATCTGTGAGAGGTACTTCTTCCTCCAGGGTGGGCGCTAGACATCAAATAAAATAATATTATTTTATTTCCCAAAAACCATTATTTTATTATTTTTATCCTTTTGATAATTAATGTCAAATAACATAATTCATTTCCCATTTTGCCGGAGATTGGCTGAGCCTTATAAAACAACTTTCCATTCTCCAAGTTTTTGAACAACGTTATCTTTTCCAAGCCATAGCTCAACCAAAATTATTCCCTTGTTTGATGAATTAGCCTACGTGAATGAGGATAGGCTAACCCAGACTCCTGCTAGGTGATTATGCCTTCAATGAATCAAATCTTACAAACAATAGTGGGGTAAAACAAGTTTTTAATGTTGGATGGTTTCTTTGGTTTCAACCAAATATTTGTGAAAGAAAAAGATTAGCACAAAATAACATTCACTACTAAATGGGGCACTTTTGCCTATCAGGCAAATGCCTTTTGGTTTGTCCAATGTAGTGCTACTTTCTAAAGAGCAATGGATATTGCTTTCAAGGATCTTATCAATGAAATTTTGAGTAATCTTGATGATTTAATAGTTTTCTCAAAGAACATAGAAAATCATTTCGATCCCTTGAAAAATGCGTTCAAGTCCCACCAAGAGCTCATCGAAACTTGGTTGATTGTGGGTTCAAGTCACACGAGGTGTGTCGGAGACTATTGATTGGTCTATATGTTTGTTTAGAACAAATGCCCAAATGATTAATGAACATTGTGGGATATGACCTGCAAATCAATATCCAGGATTACAAGGTTGACTCCTTATCTATTCTAACTTATAACTAATTGGGAAGGGAAATGGGAGAAGTGCTGAAAGTAAACAATAGAAACTTAAAGGCCATAAACTAAAATGGATTTCTTCTTATAACCTAGACAGGGCTTTGCTACTCATGGTGTCATCGTCAAGAAAAATAACAAAAACAACACATGCATAAGATAAATTTATACATATAAACAAGAGTCAAAACTTCAAAAGTAACCTCTTATATGATGCTTCTGATAGTATTGACCAGCCACGTACAATGCAATATTTCTAACATTGGACACATACATAGAGGTTCCCCTGTTTAGTTACAACAAGAGTGAGAAGATGTCTTGCATACAAGGTACAATAGCTCATTTGCATAAAACAGGTTTTAAACTAAAAAAGGGCATGCAGACCATTATATAAGTATAAAAAATGCTTGTCCTATGAAGAGATTTTCCCCCTAAAAATTGAATTTCAAAATCTCTTCGACAAATCCAATGGGAAGAACAATCCTTTTTGCAAATTTGGTGCCTGCAATGTCCATGTTGGTAGTTGGGACACCTTGAAGAAAGTGAAAGGTACCTATTCAGTGAATTCTGTCACCTAGTACTGCATAGGTCACCCTTGGGTAGGTGAATTGTTAAGTCTTAGACAACGCAAAGAGAGATTTAGCTGGGCCTGAATGCAACATGTTACCCATAGGCTACAATTTTGAAATGGAATGGAAATTGCTGTGCAGGCAAAGCAAAAGAATGCAAATGGGGTGAGTCTCGATGCTAATAGAAGATGCTTAGCACAAACGGGGAATAGACCTGCCAAGATGACACGGAACAATGACGAGGCCCGAAATTGAAAGCTCTATTTATTGCTTATAGAAACCCTACGCATTGGAGGATGAGGCTAACATGGCATGATTGGACAATGCACACTGCTCAAAACTTCTTATTCAATTGCCATGTGTATGCCAAAAAATTGCAAAACTTGAGAGGAGAACATGATCTATTGCAGCCACGATCCACCAAGAGCAAAAACAGGTAAGGTAGAAGAAGAATGCTGCTTATAGTGAAGGATTCATTATAGTTCTTTTAGTTCATCTAACGACTATGCTTGTAGGGATTTTCATAGTGATAGAGGTGTTGCAATTATTGGAGTTTATTGTGCTGTTGGAGCTCAAATATGCCACTAAGGTATTGTAAAGCCCTTGTAAGCAACTATTTAGAGTGATTTGAGGAGCTTTTGGAGGCATACTCTTGGTCAAGTTTTTCCCATTGAAGTGTTTCTCTAGGGAAAACTTGTGTGTCTTGCATCTTTATGTGGTGTTAGTTATCTGTTTTACATGGTTTGTGATGTTTTCCATGTTATTTCCTTTAAATGCACATGGTATGTTAAGTTGCTAGCCATTGGAAGTGGTCAACATGTGCATGTTAGAGGTATTTGTGAAGAAAGTGCAAGTAGATATTTGTTTTGAAACAAAGGCTGAGGGATACCCTCCTTGTTTAAGGATCATTTGGTAGGACATTTTGGGGTGGACAAGATGTTGGCACTCTAGAGTGAAGGTTACCATAGACTAAGAATGGGAGTGGAAGTACAAAAGTTTGTATAGAGATGCCAAATATGCTAATTTTTCAAGGGGTGTTAGTCAAAATATAGGAATCTATCAACCCTCACCAATACTGTAGAAGCCATGTGAGGACATAAGGATGGATTTTGTTTCTAGATTGCTTAGAACACAACATAGTAATGACTTGGTGTTTGTGGTAGCAAACATATTGTCCAAAATAACACTTTTCATTCCATGCCAAAGGCCAAGTGGTGTGTTGCATGTTGCAAGCCCGCTTTTAAGGGAAGTCATGAGTTTGCATGGGTTGCCCATGAGCATTGTGTCAGATTGCGACACCAAACGTTTTTGTTGCTTTTGGGGAGGACATTGTGGAGAAAGCTAGAGACTAAGTCGGATTTCAGTTTAGTCTATCACAAATAAGAGTGTTGGGAAATTTGATGAGATTTTTGGTAGGGAATAACCTCAAATAGTGGGATTAGGTGTTGGCTTAGGTAGAATTTTCCTACAACAATTTAGTTAATAGGAGGAATAACCTCAAATAGTGGGATTAGGTGTTGACTTAGGTAGAATTTTCCTACAACAATTTAGTTAATAGGAGCAATGGAAAGTTGTCTTTCCAAGTTGTGTATGAATGCAATCCCAGAGGAGTGGTGGAGTTGAGATGGTAGAGTTTGCTGCACACATACAACACATACAAAATATGCTTAAGGAGGCTAGAGGATTTATATCTTGTTGGTAAACAGATTTGTCACTACAGATTTAAAAGTGACTCGCCCAATGGGCAGTGACAAATGTTCCAATAGTTGGAGAAGCTGTTACTGGATTAACAACTTTCCTCCGTGTTTGAGAGGGGCAACTCCCTCGTATGATGGGGGTATTTGAGGTTTTTGTATACTTTGAACTTGAAAGTACAAAAAGGAGGGAAAGGAAAACTAACAATAAAGATGATTAACAGAAACCTCAACAGTAGACACACGAATACTGGTTCAAATTTCACAAAGTCAAGACAAATTATGAGGGGATTTCACCATAGAAGCTAGAAACTACGTTTCTGAACCAATATGATGAACTTGACAACAAATGTTTTAATATGCAATGATGAAAAGAAGATGACATATCTCAACATACGAAGAGACAGGTTTCTGCAGCACATTCAAATCAAGATACCAAGATATGATTGTGTTTCATTACATCAATTGCATGGTTTAATGTTTCAATGAATGACCTATGGCTTACACAGTGACACAAAAGTATTACCAATCTAACATACGAGAAATTAGTAACAATAACTCAGAAGTACTATTGGAACACACAAACCAAATGCACTCTTTATTATTCTTTGTGAAATTATACAAATTCAAAAGCCTTAATGTACAAAGTGTTAGACCACAGGTCTCTGAAAAGCTTTTCCATAAGTTCCCCTGTAAAAGTCTCTTCCAAAAGTCCCCTTTACATTTGAAATAGCCTTGTATTTATAGGCTTGCTCCTAGTAACTACCATGTAACCACCTCCTAACTACTTAGTAACTACCCTTTTTAAAAATATTAAAATAATAAACCTTATTTTTTGTTATGTTTTTCATAACTTTTCCGAAATAAGGTTCATTTTCTAACTTTACATTACAAGGAGTGACTTAAGTCACTTTCACAAAAAGGTAACTAGGACTTGCAATTTTTGAGTTGGGGACTTCTCTAAGTTCTTTCCATCTCTATTTGCTCCATTTTGGTGGTCATTTCTTCAATTGTTTCTCGACATCTCTTTCCAAGTACTAGAAATGTTGTAGACACATGATGAAATGAAATTGGTCTGCTAACTCTGCATAAGAAGTGCCATGAAGAATTATATATGTGTTGGTGGGAATTCATCAAAATTGGTGGCTAGAATACTCATCCTACTCTACAGGACCACTACTCCCAATACTTGAAGCTATGGAGAGATAAATCTGACGACCATTTGAAACAACAACAATAAGATCTATCCATTTCAACTCCATTGAAGACAGTTGCAAGTGAGATAAAAGGCATCTTAGACAACCTAGATGCTGCCCTACTCCCCATTGGTTGATCACCTGCATGACAGATATCTCCGTGATTACTCAAATTTCTTTTCCTGCAATCTTCTTAAGAAGACCATCTCCCTTCTTCCCAAGATCAAATATCTGAATCTTAGACTCTCACCTCAATTGCAATCATAAAATGCCATTGTCATTCACTACTCATCTCAATCTTAGAGCATTCTGCAGAAAGTACTAATTCTATCTTCCTTTTCTATTGTGCTCTTCATTCAATCTCCACGACGAAAGATCATTTTTACACAAGCATGTTATTGTTCAAGTTCTAATGCACTAAGAAGTGGAATGTTGACGCTTTTCTCGACATTCAAAGCTACAAGGGAAGAGCATATATTCCTTCTATTTTTTTTATAGGCTTTGAAGTATCACTTTTAACAATTTGAAGTAATGACTCCACCAAGGGTTATATCTGTATTAAAATTTCCATGTTTTTGTATGCCATTCACATATAATGAAGATGTCACCTTCATAAGACTTTCTTCTATTTGAATCTGGGAATGAATGCTCTCCATAATGCATTCTATGGATCTTGAAAGGCAAACATCCTCATTCCCATATTCTTTGTAAGTGGACATTAAGAAGAGTAATATATTGGTGATCAGAATGTTTAAGGATTTGCCAGAAGGTGCATTTGACAAAGATTGAAAACATTCCAACTCTTTGATAAGAAAATGCTAATTCCCCTCCCGACCTTCCAATTAGTCTTTTTATGAAATTGAACATAGTAATTATGACATAAGGATCACTGGACTATAAACTCAGATTTTTAATAATCACTAAAACCTCTTTCCTCCTGTCATCATTGTGGAGAGCCTGCAAATGCAATGTTAGCAGCAATGCTTCTAATTATGCCAAATCTTAGCTGATTTTTTCCTCAGTTATCCTTTTCTGCATTGGAAATTCATTTTGTGCATATCCCGCGATCATTGCATTCCAAAAGAAAAATGACATTTCTTTGAATAGTTTAGTCAAAACGTTACTGTGTATGCTTCAACATTTTGCATACAGGTTCGCTGGAGCTTATACAAAACTACCATCATTGCCTTTCATGAGACCGCATTTCTTTGAGGGATTTAAGTCGAACGTTTCAGATGTGTTGTCTATGCTTTGAGATTTTGCATGCATGTCTGTAACATCACTATCCATAATGATAAAAAATTTAGCATTGAACATGTATCATAATCAAATGATTAGTTAACAAAATGGAGTTGATTAAATTTGAACCCAAGAATCATAATCCTTTCACCATTTAAGCATGTTAATCTAACCACGATATAATAAGTCTTGCATTACAGTAATCATTTACAATCTTTAGTGAGTAACCATCACTAATCAAATATAAAATATGCCCAAGGCATCTTAATCAATTTATACATTACAATAGACCAACTGGTCATAAAATGCAAACACTGTATTTGGAACCCATGACATCTGTCTTCATAAGCCTCGTCTTGTCTCATGCTTGGGAAGGAGAGCATCATCCTGGTGCTTTTCCTCCAACCACAGACTTGCTGTCCCCCACTCATCTTCCTAACTGGAAGAGGCCCTACCCTTCACGAAAATGTTAGACAATGGAAACCATTTGGATAGCCATTTGAGTATCCGGTGTTGTGTCCTTCCTAATGTCTCACGGTCACACACTATAGATCCACTTTAACTTGTATGACACTATTGGAGACATTAGGCCATCTGGAACACTATGGACCGACAATGCATGCAGAGACGGGTGCATTACTTTGGCCAAAGTTTTAAATACATACATGTTGCACAATGAACGTCGTCGTATGTCCACCACCCTAACTCGACTTATAAGTTGTCATGTTCTACAGTAAGTTCTTAATGACCCAATTTTTTTAGATCTTGTGAGTGGGATCAATTCAAATCATTGTCCAGACTTGGACATTCGACTCCCTTCATGGGTTGGTTACGATTAAAATATGTTATTTTCGTAACAAGAATCTAGTGACTCCTCATCACCAGGTTCATTTTCATTTCATATAAAATTTGACCATTTTGACACCTTGGTCTCATATGGTTTACAATTTCGGAAACAAATCATCACATATGATGAAATTGAATACATGTACTCAAGGCATACCATGTCTTAGTAGAGTAGAAGTAAAGTAATTATAACTCATAACATTTAACCATAAGTCTTAAATTCAGACTCATGGCGAATAAGTTAGTATTCTTTTATAAATACATTCAACCGGTTTCGTGATGAGACCATGTTCTCAAATAGCCTCACCACCTCCGTATTCGAGGGTATAAATATATAATCTTTAACAGTTTAAGTAACCCTGAAAGTGTTTCATAGTCGGCTTTCATACAAGCCCGACTTGGTATCAGTATAGGTGTTGTAAACACACTGTCATTCAAATGCCTCCTCGGCTGTCATCATAGTCGGGTGACTATATTATGGATGTTAATACCTTCGTGGCTGAGACCACAGTCATGTGATTGTATTTTTCACTTATGACTATAATCATTATGGAGTTATTCCCTACTCCATTCGAGAATTCTTAAACCCTACCTACGTCATTATATGATGTGAGTTTATCATTCTTTGATAACAAGCTTAGCTGATACGGCTTCGAGCATTGGTTTTATTTTTTGTAAAGTGAAAGATGTAAAAAACATTATAGCTGGGTCGTAAGACCTCAGCTCAGACATAGAGAGGATTTCATCTCTAAAAGACTTGGCCTTGCGGCCTTGAGCAAGAATTACAAACAAAACATGGTGCAGTCATTGCTCGGCTTCTAAGCCTCGAGCTTAGCCACCGGTAATATTATAATACTTCACTGCCTTGGCTACACGGCTTGGAGTGCAGTCTCCAAAATAAGTTTTCAATGTTTCATCGTTTGGCCTTACGGCCTACAGTAATCTTAAAAGATTTCAATAAGTTCAAGACTCGGCTTGATAGCCGTGTGTTCATACATTCGACGGTTTACTTGTATTACTAGCTCAGCCATTAGGGCTTTGAGCTTGTTCTTGACATAAAGATAACTTGGTATGCTCAGCCTTAAGGCTTGGAGCCATCGCATGAAATAAAACTTAGAAACAATAATAGCTCGGTTGTAACAGCCTCGAGCCGTGACTAAGAAAAGATTTACATAAGTAATGGCATGGCCTCACTGGCCTTTGGCCTCTGAGTTATGACAAATAACTTCACCATATTTCTAATTTAAACATGTCAAGGCGCAATATATATATATATATATATATATATATATATATATATATCGAAAGTAATAGGATTTCATCCATCATATTACCTGGATAATGATTTCAATGGAAACGTCGTTCTAGTCCAAGTCTCGTACAAGCTGCACACAACCTCTAATATCTCTGTAGCTTTTGCCACCTTGCTCATAAAAACCAACCCCACGAACTCTCTCTGCCCTAGTCTACTATTCTCTGAACCAAAAAAAATGGATAGATAGAATTCGATAATCTCAGCCGACCCTAGGCATGCCATCTTGAAAGGTAACTATCTTTCCCACTCTGTCGGTTCCCACAAAAGGTGGCTTAATTAAGGCATCATGCCAGAAATGGATGAGCTTAAAGCTCTCCATCACTTCTCAAGGACGACCACAACAAGTTAATAGCATTCGATTGAAATCGAATATTATGATAAGAGAGAGAATAACAATATTATTATTACAATTCAACCTATAATAAGGTTTTCATCCTTATGGATTAACATAGTATAATAAAAAGCACAAATGGAATCACATCTAGATCGTCGATTGTCGGGGTCGAGTAATTCTCCTCCGAAATCGACTATTATCCTTAGTCGAAAGACTAAGAAACAATATCCTTGTGAACAAAGGATTGCGAGAGACTGACTTGTCTCTCTACATGATTGTCCTTCGACTTAAGATGATGCTCCAAGAACACTGTCTGGTCTTCGCAACTAGTCTAGAAGGCATCAATGACATAACTTACAGAGGACATGAAAACTAAGAAAAGAGACATGACACGTGTCAACTTACGAAGGGTTTTAGAAGGACATAAGAAATCGATACTCAGATGGCTAATCAACCTTTTGCTTTCCCAGCGTCTAACCATTCCTCAGGATGATACTCTCTTTCCTTCTTCGAAGGACGTTCATTTTCTTGTTCACACTCAGGACCACAAGATCATGATCAGTGTATCATTATTATGTCTCATAATATAATTTAATTAATTCACAAAACAAATTATCATCAGTAACTATGTAATGTCCCCATTTTTGGGTTCTCTTGCAGTTCAGTCAGAGCTGACTTTCTGGGTTGGTGACAGCGTAATCAGAGGAATATTTCGATGTCACCAGGGTGTTTGGGTGATCCAATGGAGATGGTTGACATTTTCCGGAGGGATTTCAGACAACTTGTCCGTACTTACTATTTATAGTAAGTGCTTGCATGTCATTAATCTTTCTGGGTTTTTCTGGGTTTGTTCTCTTTGGTCCCCGGTGGTCACTGCTATTTTTAGTAAGTGGCAGTTTGGCGCTGTTTGGGCGACTTGGCAGTCGGCTGTTGGCTCTCATAGACATTGCATTGAGCTCGGAGTTATCAGATGGTTTGTGGATCCAGTTGGCACCCTCTGAGTCGGCTCAGTTTGCTTATGGCCGTTACTATTTTTAGTAAGTTCGAGATTGACACCGGAACGGGATTTTGAGAGGGGTTGGATTCGTCTTGTCAAGACCTTTCCAACGAGCTATAGTTCATTGGTTTTCGACATCATCTTGGCCTCCGTTTTAAAGTCCGTAAATTAAACCTTATTATTTAATATTGAACCTTGGTGCCTAGGCTCAACAACTTAATGTTGTTTTAAAAGAGGGGACTTTAAGGGTGATGTTGAGAAAAGAATTAAAGAAAATTATAATTTATTTTCCCTCTCGTGTTTTATCCCATATGCAAGAGGATTTTAGAGACTTCCAGTTGGAAAAGTATAAAAGGAGGAAAAGTGCTTTCATTTGGATATGCTTGGATTATTATTTTCTTCTCTTTGAGATTTCCCTTGCGAGAGTTTTGGAGCTTGGCTTTAGGTTTGAGGATTCAAACCAGAGGCTTTTGGAGACGAAAACCTCCCTGAGTAGCGGTATCCCACATGTGTGAAAGATCACTCAACGGTGCCTTCTATGGTGGATACATTCAGTGTTCACATATGTGCTTCAATGGAGTTTGTGTGACGAAGAGTTGATATAGTATTGAGGATTTCTCTTGTATTTTCAGTTGAGTTCTTCATAGTAGATTGGAGATTAGTTCATTGGAGGTCTGAGGCAGAAATACACATATTTGGGACTGTATTTCATTTGCAGCTAGCTAGCCGTACTACCCAGCCCAGCCATACCATGTTTGAGGGCATTTTAAGGTTGTTTCCTTGCATATATCTCTTCCAAATCTGATTGTCCCTCCTTGTTAGCAGCCTACAACACTTCACAGAGATTTTTCAGTGGCTTGTGACATTTCTATTTGCTGTTATACCTTTCCAGCTATGGCCGTACACCACTAGGCTTGACGTGGGGAAGTGTGGAGCTTATTTCTCATTGTGGGTAGTGTTTATTTTGCATTGTGTGAGGCATTTAGGGCCTCTTCTCTTGTTGATACCAATTTGTATGTTCATCTTTGTATTCTTTGGAGTTTGGATTGATTTCTGGCTATGCCTGTTTGCTGGTCCGGCGACAGCTAAAATATGAAGTTGCAAATCTGAACATGGGTATGTCACAGTAATTCATTATTGGTCATTTTACTATCTGGGTAGTCGATAGTTTCTTTATATCTGTTATATATTTTCTAGATTTGGGTTATATGCTATATATTGTATGCTCCGGCAACACATCTACAAGAAAACTGAAAACCCCTTCTGCATTCTTCTGTCTAGTCTCAAAGATCACACAAAAATTAATAAAAATCACACATAAAAGATCATTAAAAAATACAAATAGGTACGGCACATTACAATGGTATCAGAGTTATGATCTTGCCATCCTGTGAGGTTGAACAACATACAGCTTAGCTTTGCATGTGAGTGATCATCATTTGCATGAGTAAACAGACAGGTTTTCCAGGTTGATCCTTTTACAGGTACAGATATAGTAGTGATAAAAGAAATGGGTGACAGGAAAGGTTACGAAGCCAGCTCGCGTGAGCTCTTGAATGCACTCACTCGAGAGATGAGGGCGTCTCGACAGGAGTTGAGAGAATCACACGCGAAGATAACACAAGTCCTTCGACAGTTGCATGATGATGAGGATGAGGCCTCAGTTACTCATAGGAGGGTTTCACAGTTTACAGTGGGTGACAGACCTGATATCTCTACATTTGCTCCCAAGAACCAAGTTCCTAAACAGGATCCCACAGAGGCAGAGTTTCAGGAGGAGATTCTGAGGGATTGGAGCGCGTCGAGTGAAGAGTTTAGAGCTGAGTTGACATTTGCTGAATATTCTAAAATCAGGATAAAGACTAGACCCCGCAGGGGAGGTAGACCTCAGAACCAAGAGTTGCAGAGGAAAGTGAGCAAGAATCACATGAGAAGACAAGGCCTATGCTTCTCTTGCAAAGAATTTCGGGAGCCTAACCACCAATGCACAGATAAGAGGGACTCACAAATTGATGTTGGTTTGGCAAATGAGGTTACTTTCAGCACTCAAGAGATTGTTATCAACCTTGATAACAACTCTGATTTTTATGACAGCAGTCATTCTCCTAAGTGTAGTAGTGATTTAAATATTATGGCACAAGAGGAAAGAGTTGTAAAAGATACTTCTAATGTTGGCACGCAAAATATGAGTGTCAAACACGAGGAAAACCATGAGGATACAAGCCATAACAGTTTTGATTTTTGTGACAGCAGTTTGATCAGTTTGCATCAGCATGAAGATATTGCTATTACACATCATGATGATGGTTGTGTGGAGTCATCCAATGTAGACACTCCAGTTTTGGCTGATAGTGATGCAATAGGTGTTGGGGATTCATGCCACAACAAATTTGATCAGACTTTAGACGATGTGAACAAATCAGAAAATTTATTTGTGAATGACTGGTCCCAGGATAGCTCTTTGGATGAACATGCGTCTACATTGGAGGCAGTAGTGTGCAATGATTATGTCCAATCAGCCACTTCTATTATGTCATTGGAGCCATCTCGTGAGGTACATAACAACAGTACCTTTGTTGAGGAAGTGTTTAGAGTTGATAGCACACATGAGGATGCTTATCAATCGGTGAGTGATGATGATTCAGCCTCTTTCCATAGTGAAGATTGCAAATCGAAAGATTTGTGTGGAGATGATTCGTCACAGGGGCATCATCATTTGATTGGGCAATTGAAGGTTAATGACCATATGATTGCTACAGCTTTGGAACATTTTGATGTTGCTAGACAGATGTTGGCAACTTATGGTTGGAGTACTTTCCCTTGCTAAATTTCAGGCACTTAGAGATGCAGTTGGGATCATGAAGAATAATCACCTTCAGTTATTATCTGATAGAGCTCATCTTCTCAGGCTTGACGGTATTTATCATGATGCTCTAAGGGGAAAGGAAGAGGAGGTTGATGAGCTCACCTATGAGCTTGAGGTCATCGCAGACTCTTTGAAGAATGCTCATACAACCCTTCAAGAGTCTAAGACGCGGATATATGAGCTTACTGTGGAGTTGAGCTTGGCACAGTCTTCATCACCTACAGATACAATTCAGAGATCTATGGCAGCATGTAGTGATGAGCATACATCACATCCACGGATAGTGGTAATGAGCATGTGGAGGATGTGGTTACATCCATTTCATTTATTGGTGCAGGTGACACAGATAGGATGAGTGCATTGGATGAGAGTTGCAGAGAACCACATGATGCACCGGGTTCTCCTGAGGTTAGTCCCATGACAGGTGATGCAGAGCAGGTTGTTGATGGCTCCTGTGGTGTAGTAGTGAATTTTCCAGAGAATTGTGTGACAGATCACAACACTACATCATTTTCATTGAAGATATGCAAGGCATCATCCAGTGGTGTGATTGGCTCTCATGTTGATTTGTTTCCTTCTCTTGGAAGCAAATCGGAGATTGCATCCTATGCAGCTGATAGTGATCGACAGCTTCCTAGACCTCAGGGTTGGAGAGATCAGCTGAAGGTTTCCGAGGTTAAGGTTGTTCAAACCTTAACTCGTATTGACAGTACCCACAAGTTTGTGGAGGATCTCTTTTGGACGGCACAATTGGAGGAGAGGCAGATAGGGGTAGTAGTGGGCACATCTACATCTAATTTGCGAACTATCCAGCATGCCATGGAGTGGATTAAATCAGAGTACCTCCAGTTGCTGTTAGATCGCGACTTTGCTATTGGGTATGCTGAGAGGACTTGCAGGTTATCTACCCAATTAGCCATTCAGGATCAGAGACATGAGCCATCTTCTGATTTGAGTGATGAGGAGGGTGTTCCCCATGACTTTGATGATCAGCCATTGACAGAGGTGGGAGCATTTTATCTTGACTGCATAGTGAGGAGTGCTCATCATTTCTCCTTTAGTCCACACATAGATGACTTGATGATGCATAAGTGTGGATTGGCTCAGGATTTATACCATCCATTGTGGGATGAGGGGTTGCCATCTACAAGAGATGGAACTAGAGATTTCAGGTGGCTGACTCAGAAACAGTTAGAGGATTATTTGCAGAGTCAAAGATCAGATTACCATCATGGTGATATGTATCAGACAGAGTTTGCAGCTTCTTGGTCTCCTAAATTTCCATTGGAGACATGGCTTTTGAGAGGTTGCAATGTCAGTACGCATGATGGCATGTTTAGCCTTTACAGCGGTGATGGAGGAGAGTTTATTCATTCCCTCATTCTGAGAGGAGCAGTTTCATATCTTCTAGCACCTATGTTGTGTAGTCAGTACATCCATAGGAGTTTTGCAGAGGATAGAGGGGAATGTTGTGGTTTGGACACTTCGAGGGTTAATTTCCTCTTCATGATTGATGGATGTGAGGTTCTAATGTGTCGGGATCCAGGTGGTCATAGGTTTGGCATGACAGTTCAGTTGGATTCCGAGGTGTTGCTTCACCACTCTCTGCATGGTGAAGGTTTTATTAGAGTAGCGCAGCGTCGACATGGTGGTTCTATGCTGAGAATAACTTGGGACCCTGGGATCATTTTTGGTTTCAATTGGGTTCAGTCTGTTGCATGGAGGTTGTATTGGCATTGCTTGAGGACAAGCAATCTTTGGGAAGGGCGGACTGTAATGTCCCCATTTTTGGGTTCTCTTGCAGTTCAGTCAGAGCTGACTTTCTGGGTTGGTGACAGCGTAATCAGAGGAATATTTCGATGTCACCAGGGTGTTTGGGTGATCCAATGGAGATGGTTAACACTTTTCGGAGGGATTTCAGACAACTTGTCCGTACTTACTATTTATAGTAAGTGCTTGCATGTCATTAATCTTTCTGGGTTTTTTCTGGGTTTGTTCTCTTTGGTCCCCGGTGGTCATTGCTATTTTTAGTAAGTGGCAGTTTGGCGCTGTTTGGGCGACTTGGCAGTTGGCTATTGGCTCTCATAGACATTGCATTGAGCTCGGAGTTATTAGATGGTTTGTGGATCTAGTTGGCTCCCTCTGAGTTGGCTTAGTTCGCTTATGGCCGCTACTATTTTTAGTAAGTTCGGGATTGGCACCGGAACGGGATTTTGAGAGTGGGGTTGGATTTGTCTTGTCAAGACCTTTCCAACGAGCTATAGTTCATTGGTTTCCGACATCATCTTGGCCTCCATTTTAAAGTCCGTAAATTAAACATTATTATTTAATATTGGACCTTGGTGCCTAGGCTCAACAACTTAATGTTGTTTTAAAAGAGGGGACTTTAAGGGTGATGTTGAGAAAAGAATTAAAGAAAATTATAATGTATTTTCCCTCTCATGTTTTATCCCATATGCAAGAGGATTTTAGAGACTCCCAGTTGGAAAAGTATAAAAGGAGGAAAAGTGCTCTCATTTGGATATACTTGGATTATTATTTTCTTCTCTTTGAGATTTCCCTTGCGAGGGTTTTGGAGCTTGGCTCTAGGGTTTGAGGATTCAAACCAGAGGCTCTGGAGACGAAAACCTCCCTGAGTAGCGGTATCCCACAGGTGTGAAAGATCACCCAACGGTGCCTTCTATGGTGGATACATTCATTGTTCACATTATGTGCTTCAATGGAGTTTGTGTGACGAAGAGTTGATATAGTATTGAGGATTTCTCTTGTATTTTCAGTTGAGTTCTGCATAGTAGATTGGAGATTAGTTCATTGGAGGTCTGAGGCAGAAATACACATATTTGGGATTGTATTTCATTTGCAGCTAGCTGGCCGTATTACCTAGCCCAGCCATACCATGTTTGAGGGCATTTTAAGGTTGTTTCCTTGCATATATCTCTTCCAATTCTGATTGTCCTTCCTTGTTAGCAGCCTACAACACTTCACAGAGATTTTTCAGTGGCTTGTGATATTTCTATTTGCTGTTATACCTTTCCAGCTATGGCCGTACACCACTAGGCTTGACGTGGGGAAGTGTGGAGCTTATTTCTCATTGTGGGTAGTGTTTATTTTGCATTGTGTGAGGCATTTAGGGCCTCTTCTCTTACTGATACCAATTTGTATGTTCATCTTTGTATTCTTTGGAGTTTGGAGTGATTTCTGGCTATGCCCATTTGCTGGTCTGGCAACAGCTGAAATATGAAGTTGCAAATCTGAACATGGGTATGTCACAGTAATTCATTATTGGTCATTTTACTATCTGGGTAGTCGATAGTTTCTTTATATATGTTATATATTTTCTGGGTTTGGGTTATATGCTATATATTGTATGCTTTGGAAACACATTTGCAGGAAAACTGAAAACCCCTTCTGCATTCTTCTGTCTAGTCTCAAAGATAACACAAAAATTAATAAAAATCACACATAAAAGATCATTAAAAAATACAATCAGGTACGGCACATTACAAACTATATCATAATCAAGAGATAAGTCAGATATTTCCACAATATCAAATCAATTAACTTTGTCTAATCCTCTTGATTATCATACTGTTAATGATTAGGTCTAATTGTAGGTTGGGGATGTAACAATGTCCATTAGAGTATTGCAACTACAACATACCATAAAAAGAGTGCCAATTTCACATGCTTTGATGGATGCGTATACCCGGTTCCAAAGTCCCGTATTGTTGCGGGATAGGAGTTTGCTGGCAAAGGTTGAGGAGTTTGGATTTAACGCCTACCAATCGCATTTGCTCGAAAGTTTCAGAAGCATTTTCAACAAATCAATTTGCTGTATGTCTTGCGATCATTGCAGTTCATGAGCGTTGGCTTTGCTTCCACATTTTGCATCGATGTTTACCAGGGCACTTTGAACTATAATATCTAACAAAATGCCACTTCCATTATGTTTTGATGGAGATCCATAACTTGTTCCAAAGCTCCCATATGAGCGCTGGCTGAGAAGACGGTTGTAGAATCTGGTTTTTACATCCGCCAATTGCATTTCTTTGAAAGTTTTTAATGTCTATGCCTCACAATAAAGATTCTTTTTATGCTTCTTGGGTAGTTATAATAACTACCAATTTACAACGTTTTGTTGATCGACTCTTTGAGAGCGTTTCACCCACTGGGAACAGAACCATCCAAGAACTTCGGACTACGCCTTCTCCCTTCTAGCCAAGTCCATGCTACACGCAACTCGACCACCACAATGTACACGGCGGAATACTAGTACACTGAACAGCACACACGCTACGCCAGAGTAAACCAACTCCGACCACTTCTCCTATCTCAAGAGACAGACCTGCCATCGAACCGATGCAGACCAAGAGCACTATGGATCCCATACTCCATAGACTCACTTCGAGTACGCCATGGCTTCATCCTGAATCCATGTCTACGCTCACATCCTGAACTCATGCCACAGCATTCCATTGCACTGCCCTCGGAAACCCACAACACCGGTTGCCACCCTGACTGCTCGTCTTCGTGCCACAACACAGTACTGTTCCACTCAGACTCGCAACATACTGCCATCCTGTCAACACCCCAGTATGACCCAACTCTCCTCAAGCTGCCGCCACACCAAACACTTCTATGTCCCTGACCTCCAGTCACTCAGCTTACTCATGGGAACCCAATTCGGGGTTGCCACACAACCAGCCCTCGACAAGCCTCCGACAACGCAACCCTGTTCATCCTGTCTTAGCCATCCGGCTAGATGGACACCAATGCCACGACCCACTCCCGGGTTGACATTCCATCTACCTTCATCAACATCCAACATTCGAACAGCACATCCAAACCTAGGATGTCATGTATCCGACCGCCCGTCACAACTCTCGCCAACACCTGCTCGAGTTGCCGTCCTCTCTTCTACATGCACTCGCCTCTCATGAGCTCTGTCATGATCCCCCGCATTCCAGATCTCTTGACCATGCGGCTCGGCACTTAACCACAGACTGCCAAGTCACAACCATACAACCTTGAACCAACCCTGCACCTTGATCCATCCTGCACGGACTTCTCAACCGGCACCCAGATCCAAGACTGCACCGACTTGCATCCGACACTCTACCCGTGCTAGTCACATTGAGCTGCCCAAACCCAATCGATCGTCCATCCAGTCTACTCGCCTGGAAAGCTGGACTCACACTTCCAACTCGGCAATGCTCATGCTGAGCCTTGCCTCGAGACCATCTTCTCACTAGACCTTCGCACCGTGTCATCCGTCCAGCATGCCTCATGACTCTTCAGCTTCCATGGTATCTCAACAGTCGCCAACCTGGCTCCAACACAGAGATCCCATTCCACAAAGTCACATCGCCCTGCTTGACCAGGACTCGGGATATGCATCCCTCGTCAGCATACACCTTCTAGACAACACAAGAGGAACTCCATACCGTCCCCTAGCTGCTCTCCCGGAAACCTCGTCGACACAGACAAAGAGTATACCTGATCCAACCAGACTGGCACCGATCAGATAGCGACCCTCGTCCCTGTGACGAAACCACACTTTCTTAAGGTATGGCGAGGCTACTCTCATTCACCTCTAAGTATCCATGTAGCACACTCATCCAGCCCCAGGACAACCTGTACTGGTGCATGAGTGTCGAGACTACTCTTCTTCGTCTCTAAGGGGTGGACCCGTGCAACTCCGATATCACTCGAAGGAAACACTCCCCTACATAGTAGTCATAAGTGTGAACGCGGCACAACGGAAGGATGAGCGAGAGATCAACAATCACCTCACTTTGCGTCATCCGCAAAGCAACCGCCTTACAACCCTGCATGGAAGTCAGACACCTACTCGGCGTACCGATTCCATGAACAACCGGGCTGCAAGGAAGATCGCACTCATCTTCCCCAGCGCAATGCACAAACCTATGGCGGGTATCCGTCCAAGACCTGTCCGGAAACCGCACTCTACCATGTGCGCCAAAACCCCAGAACCTAGGGTCTGACAAACTCCCCCACTTGAATCAGGCGACGCCCTCGGCGCCTCTAATTAAGCCCGAGGTCACCAAACATCAAGCGGCCCCTTCCTCCAAGAGGATTTTACAACACAAAGCCAACTCCAACTCTGTGCAAACTGACAGAAGCTGCTCCTCCACCAGTGCTACTAACATCCAGGTTCTTCAACCAAGTTAGCCTGCGAAAGTAAACTGCTTTCGACTTTTCAGGTACAAGAGCACGCGGCTCCAACCAAACTTCTGCAAGAACCAACTGAACCAACGGAACAACTGATCTTGACTTCCAGAACCACCAAACTGATGACTCAAACTGCTGAAGGATTCCTTCGGCAAAACTACCCGCTTCCAGGTCTACAAACTCGACCAAGCCGGCCTTGCAAGAGAACAAACTTCCTCCCGACTTCACAGATTCGAGTGCCTTGAGCACCTCCTCTGAATGTGCAAGATTAAACTAACTCTTGACTTCGTGAACCTCCAAACCTGACGATCCACCCAGCTGTCAACCAAGATAAGCATCCAATCCACAAAACGACACCAGCATCTTCACACTTTCATCTGATCGAGCAAACACAACTCAGAAATCAGAATCTCGGCATACAGGTTTTCGACCAAGCCTAGTTCCAACACACAACACAGTCGCACCGGACCAGAAACACAACTTATCTCTCCAGCCTTCTTTTTCATAAGATCATTGACAAACCCACCGACTTTCTTGTCTGTCAAGTATGCCTACTTGAACGAGACTGTCCAATCTGTCAACAAGACTTACTCCAGTCGCAACCGGATTTTCTTCCACTTCCGTGACATTCCGTCACAAACACCTAATCTCTACCCAATTCTGGCCAAACTGGGTAACTATCAGCAAAGAGACCTCAGCTCCAGAACTTACCACTGTTCCAAGATGAAACACATGAAATAAGCCCAACCAAGACGGCGTTCAACCCAACAACATCCACTTCGGCCACAAAGGAACACTGTTGAATACTTTCGACTCCAAAACACCGGCCTTCCAGGTGCATAACCAAGCCTGCGAAGTCTTGACATTTCTGCCCATTTTCTGCTCCTTCAAACTGAACCAGCCAAGGAACCACATTCCTATTCAACATCCGACTGATGCAAGGAAAACACTTTTCGAACACGATAGCTCCAGGTGTCACTCCAACTCCAACTACCGCTGCATCAGAAAACTCATCCGACGCCGCAACACTACATCTGGAAACGAGCCACTGCGGCTTTCCAAAACCAGCATCACAAATCAGGATCCAAAACAGAATCCAGATACCCACTGATACGATGTCCCGACCAACCTCCTGGACATCATTCCACATACCAGAATCCAGGTATCAACCACATCAGTTACAGCATCATGTCGCCAAACCGACGCACACCACAGAAGCCAAAACAGACTTCGATACTGAACCAAAATCCAACTTTCCCCAAAGTGTACATCCAACACCACAGCTCGTCGACCACATCCGCTGAGTCCCGCAGAAGAGCATGTCACAAGGTGTTCGCCTTAACAGGATAACACATCCAAGCCTCACACCAAGCCAGTGACATCCCTGCCCGGTTTCACAACATATCTCCGTCAACTCGCAACAAACGGTGTCCGATGACAACCAACAAGGTACTTGTCAACCTTCCAACAAGTGCACACATCAGAAACTGAACTCCCGCTCAAAACCTTCAAACGCAGAATCCCAAAGTCGACACTGACTTCAATCAGCACTGAAACTAGTCCTGACAGCTCTGATGAACCTGTCACAATATCAGGGCGCCGACCAACGCAAACCAACGTCGACGGACGCACAACAGCCAAACCAAACTTCTGAAGCCACACTGTTACGGCACAACCATCTGTCACCAAACCAGCTGACAAACCACCAACAGCAAACCACGGCCAACACAGAAGCAACACAGGTTCCAATACTCAACTGCCACCGTATCCGGGTGCAATCACACAACCAGATTGACACACCGAAAACCCAGAACAAGGCACCAAAGACTTGATACAAACATGCCACGGTATCAGAGCACAGACTTCGATACTGAACCAAAATCCAACTTTCCCCAAAGTGTACATCCAACACCACAGCTCGTCGACCACATCCGCTGAGTCCCGCAGAAGAGCATGTCACAAGGTGTTCGCCTTAACAGGATAACACATCCAAGCCTCACACCAAGCCAGTGACATCCCTGCCCGGTTTCACAACATATCTCCGTCAACTCGCAACAAACGGTGTCCGATGACAACCAACAAGGTACTTGTCAACCTTCCAACAAGTGCACACATCAGAAACTGAACTCCCGCTCAAAACCTTCAAACGCAGAATCCCAAAGTCGACACTGACTTCAATCAGCACTGAAACTAGTCCTGACAGCTCTGATGAACCTGTCACAATATCAGGGCGCCGACCAACGCAACCAACGTCGACGGACGCACAACAGCCAAACCAAACTTCTGAAGCCAAACTGCTACGGCACAACCATCTGTCACCAAATCAGCTGACAAACCACCAACAGCAAACCACGGCCAACACAGAAGCAACACAGGTTCCAACACTCATCTGCCACCGTATCCGGGCGCAATCACACAAACAGATTGACACACCGAAAACCCAGAACAAGGCATCAAAGACCTGATACAAACTTGCCACGGTATCAGAGCACAGCCACAAAACTGGACCGACACTCCAATAACAGAACAACAGTATCAACACAGCCAACCTTATCCAAGCAGAAGAGCACAACAGCTCTGATACCAACTGTCACGGGGTCAGGTTCCGTGACCGGAAAACACCGAACAAACCACAAAAACCCAACCACGCGCGGCACCGCTAATTCCCTTCAAGTCCCTCCACTGGGAACAGAACCATCCAAGAACTTCGGACTACGCCTTCACCCTTCTAGCCAAGTCCATGCTACACGCAACTCGACCACCACAATGTACACGGCGGAATACTAGTACACTGAACAGCACACAGGCTACGCCAGAGTAAACCAACTCCGACCACTTCTCCTATCTCAAGAGACAGACCTGCCATCGAACCGATGCAGACCAAGAGCACTATGGATCCCATACTCCATAGACTCACTTCGAGTACGCCATGGCTTCATCCTGAATCCATGTCTACGCTCACATCCTGAACTCATGCCACAGCATTCCATTGCACTGCCCTCGGAAACCCACAACACCGGTTGCCACCCTGACTGCTCGTCTTCGTGCCACAACACAGTACTGTTCCACTCAGACTCGCAACATACTGCCATCCTGTCAACACCCCAGTATGACCCAACTCTCCTCAAGCTGCCGCCACACCAAACACATCTATGTCCCTGACCTCCAGTCACTCAGCTTACTCATGGGAACCCAATTCGGGGTTGCCACACAACCAGCCCTCGACAAGCCTCCGACATCGCACTCCTGTTCATCCTGCCTTAGCCATCCGGCTAGATGGACACCAATGTCACGACCCACTCCCGAGTTGACATTCCATCTACCTTCATCAACATCCAACATTCGAACAGCACATCCAAACCTAGGATGTCATGTATCCGACCGCCCGTCACAACTCTCGCCAACACCTGCTCGAGTTGCCGTCCTCTCTTCTACATGCACTCGCCTCTCATGAGCTCTGTCATGATCCCCCGCATTCCAGATCTCTTGACCATGCGGCTCGGCACTTAACCACAGACTGCCAAGTCACAACCATACAACCTTGAACCAACCCTGCACCTTGATCCATCCTGCACGGACTTCTCAACCGGCACCCAGATCCAAGACTGCACCGACTTGCATCCGACACTCTACCCGTGCTAGTCACATTGAGCTGCCCAAACCCAATCGATCGTCCATCCAGTCTACTCGCCTGGAAAGCTGGACTCACACTTCCAACTCGGCAATGCTCATGCTGAGCCTTGCCTCGAGACCATCTTCTCACTAGACCTTCGCACCGTGTCATCCGTCCAGCATGCCTCATGACTCTTCAGCTTCCATGGTATCTCAACAGTCGCCAACCTGGCTCCAACACAGAGATCCCATTCCACAAAGTCACATCGCCCTGCTTGACCAGGACTCGGGATATGCATCCCTCGTCAGCATACACCTTCAAGACAACACAAGAGGAACTCCATACCGTCCCCTAGCTGCTCTCCCGGAAACCTCGTCGACACAGACAAAGAGTATACCTGATCCAACCAGACTGGCACCGATCAGATAGCGACCCTCGTCCCTGTGACGAAACCACACTTTCTTAAGGTATGGCGAGGCTACTCTCATTCACCTCTAAGTATCCATGTAGCACACTCATCCAGCCCCAGGACAACCTGTACTGGTGCATGAGTGTCGAGACTACTCTTCTTCGTCTCTAAGGGGTGGACCCGTGCAACTCCGATATCACTCGAAGGAAACACTCTGCCGATGGAGAATAGTGGTGAATTTTACATGTAAATGAGATGCATATTAGTTGTGAAGGATAGTCTTATATCAGCACTTTAGGTGGCTTTCAAAACTTCTTCGGAGGAAAGCAAAACTTTTGAAACCAAACAATTCCCTCGATAATAAAAGTGTGACTTTCCTTTGTCGGCATTGTTAGAAGTTTTAATAACTTCATCGAGAAAATTAGGAGCTTTTGAAACACTTTACCGATGGCAAAGCTCTCATTGGGAGTCTAGATGATATTGAAAAACCTCGTTGTATAAGACTTTAGAAGGTCTCAATAAAAGTCGATAAAGATTTTAAAACAATATTTCCTTTTATGTTCGGCATTTTAAAATGCTTTAGAAACCAAAAGAAATCCTCGACAACTAAAACGGCCGTCTTCATCGGTAGTTTTATTTCCTTCCACAACTTCTATCGGCCTTTTAAAGAAGTTTTAGAACCTTCCCACCTCACTGAAACTACAAGTCTCAAATTGTTTCAAACTATTGAGTTGTGCTCTTTAGGAGATGTGGAGTCCGGATGAATAAAGCTCACGACTCTCTAGTTTTGGGACCAAAAAACTCAATTCCTTCATTGGCGAAGAATGATAGTGTCAAAAAAATCATTGTCTACCAAACTCTTGCATAAAACGAGCATTAAGAATTTCATTGCGTGCTAATGTAGGTCTCAAAACATGAAAAATATTCAACTTCATCTCGCCAAACTTGTCTGTGAAACCTACGAACGTGATGGAGGAAAATGGCATAACTTTTGACTGTAATAACATTTTCTTAGGAAATCTTGGTATGAAATCTTGGTACATTGTATGAAATGTTGACATAAAACCTCTGGTCAGAGGATTTTGCTCCAATGTGCATAGAACTGTTTTAATTGTTTCCGAAAATTGCCGTTAGAAAATGAGAAGCTTGAAATCTCCCAAACCATGAGATGTCCCGATATGGAAACTTGCTAGATTAGGCGAAATGGAGTTGCGAACACAGCCATAAAATAAATTTTGCACCAGCTATCACGAATTTCAAGATTTAATTGTTTTCATAAATCACTCGCCTTACGTAACTACTTCCAGAATTTCAACTAAAATGATGGAGATCCTTCTTCAAACTAGTGAATGACTTGACAATTTAGCACTTGTGACTAGGAGTGATTCAATATAGGGATTTTGACAGAAAGTTTAAAAATTGGCAAGGTGAAAACGAGGCCAACATATCTAAAAGCAGCCAAAAGGTATAAGCAGCAGACGTATAAGAAGAGAGAAGGAATTTACAGTAGGAGACTTGGTCTTTGTGCATCTTAGAAAGGAAAGGTTCCCAAAGGGGAGCATACAATAAGTTGTGTTGGAAAAAGACAAGACCTTATAAGGTACTGAAGGAATATCAACAAATGCTTAAAAGACAGAGTTGCCCTTGGATTTGGATATCTCACCATATTTCAATGTAGTAGAGTTGTATAACTTTGTCATGTAGATGCAACAATAATGATTGGTGAAGAGGACCGAAGTGTAAAGTGAGTAGGATTCCAAAAAGATGGTGGAAGAGATAGAGAAGATATTGCTAAAGAGGGTCATGAAGAAGACTAGAGACATAGTATATGGAATACTTGGTTAAATGGAAAAATAAAAGCACTAGAGACATTGGTTTAAATAGTATATGGAATACTTGGTTAATTGTAACGTTGCATGGTTGTCACCAACAAAAGTTGGCCGCTATGGATACAACCTTGAAGACTTCACAAAGGCAACGTGAGTAGGCGCTCACTCATTTCTTACTTGTGGTGTCTTATGTAGGAGCATCCTTGGTCTACAAGCAATCTAGTATCAACCAAAAAAGAATTCGCTTTCTTTTTTCTATTTTCGTTGTTTTGAAGGTTTTATGTGTGCCGTAGGAGTTTGAGTTTGCACCTTCATCAATATGTTTTTGAAAGGCCTTTGATTGCTTATGCATTAATGTGAAGGGATGTTGTGGCTTTCTTGCCTTAGTTATTGAGAAAGGGCCCTTTCTCATCTCCCTCACTCTAATGATTTGTTTGTGTTGTGTGGTAATGGTTGGATCATGTTTCAAGCTTAACACTTATATGGGAGGTCATCAAACATGGATCTATATGTTATACCAATTAGAATTCACTTTTCATCAAGATTCCTCAAGGATATCAGGTTGTACACCAAGGAAGAAATACTTGTGCATGCCTTGTTTCGCTATTCAAATTCCAAATATTTCATATTGTGAATTCACACTCTTGGACCACACATGTAGGAGCGAGTTGATAGTTGGATCCTCACCTTAGTGGCACATGTTTGATTCGTGAATCTTTTCTAGCCAATTGAATTGCAAATTAAGGTTGGCTAATAGAGAATGTCTGAACAAAGGAAGAAATACTTGTGCATGCCTTGTTCTGCTATTCAAATTCCAAATATTTCATATTGTGAATTCACACTCTTGGACCACACATGTAGGAGCCAGTTGATAGTTGGATCCTCACCTTAGTGGCACATGTTTGATTCATGAATCTTTTCTAGCCAATTGAATTGCAAATTAAGGTTGGCTAATAGAGAATGTTTGAACGGGGTCAAAACGTGGCACGTCTCAAAGATCCCACCTTTTGTATTGATCCACATTGAGTAGATAAGCAAAAAATGTAATGAGGTGCCCAATTTAGAGGGTGGCCTTGATCCTTTAGGGATTGTAATGGGCTCGGGATGTGTATAAGTATGCATTCCATTGTCTTTGTAATGCATCTCTCTAACTTGGAAGGTCTGTAAGTTTGTAAATTGTGAAGAGATCATTTTTGTTTTGTATTGCTCAACCTTGCGCTCTATATTATGTACCGAGTTTGATAGATTCAAAGATTTTATGTTTCCATTCCAATTCTCTGTGTTTTTGTTGTTCAGATGCATGTTTATTGTGTTGCTTGGTTTGATAATCCTTAAGTGGATTCTTAGACCTTGACCTACTGTTGTGACCTAATCACACATCACCCGATTGCAAATGGGGACCCCCTTTTTTTCGCAATTTTGAGCTTGTCGGGTCTTTTAGGAAGTGTCATTAGATCAACTCTCCTCCACAAATTGGATAGTGTTTCTCCTGGACAACATGAAATGTATCAAGTGATTCAATCAAGGAGCAAGTGAAGGCAAAGCATGCCTTGAACTCTTGAAATTGACTAAGTCTGGTGTCCTGAAGTCTGATGTTCTGAGATCTTGAAAAAATGACTAAGTTTGAAATCTGGTGGATCCTCAGAAATCTAGAATCTGCATGTTATAAATCTCATGGATCCGGGACCTATCTCAAACATCCTGGAAGTATATTCCAAAATATCTAAACATATACTTAAATATATTTTTAAATATACTTCCACCCAGGGCACTTCGAAATCGGGTGGAAAAAATGAAGTCTTGAACCTTGAGCAGAAATTTCTCATGAGCATTCAGAATGCGCCTAGGGAAAAAGTGGAAAATTCCTCTGATCATTCAGAATGCGCCCAAGCAAAAGTGATGAAACTTGGTCAAATTTGCGAAACAGAGGAATCAAAACTGAGAAAATGACTAAGTAATGGAAAGTGGGGAAACTGAATGCACTCATTCAGTTTGCACCCAAGGAAAAAGTGGAAATTTCTTCTGATCATTTAGTTTGCACCCAAGCAAAAAGTGGAAATTTCTTCTGATCATTCAGAATGCGCCCACAGATGAAATTTCTTGCATCTAAGCGAAATGCGCTCAAAGCTAAAACATGAAAATCCATCAAGTAAAATCCTAAAAAATTTGCCTAAGGCAAGAAATGAAATGAACAGTGTCAAAGTGAAAAAGGGGAAATTTCTCCTGTAGAGGAAAAATCCGCCCTCAAACCACATTCCCTCCAAACAGTAAAAATCCCGCCAAAGTCATGCAAGTTGATTTGAGTTGGCAAATAACAATGAAATGTTAGAAGATTTATAGTAAAATGTTATTAACGATTATCATCTTCATGAAAGTTGTTTCTCTTTTCCAGGAACTGGAGGCGAAAAATGCTTGTTCAAGGAAGATCTGGAGCATTCAAAGGAGAAGACTTCATTGAAGGAGATTCCACATGAAGGAGATGTTTCAAGTTTCATCCACAAAGAAAGACTTCATCGCCAGGACGGAGGAAATGCACTTCATTGCATCAAGGTTTCATCACTGGAGATGAACATCAATCCACCTTGCAAGTTCAGGAATCTAGAGGTCCAGCAAATCCAGGAGCAATCCCTCATCAAGTTCAGAGGTCAATGCCTTCCATTTCATGCACCAGGCAGAAAAGAACCTTCATCATCCAATCTACTCCAGAGGTACACGTACATGACATCTTCCTGCACCATCCAGAGTTGAATCCTGCACAAGAAGATGAGAAGAGAAATGAGTCAATCATCACCATTCCATGAATTACATCAAGACAACAAGAGGAAATATGGAAAAATCCCAAGTTTCAAGTTCGAGAAGCCAAGTTCCACAAGTGAAAATCTAAAATTTGGGAAAAGATTCCAAGCAGTGTGAACACAAAAAAGATCAAACCAGTTTGCAAGTGCTGAGGTGGCATGTGGACGTCATCAGTCCAATCATAGCCGGCCACATCATTCGTCCAAGTTCAATGTATCTACAACAGACAAGAAGCCAAAGAGGACGCCCATGTGGAAGATGATTCAAAGATTCCATTTCAAGCTTATCACATTGGAAAACGTGCCTTCATTGCCTCTCATATTCTAAAAATAATAACTTTTGTAACAAACTGCCTTGTTGTCTCAATCATGGCCATTGATTTGCAAATCAATCTTGGCCATTCATGTAATTCTTGGAGCCTATAGAAGGCTCATTTCTCTCATTTGTAAGAAGATAGATAATAGAGTTGTTGTAGGAGAGTAGGATAGCAAGTAGAGTAGAGGAGACTCTTCGAAATCATTGAAGAGATATTCTGAAATTGTTGTAAAAAATACTTCCTGGATCAATACAAGCTCATTGTTGATTCTCATGATGATTTGTGTGGTGATGGAATATTAGCACAGTTTCTTATTTCTCGAAGATGATTGAGATGTGTTTCCAAGTAGCTTAGATAGTAGATTAGAAGTTGATTGATGTAATGAGTTTATGCAAAGATATTTGATGAATTCTTTTGTTCATACTTTTCGTGGATTGTCGTAGGCAACTCACTTTGCAAAGTTAGCCTGAACCTTCATTTGCTTTAGTTGCTTTAGTTTGGTTGTGAATGCTCGTTCAAGCTGCACCAGCTATGGGTGTTTGGATGGAAGTTTACAATATGAAATCATTGGGTTACCTTTGGAGATTGCACCTACTTCGTGTAATTGTTGGTTCTCATGGTGAAGTGGAGTTTAGTTTCATAAGGAATTTGTCTATCTTGACATCATTCATTATTTCATTGTCCTTAGAATAGATTCTCTAAACCCTTATCTTTTGCATTTTTTTTTAAGTTTGATTGAAGAAGTTCCATTCATTCACATCCAAGCAGTAAGGAATCTCATCCATGTTCGCGAAGGAGGAATTTAGTGTAAGTGCCTTTGTGATTACCAGCAAGATCACATCAAATCACCGAGTCTATCCGTTGCATATTGACATATAAGGAACCTTGGAGCACTCTTGTCTGATCAAATAATTCAGCATTCGAGAGGCTTTGTTCGAGAGAAGATAGAGCACTTGGTGTTTTATTCTATTGTTGTTGTCACAAAAACATCATCAACATTTTTGGCGCTAGAAGGAGGGCCTCAACAACGAATTACTCCATTTACCGGGCATGAACAACAAATTGAAAGAAGATATTGATACATTCGAAGATATTGCGAGAAGGAATGTTGAATGAAGGATTGTGAATGTGGAACTGGAAAGCGAGCTTTCAAGGAAGAATTCGAGATTTCAAGATCTCTCTTATGTCGAAAATCCAAAAAAAGTAAAAAAATCAAAACTACAAAAAAAAGTGAAAAACAGAAAAATAAAAAATAGACATGGATTTCTCAAGATTTTCAAGGCAATTCAATGTGAATCATCCTCAAGATGATGTTCTTCAGCTCTGGTGGAATTTGAATGCACAACTCTATCCTAAGAGTTTGGACGACTTTGCATCAAGGAAAGGATGTAGAATTCACAACACCAATAGACACGAGGAGCTGTATTGCCTAGCGTTTTTGTCAAGAATGGAATTAGCATTGCAAGGGAAAATTTCTTTTTCACAGGTACATGAGCCGATTGTTTCTGCAAAGGTGCTTTTCGAAGTTTTATTTGATGAAAGAGAATTCTTCATAAGTTGTAAGGAAATGATCAAGAAGAGATTGAGCATTGAGAAGGATTTGCTTGCCGAAGAAATGTTGATCCCAGGTGGTTGGTGTAGGATTCATAACACAGATCATTCAGAACTCACATGTTCATCTTGTCAGGAAGCTATTCATCAAGTCAAGGAGCAATTAAGGTTGGAAGAAGAATCCGGGGTACGATTAAGATTGGACAACTTGTGGAACAAATGTCTTCAAGAAATCAATTCACCATCCAAAGGAGATGTTCCCATGTTATTCAAAAGCGAAGATAGCACAAGCAATCTTGATAATCAAGTCGAGAGTCCATTTGCATACCTTCTTCCAAGAAAGAAAGAACTTGTTGAAGAAGAAGTTGAAAAGGTAATAGAAGAAGTTCAAATGAAGGTAATTGATGAACAAGATGTCGATTTCTCCATCAAAGAAGAAAGTAACTCGAGTTCATTGCAACAAGAAGAATCCTTGATGAACACTCATCCATGCTACATAGGGAGATCCTTAAAAATGAGTTGTAGGGAGTACAAAAAGAGTTGTTGGAAGATAATCACTTCAAGCCATCATTGAAGAGTCATTGAATGAAGAGCAATTCGGAATGGCGCTAGACGCTTTCATTCAAGAAATACAAGCCAAAGTCAAGTTGATGCTGAGCCCGCTAGTGGAGATTCAAAAGGAGCTTGAAATGCTGCATGTTTCAAATGCAAGTGGATTGATCCATCACCAATGGCGACCTCCAGACGCGTGCATGGAAGATGAGCAATATCCATTTGAAGATGAAGAACACCAGTTGTCTCTTTCCCTGCTATTAATTGGAAAGATTTTGAATTTGAAGCTTACGAATTTCTAAATGATGAATATAAAGAATATGAGTTTGACTATGGAAATTTAGGAAGAACAACTTGTATTTGGATTAATCATGGTCCCAATGAATTGCCACAGTTGATAACATTGCATAAAATATTTTCTAAATTTGAAGATTGTGTAGCAAAAGGATGTTTTTTAGAATTTAAGGATGAATTTGCAAAACTGAGAATTGTCACTTGTGAGTTACTGCTTCTGTTCATTTTGAGAAACCATTTGAGGTCGTGTATACACTTAAGTCTTTTGAGTCTTGTCCGCTCTTTGTACATAGTTAGAGTAGCTTTTATTTTTCGTTTTGTCGTAGTTTAGATTTGCCGTCCTTGATGTCATTTGACTCAAGTTTTGTTTTCCGTAGATTAGTTTTGTTTTCATAGTTTAGTTGTTTGCTTTAGGTTTCCTTTTGTGGGATCCCGATTTGTGAGAAAGGTGATATTCTTCAAAATCACACTCTGGGGTCATTTTGCTATATCATGTTAGTTCATTTCTTAGACAATTATTCATGAAATTCTTAGAGTGGGAAGATCTTTTTCATTCAGTTTATTAGCAAGTTATGTTTTGTACTTGACTCAGAAGTTAATCATATATTGTGTCTTGACACTGTTATCTTTTGATTATAATGTTTTAAAATGATAAATCTAAATCTTATGAATTCTTATGTCTTCTTTTGAGAAACATGGGTCATGACTGATGGATTTGCCGTGGATTCCATTGCTAGTGTCAAATAGTATGACTGCTTGCTCATGGAAGATAAGTCAGTTGTTTAGTATTACTTGAAGTATTTTAAGATCTTATACCTTACACACTTTAAAATCCTGAAGGTACCTGAGTGAGTCTTTGTGAGCTTACATTAAGTGAAAAATCTAAAGGTCCACCTTTGCCGTCATCGGAATTCCACACCTAGCTAGGTGAGTTATCAACGTAACCCGTGCCGTCAAAAGCATGAGTTGCAAGGGTAGTGGTACTGCATTGTACTCTACCACATCTAAGTTTAATGTAATATCAAGAATGAAGAAAAGAAAATCAGAAAATCACAATCACACACTATAACTCAGTTAGATGGACGATCGAGTAATCTCTACCGGGGCTATGGACGCCTGATTGGCAGTGGGGCTCTGCTCGAGTGGAATTACGAGACAAACCCGTCGGGGCTATAGCCGCTCGCTAGCAGCGGGGCAATGTCCAGGTAGTTCATGAGGTGTGTACTAATCACGTAGCTTAATGTAAAGGAACTTGATGATCTTAGTTGTCGATGGGTGGGAATGAACACACACACACACACTTGGATCCTTGGAATATCGATGGTCGTGTTGGCAGTTGGTTTTGATTCCTTGATCATGTAGTTGTGTTTATTTGGTCTAGTGTGTGGGTGTACATGGAAATTTTGAAACCTGACTTTTGTTTATCTTTGGAATGCTTAAGAACCCTGTTTAAATTGAAATCAATCTTTAACCACACAATAGAAGATGAAGTGTCTTAATCCAATTTATGATTCTTTTCCTTTTCGAGTGTGTTTTCTAACTAGTTGATAAGTTTGGGAGGAATTATCCGAAGGTTTTGAGTATGGATTGAGTCTTTTTCTTTGAAATGTTCAGAAACATTTATTCGGATTGGCACTAGATGTTGTGACCTAATCACACATTGCCCCATTGCAAATGGGGACCCCCTTTTTTTCGCAATTTTGAGCTTGTCGGGTCTTTTAGGAAGTGTCATTAGATCAACTCTCCTCCACAAATTGGACAGTGTTTCTCTTGGACAACATGAAATTTATCAAGTGGACAACATGAAATTTATCAAGTGATTCAATCAAGGAGCAAGTGAAGGCAAAGCATGTCCTGAACTCCTAAAATTGACTAAGTTTGGTGTCCTGAAGTTTGATGTCCTGAGATCCTGAAAAAATGACTAAGTCTGAAATCTGGTGGATCCTCAGAAATCTAGAATCTGCATGTTAAATCTTATGGATCCCGGACCTCTCTCAAACATCCTGGAAGTATATTTCAAAATATCTAAACATATACTTAAATATATTTTTAAATATACTTCCACCTAGGACACTTCGAAATCGGGTGGAAAAATGAAGTCTTGAACGTTGAGCGGAAATTTCTCATGAGCATTTAGAATGCGCCCAGGGAAAAGTGGAAAATTCCTCTGATCATTCAGAATGCGCCCAAGCAAAAGTGATGAAACTTGGTCAAATTCGCGAAACAGAGGAATCAAAACTGAGAAAATGACTAAGTAATGGAAAGTGGGGAAATTGAACGCACTCATTCAGTTTGCACCCAAGGAAAAAGTGGAAATTTCTTCTGATCATTCAGTTTGCACCTAAGGAAAAAGTGGAAATTTCTTTTGATTATTCAGAATGTGCCCAAGGATGAAATTTCTTGCATCTAAGCAAAATGCGCTCAAAGCTAAAACATGAAAATCCATCAAGTAAAATCCTAAAAAATTTGCCTAAGGCAAGAAATGAAATGAACAGTGTCAGTGAAAAAGGGGAAATTTCTCCTGTAGAGGAAAAATCTGCCCTCAAACCACATTCCCTCCAAACTATAAAAATCCTGCCGAAGTCATGCAAGTTGATTCGAGTTGGCAAATAACAATGAAATGTTAAGATTTATAGTAAAATGTTATTAACGATTATCATCTTCATAATTGAAAGTTGTTTCTCTTTTGCAGGAACTGGAGGTGAAAAATGCTTGTTTAAGGAAGATTCGGAGCATTCAAAGGAGAAGACTGCATTGAAGGAGATTCCACATGAAGGAGATGTTTCAAGTTTCATCCAAAAAGGAAGACTTCATCGCCAGGACGGAGGGAATGCACTTCACTGCATCAAGGTTTCGTCACTAGAGATGAACATCAATCCACCTTGCAAGTTCAGGAATCCAGAGGTCCAACAAATCTAGGAGCAATCCCTCATCAAGTTTAGAGGTCAGTGCCTTTCATTTCATGCACCAGGCAGAAAAGAACCTTCATTATCCAATCTACTCCAGAAGTACACGTACATGACATCTTCCTGCACCATCCAGAGTTGAATCCTGCACAAGAAGATGAGAAGAGAAATGAGTTAGTCATCACCATTCCATGAATTACATCAAGACAACAAGAGGAAATATGACAAAATCCCAAGTTTCAAGTTCGAGAAGCCAAGTTCCACAAGTGAAATCTAAAATTTGGGAAAAGATTCCAAGTAGTGTGAACACAAAAAAGATCAAACCAGTTTGCAAGTGCTGAGGTGGCATGTGCAGGTCATCAGTCCAATCATAGCCGGCCACATCATTTGTCCAAGTTCAATGTATCTACAACAGACAAGAAGCCAAAGAGGACGCCCATGTGGAAGATGATTCAAAGATTCCATTTCAAGCTTATCACATTGGAAAACGTGCCTTCATTGCCTCATGTTCTAAAAATAGCAACTTTTGTAACAAACTGCCTTGTTGTCTCAATCTTGGCCATCGATTTGCAAATCAATCCTGGCCATTCATGTAATTCTTGGAGTCTATAAAAGGCTCACTTCTCTCACTTGTAAGAAGATAGATAATAGAGTTGTTGTAGGAGAGTAGGATAGCAAGTAGAGTAGAGGATACTCTTCGAAATCATTGAAGAGATATTTTGAAATTGTTGTAAAAAATACTTCCTGGATCAATACAAGCTCATTGTTGATTCTCATGATGATTTGTGTGGTTATGGAATATTAGCATGGTTTCTTATTTCTCGAAGATGATTGAGATGTGTTTCCAAGTAGCTTAGATAGTAGATTAGAAGTTCATTAATGTAATGAGTTTATGCAAAGATATTTGATGAATTCCATGGTTCATACTTTTCGTGGATTGTCGTAGGCAACTCACTTTACAAAGTTAGCCTAAACCTTCATTTGCTTTAGTTTGGTTGTGAATGCTTGTTCAAGCTGCGCTAGCTGTGGGTGTTTGGATGGAAGTTTAGAATATAAAAATCATTGGGTTACCTTTGGAGATTGCACCTACTTCGTGTAATTGTTGGTTCTCATGGTGAAGTGAAGTTTAGTTTCATAAGGAATTTGTCTATCTTGACATCATTCATTATTTCATTGTCCTTAGAATAGATTCTCTAAACCCTTATCTTTTGCACTTTCTTTTAAGTTTGATTGAAGAAGTTCCATTCATTCACATTCAAGCAGTAAGGAATGTCATCCATGTTCGCGAAGGAGGAATTTAGTGTAAGTGCCTTTGTGATTACCAACAAGATCACATCAAATCATTGAGTCTATCCGTTGCATATCACATATAAGGAACCTTGGAGCGCTCTTGTTTGATCACATAATTCAGCATTCGAGAGGCTTTGTTCAAGAGAGGATAGAGCACTTGGTGTTTTATTCTATTGTTGTTGTTGTCACAAAAACATCATCAACACCTACATCACAGAGTAATTCTATGATTAACTAACTTAACTAATTGGATTAAATTATAATTATGGCGATTATAATTATGGCGTGTCTCGAAGATCCCACCTTTTGTATTGATCCACATTGAGTAGATAAGCAAAAAATGTAATGAGGTGCCCAATTTTGAGGGTGGCCTTGATCCTTTAGGGATTGTAATGGGCTCGGGATGTGTATAAGTATGCATTCCTTTGTCTTTGTAATGCATCTCTCTAACTTGGAAGGTCTGCAAGTTTGTAAATTGTAAAGAGATCATTTTTGTTTTGCATTGCTCAACCTTGCGCTCTATATTATGTACCGAGTTTGATAGATTCAAAGATTTTATGTTGCCATTCCAATTCTCTGTGTTTTTGTTGTTCAGATGCGTGTTTATTGTGTTGCTTTGTTTGATAATCCTTAAGTGGATTCTTAGACCTTGACCTACATCACTGAGTAATTCTGTGATTAACTAACTTAACTAATTGGATTAAATTCTAATTATTTAATCGTATCCCCCAATCCAAATTTATTTAATCAAATTATTATACACTAGATATATAAATATACTATGGTGTAATGCTAACAATATGGGGGGCTCATTTGAACAACATTATAGGATGCTTTGGAGTTGAGAAGATCCTTGTGGTTTGACAAAGCCTTGGGATTTTTTTTCTATGGACTTTATGTTTGGTTATCTTACCACCAAAATGGGTAATGATTGTGTGTACCTAATGGTAGATAGATTCTCTAAGATTGGCAATTCAAATGCCTTGTAAGAAGTCAATTTCAGCTTTGGAAATGACTCAATGGTACTTTCAGAATGGATGGATTTATTTTGGGTTACCATCCACCATCATCTTTGATTGAGACACCAAGTTTTTGAGCCATTCTATAACGCACTTTTGTCATGGATGAACACAAAGTTGGGCAAGTCTACGTTCCATCCTCCAGTTGATGGACATAGAGAAGTAGTAAGCAATATGATAGTGTACCTTCTTCGAATGTACAACTCTAGGAAGCATCGCACATGGGATGAAAGCCCATCTTTCATTTAACACAACTACAAAAAACACTTCACAATTCTACATCACGCAACCCTTTTTAGATCTGCTTGGGTTTTCAATCACTAGCACCTATTTATGTAGCTTATCCCATCCGTAGGTTGTATTGGGTCACACAAAACATTTGTGTGCACCATAAGGTTGCGTAGGTTCCATCAACTGCCCAAACAATTGAAACACACAAAATGTGCAAGTGCAAATCGATGTGCAACACCAAACAAACAAATACATATTTTTGGTGATGCAAGATTGCTTTGTACTTGGGATGCTCTTGCATTAGACACCACAAGTAAAAGATTTTGAGAATGGTGCTCAAAATTATGACTACATAGAAGGCTGATTTGAGCACCCAAGTTGACTTACTTCAAACTCGGAAATCCATAAATCTTCCTTTGGCCCTTAACACTTAGTGAATTAGATATTCCTTGTACTTGTTGGGATTCCTATTTTCAAGCCAAGTATTTGCAAAATCTTGCCAAATCCATCAAATTTTCCTAAGGGGTCCCTGAGCTTTTACCCTGGTGCATGTTGCTGAAACCCTAATTTTGACTAAGTCTGAAACCCTGAAAATTTGGCTAAGCCTGAAATCTGATGGATCCTCTAAATTCTAGAATATGAGTTTAACTCATATGGATATGAAACCTATCTCAAACATTTTGATAGTATATTTTAAAATAATTTAAAGTATAAGAAAGGTAAATAGTAAAAGGTAAATGTTATTTTAAAATATACCGTCCTGTTGGGATTTCAGGACTTAAGTCAATTTCGAGAACTTGAGGCAATTTCAGGACCTGAGTCAATTTCGAGACCTGAGACAATTTTGGGACTTAAGTCAATTTTGGGTCCTGAGTCAATTTTGGGACTTGAGACAATTTTGGGACTTAAGTCAATTTCGGAACCTGAGGCAATTTCAGAACCTAAGTCAATTTCGGGACTTGAGGTAATTTTGGGACTTAAGTCAATTTCGGGACTTAAGCCAATTTCGGGACCTGAGGCAATTTCAGGACCTAAGTCAATTTTAGGACTCCGACCCTGATGAGACTTTCGGTCCCAGTCCAAAATCTTCTCGGACCTCCTGAAATTTCAAGGCGAATTTGGAGGTGCAAATGTTCGAATTTTTAAATATTTTTTTGAGGAAAGCGCTAAGTTTTTCATGGAGTTTCAGATCAAACTTTTAGTTTTGACTTTCGACACATTTGGTCCCGTTGGGATTTCGGGACCCGACAGGACTTTTGGACTTTTTCCAAAAGGGTCCAAAAGTCCTAAGTCCTTCTGTCAACCTGACACCCGCTGAAGGCCCAAGAACATCCAGAAACGTGTAGAAATGCGCCAACAACTTCTAGGATCACCATTAATGCGAAATGAGTAGTTGAAATTTATGTTTTTATTGTTGTTAGTGGGGTTGTTGGGAGTTTCAGGACCTAAGTCAATTTTAGGACTCTGAGCCTGATGAGACTTTCGTTCCTAGTCCAAAATCTTCTCGGACCTCCTGAAATTTCAAGGCGAATTTAGAGGTGCAAATGTTCGAATTTTCAAATATTTTTTTGAGGAAAGCGCTAAGTTTTTCATGGAGTTTCAGGTCAAACTTTTAGTTTTGACTTTCGACACATTTGGTCCCGTTGGGATTTCGGGACCTGATAGGACTTTTGGACCTTTTCCAAAAGGGTCCAAAAGTCCTAAGTCCTCCTGTCGACCCGACACCCGCTGAAGGCCCAAGAACATCCAGAAACGTGTAGAAATGCGCCAACAACTTCTAGGATCACCATTAATGCGAAATGAGTAGTTGAAATTTATGTTTTTATTGTTGTTAGTGGGGTTGTTGGGGGTTTTCCCACCCATTTCATCCTCAGATCTGAGTTGTGAAGGCTATAAAGGCAAGATTGAAATTCTTTTGAAAGGTTGGTCTTTTGGTAGTTTTTCAGACAACAGATGTGCAGAGCTCTCTAGGGTTTCAAAGAAGAAAAATTTCCAGTTCTCTAGCAGGGAAGATAACAAGGATATGAAAATATTCAAATTGGTTTCAAGAATCAGTGTATGAACTCCTTTTTCTCATGTAATTTTTCAAGGAAATCCTAAGTTTCAGCTAGGGTTTCCTCTTGACACACTTAGTGGTATGATTGTAACCATTGATCAGATGAATATGACATATTCTTAAAACATTACATGCTATGTGATGATCTCTTCCATGGTTGTAAACGAATGATTGTATTTTGATAAAGGATTACTAAGTATAATCTCCATTGGTTATTGTTTTTTTTGCATCTGGGTATCCATAAAGTGCTTGTTTCATTTCTGTATTATCTTATCCTCTACTAAATTGTGGACTCTGTAGCTCATCCTAATAGGCATCGTCTGAAATGTTTGATCATCCACACCTCTTTTAAAAAAGCTAAAACAAATTTATCAAGTGTGAAGTAAATAGTTACTATTGTACGCATTGTTGTGGTTCTGTGTTGTGACCGGGAAATATTCTTAGTGAATCTTCAAAGCGCCAATTTTAGCAAACCGAACATGCATACCAACACCTTCCATTATTGCAAGAAGTGCTTTTCATCAGCTTAAACAGAGGTTTTAGTGCAGCAAGCTTGTCTTAATCTAGTGACTATATTTAGGGATGAAAACAACAGTTGGGTATTGTTGCAATGATATGACCCTGATAACATCGTCCATGGTTGTTAATCCTTGTTAAGGGATACCTCTAGGAACACCCTCCTTGGCTTAGTTGAGCTAGAAGCGAAGGGGAGATTACTCATTCCCAACCATTGGCCCTTAATCATCCTTATCTTGTTGATGGACCTCTTTTCTTTCTCCGTGATGACATCCCTGGCCTCGAAGATTGAAGAATGTTCTAGGGATTAGGATAAGCTAGTTTGGGAGCCAACAGATTGGCGCCGTTGCGGGGAAGCCATTGAATCAATTTACTTTTGGTTGCTGTAGTATTGAAGTATAGTGTTAAATTTTTTTCTTCCTAGCAGGGAAGAGGCGACTTTGTTTTTACAACCCAAAAATTAATTGTAGTTTGAAAAGAGAAGAGACTTACAATGAATAGAGGAAGAAACCAGGAGCAGCCTGAGCGTGATAAATCCTCTGGCAGTACAGGAAATAGGAGTAGATGGAGGGCAAGAAACCCTAATGTGATGCCTCCATTGAATGCCCAAGACCAAATAGGTACCTCCAGCAAAAATGATGCATCTGAAGATCTCAGGAGCCAATATCAGTATACTTTTGAGGACTCAGGCGATAACATACTCAGAACAATCAGAAGGATGAATAAGAATGAGTATGATGTTAGAAGAAACAAGAATGTAGATTTGAGAGCATTTGGAATGCGCAATGAGAATGAAGAGACATATCAGAATACTAGATATCCTACTTCTTCCACAAGATCACTTAGAAACCCACATGATAACATTCCCAATGTGGAAAATCAGCAGGAGCCACCTGATGTTGAGGAAAGAGAAAGGATCCTCCAGGATGAGCTTGACCTGCTTGATCGTATCATAAATAGACAAAGAGAGATGCATGCCCTACATGACCAACAACAAGCTCAACTTGCCCAGCAGGCGTAGGAAAATCAAAATGCATAGCAAGAGGGCCATAATCAGCAATATAACCAGCAGAACAACTAGAGACAACAACAACAACATCAACAAATGGGATAACAAGGTATGAATCATGCCCATGCTCAAAATGTTCACAATTAGCTATCACAAAATCAGGCAAATCAGCCATATGGAAATGCTCAGAATCTTAGGCCTGCACAACGAAGACAAGCACAAAGATTTCCTCCATTGAGGCAGTCACTGGGAGCTGAAAGGTATAAACACCTTGATTTGTTTGGCATTCTTGATTTTCCCAACCCAATTCCAAATGAGATTAGGGGAGGACTTGTTTCAACATACTATTCCTCTCCAACTTGATGCAAAACCATTCAGACAAAAGCAAAGGCCTATAAACCTAAGTTACCGATCCTGGTACTGGTTCGAGTTCTGGTTCGGGGGTTTGGTTCGCAGGTTTGGTCAAAATTTTTTTGGGTGTGGGTTTGTTTTGGGTTCATCCATACAAAAACATATAAAAATCAGAAATATATTCATATTTGCAGCAGTAATTAAGTTTAGAATACCATAGCATCATGAATATGATCATATAATAAACAAAACCTCCATAGTATTAAAAATTAAAAACACCACAATGTCAATTAGTCAAACACGAATATCATATCTATGTGTATGTTGTCTCTACCATGTATCTCCTTGTCACATGTTGATGTAATGGCCTATGTCAAAAATATTTTTTTTAATGAAATAAGTGGAGGCCATATTTCTGGTCAGTGGGTTCATTCCGTGTTCTGATTTGTTTATGATTTTATGATTTTCCCATTTTTAGTATCTGGGCTCTTTCTAATTTTTTCTTATCATGATTTTGGTAACACTAGGTTCAACAACATGCATTCTGGCTTGCACTCATTCCCTTGCATTTTGTTGCTTCTGCATCCCACATCCACATAGATTACCTCTTGTGAGACTTTAGATTCATTAAGAAAGAACTACTAATTTTTTTTTGTTTGAGAGTGCACAACTTACTTCCATTGTCGTTAAAACAACATGGCAACTCTAAGAAATTTTGAATCCAAATATTGTTTAAAATCAAGAGTTCTTTAAAAGATTTTCAAGGTCTTTATATTCAATCACTGAATATTACCAGGGAACTCAAAAGATCCCAGTGAAGATCTAAACTTATTGGTACTCACTGTTCAATCGTATGTTGTGGTAATGTGCAAGTTCTGTAGTTTAGCTAGTCCATATTAATGGGTTTTGATGCTCAGAATATGCCTAATTAAGCTTGCATTCTTTCAATGAATCTTCTATTATAAGAGCAATCATAAGAGGAAACAACAATGGCAATCAAGACAGGAAAACAAATAACAAATACTCATTGGTCAGTAGCAAATCTTGTATGGGTTCTCAGCAAATTCTATCTGGGTTCTCCTCGGATTCTCTCAAGTTCTTGCCGGACGAACCCACAGTCCAAATGCACGACCTTGGCCGAATCTCTAGGAGGACCGGACCAGGATCCAGACTATAGGACCAAACTGGACCGGCACCCGGGGGTTCTTAGGAAAGAACCGTTAACATAGCTATAAACCCTATCTTAACTTGCAAGATGCAGAAAGAATTGCTAAAGATGAAAGAGGGAGGTATCATTAAACCCATTAGACATTTTGAGTGGGTATCCATGTAATATCCCAAATGGGGATATTATCTTCAATTTTGGATTTACAGGCTTTCCTAATTTCTGATTTTCTGGTTTAACCATAAAACATGTCAAATCATCATATAAACATCACCAACATGATTGCCAACAATATACTTGAATTCTACAATGAAATATGCAATAAAACCACTTCAATTTGCAACCACAATGGACTGAAATATAAATCAGAAGTCTACTGCTACAAAATCAGAATTCATGAAGTCTTCAATTACATCAAACATCATGGGCAAACAAGCCAAAGATGCCCAGCTACAAATTTGCCATAAACCCTAAGGTTCATACATACCAAAACATAAGCAAAATGATCTTCAAATGATGGCAAATGACCTCCAAGGTGTGGCGCTCCAATTAGGGCCTGAAACCCTAAACACTAGTATCTTCAACACCAAGAAAATCTGCTCCAAAACAAGGCGCACAGGTCTGCTAGGTCTGCTGCTCCGGAAAATGGTATCAATGACGCCAAAGATGCCAACAAACTCCCAAAATTACTCCTCCAATGATGGCGCTCCACAAGTAGGGTTAAACCGTAAGCAAATGATGTCACATCCACCAATGGAAACTCTTCAAACAAGGGTGAATCAGGTCTGCACCTCTGCTGCTCCAAAATCTGCAATATCTCCAAATCCTAATTAGCAATGTATCTCCCAAAAATGCCTCCAAGGGAAATCGCTCCTCCTCCAATATGTAGCGCTCCAAATCTAGGATAAACCCTAGTCAATTATGCCACAATCCACGCCAAAGAGAAGCCTTCAAATGATCTTCAAATCAGATGTAAAAATCTGCTCTTCTTCTCCACCAAATAGCAATGAAGCACAAGTAGATTCCCGTCACGGAATCCTCTAATGGATGAGCTAGGTTTTCGTCCAACTCCTTGAAACACAAGGGTTTTCATCCTTGGTTTCCTTGCCCAACTTTTGTTGCATCCAAGAGAAATAAACTCCATAAGAATTGAATGATGAATGATATGTTTGAATGCCACCAAAATTCATCTATTATATACCTTTTCTTCTTCCCTTCTAGCTGACCTAGGCATGGGTTTATTTTCAATTTTGAAATTGTCTTTATCCTCGAATAAGCCGACCCTAAGTTGAGTGCCCAATTCAAATTAAAGATTTGAATTGCATTATTATAATTTCCTCCTTCTCAAGTCGTCTTCTTCAAGGGCACCCAAATAAAATATCATGATTTTATAATTTGAAAGCTTTCACAAAGGTGGCGCTCACATAGGACTCATAATGTATGAATTTCAAGTTCCTTCCCTCCAAGGCGCATAAGAGCGCCTCCATTAAGTCAACCATTTTACAAGTTATCTTCTCCAATGTGATCATCAAAATATGAAATGAAATCAAATATTCCTTCCTCCAAATCACCTATCCGAAAGACAAATTATCACACATATTTCCATCCCTAGATGGTTCGCCCCATATGAGGGCAATTTTATTCATCCAAATAAGTACATTAAAAACATTAGAAAAATGTGACAATTCATTTCCCAAACTCAATTTGTCCACCAAAAATCCCGAAGCGTGAAGATTTGCCTCATAGGTCTTCTTCTGTGATCACTCCGAAAATGGGGACATTACAGTCCTCCCTCCTCGGAATTGCTTGTCCTCGAGCAATAATGCATCCTGTGAAATATTGTCAAATGACAAGTATCTCCATCCAATTAAAAGCCCTGTGATCACACAATTTCTCAACTTGTGACTGCATCTCCCAAGAAGAATATGAAGAATGCTATGCGAAGTGAGCTTCGATGGCAAATGCCATACACACTTGAACTCGACCTAGCCCCATCCTCCAAACTCTGAAAATATGCTCTCAACCACAAGTACCAAAACTTCCAAATCTCCAAAGGCTCCATCCAGAATATGAACTCTGAAACACGACTACATGTCTCCAAGCTTCCGCTGCTCCACTCTGTCACAATCATCATCCATGCTCCTTGAGTTGGGAAGCAACTCATCTAGATCCTAATAGAGAGGTGTGTCAAGCATGTTACCACCTGGATCCCAAATCACCACATCCTTACATCCGTCAAACATGAGGAGATTGAGGCATCTCAAAGTGCTAGCAACACAAAACAACTCTCCAACTACTGTAGATCTCCCATGGATGTGAAGAGTACCCATCATAGGTGCAAGAAAGTGTATAACAGCTCCTCCTAGGTTGCTGATGTAGAACATAACAACAACCTCGCAACAAGAAATCAGACCTATGTGGATACAAATAATACCTCTAATGACATATGATGATAGAGTATCATCCATATGCCATCCTCCAATGATGAGGAAATTGTCCAACTCTCCTCCAAACTTCCGAACAGTTGCTGTCCTCCAAGAGCTCTGTAGGAAATGCATGTACCTTGAAATAGAACAGCCATCTCCTACCAATGTATGGAGTAGAACCTCATGAACTAGGGCTGGAACACCAATGCCATCATGCTCACCTCCACACCTAACGCCATAGTCCAGCCGAAAGACAAACATTAGTGACTCAAAATCAAGTATCATAGCAATGTCTACATACCTAGGATCATAGATCAGCTGCAACTCCAAAGTATGCCAAACAAATCCAAGTGTCCCTATGGTATGCATCACAAATCTCTGAAACAGGGCAGCCTCCAACTCTACCAAAAAATCAGCAATATGATAAGTTTGAACCTCATCACCACTCAACTCTTCATCTTCTCCAAGAAAGACCAAGGGATCATAAAAAACTGAACCACTTATGACTCCCTCTTCATGTGAAGATATGACACTAGTGGCTGTTCCACTAACTGTGTGCTCAACTATTCTATCCTCCACTATGACTTGAGCCTTCAATAGGCTCTCAAACAAAGGTAACTTATGAACCTTATGATGCAAATTAGGTACACAAACAAAATTTTCTGAATCATACCTCTTGTCCACCCAAATCTGCATACTTTTCTTGCTTGCTTACCTCGAGAGACTTCTCTTTTGCTTGCTCACCCTCGATGCATTCTTCCCTTGGAAAAAATAGAGATCTAAGGTGCGACTCCCTTTGCTTCCTTGCTTCATCTAGCTGATTACATTACTCCTTGACCTCCTGCAGGTGCTGTCTTGCTTGGGCAGCCAACAACTTTGCCTTCTTAGCTCTTTGTAGCCAACCATCACAACATGTTTTGAGTTTTCTTGACATCCTCCATGGTATGATGAACAAATTCAGACTTGTTGGGGTTTGAATCTTCAATACACTCCTCATGCTTAACACCCATGTCATGAGTGCCAACATTGGGAGACTCTTCTACCTCATTCCCTTCATGTGAAGTGGCTGCTATCTCATAAATGTGTGAGGAAGCAGGATTGCTGTAACAAAACAGAAAATCAGACCTGTTGTCATACCTTCTTATGTTGTTCTCTAGCTCCTCAATCACGTCCTCATCCTTAGCCACATGTTCTTCTACAAGTGCAGATCCAAAAGGTGACTCCAACTGAAAATCACAGGCCTCCAATTTGAACCGAGCCTCCATCTGTTTGGCGGCCATACTCATAGGTGTGCCATTGTTGATAGCCTTCAATATGATTTGCTTGCCATTTGAAGTGAATTCAAGCTCCATTTTGTTGAAGTCTTGAATGTACCTCCCAAGAGACTTAAGCCATTGAATTCCCAAGACAACTTCGGTCTCTCCAATGCCAACAACAAAGAACTCATCCTCAAATATGTAGCTGTCCAATTGAATGCTTAGGTGGGAGATCTTCCTTGTGCAATTCATTTTGAATCCATCCGCCGACAAAACATTGAATTCGGGAAATTCCTCTACCTGCAATCCTTTCTTAACTACGAATCCCTCATCAATGAAATTATGTGTGGCCCCACTATCAACCAAACAAGATACTCTTTGTCCTTTCACAACACCTCACCCTAAAAAGATAATGCTTAGGAACACCTGAAAGAAAAGCAATTGTACCTTGTGTGTCATCAAGCTCCATGTGTCGCTCCTTGTCTCCTTCCAAGCAATTAAAGTAGAGATAAGAAAAACTTTATTATATACTAATTCACCCCCCCACCCCCCAGAAATCTAGTGCTCATCATCCCATTGTAGATTTAGGTTTTATTTTTGCAAGTTTAATTGTTTTCTTTTTCAAATTTTTTGTTTTAGTTTTTGTTAGATGAATTCGCTAGGGATATCAGGATCATTGAGGGACATCTTGACATCCCTTTTTCAAGACACATGTAGGGGATGGGTAGAGGAAGTTTGGTCTCCTTCCCATCCCTAGGATATCTCAGACATCCAAGGTGGTGTCCCAGACCTGGGTTTGCTTCCCCCTTGGTTCTCTGGCTTTCAAGGTAAGTAACTTAAAATTCAGGAATGCTCTTATTGTTAGGATTATGTTTCTCCACAAGATTGAAATTTTGAAAAATAAAATATAAAATAGATCACACTTGGATCCATTTTCAGGAGAAAGAATCAGACATTATACGAGTTATTGGATTGCTTGAATCTTAGAACCAATGAATGTTGAAAAATATCATATAAAACTACATATGCCTCAACATGGTTGATATCATACATGTTTATTATCTATGACGGTTGGTCATTGCTGCAACATGTATTAACATCAAAATGAGAAATAAGCTTGGGAACCCGAACAACACTGTGTAATGGAACCTCAACTCTAAATATCACCATCTTCCACCATTGCTTCTTAACAGATTTCTACTGATAGAGAGTATTGATTTGGTAATGGAAAGCCCTGCTTGTCTGAGTGAATGAAGTGCACATCTGGAAGATAAACTTAACAAATTGGCAATGCTTGGGATGCCATTGATCACAGTGGAACTATTAATGTTTGATTGTGACTGTCTGTCTTAGTTGCATTCTAGGAGCTGTAGTACTAATTGCTTTTTCGCTATGTATATATAATGGTAAATTGATCTTACTTTACATTAACAAGTTGAAATTATGAGAAGGTAATGCACTCAAACAAGCCACACTAGATCTCTATGTTTCCTAATCAATCCTTCTCAATCAAATGAAATGTAAGCATCCTGTAATTTTTTTTTGGTTTTGTTGGAACCCTTTCCCTTTTTATATTGATACTAACATTCCCACTTTAATTTGTGTGGTCGTGTAACATCTACTGCTAGCTAATCAATGAGGGTTCACTAGGAAAACAAGGAGAGACATTAAGTGCACACAAAAGTATAAGCCTTTCTCAAACTGCTTTGTCCTTGAAGCATTTTCATATAAATTGTTGCTTTTGAGTTAACCTTATTGCTTAATGTTTTTTAATTGGTCGGTTTTAGTAGAGAAAGCATGTCAACTGCTTCTATATTAGATATTTAAAATCAATGGTTCTTGTTCTTTCACATGAGTTGCTTATGGTCTTCTATAGATCTTGATATCTGATTTTGTTTTGTAAATATTTTGGCTTTTCACCCTACACTCCTGTTGAAGTCCATCACACCAATTTGCTCTATTACATTAATTACAATGATGTAATGAGCCTTTTTTTAATGTACAATTTAAACTCTGTAGCGGCTGATGTGAGTGACCTTAAAATGGTCTGATTTTTAAATTTGATAGAGACCATCTTATGGGAATAAATTGAAATGAAATAGTGGTTATAATAAGCTTGGTTGCGATTTTTTATCTCATGTACTTATTCCTCAGGCCTGCATAATGGCTTTTTATGAATAAGAATTAACACTGAAAAATATGACTGTAAAAGCAGATAGCTTGTGTTGAATTGTCACATGTTTTATCATTCATCTATAAAGTGCTCTGGATTAGTTTATTTCCATTTCATGACCTCTTTTTTGCACTTGAAATCTTAGTTTCTCTTTTTATTTTTTGACATCTATTGTTTTGAATTTGGTTCAAGCTAGACACGTGGTATTTCAAAAGAATGGACATCATTTCACAGCTGCAGGAGCAGGTTGGTCTAATAGCAGGGATTACCTTCAATACTGCTGGTACACTGCAGAGAGATGCTCCACCGGTGCAATTATCTCCAAATTATCCTGAGCCACAGTCCAACTCAACAGAAGATCCGGCTGTAGTGGCAGATCAACCAAAGTCCATGACTGCTGCTTTAATAGGTGCAGCAAAACAGGTGGACTTTTGTTGTGAGGTTTACCATTCTACGCAGTTGTGCATGTGAATGCTTTTGCTTCCTTAGAAATAAGGGTTACAATGTTTGCTGTTTTTTCACATTGTTATTTCTTTATTGTGCTTTGCAAGACAGTGCTAAAGGAGCAGAGTAAAATTTTCATTCTAAATCTGTTTATAATGAATTTCATCAAGAGAACATTAAATCATGCTATCATGCAAAGTGTTTCTGCAATAGGTAGTTTATCATGTCAGTGCACTTGTCATTGCTATTTGTTCTGTTCTCCCAACGGACCAAGAAATTCTCTTCATTTATCTCACATTTTGTGATTACATTTTGATTGAACCAAACATTGGAGTGATAAGATTCTGAATCTAAATATCTATCCTAGTTTATTTTTATGCAATTGGTGTGAGTTCAAGCATGGTGTCTAATTCTTATTCCTCGTTTGTCAATTTTATAGACTGTTCTTGTTATCCTCGAATTTATTATGCAAATTTGGGAAGGATACTACCAAACTTTTTCTGTTATACTTGCTATATGCGTTACCTTTCATTCCTCTCTTCAAACTGCAACGGCCTTAGCACCCCTCAGTCAACTTGCCTTTGAAGTTGTCTTGTGTCTCTAAGTTGGAGAGGTTGGAAGTTTTCTTACACCTTTGTATCAATGCATTTTAAGTCCCAATTATCTTACTACTTTCACGTTAAATGCAACCAGTTGGGCTTGTCAGACCTTTATGCCCCCTTTACACCCCATGCTCACATACATCCATTTCACAATCTCCATGAATTTTTTCTTTAAAGTGGCCCTTTTGAATAATGAATCAGATTCCATGATTTGTTTTTGACCTTTTAGTTAACTTTGTATTTTTTTCTTTCTTACCGGGTTCTGCAAGAACCCTTCCTGAACCTGAATTGGGTACAGATCTTGGTCCAGGTCCACCCTGTATTTGCCCAGGCATACCTGGGACAAATCCACAAGACCAAGGACAAACTGAAGGAGAACACGCCTGAGACCAAAGGAAATTTTATCTTTTAATGAGAAAAGCAAAAAGTTAAAAAAACCTAACCAACAGCTTTCCTTAGCATTAATTGAGAATGAGGAGCACAAGGCTGCTACAGACGACTTGCATAGTGCAGCTAGTGGGAGTATCACTGAATCTGCTTGTGGTTACAATGAATCGGATGAAGATGTTGATGCTCTCGATGAAGAGCAATATGATAGTTTGAATTGATTTTCCATATACAGTGGCACTAGTTTAAAGATTTTTATTTATTTTTAACATTTGATAATTGACATTGAATTATCAATTATCAGCTGTATTCTGTACACACACACACAGAGCCAAAGCCAGCTGCACTGAACCCTCGGGGTGGTGGAAAGATCAGTGAATCACTGAACTTCAACCTGAATTGGCACCATATAATTTCTTTTGGGTTTCATGAATTGTCTTAAGTTTAACACTGTTTGCACTTTTGTAAGTATAGAGATCCCTGCAATCTTGAGTCATTCATTCAGAAGTATTTTCCTTTGTATTTGGTGTGGACCTTTCTACATAGCTTACATCCATATAAAAGGTGTAGAGACCTGTAATGTCCCTTGTAAGAAGATTACTATTTTTAACCTTGCACACAAGAATGACTTCTTAAAGGAAACATTAATAATAGATAAGATCAATAAATCATATTAGAATAATCAAATCAGAGTTAGTAACTACATAAATAATATCAATAATTCAATTATTCAATCCTCAAGTCTGTTCATACTTAGGGTTGTCTAGTATATATTAATTTATTCATTTTCAAACCCTAGTGGAGTTGGGGTACTATCTCTTGTTAGGTTGCATGAGTCACCCTCTGTGGGTAGTGTCTTTGTATGATGTAACACATGTCCATTCCACCTTAGGTCTTACTAAGTGCCCTTGTATGATGTAACACATGCCCATTCCACCGCAAGTCTTACTTATTTCCCTTGTATGATGTAGCATATGTCCATTCCACCGCAGGTCTTATCCATTGCCTAAGTATGATGTAACATGGTCCATTCCACTGCCGATCTTATCTACCTTTCGAGGTATTAATGATGCTTCTTCCTAACAAGTCTACCTCCAATCTCTCAATGTGTTCTATGATCTTATATCATGGGTTTGTTTCTAAGGACGGTTGCCTTCGTTACATAAATCAAGTATGATTACTCATATAAGATTAGCATAAATTAACATTTGGGAATATAGGTGTAGCATACTTATCTTATTTTCCCAAACAATTAATATTCAATCTGCTGTATGATAGATATGTACTCAGAAATTATTAATTTTATAGCTGCTTGTTTCATTGTATTTTGTTTTGACTGATTGATATTCTAAAGCTTGCTTGTGATGGGATGATTTCTCTTTGAATGGCTTGCTTCCTCCTTATATGCTTAATTCACCGAAGGTGGTGATCGGCTGTAGTCAAAGGGGGCGACTCTTATCAATTATTAACCTTTCATCAAATACCTTAACATATATTTAAATGGCCTTTTTAACTTGCTTAACGCTGCATCATCGTTTGTCTTTGTTATATTAGACTAACGGCAGGGTTGATAATATACATGCACTGCCTATATTACATTCGCTGCTATGACTTATCTCTAAGTCTTAATTTATATAGTATAATTTATATTTATGTTTATAATACATTTATGTATTACATATTATATATATTTTATATTTATATTTATATATTATATATTATACTTATATTTATATTCATATATTATATATTATATTTATATTTATAATATATTTATTATTATATTTATATTATTATATTATTATAATAAATGATTATAATAATTTTTAAATTATTAATATTTACATTTATATTTATATTGGTTATTTATAATATTTATAGATAATATCATATATTATATATATTTATTAATGGACTATGGCTAAATCTTTAAGTTAAACAATGCCTTAATATGGGGACATGACAAGACCTCTGGTTTTTCTGTCTCATTTCCTTTCCTGACTCATTTCCTATTCCAGGCTTTTTCAAGAAAATGATTGGAATGTGCAGCCTTCTTTGCACCACATGCAATTATGTAAATGCACATTCATGCCTGATTTGCTAGACAAAAAAAAACAATTTTCCTTTGTATTTGGTTAGGTTATGCAGACCATAGAAGCATAATCTAGAAAAAATCACCAAAACCGTGATTAATCGTGAACTTCAAAAATCCTGATCTTCACCCCCCAAAAAAATGCTATTTTGCTAAAAAATTGTTGCCCGCTGCGTTTGACCATTTTTTCCAATTTTTTTTAATTTTTATGTGTTTAATCGCGATTAAATTGCGGGTTTGATGAATTTCAACGATTTTCAAATACTCATGAATTTTTTGGTTGGTGATAGCATTTATACTGCGCTTTTTCGCATTTATTACTTCCATCTTGCTCACGATTGCCGGCTTCGCATGACGGCAGTAGGGTTTGTGGCTCACAACGACCAACTACAATAACAGTGATAATGCCGCGAGGGGAAGGTTAGACAGATTTTTATTGTTTTACTGCTATATAAATTTGGAAGTCTTATTTTGATGTTGCGTGGTATTTTGTAAAATGCCTTTTATCTTTTTTGTGAAGGAAAGTCTTGGACTGAAATTTGTTTTTACGGGCTGAAAATTCCATGTTTCTAGCCCTCTTGATTGGATCTTGTAAGGTGAGAGGGTCAAGAGCCTTAACCCATCCTCTAAGTGGCTCGAAAAACCCTTCAACAAACAAGAATACAAGCCTTCTCTCTAAAATATCGGGGACCATAACCAAGTCTCTGAAATTCTGTAATGTGTGCACCAACTGTTCCTTGTTGCTTCAACTATGCCAACTCCTTAAAGTGCTGCTCGGGATCCCTATTATCAAACCTCTTGATGAGCCAATTAGTGAACTCATCGTATGTGGCAATAAGGTTGTGGCCTTGGGTCACCAACCTATGATACCGCCATTCATGTGTTGCCCCATCCAAATGCAAGGCGACAAAGTTGATTGCCTCATCTTTCGGCATTGGTCTCAACGACAAAACATTGTCCAACTTTTGGACCCATGCACAAGCGGTGCTTTTTTCACTTCAATCAAAGTGGGAAAGGGTTACCTTTTGCAAAGCTTGTTGATAGTCCCTCTAAATAGTTTGTCCTTTGTTTTCATAGCTTCCACCACCTCTCTTCTTCTGATTCATGAATTGGTAAAGTGTCAAGATGTTGCGAACCTCATCAGGAAGAGTCCTATACTTTGCATAGCTGGACATAACTTCATCAACCAATGGAACTTGTTCTACTTGCTCAGGTTGAGCCTCCTTACGAGTGAAGGTAGGTTGGAGACGTCTAGTTGTAGACCCAATAAAAGTTCTAGTTGAATGACCATTATTGTTTTGATGATTATTGCTCCTAGAGCTACTAGCTTCTCCATTCTCATTTTGAAGAATATTCTGATTTTGATTCATTTTATGAAAAAGTTGGGCCATCATGTCAAGCATGACATCAAACTGCCTTTCTGTTCTGGGATTCAGGCTCTTTGGAGGATTTGTGCCCTTGTCTTTTCCTGCCACATTCTCTGATATACCCTCTGTATCAACTATGGTTTTCTGTCTTGCAGCCAAAGCCTGAGAAAAATTTCTTCCATCGGATTACTAGGAAACTGATACTTTTTTTTTGTGCTCTCTTTTGTAGTATTTTTTTGTTCTATCACTGTTGTGCATAGAACATGTGCCTCATACAAGATTAGAAATCACAGGCTGACAAGAGCACCAGCTCTGATACTGTAACATACACCCTCGGATATATGTCTGTTCTATGCCAATTTTTTTGTTTTCTGTTTGCTTTGTGCTTAGGGTTTCATGGGTTGTTTTTGCATGTTTGATATTTGCATTGCATGTATGAAATAAAGAGAATATGAACAAACCCAGAAAAACTAAAAGAGATATCAACTAAATATCAACTACCCAGATAGCAATGAGCCAAAATATGAATTATAATATCATACCCATATCAAGATTTACAACTTCATGCCGGTGTTGTAGCCGGACCAGCAATACAAGCTATGGGAATCCCCATCAAAATCCGCTTACAAATCAAGGTGTCATCAAATATCAATACAGCAGCAATAAATACAATTCTAAATGCCAAAGTTGGAAGAGACAAGTGCCACGAATCAGTGTAGGAATCAGACCCCAAACACCCACGTCCTTCTCCAGCTGGTACGACCTTGCTGTGGACTGATAATGGCAATAAACTCACTCCAATCAACCTTATTTACCTCTGTTTTGTATCTGCTGTTCCTACAGGGTATAGGCAACCTCAAACAGATGATCAAACTCCACAAACACTCAAGGAAACTGTTGCTAAGAAGGTGTATGACCCTCTAGGTGGTACGACCAACTTGGTGGAAGTACGACCTGCAAAAGGGAGTCCAAAAAAGTCTGCAATACCTCCAAAATCTGCTTCACATTCACTGTCCAAAATGATCTCACAAGTCTGCCACAAGAATACTTTGAAACTACTCAAAACTCAATTGAAATCCATCAAATGAAAGCCCAGGTGAAGCTCCGGAATGAAGCCTCCAACTATCCTCTCTTGATGCGGTCTTTCACGCACGAAAAAAGGGACTGATGCAAGGGTTTTTGTCCCAACAAAGCCAAATCAAACCCTCAAGCTCCAAGCTCAAGAATGCACGGAAATATCTCATACAGAGAGAAAGCCAAATCATGACTAAATGAAGTCTCTTTTTTGCTTTTATCTTTCCCTCATCTCCAACGCCAAGAAAAGGAGAGTATTTTATTATTTTAATTTATCACCTTATGTCTCCCAAGTCCCATATGGGCGCCCAACTCCTAGTAAAACAACTTTAAGTTATGACCTTTTAATTAAAGTGACAACTTTATAACTTAAAGTTATATTACCTTTTTCTAATAGTATAAGTTAAATATTTAATTTAACTTATATATCAATTTATACAATCCGGGGCCTTTCGAAACCAAGATTCCTCGTGCCATGATCCTTCACAACTACCCTACTAAAAATAGTAAATGCCCCTGTTTCGACTTACTATAAATAGTAAGTAGCCAAACTGGCTCCCTAACCATAGTCATTAGCCTACGGGAGTCATGTAATAGGCTAATCTCCTTTGCTTAAATGACTAGGCTAAATGGGGGACATTACAATCCGCCCTCCCCAAGATTGCTTGTCCTCAAGCAATCTCAGCTCAGGATGTTGTAGTATCTGCTCACTCTCCCAAGTAGCATCCTCAATTGGTAGGTTCTTCCACTTCACTAGGTTTTCCCTGATGATCTGTTTCCTTAGATTTCTTTCTCTGGTGTCAATAATAGCCTCTGGTACCAAGATTAGCTTCCCCTCTTCATCCAATGGTGGAAGCTCAATTGAAGGAGTCACATTGTGGCCAAGAGCTTTCTTCAACCTAGAAACATGAAACACGTTGTGCACCTTACTGTCTGCTGGCAACTTGAGCTCATATGCCACTTCTCCCACTCTCTTGACAATCTTAAACTGACCATAGAACTTGGGTTTCAGTTTTTCTGCTCCACTCTTTTTTAGAGTGGATTGCCTGTAGGGTTGGAGCCTCAAGTACACCATGTCTCCAACCTCAAAACTTCTCTCTACTTGATGCTGATCGACATAAAGCTTTTGCTGGTTATGTGTCTGCTATATGTTCTCCTTGATCTCTTTTACTATGTCTTGGCTCTCCTGCAATAGATCTTTTGCCTTCGGCACATGACTGTCACCAAGTAGAAGATCTGTGAAGCATGGGGCATCATAACCATACAATGCCCTGAGTCATCTGGATCGACATGTGATATGTTGTGTTATAACAGTACTCCCCCAGGTGCAACCATCTAATCTAAGCTTTCTACTGCCCTGACACATAGTTGCGAAGATACCCTTCCACCCATTTGTTCACTATCTCCGTTTGGCCATCTGTTTGTGGGTGGTAATTAGTACTGGGAGTTAATTCAGTGCTACACAATCTGAATAACTCCTGCCAAAATAAACTTACGAACTTTTTGTCCCTGTCACTAACTATTCCTCTGGGCATCCTGTGAAGTCTGAAAATCTCTCTGAAAAATAAATCAGCTACTTGAGCAGCTGTGTAAGTTGCTGAAATGGCGAAGAAGTGTGCAAATTTGGTGAGCCTGTCGACTACCACTTAAATGCAGTCCTTCCCTTGAATCTTCGGCAACCTTGTGATGAAGTCCATGGAGATATATTCCCACTTCTGATTGGGAATAGGCAATGGCTGTAAAAAACTTGCAGGATAAGTATGCTCATGTTTGTTTTGTTGGCAAATAGGACATTCACAAACATACTTAAGATCTTCCTCCTTAAGCCCTTTCCATGTGAATCTTTCCCGAATCTTCTTGTAAGTCTTGAAGAATCTGGGGTGACTAACCATTGGAGTATCATGGAAAGTTCTTATAACCTTATGCTTAAACTGAGAATTAGGCACCAAAAATATTCTGTCTTTGTACATGATCAAACCACTCACCACAGAATACCTGTTGTCCCTAATAGTGCCCTCAATGACTCCTGCTGCCCAAGAGTCCTTAGCATACTCTGCTGTGATCATCTCTCTCCAATCAGCAGATATCTCTCCAACTAAACATAAGTGGGGTCTCCTCGACAAAGCATCTACAACTATGTTCCTTTTGCCTTTGACATACTCAATGTCGAAGTCATAAGCTTGGAGTCTACTTACCCACTTTTGTTGTCTGTCATTCAAGTCTTTCTGGTTCATAAAATATTTGATACTATTGTGATCTGTTTTAATGATAAACTTTCCCCCAACCAAATAAGGCCTAAACTTGGCCAATGCATGCATGATGGCCAACATTTCTCGGTCATATACTGAGCAACTTTTCTCTACACCCCTCAATTTCCTACTTTGAAATGCAATAGGGTGTTTCTCCTGCATTAACATTGCCCCTATCCCCTCTCTTGAAGCATCGCACTGCAACTCAAAAGGTTTGGAGAAGTTAGGGAATGCCAACACTGGGCAGGTAGACATCAAGTGCTTGAAGTGATCAAAGCATTGCCGAGCTGAATCGGTCCACACGAAGGCTCCTTTCTTCGTCAAGTCTGTCAACGGTGCAGCTGTTTGTGAGAAGCCTTTTACAAACCTCCTGTAAAAACCACATAGTCCGAAGAAGCCCTTAAGCTGTGTAAGGTTTGTAGGTGGTGGCCAATCGACTATCGCCTTAATCTTCTCTGAATCCATTCTAACACCATCAACACTAATGATATGACCCAGATAAAGAAGTTCAGTCATGCCAAAGTCACATTTGGACTTTTGGCATAGAGGGACTCACTCTCCAAAAATCTTCTCTGAATCCACTCTAACACCATCAACACTAATGATATGACCCAGATAAAGAAGTTCAGTCATGCCAAAGTCACATTTGGACTTTTGGCATAGAGGGACTCACTCTCCAAAATGCTTAGCACCTCCAAATGTCTCATATGCTCATCCCAACAGCTGAAAATCAATATATCATCAAAGAAGATTAACACAAACTTCCGAAGCTATTGTCTGAATATCTGGTTCATGCAACTCTGGAAGGTAGCAGGGGCATTGGTTAGCCCAAACGGCATCACTAAGAACTCAAATTGGCCGTAATGACATCGGAAGGCTGTTTTCTCTATGTCCTCCCTCATGTAGATCTGATGATACCTTGATCTGAGATCTATCTTAGAAAAGTAACAAGCCCCATGTAGTTCATCAATCAACTCATCTATGCGGGGTATCAGGTACCTGTTCTTAATTGTCTTTTTGTTTAAGGCTCGGTAATCAATACACATCTTAATAGTCCCATCTTTCTCATGCAGATCTGATGATACCTTGATCTGAGATCTATCTTAGAAAAGTAACAAGCCCCATGTAGTTCATCAATCAACTCCTCTATGCGGGGTATCAGGTACCTGTTCTTAATTGTCTTTTTGTTCAAGGCTCGGTAATCAATACACATCCTAATAGTCCCATCTTTCTTTTTGACCAAAACAACTGCAGAAGCAAAAGGACTCTTACTGGGTCGGATGTGTCCCATCTCTAACAACTCCTTGATGGTTTTCTCTATCTCATCCTTGAGCCTCTTAGGATGACGATAAGGTGTGATCATAATGGGCTTAGTCCCATCCTCTAACTCGATGACGTGCTCTATACCTCTATCTGGTGGCACTCCTGGAGGTATACTACCAAGCACCTTACTGTGCTTGGTTAATAGCTTCTGTATATCAGGATGGTAAGCACTCTTCGGCTACTGTGGAGACTTTGGCATGATAAGACATTCTGCTGCCCACTCTACCTGATCATGACGCAACATTCTTTCCATCCTTTTCAGAGATACTATCTGTGGTCCACCATCTGATAATCCCTGGAGAACAATTTTCTTCCCTTTAAACTCAAATTTCATCTCCATCTTATTTACATTCATTGTTAACTCACCGAGTTGCCTCATCCAATGCATGCCTAATACAACATCCGTGTCTCCAATACCAACAACATAGAAATCATCTACAGCTCATACTCACCCATGACAATACTCAACTCGGAGATCTTCCTGTTGCATGTCATTTTGAATCCGTCAGCCACCATTACTTTGAAGCCTTCGAATTCTTCTACCTGTAATCCCCGTCTAGCTACCAACCCCTCATCGATAAAATTATGTGTGGCCCGTGTGTCAATAAAGGTAATGATACGCTAACCTCCAAGTACTCGCACTCTGAAAGAGCCAACTTTCTAAAAACTAGAACGCTGGGGCGAGGTTCCCATCACTGCCAATACTGTGCTGTGAAACATTCTCATCTCCACTATACTCATGATTTGAAGGTTGATCTGATGCTTCTGATTGTGTCTCCTCAGTTGAATAATACTCAATCAATTTAGCTTTTGCTTTGTTTGGGCACTTGTGTGAAGGGTCCCATGGTTCTTTGTAGTGAAAACAAAACTTTTTCCTCCTATACTCGTTTAGTTAATCGTCAGTTAGCTTGTTTGATTTTTCTTTTGATTGGCTAAAATCTTTCTGAAAGGGTCTCCTGTCCTTCTCCTTGTCCCTCCTATGCTGAAAACCCTTAGACTGAAATTTGTTTTTGTAATGTCCCCATTTTTGGGTTATCTTGCTTTGCAGTTGGGGATGGCTTTCTGGGTTTGTGTCAACTTGATTAGAAGGGTAATTTGATGTTACCAATGAGCTTAATTGGTCTAGAGGACTCATATGCCACTTTCTGGGGTGATTTTCGTCTTCTGGTGTGCTTTCCAAGAATCTTGGAGAGGGCGTCTATTTATAGTAAGTTGTCCGGTTGGCTCCGTTTATCATTATTCTTCATCGGGATCTCTCCAATGCAGTTAGTTTTTGATTCCGATGCATTCCGACAGTTTTTGCAAAATGAGTGTATTAATGGCTTTTTTTAATTATTTTACTAAGGTTGCTAAATATTATTTAAAATATTTAAAAAGCACCTTAGTGTTATAGCTCATCGGAACCGGGATGAAATGTTTTAAATTATGGATGCATTAAACATGGACCTTATGTGTCAAATTATCATTATTTTAATTAAAAGGTCCTTTTCAGAGCTAAAATGGAGTTTTATTTAAAAAAGTGAATTTTAAAATAGAAGCTTCTGGAGAGTTTGGCAAAAAGGTATAAAAAGGCATTTGAGGGGCTCATTTGGATTATGAAGATTATTCTATTTTTTTGATTGAAACCCTTGTGGTTCTGGATTCTCTGATTGAAACACTTGTGGTTTTGGAGATCGAACTTGGTTCATCTCAGCCTTCTTGAGACGAAAACCCTCTTGGAGAAGACTAGCTACAGTAGTGAAAGATCTACTCTGGTTGGTATTTGTTGGAGATATCTCACAGGTATTTCACAGTGCATTTAAAGATTTGGTTTGAGAGCTACAGCTAAATGCAAATCTATTGAAGATTTTGGGAGAGATTTGGGACTATTTTTCCTCTCATTTACAAGTCGTACCAGTTGCAGCTGTTAGAGTGGTAGAGATACTGAGAGGGGGGGTGAATTAGTATCTAGACAAAATTTTTGCACTTACAAAATAATTTTGCAGACTTGTATAAATAATATTGCAAACTTGTATTCCACACAATTAAATTCAACTGAATTCAGATGTAAAGTGTCATTAAAGCTGAGCCAATAAGATAAGATACAAGTATGAAAACTGAAATATTCGACAATAGATCGAAAACATACCACAAAAATAAAGAGACAGAGATTTGTCTTAAGTGGAAAGCCCCAGGCATAAAACCACTCGAAAAATGCCTCACTGGCTTAAAAATCTCACTGATTACTGTGCCTCACTGGCTTACAATCTCACTGAATACTTTGCCTCACTGGCATGTTAACTGTTAACCCTCAATAGAGTTACAAAGTTCAACTGCCGGTTACAAAGTTAAATTGCCAATTACCCAAGCGAAACCCTAGGGTTTCAAAATAACGGCCAAAATCATTTATAAAAGATCCCATAGAGCCGATCGAATAGACAATCATTTTTGAGCAAACAAAGAAATGCCGTTGCAGAAGAACAAACCCCACTGGTAAAAGCAAATAGAGCTGTAAAGTGTTGTTCAAAAATACAAACAGAGATTGTATCTTCCAAAAACCCTTAACAGATGTATTTGCCAGATTTAAAAACAATTCTGCAGGAAAAAAAAAAAAAGCCTTTAGAGCATACTTACAGATACACTGACGACCACAAGTCGAGATGCCAAATCACGGAATTTTGAATGATCATTTCTGAAGATACCTCAGACAGACCAAAAAGAATCAACCAGCTTTTACCCTGCACGCTAATGATAACAGCCAAACTGCACTCTACGAAGTCAACTCTCAAACTTCTCAGAAGATTCAACAGACCCCTCTCATGATCTTTCATGATTATATTGCAAACCCTACGCTGTGCAAAACAATAATGAAATGAAGTGCCTGAAAAAACAAAGATACAAGGGCTTTGAAACTTTTAACCGGCCGATCCAGTTTGCCCTAAAGAGGGCTTCGACAATACAAAGGAGAGATAACCGCTTAGAAGAGTGAAATGATATTTCAACCGGTCAAGGCAGTAAACAGAATATTCCAGTTTCTTAACAATATGAGTTCGATCAATTAACATGTGTTCACTCTAAGCCAAGGCCCGCTTACTAGGAGATGACATTCGAACACTTTTTGCCAAGTAAAGATAGCATACTTTATATGACTTCTTACCTTATGCCAAGACTTCATACTTTATAAAACACGTTACCACTTTTGACATCATTGCCAAAAAATGCCAACTGGGGTTAACAAAACTCCCTCTTTGGCATTGATGTCAAACCTCACCAAGATTCACACTGCAAGATACATAGTGCAGATACATCTCAAAATGAGATCAGAAAGCTGAAACTAAAAAAATACCAATAGAAAATATCAATAGTGACAGTTCCAACACAAATACCAAAAGCAATACCAGATTCCAAATCCAGATACCCAATTTCAAATACAAATATCAACTTCTCAGTTTCAAGATTCTACCAATGCCAGATACCAATAACAGTTCCAAACGGCATTTCTTTGTTTGCACAACCATGATTGTTTAGCCCATCGACAATATGGGATCTTTTATAAATAATGTTGGGTGTTATTTTTGAAACCCTAGGGTTTCGCTTGAGTTATTGGCAGTTGGGCTTTGTAACCGGCAGTTGAACCTTCTAACCCTATTGAGGGTTAACAGTTTCATATTATTTCCCTTGTTCGAACCGTTTCTGCTTTTCTGAACAAAGAGATTAATATTGTTTATTTCATTAAAGGACACAGTTGCAAAATTGTCAATTGGTTTTTATTTCAGTTGCTCAAATTTTTGGAACTGCCTACAGTTAAATGCTTTTGAAATGAATATTATCAGATGTATATAAAAAGGATATAATGTAAATGATGGGTGTGCATGTATTTTGTGTGTTCTGCACATACATTGTTGGCAGTATATGTTTTTAAGAGAAAGAGAGTATTCCTTTGTATGAAAATATCTTCAAACATTTGTAATTCTTAACATGCCAGTGAGGCAAAGTATTCAGTGAGATTGTAAGCCAGTGAGGCACAGTAATCAGTGAGATTTTTAAGCCAGTGAGGCAATTTTTCGAGTGGTTTTATGCTCGGGGCTTTCCACTCAGGACAAATCTCTGTGTCTTTATTTTTGTGGTATGTTTTCGATCTGTTGTCGAATATTTCAGCTTTCATACTTGTATCTTATCTTACTGGCTCAGTTTTAATGATACAGTACATCTGAATTCAGTTGAATTTAATTGTGTAAAATACAAGATTATAATGTTATTCATACAAGTCTACAAAACTATTCTGTACGTGCAAAAATCTGTCTGGATACTGATTCACCCCACCTTCTCAGTATCTCTACCACTCTAACAAATGGTATCAGAGCCAAACTCTTTTGTCTTTAAGGCCTAATCAGCCTAAGGGGATTCCTGGTTGAGTGGTAACCATGTCTTTTCAAGATGGTCTGTCCTCATCCAAGGCACCACTGTTTGATGGTACAGACTATACTTTTTGAAAATTTAGAATGACTCGTCATATCAAAGCTTTAGGATATGATGTCTGGGAAGCCATTGAAACTAGCTGTACTATTATAGGCAAACCATCTAATGCTGATGAAAAAAAAGCTCTTGATTGTGATTCAAAAGCTGCTAGTGCTATTTGTTGTGGATTGACAAATGAAGTGTTAAATAAAGTTATGGAATGTCAAACAGCTAAAAGTATTTGGGATAAACTTTCTAATATTTATGAAGGGGATGAAAGCATTAAAGAGGCTAAGTTACAAGCTCTTAGAGAAAGATTTGAAAGAATAAGAATGAAAGATGATGAAAATATAGCTGAATATCTTCAAAGAGTTCAGGAAACTGTCAATAGTATTAGAGGTTAAGGGAGAAATTAGAAGAGATAACCGTTGTTAAAAAGATCTTACGAACTCTAACTCCCAAATATGATTCTAAAACCTCTGTGGTGGAAGATAAAGATCCTAAAACTATAACTATTGATTCTATTCTTGTCGTCTTTACTGCCTATGAAATGAGAATGGAGAATGAAAACCCCAGTAAAGAAGTTAAGGAAGCAGCTTTTAAAACTGTGAAAAAGGAAATTGAAACCAGTCATGAAACTGAAAATATTAGTGAAGATGAATCTATTTTTGTCAGTAAACTTAGAAGAGGTTCAGGTAGATATAAAAGGAAAATTACCTTTTAAATGCTTCAACTGTGGAAAAATAGGACATTATGCATCAAAGTGTCCTAATCTAGAACTTGACAGTGAACAATAAGACAATAGAAAACAGTATAAGAAAAAACCTTGCAATTTTAACAAGAAAAATACTTTTAAGAAAAGGAGTCTAATTGCTGGAATAATAGATAGTGCATCAGAGGAATCCTCTGATGAAATAGACGAAATACTTTTTATGGTAGCAATTATCACTGCTCCAGAAGGAGAACAAACTGAAATGTCTGAGAATGAAGTTGACTTACAAGGAGAGTTAAAATGTGCCTTTAGTGAAATTAGAAGATTTAGAAAGGAGAATGGAGTGCAAAGCAAGTTAATATTTGATCAAGAAAAACAGATTTCTGATTTACAATTAAATCTTGAAGAGAACAGAAAAATTCTTTCAGATACACAAGAAAAGTTAAAATCCAAGGAAGATGAAATAGTGAAACTAAGAAAAGAACTTGAAATGTGTAACAGCAGTGATAAACTTGCCGATATGCTAGGTAAACAAAAAGAGTATAATGATATGACTGGTCTAGGCTTCTCAAAAGGTCAATGCTCTAATGATAATTAGCTCAAAGAAAAAAGGCCTTTTAGATTCTCTGGTTATTGTTTTTACTGTTATCAATATGGGCATCAAGCAATTGATTGTAAATTTATGTTCAGAAAATAGTCCTATTTTCTGAATGACAGGACTCTTAATCTCTTGAACAAAATAAGATGTTTCAGTTGCAGAAAACTTGGACATATTGCAAAATTTTGTAAATCAGAAAGTTTTTCTTTCAATAAGCAAGCCAAAATGAAATGGGTACCTAAAAACAACAATGCTATGATTGTTGAAGTTGCATTTCATGCAAAGAAAAACGAAATCTGGGTTATAAACAGTGGATGTTCTCATTATATGACTGGGGATAGAAGAAAATTTACTTTGTTTGAAAATTGTTCAAATGGGTCAGTTAAATTTGGTGATGATTACTGCTTACAGATCACAGAAAAATGTACAGTTCTTTTAGAAAATAACACACCTCTAGAGGATGTTTATTTTGTTGAAGGACTAACTCATAATTTGTTGAGTGTAAGTCAGATTTGTGACAGTGGTTTTGATGTAGTTTTTACATCACAAAGCTGCAAGGTTCTCAAAAATTCAAAACATGTTATTGCTTCAGGGTTGAGAACAAAAGGTAACATTTATGATCCGCATGGATCTGCTAATGAATGCAAAAACAATTTGTGCTTTATGAGTCAAGTTGAGGAAAGTAAATTGTGGCATAGGAGATTGGGGCATATAAATTTTGATAACTTAGTTAAAATCAATCATAATAAAAATGTTAGACATATGCCTGCTATTTCTAAGCCTAAAAATCTGTTTTGCAAAGAATGTCAGCAAGGGAAACAAACCAAAAATGTTCATCAATCTAAAGAACAGTTTTCTGCAGAACCTCTTCAATTGGTTCATACTGATTTATGGGGTCCAACCAGAATAAAATCTTTAAGTGGTGAAAGATATTTTATGTTGTTCATAGATGATTATACAAGAATGACTTGGATCACATTTTTAAAGCATAAGTCTGAAGGTTTAGAGAAATTTAAGATTTTTAAAAGCATGGTAGAAAGAGAAACAGATTTAAAACTAAAATGTTTAAGGTCTGATAATGGAGGAGAATATACTTCTGCTTTTCTTGAATATTGTGAAAAACATGGCATAAAAAGACAGTTTTCAGCTCCTAGAACACCTCAACAAAATGGTGTGGTTGAAAGAAAGAATAGGACAGTAAAAGAGATGGCTAGAACTATGCTTCAAGATGCTAGACTTTCTAATGCTTTCTGGAAAGAAGCAGTTCATACAGCAGTTTACACTTTAAACAGGGTACAAGTTAGAGTCAAAACCAGGTATACTTCCTACGAACTTTGGTATGGAAACACAGCTAATGTATCTTATTTTAAAATCTTTGGCAGCAAATGTTACATAAGAAGAGAAGATCATCTAGGAAGTTTTGAATCATGATGTGATGAAAGAATCTTTCTAGGTTACTCTACTCATAGTAAGGCCTACAAATGTTATATTAAGAAATTACGAAGAATAGTTGAAAGCTCTAACGTTAAAGTGGTTGAGAATTTGCAGCAAGAACAGCAACCTCAGTTTCAACCAGTTGAAGAAATCATTCAAGAAGAACCAAGCACAAAAGAAGAATCAAAGAAATCTGAAAAAGAATCAGAATCAGATTCCAGAGTGCCTCAAGGACAAACAGTAAGTCCTAAAACTGATACTCCCTCTAAATCTTCCATTTATACTCCTTCTAGAAGATTGCTGCAAAAGAATCATCCAAGTGACCATGTTATTGGTGACTTAGACTCTGGCATACAAACTAGAAGAAAAATTGCTCAAGCAAATCAGCAGGTTCATATTTGTCTAGTGTCGGAATTAGAACCTAAAACCTATGCTGAAGCTAGTTAAGATGACTTATGGGTTCAGGCTATGTTAGATGAGTTAGCCCAAATAGAGAAAAATAACACTTGGGAACTTGTTCCAAGGCCTAAAGATAAAAATATTATTGGGGCTAAATGGGTTTTCCGAAACAAACTTGATGAAAATGGACTTGTTCGAAATAAAGCTAGACTAGTTTGTAATGGTTATTCACAGATAGAAGGTATCGATTTTGATGAAACTTTTGCTCCTGTAGCAAGACTAGAAGCAATCGGAATGTTTCTCGCATATTTTGTTTACAAAAACTTTAGGGTCTATCAAATGGATGTTAAAACAACTTTTTTAAATGGAGACTTAGAAGAGGAGGTTTATATGGATCAGTCGGAAGGTTTTGTTAACAAGGACAAACCACATCATGTTTATAGATTAAAAAAGGCTCTTTATGGGCTTAAGCAAGCTCCTAGAGCTTGGTATGCCAAACTAGATAAACATTTACAATCACAAGGCTTCACTAGAGGGGGAGCTGATAGTAATCTGTATTTTATGACTAAAAATGATCACATCTTGATAGTGGTTGTATATGTTGATGACATAATTTTTGGCAGTGATGATGATGAACTCAGTTTATATTTTCCACAGGTTATGACAGCAAAATTTGAAATGTCAATGCTAGGTGAACTTTCATTTTTTCTTGGCCTACAGGTTTCTCAGCTCCAAGAAGGTATATTTCTGTCCCAAACAAAATATGCAAAAGAAATGTTGAAAAGGTTTCAGATGGATGAATGTAATCCTGTTAGTACACCTATGGAAACTGGTTGCAAATTAAGTGTTGAAGTTGACAAACCTGATATTGATCATACTTTTTATCGGTCTATGATAGGCAGCTTGTATTTAACTGCTACTAGACCTGACATAATGCATGCTGTTTGTTTAGTTGCTCGTTTTCAATCTGCTCCTAAACAAACTCATCTCAATGCAGTAAAAAGAATCCTTAAATATATACACGACACATTGGATTATGGTCTTTGGAATTCGAGACATTTTGACTTTACTCTGACAGCATATACAAATGCTGATTGGGCTGGTAGTCTTGATGACAGGAAGAGTACTTTTGGTGGTGCATTTTTTCTTGGTGGACGACTTTTTTCGTGGCATTGCAAAAAGCAAGATTCTGTTTCTTTATCTACAGCTGAGGCTGAATACATTGCTGCCATTGCTTGTTGCACTCAAATCCTCTGGATGGTTGAAACTCTGTGTGATTATCAGATTGTTGTGTCTAAACCTGTCAAGATTTTGTGTGACAATGTTAGTGCAATCAATATATCAAAGAATCCTGTAATGCACTCTCGTACCAAGCATATTGATATCACTTTCTTCGTGATAAAGTTCTTCTCAATGATGTTATCCTGGATTATATTGCTTTAGCTGATCAAGTGGCTGACATTTTTACTAAGCCACTTCCCAGAGCAGTGTTTGAGGGTCTTCGGCAAAAGCTTCGAGTTCTGTCTTTTTCTTCTTTGCATTAAAATTTCTCCACTTTTGGACTCAGGGGGAGATACTTGGATATTTCTATGTCCTGTTGTCATTCTTCTTCACGAGACAGTCATTTTTTTTTTGCTTCTATATATCTTGTTTCAGTTGTTACTCTTGGACTATTTGAGAGTGGTGCTGCCTGCCCTGTTCTTTATCTCTTCCAGTTGTTGGCAGATCTTGACAGTCGGCATGTTCTCTCTATTGCTTTTCGGATTCATATTATCTTCGTTGCCTTTTTGGCCATCTTGTTTCTAACGGTTTCTTGTGATTTTTGGATTGGGATTCTGGTCACTTATACAGGTTTTCTTCTTTCTGCCTTTGGCCTTGTTGTCAAAAGGGGGAGAGAACACTGTCTTTCTGTGGTATCTCTATTTGGTGAGTGCTCCGTGGTATCTATGCTCAGTGGTATTGGTATATCTCCTTGGTATCTATGCTCAGTGGTATTGGTATATTTGCGGTATCTCTTTTGGTGAAACTAGTATTTCTGAGGTATCTCTTTTGGTGAAACTGGTATTTCTCTTTTGGTGCAACTGGTATTATTGGTAGACTCTTGATGGTATCTGGGATTAGTAGACTCTTGCATCTCAGGAGTTGATACTTGTATTTGAGTTTGGAATCTGATACTGTTTTTAGTATTTGTGTTGGAACTGTTACTATTGATATGTTTTTCTGATTTCATATTGAGATGTATCTGCACTTTGGATCTTACAGTGTAAGTCTTGGTGAGGTTTGACATCAATGCCAAAGGGGGAGTTTTGTTAACCCCAGTTGGCAGTTTTCGTTTGGCAGTGATGTCAAAAGTGGTAACATGTATGTCGTCTTGGCATAAGGTAAGGTGTAATATAAAAGTATGCTTGGCCACAATGTTCGAATGACATCTCGTAGCAAGCTGACTTTGGTTTAGAATGAACACATCGAACTCATATTGTTAAGTGATGGGAATATTCTATTTACTGCCTTGAGCGGTAGAAATGTTGTTTCACCTTTCTAAGCGGTCACTTCTCTTTTGTTTTGTTGAAGCCCTTCTTAGGGCAAACTGGAACGGCCGGTTACAGGTTTCTAAGCGCTTGTATCTTTGTTTTGGCACGTCTTTTCATTATTATCTGCATAGCGTAGGGCTTGCAAGAGAATCATGAAAAATCATGAAAGGGGTCTGTTGAATCTGAAAGTTGACTTCGTAGTTTGCAAGATAATCATGAATAATCATGAAGGGGGTCTGATGTATCTTCAGAAAGGATTGAAAGTTGACTTTGTAGTTTGCAGTTGTGCTGTTATCATTAAAATGCAAGGTAAAAGCTGGTTGTCTGAGGTATCTTCGGCAATGATCATTCAAGATTCTGTGTTCGACTTGTGGCCGTCAGTGTATTTGTAAGTATGCTCTTAAGAGTTCATTTTTCTTTCTCTGCAGAGTTGTTTTTAAAACTGGCAAATACATCTGTCAAAGGTTTTTTGAAACAATACAATTTTTGTATAGTTTGTATTCTTTAAACAACACTTTACAGATCTATGTGCTTTTACCAGTGGGGTTTGCTCTTCTGAAATGGTATTTCTTTGTTTGCACAACCATGATTGTTTAGCCCGTCGACAATATGGGATCTTTTATAAATATTGTTGGCCGTTATTTTTGAAACCCTAGGGTTTCGCATGGGTTATGGCAGTTGGGCGTTGTAACTGACAATTGAATCTTGTAACCCTATTGAGGGTTAACAGTTTCATATGATTTCCCTTCTTTGAATCGTCTCTGCTTTTCTGAACAAGGAGATTAATGTTGTTTAAAGGACTCAGTTACAAAACTGTCTATTGGTTTTTATTTCAGTTGCTTGTATTCTTGGAACTGCCGACAGTTAAAAGTCTTTGAAAGGAACATTATCAGATGTATATAAAAAAGATATAATGTAAATGATGTGCGTGCAAGTATTGTTTTGTGTTCTGCACATACATTGTTGACAGTATATGTTTTTAAAGAAACAGAGTATTCCTCTATATGAAAATATCTTCAAAAATTTGTAATATTTAACATGCCAGTGAGGCAAAGTATTCAGTGAGATTGTAAGCCAGTGAGGCACAGTAATCAGTGAGATTTTTAAGCCAGTGAGGCAATTTTTCGAGTGGTTTTATGCTCGGGGCTTTCCACTCAGGACAAATCTCTGTGTCTTTATTTGTGTGCTATGTTTTCGATTTGTTGTCAAGTATTTCAGCTTTCATACTTGTATCTTATCTTACTGGCTCAGTTTTAGTGATACAGAACATCTGAATTCAGTTGGATTTAATTGTGTTAAATACAAGTTTATAATGTTATTCATATCAGTCTGCAAAACTATTCTGTAAGTGCAAAAATCTGTCTAGATACTGATTCACCCCCCCTCTCAGTATCTCTACCACTCTAACAAGTGGTATCAGAGCCAAACCCTTTTGTCTTTAATGCCTAATCCGCCTAAGGAGATTCTTGGTTGAGTGGTAACCATGTCTTTTCAAGATGGTCTGTCCTCATCCAAGGCACCACTGTTTGATGGTACAGACTATACTTTTTGGAAATTTAGAATGACTCGTCATATCAAAGCTTTAGGATATGATGTCTGGGAAGCTATTGAAACTAGCTGTACTGTTACAGGCAAACCATCTAATGCTGATGAAAAAAGGGCTCTTGATTGTGATTCAAAAGTTGTTAGTGCTATTTGTTGTGGATTGAAAATTGAAGTGTTAAATAAAGTTATGGAATGTCAAACAGCTAAAAGTATTTGGGATAAACTTTTTAATATTTATGAAGGGGATGAAAGCATTAAAGAGGCTAAGTTACAAGCTCTTAGAGAAAGATTTGAAAGAATAAGAATGAAAGATGATGAAAAGATAGCTGAATATCTTCAAAGAGCTCAGGAAACTGTCAATAGTATTAGAAGAGATAACTGTTGTTAGAAATATTTTACGAACTCTAACTCCCAAATATGATTCCAAAACCTCTGTGGTGGAAGATAAAGATCCTAAAACTATAACTATTGATTCTATTCTAGGAGTCTTTACTGCCTATGAAATGAGAATGGAAAATGAAAACCCCAGTAAAGAGGTTAAGGAAGCAGCGTTTAAAACTGTGAAAAAGGAAACTAAAACCAGTCATGAAACTGAAAATATCAGTGAAGATAAATCTGTTTTTGTCAGTAAACTTAGAAGAGATTCAGGTAGATATAAAGGAAAATTACCTTTTAAATGCTTCAACTGTGGAAAAATAGGACATTATGCAGCAAAGTGTCCTAATCTAGAACTTGACAGTCAACAAGAAGACAATAGAAAACAGTATAAGAAAAAACCTTTCAATTTTAACAAGAAAAATATTTTTAAGAAAAGGAGTTTAATTGCTGGAATAACAGATAGTGCATCAGAGGAATCCTCTGATGAATAGACGAAACACTTTTTATGGCAGCAATTATCATTGCTCCAGAAGGAGAACAAACTGAAATGTCTAAAAATGAAATTGACTTAGAAGGAGAGTTAAAATGTGCCTTTGGTGAAATTAGAAGATTTAGAAAGGAGAATGGATTGCAAAGCAAGTTAATATTTGATCAAAAAAATAAATTTCTGATTTACAATTAAATCTTGAAGAGAACATTAAAATTCTTTCAGATACACAAGAAAGGTTAAAATCCAAGGAAGATGAAATAGTGAAACTAAGAAAAAAACTTGAAATGTGTAACAGCAGTGATAAACTTGTTGATATGCTAAGTAAACAAAAAGAGTATAATGACATGACTGGTCTAGGCTTCTCAAAAAGTCAATGTTCTAATGATAATCAGCTAAAAGAAAAAAGGCCTTTTAGATTTTCTGGTTATTGTTTTTACTGCTATCAATATGGGCATCGAGCAATTGATTGTAAATTTATGTTCAGAAAATAGTCCTATTTTCTGAATGACAGGACTCTTAATTTCTTGAACAAAATAAGATGTTTCAGTTGCAGAAAACTTAGACATATTGCAAAATTTTGTAAATTAGAAAGTTTTTCTTCCAATAAGCAACCCAAAATGAAATGGGTACCTAAAAACAACAATGCTATGATTGTTGAAGTTGCATTTCATGCAAAGAAAAACGAAATCTGGGTTATAGACAGTGGATGTTCTCATCATATGACTGGGGATAAAAACAAATTTACTTTGTTTGAAAATTGTTCAAATGGGTTAGTTAAATTTGGTGATGATTAGTGCTTACGGATCACAGGAAAAGGTACAGTTCTTTTAGAAAATAACATTTACAATCTACATGGATCTGCTAAAGAATGCAAAAACAATGTGTTTTATAAGTCAAGTTGAGGAAAGTAAATTGTGGCATAGGAGATTGGGGCATATAAATTTTGATAACTTAGTTAAAATCAGTCACAATAAAAATGTTAGACATATCCCTGCTATTTCTAAGCCTGAAAATCTGGTTTGCAAAGAATGTCAGCAAGGGAAACAAACTAGAAATGTTCATAAATCTAAAGAATAGTTTTCAGCAGTACCTCTTCAATTGGTTCATACTGATTTATGTGGTCCAACCAGAACAAAATCTCTAAGTGGTGAAAGATATTTTATGTTGTTCATAGATGACTATACAAGAATGACTCGGGTCACATTTTTAAAGTATAAGTTTGAAGCTTTAGAGAAATTTAAGATTTTTAAAAGCATGGTAGAAAGACCAACAGACTTAAAACTAAAATGTTTAAGGTCTGATAATGGAGGAGAATATACTTCTATTGCTTTTTTTGAATATTGTAAAAAATATGGCATCAAAAGACAGTTTTCAGCTCTTAGAACACCTCAACAAAATGGTGTGGCTGAAAGAAAGAATAGGATAGTAAAAGAGATGGCTAGAACTATGCTTCAGGATGCTGGACTTTCTAATGCTTTCTGGAAAGAAGCAGTTCATATAGCAGTTTACACTTTAAACAGGGTACAAATAAGAGTCAAAACCAGGTATACTTCCTATGAACTTTGGTATGGAAACACAGCCAATGTATTTTATTTTAAAATCTTTGGCAACAAATGTTACATAAGAAGAGAAGATCATCTAGGAAGTTTTGAATCACGATGTGATGAAGGAATCTTTCTAGGTTACTCTACTCATAGTAAGGCCTACAAATGTTATAATAAGAGATTATGAAGAATAGTTGAAAGCTCTAACGTGAAAGTGGTTGAGAATTTGTAGCAAGAACAACCCCAGTTTCAACCAGTTGAAGAAATTATTCAAGGAGAACCTAGCACAAAAGAAGAATCAGAGAAATCCGAAGAAGAATCTGAATCAGATTCCAGAGTGCCTCAAGGACAAACAGTAAGTCCTAAAACTGATACTCCTAAATCTTCCATTTATACTCCTTTCAGAAGATTGCTGCAAAAGAATCATCCAAGTGATCATGTTATTGGTGACTTAGACTCTGGCATACAAACTAGAAGAAAAACTGCTCAAACAAATCAATAGGTTCATGTTTGTCTAGTGTCGCAATTAGAACCTAAAACCTATGCTGAAGCTAGTCAAGATGACTTATGGGTTCAGGCTATGTTAGATGAGTTAGCCCAAATAGAGAAAACTAACACTTGGGAATTTGTTCCAAGGCCTAAAGATAAAAATATTATTGGGGCCAAGTGGGTTTTTCGAAATAAACTTGATGAAAATGGAATTGTTGTTCGAAATAAGGCTAGATTGGTTTGTAAGGGTTATTCACAGATAGAAGGTATTGATTTTGATGAAACTTTTGCTCCTGTAGCAAGACTAGAAGCAATCAGAATGTTTCTCGCATATTCTGTTTACAAAAACTTCAAGGTCTATCAAATGGATGTTAAAACAACTTTTTTAAATGGAGACTTAGAAGAGGAGGTTTATATGGATCAGCCGGAAGGTTTTGTTAACAAGGACAAACCACGTCATGTTTACAGATTAAAGAAGGCTCTTTATGGGCTTAAGCAAGCTCCTAGAGCTTGGTATGCCAAACTAGATAAAGATTTACAATCACAAGGCTTCACTAGAGGGGGAGCTGATAGTAATCTGTATTTTATGACTAAAGATGATCACATCTTGATAGTGGTTGTATATGTTGATGACATAATTTTTGGCAGTGATGATGATGAACTCAGTTTATATTTTCCATAGGTTATGACAACAAAGTTTGAAATGTCAATGCTGGGTGAACTTTTATTTTTTCTTGGCCTACAGGTTTCTCAGCTCCAAGAAGGTATATTTCTTTGTCAGACAAAATATGCAAAAGAAACGTTGAAAAGGTTTCAGATGGATGAATGTAACCCTATTAGTACAGCTATGGAAACTGGGTGCAAATTAAGTGCTGAAGTTGACAAACCTGATATTGATCATACCTTTTATCGGTCTATAATAGGTAGCCTGTTGTATTTAACTGTCACTAGACCTGACATAATGCATGCTATTTGTTTAGTTGCTCGTTTTCAATCTGCTCCTAAACAACCTCATCTCAATGTCGTAAAAAGAATCCTTAAATATATACGAGGCACATTGGATTATGGTCTTTGGTATTCGAGACATTCTAACTTTACTCTGACAGCATATACAGATGCTGATTGGGCTGGTAGTCTTGATGACAGGAAGAGTACTTCTGGTGGTGCATTTTTTCTTGGTGGCCGGCTTGTTTCGTGGCATAGCAAAAATCAAGATTCTGTTTCTTTATCTACAGCTGAGGTTGAATACATTGCTGCCACTGCTTGTTGCACCCAAATCCTCTGGATGGTTCAAACTCTGTGTGATTATCAGATTGCTGTGTCTAATCCTGTCAATATTTTGTGTGACAATGTTAGTGCAATCCATATATCATAGAATCCTGTTATGCACTCTCGTACCAAGCATATTGATATCAGATATCACTTTCTTCGTGATAAAGTTCTTCTCAATTATGTTATCTTGGATTATGTTGCTTCAACTGATCAAGTGGCTGACATTTTTACTAAGCCACTTCCCAGAGCAGTGTTTGAAGGTCTTCGGCAAAAGCTTGGGGTTCTCTCTTTTTTTCCTTTGCATTAAAATTTCTCCACTCCTGGACTCAGGGGGAGATGCTTGGATATTTCCACTGAAATACCATACTCACCAATACCACTGTACCATACTCACCAATACCACTGAAATACCATACTCACCAATAGAACAATAGAAATACCACTGAAATACCATACCACTGAAATACATTCTCTCCCCCTTTTGACAACAAGGCCAAAGGCAGGAAAAAGAAAACCTATAAGATTGACTAGAAACCCAATCCAAAACATGCTGACTGTCAAGGTCTTCAGAAAGCAACAACTGAAGAGATAAATATCATGGCAGGTAACACCACTGTCAAATAGTCCAAGAGTAACAACTTAAACAAGATATCTAGAAGCAGAAACACAAAAAAAACTGTCTCATGAAGAAGATTGATCAACAGGACATAGAAATATCCAAGCATCTCCCCCTGAGTCCAAGAGTGGAGAAATTTTAATGCAAAGAAGAAAAAGAGAGCCCCAAGCTTTTGCCGGAGACCCTCAAACACTGCTCTGGGAAGTGGCTTAGTAAAAATGTCAGCCACTTGATTAGTTGAAGAAACATAATCCAGGATAACATCTTTGAGAAGAACTTTATCACGAAGAAAGTGATATCTGATATCAATATTCTTGGTACGAGAGTGCATCACAGGATTCTTCGATATATTGATTGCACTAACATTGTCACACAAAATCTTGATAGGCTTAGACACAACAATCTTATAATCACACAGAGTTTGAACCATCCAGAGGATGTGAGTGCAACAAGCAGTGGCAACAATGTATTCAGCCTCAACTGTAGATAAAGAAACAGAATCTTGCTTTTTGCTATGCCACGAAACGAGTCTTCTACCAAGAAAAAATGCACCACCAGAAGTACTCTTCCTGTCATCAAGACTCCCAGCCCAATCAACATCTGTATACGCTGTCAGAGTAAAGTTAGAATGTCTCAAATACCAAAGACCATAATCCAATGTGCCTTGTATATATTTAAGGATTCTTTTTACTGCATTGATATGAGTTTGTTTAGGAGCAGATTGAAAACAAGCAACTAAATAGACAACATGCATTATGTCAGGTCTAGTGGTAGTTAAATACAAGCAGCTGCCTATCATAGACCGATAGAAAGTATGATCAATATCAGGTTTGTCAACTTCAACACTTAACTTGCAACCGGTTTTCATAGGTGTACTAACAGGATTACATTCATCCATCTGAAACCTTTTCAACATTTCTTTTGCATATTTTGTTTAAGAAAGAAATATACCTTCTTGGAGTTGAGAAACCTGTAGGCCAAGAAAAAATGAAAGTTCACCCAGCATTGACATTTCAAATTTTGCTGTCATAACCTGTGGAAAATATAAACTGAGTTCATCATCACTGCCAAAAATTATGTCATCAACATATACAACCACTATCAAGATGTGATCATTTTTAGTCATAAAATACAGATTACTATTAGCTCCCCCTCTAGTGAAGCCTTGTGATTGTAAATGTTTATCTAGTTTGGCATACCAAGCTCTAAGAGCTTGCTTAAGCCCATAAAGGGCCCTTTTTAATCTGTAAACATGATGTGGTTTGTCTTTGTTAACAAAACCTTCCGGCTGATCCATATAAACCTCCTCTTCTAAGTCTCCATTTAAAAAAGTTGTTTTAACATCCATTTGATAGACCCTGAAGTTTTTTTAAACAGAATATGCGAGAAACATTCCGATTGCTTCTAGTCTTGCTACAGGAGCAAAAGTTTCATCAAAATCGATACCTTCTATCTGTGAATAACCATTACAAACTAGTCTAGCTTTATTTCGGACAACAACTCCATTTTCATCAAGTTTGTTTCGGAAAACCCATTTAGCCCCAATAATATTTTTATTTTTAGGCCTTGGAACAAGTTCCCAAGTGTTATTTTTCTCTATTTGGGCTAACTCATCTAACATAGCCTGAACCCATAAGTCATCTTGACTAGCTTCAGCATAGGTTTTAGGTTCTAATTCCGACATTAGACAAATATGAACCTACTGATTTGCTTGAGCAGTTTTTCTTCTAGTTTGTATGCCAGAGTCTAAGTCACCAATAACATGGTCATTTGGATGATTCTTTTGCAGCAATCTTCTAGAAGGAGTATAAATGGAAGATTTAGAGGGAGTATCAGTTTTAGGACTTACTGTTTGTCCTTGAGGCACTCTGGAATCTGATTCTGATTCTTTTTCAGATTTCTCTGATTCTTCTTTTGTGCTTGGTTCTTCTTGAATGATTTCTTCAACTGGTTGAAACTGAGGTTGCTGTTCTTGCTGCAAATTCTCAACCACTTTAACGTCAGAGCTTTCAACTATTCTTCGTAATTTCTTAATATAACATTTGTAAGTAACCTAGAAAGATTCTTTCATCACATCGTGATTCAAAACTTCCTAGATGATCTTCTCTTCTTATGTAACATTTGCTGCCAAGGATTTTAAAATAAGATACATTGGCTGTGTTTCCATACCAAAGTTCATAGGATGTATACCTAGTTTTGACTCTTATGTGATGATTGTATGAACTGCTTCTTTCCAGAAAGCATTAGAAAGTCCAGCATCTTGAAGCATAGTTCTAGCCATCTCTTTTACTGTCCTATTCTTTCTTTCAGCCACACCATTTTGTTGAGGTGTTCTAGGAGCTGAAAACTGTCTTTTTATGCCATATTTTTCACAATATTCAAGAAAAGCAGTAGAAGTATATACTCCTCCATTGTCAGACCTTAAACATTTTAGTTTTAAATTTGTTTCTCTTTCTACCATGCTTTTAAAGATCTTAAATTTCTCTAAAGCTTCAGACTTATGCTTTAAAAATGTGACCTAAGTCATTCTTGTATAATCATCTATGAACAACATAAAATATCTTTCACCATTTAAAGATTTTGTTCTGGTTGGACCGCATAAATCAGTGTGAACCAATTGAAGAGGTTCTGCAGAAAATTGTTCTATAGATTTATGAACATTTCTGGTTTGTTTACCTTACTGACATTCTTTACAAACCAGATTTTCAGGCTTAGAAATAGTAGGCATATGTCTACCATTTTTATTGTGACTAATTTTAACTAAGTTATCAAAATTTATATGCCCCAATCTCCTATGCAACAATTTACTTTCTTCAACTTGACTCATAAAATACAAATTGTTTTTGCATTCGTTAGCAGATCCATGCAGATTATAAATTTTACCTTTTGTTCTCAACCCTGAAGCAATAACCTGTTTTGAATTTTTGAGAACCTTGCAGCCTTGTGATGTAAAAACTACATCAAAACCACTGTCACAAATCTGACTTACACTCAACAAATTATGAGTTAGTCTTTCAACAAAATAAACATCTTCTAAAGGTGTGTTATCTTCTAAAAGAACTATACCTTTTCCTGTGATCTATAGGCAATAATCATCACCAAATTTAACTGACCCATTTGAACAATTTTCAAACAAAGTAAATTTTCTTCTATCCCCAGTCATATGATGAGAACATCCACTTGTCTATAACCTAGATTTCGTTTTTCTTTGCATGAAATGCAACTTCAACAATCATAGCATTGTTGTTTTTAGGTACCCATTTCATTTTGGTTTGCTTATTAAAAGAAATACTTTCTGATTTACAAAATTTTGCAATATGTCCAAGTTTTTTGCAACTAAAACACCTTATTTTGTTCAAGAAATTAAGAGTCCTGTCATTCAGAAAATAGGACTACTTTTTGAACGTAAATGTACAATCAATTGCTCGATGCCCATATTGATAACAGTAAAAACAATAACCAGAGAATCTAAAAGGCCTTTTTTTTTTTAGCTGATTATCATTAGAGCATTGACCTTTTCAGAAGCCTAGACCAGTCATATCATTATACTCTTTTTGTTTACCTAGCATATCAGCAAGTTTATCACTGTTGTTACACATTTCAAGTTCTTTTCTTAGTTTAACTATTTCAGCTTCCTTGGATTTTAACTTTTCTTGAGTATCTGAAAGAATTTTTCTGTTCTTTTCAAGATTTAATTGTAAATCAGAAATCTATTTTTTTTGTTCAGATATTAACTTGCTTTGCACTCCATTCTCCTTTCTAAATCTTCTAATTTCACCAAAGGCACATTTTAACTCTCCTTCTAAGTCAATTTCATTTTTAGACATTTCAGTTTGTTTTCCTTCTGGAGCAGTAATAATTGCCGCCATAAAAAATGTTTCGTCTATTTCATCAGAGGATTCCTCTGATGCACTATCTGTTATTCCAGCAATTAAACTCCTTTTCTTAAAAGTATTTTTCTTGTTAAAATTGAAAGGTTTTTTCTTATACTGTTTTCTATTATCTTCTTGTTGACTGTCAAGTTCTAGATTAGGACACTTTGCTGCATAATGTCCTATTTTTCCACAGTTGAAGCATTTAAAAGGTAATTTTCCTTTATATCTACCTGAACCTCTTTTGAGTTTACTGACAAAAATAGATTCATCTTTACTGATATTTTCAGTTTCATGACTGGTTTCAATTTCTTTTTTCACAGTTTTAAAAGTTGCTTCCTTAACTTCTTTACTAGGGTTTTCATTTTCCATTCTCATTTCATAAGCATTAAAAACTCCTAGAATAGAATCAATAGTTATAGTTTTAGGATCTTTATCTTCCATCATAGAAGTTTTGGAATCATATTTGGGAGTTAGAGTTCGTAAGATCTTTTTAACAACTGTTATCTCTTCTAATTTCTCCCCTAAACCTCTAATACTATTGACAGTTTTCTGAACTCTTTGAAGATATTCAACAATCTTTTCATCATTTTTCATTCTTATTCTTTCAAATCTTTTTTTAAGAGCTTGTAACTTAGCCTCTTTAATGCTTTCATCCCCTACATAAATATTAGAAAGTTTATCCCAAATACTTTTAGCTGTTTGACATTCCATAACTTCATTTAAAACTTCATTTGTCAATCCACAACAAATAGCACAAGCAACTTTTGAGTCACAATCAAGAGCCCTTTTTTCATCAGCATTAGATGGTTTGCCTGTAACAGTGCAGCTAGTTTCAATGGTTTCCCAGACATCATATCCTAAAGCTTTGATATGAGGAGTTATTCTAAATTTCCAAAAAGTGTAGTCTGTACCATCAAACAGTGGTGCCTTGGATGAGGAAAGACCATCTTGAAAAGACATGGTTACCACTCAACTAGGAATCCCCTTAGGCTGATTAGGCCTTAAAGACAAAAGGGTTTGGCTCTGATACCACTTGTTAAAGTGGTAGAGATACTAAGAGGGGGGGGTGAATCAGTATCTAGACAAAATTTTTGCACTTATAGAATAATTTTGCAGACTTGTATAAATAATATTGCAAACTTGTATTCCACACAATTAAATTCAACTGAATTCAGATGTAGAGTGTCATTAAAGCTGAGCCAGTAAGATAAGATACAAATATGAAAACTGAAATATTCGACAATAGATCGAAAACATACCACAAAAATAAAGACACAGAGATTTGTCGTGAGTGGAAAGCCTCGGGCATAAAACCACTCGAAAAATGCCTCACTGGCTTAAAAATCTCACTGATTACTATGCCTCACTGGTTTACAATCTCACTGAATACTTTGCCTCACTGGCATGTTAAAAATTACAAATGTTTGAAGATATTTTCATACAGAGGAATACTTTGTTTCTCTTAAGAACATATACTGCCAACAATGTATGTGCAGGACACACAAAATATCTGCACACACATCATTTACACTATCTTTTTATATACATCTGATTATATTCCTTCCAAAGACATTTCACTGTAGGCAGTTCCAAAAACTTGAAAACTGAAATGCAAACCAATCGACAGTTTTACAACTGTGTCCTTCAATGGAATAAACAATATTATTCTTTTTGATCAGAAAAGCAGAAACAGTTTGAAGGAGAGAAGTGATATGTAACTGTTAACCCTCAATAGGGTTACAAAGTTCAACTGTCGGTTACAAAGTTCAACTGCCAATTACCCAAGCGAAACCCTAGGATTTCAAAATAACGGCCAACATCATTTATAAAAGATCCCATATAGCCGATCGAATAGACAATCATTTTTGAGCAAACAAAGAAATGCCGTTTCAGAAGAACAAACCCCACTGGTAAAAGCAAATAGAGCTGTAAAGTGTTGTTCAAAAATACAAACAGAGATTGTATCTTCCAACAACCCTTAACAAATGTATTTGCCAGATTTAAAAACAATTCTGCAGAAAAAAAAAATAAAGCCTTTAGAGCATACTTACAGATACACTGACAACCACAAGTCGAGATGCCAAATCACGGAATCTTGAATGATCATTTCTGGAGATACCTTAGACAGACCAAAAAGAATCAACCAACTTTTACCCTACACACTAATGATAACAGCCAAACTGCACTCTACGAAGTTAACTCTCAAACTTCTCAGAAGATTCAACAGACCCCTCTCATGATCTTTCATGATTATATTGCAAACCCTACGCTGTGCAAAACAATAATGAAATGAAGTGCCTGAAAAAACAAAGATACAAGGGCTTTGAAACTTTTAACCGGCCGATCCAGTTTGCCCTAAAGAGGGCTTCGACAATACAAAGGAGAGATAACCGCTTAGAAGAGTGAAATGACATTTCAACCGGTCAAGGCAGTAAACAGAATATTCCAGTTTCTTAACAATATGAGTTCGATCAATTAACATGTGTTCACTCTAAACCAAGGCCCGCTTACTAGGAGATGACATTCGAACACTATTTGCCAAGTAAAGATAGCATACTTTATATGACTTCTTACCTTATGCCAAGACTTCATACTTTATAAAACACGTTACCACTTTTGACATCATTGCCAAAAAATGCCAACTGGGGTTAACAGCAGCTGTGTTAGATATTTATTGGAGAACATTTACTTTCACTTGGAGGTCGATTTGGAGGGATTTTGTTATCATTTGGTGAAGAGTCAAAAACCGATTGAAGATCTGATTTTTCTGTATCTAATTTTAATGCTGGAATAGCTCCTTGCTGACTGTACTTCTTTTATAAGAATTTTGGAGTGTTGAGTTATGTTTTGGAGGCCTTTCCATAGGCGTTTGGGACTATAGAGGGACTGCAGCTGTGTATAGGCAGATTGTAGCAATATTTACTCTGTTTTGAGATTGTATTCACATCAACCAGGCCATACTACAGCAAATAGGGACGTGGGTCTCTAGGAAATTCCTCTATCTTCTTTGGAGGATTCTATCTCTTACTTTTGGGTCACCTAAGGTATGCGATTCAGCTGCAATCGTTTGTATGATCATACCTCTTCATTGGTAGATGCTGGGAGCATTTCTTTTGGGCTTGTATGACCGGTGCATCTTCAACATAAGTATGAAGTTGTAAGTTGACAAATGGGTATGTACTCATAATTCATATTTTAGCATAATACAATCCGGGTCTCCGATATTTTGTTAATATATGTTATAAATTTTCTGGGTTTTCAATATATGCTTTATATTCCATGTATTCAATGCAAAATCAAAACATGCAAAACATGCAATAAAACCCTAAGCCTAAAACAATCAGAAAAGCAAAAAAGTGATACAGAAAGCCTAGTTTGGAGGGTGTATGTTATAGTGGTATCAGAGCAGTGTATCCTGCCATCCTATGCGGTTAAGTTATTAGATTCAGAGTCATTGACAAATTCAGTGAAGAATTACAAAAGAAACTTTACAATGCCGGTAAGAAACTTGAACACCTACCTCAATCAAAAGGGGTTCTACACAGCATTTTGGAGGAAGTAGAATTGTGTCTTTACAAGGTTGAACAGTCACCTTCTGAGTTGATGCAACTCACTATGACTCTTGTGGTGCATTCTTTGGTTAAACCAATGCTTATGAGACATCATAATAAAAGGCTAAAGCTTTTAGTCACCAACTGTCTTAGTGAGATCACAAGGATTATCGCTCCTAAGGCTCCTTACGAAGATGACATATTGAGGGAGCTTCTACAGTTGTTTGTTGAGAGCTTTAATGGGTTTGTTTATGACAAAGGCCCTACCTTTGGTAAGAAGGTTAAGATGCTAGAAGTAATGGCAAGATCCAGATCTTGTTATCTTTTTAATGATTTAGAATGTGATGATCTTATGTTTCAATTGTTTCAGAATTTCATAGCCTCGATCTGTGAGGATCATGGACGAGTTGTTTTTTCCTACATGGGAACCATTATGGTCCTAATCATTGATAGATATGTTACTATTCCCCAGCCGCTTATATCCATGTTGATGACTATTTTGAGGCAAGAACAAGATGTCTCTACAGTTGCTTATGAGTTGGGTGACAGAGTGTTCAAACAATGTGAGGAGAGGTTGAAACCCTTCTTGGATATTAGGGAAACTAATGCAGCTACTAAGGGTGAAGATGTGTGTAAGAAAAGTGACAAAATTGCAGCCTTAGATACACATTTAGAGCTTCCCACTAAAGCTGAAAACACTAATGCAAATGTTGGGATAGTTGAGAGCATTAATATACCTTCAGATGATGGGCATATTGAGAACAGATATGATGAAGCCTTCAAATCAGCGAATAATGATGATTCTACATTCATTTTCAGTGATGATGATATAGGTGGTGCTCCTAATTTTGAAAACAAATCTGATTTCACATTGCATGTCGCTGATCTTGAGTAGAGACCTAGTGGCCTTGTTGATTTAGATTTATAGTTCACTATTGAGGATGATAAGGAAGAGGCACGGGTGATTTGGGACAACCTTGGAGTCATTGATGATAGGTATGAAGGTTCTATTTTTGTATTCATCATAGCAGCAATTTACTTTCTTCGCATGAATATTGTTGCAAAAATCAATTGGTGGTGATTGTTGATAACCCATTGTTTGAGATGGGTGTTGATATGGCGTATGACAATCCACCTTTTGAATTGAATGATGGGACTACTCATGATAGTAGCATTGCACTTGGTGAAAATAGCAAGGTATGGGATCCGGAAGAAGATTCAAAACTTGAGTTGGAGTGTGGTTTTCAGCTTGGTTTTGATTTAGGTTCACATTATGAGGTGATTGGTTACCCTCCTGGGAGACCACCGGATATGGAATGTGTAAAGGAGATAAAAGAAGATTGCATAAGGAATGTTGTGACACTAGGAGATGAAGAATTCTCATGGAATGAATTGATTCATGTAGACTTCTTCATTTCTGATAATGCTCTTGAGTTTGCTAGAAATTTCAAAACAGCAGCAAGTAAAGGAGGTTTCAAGCTTGTTACTTATGTAGCTCTAGAGGAAGGACTTAAACATGCCATTTGCATGTTCAACAATCCATCTTTCAGACTGAATGATGTTTTACCTCATACTAATCCTTCTTTGCGGCCTGTTTTTGAAGACAACAGTTGCTCCTTGCACCTTAGTTGTTGATGCTTTTAAGTATGGGTTACAAGAGATTACCAAAAGGGGCACAAACTTCCTTGATGTGCATACTATTAGGGATGGCACTTGGATTTATGATGTGTACCTTTCTAGTTATGCCGGAGATTATTCTTGGTTGGGTATCCATGCTTGGGATCCTCAACAAGGATTGATGGAGCTTATTGGGAAAGGTAGGTATGACCTTTGGAGGTATAAGGATGAAAATTTCAGAATTAATGATGTTCCTTCCTTACCAGCCATATGGTGATTCCATTTGCTTATCTACAAATGGATTGGAGAGAGACTTTAAGTAAGGATTGGATTAATGAACGAATGGTTACTCTTGGGAGTGTTACTTGGCAAAGAATGGATCAGAATTTCAGTGTTGAACTTGTTTTTGGGTTGCAGGTCAGTCACTTCAATTTTTGGTTTGCTCTCATTCAAGGGCGCTGGCACTTCTTTGTCAAAGAAGTAATAAATTTTAGTTGGAGATTGCTTGGAGGTGTTTCTCAGCCACTTCTGAGTTATTTTGGTGCAGCACAATGTTTCTCACACATGCTTATATTTGGGAAATGTATTGGGGCCTTTGTTGTCCTTGGTATAGAGCACTAAAATCAGATTGTACCTCTCTAATTTCGGTTTTGGACAGTAGTCATTATTGTTTACTTCAGACCTTCCTAAAGGCTTGTGATGTAAACATTGATAGTTTACCCTCAGTGTGGGTTCAGGACAATGAGTTTTCACATGCTATGGTTAATCTTTCAGAGGATCTTGGAGTTGTAATCGTGAGTGTTAGCACTGCTGTCCATTTTCTTATCAGCCTACACATGACGTCAGCTCTTGACCAGCAGTTGTGTTGGTTTGTCTTTTTAGAGCAGCAGTGGAGTATTTGGTGGTTGGAGTTGGTTGCTGGAGGTGATTTGATCATTGGACATGACCCTTTGGTTACTTCCATACTCATGCATCCGATATTTTTAGTTGGATTTCAGATTGATTGTTGTCCTTATATTTCCATGATGGTTATGGTGACATTTTTATTTGAGCCGATTGGTTCTGAGTTTTGGCAGGTTTTTGGGCAGCTGGTTGTGAGAGTTTCTTTGGCCATAGTTCAGTTATTTCTTGTTTTCACTTTGGTGAGTGATGGTTACTACAGACACTTCATGGTGTTGGCATGTATATCATCAGATGATGCTTTGATCTTTGCAGTGGGTTGGTTGTGTTGGTGTGTTCGGAACCATTCTTTTAACACTTGGAGGTTAAGTGTCGATGATATGATTTCAGTTTGCAACAATAGAGACATTCCCTCCTTGTCAGATTTCAGAGTGATAACTGTGATTGGATTGCTTCATCTTTGGGATGTCATGAGAGGTTTTGCTGAGTTTATTTCCTTATGGCGGAGCAAGTTTAATTTTCTGTTGCCCAAAATCGTGATAGGCAATGAGATTGCAAATGTGGACCTTACTGTGATGTTTCAATAGGAGTTGTTTCATGGTATAGGTTTCAACCTTTCCAGATATTTCAGTTTGGGTTTTGACAATGGTCACTTTTAGGGGTTCCAGGAGAGGATAGTGCAGTTTTGGCACGATGGTTTTACAGTCATGATCAGAGTGGCGCAGTGTCAACATGGTGGTTCTTTCCTGAGATCATTTTTGGTTTTAGTTGGACTAGTCTGATGATTGTAAGGGTTGTTTTGGCATTGCTTGAGGACAAGCAATCTTTGGGAAGGGCAGATTGCAATGTCCCCATTTTTGGGATATCTTGCTTTGCAGTTGGAGATGGCTTTTTGGGTTTGTGTCAGCTTGATCAGAAGGGTAATTGATGTTACCAATGAGCTTAATTGGTCTAGAGGACTCATATGCCACTTTCTGGGGTGATTTCTGGCTTCTGGTGTGCTCTCCAAGAATCTTGGAGAGGGCGTCTATTTATAGTAAGTCACCCGGTTGGCTCCGTTTATCATTATTCTTCATCGGGATCACTCCAATGTAGCTAGTTTTCGATTCCGATGCATTCCGACAGTTTCCACAAAATGAGTGTATTTATGGTTTTATTTTAATTATTTTACCAAGGTTGCTAAATATTATTTAAAATATTTAAAAAGCACCTTAGTGTTATAGCTCATCGGAACCGAGATGAAATTTTTTAAATTATGGATGCATTAAACATGGACCTTATGTGTCAAATTATCATTATTTTAATTAAAAGGTCCTTTTCGAAGCTAAAATGGAGTTTTATTTAAAAAAAGTGAATTTTAAAATAGAAGCTTCTGGAGAGTTTGGCAAAAAAGTATAAAAAGGCATTTGAGGGGTTTATTTGGATTATGAAGATTATTCTATTTCTTTGATTGAAACCGTTGTGGTTCTGGATTCTCTGATTGAAACCCTTGTGGTTCTAGAGATCGAACTTGGTTCATCTCAGCCTTCTTGAGGACGAAAACCCTCTTGGAGAAGACTAGCTACGGTAGTGAAAGATCTACTCTAGTTGGTATTTGTTGGAGATATTTCACAGTGCATTTAAAGATTTGGTTTAAGAGCTACAACTGAATGCAAATCTTTTTAAGATTTTGGGAGAGATTTGGGACTGTTTTTTCCTCTCATATACAAGTCGTACAAGTTGCAACTGTGTTAGATATTTATTGGACAACATTTACTTCACTTGGAGGTCGATTTGGAGGGGTTTTGCTATCATCTGGTGCAGAGTCGAAAGCTGATTGAAGATCTGATTTGTTTGTATCTGATTTTAATGTTGGAATAGCTCCTTGCTGACCGTACTTTTATAAGAATTTTGGAGTGTTGAGTTATGTTTTGGAGGCGTTTGGGACTATAGAGGGACTGCAGCCGTGTATAGGCAGATTGTAGCAATATTTACTCTGTTTTGAGATTGTATTCACATCAGCCAGGCCATACTATAGCAAATAGGGACGTGGGTCTCTAGGAAACTCCTCTATCTTCTTTGGAGTGTTCTATCTCTTACTTTTGGATCACCTAGGGTATGCGATTCAGCTGCAATACTTTGTATGATCATACCTCTTCATTGGTAGATGCTGGGAGCATTTCTTTTGGGCTTGTACGATCGGTGCATCGTCAGCATAAGTATGAAGTTGTAAACTGACAAATGGGTATGTACTCATAATTCATATTTTAGCATAATACAATCCGGGTCTCCAATATTTTGTTAATATATGTTATAGATTTTTTGGGTTTTCAATATATGCTTTATATTCCATGTATTCAATGCAAAATCAAAACATGTAAAACATGCAATAAAACCCTAAGCCTAAAACAGTCAGAAAAGCAAAAAAGTGATACAGAAAACCTAGTCAGATTAAAGTGACAACTTTATAACTTAAAGTTATATTACCTTTTTCTAATAGTATAAGTTAAATATTTAATTTAACTTATATATCGATTTATACAATCCGGGGCCTCTCGAAACCAAGAATCCTCGTGCCATGATCCTCCGCAACTGCCCTGCTAAAAATAGTAAATGCCCCTGTTCCAACTTATTATAAATAGTAGTAGCCAAACTGGCTCCCTAACCATGGTCATTAGCCTACGGGAGTCATGTAATAGGCTAATCTCCTCTTCTCAAATGATTGGGCTAAATGGGGGACATTACAGATACCACTGTAATAACCACCCTACTTTTTTTTGAGATTTTAATGGGAAATAAGATGCTAACATGCAATCTCCTCAATACCTTATGATCACCTAGGTCCTGAGATGGGCATGGTGAGAGCATACAATGCATTGGATTCACACAACTATTCTATGCAGCTACATAGAGTATGCAATACAAATGCTCACTGCAACTACTAGGCGGCCACATCGTCCACAATCTACGCTTATTCAACAGAGTGGTTGATGCAACACAAGATGAACGCACTAGGCGGTTGAGCCGACCACAACTACACTTATTTAGTGAAGTGCGGGATGCAACATAATGAACACACGAGGCGGCAAGCCGACCTTATCAATGCTTATTCAACAGACATGTGCAATGCAAGTCATTGGCAGAAAGTCTGAAGCTTTATTAGACCAAAATGGTCAATTGCACGCAAGCTTGTTCATGCCAAAATGGGTTGAGATATGAAATGCTATATGAATTGGCGGTAAACTGTCTAGTTTTACAATAGGCAATGCAAGATAATCAAGCCTTCGACAGTACTACCATCCAAGGTTGCAACAACATGATTTTCCAAACATATTCGTCATGAAATTACAAGTGACAAATAACATCAATATATCATATTCTGAAATTTATATCAAACTGCTGCAGCACATCGAAGGCACTGAAATCTCATTGAAACATGAAGGAAAACATGCTGTAATCATCTACAACTGCAAGCACATGAAGTATACCTGTTGTGCCAAATCAAAATTTTTGCTTCATTAAGGCATTTTGAGAAAGTCTAGAAATTTTTTCGTCAAAAAGTCAAAATTTCTAAAAATAGAAATTTCTATTTAATCTCTGATTTAGGTGCCGTACCTGATTCTGATTGGCTGATTTTGCTTCACGATCAAGGTGGTTCAGACGGAATCTGCAAAAGGTTGTGTTTTCCCTACTGGGTCAATTCTGCTTTTTCAAATGGCGAAGCACGAGCTCCGAAGCCATCAATGGAGTAATTTCATTTGCCAGAGATTAGTTTCAAGTTTTCTGGGCTATTCAGAAAACGCAAAATTGTCGAGCAGTCGTCAACGGACGAAGAACGGAAAATGGAGCATGGTGAATCCAGAAAGCATGGAAAAGTTAAAAACCTTCGAAAAATGGTTAGTCTGGATTTTCCGAATGCCCCTGGAGGCTGGGGGCACCCAACTTTAGTAGACTTAGATTTTTTCTCATGTTTTTCAGAAAATGCTAAAAATACCTCCGTCAGTCAGTTTCCAGGTGGATAAAAGCAGTCATTTTGGTCGATAGGATCTGAAAAGCCAGGAATCATGTTAGATATACTCAGGTTATCTAGTCCATCCTTCATTCAGTGGCAGTTGTCTGACGAATCGTTGAGATCAGTGACAGGAAGCAGCTGCCGGCACAAGAAACGAGGTAAACTGGAAGCAAAAGTTGAAAATCATGAAAATTGACTAAGGCATAGATTTTCAAGTGCCCCAAGAGGCTGGGGGCACCCATCTTTTCCAGTGTTAGAATTTTTTTACGTTTTTCGAGAAACGTCAAAAAGTCTCTGTTACCCCGATTCTACGAGGTCAAAATCAGTTGAAATGCCCTAAAAGTTGGAAATTCATCTCAGGTGTGTTCAGGTTACTCAGATCACTCCCATCCTACTTCACCAGTCAACTGAATGGGCAAAATCAAAGATCAAACGGGACCTGTGGCACGCAAAACAGAGAAATGAAATAAAAATTGAAAAATTCAAAATTTTTCTAAGGCATGAAATTTTGGGCGCTCGAGGAGGTTGGGGGCGCCCAAACTCACCGGACTTAGAATATTTTCGAGATTATTTCGAGCACGTGCAAATCTTCCTCCATTAGCCCTGTCAGATTCGTAGGAAATCAGTTTGGCTCAGTTTTCGAGGCAGACACAAGGTACAATCAACTCAGTTTTCATCAAGCTTGCCTACCTACCAGATCATCAGTCTCAGTTTTGCTCCGGCAGGCGAGATTCGACATCCAAACTGGGTCCAACAGTCACTGGAACGCGCGCGAAAAGCGAAAAATTTAAAAAAGTTTAAAATATCATAAAAATGGTTAAGGCATGAAAACCCATGTGCCCCTGGAGGTTGGGGGCGCCCATGTTATCCAAAGTTAGAAATTTTCATGCTCTACTGATGACATTCATCAGTTATTTCCCAAACTTCGTCCGTTGACAGTTGCCAGGAGTTAGATTTGCAGTCAAACGTCGTCAGAACGTTAGTTCGAGGTTGGGGATGAAATCAGGATTGATAAATCTTCAAAGTGCCATGATCAGTCAGCTTTTTCAGTCAACGGTGACAGTTTGCCGACTTGTTGAAGTCAAAGGCAGGCCATACTGGAGTCAGAACGAGTGCAAAAGTTTCAAAACGAAAGTAAAAAATTGGCTTACACTTTTGCATCTTCGCGTGTTTGATGACATCGTTAAAGAAGATATTTTTAATCATTTAACACATGAAGCCATAGACAACTATAAAATAGGGATTCTTCCTATTTGAGTATATCAACTTGGATTTGTGGTTTAAAAGATGCTTTATGAGCAGGTCAGGGCCAAAATTAGAACTAGAGAGGGTTTGTCTGAATGCTTTGGCAGTGACATTTGGGTCAAGCAAGGGTGCCCTCTATCCCGCACCTTATTTGGTTTATATATTGATAAACTTGAAGAGTGGTTAAACAAAACTGGCGGTGAAGGCATTCAATTGTCTTTTTACGTGGTGAAGCTCCTTTTGTATGCAGACGATCTTATTCTAATGGCAAAATCTACCAATGGTTTGATCTCTCATTTGAAGGCTCTTGAGCTATTTTGCCAAGAGGTCGGGATGCAGGTGAATACTAGCAAAACCAAGATCATGGTTTTTTCGTTGAAAAGAAAGAAGCAGCACTTCAATTTCATCGTTGGAAATAGTGGAAGAGTACAAGTACTTGGGAATTGTTTTTCACAATAGGCTTAGTTGGGAGTCTTGTAGGGCGAGCACGATTCTAGGTGGGTGGAGAGCATCCTACTTGCTCCAGAATAGGTGTAGGAAAGTTGAACTTTGGGATTGGAAAACCAAGAAAACCCTCTTCGGGTTGTTGGTCACGCCGGTCGTCCTTTATGGGTGTGAGGTTTGGGGGAGCAGCATGTCAAACCACAAATGAAAACAGCTTGAAAGAATTCAAAAACACCTTATTAGTAGCAATTTTAAAGTCAAATCGACGGTCCCCTATGAGATTCTTTTAGTGGAAGCGGGTTTGTTTCTGCTAGAGGCCTCGACAATTATAAGACTTTTAAGTTACTTAAAAAATTTGGAAAACATTGATGAGCATCGCTGGCCCAAAATGGTGTTGGGGGAGAAACTTGACCGTAGCAAAAAGACGTGGACGAAACAAAACAAGAATTGGATGGATAAGTGGGCTATTAGCTTGCTTGATTGTCCTAACAATAAGGAAGAAATCAAAAAGTTTGTACTAGATAAATTCAGAACTGCCATGTGGTCAAATTAGATTAGCAGAAAAAAAGAGCTTTATATTAGAGAGTTCAATCCTTCGAGGGAGCATGGTGAAAAAGAATATATGTGGGCCGTGCTCAGGGGAAAGGCGAGGATTTTAGTGGCTTAGTTGAGGACCGGGTCCCATCGTCTTAGATGTGAGACAGGTAGGTGGACGATTCCCAAGGAAGAGTGGGTAGAAAGATCATGCATTTTTTGCGACAAAGGGGTGGTTGAAACGGAATGGCATTTCGTCACTGAGTGTGCTGCATATATAGATATTCGTGGTTAGTTTGATAACAGCTGGAATGCGAACAACCTTAGTGAGTTATTCGAGGAGCCTCGGTTCCTCAATACAGCTAGTTTATTGGTCAAGATAAACAGCAGAAGATCTGATCTCGAAAAGAGGTTGAAAATATCTTGAGGGTTTCTTCCTGGGTCCCTTAGGCTACTTGGCCTCGTGAACGTCATTAAAATCTTTCGTTCATTCATCCATGGATAAGATTCAAGCTTCATTCTTTCACAAAGAAAGCTGCTTTTTCGCCCTAAAGTTCTATAAAGACAAGCTTTTGGCCTCTTTTATTCATTACTTTTGCAGGTTGCATCTAGAGGAAGAAGATTTTGTTTCTTTCCATGAAAATTCGAAGACCCAAACGAAGTGCTTTTTTAGTGTTCTTCATAGTTTCGGGATGAGGAAGCATGAAGGCATGCTTTTTCGAAGTCCATCTTTCTAGGGGATCGTTTTTCAAAAACAGGGCTGAAGCTTTTTAAATTTTCATCGAGATGGGTTCATCCAGAATTTCATCCTCTTGAAGATTGGGAAATTTTATTTTTCTGAGAATCTGCTTTTTTGTTGCTTTTTCGGGATATCCTCAACTTTTTCAAAATCTGACGATCTGGGTTATTTCAAAACGGGATTGCCTACAAAACCCATGTGCCAGCTTTTTTGCTCACATTCTGCTTTTTAGAAGAAATCAACAAGTAATTTTCAGCCTTTTGCCTAAGATTTTTCCGACATAGGCGTGTTCACAGTCATTCTTCAAGTCTTTCAATATGCAGTACTCTCCAATTGAGATCAAGCCTAAAATAGCATTGGTTCACGATTACCTCAGAACTTTCGAGATGGATTTCCATAGGGTGCTTCCAGTGTTCAATTTGCATCCTTTGGAAGATGCAGGAAACATCGCTATCAAGAATCTGAGTCACTTCGGGTTGCTTGCTGCAGCTTCATTCCCCATCACAGTGCAAAGTATCGGATTCGTAATTGCTTGTATGAAGCATTACAATTCAGTTACAAGAGAAATCCAATCAGCAAATGGACATGTGCTCTTCAGCATCAGGCCAAATGACATTGAAAAATGTTTTTCAATACCAGTATGGAAGGAGAACTTAGTCGTTTCTATTGAAGAATGCAAGAGGGTGTGGCACAATGATAAAGAAAAATATCGGAAAAAGATTGCTCAAAAGTGGTTGAAAGAAAAGCAGAATGTTTTGCCAAAGAACGTTGGACGTGGAGAGTTCAAGGAAGAGTTTGCAATAATGATTACTCTGCTGAGCCGAATCACAGGTCAAGCAGAAGCTAACAAATTTCAGCCTTGGATGTTTTACATCATGTCCCAGATTGTTGATAGAACCAAATACTATGATTGGGCAGCACTCATCAGTGATATTCTCCACCATCAGATAATTGATTTTCAAAGGGCCCATGAATTCCACATGATGTCTTATCTTTTATATCTAATGGCCTTTCAAGGTCAGTTTAGAGGTTTGAATATTGTTGGAACTCTGGGCATTCAACATGTATATCACCATTTCCCCCAGTTAGAGTTTTTTCAGGATGAACGACATTATAGGCAGGTAAATGATGCATTCCTTATGCATGCGGTGTGAGATTTGGATAATGAGTTGCATATACGATTTTCAGCTAATGCCAGATTGGCAATGGCGGAATGGGCTGATTGGTTTATCCAATTTCCCACTTTCTCCTACATCAGAGTATATGGCTTCACAGGAGAGCTAGCCGTGCTTCCAAGATATCCTACAGATGAGGTAGTGTTTATGGAATTTCTGAGGCAAGTCTATGAAGTTCATACATTTTTGCGTAGCAGGCGCAAGGTGGCTTTCAGTTTTCCGATTGGGATGGGTATTTACAGATGTAGATCTGGAGTAGATGCTAAAGTAATTGGTAGCGAATTGACCAAGTATGGTCTTAAGTTTTTCGATAGGAGAACTTCATATGATCCTCGTGGTGTTTTTGCATCACACCTTGGTCAAAATTGTGTACATGCACCTGCAGTGGAAGATTTCTGGGCTAATTGTGCAGATGAGTTTGAAGTGCAGAAACAAAGTTACAGCAAGTTTACTCTTCAGCAGTTGGCTGATATTTTGTCAGAAGATGTAGAGGGCTTGTCGGATGATGGTGAAGCTTTACTTCCCACATATTTCAGAGATCAGGTCGAGCAACAACCATTGCCACCAGTCAATTGGTCAGCCAAAGAGAACACCTCGATTGAGGAAAGGACGAGTCGTGTTATCAAAAACAGTATGATATTCTTAAAAAATAAGCGGAAAAAAGCCATTTCGGTTGCAGAGCCGCCAATTGTTCAACCATCAGTACCTTCCATTTCCAAACCAAAACAAAGAACTAAGGCTATGAGCGTCCTTCCAGAAGGAACAAAGATGGCGAAGTTGAAGAGGAAAAAGATTGAGTCTCCAGTTCATAGTCAGCAAGAACAGCCAACAGTTACATCAGAAGTTCTCGCTGAACCAACACTGCATAATGAAACAATGCCGTTAGTTCATGTTTCTCCACCTTCTTCACCAAGTTCTTCTCCCATTCATATAGATTTAGAGTTAGATTCGCTGGTTCATAACACTGAGACACATATTGGTTCATCAGGAGTTGGTGAAGTTAGAACCGAGTTTCCAAGAGAGGATGGCTCATCTTGGCTTGAGAACATTTTGGGTAGGAAGAGGAGAAAGCCTTCATATTGGTTGAACTTGATAGAGCTTAAAAGCGTCTACCAAGACACACCAGACAGAAAACTTAAAAAGTAAGTTCACATTGAAAAGAATGCGGATGGAGAAATGATCCTTGAAACTGCAACACCGCCAGAAGATAAAGATGTTGATAATATTGAGGTTGATGACTTCAAGGTTGTCAAAACTAATCTTGGTAGGAGTACCTGGCATACAGATGTAAATCTCTTTGAGGTTACAGTAGATAATCTGAAAGAGAGGGTGTTGAAAGACGGAGAAGATAAAGTAGCTCTCAAGGCTGAAAATAGGCAACTGCGACAGTATATTTCCAATCTTTTTCACGGCACTTCACAGGCCAATTTATTGCTTCCTCAGATTTTGGAATCACCGGCCGATCAGCAACAGTTCAGTTAGTTGGTCATTTATGGGAGGCACATGAAGGATTGGGTGGAAGAATTTGTAACTAAAGGTAGAGTTGTACTTTCACAGATCTATCAATTAAAGTATAATGCTCATGATCTGCGTCAAGGCATTCAGGGGTTACAACAGACTATGGCTGAAAATAGACTGGTGTTTGAGACCATAATCTCCGACTTGAAGATAGCATATAATTTTGTTGATTCAGCTGAAAATAAGAAGATTGTTTCTACTTGGAAAGCACAGTATCTTTTCCCAGTAAAAACTTATGACAGTATAATCTTAGAGTTAGCAGAATGGAAAGAAAAAGTGGTAAATGTTCTCAAGTTCGTGAGATCTTTTGTTTCTTAGATCTCATGTTCATATGAGAAAGAAGATGGTACCCTGTATGATCTCAGGGAAGTACAAACAGAATTCCAGACTCTCGTCCGCAACAGTTTTAATGGTGATCTCAGTGCCGGCAAGATGGATCGTTTTGCCGCGATGACAGTAAAATTTGATAAAGATGTGGGCGAAGTTCATGAATTCATTCAAATGGTTGCAAATGGTGAAGGAATGTTGGAAAATCAGAATATCATCTTAGAGAGTATCAGTGTTCCTGGCAAAGATGCGGTCACTAGCTTTTTAGAAGATATTATTTCCCAAAATATCAATGGATGACATCACCAATAAAGCAAGAATGTAGATGAGGATGTGACTCAAAAGAAAGTAGCTTTAACTCAATGGTTTTTGATTTAAAGCATTTGCTTTCATCCAAAGCTTATCCATCCTTAAAATAGTAAAAAGTCACTTTATAATAGTTGGAGCTTTCTCTGCTTTAAAGCAGATTGTTTTAAAGCATGTGTTAGTTAGAATCTTTGTCTTAGAATAGAAATAAAGCTTGCGAGTTGGCAAGTTAGGTAAAATCAAGGAGATTTTAGGGTTCCCTACTCCTTTGATTTAGTATAAATAAGGGCAGCCTTGCCCATTGTAAAGGGAGTTGTGTTTGTGATAGCAAGATTTGCTATGTCTATTCTAGCCTGCAAAAATTGTTATTTCAAGTGCTTGTTCACTCTGTTATATCTGTTTTCCAGTGTTTGATTGCTTATTGTATGCCTGCCTTTGCTACAATATTGCTGTACTGGAGTTGTATCAACTTTATGATATTGGGAATAGAAGTCTCATGCCTGTCATTTGCTTTGATTTTCTATCTTCGATCATCTAGTTTTGTCGTCAGATGTGTGGCTTGCGTAATCTTATTTCAGTTTTCATCTTAAAGTACAATGAGTCTTTTGATGTGAATGTGGAAGAAGCTTATTAAAGCTTTTATGTTAAAAACAAATCATTCCTTGTTAACTTTTAATCCCTTTGCTCTGAATTTACTTAGGTGATTAAAAGTGTCATTTAGTTTAGGCCTAGCTGTACTTAGAAGTTTATTAAAAGGAAAAAAACCTCTGCTGTAGCGAATAGAGTTTTATAACCTTGTGCTCGCAGGTGAGAAACAAAAAGAAGATAGACAAATTTAATTTATTTATCTTTTTAGCAAATATCAGCAAAAAGGGAACTTCCCCTCATAATAGAAGAGCAGTTTATCTGTGCATAGCTATCTGTTTCCAACTCCCATTCCAGAGGTGCGAATTGAAACGCCAACCATACCATAAGTAGAAGCCACTCAACTGAAATGGAAGGTTTGATGAGAGCTGATACCACTGATAACACTGTTGTTGTATATCTGATACACTATTGTAGCACTGGTGAAAACCCAAACAACAGTCCCAAACCACTCATAAAACCCCAACACCATGAAGTTCACCTTCAAACCAACACAAACTACAAGTACAACCCTAGACGCCTCCCAACAACAAATAAACCAAAAGGATGTGAGGCATTTCAGCCTAGGAAACCCTACACCCTCCTACAGGTACGGCCTTTGTTGTAGCAGTACAACCAACAATAAACATTAATATTCACCCTCAAAAAATTGCTCAAACATCACCAAAAACTGCAGAATGTGGGCGGCCAGCAACTAGAATGTTTTCCATCTCATCATTATGACATTTGCATGAGATTTCATCCTTCGATGACTCCAAATTGTACGGCAGCCCTAGAAGGAAATGGTATGGCCAGCTAGAAGAAGCTCTTCACAAGCTCCAAACAAAATATCAGTACTATCAAACTTAACACAATTCCAAAATGAACAATAAACTTACACCAAACCCAAACAACCAAATCTAAAAACGTCAAACTCCATTGCAGCTCCACTCTGATTCATGCAGTGAAATCACCACATCTAGCTAGTGGGGTTTTTGTCCTCGAAACTAGAAATCTCAAGAGGGTTATCGTTGTAATGCCCCCTTTTGGCACATAGCCGATCTGTGCGCAATTAGCTAGTTTCCAAGTCTTCAGGAGGCTAATTGGTTAGTTGGAGAGAACTAGAACGTTCTTGGAGAAGCTTTGATCAGTCTTGCAGAGCAATTGTTCTTGGTTTTGAGTTTAGTTGGTTAGATGGAACCTTTTGATGCTTTCAAAATCGATTTTCAACCTTTCAGGTGCTCTCCAAACTTCTTAGAGGAGCAGGCTATTTTTATTAAGTCTCCCGATTGGCTCTGATCTTCATCCTATATCTCAGTATCATCTCAATGTGATCAAAGTTTGATTCCGATGCAGTTGTAGTGCTTTCCGCAACTTGGGTAAGCTATAGTGTTATTATTTAATTATTTCACTAAGGTTGCCTAATGTTGGGATAAATTAAAAGGACAACCTTGTGTTATAGCTCGTTGGAAAGGGAAATAAATGTTTAAAAAAGATGGATGCCTAGCTAAGGGGGCTTTGCACATGAAATAATTTTATTATTTATTTATTTTTGTCTATGTTTTACGGCGTTTCGGGGATGGGGGACGGGGACGGCAGGGGACGGGGACGGCAGGGGACGCGTTTCAGGGACGGCAGTCCGAGGGCCAATTTTTGGGGACGGCAGGGGACGGCGATATATGAATTTTTCAAAAATATCTATATATATATATATATAAGAATTTTTCAAAATATCAATATGAAATAGAGATATCATATATGTTAATAACTTAACAACAATATCAATATGTGAATAAATCATGACAGCAGTAGTGTAACATACTAACAGCAGTATAAACTATAAACTAAATTTTTTACTGGCCTTGCCACTTGAAAACAACATTTGAACTCTTTGATCATTTCCTCTTCTTCCATGGGCGGCTTTCATAATGTTGTTGCCACTTTACATCAAACTTGGCAGAGATTTAGCTTGGCTTTGCCAAGACAAAGTGTGCCACTTTGTCACCTTGGATTCTTACTTAGCTTGAGTGCACTTTCCTTAGGTGATTTCTGGATTATATGCCCTTAGGTGGAGATTTCTAGTGGCCAAGCCACCAAAATGTGCAGTTTGTTCTGACTTAATTTCTTTGATGATACCTTGGTGAGTTTTCATAAGCTCTTTTCTGACTTTTAGATGCTACAATCTAATGGCTTTTACCATGAATAAATGTGCCTTATGCCTTGCTATATCATTCCAATTTTCATTCCATGACTGCCTCTGCTTGCATGACAGAAAAACCCTCGAATCTTCCCTGACTTTGTCCTTGTTCTGCTCCATTGTTTTTATCATTTGCTGCTCTGATGTGATCATGTTTTCCCTGCAAAATTGTCAGTTGAAAGGACAAAGACAAGATAACCTTTGCAAACTAACTGGGAGGTTGACAATTGACTCAGACTGTGCAAACTCAAGGATTAACTAATAACAAATTGACTAAAAGAGGGATGAAAATTGAGTTTCTTATGGGTGCTAATAATAGTTTCATGATACATAAGGTAATAGACATTGCAACATTTTCAATATTAAATAAAGGCTTAAAGCCATAGTTTGAAAACTCGGACTCGCCGCGGACTCGACAGCACAAAATAGGACTCGGCTAAAAACTCGGCTAGGACTCGGCAAAGAAGAAAACCATAGTTTTACAAAAAAAACAAAAAGAAATTAATGTATTTAGAGAACATAAGAGCCATAATTCAAACATTACACGTGTCATATGATCTAGGGCATGTGTATACTCAGTGTTTTGGGTTGCATCCCTCAGTTGTTTGTATATAGATCCTGAAAATGACTAAGTCTGGTACCCTGATATCCTGAAAATCCTGAAAAATTGACTAAGTCTGAAATCTGGTGGATCCTCCAAATTCTAGAATTTGCATGTTAAATCCGGTGAATCTGAGACCTATCTCAAACATCTTGAAAGGTATATTGAAAAATATTTAAATTATATCTCAACTTATACTTAAATATATTTTTCAATATACCTAACCCTGAGCGTTCAAGTTTATAGAGGGGGGACGCCTGGGCGTCCCCGGGACGTTTGAGGGACGTCTTAGACGTCCCCTGCCGTATCGGGGACAGCCAGGTGTCCCCCTTTTCAATTCTGCCGTCCCCTAAAAAAATAGCCGTCCTCGAAACGTTCTGTCATTTTCTGGTTTTTCGGGGACGCCTAGGGGACGTCCCCTGCCGCCCCCCCGTACTGGAAACGCCACAGGGGACGGGGACGGGGACGGGGCTGGAGGAGCAGGGGACGCGTCCCCGTGTAACATAGATTTTTGTTGATTAAAGACATCCATGGGGGATGCTCCATATATTGATTTAACCAAAAATTAATAGTGTTTTTCAATACAACTCCTTGGGAGGAAATCGGGTTTAAACAAAACCCTGGAAATGCTATCAACTACTACCTATAGCTATATAAACATGGCTATGATTATGTCCATAGAAATATATAAACTGGTAGAATAAGACTTCCAAACAAAAACCCCCAAACCTTACACTAGCATCCATTCTCCTTCGGCCACTGCTGCATCCGCAAACTCAAAGTTAAGAGCCTAATCGTCGTTCTCTTCTTCTCGCATACCCAGAACTTGTCTAAGAAACTTGACTATTTTTTCAATCTTTTGTCGCCTTGCAAGAAAATCTCCCTCCTGTTGGGAATCACAAACGGATGTCTAACAACCATATCTCCGCAATGGTTTAACAACTTTAACCTATGAAAATCCCTTGGCAACGGCACACCATTCCCATATCTGGTTGTGGCCAACACCACATCTAGCCCTCGCGAGAAAATCTTTTTAATAAATGGCTTCGAGATAGCTGCTACATCCTCCTTCAATTCCCCAAACTCTAGAAATGTTGCTATGAACATCAAAGAGATATTTGTATTAATCCTATATCTATGATCCGCCATTAAAAACTCGTCCCCAAGAATCCATTGGAATGCTAGCAGAAGAATTCCATTCCTTGTTTTGAAGATGGTTTGCAGTCTTTTCTCCAACACCAATCCAAGGAAAGCCATTTGCCGCTGAGGGTAGGTGAGTCGAATTGACGTATCCATTCTTCTCTGCTTAAACCATAAACCAGAAACATCAATTGAAACAATTGAAATGAGCAAACATTTACTTACAACTCTTCATATTTAATCTTTGCTTGAGAACTGATGCCAAAACAAAGGACCAATTCATTAATGCCGCCATCATTTCCTTGCCACCATACTACCTTGTTTTTGTGCAAGTGATACGAAACATCATTTCCAATCAATGTATGAATCCTCCCACTTACCCTCGCATGGATTTAACTGCGGTCAGCCACTTCGACTATAATCTCCTCTAATCTATTAATTGTCGAATTAGCTAACTCATTAGCTTCCAAGTTAGCTTCTCTAAACACATGGTTTAGAGTGATTTCCTCAAAATTTTCCAATAATTCCATAATTTCATCCAAAAATGAATTAAACTTCCAACAATGAATTTTATTTGTCTTGACAACATTAATAAGTATAGAGGAGTCTCCTTCAATTGCCAATTCCTGAATACCCATATTTATACTTTCTTGTAGACCAAGAATTAAGGCCTGGAATGCAGCCATATTATTGGTTCCATTTTTCAATCTCTTGAAAACTTTACATATCACCTTTGCCTCCCAATCCTTAACTATACCGCTTGCCTTTGAAGGACCCGGGTTGCCCTTTGAGGCCTCATCAAAATTTAATTTAAACCATTTCCATTTTGCTTCCATGCGCATCCACCAAGACTTATCTCCCCCACCCCCATTAACGGGGGAAAAATAATTTTATTATTTCAAAAAGGCGTTTGTGAGGGAAATAAAGTGAATTATTATATTTTAAAATTGTATATTTCCCTCCAGAAAAAAGTTATAAAAGGAGGTTGAGGGCTCATTGTGGTTGTTGATGAATTTGTTTTTGCTTCTACAGTTTGGAGAGAACTTGTGTTCTCAAATTCCTTGAGGACAAAAACCCTCCTGAGATTGCTAGTTTCAATGGTGAAAGATCTACCCTAGTTGGTTGCAGTGATTTCATACAGGAATCACGCTTGTGCTGAAGAGTTGTATTGCATTTCCCTCTTGAGATTGCTAGTTTCGATGGTGAAAGATCTACCCTAGTTGGTTGTAGTGATTTCATACAGGAATCACGTTGAAGAGTTGTATTGCATTTTGGTGCTCATATGATGAATATTTTTGACGTCTTTTGAAGTTGCTAATATGTGCTGAGGATTGACGTCTTGAATGAAGGATTTTTCAGAAGTTTAGAAGGGTTTCTATGGAGATTTTGGAAGCCATACTTCTCTTGGGAGTCGCACCCATGCTCTAGTTTTGGCGTGGGTCTTGGGTTGCTGATTGCGCCATGTTTGGGGAGCAGTTTTGGTGGTTTTCCTGCTTGTATGTTGGCGCCTATACCTCTTTCTACCTTGGCCACTTGAATGGAGATGAATTGATGGTCGGGTGTTTGGACCCCCTATGCCTAGGGTTTGGCAATGATTTTCAGTGCTGTTCTGAGTGTTACAGACTTGCATCAGCTTGTTTCAGTTTGTTCTACCTTCTAGAGTGCAGTTTTACAGACTTGCATCAGCTTGTTTCAGTTTGTTCTACCTTCTAGAGTGCAGTTTGAGGCTTCTTTGATGGGTATATTTCATGCCTTTTCAGTGTGGGTTGATTACAGTTAGTTGTTGTATGCTTTCAATGTATTTCCATTGAGTTTGGTGTGTTGCAGCAGCGTTTTCAGATTTTAGTTCAGAAATAATGTTATTTGCAGCTCTTGTTTATCAATTGTAATCTCATTTCTAGTTGCAACTTATGTGTTTGTAACCTCGGAAGGTAGTACCGCCGGTGGAATCATGTTTGTGCATTCATATTGTAATATTGGTTGGTTCACTGCCAATTCTCTATAGCATACATGATAAACCGTTTGGCATGCACACTCTACCAGTGGCTTTGCATCAATCACATGTTTGCTGAATAAGCGTTGATAGGTCGGCTTGCTGCCTCGTGTGATCTCATTCTATAATGCATCATGCACTCCGTTGAACAAGCATAGATATGGTCAGCTCAACCGCCTAGTGCATGCATATCTGTGACTTGCATATAACACACTCTACTGAATAAGCATGGCATGTGGTCGTCGTGGATGCCTGGTGTGTTTGTGAACATCTTGCATTGCACTCTCATTCAGTAGCAACTGATTTAGAGAAGTGTGATCCTACGCAATGTATGGTCTCACCTTGCCCATCCTGGGATTTGTGTGATCAGAAATGTATCGGAGACTGCTTGTGCTTTGATTTCAGTTGATATTATTTGGAAAAAAATAGGGTGGTCATTACATTTGTCCTCAAGAAATTTGAGAAGAACTCAGGTTCTCTCCATAAACAAATGCAAATTCATATCATGGCTAAATCTCCAATTGAGCTCCAACTCCCTTTTTATAACATTTTGGAGTGAATATAAAATTGCTTTTTAATTTCTCTCCAAAACTTAACTTTTTGAAAGATAAAAAATAAACTTTATGGAGCACATTCCCCTTCAAGCCTAGCACCCCCTTCTGTGAGCACAACTTAACACTTTTCAGAATAAATAATTAAAACCTTAGTTGTCTTTTAAATTTTACTTCATTAGGCAACTTAAGTTATAATTATTTAATAATTAAATTACTCGCCAAGTTGCGGAAAGTATCAAAATGACACAATTATGAAATTATGATTATACCATGATAATATTGAGATCAAATAACGAAGAATTGAAGCAACTCGGTGCCAACCTAAAAATAGTCCACTCTAAGAAGTGTGGAGAGCTCCCAAAAGGTAGGAATCATAAATTGAAAGCATCTCAGGGCTCAACAAGGTCTCCTAAACTCAATTCCATGAATCAAACTCTCATCCGATCAAACCTGTGCTCTCCAAGAACATTGGAGTTCTCCCTTGCATACCAATTAGCCTACGGGAAAACTTGGAAATAGGCTAATTGTCCACAAACTGGTTAAGCTTGAGAAGGGGACATTACACTTGAGCCCATCAAATTGCACCCCCTTCAATCACCTTGGCTCTCTTCGCAACCCGAACCAAGTTACCTCCTTCCAGACGAGTCAAGGTGAAGCTACTTGATACTTCCAATAGACCTTATGTTGTGAGACTAGGTGTTTCATTACCATATGCAAGTCCTAACGGAACATTGTGATGGTGTTCAAGTCTAAAATCACATTTGCAACTTAGCTTGTGTAGACTTCAAATCTTTCCCAACTTGGTTCCCCATTTACATCTTTTGAATGGCTGGAAGCACAACCGTCTCATCTATTGGCCCATTTTAATCTAAGGGAATAATTAATGATGTAACTTAAGTTGTCCAAAAACTTTATGTTATAACATTGCATAAGGGGTGACTTAGGTTTTATTATTAAAGTTCTAGAAGTGTTATTATAAAGTTTTTTTGAAAGAGAGCCTAAAAATGATTACAAAAAGGTGTCACTAGGACCAAGGTACCAATTGAAATATTAAATTAAAAAGAAAAAGAAATTCTAGACACTTCTAGATTGATGTTTAAATTAGTAAGGGAGGGATTATAAAAGGAGGAGATTGGCTGGGTGATGCAGAGTAAAATGCAACAGAAGCTTACAAATTGGAAGGAGGAGGCATTAACACAACCAGCATGTTAAAATCCTGGACATGCAGTATGTAATAACTATCGGCTTAACAGCATCATCATATTTCTTGCTAACACAGACAGCATCATCATATTTCGAAGAGGCATGAAATATCCTCCTGCTAACTACTGTCCACTTCCTTATCGCCTTTCGCCTTTCGCCTGTCAGCAGCATCATCACATTCGGCAAGCGCAAACATCCTCCTGATGTTCACTGTTCATCATACCGCCAAACTCTATCTTCATCATCATGATGTTCAGCATCATCTTCATCAGCAGGATATAAAATATCCGGTTCCTCCCATATATCCTGATGACGACAACTTCAAGCACCTTTCCCTCGATGCTTCCGTCACCCCGATATCCGACTACTCAAACAACAGCATCAGGATATGACTTATCAGGTCATAGTGAAACATCCTGATGATGTTAACCAAACTTTATGCCGATGACTTACGCCGATGCCAAAACACTTAGCGACAGCATGATAAACTTGCATGGGGTGATATTCGCAATATCCTGATGACGATGACGTCACTTGCACCCGATGATGATGTCAACAGGATATAAGACACTTATATCCTCCGCAACATGATAATGAATATCCGGTGATCTTTTCAATATCCTGATGATGACCTTCCCGGTCCTTAGCCAAAAAGTGAACTTTCACTCCTGCATGCAATAGCGACATGCGGACGATGGATACACACAAAAGATGATCCTGACGATGATATACACACTGAGTATATATCCAACCTATATCATCCTGATGCATTCAAAACATACAGTCTTCGTCAGTTTCATAACCCGATCCGGATAGCGATATACTCACAGATGTCGATGCGATTCACTCCGTCTAGAAAAGCACATGCAGATCCCTGTATATCCGTCAGCTGCATGTAAACTCACAGAACCGCACAATTTCACACAGAAAATATGATGATCGGGCCGGATCACCTTCAGATCAAAACTTAACAGTTTATCTTCCTAAATCCTAGCACATGAGGATGCTAGGTTGATTCACAGCATGCTACCAATCGATCTCCCACACAATGAAATGCATAAACAGAAAACTAAAATACAACCTAAACTAACATGCATGACCATTCCACCGATTCACAGAATCAACCGGTGGAAGGGTTGAAAGAATCCATTAACCTGTAATCAGAACAGAAATCAAAACATAAACAGCTGATAAACCAGATAATGCAATTGATGAGATCTTATTTAGATGAAACACAAATGTCCTGCTTCTACAACACTATCAAACAACAATGTTTCACAATGTCTGGACTGATCTCTGGATCACACTCAATCACCAGTACAACATAACATAACTACTACTCTCTCTTTCTGATATCTATCAAACCCTAACTGATCTGAGTTATTTATAGCAATATCCTACGAGTACTACCAACTCGGTTCCCAGCGGCTGGGAGCTTCCAAGCGGCTGGGAGAGGGCAGCTCATACTACCAGATCACGAACTCTAACTGCCTGCACACTCTCCTAGGCTGATCTAATACATATGCATTGGTCCAATGGACCTTATTACATTATGAAGTCAAACATGCTAAAAATAGACTAATGTCCTGTCATGCGGACAATGAACCTATATCCTGTCTTGTAGGGGTGCTCCTGCACCATACTCCCCAGAAGAAGAAATCTCAAGTCCACTTGAGATGAGAGTATGAAGATCTGCACCATGTTTCTGGATCTGCTCCTCAGTCATCCAGACTGCTTCAGAATTAGGTTTTCCCTTCCAAGAGACGAGATAGTCCAAGTACTGTTTGTTCCGGGTCTGTTTGACCACTCTGGTGTCCAAAACCTTCTGCAACTGTGGAGGATCATGCTTGGGAATGTTATCATTGACTGTATCCTGTAGGAGTTCCTGATCTGCATCGGGATAAGACTTGTATGGAGTTAAATCACATACATTGAATATAGGGGACAAACCAAGATCAGGGGGGAGTTGTATCTCATAAGCATTCTGTCTATGCTTGTGCAAGATCTGACATGGTCCAACTTTTCTCTGCATGAGTTTAGTATATTTTCCCTTGGGAAGTCTGTCCTTCTTCAAATGAACCCATAGCAAATCTCCAACATCAAACTGAACATCCTTCTTCTTTTTATCAGCATATTCCTTATACTTCAAGGTGGTTTGCTGTAGTTGAGTCTTGACTTGATCATGAACCTCTTTGATGGCTTCGGCAAAAGCTTCTCCTGCTGCACTAACAGGGTCTACAATAGGTAGATCTCTTAATTCCAAAATTCCTCTTGGATGCATACCATAAACTATCTGAAAAGGTGATTTCCCTGTGCTCCTATTGACAGTATCATTATAGGAAAATTCAGCTTGAGATAGAATATTATCCCACTTTTCTCCATGTTTTGTCAAACATCTAAGCAAATTTCCTAAGGAACGGTTCACTACTTCAGTCTGTCCATCCGTTTGAGGATGATATGCAGAGGAAAAAGACAAATTTGTTCCAAGTTTCTTCCAAAGAGTTCTCCAGAAGTGACCAATAAACTTCACATCCCTATCTGACACTATGCTCAATGGCAATCCATGGATCCTGACAATCTCCCTGAAAAACAAATCTGCAATGTATGAAGCATCAGCAGTGGTTTTGCATGGCAAGAAATGTGCCATTTTGCTGAATCTATCCACTACAACAAAAACACTGTCAAACCCTTTCCTTGTCCTTGGTAAACCCAAGACAAAATCCATACTTATGCTTTCCCATGGTCTGGAAGGAATGGGTAAGGGCTGATATAAACCTGCATTAGTCGACCTGCCTTTAGCTTTCTGACATATCACACATGTCTCTACAAACTTTCTGACATCTGATTGTAACTTAGGCCAAAAGTAATGTCTTCGGACCAGATCAAGAGTCTTATCTAGACCAAAATGACCTGCCATAGCTCCACAATGTTTCTCCTTAATAATGTTTAACCTCATAGAACACCTTGGAATACATAACTGTCCACCTTTGAACAACAATCCATCCTGAATCAAAAATTCAGAGAATTCAGCATGATATTTCTCTCCAAAAGAAGTACATACATGATATATCTCTCCAAAATCTACATCAGTCTCATACATGGTCTTTAGTGAATCAATGCCAACACTTTCTAACTGAATCTGGTTGACTGTTAGAACTCTCCTGCTCAAAGCATCTGCAACTTTATTCGTGACTCCTTTCTTATGCTTCAGTGTAAAAGTAAAAGCTTGTAAGGTTTCTACCCATTTCATGTGTCTGTGGTTCAGCTTTTCCTGGCTGTTTATGAAACTCAGCGCCTGGTTATCTGTGAATACTATGAATTCCTTTGGCATCAAGTAATGCCTCCATTTCTTGAGTGACTGGACTAAAGCATACATTTCCAAATCATATGAGGAATACCTCTTTTTAGCATCATCGAGCTTCTCACTGAAAAATGCAATAGGTCTACCTTCTTGGCTGAGTACTGCTCCAATGGCCATGTGACTGGCATCACATTCCACCTGAAAGATTTTGTTAAAGTCTGGAAGTGCAAGGACTGGCCAATGTCTCAAAAGAATCATCTGCTCTTTGAGTCCAAACAAATCTGCACTTCTGTCCTCCTTTGATGGTATCAAGCATGGGTGCACAAATATGACTAAACCCTCTTATAAACTTCCTGTAGAAGGTTGCTAACCCATGGAAACTTCTGACATCATTCATAGTCTTTGGGGTTGGCCAAGACAATATGGCACTTACCTTCTCCTTATCCATTTGTAACTTTCCTTGTGAAATGACAAAACCCAAATATGTGATCTCCTCTTGCATGAACAAACACTTGTCTAAATTTATCATCAGCTGCTCTTCATGTAACCTCTTAAGAACCAAATCTATGTGTCTGAGATGTTCTTCTTTGGTGTTGCTGAAAATCAGAATGTCATCTAGATATACTATGACAAACTTACCAATGAACTCTTTCAAAACCTCATTCATCAACCTCATAAAAGTACTAGGTGCATTAGATAAACCAAAAGGCATAACCTTCCACTCATATAACCCTTCATTAGTTTTGAATGCTGTTTTCCATTCATCTCCTGGCCTAATCCTGATCTGATGATATCCACTCTTCAAATCTATTTTTGTAAAATACTTAGCACCTCCCAAACAGTCAAGTAAATCCTCTATCCTAGGGATTGGAAACCTATACTTGATTGTGATCTTGTTAATAGCTCTGGAATCTGTGCAAAGCCTCCAAGTACCTTCCTTCTTTGGTGCTAGTACAGCTGGTACTGCACATGGACTTAAACTTTTCCCAATCAGACCTGAATCCAATAATTCTTCAATTTGTCTGGCTACTTCTGCATTCTGTTCTGGAGTTAGCTTATAGGCTGCTTTGTTTGGAAGTGTTGACCCTGGAATTAAGTCTATGCAGTGACTAATATCCCTAACAGGTGGTAGGGATCTTGGCATTCCCTCTGAGATGATACCTTTGTACTTATCCAATAGCTCTTGGATAGCTGGGTCTATGAACCTTTGCTTCTTCTCTCCCTTGACTTCTTGCTGCTGTTCTTTATTCACCCTCATACATGGAATTAGGGCATATGCAACTGCACCTTCTGCTGCTACTTCTTTCATGAACTGTTTACCTTCCATCAGCATTACCTTCACCTCTTTTCCTTTAGATTTCTCCTCCTTCTCCGTCAATGGTAGTAACTTTATATCCTTACCATCCTTAGTGATTGTATAGATGTTTCTAACACCATCATGTTGTGCCTTCAAATCATACTACCATGGTCTACCAAATAAAAGATTGCAAGCATCCATCATGGTAATGTCAAACAACAACTTATTCTTATATGCTCCAATCTGAAATTCTACCCAAGCCTGCTCTTCTACAATTGTCTGCTGACCTTGGGTAAGCCATGAGACTTTATATGGGGATGGGTGAGGTAATCTCCTAAGCTTAAGCTTTGTCACCATTTCTTCAGACACAAAATTTTCAGTAGAACCAGAATCAATCAAAACTTTACATGCCTTACCTCCTGCTTTGCAAATAGTCCTGAAAAGAGACTTTCTTTGAGGGGATTCTTTGTCAGGTACCTTCATGGTAGTCACTGTTCTTCTCATCATTAGGGACTCTCCACTTTCTGGGTATCCACAATTATCAGGAGCATTCACACTCTGAAAAGCATTAGAGCCTGTCATACTTTGATTATCAGGTTCTTGGATCAGATTTGTTCTCCTTTCTCCTGTTGAGCTTGTGGCCTTTTCTGGACATCTGCTGGCTATATGGGCTTCTTTGTTACAGTTATAACATCTGATGGATCCTCTGCCCTGGGATATTCCTCTGAAAGGTCTTCTACCTCTGAAGTTTCCTTGCTGACTATAATTTTCCCCTTGGTTCTGACTATTGTTTCCCTTACTATTGTCATGACTGGATTCTCCTTGATATCCATGTCCATGTCCTCTACCTCTAAAAGGACCTCTTCCACCCCTTTGTTGTCTTCCTCTTCCTCTATTGTGTTGTTCTTGTTTTCTCTTTAACTCCTCTTCCACTTTCAATGCCAACTGAAAGCATTTCTGAACTGTATCTGGATTATGCAGACTTAAATCTTCCTGAATGTTGAACCTCAATCCATTAAGGTATCTGGCTACCTTCTCTTCTTCACTTTCCTTTACCTTTGTTTTCATACAAAGCTTCATGAATTCTTCTATATATGAGCTGACATCTAGCTCCTTCTGCTTCAGGTTTTGCTTCCTCTTGTGTAATTGGATATTGTAATCCAATGGGACATAAGCTTCCTTTACTAATGCCATCATTTTCTTCCATGTAGTGACTACGCTTTCCTTCCTGTACTCTATCATCTTGGACGAAATTCCACCATGTCAAGGCAGCTTCTTTCATTTTTGACTGGGCTATTTTCACCCTCTGTTGTTCTGGTATCTCCTCTGTTTCAAAGAAATTGTTCAAGGAGTCTATCCACTCCATCACTGAATCAGGTTCCATCTTTCCTGTAAACACTGGCAAATCCAGTTTCACATCCATGGTTCTCCTCTCCATGGCCTTGAGGGCGTTCAACAGTGGTCTCTGGTCTGCAGGAACGACCTACTCGTTCCAACTAGGGATCTCTTCTTCTTCCCTATCTTCTTCTCTACCAGAACCTACTCTGTTCCTCAACTTCGCTAACTCATCCTTCAATTCCTGATTCTGAGCCTTCACGGCCTTGCTCTCTGCAATCTGTTTCTTCACCAGAACTGCCAACTCAACGTTGGTCATCCTTGCCGGCATCTCAGATGTTCCTTCGTCACCTGACACCCTGCTATATCCTGATCTTTTCCAGAAGATCCTTCCTTTGCTCTGATACCACTATGATGCAGAGTAAAACGCAACAGAAGCTTACAAATGGGAAGGAGGAGGCATTAACACAACCAGCATGTTAAAATCCTAGACATGCAGTATGTAATACCTATCGGCTTAACAACATCATCATATTTCTTGCTAACACAGACAGCATCGTCATATTTCGAAGAGGCATGAAATATCCTCCTGGTAACTACTGTCCACTTCCTTATCGCCTTTCGCCTTTCGCCTGTCAGCAGCATCATCACATTCGGCAAGTGCAAACATCCTCCTGATGTTCACTGTTCATCATACCGCCAAACTCTATCTTCATCATCATGATGTTCAGCATCATCTTCATCAGCAGGATATAAAATATCCGGTTCCTCCCATATATCCTGATGACGACAACTTCAAGCACCTTTCCCTCGATGCTTCCGTCACCCCGATATCCGACTACTCAAACAACAGCATCAGGATATGACTTATCAGGTCATATTGAAACATCCTGATGATGTTAACCAAACTTTATGCCGATGACTTACGCCGATGCCAAAACACTTAGCGACAGCAAGATAAACTTGCATAGGGTGATATTCGCAATATCCTGATGACGATGACGTCACTTGCACCCGATGATGATGTCAACAGGATATAAGACACTTATATCCTCCGCAACATGATAATGAATATCCGGTGATCTTTTCAATATCCTGATGATGACCTTCCCGGTCCTTAGCCAAAAAGTGAACTTTCACTCCTGCATGCGATAGCGACATGCGGACGATGGATACACACGAAAGATGATCCTGACGATGATATACACACTGAGTATATATCCAACCTATATCATCCTGATGCATTCAAAACATACAGTCTTCGTCAGTTTCATAACCCGATCCGGATAGCGATATACTCACAGATGTCGATGCGATTCACTCCGTCTGGAAAAGCACATGCAGATCCCTGTATATCCGTCAGCTGCATGTAAACTCACAGAACCGCACAATTTCACACAGAAAATATGATGATCGGGCCGGATCACCTTCAGATCAAAACTTAACAGTTTATCTTCCTAAATCCTAGCACATGAGGATGCTAGGTTGATTCACAGCATGCTACCAATCGATCTCCCACACAATGAAATGCATAAACAGAAAACTAAAATACAACCTAAACTAACATGCATGCCCATTCCACCGATTCACAGAATCAACGGGTGGAAGGGTTGAAAGAATCCATTAACCTGTAATCAGAACAGAAATCAAAACATAAACAGCTGATAAACCAGATAATGCAATTGATGAGATCTTATTTAGATGAAACACAAATGTCCTGCTTCTACAACACTATCAAACAACAATGTTTCACAATGTCTGGACTGATCTCTGGATCACACTCAATCACTAGTACAACATAACATAACTACTACTCTCTCTTTCTGATATCTATCAAACCCTAACTGATCTGAGTTATTTATAGCAATATCCTACGAGTACTACCAACTCGGTTCCCAGCGGCTGGGAGCTTCCAAGCGGCTGGGAGAGGGCAGCTCATACTACCAGATCACGAACTCTAACTGCCTGCACACTCTCCTAGGCTGATCTAATACATATGCATTGGTCCAATGGACCTTATTACATTATGAAGTCAAACATGCTAAAAATAGACTAATGTCCTGTCATGCGGACAATGAACCTATATCCTGTCTTGTAGGGGTGCTCCTGCACCACTGGGGAAAAGATTATTTTGAAGATTTCATCTATTTGATTTCTCCAATAAAACTTGGACTTTGTGTTCATCTATTTGCTTCCGAGGACAAAAACCCTTGGTGTGTAGGTGATTAGAGGATGAAAACCCTTTGGTTTCCAGGTAGGTAGAGGATGAAAACCCTTTAGTTTCTAGGTAGGCAGAGGATGAAAACTCTCTTGTTTGTAGAGGTGATTCCATTCAGGGATCACATTGGTGTTGAATGTTTCCAATTTCCTTTGGTGTTTGATGTTTGGTGTGTAGGTTTTTACAGATTTTGTTAAGTTTCAATATAGTTTTCAGTTTGGAGGAGAATATCTATTGTCTTATTTTCTGCTATAGTGATCCGTACCAATGCTACATTGATCTGCACTGCTACAGTACTATGTGAGGGTTTCTAGATCTCTAGGTTTATGTGAAGGGTTTCCACTTGCTCTGTTGTTATAATTTGCTACTATGGGTTGCTGTTATAATTTGCTAAATGTTGTATCAATATTGTTTGTTGTTGTACATTCTCAGATATTGATCGCAGCATTGGAGATATACATGTGCAAGTGAGATTTTATATTAGTTTTGTATTGTGAATTGCCATATCTTTATATTGAAATATCAATCATCTTGTTCAGTTCAGTCCCCCATTCATTTATAACCGCTGTACCTTGCTTTCCCTGCAGCTGTACTATTGACAGAAGTCAGTCTACATCAGTATATTTTCAAATTTTCCACCATTTAGCTTCAGTGATAGCTAATTACCAATCTCCAGTTTGTATTTCTACTTCATTAGAATATCCACATCTAGTGTTGCAGTCCAGTCGCAACCTATTATTGCAATCATACTTGGACATATATGCTGTGGTGCTGAGACTTTCACTTTGGTTTCAGTAATAGTTACAACAGGTATAGTGCATAAGGGTCTGCTATCACTTGCCATCTCCTCTAGTAGTCCAGCCACATCTTTTTGGAAGTGGGTGTAATGTCCCCCATCTAGCCCATTGATTCAGTGGACAGGGATTAGCCTATGACTAGACTCCCGTAGGCTAATGGAGATGTTTAGGGGGTCATTTCAGGGGACTTACTATTTATAGTAAGTTGGGAGCCGGGCACTTGCCATTTTTGGCAGGACAGTTGTGGAGGTCCTTTGCACATAATTCATGGTCTCGATGTGACTAGAGTTCAAATCGATATAAGATAAATCAAATTAAATATTTAACTTATATTATTTTATGAGACCTCATAGTGACTTTAAGTTATAAAGTTATTTTATAAAGTGCAAGTTGTAACTTAAAGTTGTATTCCTAGGGATGGGCGCCCCTCATGGAGTGATAAGAGGTTGAGATACAATTTAAAATAATTAAAAATTATTCCCTCGTGGGCGTTGAGGAGAAGAGCAACAAAAGGACCAAAAGTGACTTCATTTGTTATGCGAAGAATATTGGATTTTGCTCTCTCTTTGTGAGATTATTGTGCTTTGGCTTTTGGAGCTTGGCTCTAGGGTTTCAGTTGGCTGTGTTGGGACGAAAACCTCGGCATTGGTCCCTTTCCTCGTGTGTGGAAGATCGTATCAGGAGAGGATTTGTGGAGGCTTCATACAGAGGCTTCATTTGGGCTTTCACCGAAGACATTTTGATGAAGTATTGAGTTGGAATGAGCATATTATCATGGAGATGTGTTGCAGGTCCAAATAGAGGATAAAGGACAGATTTTGTATTGGGATCGAGTTTTTATTTGCTGCTGTAGTTTATTGCTAGCAGGCCGTACTCCTCAAGAAGGGTCGTACCATTCATAGTTGTGATTTTATGGTGTTTCGGGCTGATTATTGTTGATAATTTTTGGCGTTGAGAGCTGATTTGAGTTTGCAGATAGAGTTTGACGGATTTCAAAGGGTTTATTCATTTGCAGCTGCTGTTTCACACTCCAGTTTGGACGTACCAGTTATGGGAGGACGTGGGTATTTAGAGTCATCAATTCTTCCTTGATTCGTGGCATCTATCACTCCCAAACTTGGTGTTTTGGGTCATATTTCTTGCTGCTGATAATTGTAATACAATATTTCTTCATTCCTTGGAGTTGTGAGCAATTTTCTGTGGTATTGTTGCTAGTCCAGCTACAGCGCCCGGACGAAGTTGTAAACTGTGATATGGGTATGTACTCATAGTTCATATTTTGGCTAAATAGAATCTGGGTAGTCGTTAGTTTGTTGATATCTCCCATAGTTTTTCTGGGTTTTTAGTATATTGTTCATTTTATGTCTTTCATGCAAAAACACACATGCAAGAAAACCCCATAAAACCCTAAACAGCAAAACAACAAAAACACAAAAAATACATAGAATAAAACATATACCAGGGGTGTATGTTATAGTAGGAACAAAGCTTTTGGGACTATTGCGTCCCATTTTGGGCATGTACATAATTTCTACAATAGTCATATACGCTGCAACTTTCACATTTAATTGGTATGCTTCCTTAACCTTGGTGTTTCAAAGCTGAATTTGGAGAATACTTACTAGATTTTTCAGTTACAAACATTTTTATTTGTTATGTAATGCTTTATACGATCTTCCGCCAGAAATAAAATACATAGATTTGTAAATCTAGAAGGCATAAGTGCCAGATAGTAGTTGCATTGATATTGTTGGTGGATTCTAGAAGGTTTACCGCTAGATCCCTCATTAATATTTGCATTGGAATTGTAACAGAGATTGGACGGCATAGCCACCAAGATTCACTCTTATTCCAATTTGATATTTGCATGCTTTGCTCTAGAAGGCCAGTATGTGAAATAAATTGCTTATTGTTCACATCCCAACTACCATATGCTCTCGGTGATCAGAAAGTGCTAGGGTTTGTGTTCTACTTTTGAAAATTTGTAAAGTAAGCTAATATCCCAGCTAGGGACATTACACCCATCTTTCTCAGACAATTCATTGTCTAGGGCTAACAACATCAACTATAGACATCCCTTGACCTCCACATATGACACCATCTTACCAAGATTGGCCAAGAATTCAGCTAGAATTGATGCCCTAAAGCAAAGGGTGTCATTATCTGCCAAGTCTTCCCTAGGACGCTCCTCTCAAGGTTTAGTAAAGCAGAATTTGGAGATCGAAATATCTTTTTTAAGTGGTGATTAGAGACCTTGCCTCGTTGTAGAGGATCCTTGGGAGAACCAACCTATGAACAAGCCATGATGTGAAGCCTCCTAAAACAACCACATACCACCCTATGAAGCCCAAAGATCAAAATATCGGCAACAAGAATCTAGACCACAACCACCACCGAATAGAATGATGCATCCTTGCACCAAAGATCTACCATCATTCTTCGCCACCCTTGAACAAAACACATTTAACCTAGGCACTTTAGATCATCATTAAAGTGAAGTTGCCAAAGGGGGATGAATCTAATATTTTTTCCTTATAATTAATGCTTTCTAAGGAAGTGAAGGGTATCATGTCCCCATATCAAGGCACTGTTAAACTAAAGATTTAGCCATAGTCCATTAATAAATATTAATAATTTAAATATTATTATAATCATTTATTATAATAGTATAATAATATAAATATAATAATAAATATATTATAAATATAAATATAATATATAATATATATCATTAAATATAAATATAAATATTAAAATAACATATTATTGTTATATAATAACAATATATGATAATAAATATAAATAGTAATATTAATTATTATTATGATTATAATATAACAATACATGTTTATAAATATAAATATAAATATTATTATAATATATATATTATATTATATAAGGATAAACATAAATACAATATTATAAGTTAATTATCATAAATATTATAAAGTCTATTATGTCCCGACATTAAGACATTGTTTAAATTAAAGATTTAAACATGATAAAAGTCGGTGAAATTGCTTTGGTAAAATATACGGTATTTAGTCAATTTAAACGATAGAGATAATTACCTAAATATATATCATTATTAATACTTATTATCTAATAAATAATATTAAATAATATTAATATTCTTTCTATAATTAAAATATAATATATTTATTTTAATTGACAAGAGTCATAATTGACAATGATGAATATAAATATTAATAATTGATATATTATTAAATTATATATATAATATAATAATATTGGGATTAAATATAAATAACATAAATATTGATATAAATATCAATATTGTTAATATAAATATAAATATTATTATTATTATCCTATACGATAATTATATAAACTAATACAAAGCGAAGTAGTTTCCATAAGATAAAGTCAGTATAAATAAAATATGTATGCGGCAATTATAATTACAACCATTATAAGACGAGTTTATTAATATGCAGCAAAATCACTAAAAGCCATGATCTTTAGTAAAATAACCCTTGGAAATATATAAAAGGGCATAAGGGGTATGATCGAAAAAAGGTGTGTGAAAGTGTATATTATATAATATATAAACAACAGCAGCAATACAATAAAAAATTATATTAGTTGTTCCATCGAGCAAGGAAAACATTGGCAGCAATAGGTAAGAAATCTGAGGTAAAGCTATAGCAGGTAAGTATTTATATTTAATTTGTTCAATCTATAATTGGTAAAAATAAATGGTAAGATTATTATATATAAAAGAATATATATATACATACGATCCCTATATCAAATAGAACAATTAAATTGTAAGCATTGCATATAGAACAAAAGGGATCTTGTTAATATTAAATAATGATAATGGAATATGAGCATGTGGATATATGATTGGCCAATTATGATATACGGCCAAGATGTCCTAATTATAAGGCATCATGTGCAAAATACTAATAAGGACTTAGAAATCATAGGATTGTGCCATATCCGAAAGGAGGATTAGCCTCATCATTAATCATCTTGCCATCCTAGGTGTATGGTGATGGTGACAGGTTGTCATTGATGACAAAAAGGTGTTTGGTCCTCATGTCATATTTCAGGATGTCTTCAAGTGGGAGAGATTTAATGCAGAGACAATCTTGCAGATGCAGAGAATGGCTCTATACTTCACAGGTTTGTTCTTGCATTATCAGGAGTACATCATCTTGTGTGTTGTTGCAGGAGTGCATCATCAGGAAGTTGCAGGAATATATCATCATGAGTACATCATCTTGTGTGTTCTTTACAGATGTCTTGTAGTGGTAGTGACTTGGTAATTTGATCTCAGTAGCCTTCATCATGTTGTCTGACTTTCTCTACAATAAGGATTGGTTTCATTTTGTGTGGCATACTCTATATCAAGGATTGATAGAAGTGATCACAAGAGTTGTCATACCACTGAGTTTACAGATGCAGATATCAGTTGGATTTCATGCAAGTTTCTTCAAGGTGATGTCGTCAGGTACTATGTGCTCTGATATAAGTTATGATGTGAAAAAATCAAAGGTTAGATAAGAGAATCTCAATTGGATCTCAGTTGAATAATACTTGATGTTATTTGATGTCATAATTATCAGTGATGTGTTGAGGATAGTCTTGTGCTTCAAATGTTGATCATACAGGAATCCAATGTCTCATATTACGTAGAAGTTCTAATGATCTTGCTTAAAGTTGTCATCATCATCAGGGATCTTCACAAGAGGATAGATGTTGTGCATTACATATGGCAGATGTGTTAAGTTTTGTATTACAAACGGCAGATGGCAGAGCACTTCATATGGTTATTCAAAACAATAAATCTCTCAAGTTTTCACAAGGTTCAAGTTTATGCATAGTTTCTCAGAGTTGAATGCTAATTTTTATACTGTTGATCTGTATGGTTATAAGTTTTCAATAGGCAAAAGGTCTCTATTATTAGCTGTAGTAAGTGGCAGAGGTTTTGTACATATCAAGGTAAACTCTAAGGATATTAATGTGACCTAAAAAATTTTGAAACATATTTCAAAGCATCCATTTAAGTTGTCATGCACTTTATGTCTTATTTCTACGGTGACTTGAAGCACAGGTTAAAGGATGACTTAAGTCATCACTTGAGGGTATCGATATCATATGCAAACCGGCCCTCCTTCCCTATTGCTACCGACTCAGTCGGTCCATCCTTCGGTGCTTGGGCGGTAAAATGTAATCTAAGGTTGAGTTTAAACTTGCAAAGAGCGCGTAGGGTCTATCAAATGGTTGACATTTAAACTTTTAGCCCGATTCCTACGTCCTAAACTTTGACGTTCCGGTGGACGTTTTTTTATGTGTTATGTTTTAGAATGTTTCCTTCAAAGTGGAAGTTGAACCCGAGTATAAAGGATTTTTGTGGAGTTTGGAGAGCCCGAGAAAAATGACAATTAGTTTTCTTTTGAAACTTAGAAACTTTCTTTTAAATTCTTTTGATCGGTTCCTTATATCTGAGTTTTTATAAGGAGATTATTTTTGCCTTTTCTAAATGAGAGGAAAATCTTTATGAGGAGTTTTTTTTTAATGGTGAGATTGGAATCGATGAAGGTATTTTTTTTAAGACAGATTGAGAAGATTTTTTTTGGAGAATTATTTTGAGAGGATTGTTTTTTTAATGGGAGCCATTTTTATATAGCTTGAAGATGTTTTTGAATAATTTGGAAAATGTTTTTGAAGATATTATTTTGGAGAAGAGAATAATGAAAATTTGTTTGGAGGAATTTGCAGATAATCAGATAAAGAGTTTATTTGCAGAGAGATGAAGAAATTGAAATGAAGGGTCTCAAATATGAAAAGATATTCTTTCATCTTTAAAAGGAAATATAAATGTTTTTTTTGGTTTCGTGAATCTGAAGAATGTGAAAGTTTTTGGATTAGATATATGTTCTTTTATTTTTGCAGGTGACAATATATAAGATGTATTGTTTTTAAAGACATTAAAAAAGTGAAGATGAAAGGACAAAATGATCTTCAGTGAGAGCAAATGACTGTGCAGAATGTGAAAGGTGAAAAGACATCCAATTTGCATATAATAGTTTTTCAGGTGCATTGATTGCATGACTTGCAAGATAGAGATGAAATATACAGAGTAAAGTAGTGTTGTTGAGCATATCAGAATACAGGATTGATATGCAGTATTGTTGAATGGAATAGAATACAAGATTGATATGCAGTGTTGTAGAATGGATCAGAATACATGATTAATTTGCAAAGAAACTTGAGATTTGTATATGAAGCTTGTTTGCAGAAGTATGTAAAAGAAAATGGTCTTGATTTGAAAATCAAACAGGAGGTATAAGGTTGTATACAATGGTGCAAATCTGATTGAACAGCAATCATGTCTTGCACACAAAGTTTGATGTTTTGTTTATAGTGATTGTGTTTGCCAGTGAGGCACAGTATGCCTATAAGGCTTGTGGTCAGTGAGACCTCTGTATATGTCAGTGAGACATTTGTAAGAAGATTTTTCATTTAAGCCAGTGAGGCAGTTCTGGAGTGGTTTTTCTACCCCTGAGGGTTTTCCACTTGTGCATATCTTGTGTCATGATTCATATTGATCATCTTTGTGTGTGTTTGATTTACATATGAAGTTTTGTTCTTTTTCTATATTCACAGTCATGTGCATTGTACAAATCAATGGTATCTTTCTTTTGAGCTCTGAAAGTTGAAGTTCAAACAAAGGTTTTGAAAATTCACACAACATTGATTCACCCCCCCTCTCAGTGTTGTCCTTGATTCCTACATATGGGTAAGTTAGGAGAATGTTATTGGACCTAGGTAACCCTCAAGTGGATGAAGAACACTGTGTGGATGTGAGGTCCCTTGAGCCAAGAGACAAAGAACACTGTGTGGGTGTGAAGTCCTTGGGCCTATGGTAATGATGAGCTCATCAATGTTAAATGTGCCCAACGTGAGGTGACTCTTGGTGGGACATGAAGTTCCATCAAGCCAAATGGTGAAGAACTCTGTGTGGGAGTGAAGCCTTTGGGCCTACGTATGGGATGGTTAGTGTCTCCTTAATGAACCATGCCTACGGCCTTAACGAACCATGCCTACGGAGTTAAGAGATGGATTAATGATAGGGCGACACATGATCCTCTCTAGGATAGGACATAAGGCCTATGAATATGAATATAAATATGAACATGAACATGAACATGAATATGAATATGAATATGAATTATGTGATTATGGAATTATAAGTTTTAGGATAAATGTGGAAAGAATATGGATCTATATTAATTATGATATGAAAAGAGAAAAATTTGGAGTACTAATGTTTCCTTTTTGTAAGTTGAAATTGTGCAAGGTTGTGAACAGTTTGAGCTTACTAGAAGGGGACATTACAAAGGGGGAGAGATCCACACCATGGTTGGCCAATAAGTCAGTCACCTTAATTTGGTCCTAATAGCAATGCCAATAAGTGACACTAGCAAAGCCCTAACTAATACTTACAGCCTCCTCAAGAAGGGGATTGAGCTTCCAATTTGGACACCAAGTCTTCTTCAATCCATTTCTCTTGTCTATCACCTTTTCTTTTCACTACTAACTGTTGTGACCAATTCCCAACATCGCCCCATTTGAAGATGGGGACCCCTTCCCCCTTTTTCTTCTTGGGTTTTAAGTTTGTGATCTTTTTGTCTTTTTGTTTGTGGCATTCAGGCTTCTACTTATTCTCTCGTTGCTTAGCGTGTCCACTCAGACTTTGGTCTTAATCAACTTTACATTTGTCAATTCTTTCAAATTATGTGAGCTTGGTCCAAGCCTTCGCTTAAGTGCACATTTTAAGTCATCTTGCAAAGGGTTTTATTTTATTTGATTTGTGGTTCATGTTGCGTGCGAGGAGTTGAGTTTCCAAGTATGCGTTGGGTTTTCGAATATCCATCTAGTCGGGATTTTGAGTTAACTGTTCTATCCGGTCACTCTAAGCACATTCTGATATACATTGCTCGCTCAAGTGTTCGCTTTCGTCGCACTTATGCATGAGGGGATAATAGGTTCGCCCTTGACATTTTATTACGCTTACTCTTACAAGCAGAAGATCTACACTATGCGTAATATCCTCGGTGGTCCGTTTCATTTAGCATAATTTCAAAATCATGCGTGGCCTCCTGGAAATACCCGCCTTAAGCGGACTTGCACGGTGCCTTTGTAGTATTTGTTTTTCAAACATTGTTTACAATAAACGGGCCTTGCAAACTCATAATGCTCGCTTAAATGTATGGGACACGTTGACTTTAATGTCTGTTTGAGAGCAATTCTAGGGTCAGTTTGTAATGAACAAAATCCAAATTGTGCACGAATCATCTTAGGATCCGCCCAAGCGCATATTCTCCTGAGCTTTGCAATTGGCATTTACATGGGAGTCTTTAATGTCCGCTTGAGCGCCAGCTAATCGGAGGCTTGCAATGGAATCTGGGTTTCAGGATATGCGTTGCCACTCTAAGCACCTGCTCGCTATTGTTAGTAGCATTTCAAATGATATTTGAAAAGTCGCTCCAGGTCCCTCTAAAATAAGATCGACTGTCAGAGCGTAAAAGAGACCTCTCCTCAACTTTAAATTTTTGACTATTATCGGTGTAGGATGTGTTTGAATATCTGCTTAGGCGGACTTATGTTGATACATTGAATACTCGTTTTTTTTGGCATCCATGTCACCATCCAATGTCCGCTCAGCGGACTTTTTGATCCCCCTTGGAAACTTTGTTTTTTCCTGCTCAATGAAAGATGGCCTCAAACATCCGCTTGGGCGGACATTTTCAAACTCCATGGATTGCATTCAAATGTGCTGATTGTTACTCAATGCATTTAAACCTCTGTTGAGCAAATAAAATTCACGGTTTGTGGCTTACTCGCCGTCTTAAGCGCATTCATTTAAGATGTCCACCAAGCTACGCATGCAGCTACTTGATTCTCGCCGGTGCATATCTCTTACTGATTGGATGAGCCCGTTATCGTGCTACAACGTAATTATTCTTCGCAGTATGCATAACGCTTGAAGATATCCGCTCAGGCGGATTTTTGCGATTCTTTTGCAATCCTTGTGTTATAGTGCGATAGGCCTTAATATCCTCGCCTAAGCGTATCGGTTAAAGTGTGTTGTGAGCTGAATTCAAATGATTCTCTGGAGCATCCATAAATACGCTCCACCTCATAAGAGTAGTGGTCGATATGTAACGCCAGAGGTTTAAGCTGTTTGCCCCCTCATTCCATTAAGCTGCTCACCTCTACATCATTAATATTACTTATCAAGCACCCAAGACACTCGCCAGGTGTAATAAGCAATTCGCATTTTGGAGTTCCTCTTGAGCGTGCATCAGACAGTCATTTCGTGGAGGATAAGTTTTAAACTTTGCATTGAGCATCAAAGTGCCCGCTCAAGGCACGCATCACCAAGCTATGTGTTAGGACTGAAGTTTTAAGGGAGAGCATTGGGAAGGTCGTGTGCACAATATTGGTTTATTCAAAATGCCCACTCGATTGGTATCCGCCGGATTCCCATCACTCTGCAAACTTTGATTTGTTTTAGATAATACAGAAAATTCTCCTCTGCATATCATTTGGTTTTGTAGAAGGGGCGAGAGTATGAACAAAAGAAGAAAATAGGCTGGATGTGCATTTGGTGCTGGTTGTATTCATGCTCAATTACAAATTGCATGTCAAGGTTTCGATGTGGGCAGATTGGAGTAGCATTTGTCGATTGAAGTTCTTTAAGTATTGATCGAGTTTTGTTTTCACAGGGATTTGTATTTCTGGCCTTTCTCGAAATAGAACAGGGTAATTCAAAATTCGCATATTCGTTTTATCCCGCATGCACTAGGCGGTGTAATTTGTCTTATGTGCTTGTCTTTTATGCATTGTTCTATCAAACTAATGTCTGGATATTCGTGTAGGTGAGCAATGAGTGCGAAGGATAGACAGGCATTGATGAGGAGCGACATGAAGGGAACGTGGCCAGAAACGAAAATCACGTCAAAATGGCGAAACCTTGGTGACACTAATCTCGGGGAGACTAACATGGAGGAAATTCGACAAAATTTATACAAACCCAGCCCTTCAGATCTGATCAAGCGAATGTTGAAAAACAACATTGTGCAAGCTGCTTCTTTCCCGCCAGCGATGCTGTGTCTAGAACTGATGTTAGAATGCGCCAAGCATTATAATCACGAAAAGAGGTGCATTATGACCAGAGAGGGCAAAGTACTGGCTTACCTGAGAAAGGAGGTGATCGCAGAAGCTTTTGACATTCCCTCATACAAAACTACTACATTCTGCGACAAGGAGTCTGCCTTACAACTTTATTTGGCTGGACTTGAGAAATGTATGGAGGTGATAAACAACAACTGGTTGGTGCAACCAAGACCGCATGTAAGCAGAGTACCGAAGGAGCTTCATAAGTCTGACTTCCATCGAGAAATCAACTATATGGTTGTATTTCTGAATCGCATCATAGGCTGCCCGCAATCAGCAAATTTCGAGCCTTGGATGTTCTTCTTCATCGAAGAGATCATGAGGGAAGAGGATGATAGATTGGGCTAAAATGATCAGCAGTAATATCGACGATCAGTTGAAGGGTTTGCAGGAGACAAAAACATTTTATATGAGTTCATATGTCATATATATGCTTGCCAGAAACGAAAGATACCCAGGACTGAACTGCAAGGGGAGAGTTGGAAACAGAGATGGACAGTTCAAAGTTTATGACTGCTACCCTCAGCTGCACTTGCAGGCTATATCCCATTATAGAAGGTTTAATGATGCCTTTTCCATGCATATTGTCAGATTGTTGCAAGGCAACACATGCAAGAGATTGTCGAAGGAGGCCATGAACTTCATAGCTAAATACAAAAAGTGATTTATTTAGTTTCCAAGATTCACATACATCCGTGTGGAGGGCTTCTCATCATTACCGTACAAGTTGCCTAGATACCCCACTGACAGAATGGTGTTGTTGGAGGTTACAAGACAGCTGATTGCATTCGACATAGTTCAGAGAAAGAGGAAAAAGACCACAACAAAGTTTCCAATCGGCATCGGGAGGCTTGAGACTTGCATGTCATTGCAAGCAGCTGAAAATTTAGAGATAGAGTTGCAAGCTTACAACTTGGTGTGCCATAATGATGCAGGCAACAACTTTGATCCATTTGGCACAATCAGACAGAAATTTGGGAGCAAATACGAGCACAGACCACAGCTTGAGGATCATTGGATGGATGCATATGATGACATAGAAATAAGAAAGAAAGGTTGCTACCGATTGTCTTTAGATTTGGTCAGAGCCATAAATGCATGACTCGCCATATACTCGCCGAGTTTTGAAAAACTCGTGAGTTTTTTCAGGCGACGAGTTTTTCAAGCAAAAACTCGCCAAAAAAAAAAAACGAGTTTTTTCTGAAAAATTCACCAAAAACTCGCGAGTTCGCAGAGAAAACTCGGCCAGCGGGAAAAAGTGATTTCGGCGGCGTTTTAAGTGTTATTTTTGACTCATTTTTGGTCATTCTACTTGCTCCAAACTAGAAAAAAACTCCTCCAAACCATTTTACACCTATTTGCAGTAATTTGGCATCGATCGAACAAGATTTTGAGGCGGATTCGAATCAAATTTGAAAGACAAATCAGATTTCCAGGTAGGTTTTTGTTTTTTTTCTCTCTTTCTTTTTTTGAAATTTCTTCATTTTTGAAGCATCTAAGTTTAAAAAACATCATGAATGTAGTAGTTTGCATTTTTTCTGATTTTTTCATTTTTTTCACATTTTTTTCATTTTTTTTCATTTTTCTTTGTTCTTCTTATTTCAATCCAATTTTTTTTTGTTTAAGTCTTAGATTAGTTTGCATTTTTAGTAATTTAGAGTAATTTGTTTATTTCTTCATTGTTTTCATATTTTTTCCAAACCCTAGTTAATTTTTTTTTGTTGAATCCATGTTTTTTTGGAACAAAATGTTTAACTTTAGAATTTTACATTAGTTTAAATTTAATCTATCAAGTAGAAATCTAATTTAGGTTGTTTTTTAATTTTCTATTAAAAAACTAACTTGTGCTTTCTCTTTGTATGTGCAGGTTAATTTATAATGGCAGATAGAGATGCTTCTATATCCGGTTCAGCCTTAGGCCCTGTTGCATCATCATCATTTGTAGGCAAACGTCCTCCAAGAGCTAGAGATCCTGCGTGGAAATATGCCTATCTAGGACCGTACCCTGGCTCAGTTTTTTGCATCCAATGCCAAAACGTATACCGTGGAGGCATTAACCGCCTCAAATACCATCTTGCAGGCATCAGTCGTCGTGATGTGAAGGTCTGTACTGGAACCACGGAAGAAATAAAAAGACAAATGAATGCCATACTTGCAGCCACAGAAGAAAGAAAATTACAAAGGGAGAAGGCAAAGGCAGCCATGCAAGCATCCATAGCTTCTTCTCAAGGTGCTCCAGTCAACCTTGAGTCGGATGATGATGCACTTCAGGGCATATTGGGCTCTCTTCGTGGTCCACGTAACTGAAGGCAGCCCACCACCACTGCGAGCCCTTCATCTACTTCCAGTAGAGCACCAGGATCAGTACCTACACGCACAGTAGATAGTTTTTTTGTGCCTAGAAACACACCTGGATCACAAACTTCCTTAGAGGCAACTGGGTGGAATAAAGAGGTGCATGAGCATGCATACATTGCTTGTGCCGATTTTTGGTATTTCAACAACATCCCTTTCAATGTCGCAAATTCTCCTTATTGGCATAATTTGGTTACTGCACTGATGGTTGCAGGAAAGGGCTTCAAGGCACCTTCTCGCACAGAATTGAGTGGGAGGTTAGTTAATTTAATCTTTTACGTTTTAAGTTTTTGATAAATTTATGTTCTTTAATTTATATAAATTTATGATGAATTTAAGCTATTTTTTGTTTACAAACAAAATTTTTGTACTTAATTTCACTTTGTACTTGTAGGTTGCTTACAAATGCAAGGGATAGGGCAAGGGCAGTGGTGGAAGACCAAAGAAATGAATGGAAAAAATATGGCTGCTCTATTCTTTCCGATGGGTGGACGGATGGTAAAAACCGCACCATCATTAATTTTTTGGTAGCTTGCAAGAATGAAGTGGTGTTCTTGAAATCAGTGGATGCCTCCAACATAGTGAAAAATGCAGAAAATTTGGCTAAAATGTTGGAGCAAGTTTGCATGGAGGTTGGGATTGAAAATGTTGTGCAAATAATTACTGACAATGTAGCAGCATATGTGGCAGCTGGTAGAATCCTCCAAGAGAGACACCACACAATTTTTTGGACACCTTGTGCAGCACATGTCCTTGACCTTCTTTTGGAGGACATAGGCAAGCTTGATTGGGTCACACCGATTGTAGAGGATGCAAGGAGGATCACAAAATTTATCTACAATCACCCTTGGGTTCTTCACATGATGAGGGATTACACCCAAGGGAAAGAGTTGGTGAGATCCGGTGTGACAAGGTTTGCAACGGTTTTCTTAACGTTGCAAAGCATTCTTGGTGCATTGGGGGCTTTGAAACAAATGTTTGTGTGCCCAAAATGGATAGAATCATCTTATGCGAAGAAGCCAGAAGGAGACAAGGTTGCATGCATTATCTTTGACAAAATATTTGTAGAAAGAACTACAGAGATTGTGAAGGTAACTTCAAAACTTCGAATTTAAATTCAAATTGAATATTTATTTATTTTTAATATGTCTTTCATTGTAAATTAGTACCTTTAATCTTTTTGCATTTTTATATTGTAGGTGTCAGAGCCCTTGGTTAGAGTCCTCCGCTTGGTAGATGGGGATAAAACCCCAATGGGGTATCTTTATGAGGCCATGGATAGGGCCAAGGAAGCTATTAAAACTTATTATAAGGGGGACAGCCTCAAATTTGATCCCATATGGGAGATTATTGATAGGAGGTGGAATAATCAACTCCACCAACCCATCCATGCAGCAGGGTACTTTTTGAACCCCTGTTTCTTCCATTTAGGCACCTTCTCAGATCCTACTGGAGAGGTTATGGAGGGCCTCACTTCTTGCATTCAGAGGATGACACCCCAGGCTAAGGTGGCAGACCTCATTGTTGATGAATTGCAAGCTTATAGGGAAAGAAGGGGTAGGCTCTTTTCTTCAGACCTGGCTACACGAGCAATAAACAATCAGTCACCAGGTATAAAATTTCAAATTTACAAGTTACAAACTTACAAGTTACAACTATTGATAATTTGATATTTAATATGTTTTGAACTTTTCACTTTCTTTTCTAAGTTTCTAACTCTTCAATATTTTTTTTGTAAAGGTTTGGTGGACAAATTGGGGTGGAAATACCCCAAATCTCCAGAGATTTGCCCTCCGTGTCTTATGCCAACCATGTAGTTCATCCAATTGTGAGCGCAACTGGAGCTTATTTCAGGCCATCCACACAAAGAAGAGGAACAAGCTAGCTCAGAAACGCCTCAATGACCTTGTCTATGTGCAATATAATCTTCGGCTGCGCAAAAGAAGGGTAGAGGAAATATCAGATGATCCAATTGATTTGGATCAGATAGATCCTTACAACGATTGGACAGGGCAGGATGAGCAGCCTTCATTGTTTTCTAATGATGAGATCTATGATTTGGAGAGACAGGCAATGGAGGAGGGGGCTGCCGTTGGAATCGATGGATTGGGATTCTCATTGGATGACATTGAGGATGAGGAGGATGAGGATGAGGAGGATGAGGAGAGTTAGGAGACATTGCCACTAGGACCACTACTAGCATCTACATCCAGGATGGAGGTTGAGCCACGATTTGTCATGCCGAGGAGGGAGGAGCCACAGCAGATTCCTAGGACTAGACCTAGTTCTACCACTCCCCTAGTTTTTAGTAGACTTGGGAAGGGGAAGGGGAAGGGGAAGAGGAAGATGTATTTAGTATTTACTTTCAGTTTCAGTTTTACAAAAACAATTTGCTATTTCCATTTTGTTTTAGACTATCAGTATCAGCGCATTCCTCATGAGGATGCCATTTTGTATCCAATTTACTTTGAAATCAATCAAATACAACTAGACTCAGCTTGTTTCTCATTTATTGACTTGTTGGATGCATCTAATCATTGAATTTTGCAAAAAAAATGTGTTTTTAATGAAATTTAAACAATTTTTTTAAGTTGCCAAGTTTTTTCGAGTTTTTTGCCGAGTTTTTGCCGAGTCGAATTTTTCAGGCTTGGCGGGTTTTTGCTTTTCGCGAGTTTTTCAACTATGGTCAGAGCAACAAGAGTGATCAACATTCCAGATCAGCTTGAGGAGAATCACAAAAGACTTTCACAGAGTTTGTATGATCAAGAGAAAGACAAGCCTTTCGCTATCAACTGGTCAGAACAGGAAGTCACGCGCAACGATGATTTGATGATGCCAATTGTAACACATACAAGAAAGTATGTAGACTTCCAAATTTGAAAACTTCAGGAGAAAAATGTCCAATTTACTTACAACTTGATGTGAGGAGTTAGTGTACATCAGTCCAAGGATACTTCAAGTAGCGAGTCAAGCAGTGACTCCGATGATTCCGGTGATTCAGAAGGTGAAGGTGCTGATCCGTATGAAAATATTCAGCCAAGTAAGAAGGCAAAGACTGATGATCAAAAGGCAGCTAGTGCATCTTCAAGGCAAGGGGGTAATAGTATAATCAATATTGAGGAAGATGAAGTAAGACATGATGAACAGGCAGCTTTAGAAGTACAAACTGATCAAGGCATCAAACAAGGTAATCAGATTGATGAAGCTATGTCAAAATCATCTACGGAGGAAGAAGTGGTCATGATAGAAGTAGAAGCTAAAAATCAAAATGACAAGGAGTTGTATGAGTTTGATGAAGAGGCTCTTCCTACTGTCCAGCTGAAGGGAGTTCAAGAAGAAAGTCAGGAGGACTTGTCCGATCTGCCTGAGTAGCTAAGGGATCGGGTCACGGAGAAGTCTGTTATTGAAAGGGAACCCATCCTAAGTTTGGAAGACTTGCTGAGCAGAGCCAAAACTGACAAAGGAAAGCAGAAAATTACTAAATTCTCAAAGATCACAAGAGGCAGCTCGGGGTCAAGGCAAGTACATATTGCTGTCCCAAAAATAGTATAGAAGCAGATGACGATGTCCCAGGTAGATATGACATCAATACTTTTGATTTGGGACCGGCCACAATAGAGCAAGAAATAGAGGAGTTAGAAGATTCGGTTGTAGTCATCAAAGAAAGATTACGAAAGGAACAGGAACAGAGGATCCAGTTGGAGAGGGATAACTTGGCTTTTCAGCACTATATTCAGTAGTTGATGAGGCTAGTAAGCCAAGCTAAAGAGATGGTTGCACCACTTGTGTTGCTTTCACAAGAGTCTGTGGCACATTTGCAAGAAATGAGGTCCTCATCTCAAGTATTGCAGGATTGGGCAGCAGATTTCAAGATCAAAGCCGATGGGTTCATTGATGAAATTGTGAAGTTGTACAAGGAGGCTTCTTCAATATTTGACAGAGAATATTTTGATTACTTGTGCAGAATTCAGAAATGTAAGAGAAGAAGTTATGCCTTAGTTGAAAAGGCTGATTTATACTCCAAGTGCCACATTGTTGGATGGAGTGGTTGAACAAGGTTCAACATATAATTTCCATTCCTGGTATTGTGCACTCAGCATAAAGGAGCAAGTTCTGGGAAAGATTGAGAGTGACAGCACTTGAACAAGAGAGGCACTTCGGGAAATTCAAAACAAAATACTTGTTTCTGTAAACTAGTAGTTGATTCCAATGGAGAGATTGATGGATACTTGCTGAAAGATAAGATGCATACAAAGTATTTTCAGCATCCACAGGTGGTTTCCAGGGAGTTGTTGAATGATATTTGCACACTTTACACTTTCATGGGCATGTTTCAGACATCCATGGCTGGTTGGGAGATGACAGTCGTCAAATGCACAGAGCTGCAAATCATAGAGTGCACCATTCAAGCTCTGCCAAGTGTCCCTATGGAGGAGGTTACATGTGTCATGACTAAATTTGTGGAATTTACCACAAAAAGGAAAAGTCATAAATGAGGGTACTCCACTTAGTGGGTGTATCATAAATGCAAGGTCTAATTTTAGTAAATTTTGTAACCACTTGCCTACGTGGCACAATAAGGGCCCTCGGTTTCGAGATTTAATCTTGGCCATCCATTGAATTTTGAGGCCTATATAAGCCCATTTTGCTCTCATTTGTAAGGGGGGAATGCTCTAAGAAATTGTTGCTCAAGACTCTGCTGAAATAAATACAAATTCATTGCTGAAATTTTCATGGTGATTTGTGTTGTTTCAAATGATTGCATGGTTTCGAAGTGTTCACTCATAGTTTAGTTTGTTTTCAGCAATTTAGTTTTATGTTTCATGGAAGTTGTTGCTGTTGATTCATGTTTGGAGTCTCCATAGTTCATACCATTTATAATTTGTCGATGGCAGATTGTAGTGCATGGTTAGTTTGAATCTTATCTGAACTTAACTTCAATTACTTTGTGTTCATTTACCTTTATGTGCAGAAGTAATCTGAAAATCTTATTTTTCCTTAGAAGATTGCATCACCTTTGCGTAGTTGTTACCTTATGGCGAAGCAAAGTGTGGTTGAGATTTCGGGGAATCAGTGGTGATTGCTTGCATTTAGATTAGAGTCTTCTAAACCCATTTCCTTTTGCATTTTCTTTAAAATCCTGTTAGATTTAGATTAAAGAGCTTTCGCTGTCATATCTTAAGTTGTCATATTGTTAGACCTTCGAAGAAGCTATGTTACATGATATCCAAGAGAAACAAGTTTCTTATTGTTGAACATTTACATAAGTCCCTTTGTGTCAAACAGTAATTCACATCCTACTGCTAAGTTATCCCAAGTCGCAACACCAAAAGTAACTAATCAAGAACTTTGGAGTCTACTCATCTGATCACTTAGCTTAGCATTTGAGGGATTTTGTTCAAGAGAGGATAGAGTACACCAGTATTTTATTCTGTGTTGTATGTGCAAGGAAAACACATCAACACTAACCCATTAATGGGAGAGTTTGTCAAGTTTTGAATTTAAGCACTTCTTAATTTGTTGATTTTTTGCTGAGTCGCCAAGTTTGAGTCAAAATCGTGTCTGGCAAGTTTTGCCTAGTTGCTAGTTTTCAAACTATCATTTGACTCCCATTATCTTGCTTATCTCTCAAAAGAAGTAAATCAAACCTACCACTAGCATTCATCAATCTTTTGGCTTGTTTGGCTCTTAGCAAAGATTTTTTTTATTTACTTTCATACGGCTAGATGATTAACTTTCTTTATCTATGAGCAAATGATACTTGTGTGTGCTTCTCATGAAGATGGCATCATTCACATACATGTATGGGCTGCCAAAACACCACAAATATCAAGAGGAATAATCTCTACTACAACTTAATTGTAGTTCTTTTTTATACCGAACTTGACTTTGCATTGTTTGGTAACCTCTTATTCCACTCCTTGCTCATAAGTAACCAACCTAGATATACCTGCCCATAGAAGCAAAAATCGGCAAAAAATCATAAAAATCACGATTTTTAATGAATTGCCATGTTTGCCGATTTTTTCCCTGAAAAATTTGCTAGTTTTTGAAAAAACGTTTGCAAATATTTTTAAATGTTTTTTTTTTTGAATAATCACCAAAAACGCCCGATTTAATCTGCTAGATTGTGTTTATTGGTTCGTTTTATTGATTTCCAATTGTTGCGGCGAATTTATTTGACTCCAAACATAAAAAAAAGCGGATTAGGGTTTGCGATTTAGGGCTTTGGTTGTTCTTCAGGGGTCTTCTCGCACTCCAATCCAGCTGCGAAGACATAGTCCCGAATCGAAGAACTAGCACTTGCACCCATAGGAGGTTCAAGGAATATGCCGATAGGAAAACCGACGAGTTTAGAAAATTTTCCTGCGTGAGACAATTCCGAGCACTAGAATGCTCACATATTAAAGCCTATTGTTTAATTATTAAATTTAAAATTTATTTCAGATTTAATTTTAAATGTTAAATAGATTTTGATTTCATAATTAATCGAATTTATATATTACATTTATATTAGTAATACTTATATATTATAATATTGAAGTATAATATTATATTAATATATTCTAATATAATATTATTATTATATAATCTTTTGGGGAAAAATATTATAAAATATTATTATTAATAGTCATATATTATTATATTAAAATATAATATTTATATTATTAATATATTCTAATCCAATATTTATTACTTTATTATATATACATATGGAAATTCGATTTTTTCACGATTTTTTGAAAAAATCTTATACTTTTGATTTGCCGATTGTTTCCCCAAAAGATTTTTGCTCCATTGTACCTACCAACTCTTAAATTTAAATGTGCTTGTGAACAGGAAAAAAAAGGGGCATCAACTTTTGTCTATCAAATTCAAATTTTGATATGAATGACTTTGGTAAAGTTCATTCTTATCTTGTGTCTTGTTGCTACTCAAGCATAACTCTCTTTGAATCAGAGTAGAGGAGAAAATTAAGTTGCTATTGGGCCTCTATTTGTCTTATGTTAAGCCTATCTGCCACTGCTTGAAGGGCCTCAACCACCTCAATGTTGTTTTCATTACCAATTCCAACACTAGCTGATGTCTTTACACAATGCTCATTTCCAGGACTAGTACTCGATTTTTCTTCTTCATATTTGCCATGAAAATCAAATGATTTTTACTGTTAAAAATAACTATGTTGCAAGATATTTCACCCTCCTTCAATTTCATCTTCATTTGAACACAATTGTGTCCAATTGAAACAGGTGCAAATTTAAAGGAATTACTTGTGTTTTCAAGGTGCAAATTTGCACATGGCCTTTCTTAATAAACTTACTTAACTTGCCCTTTGAAATCTTAAGCTGAACAACTCCCTGCATAACCATACAAAAAAAGATGGCGACTTCACTAATGAAGCCAATGAGTACCCTCATTGTGTGGTGACTTCACTGATGAAGCCAATAACTACCTTGTTTTACTTTCGAAGACTCCATTGTTTCTTTCTTTCCATATAAACCACAAAAATTTCAACAGACATTGCATTCCAAAGCTCAATAAAAAATAGAAACTAGTCTGTAACAGACTTGCAGCTAATAATACCAAATAGAATTTCAAGCCAAGAGATATATTTGTTGGCATATTTAGACCATGCTGTAAAAGTCACTTTCCAAGAAGCCCTGACAAAGTGACATTCAAAGAAAACATAATTAATAGACTCAATAACACCACACAGAATAAGAAGCAACACTAATACTGCAAGCCTCTCATGCAAGAACAACTATCTAAAACATTTTTTTTTAAGTTAAATGTAAGATGGCCACAACACAACAAATAAACTACTTTTGGTTAAGTCCTTTAAAAACATCTTCGGAGAATGCAACATATAACTGTTCAGAAGAAACTCCCAACTAGGGGTAGCCTTTAAGCCATCTGATGTTATCCTGAATTTCTTGTCAAACTACATTAACGATTCAGAAGAGGGAGATTTTAAAGATTTCAAAAGAATAGAATGTGTCCTATGTTGTGTCTCAAGATGAAGACAAACAACACTCAATTCATTCTAAAAGATCCATTTTCCATTTGTGAAAAACACTCAATTCATTCCAATGAGTTTGCAGTAAAACCTCAAATATATATATTTGTTAATATTTACTGGTGTTTCTCTGAGTTTCCTAGACATGGGGATGTGAGGATGTGGTTTTGCGGATGGCAAATATTGTCCTAAACCTTGAGGATGGTGGGGGGATGACTAATAAAATAATATTAAAAATATTTTTATTTAAAATTTAAAATTTAAAATAGGCAAAAGTAAATGAAAAGAAGAAATTCAATTATCTTTTTGATAATTATAACAACATAAATCATTGATAGTATGATTTTCCAACTATATAATATATTTATATTGATGAAAGACTGAAAGTTTAAACTTGAAAGTTACTAAGTTTGATAGTTAAAAGTACTAACAAGCTGAGAATCACAACTACAATCTACGAGTGACTATAATAGGCACACCCAATTTTTTTTATTTTTACATTAAGAGGAATGCAAATACAATGTTCTAACACGTTCTGATCACCGAGATCCCAATGTGGGCAAGGTAAGAGCATACGGTGCTTTGGATTACACAACTATTTTGATGAATGCAATTACTGAATGCTCCACAAAGGCACATAAGGTGGCAAGCCATCCTTATCTTCACTTTTGTAGTGGAGTGTGCCAATGCAATACAATATGAAACACACAAGGTGGCTGGGCCGTCCTTATCTGCGGTTATTCAGCAGAATGTGTTGGATGCAGTTACAGTATGAGCACACGAGGTGGCTGAGCCAACCTTATCAACACTTATTTAGTAGATGTGTGCTTGCATGCAAAGCCACTAATAGAATGTCTAAGCTGATTCAGACCAAAGTGGTTGATAGCATCAAGCTTGTTCAATGCCAAATGGGCCAGATTTGGAATGCTATATGAACTGACGGTAAACCATCCAATTTTACAATATGAAATGCATGTATAATGAGATCACTGGTGGTATTACCATCTAGGGATTACAAACAATGAATATTGCAACTAAAGATGGCATTACAATTGTTAGGAAGCTGCAATATAAATGATAAATTCTGATTTTAGACTGTACTACACTGCTGTAGCATATTATCATGAAGATAAGACATTGAAAATCATTCTAGTATTGCTGATGTTGATGAAGTTGCAAGCCACAAACACTATTTTTATCACTGAAAACCACTGCCAAACTGAAAATTACTTATTTGATACAAGTTCTGCAGCATTGTAAACCCTAGATCAGCATATAGAATCATTAATAAATCACCAATCTGCAAAAACCCCAACTACAAACTGATTCCAATGGATAGAGGAGTGTTGGGCACCTCCAAACAACATGAAAAACCTCAGAAAAAGGAGGCGTTTATAGCTCCAAAATCCCACACCCTCTACCTACAGTTGGTACGGCTTGTACCAAATGGTACGACTTGCATATATCTAGTTTTTTGTCACTAAAACTCTCCAAACAACAAGTAAAATGCTCATAAACCCCTGTACCTTGATCTAAACAAGTTTTTCAGCCAATAAATTAAATTCAGAACTTCATCATAGCATTTGTATGGCGCTTGGAAGAGGGTATGGCTTGCTAGGAAGAGAAAGAAATCTTCAAACAAAATAGAAACTATGCATAAACTGAAAACAACTCCTGAAAATTGATTACCAACACACATCAAAAGTTTGCCACAAACCCAACTTGTCAAAAGACATTGAAAATCTCCATTACAGCACAAGTGTGAATTTTAGATGAAACCACCATGATAAGTTGGGGGGTTTTCGTCCTTGAAACCATTATTTTCGAGAGGGATTTCATCCTCAAGAAAATGGGAGAAGAACATAGGTTCTCTCAAAATACATAAGAAAATATCATATCATCAGTAACCTCAACAATGAGCTCCAAACCTCCTTTTGAACTTTTTTGGAGTGAATAAAATATTACTTTCCTTTTCTCTCCAAAACTTATTTCAAAAATAATAAATTGTTCATGTGTGCAAAGTCCCCCTTGGTCTAGCGCCCTTATATACACAACTTAAAAACCTTTGCAATGAATAGTTACACATAAGTTGTCTTTTTGAAAAATACTTTTTTAGACAACTTAAGTTATAATTATTTAATAATTAAATTATCTAACCAAGTTGCGGAAAACATCAAAATGAATCTAACACAAACTTCTGATCATACCATAATGCTAAGTTGCGAAAAACATCAAAATGAATCTAACACAAACTTCTAATCATACCATAATGCTCTTGAGGACTTAGGAGGATGAACTGTAGCAACTTGGCATCATTCTAAAAATAGCCTGCTTCTCAAAGAAATGTGGAGAGCTCCCAAAAGGAAGGAATTGCATTATGAAAGTATCATTGAATTCCTCTTGGACTCATGAACTCACTGTCATTGCTAGAAGTCCAATCTGACTAAACACACATTCTCCAAGAAGTGTGGAGTGCTCTCAGAAAGATAGAATCACACTCGGAAAGTTTCATTGGGCTCACTAACATCTCCTAAACTCATTGTATTAATAAATCCACTGCCTGATCATCTTTGTGCTGTCCAAGAAAGATGGAGTTCTCCCTTACACCACCAATTAGCAAATGGGAAAACTCGGAAAATAGGCTAATCGTTCTCAAAGTAATTATTCGGAAAATGGGGACATTACAGTGATGAACATCAAAATGACAAAAATGGAATGCCAAAAGAAGATATGCATAGTTTTTTTTTAGTTTTAGCAACAAGCTCAAAAACCAGTCATAATCCATTGGACATTTCTCAAATTCTTGCTCATTAGCGGAACTGCTCTAATGAATTGTATCCCCATCTTGCAATGTGAGCTTAACCAATCTCGACCGCACATTTTGCTCCTCATCAACTTGTTGTGGCTCTACATCCCTTTGTGCCATTGGCCTTCCTCTCCATCAATAGGTTAACCTTTAAACAACTTATTTCCAAGAGTTTGTTCCTCAATTTGGTCTTGCTAGGATGCACATAACCACTACCAAATTTGCCTACCTTGGCCATAGCCTTTAAGGAGATCAAGCAACATGGAAAGATAGACCATTCGAAATTTTTTTTTTTTTACCAATGGCCACATCTGCTATCATGTCCCCTTTTTTCAGATTAAAATACTATTATTTAAGTTGGACCCGATAATTTATAATATTAAAGGGCAACTTAATAATATTATTATAATTAAAATAAAAGGTGTTTTTTAACACTAGTATTAAAATAAAAATAAAAATTATTTCTAAATACTTAATATAAAAATTAAATTAAAAAAAGTTTTTAAATACTTGGAGGGAAATTTAGGACCCAAGGGCCCAATTCAAAAGGGTATATCAAGGAGGCGCCTATCTTCATTTGAGATTCATTTAAGTTATCCTTTTTGGCATCCAATTTTCAGATTTGAGTAGTTTGTTCAATCTAGGCCATCCAAGGACAAAAATTTTTGGTTTGTTCGGAGTTTGAGAGGACGAAAATTCAATTGGATTCCACATTTGGGATCAAGGACGAAAACTCTTGTTTCCCATTTTGGGTGCCCCATCCGAGGATCACAATTGTGCTAATTTGCAGAGGATTTGAAGGAATTTTCTAGCTTGCTATAGTGTCGCTATAGTGATTTGTTGAAGATTTCATTCTTTGGAGGGTTATATGTCGAGTTTCGAGACTTGCCCGGATTCGGCGAGTCCTGGGTCGAGTCACCCCTGCCGAGTCCAGGGGGCTCGAACTCAGACTCGGCTGAGTCTCGGCAAGACTCGCCGAGTCCGAGTGAGTCTTGTTAGGCAAGTTCGGCTGGCGAAAAAGGGAGTTTAAAGGGAGAAAAACAAAAAACTTAAGTTAAAAATTGATTTTTTTAAACTTGTATTACCTCTACATCCCTAAAAGCAACTTCATTTCATTTTGTTGGCAAAATAGGAGGAGAAAAGAGAGTTGTGAGGAAAAATAAGAGTGCATTGTAGGACTACTAGCAAGGAGGTAGACCAAAAATCCACCAACAAATCGTATTCGGGCAGCTTCATACTCATAGTTGGTGCATCGAGAGCTCTCTACCAGTGATTGGAAGGAGTTTGCATTTCATTTCAAGTTTAATCTGAGAGGTAAGCTTGATTTTGTTCGGTTTTTTTGTGTATTTTAAGCAAAAAATGCATTGTTTTCTAACATTTCAATTCTTTTTGGAACAAAGTTACAAACCCTACTTTTTTTTGGAACAAATTTAGAAACATGACATTTTGTTTTGGAACTAACCCTACATTTTTTTTGGAACAAACCGTACTTTTTTTTGTATTAGTTTAATAATTATAAATGACAATTCACAAATGTTCATTTTTTTTATAATTATGTGTTATTGCAGCAGCCTTGATTTCAAATTCAAATCATATTTTTCACAATGTTTACTTCTACAACTCCATTTAGAAAGGACCTAGCTTGGAAACATGCTGAAATTTTTCCTGTGCAAAAAAAGGGAGCGGCAAAATGTAAATATTGCAAAACAGGTTTTCATGGAGGCATTAATAGATTGAAATACCATCTTGCACGCATATCCATCCATGATGTTGTGGGATTCTCTAACACACCTCCTGAGGCTATTCGTGAGGTGCAAGTACAATTAGAAATATTTGAAATGCAAAAAGAATTGAAAAAGAGGCAAAGGGAGGAGTTAGTGTGCTGGTGCTTGTGCTAGTGTTTCTGCTAGTGTTGGTGCTAGTGCTAGTGCTAGTGTTGTCGCTAGTGCTAGTGGTAGTGGGAGTATTAGCATTGGTCCTAGAGTTCATAAATCTAGGTTGGATTCATATTTTGTGCCACACACTACTCCTGGTTCCCAATCGTCACTTGAGAGCATGGGTTGGAACAAGGAGGCACATGATGTAACTAGACGAGCAATTGGAGACTTTTGGTATTATTGTACCATTCCATTCCATGCAGCCAGATAATTTTTTTTTGTTTGATTGTTTTAAAATTTATAGTTTGATTCTTTGTCTCATGAATTTTTATATTTAGATGCATGTCAAATTCAAATTTAAAGTTAAACTCTCCATTTTACAATACTTGTCTTATTTAATTTATTTATGACATGTGTTCGGTCTCCTTTTTCACAAAATATGGTTGATGTCAACTATTTGTGGGGCGGGGTTCAAAGCCCCTACTGAAGATGACTTAAGGGGCCCACTTTTGACACAAAAGTGGGCTGATGTAAAAGCCAAAATAGAGGAGCAGCGCTTGGTATGGAGCAAGAAGGGTTGCACCATCATGACCGATGGTTGGATTGAGAGAAAAAATAGGATGCTGCTGAATTTTCTTGTTTCCTCCGCAAGTAATTGTACTTCCCTCAATGCATTGAATAATTTGAAATTTGAATTTGATTTAGTGATTAATATTTTTAATTTATGTTTTGATTGAATCATTGATTTTGCTTATTTTTCAGGGGGCACTGTGTTCATCAAGTCAATTGATGCTTTAGCACATGTAAAAAATGCCACATACCTTTGTGAGGCTTTAGAGGAAGTCATACTTGAGGTGGGTGAGGAGAATGTGGTTCAAGTGGTGACTGATAATGCAGCAAATTATTTTGATGCAGGTAGACTAGTGATGGAGAGGTACCCAACAATATTTTGGACTCCATGTGCCGCTCATTGCCTTGACCTCATATTGGAGGATCTTGGCAATCTTCCATGGATCAAAACATGTGTGGATATGGCCAAAAATATTTGCAAATTTATATACAATCACACATGGGTCCTTAGCCTAAGAGGCAATACATGGGGCTGAGGGAGTTGGCTTGTCCTGGTATCACTAGATTTACTACTAATTTCATCACATTACAATCTTTGATTCGGTCAAAGGCGGCTTTGAGGCGTATGTTTGTTGGTGAGGAGTGGACTTCCTGTAATGTCCTCTTCTAGTAAGCCAAAATTTTCACAACCTTGCACAAAATTTCAACTTATAAAAGGAAACATTAGTACACTAGTCTATCTTTGAATTCCCACTTATTTTAATATATGCAGGAAATATTCAAATTACATAATCACATTGCCTTGGTAGGTTATAATCTTATGATCAACGCTAGTATACATTTCACATTTTCCGTCATTATCCATCATATTTGGATTCATGCATTAATCATTAATTCCATATGAGAGGGAGTGATAGGATGCCTTATGCCACTTACCATCATGGGTCCACTATTTTATCATTTGACTCAAGGGGTGGATACTCACCAGTTGAGTCAAGGCCACTATGATATTCCTTGGTACAAGGGGTGACTTCTTCACCAGTTGTAACCAAGGCCACTATATACTAATCCTTTGGCACGAGGGTGACTTCTTCACCAGCTGTGACCAAAGGCCAAATCCACTTGCCTCGAGGGGTGCCATTGCACCAGCTGAGACAAGGGCCAAAACATACCCATGGTTGGCTAATCATTCATCCTCATGATCACACCTCTCATGTGGAGTTAATGGATTAATTTCCATCATTCTAATTGCTCACATGATTCAACAATATGTCTTACTTCTTATAATAACTAACATTTCATTATGAGAATTTCACTTCTTTCATGCTCATCATATTATTGGATCAGTCATAATGCAGCAAAGATACATATTAAAATATAAATTTCATATGATATATATGTTAGACTCATACATTGAAGAAAATGCATAGGCAACCATATATCATCAGTAGCAGTTATAATGATATGCTAAGTCTATGTATTTCAGATTATACTATTTTCAGATTCCTATCTACAATGCATAGATATTCATAACTAAGATATAACGATCATGACAACATTCTGAGTTTATCGATTCAGACATGTATGCAACGGTATCAACAAAGCCGTTTGTGATTAACATCTATATTTATCTATTTTTATTATATGCATAGTCCTTGATGCAACGATGTCATATCAATCAGATTTTTGACACAAATGATATGTTGATTTTATATGCAGAGATAACATGTAATTCAGACTAACAACAATGCATCATACCTTGAAATCGTGGTGCTGGAGGATATTCTGAATTCCAGATGTAATAGCAAACTCTTGGAATCGAATTTCTTTTGCAGACCAACTTGTCTTCTTAAGGCAGATCGAATGCTATTGGTGTTATGATGGTTGATAGATGATTGTGCTTTTGAACTTGAACACTGTTGATGATTGATTGGTTGGTATGTGTTAAATGGATTTCTTGCTAATGTTTTTGTATATAGTTTTGAGGATAGAATTTGATGAGATGGAGATGAGATTCCTTTTTGGCGGTGAGATCATTCCATTTATACCTTGTCAAATGCCCAATAGAGGCGTCTATGAATAGGGATGACTTTATAAGGGAAGCATCCATTAATAATAAGCGCTCTTTTAAACTTATTGATGCATCTTTATGCCTTATAATCTCACCTTAAGATTTGTCTGTATTTAATATAATCATTGCCATCATAATCGATAGTCTTTTATTTGACTATCTTTGTCTTGGGCGCTGTCTTAATTAGATTCCATGATGTCCTTTATTCAATCTGCGATGTCCTCTATTCAATCGGTGGACTTTATGTAATATGAAACTTTGTATTTAGTTTCTTTGATCGGTCTCTTTAAAAGATAGCTATTAACTATGGTCATCCAAGTTCATTGTTAAGTGAGTAGCGACTGTCTTAAGATGGATCCCTCCTTGTATAGTATTTGATTTAAATGATAATTCATATAATAACAATGATATTTAATATTTATATTTATAGTATTTAATTTATGATTTATAGGTATACATAATTGATTAGTAGTGGGACATGACAGCCCTCCCCACTCAAGATTGCTTGTTCTCAAGCAATTTTGGGTTAGGATTTTAAGTGAGATCTTGATTATCGGGCAAGTTGTAGATGTGTAAAATAATCACTAAGATATCACGGAGAATGATCTTTGGGTTTTGTGGGTTATTGGCCCACAATAAAGTTTTTGGTTCTTTATGGTTATCTTTAGCTTCGCCTCATATGACATGATGTAATCTACCTTTGTTGTCAAAGACCATTACCACTATTTTGCATGGGAGATCTTAGATGATGAAGGTGCAGTTACTCCAGTGATTCTTAATATTTAACTTTGAGACTAGATCTGTTCAAGTTCATAAAGACTGCCATATGAATTTCTCTACTCTGTAATTGTCAGTAAGGTTTAGAGTAATCCTGTTCACTATCAATGTATATCTTATCTCGCTAAACTCTGATTGACAAAGGTTATTATGGAACTAAAACATGTTTAGTTAAGATCTCAATTCTGATTTCAGTGAGGATTGTTAACATTATTTGGAAATTACAGTCCCCAAAACAAGGTGTCTGCTGCCAAATCGGGGTAATAGTAAGGACAGTCATGAAGAGTTATGGAATCCTATAGTTCTTCCTTGCTATATTGTCCCTCATTCAAGAGTAGACAGAGATAATTCGAATTGTCGTTGTCATGCTGATGGGATTGTTTATGTGCTATGTTATTTTATGCAGATCTAGCTACAGAGATTTCTTAAGATTCTCCTAGATTTGATCATCATTGGCTACTTATCCAATCTTTTAGAAAGGTATAAGAGGGTTTCAAAGCTAGACTAAGGGCTAATTGTAATTTATCTTAGATACTTAGTAAATATTTTACCATGAATTGATTGAAACATGGTTTATAGCATAGTGCTAGACCTCGACATAATAGTTATGTTTTGCATGATGGGTAGACAGGTGTGTGATGACTAGGCTCTTTTTAGTTAAAGGTGATTGAAAACAAAATCTATCCAATTGTGTATTACTCATAAAGAAAAATAATATCCAATCATGGATACTAGTACATTCTAGTACATTCTCAACTTTAATAACTATTGAGATTTTATTGAGATTTATAAGGGTATAGTTATCGATACTTTACTTTGTGTTAGTGGTGGATGTCCTTGAATAATTATGATCATGTTAAGTTGAGGTCACCGTATTGTATCAATCCAAATAGAAGATGGAAGTAATAGTAGAAGGCAAAGTTGCATGACAACCCTATTGAAAAGTGAACTTAGCACTTACATTTCAAAGTCAAGGCATAATGTTTGTTTATTAGATTTGGTTAAACTATCTCAGCTATTTATAGTGTAACTATATATAGTGTTGTAAACACTTGAGAATGTGAACCATGATTATGAATAAGGTTCTCTAGAAAGTACTATCGGAGAGAAGATCCATGCTGAAGTATATGCACACAATTATATATGAAACACAAAGCATAAATACACGTAATACATGAAGCATACACAAGGCTTATACACTTAATACACAAAAGTATACGAAGCATAAACATAGTGTGTAATACCCAAGTATATGTAATACATATAGCACATATTTGATACACAAAGCATGAAGCATACAAAGTATACGCACGCAATACATAAGGCATGAAGCATACATGTAACACGCAAGTATATGCACAAAAGGTATACACATGAGTACAAGTAAGTCATGAAGTGTGCATTTGAACATACATAAGTCATGTAGTACATGCATAAATCATGTAGTATACATTTGAACACACAAAGTCATGGAGTATACACTTGAATATATACAGTCATAAAGTATACAATTGAATACATAAGTCATAGAGAATACACTCAAATACAAGTCATAGAGTATGCACTCAAGTACAATCACAAGTCATGGAATATACACTCAAATACAAATACAAATCATAGAGTATACAGTCACAAGTCATACAAATACAAGTCAGAGTATACAATCATTGTCATAGAGTATACACTCAAATACAAGTACAAGGCATAGAGTATACACTCAAATACAAATACGATCATAGAGTATACACTCAAATTCAGTTACAAGGCATAGAGTATACACTCAAATACAAATACAATCATAGAGTATACACTCGGATACAAGTACAAAGTTATAGAGCATACATTTGAATACAATTGCAAAGTCATAGAGCATACATTCAAAGTCATAGAGCATACACTTGAATACAATTGCAAAGTCATAGAGCATACACTTGAATACATAGTCAAGTTAGAGTACACACTTAATACAGGTACCTTCGAATGAAGTATACTGTCGGGCAATTGGGAAGGGGACTCGGTGCATCCCATACTACACCGTGGTCCCGTCCACCATCCCAAGGTCATCAAGTATACACGAGTATGAAGCATATACGTGAATACACGTAATACACATGTTACAAAGCATACACATAGGTCATAAAGTAAACCTTTGAATACACTTTACACTTGAATGCATGTAAGGCACACATAGTATACACAGGTTGGCAGGATGATTGCTCTGATACCACTTGTAATGTCCCCTTCTAGTAAGCCAAAATTTTCACAACCTTGCACAAAATTTCAACTTACAAAAGGAAACATTAGTACACTAGTCTATGTTTGAATTCCCACTTATTATATGCAGGAAATATTTAAATTACATAATCACACTGCCTTGGTAGGTTATAATCTTATGATCGACACTAGTATACATTTCACATTTTCCATCATTATCCATCATATTTGGATTCATGCATTAATCATTAATTCCATATGAGAGGGGGTGATAGGATGCCTTATGCCACTTACCATCATGGGTCCACTAGTTTATCCTTTGATTCAAGGGGTGGATACTCACCAGCGGAGTCAAGGTCACTATGATATTCCTTGGTACGAGGGGTGACTTCTTCACCAGCGTGTAACCAAAGGCCACTATATACTAATCCTTTGGCACGAGGGGTGACTTCTTCATCAGCTGTGACCAAAGGCCAAATCCACTTGCCTCGAGGGGTGCCATTGCACCAGCTAAGACAAGGGCCAAAACATACCCATGGTTGGCTAATCATTCATCCTCATGATCACACCTCTCATGTGGAGTTAATGGATTAATTTCCATCATTCTAATTGCTCACATGATTCAACAAGTAATATGTCTTACTTCTTATAATAACTAACATTTCATTATGAGAATTTCACTTCTTTCATGCTCATCATATTATTGGATCAGTCATAATGCAACAAAGATACATATTAAAATATAAATTTCATACGATATATATGTTAGACTCATACATTGAAGAAAATGCATAGGCACCCATATATCATCGGTAGCAGTTATAATGATATGTTAAGTCTATGTATTTCAGATTATACTATTTTCAGATTCCTATCTACAATGCATAGATATTCATAACTAAGATATAACAATCATGACAACATTCTGAGTTTATTGATTCAGACATGTATGCAACGGTATCAACAAAGCCGTTTGTGATTAACATCTATATTTATCTATTTTTATTATATGCATAGTCCTTGATGCAACGATGTCATATCAATCAGATTTTTGACACAAATGATATGTTGATTTTATATGCAGAGATAACATGTAATTTAGACTAACAACAATGCATCATACCTTGAAATCGTGGCACTGGAGGATATTCTGAATTCCAGATGTAATAGCAAACTCTTGGAATCGAATTTCTTTTGCAGACCAACTTGTCTTCTTAAGGCAGATCGAATGCTATTGGTGTTATGATGGCTGATAGATGATTGTGCTTTTGAACTTGAACACTGCTGATGATTGATTGGTTGGTATGTGTTAAATGGATTTCTTGCTGATGTTTTTGTATACGGTTCTGAGGATAGGATTTGATGAGATGGAGATGAGATTCCTTTCTGGTGGTGAGATCATTCCATCTATACCTTGTCAAATGCCCAATAGAGGCGTCTATGAAGAGGGACGACTTTATAAGGGAAGCGTCCATTAATAATAAGCGATGTTTTAAACTTATCGATGCATCTTTATGCCTTATAATCTCACCTTAAGATTTGTCTTTATTTAATATAATCATTGCCATCATAATCGATAGTCTTTTATTTGACTATCTTTGTCTTGGGCGCTGTCTTAATTAGATTCCATGATGTCCTTTATTCAATCTGTGATGTCCTCTATTCAATTGGTGGACTTTATGTAATATGAAACTTTGTCTTTAATTTCTTTGATCGGTCTCTTTAAAAGATAGCTATTAACTATGGTCATCCAAGTTCGTTGTTAAGTGAGTAGCAACTGCCTTAAGATGGATCCCTCCTTGTATAGTATTTGATTTAAATGATAATTCATATAATAACAATGATATTTAATATTTATATTTATAATATTTAATTTATGATTTATAGGTATACATAATTGATTAGTAGTGGGATATGACACATCCTCATCCTATGCTACTTCCATAGCAGGGATTGATGTGGCAAATTGCATTTATGATGAGCCAGGCTTTTGGGCACCTGCTGCAGAGATTTTGAAGGTAAAATTTAATTCTACATTATGTTTTAATTTTTATTCATATTTTTCTTTTATTTGTTTATTTTCATTCACACTTAAGTTAATATTTCACAATATTTGTAGTTCACTGAGCCCTTCGTAGTTCTCCTACGAGTTGTTGATGAGGAGAAGTCTGCAATGCGCTACATATATGAGGGCATGGATAGGACCAAAGAGGCCACCTGATCCGTCAATGAGGGACCTGAGGGTAAGTATCGTCCCATTTGGTAGATCATTGATAGGAGATGGCACCACCTGTTGCACGTATGATGCCTAAGGTTGTTGTCATTGATGTCAACACTGTCATAAGGTTGAGGAGATTGTTAAGGCTGTCATTGAGGTTGTCATTGATGTCAACATTGTCATAAGGTTGAGGAGATTGTTAACGCTGTCATTGAGGTTGTCATTGATGTCAACACTATCATGGAAGTATGATGGTGTTCATGGTTGGATGTCATGCCTTGATCAGTGCAGAGTTGAGATGGGAACCAGAAGCACAAAGAGGATTAGGTGTGTTTCTGGTGGCCTAAAGCATGTTGAATGTTCCATCCTAATGTTCGTCAGTTGTATGTGTTGGTACAAAGAAGACTTGGCCTTCGGAAGTTGGTGACAGTTTCTGATTTAGGATGACTGCTCTTTGAAGACTGTCTAGGAGATTGCTCTGCATTCTCATTACATCGATGTTGTGCTTCCACATATTGGAACATAGCTTCCTATAGTGTCATATTATGTATTTTCCAAGTTTCATGATGTTTTGATTATTGGATGTATGTTTTTCTGTTGACAAGTTTGAAGACAATGTTGGTTCTATGAAGATGATTCTAGCATGGTAATGGAATGCTCCGCATTCCTCTGGTTTTGAAGATATGGTCTTGCGGTTCAAGAGTTAAGTTCAACATGAGGTATAAGTGCTAAATCCAATGTTTCATATCACCTACTCCTCTGCAGTGAAAGATGTAAGTGACTGAGTTTTGGTTCATGCTCTAATAGTATGATGTGATGATGAAGACTGAATGGAATGCTTCGCATTCCTCCACATTCCTCTGCATTTGCAGATTTGGCTATGTGGTTCTGAAGGCATGTTAAGATTCCTGTGAAGATGATAATTCTAGAGATTTAGATCATTCTTCCTTTCGCTGTGAAAATTATGTTTGATAAAATACCAGGATGTGCTCTGGCAGAATGGAGTAGTGTTGAAGCCCTGTTGGAATGCTCTGCATTCCTCCGAAAGTGAATGATTGCCCTTGCGGTTTTGAGGACACATTTCTAGATGTGTATTATATGCTTCTTTTTAGTTTCAAGGTTCTTGGTGGTCCGTAGTTCAATTTTCATATGACATGGTGCAGTATGTTCCGGATGACAGAGTGTTCTTAGAGTAAAAGATTGAAGCTGTGCGACACAATTCTTTGATGTGTGGTGGCAAAAGAGTGTTTGGGGATGTTTTATGAGCCATGTGGACTCCTTTGGAAAAGTTTCATGAAGATCTTTTTTGTTTCTAGTATTGCACGAGGTTCTTCAAGTTGATGTGACCGTTATACTTAAAGTCTTCATGTGTTTTCCTTAAAGATGTCCTATTTCCAAATGAGGGGAGTGTGCGGATGTAATTCCTTGGTGTTTGAAGCTGTGAAGGATGTTTTTGACTCGGTTAAGCAAGTGTTGGAGTTTGCAAGGCTTGGATCTTCCGTTGGCTTCACTTAGGACCTATCTTCTTCATGTTTCATTTTGTGTTGTTTGGTCGACTTGTAAATGTATTTTTCATGTTGTATCTGGCTGACAAGCTATGTAATCAATGTAATAGCATGTATAAATAGTGAATCAAATTGAGTGAGGAGAGTATGATTGCAAGTTGATGAAAAGGATTCGCAAGTAGATAAAAAGAAGAATAAATGCATTGCTGATGTGCGACTGAAGGAGAAAGAGCAAAAGTTGTTGATGCTGTTCGGATTCATCTTGAAGACATTTGTGACAGTGATCAAGTATAGAGTGTGCCTAACTGATCAGATCTTCAGAAGAAAGCTTGAAGAGGCAGAAGTGCAATCATCAAAAGTGAGAGTTTCAATGTCAATTTTCAGACAGTAGAAAGACTGTCATATTGTAATCTTTTGTAAGTGTGTTCTCATTTTAGGGAGTAGCAGCTTCCTTGGGAGTGACCCTAAAACAAAGTCATTAGGAAGTAGAAGCTTCCTTGGGTTATAGCCCCTAAAACAAAGTTATTATTTGAGCTTCATATATTGTGAGTTAATCCTCACCGTGGTTTTTCTATTCTAGGGTTTTCCACGTATATCTAGTGTTATGTGTTGATGTGCATTGTGTTATTCTTTCATGTTGATATTGTGACACTAAAGGTTTAATCTGCTCCAGATAAGTTGAAGTTGTTGAAATTGAAAATTGTTTAAATACTGATTCAACTCCCCTGCTCTCAGTATTCTTGTGTGTCTAACAATTGGTATCAGAGCCAAGTTCCTCTGAGGGAAGCTTAATCACTTGAGGAAAGTTTGGGATGGCACAAAGTGGATCCAGTAAGATACCTAGGTTTGATGGTACAAATTATGCTTTTTGGAAGGTAAGGATGGAAGGCTACATCAATTCTCTAGGGTGTGGAGTTTGGGATTCTGTCAAAAAAGATTACACTGTTCTTGTTACTATTCCTAGAGATGCAGATGAAATCAAGAAGTATGATAATAATGCCATTGCAAAGTTTGCTATCATGAGTGGATTAACTGATTCAGAACTTTCAAAGGTGATGAGTTGCAGTTCTGCACAAGAAGTTTGGAATAAACATGAAACTATTTATGGAGATAAGAAAATAAAGCAAGCTAAGATGCAAATATTCAAAAACAGATTTGAAACCCTAAAGATGACGGAGGATGAAAACATTGTTGGATTTATGCTTCGAGTGAATGAAGTGGTCAATGGTATCACAGGCCTTGGTAGTACAATAAAAGGATGAAATTGTGAAGAGATTTCTTCCCAAATCTTACAATCATAAGGTATCTGCTATTGAGGAGACTGCAGACTTGGATACATACACTTTAGACCAAATGTTTGGTACCCTTACTGCTTTTGAAATGAGAGAGTTTCATAGTGATGTTCCAAAGAAGGAAGCTGCTTTCAAAGTCAGTAAAAAGACAAGGGATGAAAGTGTTGATGAAGATGAAAGATCTGATGATGTTGAAGCAAATTTTGTAAGACTGAAGCAAGTCTCTGGCAAATATAAAGGTAAGTTACCCTTCAAATGTTTCAATTGGGGAAAGGTTGGCCACTTTGCTTCTAAATGTCCTCTTAAAGAAGTTAAGAGAAGTAACAGAAAAAGTAAATTCAAAGGGAGTCTATTTTCCATAGAGGATAGTTGTTCTTTAGAAGATGAGGATCATGATGATTCAAATGATGAAACACTTTTCTTGGCCTCGAGTGTTGGTGACAAAAATGATAATATTGGAAAAAGTGGAAAAATTGATACCTTGCAAACAATCCAAAACAATGACAGACCAATGGTTGTATGGACTGCCTTCCATGCAAAAGATGAAACCAAAGCTTGGGTTATTGACAGTGGTTGTTCAAATCATATGACTGGTGACAAAGAGAAGTTTATCAGCCTTGAGAAGTGGGATGGTGGAGCTATCAAGTTTGGAGGTGATAAGTCAGTTCAAATCTGTGGAAAATGTGTCATAACTATTGATGGAATGATTGAGGATGTCCTCTATGTCAAAGGATTACAACACAATCTTCTCAGTGTTAGTCAAATGTGCAGCACATTGGGCAAATTGGAAAATGTGTCATAACTATTGATGGAAAGAACAGGATTGAGGATGTCCTCTTTGTCGAAGGATTACAACACAATCTTCTCAGTGTCAGTCAGATGTGCAGCAAAGGTTACAATCTTACTTTTCATGCCAATAGTTGTGAAATCAAGAAAGCAGGATTCAGAAAGCTAGTTGTAGAAGGTATCAAGACATTTGATATTTATCACATGAAAGAGGTAAATGGAAGAACATGTTTGTTGGCTCAATCCAGTGAGTGTTGGTTGTGGCACAAAAGAATGGGACACAACAATTTTGATAATATGGTAAGAATCAACTCCAGTCATGCAGTGAGAGACATGCCTAAGATAATCATCCCTGCAAACACTGTATGCAAGGAATGTCAAATGGGAAAGCAGACAAAGACAAGTTTTAAAGGCAAGGAGTATTCTTCTTCAAAGCCATTGGAGTTGATTCACACAAACCTATGTGGACCTACAAGAGTAAAGAGTCAACAAGGTGAAAGATATTTTATGTTGCTCATTGATGATTATTCTAGAATGACTTGGGTTACCTTCTTAAGAGAAAAATCTGATGCCCTTGATAATTTTAAAGTTTTCAAAGCTTTGGTTGAAAATGAAATGGATTCTAAGATCAAATGTTTAAGGTCAGATAGAGGAGGTGAGTTTACTTCAAATGAATTTGAAAAGTTTTGTGAAGTTCATGGGCAAGGACAATGGTGAGCAAAGAGGAAGAGGAAGAGGCCGACCTAGGCAAGGACCTAGAAGAGGAGGTTTCAGAGGAACCTGTTTCCAATGTGGAGAAGAAGGGCATCGAGCATATGAGTGTCCGCAACATCAAGGAAGGACAAATAGAAGAACTGAAGGTAATGCACGAGTTGCACATGTAGATGAAGATGCATAGACTGAGCATTCTGAAGATGTTGAAAGGGGAGAAACCCTAGTTGTCAGAAGAACCTTGTTGAATGAGAAAGAACCAAATTAGAGGAAGAGTTTATTTTGCACAAGGTACAGATGCGAAGGTAAGTGTTGTGATATTATTATTGATAGTGGAAGCACTGACAATCTTGTTTCAGAGGAGATGGTTGACAAGTTGAAGTTGACAAGAAGAAAGCATCCAAATCCATATCGGATCGCATGGTTGCAGAAGGACCATAGAGCTTTGGTCAATCAACAGTGTTTAGTCAAGTTCAAGATTGGGGACTACCATGATAAGGTGTTGTGTGACATCATACCGATGGATGCATGTCATATGTTATTGGGAAGGCCGTGGCAGTATGATAGGTGCGTTGTCCATGATGGCCATGCAAACACATATTCCCTAACAAAGGATGGAGATCGTCATAAGTTGAAGCCCTTGAAGGAGGTGGAAGAAAAGGTATGTAGTACTACCAGAATTTGCTTGGTAGATGGTAGGAAATGTTTTGAAGGGTATGAAGCATGGGCGTCATTGGTTTGCATTGATTCCTAAGATCAGTCAAGAGAAATGTGAAGATGTACCAACAGAAGTCTTAGATCTGTTGGAAGAATTTTAGGATATTGTCTCTGATAATGTACCAGAAGGATTACCACCAGTAAGGAAGATAAGTCATCAAATGGATTTGATACCAAGAGACAATTTGTCGAATAAGGCAGCCCATAGAATGACTCCTGTAGAGAATGAAGAGTTGAACAAACAAGTTCACAAGCTATTAAGGAAGGAACTGATAAGGGAGAGCCTAAGTCCATGTGCAGTACCTGCAGTACTAGCACTGAAGAAAGATGGAGAGTGGAGAATGTGTACAGATTCCCAAGCTATCAATAAGATCACGATCAAGTACAGATTTCCATTGCCAAGAATGGATGACAATGGATTGCTTGAGTGGAGCCAAGTACTTCACAAAGATTGACCTGAAGAGTGGGTATCACCAAATCTGAATTAGAGAAGGAGACGAATGTAAGACAACCTTCAAGACAAAGGAAGGTTTGTATGAGTGGTTAGTAATGCCATTTGGGCTAACCAATGCACCGAGCACATTCATGCGGCTCATGAACAAGGTATTGAAAGAATTTTTGGGAAGTTTTGTTATTGTTTATTTGGATGACATTTTGATTTTCAGTAAGACTTGGGATGAACATCTCATGCATATCAGAAAAGTTTTAGAGAAGTTGAGGGAGGAGAAGTTGATTAATCTGAAGAAATGTAGTTTTGCAAAGGAGTTAGTATACCTGGGATTTGTTGTCTCAAGGTCTTAAGATGGACCCAGAAAAAGTAAGGGCTATCATTGAATGGCCTACACCAAGGAGTGCTACAGAGGTACGATCATTTCATGGTTTGGCAAGTTTTTATAGAAAGTTTATCAAGAATTTTAGTAGCATTTGTGCACCCCTAACTGAGACAATGAGAGGGGATAGAAAAGAGTTTAAATGGACTACAGGAGCCAACAAGAGTTTTGATACATTGAAGCAGAAAGTCACAGAGCAACCTGTTTTGGCACTTCCAGATTTCAATAAGGTATTTCAGGTAGATTGTGATGCTAGTGGTAGTGCTATAGGAGCTGTTTTGAGTCAAGAAGGTAAGCCCATTGCCTATTTTAGTGAGAAGCTTAATGATGCCAAGAAAAAGTATTTTGTTTATGATCAGGAGTTTTATGCAATAGTTCAGTCTTTGAAGAAATGGAGACATTTGTTGCCAAAAGAGTTTGTTTTATATATTGATCATCAGTCTTTGCAGTATCTTAATAGTCAAGGAAAGTTGAACCAAAGGCACTTAAAATGGGTTGAGTTTTTGCAGAGTTATACTTTTGTTATCAAGCACAGGAGTGGGAAGTCCAATAGAGTTGTAGATGCCTTGAGCAGAAGGTAAAATTTGTTGACAGAAATGAAGATGGAGCTTGTTGGGTTCGATGAGTTCAAAAGTTTGTATCCAGAAGATCCAGATTTTGCAGAGGCTTGGAAAGTTTGTTTGGAACCTATTACTTTGGATAGGACAAAATGGTTGGATTTCATAATCCAAGATGGCATGTTGTTTAGAGGAAGCCAGTTGTGCATTCCGAGGAGTTTTATGAGAAAGAACTTGATTAAAGAGAAGCATAGTGGAGGATTAGCTAGACACTTTGGTCGAGATAAGACTATTGCTATTGTTGGTGAGCATTATTATTGGCCATAGTTGCAGTAGGATGTGAGGAAATTTGTGCAGAGTTGCAGAGTGTGTCAGATGGCAAAAGGAGTAAATCAGAATATAGGGCTATATCAGCCATTACCTGTACTAGAGAGGCCATGGGATGATATTAGTATGGATTTTGTTGTTGGTTTACTAAGGACACAGAGAGGACATGATTCCATTTTTGTGGTGGTGGACAGATTCTCAAAGATGGCACATTTTATTCTTTGTAAGAAGACTAATGATGTTCATATTGCAGAGTTATTTTTCAAAGAGGTGGTGAGAGTACATGGTCTACCTAAGAGCATAGTTTCAGATCGAAATACCAAGTTTGTTAGTTATTTCTGGAGGACATTGTGGAAGAAGTTGAAAACAGATTTGAAGTTTAGTTCTGCGCACCAACCACAGACTGATGGATAGACAAAAGTGGTGAATAGGAGTTTGGGTAACCTGCTACAATGCTTAGTAGGAGATAAGCCCAAGGGATGGGATTTGATTTTACCACAGACAGAGTTTGCTTACAACAATTATGTCAATAGGAGTACTGGTAAATCACCATTCCAGATTGTATATGGCAATAGTCCAAGAAATGCTTCAGAGTTAATGAAGCTGGACAAAGGAGAAAAGACAAGTGCCGAAGCCGAAGACTTTGCAGAATATCTGAAGAATTTGCATGAAGAGGTGAGAAAGCACATTAATAAGATGAATATTCAATACAAGGCTAAGGCAGATCAGAAGAGGAGATATAAGGAATTTCAGGTTGGAGATGAAGTCATGGTTCACTTGAGAAAAGAGAGGTTTCCAGTTGGAACATATAATAAGTTGAAAATGAAGAAATCTGGACCATGCAAAATCTTGAAAAAGCATGACTCAGGGACAAAGGATGGACCAACAGAAGAACAGTGGAATATCCCGACACCTACTTAAGAGAAGGTGGAGATAGAAGAAATCTTGGATAGCCGTGTGGGAAGTACTCGGAATAGACAATATGAAGAGTACTTGGTGAAGTGGAAAGGAAGGCTAGTTGAAGATTCTTCTTGGTTATCTAAGGCAGAAGTTGACCGTTTGGGGTTTTCCTCAAACACATGAGATGTGACAAGGTCACTTCTCAAAATTACCTTGGGTGTCTGATGCAGGAGCATCTAGTGGTGTAAGGGCAATCTTGCATCACTCAAAAACAATGTGATTCAAAATTGATGACTTTGTTTTCATTTCTTTTCAAAATTTGTGTTTTTGGATACCCATTTGCTTGAATAATGATTCCGAACCTTCAAAGTTTCCAACAGGGCTAAGGATACCAGAATATACTAGAATTTACTATTTTTAGTAAGTCTTTATCAGAGAAGCGGTTGAGCCCGAAATTTTCTCCAAAGCTTTGGAATAGTCAAATAAGCATTCTTGGTAAATTTCAGCTCAAGATCATGTCTAGATTTCAAGATATTAAAGTTTCAATTTTGTGAGGTACCCTAAAAAGTTCCAAAACCATATACGAGGCACTAAAATGTCCCATAACGTCCCAAAAAGTTGACGGAAATTTGATTATGGGTTTTCGGCATAATAGTTCATTTCGCGAGCTTTCCGGCACTTCAAACGGTTTGTCAATCAGACACCTGGATCAAAAGTTATGCTTCCCGGAAGTTGACCTATTTTTGGAGGGAGTTGCAAATTTCAAAATTTTGGTTGGAGGCCGCCAAAATGGTTATTTATGACTATTTTTGGGAACCCTGGGAAGTAGTAGAGATAAGGGGGAAAGTGTAGAGTCAAAAAAAGGCGGGAAAACAGAAACTCTAGCTGATTTGGGGTTATAGAAGACTGAAGATTCCATAGTCTTGTGATAGGAAGCTGTAATGTGTTGCAACCTGTGGAGGATTCATCCTTTGATTGTATTTGAGCTTTTGTAATGTAATGAGTTGTCCCAAATCAATAAAAGAACATTCTACTTTCTGTGTGCAATTTCTGTTGTTGTGTGTTTTAAGATTTACCCCCTTAATCAACCTCCTTGGATTTATGACCAGACCACAGTGTCTTTGGTGTAGCATGCAAAATAAGATCTGCAAGTTTGTACAAGCCTTTGTACACACCACTTGGCCGAGTGCCTCAAGCAATTATTTTATCCTAATTCACATCATAAACAAGGCACTCTTTCCCACAAAATTGAACTAGAATGTTAGGAGTTTTTGTAATCTAGCTAATAGAGAGTAATTTTTTGATCAAACCTAGAACATACCTAACATTCTGTACTAAAATATTTGATGCCATCATTGAGAGTGATTCTGCCATCACCTATCCCTTCAACTATATGGCACTTGCCATCACCAAGTGAAACAAACTTTGACTATCATCAATAGTAAACCTGACATACAAGTCCTTTCAGTACATTAAGTGGTTGGATGCACCTAAATCAAAGAATCAACAACTGCTTTTAATATTGTCTGAAAAAGCCATCAACAGTATCCACCACATTAGCTTGATTCTGATGCTTGTGGGATAAATCAAACTATCTTTTCCTACAACAATTATTTACATGCCCGAATTTCTAGCAATAAAAACACTACTCTTCTTTGTGGTAGTGAAATGGACAAAGGAGAATTGAGGTGTGTACCCTAAAACTGTGTAACAAGTGCACTTTCTGAACTACCAGAAGAAACTTCACTCATCTGCTCTTGTTGATGTCCTGCAACAAGTATGAACTAACCTTGTCAAAGGTCAAAGTTTGGCTTTCCACCAGCAAGGTTAGAGATTCCACAAAAGTCTCAAAGGAGGGTGACAAGTTGTTAATGGTCAGAGCAACCATATCCTCACCGTCTACTGGTTTTTTGACTGTAGTGAGTTGGTCTCTCAAATCTTTGATTTTTAGAAGATGCTCTAATAGACCCCCCTCATGCAATTTGGTACAAAATAACAAATTTTTGAGATACAAAATCCAACCCTTTTCTAACACTTGATATTTGTTTTTCAAATTATCCCATAATGTACTAGGAGACATATCATTATGAACTTCAAGGATTAAATCATCTAAGACTTACATGTAATATACACCCTTTTTTTTTTTTTTGAAGTTAAAAGAAACAACCAACTAATACAGTGATCAAAAATGCAAGTTTAATCATAGTCTGAGATGTAGGAATGATGCCACCAAATAATATTCTTGTCAATTTCAACTTGTCAACCATCTCCTCTGAAACAAGATTGTTAGTGCTTCCATTGTCAATAATAATATCACAGCACTTACCTTCACATTTGCACCTTGTGTGGAATAAACTCTTCTTTTGATTTGGTTCTTTCTCCTCATTCAACAAGGTTCTTCTGACAACTAGGGTTTCTCCCCTTTCAGCATCTTCAGAATGCTTAGACTATGCATCTTCATCTACATGTGCAACTCGTGCATTACCTTTAGGTCTTCTGTTTGTCCTTCCTTGATGTTGCGGATACTCATATGCTCGATGCCCTTCTTCTCCACATTGGAAATAGGTTCCTCTAAAACCTCCTCTTCCAGGGCCTTGCCCAGGTCGGCCTCTTCCTCTTCCTCTTTGCTCACCATTGTTTTGGTCGAGATTCAACCCATACAAAGTTTGTCTCCAGTTGAGTCTGTCTCCACAACATTCACCTATTATGCCTTGAAGGCCCTAGTGGTACTATGAAGGTGAGCTTGGTGACTTCACCAAATTAGATGCATCATCTTGGAAGACAAGTAAACCAATCGATAAATTCACAACAGAGCATGTTCATTATGTTTTTTTTGCAATCTTTATCATATGCCTACTATCATGAAGTTTGCTCGTGTAGATATTTCTTCCTGTTTCTACACATCTCCAAGACCATATTGTAATTTAATGACTAAATATCTAGATCCTTTCGGTCAAGTCATCAAGGGGGTATTAGAATATTAGTTTAATATTATAATAGTGTATGTGTACACTTGTTTGTAATAAGTAGTAGTTTGTTTGTTGTAACTTCTAGCTATTTTTAGACTACCGTCTATTTTTAGTAACTACTCTTTATTTTTAGCATATGATCAATAATATAATGTGATGCTCTCAACTTGAGTAAGCACGCCATTTCCTCTCGATCTCATTCTTCGGTTTGTACTGACATCTAGGAGGTTGGGGTGGAGAATGTTGTCCAAATTATGATGGACAATGCAACAACAGATGTAGCTATAAGAAGACATTCAAAATAGGCATCCCACCATTTTTTGAAGCCCAGCCCATTGCATGTATTTATTGCTTAAGGACATTGGGAAGATTAGATGGTAGTAGACATGATATTTCCACAGTCCATGATATAGAATAGAGCTTTAGATGGGAAGAATAGACGTTAGATGGATTAAACGTGTGTGGTTGAAGATGCTAGACAAATTACCAAATTTATCGACAACCATACTTGGGTCTTTAGTTTGATGAGAGAGCATGAATAAGGCAAGGAGTTGTAGGGGTGACACAATTTGCCACCAACTTCCTCACTTTGTAGATTATTGTAGCCTCAACTCCTCTCAAGTAGATGATTGTGAACAATGCCTAGATGCACTCCATATTAAAAAAAAAAACTGGAGAGAAGGATGCAAAGACAAATTTTAATGAGGTGTTCATAAAAAATATGGAGGAGATACTTAGGGTAAGTAACAATTACAAACATAAGTTTTAGAGTGAATTATGTATCTGCTATTTTTTGTTTTGTTTTTAATTTTTCAATAATTTAAAATTTATTTTTCAATTTTTTTAGGTGACAGAGCCTTTGGTCAAGGTTTTGCATTTGTTGGATGGGGATGGCATGTCAATGAGTTATCTCTATGAAGTCATGGATAGGGCCAAAGAGGCCATTTGCAATTATGGTGGTAACAAAAGAAATATGAAATCATTTCGTGCATGATTGATCGTAGATATATGAACCAACTCCACTAGCCAATACATGCCTTGGTGTACTACTTGAATCCAAAATTTTACTTCTTTGATATGTTTAATGTTGATGAGGTCATGTGGGCCTTCATGCATAGAGAGAGGATGGCAACAAACGAAGACATCAAAGACAATTCCAAATGAGTTGGAGATTTGCAAGGGTGTGGATGGGAGGCTTTTTTTTTTACCTCAAGCCATTCAAAAGAGAAAAAACCAGCAGCCAGGTAAAAAATATCAGTCCTTTAATTTTTAGCTTAAATACTAGAAACTTGGAAGTTTGAAGTTTTGAACTTTTACTTAATACTTATATCCTTTTCAAATGTTTTATTTGTAGATTTGTAGTGGGAGATATATGGTGCTGGCACACCAAATCTTCAGAGGCTAGCTATCTGTGTTTTGTTCCAGTTGTGTAACAGTTTTGGGTGTGAGGCACACCAAGAAGAGAAACAGGTTCACCTAGTACAACCTTCACCTCCGAACCAAAAAGGTGGAGGGTCCTCCTCATAATGCTATGAACCCAAATGACATCTATTCATTCACTGATTCGACTGCTGAAGAAGCAAAATCAGGTTCACTGATGAAGAGATCACTAAATTGGAGAAGTGGTAGGTCCAAAGGGATTGGAGGAAGGCATATTTGAGGAATCATTCGCTCCTCATGATGATTCTAATTTACCTTCTAGCTCGAGGCTCGAAAGTACCAGTGCTAGGAGGGGGGAAGAAGAGGATATAGATTGTATTTGGCTGTTTTTTTTGACATATGTTAACAATTATTATTTGTAATTTTATAGTAATACGATGTATTGTTTGGATTTGAAATTTTGAAATTTTGAGTGCTTGAGGGTCATATCACATGAAATCTTTGAATTATGAAAAATTGATAATCAAAATAAACTTATGTGTTGTAATGCATTAATTTCTGGTTTTTTGTGTAATTATATATTTTTTGGGCTGAGTTTTGTTGAGTCCATGCCTAGTCCAAGTTTTCCAACTATGCGTACGATGATGCCCCCTTGATATAATTTGATCACTTCAACCCCCTCTTCTCAAGTGTGATTTCACTATGAGGCCCAACCCCCTTTATTAGGGATATTTAAGAAGTGTCCATTAATCCCCATAATGCTGTCCTTCTAGTCGTCTGAGTCAATGTTTGTATTTCCAATGCCAACTTCCATCGGAATCAGATGCCTTGTTAGTGTCAAACAACACTACAAATTGGTGCAAAGGGTTTTTTTTTTTAAATGGCCCTTTGGCACATGGTGCCAACAATTTAGAAGGGCAATCTACTTGCAATGCACTCCTAGTTGAACTGCCTGTGTTGGGGTTTCAGCTGGCCTTAGCTGATTGATTGAGATTTTCCACAATTCCCCTAATTTCATTTCCCAATTCAAGGTTGTCATTGACATTGAAGGAACTCATTTGGACCCTAAAGAGATGGAGCAAAAAACAACAATATCAATAAAAAACAACACTCTTTTACACGTCTCAGCTCATTAAGTTATTAGAAAAGAAACCAGCAGCTCTTGTATAACAATGCAGAAAAAATAAAAAAAACAGCAGCCATTACTTTCTTTAAAGTGTAAAAGATTGAATTTAGAACATAGAAGCTTTAAATAAGTTCAGGGAAAAAAAAGGTTTTAAGATATATCGTAGAGAGAGTAAAAATTAATGGCAGCATATTCATTGTTCAATCATGAAACAAAAAATAAAAACAAAAATAATAAATTCAAGATAAAAATACAAGTTAAACACAATGTGATTGAACTGGGTTCAATCACAATGTGTTATTCATTTGACTTATAGTTATTGTTTACAAGTATTTGAGCAACCTAAAGTAATCAAAACAAGAATGAACATAGGAAAAAGATAAAGAAAAAACTTGTTACAAACTTACAAATAAAAAATGACAGAAATTTTGAAAAATAGATGGACTGTGTCATTCACATACCTTCTTCCTCTCTTTTCAGGCTTCCTTCTGGCTTGCAAAAGTAAATTGCAACAATTCAAAAAACAAGAATGCAAAAAAAAAAAAAAACTTTTTACAAACTTACAAATAAAAAATGACAGAAAATTTGAAAAATAGATGGATTGTGTCATTCACATACCTTCTTCCATCTTCCTCTCTTTTCAATTTTCCTTCTTGTTTGCAAAAGTAAATTGCAACAATGCAAATGACAAATGGTGAAAATTGAAAAATGAATGTGGGCTAGGGTTTGTGGGAGTGAAATAACATTTTGAATAAATTTTTTTCATGTGCCCCCACCACCTGCACCATAAAGGATTGTTTTTTTCTTTGGTTTTGAGTTTTTATTTATTTAGTTTTTGCATGCTTAAATTGATGTCTGCGCTGGACTTCCTTGAGACGTCTAAGGGACATTGGGGACGACAGACTTTCCACACTGGGAGGGGATGTTCTGACCCTATCACCCATCCCCTAAACATCCCCCATCCCCAAAATGCTGCAAAAATATTGGGGCCACGTCCCTGGAGTACACCGGTTTTTATACAGTTTTCATAAGATAAGTTCTGCCATAAATATTTGAAACTTTGACAATGGGTGCCAAACCATGAAAACACTGACTGCCCTATAACTACATGCTTTAATAGACTCCCAGGCCCCCCACAGTGAAAAAAAGATATTGGAATCTGCAGGCTTAATTGAAAATGAACAAAACAAAACAATCAATAGAGTGAAGCCTCTTCCAATCAGGTTTACCTTTCGGCACACCATTTACTATGTTTTGTCTGACAATCCATTTCCATGGTTCATTATGCTTAAACAATCCTAGAATCCTAATATAGTCCCCTGAAGTTTGAGGAACATGCATTTGCAATATATTCAAGCGTTTGCTGGCAATGAGAAAGGCTTATTAGCAATGTGAAACCTGTTTTGAATTGCAAAAAGTATATACGCAAGTATTAGATTTCACAACTAGGATCAAAAGTCTCGTGAATCTTCTTAGCTTGCAGGTGGCAGTAAATCATGTGTGCTAATGAATTTTTACTAAATGTTGGCAAAGGATTTCAATCCTCTTCATTATTCTAGCTTTCTCTGCTTAGTTAAGTGCCTAAAAGAATAGCTTTCCTTTTAAGTGTTTTTTCAGATATGTTGGTTAAGATCTGTTGAATGCTTTCTGTTCCGTTTCTTGGAACAAAAGGTTAGTGGAAGAAAAAATTGAATCTTAGAACCCCTATACATTTTCATTTTCATTTCAATTATGCCTTCCTTCTGTAATTTTGTGTTTTGTTCTCAAGATGATAAATTGTTCTTTTCGTAAGAATCCATTTTTTTAGTGATATTTACCTTGCTAATACTTTGGTATACTGTCAATTAGTTTGATGCTTTAGTAGGGGCACTGCCTTTATCAGAGGGAGGAGAGGAAGCACAACTTGTACAGATTGAACAACTTCAGGTTAGCATTGCCAATCAATTCTTTTATTTGAAATCAATAAATAACTTGTGGTGTAGTGTCTGCACTAGATTAAACCAGGGTTGGACCATTGGAGAATAAATTTAATTTTTTCTGGCTACTACCTTTTGGTGCTGTCTTTGTTACATGGCCACATTTGCAAACTTGAATTCAATTCATATCCAATAATGAACATTATTGTTACTTGCACTGAAACTTAACAATCAACTGTTCGAATTTGTTCTTAATCGAAGTTATAGAAATTTAATAATCAACTGTTTGATTTTGTTCAAATATTAATCCGCATTACTGTTTCCTCAAGAATACATGGGCACATTTGCAAACTTGAATTCAATTCATATCCAATAATGAACATTATTGTTACTTGCGCTGAAACTTAACAATCAACTGTTCGAATGTCTGCTCTAGATTAAACCAGGGTTGGACCATTGGAGAATAAATTTAATTTTTTTTGGCTACTACCTTTTGGTGCTGTCTTTGTTACATGGGCACATTTGCAAACTTGAATTCAATTCATATCCAATAATGAACATTATTGTTACTTGCGCTGAAACTTAACAATCAACTGTTCGAATTTGTTCTTAATTGAAGTTATAGAAATTTAATAATCAACTGTCTGATTTTGTTCAAATATTAATCTTCGTTACTGTTTCCTCAAGAAAATACCATTTTATTCTAGTTTTCATTAGATCTCTAAGAACTTGTAGGAACAAGTTCGAGTTTAGTAGTTTACTGCATAAAGAATTATCTAGATGTCACTACAAGTTTGTTAATATAAAAGTCTCTGCCATCTTTTTTTCCCAAAGAAAAAAATCATGATTTCTGTTCAGAGTCAGAACTGAAATTACATTTGACAGGTGCATAAAACACAATGAACTAGATAGATAAAATACCCAGCTACCAAAAAGTGTCAACAACCTAATATCAACAGAAAAACTCCCAAAAGGATATCAAATCGAAGGGTTATAAACACCCTTACAATAAAACTATATATAAAAAGAGAAGGGCTTATAATAAGAAACAGCATTTTGAACTGCCCCCCGTTACCAAAAAGAACAGGACAAAAAAACAGACAAACTATAAAGACAGATCCTCATCATGTTTGATGAACAGATTGGGTAGAAACGGAAAGGTCTCTGCCATCTGGATTCTGTATCTATATGGTCTGAGTTTTGAGTCTTGTAGTTAAACTGTTATTGGCCGCTTTTTGTATGCGATGAATTCTGCTATTTTGGCAAGGGGCTAAAGAATGCCGTTCCAGTTTGGATTGTGAGATAAATCACTTTATAATAGTCTTCTTTGCTGATAAAATTATCTTTATTTCTGTGATAATCTATCCATTGAGTTGCTAAATCTGCATTCCTTTTTCCTCAATATATATATATATATATATATATATTCTGTGATAACCTGTCAATTTGTTTGCTTAATCTACATTGTGTTTTCCTCAAGGAAATACCATTTTGTCTTTTTCATCAAAATTTTTGCAGAAACATGTTCCAAGTTTACTGCTAAAAGCGTTATTAAGATGTCACTATACATTTGTATTGTGTTTGTGTGTGTATGTGTATCATAGATATATTTTAATATTATCTATTTTCCTTTCCAGGCAGAAAATGAAGAAGTGGGCAAGGAGCTCCAAAAGGAAATAGAGGATGCAGGTGAGAATCTTTCTTATTTTCATATTGAAAGTTTCCTGCTTTGCTTTGCTTTTATCTTTTATATAATTCTCAACACAGACCCAGTAGATTGAAGTTTCAATTCTATACCCTAAAATGAAAATTGTTGTAATTACCTTCCAGAGTTGGAATTCAAGCAAATACAGGAACTTTTTAATATGACAGCAGACAATTGCTTTAATCTGAAGTCACCTCACTAACCAATCTGACAGAAGTGGATTATTCCAAAATCGTTGAAGAGTATCAAGACTGGCATATTACTGTTGTTAGTTGAGTTTCAATATCCAATGAAATGATTCTGTAACTGAAAGGAATGACTGGCCAAGGCTCTTTGATCTATATTTGTATCATTTTCTCCTTTTGGAAAGGAGGAATGACTGGTCGTCTAGGAGTATCTGTTGCAATGCTCTATGTGTCTAGATTATTGCAGAAAATTTTGATGCCAGATGATGTACATATATTTTTATTTTTTTATTGTTTAGTTTCATTGATCCATAATTAGTGTGGATATGGAAAAACAGTCCTTAATTACTCGGTTTTAGTGTTGTAAAGTGCAATAATATGAAAGAAACTATGCATATATCAATTAGAGAGCAAATGACTTAAGAAAAAGAGAGACAACAGTAATTTGACTTGGAGAAATTCAAAATGGGGAAAAACCTTAGAAGAGTGAGGTGTTGTTTCTCTGGCCCCTATCTCATGAGCTACTACAATGGTTTACTGCCTTCTAGAAGCCTTCAGGGACTTGTCTTGCACAATCCATAATGCCCAAACACCACACAAACCCTGGAACTGCTCTTACACTTCTCTAATTACACTTCAACTCCTTTAAGACTCATGGGCTGAAGCCACATGAACTCAATGAGTCAATTCAACTGATATGCTAAGAAAATACTTGAGTTGTTACAATGACTTCTTTTGGACCTATTTATGAACAAGAGTAGCATGGAAACATTGACAGGAAGCCCAAAGGTCTTCAGTAATCGAAATGCAATGTTTTGGAATGTTTTAGCTTCTTAGATTCTTGCAAGTTTGTCTTTTTGTCTATTCTGTGACAAGAATCCAGCTGCCACAATGAACTTCATAATCAGATTTCAACTGGGTTGAACTCATCGTTGATGACTGTTTTAGTACATCAGTATTCCCAGTGTTTGGATTACTCAGAACACCTTTTTTCTCATTCTACTCTTATCATTTGTTTCTGCAACTTTGTTTTACATGATTTTCTTGCAAAATGGGTCATTAAGAGTGTTTAATGAGAGGAATAAGTCTTCATGAGATCACTAAGTGACAAAATCGGCTGATTTCACTAACTTAACTTATCCAATTTGGAATCACACCTTCCTAATTAGAAGGATTTTGGTTCACCAAAAGTTTAGAGACTATATGAGAAAGACAAGCTCTCCACCTTCTTTCTTGGATGTCACTTGGCTTTTAGTTTTCTTAACTTTGCCTCCTCAAGCCAACCACCCATGTTCCCTGAAATTGACGCGACAACCCTTCTATTTGCTTTTGATTCTGGTTAGTAATGAACTAGAAAAAGTTTACCCCCAGCACTTTTCTCAACTTGTAAAAGAAGGGAAAAAATCTTACCACTAGCATAATTCCACTTTTCTTTTAAGTATTTTCCAACTAGATTCATTGACTTGCCTTCATAAGCATTGATGATGCAGCTCTTACCATTTCCCATTGACCTGTATATGTCCCGCCTTTTATAATGGATATTGGATGCCATTTTGTGCACTATTTATTGGGAAAATATTCTTCTTGTGTCTGTCATTTGCACAGTTAAAGAACCTCTGCCACCTTTCTAAGGATAATGTGCTAGGTAAGTTTTCTAGTTTGGTGGCAATATGAATGTAATCCACAACATCGGCATATTAATTGCAAAGAGACAACCTCATCCGAGGCATGCAATGGGTCACTTGGAACCTATATAGAGTGATAACGATAAAATATTGAGGTAATTCGCAACACAATGCAAGATCATAAATAACACAACAAAAACAAAAAAACACCAATAGACTCTGAGTTTTCTATTATACGCAGAATGCCAAATACTGTATTAGAGATTGGGTCTCATACATCACACATACTACATGCCTCACACAATTTATATATCAAGGTATCCAACCTAGGGGCCAGTCATTCGTAGAACCTCTCGATCGATGTCCGAAACATCCTCCGGGAAACAACCGAACTACTGAATTATCCATGCTCCAACGCCAACCAGTGCTAATCCTTTTTGCCTATTTCTTCCAACCTCCTCTTTTTTTTGAACTTCACCTTACAAGCATGGGCATCCAACACATCATCATTATAGCATCCAACTCATTTACCCACATGCAACATGTGGATTTATTAAGTCATGGACATGTCATAAATCCAATCACATGCCATCATAGTTATAATATAGCATGACGCAGATGTCTCAAAAGAGGCCAAAATAGTGCTAGCATATTAAAAATTAGATAATTTTAATTTCAATTTTGATTTCCACACAAAAAGCTATATTTATAATATAGCATTGTGACACAATAAGCAGATCTAATGGATTTAAACCCACGAGAACCTTGTAAATCATAGATTCAAAATATCTTGTTCTGAAATTGTGCAAGGAAGTCAAGCTCCCATAACCTTTTTTGAAGCTTTCAAAATTTGATTATATCTATGCATCGAAAAAATATTGATGCCATACATAACTTATAATCTATTGTATTTTTTATGTTTAATTATTAAACATGCTTATTCTTTTATTGATAGAAATGGCACATAAGGGTGGCTATGGGTTTTGCACTTTTGTCTCCTTTATGCATTCATTCATGAAATACTTTTTAATATCATAGACAAAGTTTCTTTAAAGCTACCTTTCAAATCGACTAAGGTGGTTACCAGCTCATCGGGGTGTCCCCACATGTTTAGTTGAGATTGGGCTAATGGACTTTCAAGCTTTTAGTTTACATAATGACATTTGTAGTTAAGATTTCTGTAGAAACTAAAGTTCTAATGCACTTTAGTATTTAGTAACAATGTCTTGCTTGTACATACAAAGAGAGTTAGATTAAATATAAATATTTAGATTAGGAATAAAATTTCCTAGTATAATGGTTAAGAACATCCCTTATATTGTTAAGAAGATCACATGACACAATCCTTCACAAGCTTGCTAATCCAATGTTAAATTGTTATTGATGAAAATATAACTCATCAGTCATGCCATAGTTTGTGGGCTATCTTTGATTTGTAATAGTGACAATAGTTTCAGTTGCATATGTTTTTATGATTGTTTTAAGCACTCGATTTGTTGACTAATACTATTATTATTGACACACACACACAGACACATATATGGTAAAAATGGGTTTTTGGAAGGGCCCAAACCCTTTTAGAACAAGCATAGTTCATCAAGACAAGTTCACATAAAACGAAGAAGAAACTACCAGTAGGGACCAACAAAGGAGTCTTGCTGAAACCATATATATATATATATATATATATATATATATATATATATATATATATATATATATATTACAAGCATAAATTCATCAAGACAAGTTCACATAAAAACAAAGAAGAAACTACAAGCAGGGACCAACAAAAGAGTCTTGCTAAAACCATATATATATAGATGTGGTTTTGATCAATTCAAAACAGCTAGGGCTGCACCTTTATATTAACTAAAAAGTATCAACATTACATTGCAACAGGGGATAATAAACTCACCCTGGTCAAAACAGAGATCCCAACTTCCTCCCAAAAAACTATCAGGCAACCCTAAACAAAATGTTGCCAAAACCAACTAAACCCTTCACATACTACCTGCTTGCATACAAATATATTTATGAACATGGACACAAGGCTGAGCCCTGGATAAAAACCCCACCACCCACCTACAGAAAGCACTAAACACACAGGCTCATGTAGCCTTTACCCTTGGTCGATCCCAGTTGGCAACTCCCTCCTCATCTGCAAGCCCTTCCTCCACAGTGAAATCCTGGAGCCAAGCCAAGCCATCCTTTAACAGCAGATCCAGAACTTGTTTGAGAATTCTAATGCTTGCGGCGCAACAGAATGGAACCGAGGCAAGGACTCTGGAGACGCTAAAAAGACCAGAGGAAAATGTTCTGGTGGTTGTCCATGGCGCTGAATGACATAATAATCTCCTAGGAGCGGAATGCCTCGACCCTCATAATTGTGTAGAACATCCTCTAGTCCTCCCAAAAATCTCCCTTTTATGAGCTTTTTGCACATTTGCCTAGTTGTTTCCTTTGATTCCCCTGTCTCCAGCACAAACGCTAGGAACATGGCCACCACATCAGTGTTAACCCTCTATCTATGCTCGGCCCGCATGAAGGCATCTTCCAGAACCATCTTCACGGCATGAAGAATGAGCCCATGCCTTGTTTCAAATATCAAACCCAATTTTTTATCCGTCACCATTCCCAGGGAACGCCAACTGCCTGCTCGGGGATTCCAAGACAATTAGTGTATCCATGATGTCCGTTTCTCTTGCCACACCTAGACTACAATTGTAAGGAATGCCGTTGGCATCTGGACTCACCTCAATTTAATGAGGTCGCTGTCTCCACCTCTGAATTTGCATGCATCTACCTCATCATGAATGAATACATCTCCGACTCCCTTTGCATGTAGGGTGCAATCATCGATTTAAGTGACTATCATCTCTATCGATACCTGCCTATGAGGCCTTTTTGGCTAGATCATCTGCCAATTCATTCCCTTCTCGATAAATATGAGTTACCTTAAATTCGACCATCTCCAATAGGATTTGTGTGATGGGAACGAGCCACTTTCTAAGCTTCCAGTTAGGTGTCCACCCAATCCGAATAGCATTGATTGTTATCAACGAGTCCCCTTCTAGATGTACTCTCCTTAGGTATTTGTTCTTTGCACATTGTAGTCCTATTAAAGTTGCCCTGAACTCGGCTTCGTTATTCATCCCAACCCCTAGGTAGGTTGATTTCTCCAAAATCTTTAGATCTTCATGATCTTTGATCACGCACCCTGCTCCGCTTTCACCCGGGTTCGTCTGCCCCATCGAAATTGATCTTCACCCATCCCTCTGCTGGGGCCACCCATCTAACTTCTTTTCTATCCTTCTTAACAGGTTTAACCCTCGGAGCCCCATAAACTATATATACATATATATATAGTAAAAGTGGATCTTTGAAAGGCCCAAACCCTTGTACAACAAGAATAAGATCATCAAGACAAGTTCACATAAAACAAAGACGAAACTACAAGGACCAACAAAAGATTCTTGTTGAAACCAAGCTGAGAGCCAACAACATAGAAAGTATAAGTAACAACAAACTAACAACACAATATATATATATAGTAAAAGTGGATCTTTGAAAGGCCCAAACCCTTGTACAACAAGCATACGATCATCAAGACAAGTTCACATAAAACAAAGAAGAAACTACAAGGACCAACAAAAGATTCTTGTTGAAACCAAGCTGAGAGCCAACAACATAGAAAGTATAAGTAACAACAAACTAACAACACAATATATATAGTAAAAGTGGATCTTTGAAAGGCCCAAACCCTTGTACAACAAGCATAAGATCATCAAGACAAGTTCACATAAAACAAAGAAGAAACTACAAGGACCAACAAAAGATTCTTGTTGAAACCAAGCTGAGAGCCAACAACATAGAAAGTATAAGTAACAACAAACTAACAACACAACAAAACTTAATGTTGAGGTGAAGAGAGGTTGTTCAAAGAGTCCACAACATCCCATTTCCCTCTTAAGAATTATAAATTGTTCTCCATCACCTCCATATCAATAGATCCCAAAGCTCTCCTCCTCCCTCTTTGAATTTGTCATTCTTTTACTTGGTCCCACATCAAGAGAATTCTCCTTTGTTTTAATAATACTTTCTTGGAGCATGGTAATGCTAGTAGTAGTCTTTGGTAGTAGTTCTATAAAGTTGAATAATCTTGTTTAGGGAAGCGTTCAAGGTAATTTGGTTACTTTCAATAATGAGTGTTTCTTTTTATTATTTCTTTAGTACTTATCTAATATAGTTAGGATAGTCATAAGATTAAAGTTTTATTATTGAATTATTATTAAAAATAATATATAAATTTATTGTTAATTAACTTATGGATAGGGACTTATAGAATCGATATAGCTAAATCACTCTCTTCAATTTATCAAGACTCAACTTGATATAATTCTAATTGTATTGCAATATTTCAAATTAATTTTTTATCATATTGGTAAGGTTGTAGTAAAAAACATTTTATTCTATAATTATATTAAATCATGTTAAATAAAATATTTATTTGAGAAGAGGATAAGGTATGCACAACTTAGGGTCAATAGAAAACAATCTTCAATGTATTTTTCCTCCAAGTTAAATGTCTTTTTATTTATTAAATTAAATACTACTGTCACGTTTTATTGTTTCATATACTTAGTTTTGAATGACAGTCAAAGTAGCAACTTGATAAAAATAAATTATTGAAGCATGATGACATGTAACTCCCTCACCTATTAAATTAGAACAATACATGTAACTTCATCCTACTACAATGTTTCCATAGCTTAACTATTGAATTTAGATATTATTTAAAAATATATAAAAATCCTTTTAAGCATTTATTTTAAATGTCTTTTATGAAGTAACTATTGAAATTTTCTGAAGTAAATTTTAGATTACCTCTCTGATTAACAATTGAAATTTTCTAAAGTAAATGTCTTTCTATAGATGTGGGACACCTCTTAGTAACACAATATCCAAGTTGGCTTCTTTATAGTAATTATATTTACTTGATTGGAAAAAGAGAGAATACTAAAATTGGAATAGTTTAAAAGAAAGTTAAGCAATATGTGTTGGGAATTAAGGTGTCTCAACCTTGGTAATTCCTTGCATTATTTATGTTTGTATATATTAATTCATTGTTTATATTGTAAATTAATTGTAAATTTCATATTGTCATATTGTGGGATGTGGCACGGTGATGTGTCATCCTATATGGAAGATGACAACTTGTAATTTTGTCCTCACATAAGGAGATAGGCGTCCCACTTTGTGGTAGGAGCATTTTGCCATGTGTCTACATCTCTCATGTTATGTAAGGGAATGTTTGACCGAAACGGTTATGACAGATTCCTATGACGAAGTTATGACATGTAAGAGTAAAAAATAGAAGCATGTAAGATAGGTGAAGACATGTGTTATGAAGCATATTTGAAAAAGGCATATTTGGGTGCCCCAAGGTGGACTATGACATGTTGTAAGAGAATATGCTATTTATAGCTTGTGTATGACAGATTTTCTTACATCTGTAAGTTGTAACCGCTATGACAGATTCTATGAAGGTCGTAAGTTTCGTAAGAGCATCTGTCATAGCCCATTTTGGAAATTGGTGATCTCTTTGGGATGGGAGCTGTGGACAAGTGTCAGGCACATTCTACAATGTTGACCAAGTGTCCTTAGGCATGGGTTTTGGGCCATGAGGCCAAGTTGGATGCCCATCCCAAGATAGGACCAATATTGCCTTGTATATTCTATATAACTAGGGGCTTGGAGGTGGAGATGTATCATAGGTTTTACAGGTACTGTTACTCTATCGAATTGACTCCAGATACGAGTGTTGAAAACCATTGAAATTTGCATTGCAAGTGTATTGTAAACAAGATTTAGTTTTGTTAATACATTGTGCAGGTTTTTGAGTGTGGGGTTTTTCACCCAATAAGGGTTTTCCCCATGTTATATCTTTGTCTCTCTTCTTCTATCTTCTTTCTGGTTCATGTGTATTGCTGCAATATCTCTTTTAGATGTTCTATGTTGCTGTAGTTGTAAGGATTAAATTGAATTTGCATAGCCTTCTCCTCATTAGATTAGTGTAGGAAGTGATTTCTAGACACATAGCTTCCTTTCAATATGCTAGAATAAATTAACTTATTTACGTATCCTTTAAAGTGATTTTGCACATGTTTTATCGAACTTGTATTTAACACAATTAGGACCATATACAATACAATAATCATTTATAGACAATATAAGATGAAAGATGAAATCATGATAGTTGTATTGGATACAATAATGACACTATTTGGTTATTGCATTTTTTTGTTTTGATTTCGGATTAGCTCTCGGGATTTTGGGTCGTTTCACTCTCTTTCAAACAATAGACTCCTTGACCATTTTTGCTCATGCTAGTACCTTTTCGAACCCCACAATTCTTTCATCTTATGCAATGTGAGATTTCATAACATTCTGAAACTAATTCATAATCACTGTCCCTATGCAATGCAATAATAAACTCAATTATCAATTTCACCGTAGTTATACAATTAAGGAAGGTTATAGTCAAAGGGCCCTTGGTCTACTGGTGAAGTTGAAAGGTTCTGAATGAGCCCACCAGGGATCAAGTCTTGCTGAGTGCAAGGCCCTCGACACCGTAAGGTATGAGGCTGGGATCGTGCCCCGGGCGAATTTGGTAGAATGGATACCTCTCAGTCCTTGGCTTTTAGTCAAAGAGGTTTAGCCTAAGGCCCGTGCTCTCGAATCGGGTAGCAAAAATGAATTCGTGGATGACCTCTATAAAAAAAAGCTTATAGGTAAAGGCATTTACAAATTAGTGCATCAAAGATGGCCCTTGTGTTACAATTACATCACATTGGTTCTTGGAATCAAGTATATGCTAGAAGAAGCTAATCTTGACACATATTGTCACTACAATCCATAAGAAACCAAGTTCCCAAATCTTCAAATTGCATGTGAAATTTTGAAAGAATATGCAATTTCCTCAAATAAGCATTGGCAATAATAATCATGTACAATAAGAATAATTATGAACAGTTAAAAGAGTAATACCTCCACTCTTGTTTGATAGAGTTGGTACATTTTCTTTGTAGGTCTACATTGCTCTTGGTTTGGGTGTGACGATGCAATATAATTTCAACAATGTAGATAGGAAATCCCTATCCACTCCATCCAAGTGGATCCTAGGGCTTGCTGACGCAAGAGGTATGCCCTCCTACTACAAACAATTCAATTCCACAACACAAACACATATTGCAAATCCTCACAAGCTCTCAACTCAAACACAATAAATGGAAAACAAACAAACTCATCTCAACAATCAAATACAAATTTTCTACAACAAAATATTATTTACATCCACATTCATGGCCTCTCATGGCCTCTCAATTCTACAGAAAACTCCTATTTCCCTCACTCTCACAACGTTCTTTAGTTCATAAGCCCTTCTCATGGGCTAAAAGATCTCCCAATCTCCCTCTGAGGAATTTGCTCCCAAAATTGCAGCATCATTTTACTTTTTAAAATATCTCTCCATCTTTAGTTTTGGCACACCTTTTCACCTTCGATGATCTGCAAAACAAAACAAGACTGTTGGCGCTCCATTTTGTTATTTGCTCGAGCCTAAGAAAGACATTTAGACTTCATGTGTTGCTCCATATACTTAATGTTTGCATATTTTAAAACTAGAAACAATGCGTTGAAAAGTCTCTTATAAAGTGCTCCATATTTTAATTTTATTTATTGTTTGAAACAATATAGTCGACCTCCTTTATAATGTGTTCCATTTCCCACACATTTTTTGAAGTAAATGACTTTTGTGATAATAATTCCAACTTGCCTTTGAAGGTTGAATTAGGTGTTGTGTATCCTCAATAAGGCATTTCAAATGCCTTCCATAATATGTACTAAAATCCAATAAATTAACAGCCTTTGAAAGGTCGTGGCTCTTTCTTTTTCCTTTTTTTTGTTTCCTTTGCACGAACACTTCATGTGCTTGGTCGATGCCTACATATGTTGTAATGCCAACATTTCCTAAGGAAGAGCTAGTGGAGATACATGCCCCATCTCTTGTTGAATTTGCAATGCCTCTTTGGAATGTCTTCAATAATGTACTTTCATCCAGAGCGTAGAACAATTTCTCTATAACATAGCTTTCAGTCATAGTGTTCACAATGACTAAGACAAATTTTTGTAATGTGACATCACACAATGAAGATAATCAAACCAACTATGACTTCCACCACCACATGAACGATATTTTGGATACATTTTCAATGCCATGTTTTGTCCACCAACAATATCACAATCAATCATAAAGTGAAGTGCGAAAAGAACATTCCTTTCATAGGTAGTGAAGCACCTTGAACCAAACCCAGCAACTGTGATTCCTTCAGTGACAAACAATATTGGAGAAGAAAATTGTGAAACTTACTTTACGTGACTTCGACATGATGTGCTGGAGCTAAAAATTGACTTTCTTCATAACTTCTTACTAGGAGCTTGCAATTGCCTGAAAACTTGCCAAGATGTGGAAAAGCATTACTAAGCTTCCCACCAAGCAATTCTGCCTCAACCTCTAATGTCCCCTTTAACCCAGACAATCAGATGAGGAGATTAGCTAGGGCTCCCGTAGGCTAATGGCTTTGGTTAGGGAGCCTATCTAGGTCTTTTTTCGAGGACTTACTATTTATAGTAAGTCAGGTAGGAGGATCACGGGTGGTGTTGGCCCAACTTTCTATTTATAGCCACTACCAGTTGGAACATCTAGCACATTATATTTGGTTTTGAGTTGGCTAAGGATTAATTGGTCGAAAAGTAAATTAAATAAAATATTTAATTTACCCTAGTTTAAGCCTAAGTTTAAGCCTAAGTCACTTATGTTATAAAAGTGACTTCACTTTATGAAGACTTAATTAAAAGTTATGTGTTGGGAGGTGGGCACCTCATGAGGAGATATGGGGGTAAAAAATAAATAAAACAAAATAATAAAATACCACTCCCTTGGGTGTTGAGGTTGAAGGAATAAAAGAAGAGAAAGTAAATTCATTTGCATCCATTTACTTTTACAAAAATTACATTGTCGAGAACTTGGAGCTTCTTGCTTTGAGGGTTTGATGTAGGGTTCTGCTGAGGTGAAAACCTCCATAGAATCAATCGCTTTGTGTTTGCAAGACAACATTAGGCGGGCTGTGAGAAGTCTCATCCAAGGGCTTCACTTGTGCTTCGATTTGATACATTTTGGTGGAGATTTGAGGAACTATTGCACATATCTTTATGCAAATTTTATGAGCAGCTGGAAACAATACTTTGGTTGTAGATTTTGATCAGTTTGTGGGAGTTTTTGGGATTGCACATCAATCTCCTTGTTGGTCGTACATTTCCAGCTAGGGCCATACCTCATTGAAACTACATTTATTGATGCTTGGAATGACTTTTTCACTTACTACTGTGGCATTGGACATCTGCCAGCATAGTCGACCAGATTGTAGGGGTTTTAAAAGGGATTTAGATCAGTTTTGGAGCTTCATTTTACTGTAGTAGCCTCTACAACAAGTCGTACCATCATCCTAGGGACGTGGGTCTCTTTGTAGGTGAAACACCTATCATTTAGGCTCAATATTTGATGTAAAATGGTTGCTTAAGGCCTAGTTTCACAGTGCCATTCATTGTTGTGGGATAAACTTTGTTATTTGGTGATTTGGAGTGATTCATAATGTTCATGTTGCTGGTCCATGTACAACAGACTTGTCAAGTTGGATAAATACAAATGGGCATGCCTCTATAATTCATTTTGAATGATTTTGTGAACTGGGTCATTGTTATTTTACTCGTATTTGTTATTGTTTTCTGGGTTTCATTGCATGCTCTATATTTCATTTATCAAACTACAAACAACCATATGCAAAAACTATACACCAAAATCTTAACACAAACAACAATCAGAAATGAAAAACATGGGCATAAAACCCTACCAGGACAATGGATATTACAGTGGTATTAGAGAAGAAAATCTTGCCATCCTGCGAGGTTATTTTGGAAAATGCAGAGTGGGTATTGAGTCATGCAACCAGGCACACACTAATACTACCTTAGACAAAACATGTCACATCCAAATCTTGAGGTTCCTTAGCATATAGATCTTTTTGCAGGTGCTGATACAATTATCATTCCACTAGAGGTAATGGGTGACAGAGACCATGAAGAACCTAACACCCAAGAGACGCTGAATGACTTGGCTAGGGGACAAAGAGAGATGTAGCATAACTTTAACTATATGATGGAGATGATGGCCAATCATGTTTTCGATAATCATGGAAACAATAACAATAACAACAATAATGACAGGAACAAGCACATAGATTACACAGAAGTGTTTGTTAATAACAGAGGGGTTACTCAGTACACAACTTATGATATACTAGGTATACCCACTTTCACCCCGTGGAACAATGCACCATAACCTGAGCCTACACAGTTGGAGTTCCAGGATGTCATTATCAGAGATTGGTGAGCTTCTAGTGAAGAGTTTAGAGCGGAGATGTCCTTTGAAGAATACTCTGATTTGAGAATGAAACATAAACCTAGGGGTAATACAATAAAATATTGAGCTACAGAAGAAAGTAAATAAGCTCAATATACCTTACTTTGATGGGTCAGGGAAGACCACAGTTAGAGCATGGGTCCAGAAGCTAGATAGCTTCTTCCAGCTTAGCCCTATGCCTAAGGAGGAGGCCATTACATACGTTGCATTGCATCTTGACAACATTGCCCATGAGTGGTGGCACCATGGGAAGATTACTTTGGGACATGACCAAATCACATCCCATGCAGAATTCATTGGTCATCTCATAGGCAGGTTCAATAAGGACCCTAAATTGCAGTTTAAGGAGTTGACACAACTCAGATAGTGGGGTTCAATAGAGAGCTATATTGTAGAGTTCCAGAAGTTGTTGGTTATGGTGACAAATATTTCAGAGCGCAAGATACTAGTTCTCTTCATTCATGGGCTCACATATCCATTACGAGGTTGGATTAAGGGTCTCAATCCACCGTCTCTCGAAAAGGCTATGAAGAAGGCTAGAGATATGGAGTCCTCGTCATCTAGAAGTAAATTCCAATCAAAGGGATTCCCATACAGGAAGGATAAGGATAATAAGCCTTTTCAGAAAGAAAGAAATCGACCAAGGGAGAAGATCAATCAACTAAACAATGATTAGCTTAATGAGTACAGAAGGAAGACGCTTTGCTTCCACTGCAGGGAGCCATGGGATCCTTCACATAGGTGCCTTAACAAGGCCAAAGCAAAGCAGATAGAGTACTTTTCAGCTGAGGAGTCAAATTCAAAAAAATTGGATCAGCCATCAGACAGAGAGGATAATGATGATGAGAATGCATCTCAGGGTAGTAGTGATAGTGAGGGAGTGTTGGCACAACTTTCTAGTTTTCAGTTTGTTGGCTCCTTCAGAGTTAGAGGAGTCGTAGGGGGACAACACATCATTACCCTTATTGATATATGTACGACACATAACTTCATTGATGAGGGGTTGGTGGCCAAAAGAGGACTCAAAATAGAGGAGTTTGAAGGCTTCAAGGTAATGGTAGCAGATGGCTTCAAACTCACTTGCACCAGAAAGATTTCTGGGTTGAGTATACGGCTAGGAGAATATGAGCTCAAAGATGATTTTTATGTCGTGGGCATATGTGATACATATGTGGTATTGGACATGCATTGGATGATGACCATTGGGGAGTTCACCATGAACTTGAAGAACATGGAAATAAAATTTAAGTCCAATGGGAGGAAGCTAGTACTTAGAGCATTGTCAGATGGAGGACCTCGAGTAGTCTCTCTTAAGAGGATGGAGAGATTGTTGAGACATGACCAGGTAGAGTGGGCAACTGAATGCTTAATCATGCCAGAGGTTCTCCAACAACCTAAGAGTAGCTATCATCTAGACATATAGAAGTTGTTGACCAAGCACAACAAGGTGTTTGGGAGTATACCACTTGGAGTACCACCTGATAGAGGCATCGGGCATGTCATAGAGCTTGAGGATGGGTCCAAGCCCATGATTACCACTCTCTATCGTCATCCTAAGAGGCTTAAGGATGAGATAGAGAAAACTATCAAGGAGTTGTTAGAGATGGGGCACATTAGGTCTAGTAAGAGCCCATTTGCGTCTGTAGTAGTTCTGGTAAAGAAAAAAGATGGGACCATTTGGATGTGCATAGATTACTGAGCGTTGAATAAGAAAACCATAAAAAATAGGTATCCTATTCCTTGCATTGATGAGTTCATAGATGAGCTTCATGGGGCATGTTATTTTTCTAAGATAGATCTGAGATCAGGGTACCACCAGATCAGGATGCGGGAGGAGGACAAAGAAAAAATAGCATTCAGATGTCATTACGGCCACTTCGAGTTTTTGGTGATACTGTTTGGGTTAACAAATGCACCAGCTACTTTCCAGAGTTGTATAAACCAGATCTTCAAGAAACAATTGAGGAAGTTTGTTTTGATCTTCTTCGATGACATCTTGATCTTCAGTAGGACATGGGAAGAGCATATGAGACATTTGGAGGAGGTCTTGAGTATATTAGAGAGTGAGTCCTTGTATGCCAAGGAGTCCAAGTGTGAATTCGACATGACAGAGTTGCTATATCTGGGTCACATAATTAGTGCAGATGGTGTGAGGATGGATCTAGAGAAGATTAGGGCTATTATGGAATGGCCTACACTGGCAAACCTTACTCAGCTCAAGGGGTTCTTTGGGCTGTGTGGCTTCTACAGGAGGTTCGTGAAGGGATTCTCTCAGACAGCGGCTCCACTTATAGATTTAACTAAGAAAGGAGCCTTTATGTGGACAGATGCAACACAGAAGTGTTTTTAACACTTCAAACATTTGATGTCTACCTACCTAGTGTTGGAGATCCCCGACTTCTTGAAACCATTCAAGTTGGAGTGTGATGCCTCAGGTGAGGGGATAGGGGTAGTATTGATGTAGGAGAAACACCCCATTGAATTTGAGAGAAGGAAGCTTAGGGGTGTGGAGAAGAGTTACTCGGTATATGACCGAGAGATGTTGGCCATAATGCATGCATTGGCCAAATTCAGACCCTATCTGGTTGGTGTTAAATTCATCATTAAAATAGATCATAATATCATAAAATATTTTATGAACCAGAAGGATTTGAATGATCAACAACAAAAGTGGGTCAGTAGGCTCCAGGCATATGACTTTGACATCGAATATGTCAAAGGTAAGAAGAATGTAGTTATAGATGCTTTATCCAGGAGGCCCCACTTGTGTTTACTAGGGGAGATATCTGCTGATTGGAGAGTCAATTTCAGTAGAGTATGTTGAAGACTCTTGGGCAACAGGAGTCATTGAGGGCACCGTTCAGGATGACAGGTATTCAGTGGTGAATGATTTGATTATCTATAAGGATAGAATTTTTCGAGTCAATTTCAGCAGAGTATGTTGAGGACTCTTGGCCAACAAGAGTCAATGAGGGCGCCGTTCAAGATGACAGGTATTCAGTGGGGAATGATTGATTATCTATAAGGATAGAATTTTTCTGGTGCCTAACTCTCAATTCAAAGGCAAAATTTTAAGGACTTTCCATGATACACCTATGGTTGGTCATCCCGGGTTTTTCAAAACTTACAGATAAGTATGGGAAGATTTTACATGGAAAGGACTTAAGAATGAAGTCCTCAAGTATGTTCGAGAATGCGCCACTTGTTAGCAAAACAAAAATGAACATACCTATCTAGCAGGCTTGCTTCAGCCTTTGCCAATTCTCAATCAAAATTGGGAATATATCTCCATGGATTTTATTACAGGGCTACCAAAAGTACAGGGGAAGGACTGCATCTTTGTAGTGGTCGACAAGTTGACCAAATTTGTGCATTTCTTTGCCATATCAGTGACCCATACAATAGTGCAGGTAGCTGATCTTTTCTTCAGGGAGATTTTTAGATTACATGGGATACCTCAAGGCATTGTGACTGATAGGGACAACAAGTTCCTAAGCTTGTTTTGGTAGGAGTTGTTTAGATTGTGTGGCACTGAACTAACTCCCAGTACTGGTTACCACCCACAAATCGACAAACAAACAAAGATAGTGAATAAATGGGTGGAAGGGTATCTTAGGAATTATGTGTCAGGGCAACAGAAAGCATGGGTTAAGTGGTTGCACCTAGGGGAATACTTTTGCAATACGACATATCTCATGTCTATCAGGATGACTCCATTCAGTTCCTTATATGGGTATGACGCCCCTTGTTTCACAGACTTGCTACTTGGTGACAACAGAGTACCAAAGGCTAAAGACTTGTTGCAAGAGTGCCAAGATATCATGAAAGAGCTCAAGGAGAATATGCAACAAGCACATAATCAACATAAACTCTATGCAGACCAACACCGAGTAGAGAGGAGTTTCGAGGTTGGAGATATGGTTTACTTAAGACTCCAGCCATACACGCAGTCCAGTCTCAAAAGGAGTGGACTAGAAAAATTCAAACCCAGGTTTTATGGTCCATTCAGAGTAGCCAGGAGAGTAAGGGAAGTAGCTTATGAGATAGAGCTTCCAACAGATAGTCGGGTGCACAATGTGTTTCATGTTTCTAGGCTTAAGAAAGCACTTGGACATAATGTGGTTCCTTCAACATAACTTCCACCATTGGACGAGGAGGGGAAGCTAATCCTGGTTCCAGAAGCCATCATTGACACATAAGAGAGGAAACTTAGGAGGCAGATCATCAAGTAGTACCTGGTGAAATGGAAGAACTTGCCAGTTGAGGATGCAACATGGGAGAGAGCAAATACTGCAGCATCATGAGCTGAGATTGCTTGAGGACAAGAAATTTTGGTGAGGGCAAACTGTAATGCCCTCTTCTTAGCCCAAACAATTAGATAAGGAGCTTAGCCTATTACATGGCTCCCATAGGCTAATGGCTTTGGTTATGGAGCCTATCTGGGTCTTTTTTCTAAGACTTACTATTTATAGTAAGTCAGGCAAGAGGATCACGGGTGGTGTTGGCCCGAATTTTTATTTATAGCCACTGCCAGTTGGAGCATCTAACACATTACATTTGGTTTCGAGTTGGCTAAGGATTAATTGGTCGAAAAGTAAATTAAATTAAATATTTAATTTACACTAGTTTAAGCCTAAGTCATTTATGTTATTAAAGTGACTTCACTTTATGAAGACTTAAGTTATGACTTAAAAGTTATGTGCTAGGAGGTGGGTGCCTCATGAGGAGATATGGGGGTCCAAAATAAATAAAACAAAATAATAAAATACCCCTCCCTTGGGCATTAAGGGTGAAGGAATAAAAGAAGGGAAAGTGAATTCATTTGCATCCATTTTCTTTTACAAAAATTACATTGTCAAGAAATGGGAGCTTCTTGCTTTGAGGGTTTGATCTAGGGTTTTGCTGAGACAAAAACCTCCGTAGAATCACTCGCTTCGTGTTTGCAAGACAACATCAGGAGGGTTGTGGGAAGTCTCATCTAGGCGCTTCACTTGTGCTTCGATTTGATACATTTTGGTGGAGATTTGAGGAACTATTGCACATATATTTATGCAAATTTTATGAGCAGCTGGGAACAATAATTTGGTTGCAAATTTTGATCAATTTGTGGGAGTTTTTGGGACTACACATCAATCTCCTTGTTGGCCGTACATTTCTAGCTAAGGCCGTACCTCATTGGAACTGCATTTATTGATGCTTGGAATGACTTTTTCACTTGCTATTGTGGCATTGGACATCTGCCAGCATAGTCGACCAGATTGCAGGGGTTTTAGAATGGATTCAAATTAGTTTTAAAGCTTCATTTTGCTGTAGCAACCTCTACAACAGGTTGTACCATCATCCTAGGGATGTGGGTCTCTTTGTAGGTGAAATGCCTATCATTTAGGCTCAATATTTGTTGTAAAATGGCTGCTTAGGGCCAGGTTCCGCAGTGCCATTCACTATTGTGGGAGAACCTTTTCTATTTGATGATTTGGAGTGATTTCATAATGTTCATGTTGTTGGTCCATGTACAATAGACTTGTCAAGTTGGAGAAATGCAAATGGGTATGCCTCTATAATTAATTTTGAATGATTTTATGAACTGGGTTATTGTTGTTTTACTCATATCTGTTATAGTTTTTTCAAGTTTCATTGCATGCTCTATATTTCATTTGTCAAACTACAAACAAGCATATGTGAAAACTATACACCAAAACCTAAACACAAAAAGCAATCAGAAACGAAAAAACATTGGCATAAAACCCTACCAGGACAATGAATATTACACAACCTTACCGAAACTTGAAATTTTAAACTTTCGCCAAATCTCTAGCACTAAACAAAGAATTTTAAATTCTCCAAAACCAAGAAGAATGTGACTCTAAAAGCTTCACCACATATGCTGAAATGCATCCAACAATATACCTGTAAGAGGATTTGCAACCAAACCTCAAGGATTTTCCTGAACAATTGTTTCCTTGAAATTAATTTGTAGAACTCCAAAACAACAATTGGGCAAAAACATGAATTGTGCAATTTTGATCATACAATAGGCTTTCTACAATCAAGAGATGTTATGAACAACCACCACATACCAAAATTGAAAAAAAAATTGAAATTGTTTTTGGTTGATGTCGATCGCACGTGCACCTAGATGCTCCTGCATCAAACACATTGGGTAAGAAATTTTTTTGAGCTTGGGCTCACAAAATGGAGTTTGATAGTAGAACTATCTTTTCAGGTCAAATACAACCCGCAACTAACTCAATTGCTGAATTAGGATGCTAGAAAATTTCTTCCTTCACCTCTTCCAGCATCTCATCAAGACAAGTGTCATCCTCCTCCACCAAGTGTTCTTCTTCTTCCTCTTTCCTCTTGTGGACTCATGTCCACCATAGTCCGCTCTCCTCCAAATGCTCTCTCCTCTCTTCTCCTCTTTTATGGGATCCAACCCACCATCATCCGACCTCTACTAAAATCTCTCTTCCCAATATGTCTCATCCATATCATTTTCTATGGCATCTATATGGAATATATCCATCTGCTCCCTTGCATTCATCTCTTCTTTTTCTACATCCTCATTCTCTTCTACTCTCACCATTTTGTCGAAATACAAATCAACATTGCAAAATGTAGAAAAATCATTCATTATCTATTCCTCCTTTGCTACTGCAACATCTTCCTCATCACCATCAGTTGCAACTTCTCCTTCTTCACCCGTCATTGCAAGATTCATCTTCTCACCTACATCTGCAACCTTTTCAAGCCATTCCTCTTCTATTGCCAAAATCTGACAATAAATCATCTTTTCCTTTTCTATCCACTGCAACATCTTCATTCTCTATCACGTCAACCTTATCATCTGCAACAACTGCATCCTCATCCTTGGCAATATCTGCTGCAATCTCTTCTTTGCTCACTTCTTTTTCCTTTTCATCCTCAGCCACTGTTGCACTTTCCTCTTCTTTCTCACTCTCTTTCTCCATGCCTTCATTATGGCATGTTGCTACAATCTCTAATACAGTTAGTCTTGCCTCCACTCTCCTCAATTCTTCATGAATTACCTCTTCATCTTCTTCGTCCTCCTTTCTTGCACACACAAATTTATCTGCAAACAAATGTTCATAAGAAGAATAATGGGACTTCACCTTACCCATGTTATTTTCTGCCTTTTTTTCATCTCTTTATTCTTCTCCAAGGCATCCAGCCTCCTGGAAATCTTTGTACATCGTTCTTGAATTCTCAGCCAACTTTCCTCATCCAACCTTCTTTTGTCTTTCAATAAAAGAAATTCTTAAGGCCTTACCCAAGGCCATACTCATACTCTGCTTCTTCTTCAACATTTCTACAAACACTTACCACACACTCTGCAACCTGCACATACAACTCTCTCAGTGGCTTCTCATCTCTCAATTGATCAAGACTACTCACACACCTACAACAATTCTTTCGAGCTCTTCAATGCAACTGCTTCCACCCATAGGACTTGGTGTAGACTCTACATGCTCAAGACCTCTGGCTTTGATACCATTTGACACAATAGGTACTCCCTCTTGCTACAAACAACTCAATTCCACAAGATGATACATAGATTGAAAACCCTCACCAACTCTCAACTCAAACACAATATATGGAAAACAAACAAACTCATTATTTATTCAGATCTCAACAATCAAATACAAATTTTTTGCAACAAAAGATTATTTACATCCATGGCCTCTCATGGCCTTACCATTCCACAAAAAACTTCCTCTTGTTCCCTCACACTCTCATAGAATTCTACTTTGTTTCATGAGCCCCTCTCATGGGCTGAGATCGCCCGATCTCCCTCTGAGAAATCTGCTCCCAAAACTGCAACATCATTTTCCTTTTAAAAATATCTCCCCACCTTCAGTTTTACCGCATCTTTTCACCTTCCATGATATGCAAAACAAAACAAGACTTTTGGCGCTCCCTTTTGTCATTTGCTCGAGCCTAAGAAAGATGTTTAGACTTCATATATGTGTTGCTCCATATACTTAAGGTTTTCATATTTTAAAGCCAGAAATAATGCGTTGAAAAGTCTCCTATAGGGCACTCCATATTCTATCTTTTACTTGTTTGAAACAATATAGTCGACCTCCTTTATAATGTGTTCCATTTCCCATGCATTTTCTGAAGTAAATGACTTTTGTGTTAATAATTCCAACTTGCCTTTGAAGGCTAAATTAGGTGTTGCGTAGGCATCAATGAGGTGTTTCAAATGCCTTCCATAATATGTACTAAAATCCAATAAATTAACCTTTGAAAGGTCGTGGCTCTTTTCCTTTTTTTTTCCCTTTGCACAAACACTTCATGTTCTTGGTCGATGCCTTCATATGTTGTAATGCCAACATTTCCTAAGGAAGAGCCAATGGAAATACGTGCTCCATCTCTTGTTGAATTTGCAATGCCTCTTTGCAATGTCTTCAATAATGCACTTTCATTCAGAGTGTAGAACAATTTCTCTCTAACATAGCTTTTAGTCATAGTGTTCTCAATGACTAAGATAAATTTGTAATGTGAGATTGCACAATGAAGATAATTAGACTAACTATCATGACTTCCACCACCACATGAATGTCATTCTGGATACATTTTCAATGCCATGTCTTATCCACCAACATTATCACAATCAATCATAAAGTGATGTGTGAAAAGAACATTTCTTTCATAGGTAGTGAAGCACCTTGAACCAAACCCAACAACTATGATTCCTTCAGCAATGAACAATATTGGAGAAGAAAATTGCAAAACTTACTTTACGTGACTTTGACATGATGTGTCGGGAGATGAAAACTGACTTTCTTCATAACTTCTTACCAAGAGCTTGCAATCACCTGAAAACTTGCCAAGATGTGCAAGTCAACATTACAAAGCTTCCCACCAAGCCATTTTGCCTCAACCTTCCCCGAAACTTGAAATTTTAAACTTTCGCCAAATCACCAACACTGAATGGAGAATTTTAAATTCTCCATAACTGAGAAGAATTTGACCCTAAAAGCTCCACCACATTTGCCAAAATGCACCCAACAATATACTTGTAAGAGGATTTGCAGCCAAACCTCATTGATTTTCTCGAATAATCGTTTCCTTGAAATCAAGTTGTAGAACTCCAAAACACCAATCGGGTGAAAACATGAATTGTGCAATTTTGATCATACAATAGGCTTTCTACAGTCGAGAGATGCCATAGATGCTATGAACAATCACCACACACCAAAATTGGAAAAAAAAAAACCTGAAATTATTTTTGGTTGATGTCGATTGCGTGTGCACTCAGATGCTCCTGAATCACTTGCTGAGAAAGAGGTTCCTCATGCTAATGTTCCAATGAACTAGGGTAATCACATACTAATAATGCATATACTCTAATTTTTTGTCATATTACTAGGCTAGCACACATACCACCAACAACCATAAGGTGGAGGAGACACTATTCCATTGACTAGCTTCTTATTATTTGGTTCTCTTAACATTAATGCCCTTAAAGGGATGTGACATATTTAAGAAAATAGGAAAAATAGTGCATCCCATATAACATTGTGGATCCATCTTTTTTCTGGTTCACTACTAGCTACAATAAAAAAATTATCATTTCCTACTAGCACGCTCATTGTCGGCAAGGTTATGGAAGGCCACTTTACACATACAACGAAATGACCTAGTGCCCTAGTCTAGACTCGTTCATCTTTTAATAAGTTTCTCCCATAATGCACTTAATATATTGAGTGGGTGGATCTTGGCATCCATTCTCTACTTGCCACTAGATCCATCACTTGCATGCTACTAGCAAAATCCATCCAACCTAGGCTAGTAGCTCCTGGCCTCCATGACTTGCATGCTTTTGGTGATAGCCAACTAACCTTAAGATACATCATAATCACATCTACTTGTAGAGCACATTCTCTGACTATTGTCACATTGGAGCAATAATAAGCTTATCTATGAGTAGTCGGTGATTATCTTGGGAGGAGGACAAGCTACGCATCAAGGGGTATTACAACCCTCTACCAATGCCCTCACAGGGCCTTTATCTCCAACCTATGTGTATTTCCATAGAATTTAACTCCTGTATCAGACTCAGTTCTAGCATGTGGGGGTCTCTTATAGCTAGATAAATGATATTAGAATGTCTTTTGGTTTTACTTTGCCCAAGACTAGTAATTGATATATCAATTATCTAGATAGGTTTAACAAATGGAATCTAGGAAACCATACATGATCACTTCTACTTGCTGAGCACACTCCTTAACTACTATCACACTATAGAATCAATAAGCTTATCTATGAGTAGTCGATGATCATCTTGGGAGGAGGACAAGCTACGCATCAAGGGGTATTACAACATTTGTAGTCCCTTTATCTCCAACCTATGTGTATTTCCATAGAAGTCAACTCTTGTATCAGACTCTGTTCTAGCATGTGGGATCTCTTATAGCTAGATAAATGGTATCAAAATGTTTTATGGTTTTACTTCGCCTAGGACTAGTAATTGATATATCAATTATCTGGATAGGTTTAGCAATTGGAAGATCTAGGGAACCATACATAAGCATACAATCAAATCATCTCATGGTGAAACAAATACCTATTGAATGATTAACATCTATAATTTGTAGTAAAAGTTGCAATAATAAAACAAATTATGAATAGACCTCAAGAATAAGTCTTTAGGAATTCTTAAGTGTTTGGGAATTATGCCTACCCTACGACCCTTGAGAGTATTCTAGGTGTGCAAATATTGTTAGGTTTTACTTTAAAAGTTAACGATCATTCTGACTTCAACATAGTGTTGAGGGTGACATGCTTGAGTGATTCTATCCCATGCCATGACTCATGAATTGATGTGGTTTCAATAAAAATCAAGCTCAATACTTCAACAAGGTTCATAACTTGTAACTTGTAAGAGTTTTCTATGATAGTAGCCACCCAAGATCTAGGATTTCATGAAAGCACAAGAGAGACAATGAGAGAATAGTTCTTTTTATCAATGAATGCAAAATTGTTCTTACAATGTACATGAAGAGCCTTGCTTATAAAGGCAATGATGAGAGCTAAAATGTTGTAGTCATATGACAAGTGTCATATTCCTATGACATGTGACAACTAGAGGATAAGATGCCAACTAGTTGATAAGACAAGTATAAGACAACTATCAACAACTAGAAACATTTAGAAGGCTAACTAAGTCAAATTAACATATGAATATGTGTGAATATTATTTAACTAATAAATAGTTAATAATATGAATTATTCACACAAGGGGAAACTAGCTAGGAAATATCAAACTAGATATTAAATACCCTTGGGCTTAAGTGCAACTTAGGGAGAAGCTGACAAAATGCATAGATGCAAAGATGGGTCCTGATTACTAGGCCATATTAGGTACCCATATACAAATAAATCCCAAGTGGAGTAAAGGAGAAAACCTCATGGGTCTTAAGTGAGAATGCATGCAAACAAAACATGTACAAGTGATGGAAGAATCAAGAGCCACCAAATACAACACCCATCACAAATATACAATCAATAGCCCCCCCATAAGAGCGAAAGAATGACACAAGATGTCCCCCTATAATGAAGTAGCTCCTCTGCCAATGGTGAATGCTTGAAGAAGAAGACCAAAGAGGATCCAAAAGCTGCAAACAACATTCCTCCTTGTTGGGACTCCTATTTTCCATGCCTCAAAATTGTAAAATCTTGTCAAATTGCTCAAACTTTCCTAAGTGGTCCTTGTGCTTTTACCCTGGTGCATGTTGTTGAACCCCTGATTTTGGCTAAGCCTGAAAACCCTGAAAATTTGGCTAAGTCTAAAATCTAGTGGATCCTCCAAATTCTAGAATATGCATTTTAACTCCTATGGATCCGAAACCTATCTCAAACATCCTGACAGTATATTTTAAAATATTTTAAAGTATAACAACTTATACTTCAAATATATTTTAAAATATACTCTCCTGAGGCAAAATCGGGCCATGAGGAGAAATCGGGCCCTTGGGACCAAAGTGGATTTTTGGGCTTTTTTCATAAGGTCCAAAAGTCCTAAGTCCTCCCATGGATCCGATCCCCATTTTCTCTTGACCTCGCACCAAAGTGGAATTCGAGCCCAAGGTGCATTTCGACACTTTGGGACCAAAGTGAACTTTTGGACTTTTTCCAAAAGTCTAAAACTTTCAAGTCCTCCCGCTGACTCGACACCTACCAAAGGCACCCGCCAAAGGCCTGGGAAAGCCCAGAAACATGTAGAAACGCGCCACCAACTCTCTAGATCGCCATCAATACAAAGTGGGTCGTTGAAAATGGTGTTATTAATGCAGTTGATGGAGTTGGTAGGATTTTCCTTCCCATTCCAAGATCATATCTGAGTTGCAAATGATATAAAAGGAGAATTGAAATTCTTTTCAAGTGCGGGTCATCTTTACCATTTTCAGGCAACTAAGTGCAGAGCTCTCTAGGGTTTCAAAGAGCAAAAAAGTGATAGTTCTCCAGCAGACAAAACATAGGTTATGAAAGGTTTTTTAGATTGATTTCAATTATCATTGTATGAATTTCTCCTTCTTCTGTAATTTTTAAAGGAAAGCCTAAGTTTAGCTAGGTTTCCTCTTGCCACACTTCATGGTATGACTGTAACTATTTATTAGATGAATTAAACAAATTCTTAAAACATTACATGTTGTGTAATGATGCCTTTTATGGTAATAGATGAATGATTATATGATGCGAAGGATTACTAAGTATATTCTTCTTTGATAGTTGTCTTTCTTGCATTTGGGTATCCAAAAAGTGCATGTTTCACTTCTTTTGTTGTTTTCTTCATTATGTTGAACTATTAACTCCATAACCCAATATATAATGCACTAGTCTGAAGTATTTGATCACTCACACTCTTAAAAATCAAAACAAACTTATCATGTGTGAAGCAAGTAGTTAGTTTGTATGTCTTGCAAAGAAGCATACTTGTACTTTCCATTATCAATGGGATTGCCTTTTCATCAACTATATAGGGGTTATTAGTGATAACTAGTTGTTTTAGGTCCAGTGACAGTCTTCGGGGCCTAAAAGATGAGTTGGGTTTGGTTGTCCTTTCATTTTTAGTTGTTCATCTGGTGTTGAAGCCAATACCTATTTAGGTATACCCCTTGGGATATCCCTCCTGAGTCTAAGTTGAGGTCAAAGTGTAGAGGAGCCTACCCACTGATGTTAGTTGGCTAAAATCACCCTAAACTTATTGATGAACCTTTTCCCATCACCCATAATGACCATCCCTGACCTAGGTGATTTAGGAATGTTTTAAGGTTTAGGGTTGTAGCTATTTTGGGTCCCAACATAATGGCGTCGTTGCTGGGGACTTTTAATATCTTGGTTTAAATTCTAAAGACCTTTTCAATAGTCACTAAAAAATGTTCTTCCCATAAGGGAAGTAGTGACTCCGTTAGTGAAAAACCCATAAAATTAGTTTTCAATAGTATTGAAATGGATCGTAGAAGAACTGCAGAGGATTATTCCAAACCTGAAAGCTCTTCAAATCTCTCAATGAGTGTTTGAGATAGGGGTATAAGAAGATACACTGATGTGATACCACCTTTGAATGCCCAGGACCAAGTGGGTATTTCTAGAAGAGATGATGCATTTGATGACAGAAGAAATCAGCATCAATACACTTCTGAAGATTTTGCTGACAATATACTCAAAACAAATATAAGGTTAAACAGAGATGGATATGATGTTGGAAGAAATCAGAATGTCATTGGCAGGGGAAGAAGAGACATGCATCATGATGTTGATACGAGAATATTTGGCATGCCTCGTGACAGTTAAGAAGCTGTCAGAATGATCAGTTGGAGGTCAGCATGATAATATTCTTAGTGAAGAACACCCTGATGAAGAGGAGAGAGCAAGAACTCTTTATGAAGAATTAGACCTGCTTGATCATATTAGAAATGGGAAAAGAGAGGTTCAGGCCTTATTGGAACAACAACAAACTCAACTTTCTCAGTAGGCCCAGGTGAATCAAAACACGCAGTACCAAGGCCATAATATACCTCAATAATAGCAACAGAGACAACAACATCAACATCAACATCATAATCAACAGGGCCATAACTTTCAGGCCAATCAAAGATAACAAAAACAACATAGGCAACAACAAATGGGACATCAGGGTGCAAATAATGCCCGTGCTCAGAACATGCACAATCAGTCAAGTGAATTAGTAGCAAGGCAATGTCCAGAATGTTAGGCCTCCACTGAGAAGGCAAGCATAGGGTTTCCTTCCACCAAGGCAGCCATTCGGAGCTGAAAGGTACAAGCAACTTGACTTCTCTAGTATCCCTGACTTTCCTAACCCTATTCCCAATGAGATTAGGGGAAAAATTCCAAGGTTTTAGGGAAATAATGCTGTCACTAGTGAGGAATACTTGAGACACTTCATCAATGTCACAAATGAGTATGAGATTAAACATGAAGATGTGATGATGAAGTTGTTTGTGCACTCATTAGAAGAAAGTGCAAAAGAATGGTACAAGGCTCTCCCGTATAACAATATTGACTCATGGGATGAATTCATGAGAGCATTCAAATCCCAGTATGGGGATGGGATTGACTCCAAAATTGCCATCCATGAGCTCGCAACAATCAAAAAGGGAATCAATGAAACTATTGCAGACTTCAATGGCAGATTCATTATGACAATGAGAAAGGTACCTCCTCAAATGAGACCTAATGAACCCATGTGTTTAGTTTTATACTGTGGTGTCTTTGATTCTAAAATTGGTTATTGCTTGAAGGACAAGAGTCCTCAAACACTAAGGGAGGCCTATGCTATGGCCATAAATATTGAAAGTGACATGAGAGCCTCCAAAAAACATGTTAAGAGATTTGATGTGAAGATCTCTCAGCCAAATAGAGCAGCTTTTAATAAGCCTCTCACAATTGAAGACAAGTTGGAGAAGCTTATGGGGGTTATGAAAGACCTATCCTACAAAGTTTCTCGAAATGACGAAGGGTTGCCACCACAAGGTGCTGCAACACATTTCAATGAAGGTCAAAGACTGCACAATCAACCTTACAACACAGATTGGTCTAAGAGACCACAACAAAATAATAGACAAGATGCCCCTAGACATGTTAGTTTCAAATAGCCTGAGAAGGATACTCCTAATCCATTGAGTAAGGGTCAAGTAATTTTTCAAGATGAGAGTCTTTGGTGCTAGGTGTTTTTCCTTCCCCATGACCCAACAAACTATGCAATTGCTCATTCAATGAGCAAAGATGAGGAATTTCCCAATGAAGAAGGTGGAACTGAGTACTATGAGGAGGAGATAAATTAGTTTGACACATAGGAGTATGAGCAGATGGGTCATGATCTTGACTATGATAGTTATGAGGATGATGATCATATTTTTCAATATGATCATGATGAAGATCAAAAGAAATATCACTTGCTTGCTCATGATTTTGGGCACTTGAGAGTTCTCATGCAAAATAAATACAAATGATCTAGACCTTCTAAGAAGGACATGAAAGCCCTCACTGATTCTGCCATCTTGCAGGTTCAAGGGGGCTATAAGTTGAGAAATAGGCAAGTGCCTACACATAGATCTTCTACTACTAAGCCAAGACATGATACGAAGGATGATGCAAATAAAAAGCAAAAGATAAATGTGGAACATAAAGGCAGTACCATTTCAAAGAAGACTATGCCTAAGAAGAAGCTTCCAGTGTAGCCTGTAGCAGCAAAACACAAGTATGTTCAAAAGAATCCAGCGCCAGTCCAGCCTGAAGATACCACACCTATTTTGGGGGTCCATTATCTAAAAGGAAATAATAAACGGGATCAACCCAAAACACCAAAGGAGCCAGAAAAGGAAAAGACAAACAAAGAAGGTAAGGATATTTCATCCAATCAAGTTATACCTTACATTCCTTTGGTAAATGGTATAACTGTTTCAAGTAATACGATCCCTTGCTTAATTATCTCCCTATTGACATGGCATAAGTTTTTAGTTAAATTAGGATTTATATGCCAATAGTGGAACTGCTCAGAATCCCTGAACACAGAGATAGGGTAGAGTCTCTTATCACTGTTGTAGATGCACAAAAACAACTTGAAGTTGTTTCCAGTAGTAATGATGAGGGTGTAGGAAATGAGGAAACAATAGAGGTCTACTTAGGATCCTCCATGGTTAATAGAAAGATGGGAGTAGATCATTTTTACACCACTTTAATTATAAATGGATGGCTGTTCCATAATTGTATGCTTGATTCAGGGGCTTCCAACAATGTAATGCCTCTTGAAATCATGAATGAGTTAGGATTGAAAGTGTCCAAATCTTTTGGCAAATGCTTTGCCATGGATTCTAGAGAAGTCAATGTCATTGGCTTGGTCAAGGATGTTGAGGTCAAACTCGCTGCCTACCCAGATAAATCATTCATGATGGACATCATTATTGTGGACTGCCTAGCCAAGTGGGGCATGTTATTATCTAGGAAGTGGGCTGTGTCCATGGGTGGTCATATTCAAATGGACCTGTCATATGCTACCATTCTTGTCCAAGGTGTAGACTATATGAGGAGAAGAAGGTATAAGATTTGAACATTGAAGACATATATAAAATAGAGGATGATCATGCAAATTTCTTTGATACTGAAATTGATCACTTTATGGCATGTTGCAATGATGATGATGTTGATGTAAATGTTTTACCTCTTGACCCTATTGTTGTTTTTCATGGTATACATCTTATTTGTGGATGTTATATTTTGATGGTGCATGCTCAAGAGAAGGCTCAGGCATTGGGATTGTTCTAATATCCCCAAATTGTGAGCAATTTGGTATGTCTTTTAGACTCAATTTTTAGTGCACTAACAACATAGCTGAGTATGAGGCATTGTTGTTAGGATTAAATATTGCTCACAAGAAAAAGGCCAAGTGTCTGAAGATTTATGGTGACTCAGAATTAGTAGTGCAGTAGATTAAAAATAAATTTTCTGCCAAGGATAAAAGGTAAAGAGGATACAAGAATGCTATATGGGATAATGTGGAGTTGTATGATGCCATTGGCATTGAATGGGTTGACATAACCAAAAATGAAAAGGTAGATTCCTTAGTTGTAGTTGCATCAAAATTTGATCCTCAAATAATTTTTCCTCATGATCATTATGTTGTGGAGGTACTCACAAGGCCAACAATGCCTGATAATATATACAACTGGTAGATTTTTAATGACACCAATCAGATTTATAGTTTTCTGAACTGTATGGATGAATTTGATAGTTAATTGATTGAATCGCAACCAATGATAGAAGTGGCTGATGGTAATGAAACTTTGTTTGGTAATGAGGTTGTGCAATTAAAAATAAATACTATTCTAAAGGGACTGGTAGCATTAGAAATAATGTTTGACAATGCAGACTGATGTAAGAGTAAAAATAAGCATGTTGAAGAGGACAACATTGAAGGTGTAAACCTGGGAACTAGGGAAGCACCTAGAATGGTTTACATTGGGAAGAGGTTGAAGCCTCATGAGAAGTAGATGCTGATTTCTCTACACAGAAAATTCAAGAAGTGTTTTGCACAGTCCTATGATGAGCTTAAGGCTTATAGGAAGGACATGTTCTAGCATACCATTCCCCTCGAACTCAATGTAAAACCATTTAGGAAAAAAATAGAGGCCTATAAATCCTACCATTGATCCCAAGATGCAAAAAGAACTATTGAAGATGAAAGAGGGAGGCATTATCAAACCCATCAGACATTCTGAATAGGTATCCAACCTTATCCCGGTAAGAAAGAAGAATAGGTAAATCAGGTTGTGTGTTGACTTCAGAAATCTAAACATCAAATCCCTTAAGGATAACTATCCACTCTCAAGCATGGACCATTTTCTGCAGAGGATTGTAGGTTCATAATTGATGTCAATGATGGATAGATTCCAATGGCACCTTCAAATTTTGCAAATTTGAAGTGCCTATCTCCTCTCAATGTGTCGACAGAGGTTAGGTCAACATACTGCTAAATCTACCTCAGAGCTCATCTTCATTGATTAAAATTTTGCAAATCAGAGGTCATCTTGCAAATTTGTAGGGTAGAAAGTTTTTTGGTACATATGGTAGTGCGCCTGTTCAGTTTCATGCTTCCTGGATGAGTTCTAATGGGCTATTTAATGCTTTTCTGACTACAACTGGGCTAGATTTGGTGTTCCAGAAAGTTGCAAATTTCACAATTTTGAAGGCAACCCATTTCATTTTTTGGTCTAAAACATCTCTAGTTCCATTTTCATCAAAAATAGAGTCCATATGATGCATTATTTTAATGTGTTTTGGCTGCGAAGAACACGTCCAAGGGCCCAGTTTACAAAGGAGGTCCCAGAAGTTGATATTTTCAGCGCATGACAAATATGTAGAAAGGGTTTAAAAAATTAATGAAGGTCTTCTACAAATTTTTGTGGCCTCTGGACATTGTTTGTACCTTCGGTAAATATTCGATCATGTGGTTGGCGAGGAAATTTAACATGTTGGCGCAAGATAAATTCTATTTTTAATGCATGTTTGGTAAGATTTTTTGACTTAATAATCTTCTAATGAGTGCAATAAAGGAGTGCCATTGATAATGGGCCACATGGCCTCGTATCGCAACATCGTGGAGGAATGAGGGGCCCTCTAATGTGTGACTACGACAGTGTGATAAACAAAGGATACACATAAGTAGTAAACTAAGCTTCATAAGGTTGAGTGGGAAATGCTCCTCTAATGTTGAAGCCATGTGTCAAAATAGCTCATGATCACACCGTGGGAGGAGATAATGGAAAAAGGGGTGTGCTTGTGCACTATACCATCCCTTTTGTTCCTTTGATTGCAAGAACAGAGAAGAGTTAGCTCGTAACCAATATTGATGACTTGTGGAGGAGAAGTGGGAGAAGATTAGGAAAATTGAGAGAAGACACAACAAAATGGTCAAGTTTTCACCCTATGGGTTAGCAACTGATAAAAATGAGCAGTAATGTATGTCAAGTTAACATGTAAACTTGAAGGATGTATCATCGACTGTTGTTCACATAGAGAATAATGTGTTTGCGCTAGCTGATGATGTGTTTGTTGCAAATGACTGCTACTAAACCATTACTGCTAAAGAATGTGGTTCGACATGCTAAGATCAAGAGAGCTCGTTTGTACGATATGCCAAAGTCTTAAATATTGGTGAGGATGCCACAAGTAGAACAACAAACTCTTTAATCCCTAGTGATATTTAGAAGGTGACCATGGAGATTAATGGTAGGGATGTATATTAGCCTCTGATGCTTGCTCCAACAGTTGTGGGTGAAATGTGAAAAATAAAATTACAAATGCAGGAGATGTTACATGAAGCATCACACAGTGCTTTTGCGAAGAAGCTTGCAAATCACCTAAGAAGGCATCGACTAATTTATTTTCTTGCTTTCTACCAGAGCAGGAGGTCTACGCATTAACCTTACCACTGCAGGTGTTTTCATTCTATATGATAGAGAGCAGAATCCTTGAGTAGAGTTACAAGCTCAAGAGTGTGTCATCTCATATGAGGAATCAATCTCAATTGAAGGACCGTAGTCATAAAATTGTACAATTGACCCATGAAGCAAATGTTTCTAATATTCTTCCTCTTGCAAGATGTACTGGGCTCGATTTGAAGTTTCATAATTTTATAAGAAACAGATCCAGAAAATATGGTGATAGAAGTTACAAGGATGATACGTATAGTTCAAACATGACTTTGCAAAAAGTTTGAGCGATGTGTGATAATGATGCGCAAGAGCGTAGAGGAGTAAAGGACCATATTATTTGAAGCTGTGACAATATATAGGAGTGACACATGTCTCTCAAATCTATATGATGTGGTGAACCATTAGTTTAACTCCATATTGACGGTGGAAATTAAAAACTGATGCCCTATAATGGGTAATGAGCCCAATCAATGTAATCAAATAAATAGTGCAAAATGTGCCAGAATACGATAAGCCAAGCCACAAAATAGAATAAAATAATGAGTTGGGAGTTTTACAACTTGAATCTAGAGTCTCGAGGGCAAGATTGAACCAATAAAATGACCAACATTTCATGATCTTCAAGGAGGAAAATAAATTAGAAAAGCAATATCAATCTCAGTTAAACTCAACAAACCAAATTGATTGAGAAAAATGTATTACTAGCATGATCCAATCAAAACAAAGATGTAAATTCCTAGGGTTGGGAGAATTAAATGTATAATCAAAATTTGTAACTGACTCTCATAATCTGACATTATTATGCTTTTCCTATATATAAAGCTGGTAGCATTGTAATCAGGTATCTGGGAGAGATGTCCTGGGGGGTTTTTCTGGGCTTTGGATACAAGATATCCACACATGTGAGAAATATTTTTCTGTAGGAGAAAGTGACTAGATTTTGGGGTTGTAGATGCATATCTTGCTGTGTAGATGAATAAATTTTTGAATGATTATTTTTTTCCAGATTAAATTATATGAGAAACACTGAATGTGTGCTATTTGTGGTTGTCTCCTTGGATATGAGTGCTTTTCTTTTGAATATAGTTGCTAAGGGTCTCTGAATTCATCATTATACATTTGCTATATTAAATGTTTAGTTTATTGCATCTATTCAATAAAGAGATTAAATTGCTCTGGATCAGATATAAGGAAAACCATATTGTGGCAAGGGATCAATGAAGTAGAATCACAGACAATACTCTTTCTTGGACATATTACTGTAAGACATTAATATTATTATTTTGGGTCCTCTGGATATGAAGTTTTTGTTGTCATAAGGAACCATTTATATTGCTGGGTTTGACTTTGTTGCCCTGATAAAGCACCGATCTGGAGCATATATGCCCAAAGGTCCAGGAAACCTAATAATTTAAAGACAAATCATTTGAGCCATTTTATTTTTGTGTTTTGTTTAGATGCTGCATGTTCTCAGATTTGAACAATGAAGATAATCCAAGAATGTTGCCAGTCTAGGGTTAATCTTACAAATCTTGGTGCAGATATATGAGACTTTTCTGCCTGGTATTGAAAAGCTATATTTATTGATTTTGAATAAGGGAATACCCCCCTAGGTAGGGCAGAACCTGAAGTGCAGGGTAGATAGGAGATAATCTCCCACTTTGTGGCCAAGCCTCTCATTGAATATGAGTATAAGAAGTGGCAAGTCTTTAGGATTTGATGCATGCAGATTTGGGAACCAATAGAATTGGTGACTTCACTGGGGAGAATGCAGATGCTCATCTTTTTGGGTGAGTCAAATGAGTCACAGAGTTTTCAAAGTTTGATGTGGATGGTATTGCAGCATGTTTAAAAACTTTGAAAAGGTGCTATACTAGTGAAGCAAATCTAGAATATAATTGTTCGTGTGTGAGCTTTTGGACTCTTAATGTTTTGTCCTCTTTAGAGAGTTGGCAACTCTGTTGTTGAACTTGAAGCTACAGTATATTCCCAAGTATTTCATCTCTTCATTCAAAATGATTAGATTAGAACATCAATATTGGTCATGTCCTTAGAAAAGGTTATTCTCTGTTGAAAGATACAAAGCCCTGAATTTCAATGGTATTAGTGGTTACCCAAATGCTATCCCTAGTGAGATTAAAAAATTCCTTCCAAAATATAGTGGAAATACTTTTGAATTTGCAGATAGGCATTTGCAAGATTTTTATGATAGAATAGGAGATTATGAGATTGAGGTTGAAGATGTTGCAATGAAACTTTTTATTCAAACATTAAAGGATAATGCTAGGGACGAGATTTCATTCCTACCTGATTGTTCTATCTCTTCATGGGTTGAGCTCAAAGTTGCATTTCTTGAACAATTTGGTGAAAGAACTAATGTGATTTCATTAGTTAATCAGTTCCTAAATATTCAAAAAGAAAATGTTGAGTTGGTTCCAGCGTTCAACCTAAGATTTTCAAAACTACTCAAACATATTCCAGAATATATGAGACAAAATGATGCATTATGTTTGACACTCTATCTCGATGTGTTTGATGAGGAAATGAGTTATTTGTTGAGAGATAAGGAGCCTGCTACACTTCATCAAGCTTATAAAATTACAATGGATATTGAAAATAACCAGAAATATGGAATGCCAATAGGATACATGTCTACACACATTGGTTATTGTAAATCATCCTATGCACATGAGTAATGTAAAACAAAGAATCATAATGGTTTTCAAAATGAATGTATTTCTAATGTTCTAGTTTGTTCATCATTGCCTCATGTGAATCACAGAGAGTTTCAAGCAACTTGTGAATAGATTGCAAGTACTGATGATCCTATATTTTTTGTTCAATCATTGTTTGACTTGAAGAGACAAGGAGAATCACCCTATGCTCTGTATACACGATTCATGAATACTTTGTTAGAAATCCCAGAGTATTACAGACTTGAGGATTCTTTGTGTTGATTTGTTCTGTGAAGTTTATGAATCATGTTTTAGCACTTTGCCAAAGGAATTGAAGCTTCAAAATCTTGATCAAATATTTGCTTGGATTGGGATTATGGAAAGAACCAAAGGTGATTATGCAAGGAGAGTTATGTCTCAGAATATTGATACCAGTTATGTTATTGAGCAAAGTCATGGCATAATGCGGGTAAGTGCAAAAAGTTTGGGGGCCAAAAAGTGGCCAAATTGTTTTAAAAAAATAATAATACATAACGCGAGTGTGTTGTAACGCGCTCGCATTATGGTTTGGTAATGATGAGCCTAAGTCTCGTCAAAACCAAACCATAACGTGAGCGTGTTATGACTTATTATAAATAAAAAAAAAGCTTATCATCTCATTTCATTTCTTTATTCTCCTCTATACCCGTGGCCTACAAACCTTAGGAAGCATGCTCACGTTTTGGAAAAGTCAATTCAACACCAAAATCTTACCAATTCGTCGCCAAAATTCTACCATGACATCGAGCATGCCAAATGAGTGAATTTTATTTGTTTTTTTATTTGAATTTGTTTCTAAAGAGGTAGGTTTGAGTTGATTTTTGATGTAAATTTCATTAATTGTCAGGAAATATTAATGCACCTCCTCCTCCTCCTCAAAATCCATAAAATCCTGAGGAGGAAATACTTGTAGAACAACAACCTCCTCCATCTATTCCTCGACATGCCCCTGGAACACAAGAAAATCTAATGGGGCAAATTAAAAATAATAAAAAAGAAATTGAAGATATAATTGCAAGGTTGAACGATCCTTCCACTTCAACCTTGCATAGGTCCATGCTTGCTGAATCTCTTGAATCTATGTTATCAAATGTAGATTCAATTAGCAAGCAGATATCTAGTTGGATGGATAAGAGGAGAGAGTTTAGAGACTATTATGTAGACAAGCTATCATACCAAGATGTGAAAAAATTACAAATTACAAAATTAGACTTGTGTTTGATTTTCACAAACCCACAAACAAATCAACCTCCACCCATTACATGCAAGAGGTTCCCTATCCATTGGTGCAACAACCAAGCGATAAGGGAGAATTTTGGGCAGAGGTGGTGGATGGTTTTTGACCATCCTCCATGCAATAATAATGAGGTCCCGCAATATTTTTTGAGAAAACTCTACTGCGAGTTTGTCCTCAATAAAGTGCTAAACTATTTTGATATGCGGGACTTCCAGGGTAGAGGTGGGGGGTCAGTACAAGATAGACTAGGGGCACGTGTTGACCCACAGCGGGCAGTGAGATGAGTAATCAGCAGACCAGCCCATGAGCATGTTTCTATCTCTTCCATTGTGAAGGAGAGTGTTGAGGTCGATACACTTCAGTCCATTAGTGCCTTGACCCAGAGCATCATAGAGCATGCCAGTCCTGCAGCACAGAGTGGGTTGGGAGATAGTGTGACGAGTAGGGTCCCACCCCATGCTTGTCAGACTTACAGGTCAACCTGTGGTTATGACCCCATGGATAGTCAGGATGTAGGTGCACAAGCTACATCTGCAGTTGAGCAGATGGTGATGATAGAGACCCTCCTGAGTGAGACTTTCAGCCTTGATACTCAGGTAAATATTAGCAAGTTTATTGAATTTAATTTATTAAATTTTATTTTTGAAATGCAAGATTAACTAATTTAGTTTGATGATTTTAATGAAATTTTAGGATCATAGTCTTGATACAGTTTTCAGTGGTTCTCCACCTGCATATTACACTAGATCATCTACTGTCTGGGTATGTAACTAGTAAACAATTATAAATATTACATGTGAATAGCATCATTATATGAATGGTATTCTAATATCGGATTTTGGATGTTGAATAGGTTAATATTGAAGATTTCATGGCAACACCTGCCAGTGGTGGTGGACTTCAAAGTTTCACAGAGGTAATAAAATAAATAGTTTAATGAATGAATTGTACTTACTAGATTTTTGTATGTGACTTGTGTGCTTTATTGTGTGTACTTCCATGTTTAGATGAACGTGTGTGTATGTTAGGAGCCATGATTTGCATCACTATTATAGTTTTCGTAATTGAATAATGTTGTTTTATTTCCAAATGATGCAGGCTGCAGAGACACCTCTTGATGTTCATAGTGCAATGGAGCATGGTGTGACCTCTACGATTCATAGCTCCATGGCATTGACAACGGTATGAGGCAGATTAGTAAATTTCAATTTACATTCATTGTTATAGTTGTTTATTTTTGAAAAATTAAAAGATTATTGATTTGAAGTTTAATTTCTATCTGGATGGTTTCTATAGGACATGACATCACCATGGCCTATTCTTGCTACTAAGGCAAGTGAGGAGACATATTATATGGTAGCGGTAAATGATTATTTTGTTAAATGTTTCATTTTTTATAACATCTAATTTCTATATATTAATGTCTATAGTTTTTATTGTAACAGCTAAAGATGCAGGAAGAACTAAATAGGAGGAACAACCCTCGGGTTCGTAGTAGATCACCCACATACATGTCTCCATCCCCTAGAAGATCAAAGGTTGTCCATGATCTATTCTCTTCACCGGCCAGAGGGGAATGACTTTTTATTGTGTTCTTTTATTGTATGCCTATATGGCATTTGTGGACATATATTTTGTATTGCATATAGTTGACATTGTATGCCTATATGGCATTCTTGTAAGCCTATATGACTATTTTGTATATATGTTATACTTATATCGACATATATTGATGTATGCCTATATGGATATTTGGTTAATACACATCATTTTTTTGTATGGCGTCCATACTTGCATTATAAATCTACATTTGAATGGATATTTGTAGATGGCTACTTCAAATATTTAAAGTCCAATTGTATTACATAGGATGTTTGTTGATCCAATAAGCTAGCTATTGTTATTCAAGTATCACTTAAACCTCATTTTAGAACTAAAAGATAAAAGTTGTATTTAAAAAAAAATGAATCATCATGTTGAACAAAAAATATTAATATTCTTTATGAGTTGCTCAATTGAAAATATTCAAATGAGTATGCTAATCCATATTCTTTATGAGTTGGTCAATTAAAATTATTTCTTAATTTCTTGTTTTTATACCATATTGGGATGTAAAGTGTATGTTTGTTGTTTTGAATAAGATAGTCAAAATCATATGCTTATAAGCACCTGATGACCATTGTGGTTATTAAATGTAATTCCTCTTGCATATAAGGCGAGGTTATGAGATTACATTAAGTCTTACCTAATTTTAGTATGCAACATAACATTGGGGCTATAGGCTTCCATAAGTCATACCTCAATGATTTTCAGTTTTAGGCACAAATTTGCTTTAAGACCTTAGGCGCATTTCTCTACTTGCACAACCTCAAAACTTCACCTAGAACTCAAGGCACCTTTCATCATCCAAACAACCTCAAAATTGCGCCTTGATATTGAAAGGATGTTTGAAAGTATAAAGGAGGGCGCCTTAAGAGAGGCAATTCATCTTGATTATCAAAGTCAATCAAACACATCAAACCGAGCATCATACCTCTAGGCACATTTTTGCCTCTCTCTAAACTATCCATTTTGGTGCCTTGATGTAAAGTGAAGTCTAAACTTAGTGAAGTTTGTGCCTAGAAAGATATCACCTTGGATATGCGCCTAGAGTCATCCTAGATCATCCATTTGCGCCTAAGGGTCAATATAACATAATATAACTTAGGAAGACTTTGAAAATCGTCAAAAGAAGCCTAGGTGCCTAGAGGAAAATGAACTTCAAATCACTTCCAACTGTAGCGCCTAGTGTTAGAACCTTCAAAATGACTAAATCTTACCAAAGGAAGTCTAGGTGCCTATTGTCACTTGGATCATCATGAATGAGCGCCTAAGTGGAAGGAGAATAAGCATCTTTTATGGAGGTGCACTTTTGTGTCTAAATAACCTCATTTTGGTGCCTTGAAGGAAGATGTTCTAAATCCTAAGATCTAGCGCCTAAGTGTAAAATGGTCTCCTATAGGTTTGAACAAGTGGTTGAAGCCATCAAATTGCCAAGAAATGAGCTAAGTACACTAAGGCACCTTTTCTTGTCTAAACTATCCATTTTGGCGCATAGGAGGAAGGAGATTCAACATCATGAATCAAGGTGCCTTTTGCCATCAAAATAACCTCACATTGGTGCCTTGGAGGAAATCAACTTAAAACTACAAGTCTTGGAGTTTTTTCATGTTTTGATGATGTCTTTTGAGAACAATTATAATGATTGAAGGATGAGGTGGGTAAAAAGTCTTCATCTAGCTTAGGCACCCATTCAATATTTAGTTTTTTCACATACCTTAATCTGTGCCTTGACTTGGAGGAGTTAGTTTATGCTTAAAAATAATTTCTGTGTTTATATGATTCAATATTTGTCAATAATTTAATATGTCGGTACAATGTAGCTCGGACTGTTTCGACATGTTTGGGTGCAAAACAAGACCATGCCTAGCCTAAATGTACCCATTAAGATGCGTTGGAACTGTCAGTTTGGCCACACGAGGAGAAGAACAAAAGTTACACCCCTTTGCAACTTTGCACTGCCTCCTTCCGACAATTTTTGGGGCAACATAAAACCTTTTACCATGGGCAAACGCCTCAGAGATATAAAAAATCAAGAGAGGTTATTGTAGAGGTACTCTATGTGATCATGTTGCCTCAGACAAAATATTTCTAAGTGATAGTTTTTGCGTAACATCTCATCAAAGATTGCTGCCTTTTTGCACTTTGGACTCTTCAGGGATATCATCGATACAATGTAGCTCGGACTGTTTCGACATGTTTGGGTGAAAAATAGGACCATGCCTAGTGTAAATCTACCCATCTGGATGCGTTGGAATAGTCAGTTTGGTTGCATTAGGAGCAGGACAAAAGTTACACCCCTTTGCAACTTTACACTGCCTCCTTCTGATGATTTTTGGGGCAGCAAAAAACCTTTCACCACGGGCAAATGCCTCAGAGATATAAAAACTGAGAGAGGTTATTGTAGAGGCACTCTACGTGATCATGTTGCCTCAGACAAAATATTTCTAAGTGACAGTTTTCGAGTAACATCTTGTCAAAGATTGCTGCCTTTTTGCACTTTAGACTCTTCAGGGATATCATCGGTACAATGTAGCTCGAACTGTTTCGACATGTTTGGGTGAAAAATAGGACCATGCCTAGTGTAAATGTACCCATCTGGATGCATTGGAACAGTCATTTTGGTTGAATTAGGAGCAGGACGAAAGTTACACCCCTTTGCAACTTTACACTGCCTCCTTTTGACAATTTTTGGGGCATCAGAAAACCTTTCACCACGGGCAAATACCTCAGAGATATAAAAAATTGAGAGAGGTTATTGTAAAGGCACTCTACATAATCGTGTTGCCTCAGACATAATATTTCTAAGCGACATAGTTTTTGAGTAACATCTCGTCAAAGATTGCTGCCTTTTTGTACTTTGGACTCTTTAGGGATATCATCGGTACAATGTAACTCAGACTGTTTTGACATGTTTGGGTGGAAAACAAGACCATGCCTAGCATAAATGTACCCATCCAGATGTGTTAGAACTGTCAGTTTGGTCGCATCAGAGTAGGACACCAAAAATGCAAAAGTTGCTTTGTGCAACTTGACAACATTGACACTTTTTTGCAACAGGACTCAAAGACTCAAACTGACCCCAAATGACTCAAAGTGACTTAAAAAGAAATGAAATGGTCTTAGAAGACCTTATTACATACAATTGACTCAATCAAAACAAAATTTTATTTTTTGACCCCTCTTGGAGGCGTGACAACCTAGGTGCCCCTGCACCATTAGTGCAATTGAAGGACTATGGTGGTGGCATGAAACTAGAGTGAGTTGACATTCATTTGCATCTAGTTTGGCATCTTGAAACAATTCTAGAGTAGAGTAAGACTCATTTTCCTGAAAATAGTTTAAGAAACCCTTATCTAGGGTTTTGGTAAGAATCATGCATTTTTTGGCCATTCCACTGATTTGATTCACTTTTAATTAGTGGAATAGGTTGTAGTAGGTCTATTCTAGCATGCTATGATGAGTTTTTGGCAGGAAATCTGAGGAGAAGAATTTTTCTTTGAGGAAACCTAACAATACCATGTGTTAGGTGATGTTTAGAGACATAGAGAAGGAACCATAGAGACATTTTTGGGAACAACAGATTGTAGGAGGACAAAACCCACAAAATTCATAGTTTTGGCATGAATACTAAGTGCTCAAGTCATTGGTTGAGTTCTATGTGTGAATTTAAGGGGGACTCTTTGTATTTTAGGCGTAATTGGGGCTCTAGGTTATTAAGAGGAGTTATAGGTTAGGGTATATCGTCTAAAACAACCTATACCCAGTTTTGGATATGTGATAGGGAGTCCAAATGGGTATCTACTGATTGTCCAAGTTCTATGTTTGAAGATCTGTCTCAAAAGTTATTAGGACTGTTCTCCTTTTTTAAGGCTATAAGCCATTTCTTGGGTTTGTGAAGGAAGTGTTAATCCTGAGTTTGGTCTACCTTTGGCAATGATTAGAATGGGTCCCATAGAATTTGAAATCACCTTTTCCATGAAGATATCAGAATCTCTAACTCTTGTTCCCACTTTTGTATAATGATCATGAAATTTGGGCTTTAGAGCATAAGGAAACCTTGTCTAGTTTGCCATCCTCCAACTATCCCATTGCCTCTACATCACAATTAGAGACACCTATTTGTTGATAACTGAGAGGGGGGGGGTGAATCAGTTATCCTAATTATTTCCCTTATTAAACTTTCCTTCTAATTGAAGCAGCATAAAATCAAACACAAAACATTAACCATGAAGTAAGAAACACATGACACAGTATTTTTGACGTGGAAACCCTGTTAAGGGAGAAAACCACGGGGTGATTAACCCAAGAATTATTCTCTGTTAGAAGAATAGGAAATTACAAAAATGGCACTTGCCAATTAGGGCTCACTGCCCGAGCACACTGCTCACAAGAGGCTCACTGCCTACAAGAAGACACACTGTCTTACAAAGTGATAAGAATCACAGTCTTGAACTGATTGGAAGCATCTGCATATGCTGGAGTTCAGTTCCGGTTAGGTTCAGTATACTGATCTGCTGCACTTCATCTTTCCTCTGTTCTTTAGTCTGCTGTCCTTTCACATACCGGATCTTTCTTGTTACTTCTGCTCTATTCTGGACTTGTTCGCATATCCTCTCACACACTTTTCAACTAAATCCATCCTCTATATATATCCGCACAAGTAATTTCATCATCTTTCTAGTCGGCATCCGGAACAGTCTAGTTTCTTACAAACTTAGTTCTGTCGGCTGAATCCTTGCTCACCAAGCAATGCGGATCAAGCATATACTTGTAGATATCATCAATTATGTCGGCCAAACATGATTCATGCCTCCGCAACCTTTATCATCATCTGTAACACATCCGGAAAGTAGTTTGATACTCTGTCAGTCAGTTCTTCCTCTGTTTTTACTGTCTCTCAGGAATCCGGTACTCAACTATTCATATCTTTTTCCTTGTCCATCTCCGGAGGCTAAATCCTTGGAATATACTACTCAAGATAGTCCTCTTGACTTCCCCAGATCCGCACTGTGCCAAGACACTTCCTCTGAGAGATCCGGACCAATCTGTCGGACCTTGTCACATGCTCTGTTCTTGTTCACCGGACCACAACAATCTTCAATCTGACTTCCGGTAGAGATATATCATGACTTGCGGATATGTGGAATGACCTTTGTTGCCATCAATGACAACAACCATGAATCCATATAGTGTCTCTTGCCAACAATCTCCCCCTTTGGCATTGATGGCAACACTTAGTGAAAAATGACTAAGTGTTTACACTATGCTCCCCCTTTGCTGATGCTCTGTCTTTATATACAATTTCCGGAACTCCCCCTGAGTTGGATTCCTCATTTTTCACTGCTCCTCACTCCCCCTTTGACATCAATGGCAAAGGGTAGGGTCCGCACACCAAAATTTTCAAAAATTTTCTATATATAGCCGCATATTTACATACTCACATATACTGCAGAATGTCTGCAAAGGATGTCTGCAGTTGAACCATTTCAGTAGCCCAACTTAGCTTCATTCTGTCCAAGATTGAAATGTGACCACTCAACAAAAATGCAAAAGCTTCTGCCCGCCTGAGATCTGTCGGATCTTTTGTATGGGCGGTGGTCTGGGCATCACTGATGGCCTCATGCATAGTTTCCAACTTAGGGACTATAATCCTTCTAAGTTCTCCCATCCGGTTGGTAATGTTCTTCCTCTCCTTCTCAAGATTCTTTATTTCATTCAAGACTGCAATAGTCTGACATTCTTGATTTATTATAGAGGAAGAGAGAGAGGATCAAAACTTTGAGATAAGCTTTGAAGCTTGTCCTGTTCCTCTTTTATTTTCTTGTCAATTGCAGCTGTTGCCTTTGACCAAGATATACAAAATTTGTAGATGTCACCGCCATCCTTAAGAGCATTTTCTAAGCTCTTTATTCCAATGCTTACAATCTTCCTATCCTTAGAGATTAATTCTAATATTTCAGAAAATCTCTTATCCAAAAATTCCTTCCGGACCTTTTCTTCAGCTGATTTTTCTAGAGTATTAAAATGTGTGTCAATACTGCTGACTAAGGTTTTTAGATTACCGGAAGTGGAGGCTGTCGGATCTATTTGGATTGATGGCATGATCTTTACAAGTACTCCGGAGGCAGCCTCTATTAACTCACAGTCTTCCATATGAGACTTCAGGAGCTTTTCATTTGCCTTGGCATTTGCAAATGAGGCTATCTTCATTGTTTGTACCGGAGAGAGAGAGTCAAAATCAAATGGACCTTTTAGAAGCTCCGGTTCATCAATCTCTAGAGTTTCTTTGCTCAAAAATTGTTGAACAGTTTGTGCAGTGTCTCTTGCCGGAGACAGATGTTTCTTTTCTTCTGCAGTCTTAGAACTGTCAACCTCTTTGTCTGTCACCACTGCTTCCTTCTCCTGCAATTGCTCTTCTTCTTTGGATCCGGAGACTGTAGGGGAAACCGGAGGAGAGATGCTTGCTCGTTCATGGGCCACTTCTTCTGGAGCAGAGGGTTCCAAGTCCTCACTTGTCTGTTCAGGGCTCACTTCTTCCGGAACAGAAGATCCCAAATCAGCAGCTGTTTCTGCACCTAAGTCCTCTACAACAGGAAGATTGAACCTTTTGAAGGCCTTCCGGAGGATCTCTTCTGTCTCTTGTGCCACTTTGTCAGTCTCACCAAGCATGAGCTGATTCATCCTGGCTTTACTTCTGAACTCATCTTTGCAGTCCTTGAAGATCATGTTCATTGTCTTGGGATCAATTTGAGGATATAGCTGAATAGCTATCTGCTCCCGGATCTCAAGATCTTTAGCATGAGCATTATTTTTCCTCACTTCCATTTCCTTTTCTAGGCTTTTAGGAATAAGAGATATTATTTCAATGAAAGCCTTATTATATATGTTAAGATATTTCACTGTGGCCTCCTGCAGAGTCTTTTGGTCTGTCTCACTGAAGTCATCATAGGATTCAGTCATTGGTTGAAGGTTTCCATCCACCGTGACCGACTTGATTATGCTCTCTAGTGACAGAGTGGGCTTTTCAACAGTTACCTCTGCCATTTCCTCCTTGTCTTGGCCTGTGGAGGGCTTACCGGATCCTTTCTTTTTCTGTTTCTTTACTTCTCTTACTCCTTCATCTGATTCTGTCTCCTCTTCATCCTTTTGGCTTCCATAAGCCCTTGTGGCTTTTGCCTTTGATCTCTTTCCGGATGCCTGGACTTCCGGTTTTGAACTTTTGGTTGAGGGAGGTGCAGATCTCTTTGTTGATCTGGTCCGGGTGGGAGCTCCAACCGGAGCACTTTCTTTGCTTTTCTCTTCTTCCTCAGCCTTTCTCCTCTTTTCCCGGCTGGCATCAAGTGCCTCTTTTGAGATGCCTAGGCCTTGAGCAATGTGCTCTACTTCTTTTCTCACTTTTCTCTTAATCTCAGGTTCCCTGAGTTCTACATGTAATTTCACGCTCAGCTCCTCAAAGGTTCCAAACCTTTCTGCCTTAGGATCTTTGGGCTGACTTAGCATGTGTTGAACATGCAGCTCTACTATCTGTTCATCAACTTCATACCCCATGGGCATGATCCAGACAGTCCTTGGCTCCACTGCCTCCATTAGGCACTGATCAGTGTCAACCATAAAACATACTGAGTCCTTGTATTTCTCAATGAGAGACTGGGGAATTCTCTCTCTTGCTTGCATCATGCTCTGAAAGTTTTTGAAGTATCCCCATAGAGCTGTATTTCTCGCTTTTGCATCCCCAAGTCCATGCAAATAGTCTCTTATCTGGACTGCAACAGGTTTGTCATTCTGCCATACCCATCCACTTGTTCCGGGTAGCTCATTCATGAAGTAAAAGAATAGACATACAATGAGAGTACCATACTTAAAGGAGTTCTTCTTGTCTTTCTTGATTTTCTGTACATTTTCCATCAATTGGCTTAGTAGTAGTTCACAAAGATCATAATCTGCATTCTTTCTTAGCATTTCATATGCTGTGTATATTGCAGTTCCGGATACAGAATTCTCCCTGCTGGAGTGATAGATCTTGTATCCTATTATCATTGATGCATATTTGATATCCGGATCCGAAATATCTTCAATGGTCATTGCCCTCTTATCATATTTTGATCCGGTGGCCTCAGTTACAACGTTGTTCTTGACAGATTTGAGGATAGGTACCCCCCCGGAAGAGTATAGACCAGTTACTGCTCTAATTGCTTCTTTTGTAATCTTACAGGGTCTATCTAGCCAAAGGAAGTTGTCATGCATCCTGCTCAGTACATACCGGACCCATTCATCTTCTTCAAAGCTAGGGAAATGAATGAATTGCTCAAATTGTTTCTTCTGGATACCCTTATACTCTGGTTTGAGCTCAAAAGCATTGTCTATCAGTTGCTTGTGATAGAGGTCTCTTAATTTGAATTCCCCAAATTCCTCAATGTTTGCGTGTATGTAAACCCTAATATCTTCAGTATGTAAGACTCCGTGGGGAACACTAGAGAAGGCTCCTAGTGGATCTACCTCCAATGATTTGTAGGGATGTTTCTTGAATGAGGGGCGAGGTCTATCAGAGATCTTAACTATGTTTGGAGTAGCCATTCTTCAAAGATTTGCAGTGAGGCAATGAAAACGAAGAATACCTTATGCGCCTTCGGTTTGCACGGAGTGGTTGGATTGATTTCTTTATGCAATAGCTTCGGCAGGAGATCCTTGGTGTGCTTGATGAACCTTGTTTGCAGAGCTCCACTATTCGCTTCTTCTCAAGTGTAGAATGAGCAGATAACTTTTGAGAAATCCCTTATATTGCTCCGCAAACCCTAATATCTGTCTGCAATAAATGCTTCACCTGCATTATTCCGGTTTACCATGTCTGGACAGCTTGGAGTATCCCGGATTAGTCCTGATCACTGAATATCATCCGGATCTTTAAATCATGAATAAATCTAGGTAACATATTACAAGAACATCCCAAACACTCTGTCCAATCCGCAAGACAAGATCGTGCACTTCCGGATCTCTCCGGACCTTTTTGTAATCCTTTATCATACCGGAGCACCTCCCTGAACAGGTCTAACTTAATCGAACACAGCTTCTTCATAACTCCATGCGGACCTCTGAAAACTTGACTGAAGCATCTCAGGACTTATATCTACAAACCCTTTAATCCGCATCTTGTGCCACATCCGGCACAACTTGTTTGGCTGGGGGAACAGAATCTTCTTTGAGTCTCCCCCTGAGCCTGAGCTCACTTTTTAATTTCCGGAAGAAATATCAGCACCAGAATCTGGTGCGGATCCAACCTCTACATTCTCTGAGCTTTTCTTCACCCAAATCTTGCTCATCTGATTCCTAACTTCATCCGTATTCATCTTTTGTTTACCCTTGTCTTGATTCTGATTATACACCGGACCTCTTTTGTCCTGATTCTTGTTTCTGCAGACTTTAGCATTATGACCGGACCTATTGCAGATTTGGCAAATAACATTTCTTTGCATATTTGACTGATATCCCCTTGATCTGCATTGATTAGCCATATGACCTACTCTATTGCATGTAAAGCATCTACCTTTGAATGATTTGTTTACTTGCATAATTCTGCATTCATGGGATTTGTGTCCATACCTTTTGCAGTTGAAGCATTGTCCGGAGAAGGATGAATTAATCTGATTCATTCTCATTCTGCACTGATTAGCTTTGTGACCAAAATGGTTGCAGCTGTGGCAGTATCCATTGAAGGATGGATATTTTTGAGCATTTGGCTGTCTTACCGGAGGTCTTCTAGGCCTGCTCCTTGGATTTTCTGATCCAAGATTCCTCTGACCGGATCCGGAGCTTTCTCCTTTCTCATATCCCAAGCCATACTTGTCATCTGTCCTCTTTTGACTTCCAAGAAGAATTTCAAGTTGAGCAGAACTTATCTTGAATTTCTCTTTATATTCATTTGCTGTTTGAAGGTCTCTTTTGAGAGAGGCAATTTGATCCTCAAGTTTTCCTTCATTATCTTTGGAATCTTCAAGATCAGATTCAAGGTGTCTGATAATCCTGTCCATCTGGTGGCATTCTTCTGATTTTTCTTTAAGAGATTGTCTTAGATTGTCTTCAGCCTTTCTTTTTTCTTCAATCTCTTGAGTAAACTTTATAGTTCCTGATTCCATTTCATGTCTTAACATAATGACTTCTTTTGATAACTTTTCACATAACTTGGTTTGCTCAGTCAATTCCTCACTTGTATTGCTTTCTTCACTTTGTCTTGCCAACTGTTGAAGCAGCTCCTTTCTCTTTTTCATAGAGAGACTTAATTTGTCTTTTAATTCTCTCATGAATTCATCAGCCTGTTTGAGTCTTTCCTTTAATTCACTGACTTCAGAATTTGACTGTTCAAGATCCTCAAGGGCAGTCTTGAGTTGCTCCCTTAAACCATATGCATCCATTTGAAATCCCAGATCTTCCTCAAGCTGTTAGGCTCTATTAAGAGGAACTTAGCTCTGATACCAATTGTTGATAACTGAGAGGGGGGGGTGAATCAGTTATCCTAATTATTTCCCTTATTAAACTTTCCTTCTAATTGAAGCAGCATAAAATCAAACACAAAACATTAACCATGAAGTAAGAAACACATGACACAGTATTTTTGACGTGGAAACCCTGTTAAGGGAGAAAACCACGGGGTGATTAACCCAAGAATTATTCTCTGTTAGAAGAATAGGAAATTACAAAAATGGCACTTGCCAATTAGGGCTCACTGCCCGAGCACACTGCTCACAAGAGGCTCACTGCCTACAAGAAGACACACTGTCTTACAAAGTGATAAGAATCACAGTCTTGAACTGATTGGAAGCATCTGCATATGCTGGAGTTCAGTTCCGGTTAGGTTCAGTATACTGATCTGCTGCACTTCATCTTTCCTCTGTTCTTTAGTCTGCTGTCCTTTCACATACCGGATCTTTCTTGTTACTTCTGCTCTATTCTGGACTTGTTCGCATATCCTCTCACACACTTTTCAACTAAATCCATCCTCTATATATATCCGCACAAGTAATTTCATCATCTTTCTAGTCGGCATCCGGAACAGTCTAGTTTCTTACAAACTTAGTTCTGTCGGCTGAATCCTTGCTCACCAAGCAATGCGGATCAAGCATATACTTGTAGATATCATCAATTATGTCGGCCAAACATGATTCATGCCTCCGCAACCTTTATCATCATCTGTAACACATCCGGAAAGTAGTTTGATACTCTGTCAGTCAGTTCTTCCTCTGTTTTTACTGTCTCTCAGGAATCCGGTACTCAACTATTCATATCTTTTTCCTTGTCCATCTCCGGAGGCTAAATCCTTGGAATATACTACTCAAGATAGTCCTCTTGACTTCCCCAGATCCGCACTGTGCCAAGACACTTCCTCTGAGAGATCCGGACCAATCTGTCGGACCTTGCCACATGCTCTGTTCTTGTTCACCGGACCACAACAATCTTCAATCTGACTTCCGGTAGAGATATATCATGACTTGCGGATATGTGGAATGACCTTTGTTGCCATCAATGACAACAACCATGAATCCATATAGTGTCTCTTGCCAACACTATTATCTAATTAGAAGCTAAGACACCTAGAGACACCTATATTTTATACATTACCTAGATTTTATACATTATTCTCAGGATCAATTTCATCCATCACTTAGGTCTAACCACATGAAGCATAACATGATAATGTAAAAATGTGTATATGTGTAAAAGTGCAGCAGGAAATAAAAAAAGACAAACCTTACAAATTAATATGCATACTTACAACTCAATGTAAAATGACTTTAAAAAATCAATGTGAATACTTACAAATTAATCCAATGAACCATCTGGGTATGCTCTACTCTTTATTGTGTCAAGTATTTCTTCATGGTCAGACTCACACACCTTGCACAAGATTTTGTTCAATGGTCTACCCTGATACTGTATCAAATAAACATTGGATGCCACGACAAGGTTCAAGTAATGAAGAATCTTTTGATGCGTGTCAAAGTCCTAAAACAACCAAACATTAACACTCTTATGTGGTACCTTTAAGCCATCTTCCAGTAATAACCACTGAGCCTGTAGGGTATTCGATATTTTCTCCATCTGTAATTGGGGCCTATAATTTCTTTTTGGCCTCAACACAATGACATAAGTAATAATATGTTCCCTCTTCATTATCTTCATCTGCAATAACTACATATACGTGCCCTACATTGATATGTGTAGCAAATTAGATGAAATCAGTCAACATTACAAAAACACTACAAAGTAAGATGACATTAGGAATTTTAAAAACTATGTAAATAGATATATTACATGGTTGAACTAGATTTGATATGTGGTCAAAGTCAACTGATGATTCCATTTGTGTTAGTTCCAGTGCTATCGGGGGTCGATATGTGTCAAGTGGGCTAAGATAACTTAACTTCCATTCGTCAACCCACTCCTTTGACTCGTACTCATCTCAGGCTTGAATTGTACAGGAAGAACAAAAGCATGACATCTTTCGTGTATGGATACTCCATGAACATGCAATTGAGCTTCTGAAAGAGTACATCTAATTTGATCCTGTCAGTGTACAATAGTCTTCATATGGTGCAATGTTAGTATCATCTATCAACCAAAAAAATCTATGAACTGAAGACTTACCTTCATTACCTGGACCCATGGAAGCATTACACCACTTGACAGTCAATTTTGCATCTGTCAACTTTGCATTGTCTTTATACTTTAACTCTTCTCGTGTTATGGCTCTTTTGATACATGCTCCTGCACCATCATGCTCCCCCTTTCCATGCCTGACCTCACAAAAGTTCCACATATGCTGAATACCTATAAAATTATGCCTCCTACTCAGCCAATAGAAATTTCATGAGTTCTTGAATTGTGACGCACAGTTATCCGACCATATGATATGCTGATTGAATAATATGCCCCTTCTAGCCAAATCATTGTAGAACACCTGAAAGCAACCTTGCATGAACTCCATAGAATGCGTGTGATCATCACTAATATAGAAATTATACTCCTTTATGATCTTTCTGTCATCCTCTGTACTATCATTGGCATGGATGAATGCGATGTGCACAAATATAGAAACCTATGTGGAGTTGTAATATTGTGATTGCACCTCACACTGTGGCTGTAGACTGTAGTTCTCTGCAAAGTCGACGACTGAAACACTGCTACCAATCGGAAATGTGTCCTTGCATAACATGAATTGCAAGTCCAACCATCGAGCTCTATGGGCATGTCTTGCATACTCATACACTATATTATCACAAAATATAGGCATAAACTGATACACTAGAATCTTTTCAATAACCAACTCACACCTCTTTGCTTCTTTACGATCTTTTGTATTGTATGCCACTATTTTATACTTGTCAAACTCTACTAGTTCATTTCCAACCACATGTGTTCTTTCCATATGTTCACATATTGGCAAATGTTGTAAGCCACCACAATGATGACATGTGCCATCCAAGCATAATTTCTTGTAGAATATTTGACCTTCCTCTCTTTCACATAAAATTCTTGATATGAAGTCTCCTGAAGATGTTGGTGGGGCACGTATGACACAACCCTGCAAAACATTGTTAGTATACATATCTAAACATATAAACCTATAAACATCAAAATGGTTAGAAAATTCAGTATGTAATCTACAACACCAAGTAGTGCGTGTGTGATTTATCTTGACATAGAAAGGTTTTAGCATTTCAAAATATCTTTGACAAATTTTAATTTGAGGATACTTCTCTAGAAATTTACCATAAAACTGTGTTTGAGTCTCATAAAAAAAATGCTTTGGATGTGGCTCACGGTTCTGACTACTACTTCTCCTTCTTACCACATCCCTTTGATTTGGAGATACCCTTGTGTAATTCTTCCAAAAGTCTTCAATTAGTGATCTCAATGCTTCAACAATTGGTTTATCTTTTTGTGGTAGTCTCCCCAAGAATGCCCATAATTCATTGGCATTAGTGTCCTCAATTCTTTGGCATCTTCCAATAGCTCTTGATAAAGTTTTCCTATTAATTCTCAATTCTTGACTTGTCTTTCTAATGAGATGAACTTTCCTCATTTGACTACTTACTATAGTCGTTCTAATCACACGCCATGTTGCATTACTATCTTTTGTGCGTGAGGTGTTACCCACACTCTCATACGCACTCATTAGATTCTTGACAATAGATTTTTCACTTGAAGCCTCTAATGTTCTCAACCCAAGAATCTTCATGATGGACCTATACTTTATACTTCGCATCATTTCAAGGAATAGTTGACATCTTGCAGTCTCATTTAACTTTTCAAAGAACAATCTCTAAATCTTATGAGCATATCTTCTACAAGTGCGTTTTGGAATCTTACCTTCCATTGGCTGCAAAATATTCTCATCAATATCAATCAAATACTTTGGCTTTCTATGCAAAATTCTAGGTGGTTTTAAGTTAGATGAATTCATCTCAACATTAGGAATTTCATCAATATTTAAATGAGATGGGCTATATGGCATACCTTTGATCGAAGATGGAATATATGAAATACCTTGAGGTTGAGGTGGGAATGATGGCGTACCTCCTTCATCACATGTGAGTGATGATATACTCTCAACTTGAGATGTGGTAGATGGTGTCCCTACATGTTGACTTGCGGTAGAGGATGTGTCTCCAACTATGGTATTCAAATCTCTCGTAGCACGAAGTTTTTGCATTCGTTCTCTTTGTGCCGCCAATACCATATCTCTTTGTGATGGTTGTGGTTCCTCTTCAATTGGTGTGTCTTCATTTATCGTGTCTAATTTCCTCTTCTCACTCATAGCCACTACTTTCTTTGCATTCTTAGCTTCTATCTCTTCCTGTGTTGGTTAATTCTTGATCGTTTCCTTGGCATGTTAGAGAATTTGTCTGTAGCATGATAAAGAGACCAATATTAGTTTCTAAGAAATGAATCCATACAAATAACTAAAATATATGTCATTCAACCCTTCATAGTAAATGTACATACAATCATCATGTAAAAGAGTAAATGTCACTCAACCAAAATAGGTACAAAGCATACAAAGCAAATTATTGCAACCATGAAAAGAGTACATGGGACCTCATGCTTGAAAAGGTTGAGGCAGACCCAATTTGACATGTTTGTTTTTACTAGGGCTACTAGGATTTGGAATTGAGAAGGTGTTTTGTTGGTACTAGGGATACCAGGATTTGGGCGGCTTGTGAAGGAATAGACAACAATTGTTGTCATGTGCATGTACAAATCATCATGAATAGGTGCATAAGGAATGTCCTAGGCCAAGATATGTGCATACAAATCATCATGTCATGTGCATACTTGTATGATCTTGGCACCTATTCATTTGTATTTTAACTTGTTAATATGACAAGATAATAGTGGGATTGTATTTTTATTATGTTGTAAGGATTTATTCTTGTATAGTTTGACATCATGGTATGTTAAAGTCTATTTATTACACATAATTATTAAAGAGCCCAAGTGTAGAAAATATACATGGCATCATGTGAGATTGTAGGTTTCTTTCTTGATTGGGAATGTGTCTATTTTAATCATGTATGATAAAACATGATAAAGTAATTCAAATAGAATTAAGGAAAATGTAAAGAACATGCATGTAAAGACTTGACATACCTAAAAAATAAAGATTTGAATGGAGAGAGTACCCAATTATGTAGTGTTTTTTTCTTCTTGCATCAAACTCCTCAACAATTTGAGTTTTTCACCACTTGCTTCCTTTTCAATGTTAAATTGAATAACACTCAAATATAACTACTAACAACAATACTATTAACCAATCTATAATGTTAAATTCTTAAAATTGAATCACAATTAACATTGCAACACTACAAAAATTGAAACTTGAATAGATATATATCAAACTTGGTGTGAAAACTATGTTATTTCCTCCTTCTCAAGTTGGCAAACCAGAAAAGGTGGTGGAAAGATCATGCAAAGGTAGTAGAATATGTAAAATGTGCATGTGAACTTCCCAACAGCATGAAAGGACTTCCTTTTTGTCAGAGCACACGCATAATTAGCATGAAAATAGAGCATGTGGGCCTGGATCACGAGGGTCAACACTTTTTTACCATTTCTATAGTAGGACAAAATGCGCTTGCATTATAATGCTCTCACGTTTTGTCCTGCTATAGATTGATCCATAAATATTTGTGCATATCTCACCTTTACAATATCTCACCTCTAGTTCCATCAGCTCATGTTCTATATCTCACTTATCTCTCCCCCTCACCTCTCTACCTCTCCCCTCTCTATGTCTCTCAGTCGCTCCTTGTCTACCTCAACCCTAAACCTTATCCCTAAACCCTAATCCCTCAACCCTCAAGTCTAATCGCTCATCCCTAAACCCTAAACACTATCCCTATTCATAAACCCTCAACGGGCTCGTTACTATACCTTAAACCCTAATCCCTTATCCCTAAACCCTCCAACCCTATCCCTAATCATTATACCCTTGACACTCTACTTTAACCCTAATCCCTCGACCCTCAACCCTATCCTGAAACCCTCAACCCTCGAACCTCAATGTACTCAACCCTCAACATCAAACCCTAATCCCTCAACCCTTAACTCTGATCCCTCGACCCTCAACCCTATCCCTAAACCCTAAATCCTCAACCCTCAACCCTCAACGTCAAATCCTAATCCCTCAACCCTTAACTCTAATCTCTCAATCCTAAACCCTATCCCTAAACCCTCAACGAGCTTGATATTATACCTTAAACCCTAATCCCTTATCCCTAAACCCTCCAACCCTATCCCTAATCCTTATATCCTCGACACTCTACTTTAACCCTAATCCCTCAACCCTATCCCTAAACCCTCAACCTTCAAACCTCAACCCTGAACCCTCAATGTCAAACCCTAATCCCTCAACCCTTAACTCTAATCCCTCGACCCTCAACCCTATCCCTAAACCCTAAACCCTAAAGCCTCAACCCTCAACGTCAAATCCTAATCTCTCAACCCTTCACTCTAATTCCTCAACCCTTAACCCTAAACCTTATCCCTAAACCCTAATCCCTCAACCCTCAACCCTAATCTGTCATCCCTCAACTCTAATCCCTCATCCCTAAACCCTAAATGCTATCCCTATTCCTAAACCCTCAACGGGCTCGATACTATACCTTAAACCTTAATCCCTTATCCCTAAACCCTCCAACCCTATCCCTAATCCTTATATCCTCGACACTCTACTTTAACCCTAATCCCTTGACCCTCAACCCTATCCCTAAACCCTTGAGCCTCGAACCTCAATCCTCAACCTTCAACGTCAAACCCTAATCCCTCAACCCTTAACTCTAATCCCTAGACCCTCAACCCTATCCCTAAACCCTAAACCCTAAAGTCTCAACCCTCAACCTCAACATCAAATCCTAATCCCTCAACCCTTCACTCTAATCCGTCAACCCTAAACCCTATCCCTAAACCCTCAACACTATACCTTAAACCCTAATCCCTCAACCCTCAACCCTAATCCGTCATCCCTCAACTCTAATCCCTCATAACTAAACCCTAAATGCTATCCCTATTCCTAAACCCTCAATGGGATCGATACTATACCTTAAACCCTAATCCCTTATCCCTAAACCCTCCAACCCTATCCCTAATCCTTATACCCTCGACCCTCAACCCTATCCCGAAACCCTCAACCCTCGAACCTCAATGTACTCAACCGTCAATGTCAAACCCTAATCCCTCAACCCTTAACTCTGATCCCTCGATCCTCAAGCCTATCCCTAAACCCTAAAGCCTCAACCCTCAACATCAAATCCTAATCCCTCAACCCTAAACTCTAATCCCTCAACCCTAAACACTATCCCTATTCCTAAACCCTTAACGAGCTCAATACTATACCTTAAACCTTAATCCCTTATCCCTAAACCCTCCAACCCTATCCCTAATCCTTATACCCTTGACACTCTACTTTAACTCTAATCCCTCAACCCTTAACCCTATCCCTAAACCCTCGACCCTCAAACCTCAACCCTCAACCCTCAACGTCAAACCCTAATCCCTTAACCCTTAACTCTAATCCCTCGACCCTCAATCCTATCCCTAAACCCTAAACCCTAAAGCCTCAACCCTCAACCCTCAATGTCAAATCCTAATCCCTTAGCCCTTCACTCTAATCCCTCAACCCTAAACCCTATCCCTAAACCCTCAACACTGTACCTTAAACCCTAATCCCTCAAGCCTCAACCATAAACCTTATCCCTAAACCCTAATTCCTCAACCCTCAACCCTAATCCATCATCCCTCAACTCTAATCCCTCGTCCCTAAACCCTAAATGCTATCCTTATTCCTAAACCCTCAACGGGCTCGATACTATACCTTAAACCCTAATCCCTTATCCCTAAACCCTCCAACCTTATCCCTAATCCTTATACCCTTGACACTCTACTTTAACCCTAATCCCTTGACCCTCAACCCTATCCTGAAACCCTCAACCCTCAACATCAAACCCTAATCCCTCAACCCTTAACTCTAATCCCTTGACCTTTAACCCTTAAAACTTGAACGCAAAAACCTATCCCTACACGCTCGACACTTGACAATATATATTAAACCCTAATCCCTTAACCTCATCCCTAAAGCCTCAACCCTAAATCCTTAAACCTTAAACCCTAAATCCTATCCCTAATCTCTCTACTCTTGACACTCTTCTTTAACCCTAATCCCTTGACCATCAACCCTATCCCTAAACCCTCAACCCTCAACCCTCAACTCTCAACATTAAACCCTAATTCATCAACCTTAAACCCTAATCCCTCAAACCTAAACCCTATCCATAAACCATCAACCCTCAACACTATACCTTAAACCCTAATCCCTATCCCTCAACCCTTATCCCTTAAAACTTATAAACTATCCCTACACCCTCAACACTTGACACTATATCTTAAGCCTTAAACCCTCATCCCTAAAGCCTCAACCCTCAATCCTTAAACTTTCAACCCTAAACCCTATCCCTAATCCCTCTACCCTCGACATTCTAACCCTAACCTCGACATTAAATGCTAATCCGTCAACCCTAAACCCTAATCCGTCAACCCTAAACCCTATGCCTAAACCCTCAACCATAAACACTATACCTTAAACCCTAATCCATCAACCCTAAAACCTAATCCCTCAACCCTCAACCCTAAACACTATCAATAAAGCCTCAACCCTCGACACTATACCTTAAACCCTAATCCCTCAACCCTCAACCCTAATCCCTCATCCCTAAACCCTAAACGCTATCCCTATTCCTAAACCCTCAACCCTCGACACTATACCTTAAACCCTAATCCCTTATCCCTAAACCCTAAACCCTATCCCTCAACCCTTAACCCTTAAAAATTAAACCCTAAAACCTATCCATAAACCCTCAACTCTCAACACTATATTTTAAACCCCAATCCCTTAACCCTCAGCCCTAAAGCCTCAACCCCTCAATCGTTAAACCTTCAACCCTAAACCCTATCCCTAATCCCTCTACCCTCAATACTCTACTTTAACCCTAATCCCTTGACCATCAACCCTATCCCTAAACCCTTAACCCTTAACCCTCAACTCTCAACATTAAACCCTAATCTGTCAACCCTAAACCCTAATTTTTCAACCCTGAACCCTAATCCCTCAACCCTAAACCCTATCCCTAAACCCTCAACCCTCAACACTATACCTTAAACTATAATCCCTCAACCCTAAACCCTAATCCCTCAACCCTAAACCCTAAACCCTATCCCTAAACCCAATAAAACTGCTTTGCCTTATGTTAGGTTGTTAAACCCATCATTTTTGACACTCTTCTCTTAAAGATATCTGAGTTGCAAGAATATGTTAGAAAAATGGCTATGAACTTTTTTAATGTTAGTAATGTTATATGGCATGTTTTTCTAGCCCATCTGGGGTTCATTATGCCAATAGGTGTACACACTATGAGAAAAGCTTTGCGTATGGTACATCCACAGTGAGTAATTAATAGTTGAAATCAGAAGGATGATCATTATGAGAAAAGCTTTGCATTGGGGTACATCTATATTTTTTTCTGTCCACCTTGCACTTAGGGGAGGTATATTGTTATGAAACAGGCATATAATCTCCCATTGTTTATTGGCTCTATCCACAAGAACTACTAAACTTTTTTCTCTTGGTAATTGTAGAGGACATTCACCTATTTTTGGCAACTCCTGCATTCCCAAACCATTACAAAAACTAAGTTATTTTAACCCAATAAATAGCTAATTGCATTGATTTAATACTCTACTATATTAAAGCTTAGCATTCACACAAATGCAGATGTTCATATTATAGAAGACTGCATTATATTAGACTATTAGAGATCCCTCAAAAAAATGTAATAACAAAACTGCTTTGCCTTATGTTAGCTTACAATTAAACCCATTCTTTTTGACACTCTTCTCTTAATAAAGTAAGAGTAAAAAGAATAGAAGGCAAAGAATTTGATCTTACTAGTATGCATGGTCGGTTTACATTCTGTGACTTCATTTTCATTGAATAAAAAGATAAATATTTGATTTGAAAGGTGGGGCAGAGTTCACTGTCATGTGCTTTTCTAGATGATAGTGTCCATAATGTCCATGGTTCTTCAAAGAAAGGCTTGTAACATAATTAAGTTTTTGTTATACCAATCCTCTAGGTAAAGCTACAATTCAAATGCCTGCTTTGAAAGTTGAAATAAATTAAATTAGACTTACAATTTTGATTTTCTTCCATTGCTTCAACAAAATCATTGTTTTCTTCATTAGAAACCAATTCAAGATTAGCAACTTGCTGCCCATTGGTTGACTTGAATTGCATCCTCTGTTAGAAGAAGGGCATTTTTTATCTATATCAATGTTGATATTCATAAGCTGAAGAGAATTGATATTTTTCACACCCTGTTCTTTGAAATATCCTAACCTTAAAATATGACTTGGCTATGTACTTGAACACAATGAAATCTCCAATCTCCAGCCCATGATGATTCACAAAATTTTCCCAACCCTGCCTAAATTCTAGTTTATTTATGGTACCCCTTAATTGTACATCCCACTCCTGCCCACCTAGGCCTTGAAGAAGGAGGCACGCCCATTAAACCAACTCATTTGACAACTTGTTGCCCATCAGTATTCATAAGATGAAGAGCATTGATGTTTTTCACACACCCTGTTCTTTGAAATATCTTAACCTTCAATTATGACTTGGATATGTACTTGAACACAACAAAATCTCTAATCTCCAGCCCATGATGGTTCACAAAATTTTCCCAACCCTTCCTAAATTCCACTTTATTTATGGTACCCCTTAATTGTACATCCCTAAACCTTAAACCCTAATCCCTTAACCCTAAACCCTAATCCCTAGTCCCTAAACCATAAACCCTAATCCCTAATTATAATTTATGGTACCCTAATCCCTAAACCCTAAACCCTAATCCCTTATCCCTAAACCATAAAGCCTATCCCTAAATCCTCAACCCTCAACACTTAAACCTTAAATCCTAAACCCTATCCCTAAACCCTCAACCCTCAAAACTATACCTTAAACCCTAATCCCTGAACTCTAAACTTTCAACCCTAAACCCTATCCCTAATCCCTCTACCCTCAACACTCTACCTTAACCCTAATCCCTCGACTCTCAACCCTAAACGCTATCCCTAAAGCCTCAACCCTAAACCCTAATCCCTCAAGGTCCTAAACTCTAATCCCTTATCCCTAAACTCTAAATCTTATCCCTAAACCCTCAACCCTCAACCTTAAACTTTAATCACTCAATCCTTATCCACCCCTCTCCTCCCCTATCTGGCTCACCCCCATCTCTACCCTCCTCTACCCTCGACACTATACATACATACATATAGGCATACATAGATATGTACATACATATAGGCATAGATACATACATACATAAATACATGATTAATAACCTTAAACATAAAAAAATTCAAGGGGGACATAATGCGAGCACGTTATAACGTGCTTGCATTATTGCAAACATGACAAACAGTCCACAAACCTCTGCGGAAAAGGAAAAATGCAAAGTTGAACATAATGCGAGCGCGTTATAATGCACTCGCGTTATGTTTTTCTTTGGGAATCCCAAGCCTTGGGCTTGGGATTTGCTTTGGATTTCCAACCCAAAGTATTGGAGTGTCTTCCCAATGTCCAGAGACGTGTTTTTCTATATTCTACAGGATTTCACATAATTTTGTTCGTGCTAACCCTCAAATTTGCACATGTTTCAAGGTCAAACAAATCGAACACCTGGGTAATGTTAGGCTTTCTCTTAGCTATTTGACGATGTGATTTTTTTCAAATTTTGACTATGTTAAGCCTTTCATCTTTAATTTCTTTTGTTTGTGTGTCCTTTTTGGGCAAAAACCACTATTTGGTCTTTTTTCATTGTAAATTAACTATTCATTGAAATTTCAACAAAATTACATATTTAGAAACTAGACTCCATTCTACACATATTAAAAAAAGAAAAAAATGATTTTCAATTAGTTTTCAATATTTATAGGGGTAGCACTGTTGGCAAGAGACACTATATGGATTCATGGTTGTTGTCATTGATGGCAACAAAGGTCATCCCACATATCCGCAAGTCATAATGTGTCTCTACCGGAAGTCAGAATAAAGATTGTTGTGGTCCGGTGAACAAGAACAGAGCATGTGGCAAGGTCCGACAGATTGATCCAGATCTCTCAGAGGAAGTGTCTTGGTGCAGTGCGGATTTGGGGAAGTCAAGAGGACTACCTTGAGTGGTATATTCCAAAGATTTAGCCTCCGGTGATGGACAAGGAAAAAGATATGAATAGTTGAGTACCGGATTCCTGAGACACAGTCAAAACAGAGGAAGAACTGACTGACAGAGTATCAGACTACTTTCCGGATGTGTTACTGTTGATGATAAAAGTTGTGAAGGCATGAATCATGTTTGGCCGACATGATTAATGATATCTACTAGTATATGCTTGATCCGCATTGCTTGGTGAGCAAGGATTCAGCCGACAGAACAAAGTTTGTAAGAAACTAGACTGTTCCGGATGCCGACTAGAAAGGTGATGAAATTACCTGTGCGGATATATATAGAGGATGGATTTAGTTGTGAAAAGTGTGAGTGTGTGAAGATATATGCAAATAAGTCCAGAACAGAGCAGAAATAGCAAAAAGGATCCGGTATGTGAAAGATAGTAGAATAAAGAACAGAGGAAAGATGAAGTGCAGCAGATCAGTGTACTGAGCCTAACCGGAACTGAACTCCAGCATATGCAGATGCTTCCAATCAGTTCAAGACTGTGATTCTTATCACTTTGTAGACAGTGTGTCTTCTTGTAGGCAGTGGGCCTCTTGTGAGCAGTGTGCTCAGGCAGTGAGCCCTAATTGGCAAGTGCCATTTTGTAATTTCCTATTCTTCTAAAAGAGAATAATTTTGGGTTAATCACCCCGTGGTTTTCTCCCTTAACAGGGTTTCCATGTCAAAAATACTGTGTCATGTGTTTCTTATTTCATGATTAATGTTTTTGTGTTTGATTCAATGCTGCATCAATTAAAAAGAAAGTTCAATAAGGGAAATAATTAGGATAACTGATTCACTCCCCCCCTCTCAGTTATCAACAATTGGTATCAGAGCTAAGTTCCTCCTAATAGAGCCTAACAGCTTGAGGAAGATCTGGGATCTCAAATGGATGCATATGGTTTAAGGGAGCAACTCAAGACTGCCCTTGAGGATCTTGAACAGTCAAATTCTGAAGTCAATGAATTAAAAGAAAGACTCAAACAGGCTGATGAATTCATGAGAGAATTAAAAGACAAATTAAGTCTCTCTATGAAAAAGAGAAAGGAGCTGCTCCAACAGTTGGCAAGACAAAGTGAAGAAAGCAATACAAATGAAGAATTGACTGAGCAAACCAAGTTATGTGAAAAGTTATCAAAAGAAGTCATTATGTTAAGACATGAAATGGAATCAGGAACTATAAAGTTTACTCAAGAGATTGAAGAAAAAAGAAAGGCTGAAGACAATCTAAGACAATCTCTTAAAGAAAAATCAGAAGAATGCCACCAGATGGACAGGATTATCAGACATCTTGAATCTGATCTTGAAGATGCCAAAGATAATGAAGAAAAACTTGAGGATCAAATTGCCTCTCTCAAAAGAGACCTTCAAACAACAAATGAATATAAAGAGAAATTCAAGATAAGTTCTGCTCAACTTGAAGTTCTTCTTGGAAGTCAAAAGAGGACAGATGACAAGTATGGTTTGGGATATGAGAAAGGAGAAAGCTCCGGATCCGGTCAGAAGAATCTTGGATCAGAAAATCCAAGAAGCAGGCCTAGAAGACCTCCGGTAAGACAGCCAAATGCTCAAAGATATCCATCCTTCAATGGATACTGCCACAGCTGCAACCACTTTGGTCACAAAGCTAATCAGTGCAGAATGAGAATGAATCAGATTAATTCATCCTTCTCCGGACAGTGCTTCAACTGCAAAAGGTATGGACACAAATCCCATGAATGCAGAATTATGCAAGTAAACAAATCATTCAAAGGTAGATGCTTTACATGCAATAGAGTAGGTCATATGGCTAATCAATGCAGATCAAGAGGATATCAGTCAAATATGCAAAGAAATGTTATTTGCCAAATCTGCAATAGGTCCGGTCATAATGCTAAAGTCTGCAGAAACAAGAATCAGGACAAAAGAGGTCCGGTGTATAATCAGAATCAAGACAAGGGTAAACAAAAGATGAATGCGGATGAAGTTAGGAATCAGATGAGCAAGATTTGGGTCAAGAAAAGTTTAGAGAATGTAGAGGTTGGATCCGCACCAGACTCTGGTGCTGATATTTCTTCCAGAAATTAAAAAGTGAGCTCAGGCTCAGGGGGAGACTCAAAGAAAATCCTGTTCCCCCAGCCAAACAAGTGGTGCCGGATGTGGCACAAGATGCGGATTAAAGGGTTTGTAGATATGAGTCTTGAGATGCTTCAGTCAAGATTTCAGAGGTCCGCATGGAGTTATGAAGAAGCTGTGATCGATCAAATAAGACCTGTTCAGGGAGATGCTCCGGTATGACAAAGGATTACAAAAAGGTCCGAAGAGATCCGGAAGTGCACTATCTTGTTCTGCGGTTTGGACAGAATGCTTGGGATGTTCTTGTAATATGTTACCTCAATTTATTCATGATTGAAAGATCCGGATGATATTCACAGATCAGGACTAATCCGGGATACTCCAAGCTATCTAGACAAGGCAAACCGGATTAATGTAGGTGAAGCATTTATTACAGACAGATATTAGGGTTCGCGGAGCAATATAAGGGATTTCTCAAAAGTCATTTGCTCATTCTGCACTCAAGAAGAAGCGAATAGTGGAGCTCTGCAACAAGATTCATCAAGCACACCAAGGATCTCCTGCCGAAGTCATTGCATAAAGAAATCAATCCAATCACTCCGTGCAAATTGAAGGCGCATAAGGTATTCTCCATTTTTCATTACCTCACTGCAAATCTTTGAAGAATGGCTACTCCAAATATAGTTAAGATCTCTGATAGACCTCGCCCCTCATTCAAGAAACATCCTTACAAATCATTGGAGGTAGATCCACTAGGAGCCTTCTCTAGTGTTCCTCATGGTGTATTGCATACGGAAGATATTAGGGTTTACATCCATGCGAATCTTGAAGACTTTGGAGAATCAAAACTGATGGATATCTATCACAAACAATTGATAGATGACTCCTTTGAGATCAAACCTCAGTATAAAGCCATCCAGGACAAACACTTTGCACAGTGCATTCATTTCCCCTGTTTTGAAGAAGATGAATGGGTCCGGTATGTACTAAGTAGAGTACATGACAACTTCCTATGGTTGAACAAGCCCTTCAAGATCACCAAGGACGCAATTAGGGCTGTAACCGGTCTGCACTCATCCGGTGGATTACCTGTTCTCAAATCTGTCAAAAATCAGACAGTCAGTGATGCAACCGGATCCAAGTTTGACAAGAGAGCTATGACAGTTGATGACATCACTGAACCGGATGTCAAATTTGCAGCTATGATAATTGGTTACAAAATCTATCACTCCAGTAGGGAAAATTCAGTACCGGGAACTGCAATCTACACAGCCTATCAGATGTTAAAGGAGAATGCAGACTATGACTTGTGCGAACTTCTAGTAAACCAACTCTTTGAAAATCTGCAGAAGATTAAGAAGGACAAGAAAAACTCCTTCAAATATGGCAATCTGATCCTTTGTCTCTTCTTTTACTACATGAATGAGCTTCCCGGATCCAGTGGATGGATATGGCAGAATGACAGACCGGTTGCCATTCAAATCAGAGACTATTTGCATGGACTTGGGGATGCAAAAGCAAGAAATACAGCTCTATGGGGTTACTTCAAGAACTTCCAAAGCATGATGCATGCAAGAGAAAGAATACCCCAATCCCTTGTTGAAAAATACAAAGACACAGTATGCTTCATGGTAGAAACAGATCAGTGTCTGATGGAGGCAGTGGAGCCAAGGACTGTCTGGATCATGCCTATGGGGTATGAAGTGGATGAACAGATAGTAGAGCTGCATGTTCAACACATGCTAAGCCAGCCCAAAGATCCTAAGGCAGAAAGGTTTGGAACCTTTGAGGAACTGAGTGTAAAGTTACATGTAGAACTCAGGGAACTGGAGATAAAGAGGAAGGTAAGAAAAGAAGTTGAGCATATTGCTCAAGGCCTAGGCATCTCAAAAGAGGCACTTGATGCCAGCCGGGAAAAGAGGAGGAAGGCTGAGGAAGAAGAGAAAAGTAAAGAAAGTGTTTCGGTTGAAACTCCCACCCGGACCAGATCATCAAAAAGATCTGCACCTCCCTCAACCAAAAGTTCAAAACCGGAAGTCCAGGCATCCGGTAAAAGATCCAAGACAAAAGCCACAAGGGCTTATAAAAGCCAAAAGGATGAAGAGGAAACAAAGTCAGATGAGGGAGTAAAAGAAATAAAGAAGCAGAAGAAGAAAGGATCCGGTAAACCCTCCTCAGGACAAGACAAGGATGAAATGGCAGAGGTATCTGTTGAAAAGCCTACTCTGTCTCTAGAGAGCGTAATCAAGTCGGTCACGGTGGATGGAAACCTTCAACCAATGACTGAATCTTATGATGACTTCAGTGAGGCTGACCAAAAGACTCTGCAGGAAGCCACAGTCAAATATCTGAACATATATAATAAGGCTTTCATTGAGATCATATCTCTTATTCCTAAAAGCCTAGAAAAGGAATTGGAAGTAAGAAAGAACAATGCTCATGCAAAAGATCTTGAGATCCAGGAGCAGATAGCTATTCAGCTATATCCTCAAATTGATCCCAAGACAATGAACATAATCTTCAAGGACTACAAAGATGAGTTCAGAAGTAAAGCCAGGATGAATCAACTCATGCTTGGTGAGACTGACAAAGTGGCCCAAGAGACAGAAGAGATCCTCCGGAAGGCCTTCAAAAGGTTCAATCTTCCTGTTGTAGAGGACTTAGGTGCAGAAACAGCTGCAGATTTAGAATCATCTGTTCCGGAAGAAGTGGGCCCTGAACATACAAGCATCTCTCCTCCGGTTTCCCCTACAGTCTCCGGATCCAAAGAAGAAGAGCAATTATAGGAGAAGGAAGCAGGGGTGAAAGATAAAGAGGTTGACAGTTCCAAGACTGCAGAAGAAAAGAAACATCTGTCTCTGGCAAGAGACACTGCACAAACTGTTCAACAATTTTTGAGCAAAGAAACTTTAGAGATTGATGAACCGGAGCTTCTAAAAGGCCCATTCGACTTTGACTCTCTCTCTCCGGTACAAACAATGAAGATAGCTTCATTTGCAAATGCCAAGGCAAATGAAAAACTCCTGAAGTCTCATATGGAAGACTGTGAGTTGATAGAGGCTGCTTCCGGAGTACTTGTAAAGATTATGCCATCAATCCAGATAGATCCGACAGCCTCCTCTTCTGGTAATCTAAAAACCTTAGTCAGCAGTGTTGATACACATTTTGATTCTCTAGAAAAATCAGCTGAAGAAAAGGTCCGAAAGGAATTTTTGGATAAAAGATTTTCAGAAGTATTAGAATTAATCTCTAAAGATAGGAAGATTGTGAGCATTGGAATAAAGAGCTTAGAGAATGCTCTTAAGGATGGCGGTGACATCTACAAATTTTGTATATCCTGGCCAAAGGCAATAGCAGCAATTGATAAGAAAATAAAAGAGGAACAGGACAAGCTACAAAGCTTATCTCAAAGTTTTGATCCTCTCTCTTCCTCCATAATAAATCAAGAATGTCAGACTATTGCAGTCTTGAATGAAATAAAGAATCTTGAGAAGGAAAGGAAGAATATCACTAACCGGATGGGAGAATTTAGAAGGATTATAATCCCTAAGTTGGAAACTATGCATGAGGCCATCAGTGATGCTCAGACCACCGCCCAAACAAAAGATCCGACAGATCTCAAGCGGGCAGAAGCTTTTGCATTTTTGTTGAGTGGTCACATTTCAATTTTGGACAGAATGAAGCAAAGTTGGGCTACAGAAATGATCCAATTGCAGACATCCTTTGCAGACATTCTTCAGTATATGTGAGTATGTAAATATGCGGCTATGTATAGAAAATTTTTGAAAATTTTGGTGTGCGGACCCTACCCTTTGCCATTGATGTCAAAGGGGGAGTGAGGAGCAGTGAAAAATGAGGAATCCAACTAAGGGGGAGTTCTGGAAATTGTATATAAAGACAGAGCATCAGCAAAGGGGGAGCATAGTGAAAACACTTAGTCATTTTTCACTAAGTGTTGCCATCAATGCCAAAGGGGGAGATTGTTGGCAAGAGACACTATATGGATTCATGGTTGTTGTCATTGATGGAAACAAAGGTCATCCCACATATCCGCAAGTCATAATGTGTCTCTACCGGAAGTCAGAATAAAGATTGTTGTGGTCCGATGAACAAGAACAGAGCATGTGGCAAGGTCCGACAGATTGATCCGGATCTCTCAGAGGAAGTGTCTTGGTGCAGTGCGGATTTGGGGAAGTCAAGAGGACTACCTTGAGTGGTATATTCCAAGGATTTAGCCTCTGGTGATGGACAAGGAAAAAGATATGAATAGTTGAGTACCGGATTCCTGAGACACAGTCAAAACAGAGGAAGAACTGACTGACAGAGTATCAGACTACTTTCTGGATGTGTTACTGTTGATGATAAAAGTTGTGAAGGCATGAATCATGTTTGGCCGACATGATTAATGATATCTACTAGTATATGCTTGATCCGCATCGCTTGGTGAGCAAGGATTCAGCCGACAGAACAAAGTTTGTAAGAAACTAGACTGTTCCGGATGCCGACTAGAAAGGTGATGAAATTACCTGTGTGGATATATATAGAGGATGGATTTAGTTGTGAAAAGTGTGAGTGTGTGAAGATATATGCGAATAAGTCCAGAACAGAGCAGAAGTAGCAAAAAGGATCCGGTATGTGAAAGATAGCGGAATAAAGAACAGAGGAAAGATGAAGTGCAGCAGATCAGTGTACTGAGCCTAACCGGAACTGAACTCCAGCATATGTAGATGCTTCCAATCAGTTCAAGACTGTGATTCTTATCACTTTGTAGACAGTGTGTCTTCTTGTAGGCAGTGGGCCTCTTGTGAGCAGTGTGCTCGGGCAGTGAGCCCTAATTGGCAAGTGCCATTTTGTAATTTCCTATTCTTCTAAAAGAGAATAATTTTGGGTTAATCACCCTGTGGTTTTCTCCCTTAACAGGGTTTCCACGTCAAAAATACTGTGTCATGTGTTTCTTATTTCATGATTAATGTTTTTGTGTTTGATTCAATGCTGCATCAATTAAAAAGAAAGTTCAATAAGGGAAATAATTAGGATAACTGATTCACCCCCCCCCCCCCTCTCAGTTATCAACAAGCACGGCCAAAATTCTATTTTTTAGGATGTGTCCACTTTGAAAATTAGTAAAAAATCAAATATTCATCAAAAAATTATAAAAAAAATCAGGCATAAACTACATGCTGTTAGCTAATTTCTCACTAAAGCGATTTTAAAAATACCAAAAAAAAGTTGACCTTTTGAGGGAGCCACAAAACATGCTATGTTATGTTTTTTGACAGAAACAACACCAATTTCTGTGGCTCCCTCTTTTGAACCTGTTAATCTATACCATTTTAAAAAAAAATTAGTAGTTTATAAAGTAGACTCAGAGTACTATGAACATTGTTTTTGTTGCATCTCCAAATTTTGAGTGTAACTATGCTCAATTGCTCATCCAAGGCTAGCATTTCCTGATTTCAGAAAAAAAGTGGCCACTTAAGACCCCTTTTTGGCCCCCCATCTTTTTGCACTTAACCATGCATAAAGATGAAGAAATTGTGGCAGAAAATAAAGGCACATCCTACAATGATAAAGATGAAGGTTGTGATCAACTCATAGGAGAGAGATATGCAGATGCAGATTGCATATATCATGAGATAAAGGATATATATGAAGATGTATCTTGCATCAGTGTTGTTGAAGAATTAAAAGAGTACACTGATACCAGGTATGATACATTCATAAGTATGTCCTAGCTGTTCATGATAGTTTAGATGAAGAAAAGATGGAGGTTTTGGTCTTGCATGAATATGATACTTGTTTGTTTGTGAAGGATCCAATAGGTGATCAGGTTTGTATGGATGATGAATATGTTGTCTCTTCTGTTAATGTTGATCATAACCATAATATGGAAATGGAAGTGTTTACTTTCAATGATGAATGCATTAATGAAGGTGCATACTCTGTTGAAGTGGACAAGTTTCAGATGTTCATATTGATACAACAAAGGATAGTATTGACTGTGATATCCATGGTAAGGGTGATTATGAAGCTTTCGACAATGGGCCATATTATGAAATTTTCAAGCCTTCTTTTGAAGCATTCCAAGTGGAGTTTAATGATGTAATTGTTGAGCACAATAATGTGGGATATGATGATGTTTCTAAAAGTGAGCTCTTTCAACTTGCTGGTCATGATAACTGTGAGTATGATCAATTCTCAATTGATTATGATTACTTGTATGTGTAAAGAAATGAGGACATCTCAGAACGTATTTCTAAGAAAAGTGGTGTCTTCGACAAATTTAAATTCTTTCCAAATGCTTCAAAAACACGCACAACTATGCCTTTAAAGCGGAAACAGACATAGAACATTTCCTACATTGATCCTTAGAGGAAAGCACAAGTGAACAATATCTAGTTTCAACAGCAGAAATATTAAACATGAAAGACAGAACAAGAACACAGATTTACGTGGGAAAACCCTTACGGGTAAAAAACCCCACACTCCAAAAGCCCAGATCACCATTGTATTATTCAGTAACAAAAATAGTTACAATACAAAACTGGCAATAAGCCTTTCATGAAGATTTACATCTTGTTCCTTCTGAAGAATAACTGACAGTAACCCTGCACAAAGTTCTCCAGCACTTGGTTGGTTTTTCATACTGTGATCATGCCACAAACAGCACACAGTACAGAACTACATCTTCTCAGCCAGAACAATTTCATTTGAACTCTATTTTCATCCTCTTCTCAGTCCCTTCACATGCTGTTCACATGCTGCATACAGCATACAACATAAGACTTCACAGAAGAAGAAAACCAGAGGTCTCTCTCTAGAAGAACTCTCTCACACTCATGCCGACCCCATCAATTCCCCCATTGCATTTTTGCAATCCAATCGACACCTCATGTAACTGACATTTCGTTCCAACTGCCCAGCATGCTATCATCCAACTGTCCAAACAGTCACTTCTAACCATTCGCATAATTGTCAAACCGTTCACTTTCTCATAGGAAACTTTAGTCCCACATGCACAAGTTCTAGTTGGACATCTGGGTTTAAATGCCCGAACACACGTAAGATAACTGTCGGCGCTTTTGCCGCCGATGACTCCAGTCTATCCCCATCGGCACAACTCAAACTATCGGCACAACCACAACCATGCACTCCGATAGTCCCATGTCTCACCGACACCAACACAACGCCAACTCTTCATCGGAGTGACTTCTGCCATCGGAGTGACAATTCAAGGCTGGGCCGATAGAAGTTCTCACGCCGACACCAATCACCAACTTCCATCGGGGTGACCAATGCCCATCGGAGAAACTTCCAAACGTCAGCCCGACAAGGATTGTCAAGCCGATGACCGTTCCATCGGAGAGACACCAACAATCGTCAAGACTAATGTCTCACTGATGCCAAAGCCAATGTCGTCCATCAGAGAGAGAACTCAAGGCTTGGCCAACAGTGATTCTCACGCCGACGCCAACCCTTCATCAGTAAAACATGAAGTAACGGGGAGACTTCTTCCAGCTACGCCGATAACACTACTCACTCCGATGATCTTTCATCAGAGTGACTCACGCCGACAAGATCGCTAACCCTTCATCCATCGTCAGTGTGACCCAACACTGTCGGAGCTCCTACCACCAGCTTTGCCGATGGTCAACCTCATGCCGATGTCTCACTACCATCGGTAAGACCTTGGAGATCGGCATAAGACACCGGACTCCTACCGATAGTAATCCTCATGCCGATAGCTAGCCCTCCATCGGTGTAACCTAGCAGATCGGCCGAAGACCTCTTACTCCCACCGATACAAGGAGTGAAGCCGATAACAAAGGATAACCAAGGAACCAATGAACCTATAATTTGAGTCACTAGTACTCAACATTCTCCCACTTGACGAAGGAATTACAGGAAACCATCAATGCTCTATATCACAAAACCAAAGCTGATACTGCCACCACTCCACTATGCTCACATGCTCCACAGAAGTTTTAACAAAAACAACTTCAAAGCTTCCAGAACACAGCCATGAGAAACATCCTCCAGAAACAAGATAAACCATCAGCTAGAACAACAATCAGTAAGCTGACTGTACCCATCCAACTGAAACAAAAAACCCACTTGACTGAAAATAGCACACACAACCAGTGCTAAAACATCCAATCACTCGTACCTTAAAGGTATGAACATCAGTAGACTCATGCCACCTGCATATACACCCATCAACTACAAATACAAGCTCCATATGTCAACCAGTCAAAGAAGACCGGACACATCAAGAACTCCCACTGCATGGATAATGCAGATCTGAAAAAGATCATGGCATACAAAATCCACCAATAGCATTACATAGAAAGTGTAAATATCATGTAGTACCAAGGAAACATCCACCATGATATGCAAATCAATAACCTGCAAGAACAACACCTCACAACCAGTCCAAAGTTCTCCAATTTCTCCACATCCAACAAAAGAAAGAGATAACATAACAGAACCTTCATGCTGTCACCCAACAACATAAGTGAAAGCACATGACCACAAACTAGTGATCATCAGCTCTAATCAAATCTCAAAACAATGTAATGTGAAACACACCATCAGAGAAACTAACTAAGACCAAGAGGAACACTGCACATCATATACCTGTAGACAATCCTTTTACATACACCTCTGAATGCCAACTGTGTCAAGTATGATCTCCTTCAAAACACCCCAAAGAAGAACAGCATAACAACATCCAAACAAACATTCAATCTCCAAGATCAACTAACATGGATGTAAGCTTCACAAACCAAAGAAGATCAAACTAATTCATTTCCCATTTCAGGAAATCAGCCCATTAACCATCTCCTAACAGTCCTCATCAATGAATGATATCTCTAAACTCAAATGCAAAAGGAGATAATCATGCTATTCATCTCTCACAATGAATCCACCAAAACCATCAATGAGCAGTTCAAGATCCATATCTATGAAAGAAAACACAAAACACCTGAGAGAAACAATGGGCTATACCTCTCAAGTGAAACTTGTCGAGTAGACCAAGAGTGGGGAAAGAGAATGTTCTTCCAAGATACCCAAGTCCCAATGACTTTCTCCAAGAACAATCTCCTCTAGATCTTTTCTTGAATTCACATTCAACCAAGGTAAAGACTCCTCGAACTTCCAGCTGTAAACTCTGATTTAGCACAACATATACAGTCTCACCTTATTCTCCATGTATCCATGAGTACCTTTGAACAATCACCTCATGCTGAACTCCAACTGCATCACTACAACACTATGAAGTAATCAAGCAAAAGATAAATGTACCCAAACATAGAGAAGTAACCAGACCACTGACAAAACTCCAATCATCTGAATCAAGAACTTATCATGACATCATGATCTTACCATCTCCATTAGGAGATTCCATGCTCTAGGTGAACATAACCATGGTCTCTAGATCAATGTATCATACCAAAATTCAAAAGCAGAAATCATGATATGAAACAAACCAAAATTCTAAACCAACATCACCTGTCAAGCACCACCAACACCTCAGCCAAGAATTTCATGAATCCTCCATGACTCCAAGATGTTACTCATCCTCAAATAGTGCCCCTGCAAATGCGAAAGAACCCTTCTGCAGCAACAGGATCAAAGAGCTCCTCCTAGTAACATCTACAACACTAAAGAAGATCATTCACCACTAAGTGATGAAACACACAGTCAATGCTAAAGCTCCCACTGAACTGTAACAACAGAGCTTTCCAAGCATCCCGACCAAACATCTCCTAATCTGAAAATCTTCCAGGTCAACAAATTAATATGTCCATGTGACTATAAAACCAAGTGACACCAAGATCTCCAAACCAAGGAAATAAACTATCACTGTCAATAGCTTACACAAACCTGTGTATTCAAGCTATACATGACATCATGATACACTTACTACAAGTCTCCATAACCAACTATTTAGATACTCTACAACATCCATCCTCTCATCCCAAAACAGTCACACCAATGCACAAGTGACCACAGACAAGGCCAGCTAACAAATCTACATAAACACTGAAACAACCTTGTGGATAAAGACAGTCCACATCCGAGTCATCTCACTGTAGCTTAATAGGTGATCAGCCCACAAAACTACATAACTCGTAGATCCAACCAATGTATCATGCAAACTCACTATCACATTGGAAACTGCAAAACTGAGATTTCAAGGAATAAATAACAATGTAGACAACAAGACTCAAGCATCAGAAAACTTACTTTTCACTGATTCGCCCAACATGTCCACAACCAGAGCACCATAGTCAAGAAACTAGAAGCATTACCATAGAAATGCTGAGTGTCATATCACATACCAGCACTCCCATGCAGAGAAAGCATTTCACCTCCTCACACCATGCACAGAGCATGCATGCAAAACTGCAACTATATCATCCAACAACATCCCAAAAGCCAGGGTCTAGAAATAGCTTAACTACAGCTTCACAAAACCACAAGTTTTTCTTTTGACCGTGTAAAACCTGCAAAACCACTGTGTTTGAAACACACCCATGCACATCCATACCCACTTCACATCTGGAAAACCCAAAAAGTCTGCAACAAAACTCCATAACAGTTAAACCAGAATAATGGATCATCATGAATATGCAAAACCATAGTTTTTAAGGAAAAACTATAAAACCCCTCAAATCCAAAAAACATGAATCTGAGTCATGCAAGTGCAAAATATCCACTTAAGGAAATAGCAGTTCAAGAGCTTTAGGCCCACTTGTAGACCAATCCCTCAATCACCAACATGCACATGCATCCGAGAGAATCAGGCAATTACAGAAGCTCTCAGATCATCCAATGATCAACTCCAAAGCCTGCATGCAATCAGGGTAACAAAAAATTATGCCTTCCAATACCAGGAACAAAACACCCAGCATAAGCACAATACTCCATGGCTGAGCAGTAACACAAACTCCTTCATATCATCAGAGAGCCTCTCACACAGACACCCAATATGAAAGTTACTACAGCAACACAGCCTCAAAGCAAACCCCATGCAACAAGATTAAATACTGTCAATTAAGAGCCTCAGGCCACATCATGACCAGCTCCAGTCTCTTCACCATCCTTCAAGCACTGCTGAAACAGAAACACAAGATCAACTGCCAGACTTTCACTCAAACAAGGATCAAACAAACAGACATTTCCTTCAGATTTCCTCAAGCCTGCCACACTAAGAAATCACCACAGAAGGAATACCCAGACCTTATACACCAGGAACTCTTACATGCAAACACATGCAGCACACAAATGTACATATGTGAGCAACAAAGTATATCCCAGAAGAAGGCTCTAATACCACTTGTAAAGAAATGAGGACATCTCAGAACGTATTTCTAAGAAAAGTGGTGTCTTCGACAAATTTAAATTCTTTCCAAATGCTTCAAAAACACGCACAACTATGCCTTTAAAGCGGAAACAGACATAGAACATTTCCTACATTGATCCTTAGAGGAAAGCACAAGCGAACAATATCTAGTTTCAACAGCAGAAATATTAAACATGAAAGACAGAACAAGAACACAGATTTACGTGGGGAAAACCCTTACGGGTAAAAAACCCCACACTCCAAAAGCCCAGATCACCATTGTATTATTCAGTAGCAAAAATAGTTACAATACAAAACTGGCAATAAGCCTTTCATGAAGATTTACATCTTGTTCCTTCTGAAGAATAACTGACAGTAACCCTGCACAAAGTTCTCCAGCACTTGGTTGGTTCTTCATACTGTGATCATGCCACAAATAGCACACAGTACAGAACTACATCTTCTCAGCCAGAACAATTTCATTTGAACTCTGTTTTCATCCTCTTCTCAGTCCCTTCACATGCTGCATACAGCATACAGCATAAGACTTCATAGAAGAAGAAAACCAGAGGTCTCTCTCTAGAAGAACTCTCTCACACTCATGCCGACCCCATCAATTCCCCCATTGCATTTTTGCAATCCAATCGACACCTCATGTAACTGACATTTCGTTCCAACTGCCTAGCATGCTATCATCCAACTGTCCAAACAGTCACTTCTAACCATTCGCATAACTGTCAAACCGTTCACTTTCTCATAGGAAACTTTAGTCCCACATGCACAAGTTCTAGTTGGACATTCGGGTTTAAATGCCCGAACACACGTAAGATAACTGTTGGCGCTTTTGCCGCCGATGACTCCAGTCTATCCCCATCGGCACAACTCAAACTATCGGCACAACCACAACCATGCACTCCGATAGTCCCATGTCTCACCGACGCCAACACAACACCAACTCTTCATCGGAGTGACTTCTGCCATCGGAGTGACAATTCAAGGCTGGGCCGATAGAAGTTTTCACGCCGACGCCAATCACCAACTTCCATCGGGGTGACCAATGCCCATCGAAGAAACTTCCAAACGTCAGCCTGACAAGGATTGTCAAGCCGATGACCGTTCCATCGGAGAGACACCAACAATCGTCAAGACTAATGTCTCACCGATGCCAAAGCCAATGTCGTCCATCAGAGAGAGAACTCAAGGCTTGGCCAACAGTGATTCTCACGCCGACGCCAACCCTTCATCGGTAAAACATGAAGTAACGGGGAGACTTCTTCCAGCTATGCCAATAACACTACTCACTCCAATGATCTTTCATCGGAGTGACTCACGCCGACAAGATTGCTAACCCTTCATCCATTGTCGGTGTGACCCAACACTGTCGGAGCTCCTACCACCAGCTTTGCCGACGGTCAACCTCATGCCGATGTCTCACTACCATCGGTAAGACCTTGGAGATCGGCATAAGACACCGGACTCCTGCCGATAGTAATCCTCATGCCGATAGCTAGCCCTCCATCGGTGTAACCTAGCAGATCGGCCGAAGACCTCTTACTCCCACCGATACAAGGAGTCAAGCCGATAACAAAGGATAACCAAGGAACCAATGAACCTGTAATTTGAGTCACTAGTACTCAACAGTATGAGCATGTTTTGCAAATCTTTACTTCAGGGTTGAAACATTTATATGAATATGAAGTTAGTGTTCAGTAAAGCAAGCGGAGATGCTGCCTGTGTATGAGTATTTCATGTTCAATAAAGAAGGTGACTTCCTGCTTGAAAGGGGGGAAACTCCAAGAATAAATTCATTGGTTGTTTATGAGTCATTCACTTTTTTTGATTTGGAGTTGATATGTGATAGAGATAACCTATAGTAGTGGTCATCAGAGATGTCTTATGATTGCTTCAAATTTGATATAGAAGTAAGAGATGAAGCCAAATTTTATGATACTAGTCACCTAGTGTGCCAGGAAATAGTTTGTTTCTCAGATTAAAGTGATGGATATCTAAGGATGGATAGTAGTGATTTTGTTGATCAAAGGCATTGTAAACATAGGAATGATATATTTGACACACATTTTTTGTGCCTATCATTTGCTGATGTTGATATGAGTAAAATTGATAGTGGCACAATCAGAAACATGGCTGTATGCTTCTTTGATAACAACATTGAATATAGTGCTTCCAAATTGAGCTTGGGTCTATCTGATGAAAATAAGATATTTGATAGAGGTAAATACTGGTTCTTCATTTTGGTGGCCTGGGGCCACCAAATTAAGTTTGAAGATATGGTTTTTAATATGATGGAGTAGTTACACATCAACCTAATGGATTTGGCACATGGTCTACATCCCAAAGATAACTCGAATCTTGCCATGCCTACAAGAGGCATGCATCCCCGAACATGAGCCACTAATGGCACCTTCAAATTTTTCAAATTTGAAATGCCTTTCCTCTCAATGTGTCGACAGAGGTTAGGTCAACATACTGCTAAATCTACCTCAGAGCTCATCTTCCCTAATTAAAATTTTGCAACTCAGAGGTCATCTTGCAAATCTGTATGGTAGAAAGTTTTTTGGTACATATGGTAGTACACTTATTTAGTTTCGCGCTTCTTGGATGAGTTCTGATGGGCTATTTAATGCTTTTCTGACTACGACTGGGCTAGATTTGGTGTTCTAGAAAGTTATAAATTTCACAATTCTGAATGCAACCCATTTCTTGTTTTGGTCTAAAACATCTCCAATTCCATTTTCATAAAAAAAAAGTCCATATGATGCATTATTTTAATATGTTTCAGTTGTGGCGAACACATCTGGGGGCCCAGTTTACAAAGGAGGTCCCGGAAGTTGATCTTTTAAGTGTGTGACAACTATGTAGAAAGGGTTTAAACAATTAATGAAGGTCTTCTACAAATTTTTGTGGCCTCTAAACATTATCTGTACCTCTGGTAAAGATTTGATAAACAAAGGATAGGCACAAGTGGTAAACTAAGCTTCATAAGGTTGAGTGGGAATTGTTCTAATGTTGAGCCCACATGTCAAAATAGTGCATGAGCGCACTATGGGAGGAGATAATGGAAAAAGGGGTGCGCTTGTGCGCTATACCACCCCTTTTGTTCCTTTGATTGCAAGAACAGAGAAGAGTTAGCTTGTAACCAATGTTGACGACTTGTGGAGGAGAAGCAAGAGAAGATTAGGAAAATCGAGAGAAGACACAACAAAATGGTCAAGTTTTCACCCTATGGGTTAGCATCTAATAAAAATGAGCAGCAGTGTATGCCAAGTTAAAGTGTAAACTTGCAAGATGTATCATCAACTATTGTTCACATAGAGAATAATGTGTTTGCACTAGCTGATGATGTGTTTGTTCCAAATGACTACTACTAAACCATTACTACTAAAGAATGTGGTTTGACATGCTGAGATCAAGAGAGCTTATTTGTATGATATGGCAAAGTCTTAAATATTGGTGAGGATGCCACAAGTAGAACAACAGACTCTTTAATCCTTGGTGATATTCAGAAGGTGGCTTGGGAGATTAATGGTAGGGATGTATATCGACCTTCGATGCTTGCTCCAACAGTTGTGGGTAAAATGCGAAAAATAAAATTACAAATGCAGAAGATGTTAGATGAAGCATCACATAGTGCTTTTGCAAAGAGGCTTGCAAATCACCTAAGAAGGTAGTGACAAATTTATTTTCTTGCTTTCTACTAGAGCGGGAGGTCTAGACATTAACCTTGCCACTGTAGGTGTTATCATTCTGTACGACGGAGTGCAGAATCCTTGAGTAGAGTTACAAGCTCAAGATTGTGTTATCTGATATGAGGAATCAATCTCAGTTGAAGGACCGTAGTCATAAAATTGTATAGTTGACCCATGAAGCAAAAGTTTCTAATATTATTCTTGTTGCAAGATGTACTAGGCTTGATTTGAAGTTTCATAATTTCATAAGTAACAGATCTAGCAAATATGGTGATAGAAGTTACAAGGATGATATGTATAGTTTAAACATGACTTTGCAGAAAGTTTGAATGATGTGTGATAATGATGCACAAGAGCGTAGAAGAGTAAAGGACCATATTATTTGAAGTTGTGACAATGCACAGGAGTGACATGTGTCTCTCAAATCTATACGATGTGGTGGATAGTTAGTTTAACTCCATATTGGCGGTGGAAATTAAAACTTGATGCCCTATACTGGATAATGAGCCCAATCAATGTAATCAAATAAATAGTGCAAAATGTGCTAGAATATGATAAGCCAAGCCTCAAAATAGAATAAAAAAATGAGTTGGGAGTCTTACAGCTTGAATCTAGAGTCTTGAGGGCAAGATCAAACTAATCAAATGACCAGCATTTCATAATCTTCAAGGAGGAAAATAAATTAGAAAAGTAGTATCAATATCAGTTCAACTCAATGGACCAAATTGATTGAGAAAAACATATTACTAGCATGATCCAATTAAAACAAAGATGCGAATTCCTAGGGTTGGGAGAATTAAATGTATAATCAAAATTTGTAACCGACTCTCATAATTCAACATTGTTCTTCTTTTCCTATATATAGAGTTGGTAGCATTTTAATCGGGTATCCGAGAGATATATCTTGGGGGATTTTTCTGGGCTTTGGATACAAGATATCCACACATTTGGGAAATATTTTTCTATAGGAGAAAGTGACTAGATTTTGGGGTTGCAGAGGCATATCTTGCTGTGTAGATGAATAAATTTCTGAATGATATTATTTCTTTCCAGATTAAATTATATGAGAAACATTGAATTTGTGCATTATTTATGGTTGTCTCCTTAGATATGAGTGCTTTTCTTTTGAATATAGTTGCTAAGGGTCTCTGAATTCATCAGTATACATTTGCTATATTGTATGTCTGGTTTATTGCATCTATTCAAGAAATAGATTGAATTTCTCTGGATCAAATATAGATAAAAGCATATTGTGTCAAGGGATTAGTGAAGTAGAATCACAAATATTACTCTTTCTTGGACATATTACTGTAAGGCAGTAATATTATTATTTTGGGTCCTCTAGATATGAAGTTTTTGTTGTCATAAGGAAACATTTATATTGTTGGGTTTGACTCTGTTTCCATGATAAAGCACCGATTTGGAGCATATTTGCCCAAAGGTTCAGGAAACCTAATAATTTAAAGAAAAATCATTTGAAACATTTTATTTTTGTGTTTTGTTTAGGTGCTGCATGTTCTCAGATTTGAACAATGAAGATAATCCAAGAATGTTGCCAATCTAGGGTTAATCTTACAAATCTTGGTGCAGATATATGAGAACATTCTGCCTAGTATTGAAAAGATTTATTTATTGATTTTGAATAAGGGAATACCCCCTAAGTGTAGCAAAACCTGAAGTGTAGGAGAGATAGAAGATACTCTCCCACTCTATTGGCTGAGTCTCTCATTGAATCTGAGTATAAGAAGTGGCAAGTCTTTAGGATTTGATGTATGCAGATTTGGGAACCAATAGATTCTCAGGATACAACTAGGTGCTAGTCAAGGAGTCTGAACAATATAAAACAACATTCACCACTCCTTGGGGGACCTATGTATACCTAAGAATGCCATTTGGATTAAAGAATGCTAGGTCAACATTTCAACAGGCTATGGATGTGGCTTTTGCCGGTCTCATTGATGAGATCATGGTGGTCTATCAAGATGACCTGATGATATTCTCAAAAGAAAGAAGTGAGCAATGCAAGCATCTTGAGGTAATCTTCCAGAGGTTCTTAGAATATGGGATTTCTTTGAATCCTAAAAAATGCCAGTTCGGAGTTGAAGAGGGCAAGTTACTTGGGTACATTGTGTCAAAATATGGTGTAAGGATAGATCTAGGAGTCAAGGCTATTAACCTCATTCCCCATCCCAAATCAGTTAAAGGAATACAGTCTTCTTTTGGGCAAATGAAATTTGTTAGCATATTTGTTCCTAATTTTGTCAAAAAGACTAAGGCCATTTCTAAAATGGTCAAGAAGGGGCAATCTATTACCTGGGAGAAAGATCCATTTGAGGCATTCAAGGATATCAAAAAATCTATCAAGGCTGCACCTATACTGATAAGTCCAGATTATTCTAAACCCCTTCAATTATTTTCCTTTACTTCTTTTTATATTGTGGCTACTATTCTGCTCCAAAAGAATGAAGATGGATTTGAACAGACTATAGGATTCTTTAGAAAGTATTTATAGGTTGCTGAATTGAAATATTCCATAATGGAGAAGCATGGCTATGCATTGGTTAAGGCCATAAAGAATTTCAGATCTTATTTCATAGAGACCAAGATCATAGCATATCTAATACACACAGCAGTGAAGGATATCTTCACACAACATGAAGCTTCTAGGAGAAGACGTAGATGCATCAATAGGATCCAGTAATATGACATGGACATACAACTCACAAATTTGATTAGAGGCCAAGGCTTAGCTAAGATGATGGAAAATTCCAACTTAGAGGCAACTGAGGTGGATGAGGTAAATGCTTCTCAATCTGCTGGTATATGTGTTTTGGCTGACAATCCATGGTATAAGGATGTTATATTTTATCTTGAAAACATGAATTGTCCACCATATATGGATGAAAATTAGAAAAGAACACTCAAGCTAAAATCTCATAGGTATGTCATGTTCCACAATGAGCTAATGTGGAAAAATCATGAAGGTGTTATCACTCAAGTGTTTGGATTAAGAGCAAGCTGAAACAATGATGAATGAATTGAAAGGAAGAAAGGTATGCAAAAACGCTTCCTACATTGATCTAATGAGGAAAGACTTATGCAAATTTTTACATTTACATTTACAGATTAAGATGCATATTAAGAGAAAGATAATAACAACTTCCAAATGCAAATACAAAACTCACAACACAAGATATACATGGGGAAAACCCTTTTAGGTAAAAACCCCACACTCCAAAGCCACCCAATATATTATTCAGGCATCACGAAGATTACAATATACTTGCAGAGCAATATTTTACAGGAGTATATCCAACTAGAGATCTGGGAGGTAATTCAACATATATAAGATTCTTTCATGCAACCTCCATCTCAAGTTCCTGATATATAGGAGATACAATATAGTATACCACCAACGGTAATTACAAAACCATGAGCTAAAACCACCCAAAAGTGGCGCCCAAATTATCTCCAATCAAATATGCCTTGTGATGTGCCAAACCACACACCAACACATGTAACTCTCCCCTTTACAACTCTTTTATGTGTTCAACACGTTTGTACATTTCCCAAAATAGAAGGTCCAACTTCTAGAGGCCATAACTTTTGATCTGGGTGTCTGATTAACGAACCGTTTAATGCATCAGAAATCTCGTGAAGAGATCTATCACCCTATAAATTGCTGCAATGGTTATACAATTTTTGGGACATTTAGAGAAGTTTCAATTCTGGTAATTAAGTTCAAAGACTTTTTCTAACAGTTTCAAAAAACAAAAACTTTAATATCTCGCGATCCAGATATGATCGTGAGATGAAACTCACCTCGTGAGATGAAACTGACCCGAGATGTTCACTTAGCTATTCCGCACCTTATGGGAAAATTTTTAGGTCAATCCAAGCTTAATCGAAGAACTTACCAAAAATAGTAAGTCTCACTATTTTTAGCACGTTTGGAAACTTTCAGAAACTTTGAAAGTTCCAGACTATTATCCAAGATAAAGGGTATTCGAAAAGACCAAAACTAGAAAGAATAGTAATCTTTCAAAGTTGCAAGGTTGAGACACTTTTCTTAACATTCTCCCACTTGTTGAACACCTTGCAAGAGAAAAGGGATTATTAACACCATGATTTAATTGCTAGGGGTCGTGAGACCCATAGATTCTAAACACCATCTGAACTTCTCTGTGCTCACAGGTTTTGTCAAGGAATCTATAACATTCATCAAAGTTTCAACTTTTTCCAAGTTTACCTTCCCATCCTCTACCATGTCATAAAAAAATGGTACTGGACATCAATATGCTTAGTCCTTGTGTGGAAAGTAGGATTCTTCACCAAACATATGGCACTCTGATTGTAACAACAAATAGTAATCTTCCCTGCATCAAACCCAACATCAGAACACAATCTCTTAAGCCAATTGGCTTCTTTACAATTATGAGTTGCTACCATGTACTCAGCTTCAATAGTGGACAAAGAGACCACATGTTGCCACTTACTCATCCAACTAATAGCACCACCAAACATAGTGAACACATAAGCATTGGTGGATCTCCTACTGTCAATGTCACCTGCCTAATCTGAATCCACAAATCCATGAATACAAAGTGAATGTCGAGGTCCTATAGGATAACCATGATAACATAAGGAATACTTAGAAATACCCCACAAATATCTGAACACTCTCTTCAATGCATCCCAATATACCCATCCATGATTAGCCATAAATTGACTAAGGACTCCCACTGCTTGGGCAATGTTTGGTCTCGTGCAGACCATTGCATACATCAAACTGCCAACCACACTAGAATAAGGAACTTTGCTCATATCCTTTGTCTTAGAAGGAGACTTTGGACAATCTTTAATAGATAACTTTGTCCCCATTGTAACAGAAATAGTTAAAGGTCTGCAATCCATCATTCTGAATCTCTCCAACATAGTGTTAACATACTTACTCTGGCATAACCAAAGTTTTCTATTTGCTCTGTCTCTTCTGATTTCTATTCCTAGAATGTACCAAGCTGCCCCTAGATTTTTCATCTCAAAATGTACTGACAACTGAGACTTCAAATCAGAAATCAAACTTTTACCATTCCCAATGAGTAACATATCATCGACATACAATGCAAGAATTAGAATGCGATCATTGTCAAACTTGTAGTAAACACAATGATCTGATTTCGATATCTGAAATCCAATACTGAATACAAAGGCATCAAACTTCTGGTACCACATCCTAGGAGACTGTTTCAGCATGATGGATTACAGACCTTTGACTATTCCTGTTACAATGGGGACAAAGTTATCTATTAAAGATTGTCCAAAGTCTCTTTCTGAGACAAAGGATATGAGAAAAGTTCCTTATGCTAGTGCGGTTGGTAGTTTGATGTATGCGATGGTCTACACAAGACCAGACATTGCCCAAGTAGTGGAAGTCCTTAGTCAATTTATGGCTAATCTTGGATGGGTATATTGGGATGCATTGAAGAGAGTGTACTCAGAAATACCCCGCAAATATCTGAACACTCTCTTCAATGCATCCCAATATACCCGTCCAGGATTAGCCATAAATTTACTAAGGACTCCCACTACTTGGGTAATGTTTGGTCTTGTGCAGACCATCGCATACAACAAATTGCCAACCACACTAGCATAAGGAACTTTGCTCATATCCTTTGTCTCAGAAGGAGACTTTGTACAATCTTTAATAGATAACTTTGTCCCCATTGTAACAAGAACAGTCAAAGGTCTGCAATCCATCATGTTGGATCTCTCCAACATAGTGTTAACATACTTACTTTGGCATAACCAAAGTTTTATGTTTGCTCTATCTCTTTTGATTTCCATTCCTAGAATGTACCAAGTTGCTACTAGATTTTTCATCTCAAACTATACTGACAACTGAGACTTCAAATTAGAAATCAAACTTTTACCATTCCCAATGAGTAACATATCATCGACATACAATGCAATAATGAGAATACGATCATTGTCAAACTTGTAGTAAACACAATGATCTGATTTCGATCTCTGAAATCTAATACTCAACACAAAGGCATCAAACTTCTGGTACCACATCCTAGGAGACCGTTTCAAACCATACAAAGAATTTTTCAACTTGTAAACTAGATTTTCTTTACCTTTCACCACGTAGTGCTCTGGCTGTGACATATAGATTTCCTCCTCCAAGTCACCATGAAGGAATGTTGTCTTCACATCCATCTGTTCCACTTCTAGATCATACGTTGCTGCAAGAGATAACAGGAACTGAATAGATGTCAGCTTTGCAATGGGAGAGAAAATCTCACCATAGTAAATTCCCTCCACCTGAGAATACCCCTTCACAACCAATCTAGCCTTATATTTCTCAACACTGCCATCTACACCAAATTTCTTTTTGAACACCCATTTGCATCCAACAAGTTTTCATGCTTCAGGAAAAGGCACCAAGTACCAAGTAGTATTCTTTTCCAAAGAAGCCATCTCCTCTTCCATGGCCTCCTTCCAAGAACCTACATCTTTCATACTCATAGCCTCTTTCATAGTTCTAGGCTCATCAGTGTTAGAAATCAAAGCAAAAATACAATTGGAATCATGCAATGAATAACCCAACCTATTAAGTTGCTGCCTTATCCGCATGGACCTCCTCAAAGGTTGAGGTTGAGGTTCTTCATCTTCTTTTGAACTTTTAGAGCTACTAGAGCTCTCCTCATTATCAGGTCCAATAGATGTTTTTGGTTCAACTTTCTTAGGGGTGGAAGGAAGCTGAACCACATCATCTTTCTTCTCTTATTTCTCTGGCTACAAGACAATAGAAGAAAGATTGAACTCTCTAAAGATCACGCTTCTGTTATACAGAACTCTCTCTACTACTGGATCCCAAAGCTTGTACCCTTTCACATTGATGCCATAACTAATGAAGATACACTTTATAGCCTTGTTCTCCAAATTAGACCTCTTCTCCTTAGGCACATGTGCATATGCCTCACAACCAAATACTCAAATGTGTCTTAATGAAGACTTTTTACTAGACCATACCTTCATAGGTGTCTTATCAATGAGCTCTAATGTAGGAGACCTGTTAACCAGGTAACAAGCAGTAGCAATAGCTTTGGCCCAGAACTTTTGTTCAAGACCAGCTCCACTTAGCATTCTCCTTGCCCTCTCCATCAATGTTCTATTTATCCTCTATGCAACTCCATTCTACTGAGGGGTATATGGAGTTGTCTTGTGCCTCTCAACTCCTGTTCTTTACATAACTTGTCAAAATATGCTGAACAGAACTCACCACCATTGTTAGTCCTCAAACACTTAATCTTTCTATCCTTCTGATTCCCTACAAGAGCTTTGAACTCTTTGAATCTATTAAATACTTCATATTTACTTCTAAGGAAATACACCCATGACCTTCTACTATAATCGTCAATGAATGAAACAAAGTAAATAGATTTTGAAATCGAAGGAACATTAATAGGACCAAACACATCAGAATGAATCAAGTCTAACACCTCAGAAGATTTGTGAGAACTAGAATAAAACTGAACATGGTTTTGTTTTCCATAAATGCAATGTTCGTAGAAATCAAACTCAAGATTATAGTCATTCATACCCTCAACAAGATTTTTATTCTTCAGGGTCTTCAAACCCTTTTCACCAATGTGACTAAGCCTTTGGTGCCATAACATTATCTTCTCAGTTGGAAGTTTCATCTCCATAGAATGAGCACCTTAGGTACCTAGAAAGTACAACCATCGAAAGTAGATGCAACATTCTTTTTCACTGCTAGTTCCAATGGCGAGGATGAAGAATCTGAAGATCTCTTCGAAATAGAGGCACTATTGCATTGAAGTGCGCATGCATCAAGTTGAAACAGAGTGCCAATCCAAACACCCTTAGCCAACACCATAGATACTCTAGTCATCTTGCATCCTCCATTAGAGAAAACAACCTACACACCCACATCATTCAATTTACTTACAGAAAGAAGGTTCCATGTCAAACTAGGGATATGTAGAACACCATTGATTCCCTTTACTCATCCATCAGGGAATTGAATCAAGACTCTTCCACGACCAACAATATCTAGGCGAGAATCATCACCCAAGTACACCTTTCCACCATCGTATTCTTCATACTTCAAAAACTAGTCCCGATGCGAGGTCATGTGAAAATATGCACCAGAGTCAATAAGCCACACATCCTCAGATGCATGCATTGCTAAGGTAGTGACAAATGCTTCTCCTTCATCCTGAGAGGACTTGTCAAAATCTAAATCATAATTCTTCTTCTTTTTCTTTTTCTCCTCCTTGCACTCCTTGCAGAAGTGACCAGGTTTGCTGCAGTTCCAACACATGTCCTTGGACTTTCCAGGAGACTTAGATCTCCCATGGGATTTGGATCTTCCTTTTTCTTCCTTCTTCTTATCCTTTTTCTTTCCCTTCTCTTTAGATCTACCATGAACCGCAAGAGCCTCCTTAGCCGATTCAGAAGACTTTCTCTACATCTCTTCAGACAACAATGAAGAAACCACTTCATCCATCTTGAAGGTGGTAGTGGTACTCCCAAGGGACATAACAAGGTGGTCCAATGAATTTGGTAAGGAACATAGTAATGTCATACATTGATCCTCTTCCTCCATCTTCACACCAACAGAAGTCAACTGGGAAACAAGCATATTGAATGTATTCAAGTGATCAGCAATAGATCCTCCATCTTCCATCCTTACAGAATACAATTTCTTTCACAGGAATAACTTGTTCACTAGGGATTTAGCCTGATAAACATCTCCAAGCTTCTTCCAAAGTTCCTTTGCAGTCATCTCTTCATGGATATTCAGGAGCACTGAATCAACCAAACTGAGTCTTATCAAACCCTTAGCTTTTCAATCTTTGAGATCCCGGTCTTCTTGAGACATTACCATTGGTTTTGTACCAGATACGACTTCCCATAAATCCTGATCTACAAGTATGTCCTCCATTTTGAGTTTCCAAAACTCAAAATTACTGCCATTAAACTTCTCTATCTCAAACCTTCCAGATGTGCTCACCATCTCTTACCTGCAACAAAGATTTCAAAATCCTCTGCACAAGGTCCCACTCAAATGAAGATCAGCTCAAAAAACCCTCTATCCAACAACTAGAACCAAAGGTGATCAGGCTCTGATACCAATTGACAGGAAGCAAGGTATGCAAAAACGCTTCCTACGTTGATCTAATGAGGAAAAACTTATGCAAATTTTTACTTTTACAATTACAGATTAAGATGTACATGAACAGAAAGATAATAACAACTTCCAAATGCAAACACAAAACTCACAACACAAGATATACGTGGGGAAAACCCTTTCAGGTAAAAAAACCCCACACTCCAAAGCTACCCAATATATTATTCAGGAATCATGAAGATTACAATATACTTGAAGAGAAAGCTTTTACAAGAGTATATCCAACCAGAGATCCAGGAGGTAATTCGACATCTATAAGATTCTTTCATGCAACCTCCATCTTAAGTTCTTGATATATAGGAGATACAATACAATATACCGCCAACGATAATTACAAAACCATGAGCTAAAACCACCCAAAAGTGGCACCCAAATTATCTCCAATTAAATATGCCTTGTGATGTGCCAAACCACACACCAACACATGTAACTCTCCCCTTTACAACTCTTTATGTGTCCAACACATTTTTACTTTTCCCAAAACATAAGGTCCAACTTCTGGAGGCCATAAATTTTGATCCAGGTGTCTGATTGACGAACCGTTTAATGCATCAAAAATCTCGTGAAGAGATCTATCACCCTATAACCTTCTACACTAGTTATCCTAATTTTTGGGATGTTTAGAGAAGTTTCAATTCTACTAATTGAGTTCAAAGTCTTTTTCCGATAGTTTAAAAAAACAAAAACTTTAATATCTTGTGATTCAGATATGATCTTGAGATGAAACTTACCTGAGATGTTCACTTAGCTGTTCTTTACCTTCTGGGAAAAATTTTAGGTTAATCTAAGTTCAATCAAATAAATTACTAAAAATAGTAAGTATCACTATTTTTAGCTCATTTGGAAATTTTTGGAAACTTTGAAAGTTCCAGACCATTAGCCAAGATAAAGGGTATTCGAAAAGACCAAAACTAGGAAGAATAGTAATCTTTTGAAGTTGCAAGGTTGACACTTTTCTTAACATGAATGTCATCATGGTGTTTGTCGGGGGAATTTCAGAGCTAAAACCATTGCCCATAAGATTTTAAGAGCTGGATATTGGTGGTTGACCTTGTCCAAGGATGTGGTACAAGAGATAAGAAAGTGTGATGCTTGCCAATGATTTTCTAGTAAGTTGAAGTTCACTGGAGCAGTACCCCTTTTGCCCCTCGTAGTTGATGCACCTTTCCAATAGTGGGGAATTGACTTCATTGGAGAAATATAGGAAAGGTCCAGTAATTGTTTTAAGTGGATCCTTGTGGTCATTGGTTACTTCACCCAAAAGGGTAGAAGCAATTCCCATTCGCAATACAACATCCAAAGTGGTTATTGATTTTATAGTAAGCAATATAATCACCAGGTTTGGAGTGTCGGCTAGGATTTTTGTAGACAATGCAATGTGTTTCAGGTCTCAATAGATGTTGAACATGTGTTCTAAATTTGGCATAAACATTATGCATTCATTTCCTTATCACACCCAAAGCAATGGATAGGATGAGTCAAGTAATAAAAGCCTGATGAAAATCATAAGGACACTAGATTAGAACAAGAAGATTTGGGATGATAGTTTAAAGTATGCCCTTTGGGCTGATAGGATAAGTTTAAAGAGATCCATTGGTAGAAGCCCATTTGAGTTGGTATATGGAGTAGAAGTGAAGATGCCCATCAACATAGAGTTGCCAATCCACTAGGTACTACAAGAGATTGAAGGGGAGCAACATGATGTAATGTCTCAGAGGATCTTACAGTTAACTGAGATAGAAGAACAAATAAGAGCTACACATGACAAAATGTTGCACCAAAAGTAGAAAATGAAGCTCTTATTTGATAAGAAACTATGTCAAGAGACTTCCAGGTTGGTAACTTGGTGCTTCTATGGGATGCAAGATCTGAAGATAAAGGGAAACATGACAAATTCAATCCCTTATGGCTTGGGGCTTATGAAGTTGCATAAAAACTAGAGCTCAATGTCTACCATTTGATGACCCTAGAAGGAGAATTGTTGGAGCTGCCTATTCACGGTTAGCTTTTAAAACATTACTTTTCATAAGTAATGATTTCCTTCAAATTTTGTGATGAAATCTTGCTATATATAATATTTTGACCTTGAGAAATCTGGACCATTGTTGGTCTTGATGGTGTTTTTGTTTCTGTTCTTGTGTGTCATTTTTTGGTGGTCTACCTGGAGATTTGAATTCTCACTATGCCATTGCTTGGCACACATTGCCAACCAGAGCCATTATTGGGACTCCTATTTTCCATGCCTCAAAATTGCAAAGTCTTGTCAAATTCCTCAACTTTTCCTAAGTGGTCCTTGTGCTTTTACCCTGGTGCATGTTGTTGAACCCCTGATTTTGGCTAAGCCTGAAAACCCTAAAAATTTGGCTAAGTCTGAAATCTGGTGGATCCTCCAAATTCTAGAATATGCATTTTAACTCCTATGGATCCGTAACCTATCTCAAACATCCTAACAATATATTTTAAAATATATTAAAGTATAAGTTGAGATATAAGATTTTAAAATATGCTATCCTGAAGCAAAATCGGGCCTTGAGGAGAAATTGGGCCCTTGGGACTAATGTGGATTTTTTGACTTTTTTCATAAGATCTAAAAGTCCTAAGTCCTCCCAGGAATCCAGCCCCCATTTTCTCTTGACCCTGCACCAAAGTGGATTTCAGGCCCAAGGTGTATTTCGGGACTTCAGGACCAAAGTGAACTTTTGGACTTTTCCAAAAGTCCAAAAATTTCAAGTGCTCCTGTCGACCTGACACCCGCCAAAGCCCTGGGAAAGCTCAGAAACACATAGAAACATGCCACCAACTCTCCTGATCACCATCAATACAAAGTGGGTTGTTGAAAAATGGTGTTATTAATGCAGTTGGTGGAGTTGGTAGGATTTTCCTTCCCATTCCAAGATCATTTCCGAGTTGCAAATGATATAAAAGGATAATTGAAATTCTTTTCAAGTGGGGGTCATCTTTACCATTTTTAGGCAACTAAGTGTAGAGCTCTCTAGGGTTTCAAAGAGCAGAAAAGTGATAGTTCTCCAGTAGACAAATCATAGGTTATGAAAGGGTTTTCAGATTGATTTTAGTTATCATTGTATGAATTTCTCCTTCTTCTATAATTTTTCAAGAAAAGCCTAAGTTGGGTTTCCTCTTGCCACACTTCGTGGTATGACTGTAACCATTTATCAGATGAGTTAGACAAATTATTAAAACATTACATGTTGTGTAATGATCTCTTTTATGGTTATAGATGAATGATTATATGCTGCAAAGGATTACTAAGTATTTTCTTCTTTGACAACTGTCTTTCTTGCATCTGGGTATCCAAAAAGTGCATGTTTGACTTCTTTTGTTGTTTTCTTCCTTCTGTTGAACTGTTAACTTCGTAATCCAATATTTAAGGCACCGGTCTAAAGTATTTGATCACCCACACTCTTAAAAATCAAAACAAACTTATCATGTGTGAAGCAAGTAGTTAGTTTGTATGTCTTGCAAACAAGCATACCTGCACTTTCCATTATCAATGGGAGTGCCTTTTCATCAGCTATATAGGGGTTATTAGTGACAACCAGTTGTTTCGGTCCAGTGATAGTCTTTAGGGCCTAAAAGATGAGTTGGGTTTGGTTGTCCTTTCATTTTTAGTTGTTCATTTGGGGTTGAAGCCAATACCTATTTAGGTATACCCCTTGGAATATCCCTCTTGAGTCTAAGCTGAGCTCAAAGTGTAGAGGACCCTACCCACTCCTGTTAGTTGGCCAAAATTGCCCTAAACTTGTTGATGAAACTTTTCCTATCACCCATAATGACCATCCCTGACCTAGGTGATTTAGGAATGTTTTAGGGTTTAGGGTTATAGCTATTTTGGGTCCCAACACTTCTCTTGGGAAGAAATCAATCCATTGGTGTATGTTGAAGAAACTTCAACTCCAAAACAAGAGATGAGGGAAGAAATTTCATGAAATATGATGTCTCTGAAAACTGCTTGTGTCTCCATGTTGATGTCGAATGATACCACAATCAAATCAGGACTCCCAAGCCTAACTGATGAAAGTGAGAATCTAGGATCTAGTGGAAACTAAAAATAATCAAGCTCCAAAGACAAGGATGGGTTGACAATAGTTGTGTTGTGACTGTCATCAAAGAGGAGAGAGAACCCCTCAAACATGTCCTCTAAATATACAAGATGGGACTTGGAAAACAAATTTGAAATATCTGTCAAATGCTCATCCCACAAAGTTGTATCTAAAAAACAATAAGCATCCCACTGACCGAAGCATGAAACTCTTAAGAAGTAGGAGGTGGAGAAGATGGAAGTGTAGCACATGTCTCATGAACTGATGAAGAGACAAGAGTACCAAGGTTCAAGTGACCAAACTTCTCCTTTGAAATATGATTCACACAAGGAGTGTGAATGTTATCCAACGGATCTAAATCATCATCAGGAGAGAAACCATAAAAGGTGTATAGATGAGATGCATGATCAACCACCCTAGTTGCAATAATCTTTGTGCTCTCCATGTCTCTGATAATAACCAAATCTTGGGTGTGAACTCCATTGTCTTCCCTGTACCACTATGAGTAATTTGATATATGGAAAGAAGATTATTGGTCAAAGAAGGTACACAAAGTACATCACTTAAAGTACCTTCACCAATATTAATGGTTCCCTTCCCAATTACATTCATATATGTGTTATTTCTCATTAGGATAGGTGGCGTATCATATGTCTCAAATGAAGAAAACATATCCTTGGAAAAAGCCATGTGATGAGAAGCACCTGAATCAAGAAGCTATTTACCTGATGTAGAACTTGTTCTTGCACAAAGTGCTTTACCTTTATGTTTTTGTTCCTTAGCTTTCCTTACATGACCTAATTTGTAAAAGTTTGGTTGTGTAGATGTTTCTTTTTTATCATTAAATAGCTGCTAAGGGGCAACACCCTATATATTAATTTTCAAAAAAGATTACATTATGAGTCCAACTGGATAGTCCAACCCATTACAACATGATATCTGATTCCTCCTTTTGAACTACTACCCTTCCACCAGACACTTAGACATCTTTGGACTATACTTCATACACCCAGATGGGCCTATTAGATACAATTATTGATATCCTAGTTACAAAAAAAAGGTAATTGTAGCCCTACTGTAAACCACTATTTACCCCATACCATTTCAGAAGACACAAAAAAGATAGAAAAACCACCACCCAAAACCAACAATTTCCTGGAGATCAATCTTCATCTGCCTCTCGAGCATGATGCACCACCAGAGCACTACCAATCACAAGGCATTCACTTCCACATGCATGGTGAGCTAGTCTGTTGGCTGTCTCCTCGATATCTCTACCATCATATTTCACCCACTCCTCGCCTTCTCCCAGCCCCCAATCTTCCTCATCCTCGATATCGCCTTCTAGTTCCAACTCTTCCACTTCCAAATATTCTTTCACCCAACCAGTTCCTGGCACTCGAACAATGCCAACCATCCATCCCAGACAATTGATGCTTCGTTCCATTTCATTCCAGCATCTCTCTAGTTACTTTGGTTGTAGAGTGTGAGAAATAGGGAATTTCCTCACCTCTGCACCCTGGCTCTGAGACATGTAATAGTTTTGAGGCATTGACATGAGCATGTTGGCATCCACATTGTCTAGGGCCACATCATTTTCATCGAGAAGAGCATGTGAGAATAGGTTTTGGCATAGCATATTTTCCTTGGCTTTTAAGTCCCCCATGTATAGAAGAATGGACAGAAACATAGCCGTGATATATGTGTTGACCCTATACCTATGGTGGGCAAATAGAAATTCCTTCCCCAACACCTTTTTTACTGCCCAGAGAACAAGAGGATGATTCAAGGTGAGGATGGCCTTCAACCTCTTGTTTGTGATTTCCCCTCAGAAGGACATTTTCTTCTTCATGGTGTCCAAGAAAATAGGCGTATCATCGTTCAAACAATACCGGCTCTACTTACTTGAAAAAGGAATGAGTTCAATACCACCTCCCAATCTTATTTGTATAAGCCACTCTTGTGTCGCAATGCTTTCCTAATTTCTCATTCATTTAATGAAATATCGTTTGACTCAATTGCTCTCAATTATTTTCGATTGTATGATTTGTCTTGCAATCACAACTCCAAGTGATATCTGCCATTTGTCGTACCTTTCATCACTCTGCATCCAAAATGGCATAGCTCAACTGCTCTTGTCATATACCAAAGCTTAACTTCACATCATGCAAGTGTACTAACACACTTGCCTAAAAATGATTGTCAGCCTTTAAGATGAGCGAAGAGATCTATCCACCTCACTTATGCCATGCAGAGTGATCTACTTCTGGCCAATGCTTCTAAATACTCTATTCTCAAGTACTTTTCATTGCCACTTTTGCTAGTCAATCCGCCAGATCATTGCCTTCTCTATATACGTGGCTTAATTTGTAGCCTTCAAACCCCTCCAACAGTTCACGAATGGGTTGGAGCCATTGGCCAAGTTGCCAATTTGGAGAGTGATTAAGTCTGATGACATTTATCTTTAAGAGGGAATCTCCCTCAAGATGGATGCGCTTGACCCCCAGTTCACACCCCAGTTGTAGTCCAATCAAAGCCGCTCTAAATTCTACCATGTTGTTTGTGGTCATTCTCAGTTCGATGGACCTTTCTGCCAGAATCTTCCCCTATTCATCACGAGCAACACAACCTACTCCACTCAATTCAGGGTTGCCCTTTGAGGCACCATCAAATTGATTTTGATCCATCTTGGTTCCGGAGCCTCCCATTTCACCTCCATCCTTTTTGACCTCCCTGAAACCCCATCGCTGCACATGTATGGAATCTTTAAACTTGGAAACTCTTTCACCATCTTATCATCCCAATTTGTGAAGGTCCTCTTCTTGTTTGATTTTCTTCGAGTAGCCTCATTGACTAGTTCTACAATGTGACCTTCAATTTTTCTACAAAGCCTCTCTGTTTGCATTTCCTTCTCCTGGAAAATTTGCCTATTACACTCTTTCCATAACTCCCAGATGAGAGTTGATGGGATGACACTCCAAAGACTTCTAAATATTGCCTTTTTGTGGTATTCAAGCCACATGTTAAACCAATCTATGAGATCTTGAGAGCAGGCACTGCATGTTCATCTTCCCCACAAAGAATTTCTAGCATTCCTCTACAGAAGGGCAAGACAACAGAATATGATTTGCGTTCTCACATTTGTTTTTGCACAATACACACCAACCTAGCCCTTGCATTCCAAATTTTGGCAACTAGTCCTCAGTGAGAATCCTCTTTTGTAGCACCAACCATACAAAGACCCTAGATTTTGGGAGGCAATTTTTATTCCAAATCAGATTCTTTGACTAGTTCTATTTGTCAATAGCTACTTCCTTCACTTTGTACCCACATTTAACCTTGTAGGATCCCATGGATGACCCACACCATTTGATGACATCTGTTTGGATAGACAGAGCAATGGGTCTATTTCTTAGAATTGTTGTTAGAGCTAATTTCTAATCTTGTGGAGCATTGATCTCTTCCATGGAGTGCCATTCCCATGTAGGCACCCTATTTTGTACAATTGTCTTTCCATAATGGCATATCTTGCTTCCCCAAACTAGAAGGGTCTCATTTTTGATGTCCACAAGGTTGGGATAATTGGTGAGGGTCTCTCCCCCTCCCCACAAGTCATTCCAGAATGATGCATTCTAACCATTTCTGACTTCCCAGGATACATGTTTGGAAATAATGTCCCTACATTCCATAATGTAGTTCCATATTGCGGATCCCCTGGGTGGATTTGCAATAGTTAGAATCTTGGCAGGATCATCCATATCTAAGTATTTTCTTCCCATTTCTAATCTCCTTTGTCATAGAGGTTCCAAGGTAGTTTAATCCCCATGGCTAAGTTCATTATAGCCATTTGCCTAATACCAATCCTGCTTGCCTCCTTCGAGGAGCAGACTTTGTTCCAAGCAATAGAGGGAGTTTCTAGTGATAGCCTGAACCACTCCAGAAGAATTTGTAGAAAATTTGGTTGAGGGCTTCTTCCATGGCTTTAGGGATTTTCAAACAAGTCATTGAGTAAACTAGAATGGCTGATAAGACTGCTTTCACCATCAAGAGTCTGCTCGCTGAGGAAAACCATTTTCCTTTCCAAGTTCCTATTTTATTCTTGTAGCTATTAACTAGGTTCTCCCAGTAGCAGTTTTTTTTTTATTTATACAAAGAGGGGGGTCCCCAGGAAGCACCTCAAAAAGTTTGCCACCCGTAAGTTTAAAATTCTTGCCAGGTCCCTCTAGAGGCTAGGTTGTGTGTTTAAGAAGAAAATTTCTGATTTCCTCCAGTTGATGCCTTGTTTGGACCCCTGACAATATTCATCCAGGAAGGTCTTGATGACTCCTTCTTCTCTTCTACATGCATCACCAAACAAGATGGTGTCATTAGTGAGTTGCTAATGGGTCACATTATCTATCCCATTTGCCATAGAAACTCCCAACCACTTCCCTTCTCTCCTAAGAGCATTGATTCCCCTGCCTAAAGCCTCCACCATGATGATGAATAGAAAGGGGGACAAAGGATCTCCTTATCTGAGACCTCTTGAGGAGGTGAAGAAGCCATGTGCTGCACCATTTACTAGGATGGAAAATTTTGGTGTCAAGATGGAACTTTTGACCCAATTGATCCAACTAGCTCCAAACCTAAACTTTTCAAGTACTTCCACCAAAAACAACCTATCCACTAGGTCATAGGCTTTTTGAATATTTAATTTGAGAATCATGCAAGCCTCCTAGGCCTTCCTTTCCGAGTGAATCACCTCATGGGCAATTATGATACCATCCACTATTGTTCTCCCAGGAGAAAATCCACTTTGTTCTTCTGCAATGATTGTGTTCAAGGTTTCTTTGAGTCTGTTGGCAATAATCTTAATCACGATCTTGTAGACTATGTTGCATAGTATGATTGGCCTGAAGTCACCCATTTCATGAGGGTCCTTTTTCTTTGGGATTAACTCTAGAAAGGTATGGTTGATGGATCCCAACATAGTCCTCTTATGTCTGGACTCCTCTACTATTCTAACGAGGTCTTCTCCAAAAATCTCCCATAATTTATGAAAGAAATTAGCCATGAAGCCATTGAAACTTGGGGCTTTATCTAGGTTGAGTAGAAAGGTGGCAGCTCTTACCTCTTCTATCCCAATTTGTTGGAATAGGGCTTTGTTCTGTTCTTCTATAATCACTGAAGGAATAGTGTCAAGTATCTTGTCCCTCACCGTTCTTTGCTTTGGGGCCTCTTTATTCAAAATTGATTCAAAGTACCTCACCGCTTCAGCATTGACTTCCTTAATTGACTATGTCAACACTCCACCCCATTTTCTAATTTCTAAGATTCTATTTCTACATCTATTTGCAACTGTTATTCTATGAAAATATTTGGTGTTCCCATCTCCTTCCTTCAGCTAGGTTTCCCTAGACTTTTATGGCCAACAACATTCTTCCCTTTTCAGAATTTTGGTTAACTCATCCTTTAAAGCTTTATTTGTTTTAAATTCCTCTTTCCCCATTCTATTCCTAATGATGTACTCATTAAGGGTGACCAAATTCTGATTTACTTTTTCTTTCTCCTGGAATATGTTTTTGAAGCGAGTTTTGTTCCATTCCTTTAGTTGGGATTTAACATAGCAAAGTTTCTTGCTAAGTTTGTACATATTGGAATGGTTCCCAATCCTGAATTCATTCCACCAACATGCCACTAGGTCTAGAAGGTTGTCATCCCTTAGCCACATACTCTCAAATCTGAAAGGGTTTCTTCTTGGAGGCTCATCTTGCATTATTGAGAATTGGACTGAGAAGTGATTGGACCCTTTCAGTGGTAAAATAGTTGCTTCTAGTAGATTTTCTTGCCCCTCCCAATCACCGAATAGCAGAAACCTATCCAACCATTCTACTATGTTTGTGAAGTCTTTCCTCCTGTTTGACCAAGTAAAAATTCCATTCTTTTCTTGGATATCTTTTATCTTATTGTTGTCTATGAATTCTTAAAAATCTTGCTGCACATTTGTGATTCTAAATAACCCTCCTTTCTTCTCCTCATTGTTTAGTGTTGCATGAAAATCTCCTGCTATGATACCCTTCTCCCCAAAGCAACTTGAAAGTTTGTTGGAGATTTGTTGCCACAAGATTCTCTTGTCAGGTGTGGAAATCGGTCCACACACATTAATGAGAAAAATTTCTCATATCTCTGCAGCAACTTGCATCTCATTACCCATCTCCTACCCTCCTCAACAATTTCCCTTTCTATTGAAAGAGGGTTCCAAATGATCCCCAGACCCCCAGATGCACCTTTAGCTTCAATGAAGTGACCCTTCCATTTCCTTGAGCAATTAAGCCTTTTCACTTTCTTCTTTTCTGAGTTTTGATTCTTGTAGTAGGATAATGTCAGCTTTTGATTAGTCAATTTGGCATTTGACCAAATGCCATTTGTTAGGGCATTAATGGCACTAAAATTCTAGTTTATGATCCTCATTGTCCCTAGGGAAGGAATACACCCTTCCCTGATATGAGTTTCTTTTGTCCTACTACATTAGCTACAATCTCCAACTTTTCTCCATTTGTCTTGGCCCCATGCTTGACACTCTTCTTTATGTTTGGTTTTTGTTACTTTGAGTGGGACTGCTCCAACATCCTTTCCTCCCACAGGATCACTTCCTCATCCACTTCCCTTTCTTCATTCTCTGATTCTAACTCCTCGTCACTCACCTCCAATCCAAACATCAGATCAACATGATCCGGGCTCCTAACTTCCACCATTGTCCTGCATGCATTTCCTTCCCCTACTTTTCCAGCCCCTTCCTAAGAAAACCCCGATCCAACCTCCCTCTTTGCTTTGCCTCCCAACCTCAGTTCCTGAGGGATTGTAGGCTACACATCTTCCTTTCTTATGGGCGAGTTATAGACCACCATTACTCAAGATTCCTCCAAGCCATAGATCTCTGAAGGAGTAGGGTTGGTGCTTTGATTTTCTATGCTGAGCCCCCAACCACATCTGTGATTTTTTTCATTTTTTATGTTCACTATTGGATCCCCATCCTCCTGGATAGTAACCACGCATGGGTTTTCTTGCATAGGCATTTTAGGATTATCCCTAGTCTAAGGAGAACTCCAAGCATACCTATTGGATTTGTCTACTTTCATAGTTCTCCCACACTCCATATTTCCATGATCATTGGATTTGCACACAAGACACAATTTCATTTGATCTTCTCAGAGCATCTTTTGACACCATGATCTGCCTCCTGTGTAGAGGAAAACTAATGTGTTGTAGACTTAACATAATTCGAGGGTAAACCTATCTGAACTGTCCACTCTATCATTGCATTCTTACATTAAATTATCAACCAAGAAGCGTAAGCTTATGATGGCACTACAGTGTATGTGCCTTCAGGGCTCATATTCTTCCTAGACTATCTTATCCAAACCTACTCAGACTATTCTACTCTACTGGAATTCATAGAAATGCAAGAGTAGTAAAACAACTACATAATCTAGTGGTTACAGGTACCTGCAACATAAGCTGTAGATGACTATTATCAACATGAAATTACATAATTAACTCAAAACATCCAAAATGATAAGAGAACTAATGCTAACCTCTAGAGGACTTAAAGTAGACAAAGCATGCATTTGTTCATGAACCATACTACTATATTTTGACAATCAAAGAAATCTAAGTGACTCATGATGTATTTATATGCAAATGAAAATAGATTTAACAATTAATACATAAAGGAACAAGGAAATAAATGAAGCGAGGATTAGTACCTTGATTGGCTAGCTCAGGGGACTAACTACTTAATTGGAAATCAAATCTAATTCAAATACTCATGCATCTTCATAACACACAGTTCCATTTATTTCAAATCATAAACATAATCTCTTTAGATTGTATTCAATAATAACATTCCTCAATAAAACATGTTTGAATTTTTCAATAATGGAAACAGAGCAATAACTGAGTAACTAGGAAACAAAGTAACTAACTTGATATCTAACTCATCCCCCCTAACTTATACAAAATCAAGAGAGTTTTATGCATCTACCAACTAACTTCAACCATGAATTCATTCCTAGATACTAGGACACAAGTTTGAGATCGATTTATTAATCTAACTAAATAGAGGAAAGAGAGTTCTATTCAAACAAGAATCCTTATGCAACTGATCTCATGAAGAAAACACATAAGCTATGTTTGAAACAAGTCTTCTTCTTCTTCTACATTTATTTCTTTCCATGATGGCTCACATTCATCCTCTAGCTGCATGCACCTTTGGTCCTAACTTCACTTCCTTTAATTCTCCTGTTTGCAACTTTGCTGCAAATGCTCATTTTCTTGATGACACGTTCTTGCTACACAGGGGTTAATTCACAAAACATATGCACACTATTATAGGTAAAAATTAGTTAATAAGATCAAGCATAGAAATTGAAAACCTAATCCTACCATCATCAAAGAATCTAATCCAAATGAAATCAAAAGCATGCAATTCAAGAACAATATCACCTAGATTGTATGATTCCTTGTTTATGATGTGGATTGATTCTTCAACAATGAATAATTATGAAGATCAAAGATGCCATGATAGATGGATGATAATGATAATAAGCTAGATGGATTCTAAAATGCTCAATATGCTCATGATGATAATGTAAACGCCATGAGAATGTTGGATTGATGTAGTATGGAATGAGAGGGTATTTATATAGAACTCAACCAAAATCAATCAACGGTAGAGATTTGGTGGCTATGTGAACGGCTAAGATGAAAGGATAGTCATAGGTGAATGTGAAGATGACAAGTGGAGGGAAGATAGGCTCATGTGTGATCGTGTACATAAAAAGTACTACATGTGAAAGATATTAAATAAAAGATGTAGTACCACTTGTCTTTTTTAAATAAAAGAGGCACACATGTCATCTCACGAAGATAAATGATAAGGGAAATTAATTAAATAAATAAAATTTATTTAATTAATTGAAAAGTGGGTTTATGAAGGGAATTTTAATTAAATAAATAAGATTTATTTAATTAAAATAGATAGAAAGAAGATAATTAAATAATTAAAGATTGTTTAATTATAGATTAGAGGAAAATAGAAGAAATAGATAATGAATTAATTAAATAAATATAAATTTATTTAATTAATAGAAGAAATAGGTGCTTTTGATGAATAGAGAAATTGCTCAAGTGTGCTAGACAAATGCAAATGATAGATAATGCAATATTTTGAATACTAATGATAATTAGGTCAATTTTGGGTGTATACATTTTGCCCCTCTTTGATACAATGTTCGTTAGAGTGTTGTGTCAAAGAAGATATGATAATTCGCTCGATAAACAAAGTCATGCCCCAGTGTAACTGGCAGGTGATGCCCCCTCAAGAGGTAAGCTAGGCTAACATGGAAGGGCTGGGTTGACTCGCGATAAGATGAAGTTTAGAAACAAGGTTGACACGAAGAAAACAAGGGTTGGGAGGGATAAATGGGGATGATATAGAAAAATTAGGGTTTGGACAGGGGCTATAAGTAGGTCCCTCAAGAGAAAATAGGCTCATTTGTATTAAGAAATCTAGAGCTCCTTATAGAGTTGTGGTGTGAAGAGAGTTGGAGAGCTATCAGGATGGTGATTTCATGCAGAGATCATCGTGTAGAGAAAGTGAGCACACATGGGCGACCAACAGGAACAGGCATACCGGTATGTATCAAAACTTTTACTAAATGCATGTTTTTTGTAGGCTAGAAGCATCATAAATGCACACACATCACCAGAAGCGACGAGGTTATAGGATAGGCAGTTCAGGTCACTTGTGTAGGAAAAGCAGTCACTTATGGTAGTTTAGGTCTCATATAGGCTCAGAGTAGGTGCTTATGGAAAAAGCAAATCGCTTATGGTCAGCTAGGTCAAAGATATAGGCAAAATGCGCATATGACTAGATCAGCTCGCTTATGGGCAAAAAGTGAACGCTAATATAGATATAGCTCGCTTTTAATGGATAAGCGGACGCTTGTAGCAGATGAGTCATTTATAGATAGAAAGCATGCACATATATGGTTAGAGCTTGCTTATAATCAACAGTTGCGCACATAGGGTAAAGAGGTCACTTTTAAGCTAAAAAGCATGCACATATAGTAAAATGCGTCACTTATGAGCAAAAGGCTAGCGCATATAGAAAAGTAAGTTGCTTATAGTAGGTATATTTAGTTATAGTTGTAGCAGGAAACATACACGTTGTTTAGTACAAAGACTAATACAGTGAGCGGAATGATGTAGGATATACTACCATCGTTGTTATCATGCGAGCCACATCCTAGGGATTTATGGTTGGTCAGATTGCTAGATGCAGAGGAGCGGCTAGTGCTAGAGCTCCTTGGATTAGAGCATGTGTTGAGGTTAGAGCCAGTACAGGCGCATCGAGGACTGATGACGTCAATAGTTGAGTGATGGAGGAGCTAGCACAATTTGTTACTGTTGTCGACAGTAGAGGCGACTATTACCTTAGAGGATGTGTTCTGGATTCTATGCATTCTGATTGATGGGGACCGAGTAGATTATGATCTTGACATGGGTCCAACTACATTTAGACGGTTATTTAGGATTCCTGACATTAGGATGGAGGGCTCAGAGATTCCTATGGCTAGGATGGAGGAGCTATGTGATAGACTATAGTGGGTAGTGGTGGTGATTATCAAATGGCTAGTTGGAGATAGGCGAGCTAGAGGTTTTCCGATTGGATGGGGGACAATGATGGAGGGGATGTTCTCCTACAGTACCAGATATGCATGGGCTGAGTGTGTGCTAGGGCAGTTATATCATTACCTGCATGACTGTGCATACATGTTTGGATCGAGTATGTTAGCTAGAGTTATAGTTTTACATGTATGGGCATATGAGCACATCCTGGTGATGAGGCTAGATGGATGGGTGGTGAGAGCAGTAGGAGAGCCGTATGCTAGGATGTATAGGGGAGCTATTACCTATCAGCAACGGCAAGGGGTAGTATACTGGAGGTAGACTTTGGATGAGGTGGATAGATTTGTTTGGAGGCCATGGCTTGGATGCAAGGGATGGGATGAGGAGGATGCATATCTTGTCTATGCTAGGTAGGCTAGATACATTTTTGGTCACAGCATATACATTATAGAGCGCTATTTGCCTGAGAGGGTGTTCAGGCAATTTAGCTTACCACAGGGAGTACCGGTGGGTGATGTGATTTTTGGGAGGACACTGCAAGAGGTTTTTTATTGGGGGCTAGAGATTGTGGTGGATACAGCTTTGGCAGAGAGGGATGGGCTACAACCAGTTATGTGGCAGTGGAGATAGGGTCCTGTAGATCCTGGGACTTTACCAGATTATGATGCATAGTGGATTACAGCTAGACCGACTTGACTGACGAGGGTGGGATAGATAGGAGAGATTGGTATGGAGAGGCTAATGAGGAGGAGGCGGAGATGAGCTCTACCAGCACAAGCAGTTGTGCCAGCAGCTCCAGGGATTTAGGTACAGGGACAGGTGCAAGCTCAACCACAGGTATTAGCACAACCATCAGCACAGATATTAGGGGATGATGATGTGGGGATTCAACAATTGAGGTAGAGGATTAGAGAGGAGAGGAGATGGAGGCAGCAGGCTTAGATGAGGCTGAGGAGAGTGGAGATAGACCGTCATCAAGTGGTGATAGGCTTGTGGCATGCTAAAGCATAGGCTCAGACATACCAGGTGCAGCTGCAGGCTAGAGCATAGGGAGGTGATGGACAAGATGATGGTAGTCTTGCGAGGGTGACTGGAGAGAGGGATGTAGCTGTGTAGCAAGTGCTTACAACCGAGAGGGATACAATGTTACAATAGATACAGGCTATTAGAGTTGAGAGAGATGCAGCTATACAACAAGTGTAGATGGTGAGGGTTGAGAGAGATACAATTGTGCAGCAGTTACATGTCATGACAGTGGAGAGAGATAGAGCAATAGCTACTTTGGGGATAGATGGGGCCATGATGTACCTGGCTACACAGTTGACATAGTCACAGGGTGAGTTGAGGAGGATGCAAGGTGAGGTCGAGTATTACAAAGGCTTGTATCATGGAGCAGTGCCTGCGGAGCAGAGACAACCTAGCTATAGGAGCAGGTCAGGAGCTCTAGCTTCTTGGAGGACAGGTGGATCACAGTCTGTGGATTTGGTTATGGGACCTCATAGAGATGGGAGACTAGGTGTAGGACCTAGCAGTGGACAGGGAGAGGGGGCCACCAGTAGTCACTAGGGCTACCTTGCTTTGTTGTATATTATTGTATCATGATGAGGGCTATGAGTTGATTGTAAATACATTCTTTTGATGGCTCATGGATAGCCCATGTTGTATTTGTAGACACTTGTATATTAACACATGTGATATATATATGATGGTTTTGGTTCTATGTGATTATGGATGCACTTATGGTATTATGATGGTTATGCACTTTATGGTTTATATGGATGCTTATGCAAATGATATGAATATGCAAATGGAAATAATGGAAATGTCTTATGCTAATGATAATGTATGGTGGTAATGCAAATATAGAGATGGTAATGAAAATGGTATGAGCCTATGTATGTCTAACACACTTGTTTTGTAGGACAAGGAATGCGGAAAAGGATGATGGAGGCAAAGATTGATCTTGGTTGAGGACTATCTATGGATATGATGGAATAATAGATTTTAAAAGTAACTGCTTAGAAATTAAAGAAATGTAATCCTTATGTTTGATATGGCATATAGGTGTTATGCACCAGGGTATAGAAGACCAAGGTGTCGAGATATCCAATGCAAAAACTAGCATACTATAATCTTGTCTGAACGTATGAGGTCAAGATGTTGAACCAACACACACAAGATATGACTAGTATCTAGTGTTCTGAGATGGACTTTGACACTATAAGAAATGGTTTGAGCTTATCTCCACTAAACATAATGACACCTTGCTGGTTATATGTATGGAGCTAGTCTTGACATAGAATAGTGTCAATGCATAAGAGACAGTTTAGCTTCTCAGATGCAAGAGATATTGATATGAAAGATGCTAATCCCAACACGTACAAGATACCCATATGCATAGGAAAATAATAAGATTATCCCTCAGACACAGCATACGAAAGCAATATGACCATGCCTCATTCCTTACTTCATCGTAACATACCAAGATATGATAGATCGAGGCAGTCTTGATTAGGCATAAGAAAGGGAAAAAGATAAATCAAAAGATACTATCATCATGTTCTCTTGCCAAATTTAAGTTCTCTTGGATGGATTTAAGTTGGTGCCTTGTTGAGAGGAAAGTTGCATCCTGTTGAAGGCTAAAGATGTTGATAAAATGCTATAGCAAATGTTGGCTTAAGGCATGCAGACAAATAGCTTCTGGCTTATCCCTAATTGGTTAAAGTGCTTGAACTTTTCACTAATGTACATAGTTTACTTTTTACTTGAGCTGGTTAAAGAGAAGATGGAGAATGAGAGAAGACGAAGGTGGGGTGGATCGTCTGTGCTTGAGTACTGGATACTTCCTTTGTATTCCAGACTTCCTACATACCTTGTGTCCATGGGATCAAAGCACATTATGATGGTGATGCGACATGATGAATATGTAGTTTTGGGTTTATTGATGATGTAAGTGATGAAAGATAGAAGAAAGTGAAGATGAAAGATTGGAGGATGATTAGAAGAAGGATGGAAGATGAATGATGAAGAGGGGAAATTGTCTGTACCTAAATTAGAGTGCTTCCTTCGCATCTTAGATTGCCTACATACCTTGTATCCACAAGATCAAGGATTTGAACAATAGAGTTGTGATGTAGTTCTTGCTTATTACGTTAATGGTTGATGTCAAAGGATCAACTTTACCACTTGGATTTTTGTGATGTTTTGATTTTTTTGGAATTTTTTCTATTTTGGATAATTGTTGTGCTTTGGTCCTAGTTTCAAATGTTTTCCATGTTTGAAGTTGGATGTGTTCTATGTTTGAAATTGAATGTTTGTTGTGTTTAAAGTTGGGTGTTTGCTGTGCTATGAGCTAGAGCTGTGGGTATCCACTTCCAAATAAGGCTCAACAAGTGCCCCCAGTGTGGGATGATATTTATTATGGAGAGGCTATGATGGATGTGTTCATGCAGATAGTATGCTAAGGTGCCAAATGATATCTCAACCCCAACGAAGTCCAAGCTGCAAAAGCTAGCATGGTAGAGGCAAGAGCATAAAGGCTTTTTTATTATGGATGGATAAGTGATAATGGGAAACAATATTTGTACAAGGTGAATAGGTGGATTATAATGTGGATTATGTAGGTAAGATGGTGGGTTATGCTATGAAAAGTTGTGATCAAACAAACTAAGCGAATGATGGAAGCTGATCTTTACACATAGCGCCTGTTTACCAAGTTTTCACCAAAGGACAAATTATTTATCTTGTACTATTTATTTATTTAATTATTTTGTCATCTAAAGTGCCACAAAGTGGTTTTCACTATTGGATGAGTTTTTTTTTTATTATGCTGAGGCTCATGGATAGAACTTCTTGAGATGAATTATGTTGACTGGTTCATCGAAGGGAATCCCTTCAGGCATTGAGAGAGTGTATGTACCAGATCCATAGACTAATGTGATGATAAAAGGACCAGCCAATTAGGTTCAAACTTGCACTATTTCTCCCGATGTTTATGATTCCTTTGATTTGCTTTAAGGACAAGATCTCCAACTTGAAATCTACGTTCTCTGATCTTTTTGTTGTAGCTGTGGCGTAGATGATTTTGATAAACCTAGAGATGGTTAAGTGTTGTATGATGCCGTTCATCTAATAGCTCAAGATCATGGAGTCTAGATACTCTATATTCTTCATCTGAGATAGTATGCTGTAGAGATACTCGCAGTGAGGGGATCTCAACCTCAATAGGTAAGATAGCTTCAGTGCCATACACAAGAGCATAGGGTGTAGCTCTAGTGGGAGATTTGATACTTGTTCTATAAGCCCATAATGCAGGATTAAGTTGCAAATGCTAATCATGACCAACTTCATTAACTGTCTTTTTAAGGATCTTGATGATTGTTTTGTTAGAAGCCTCAACTTGGCCATTACTTTGAGGATAGTAAGGTGTAGAGAATCGATGTTGGATATGGAACTTGTTACAAAGATCTCTAACCTCTTGGTTCTTGAAGGGATGACCATTATCAGTGACAATGGCTTGGGGAAATGATATAATGTAGGATAAACTTGGATAATTGCTTACTAGTAATATAAGTCATTGGTATTTCTTCCACCCACTTTGTGAAGTATTCAGTGGCGGTTATGATAAACCTATGACCATTTGATGAGGTAGGATGGATTTTACCTATGAGATCAATTCCCCACTGCAAGAAGGGCCAAGGAGTAGTGATAGGTTGAAGTTCATGTGTTGGTGCATGTATTAGATCCCCATGTTTCTGACATTGTAGACATCTCTTTACAAATTGCTATGCATCTTTCTCCGTAGTTGGCCAATAGTATCCAACTTGTAGAAGTTTTTTCACAAGACTAGGGCCAATGGAATGTGATCCACAGACACCTTCATGCACTTCACATAAGGCAATCTTTGCTTCCTCATAATCAAGACACCTAAAAAGGATACCATCAAGACTTCGACAATATAGGGTAACTCCTAGGATAGTGTAGCGAGAGGCTCTATGGATAAAGGTTTTTCATTGGGTATTAGATAGTTGAAATGGAAAGGTTTGATTACGGAGATACTTGTATATGTCCTCGTACCAAGGCAAGTTGGGACCAACAATTGCACATATAAGCTCAGACTATGGTACTTCAAATGCTGGAATTAGAAGTTATTCAACTAGAAACTCACACTGGTGTGCATTGGATGACATATCTAGAAGAGATCCAATCATGGCCATGGAATTTGCTACTTTGTTTTGTATCCTTGTGATTTGTTCAAAGGTAATATTATTGAAGTACTTCTTGAAATCATCGACCATTACCTTGTATGGAAGGAGCTTTTCATTTTTTGTTTGATACTCATTTAAGACTTGTTTGATGACTAATTGGGAATCATTGAAGACCTGTATCTATTTGGTATCCCACTGTACTACCATGTGTAATCCTGAGATTAAAGCTTCATATTCTACAATGTTATTGGTACATGGAAATGCAATTCTGTATGACTTTGGGATACAATCTCCTTGAGGGGTAACAAACAATATCCCTACTCCTAATCCATACTATGTGTAAGATCCATCAAAATATAGTTGCCACAATGTCGGTGAAGTTAGATTGAACAATTCTTCATCAGGGAACTCTGGATGTATTGGATGAATATCTGTGACAGGTGCTGCGACTAACTGATTGGTGATAACTTGTCCTTTTATGGCCTTTTGATCCACATATTGTATGTCAAATTCACTTAAGATCATAACCCATTTTGCTAATCTTCCCATAAGGATTGCTTTGGAGAGAAGATATTTGAGTGGATCAACATTAGATATGAGCTTTGTTGTTTGGTTCAACATATAATGTCGCAACTTTTGGGAAGCAAACACCAATACTAAACATGCTTTTTTCATAGATGAATAATTAAGTTCATATCCCACAAGAGTTCTACTGATATAGTAAATGGCTTGTTCTTTTCTTGAGTCATCATGCTGAGCTAAGAGGGCACCCAACACTGCTATTGTTGAAGAGATATAAAGTAATAATGGGTGATCAAGTACAAGAGGTACTAACACAGGAGATGTTGCTAGATATTCCTTTATTTTGTGAAAGGCCTATTGACATTTTTCATCCCACTTAAAAGGTTCACCCTTGCGAAGAAGATGTTGAAAAGGATGACACTTGTCTACTAGTTGTGAGATAAACCTGTGAATGAATTGTAACCTTCCTTGTAGACTACAGAGATTCTTCAGATTTGCTAGTGGAGGCATTTCCATGATAGCTTTTACTTTGTCAGGGTCCACTTCTATTCTCCGTTGAGATACAATGTACCCCAACAATTTACCATATGTTACACCAAATACACATTTCTTTGGATTTAGCTTGACTTGATATTTCTCTAGTCGATCAAATATTTGTGTTAGTACCTGTAGATGTCCTTCTCTTGTTTTGGATTTTCCTAGAATATCATCAACATAGTCCTCCATGATTGTGTGGAAAAGGTCATGGAAAATAATTGTCATGGCTCGTTGATAAATAGCTCCAACATTCTTGAGACCAAAAGGCATTACAACCCAATAGTATGTACCCCATGGGCAAATGAATGATGTTTTGTCTGATCTTTCTCTACTATTCTAATTTGGTTATATCTTGAGAATCTGTCCATCAAAGATAGCATTTCATGTCCCGCTGTGAGATCTATAATGTTGTCTATGCTTGGTAAGGGAAAGTCATCTTTAGGGCATGCTTTGTTGAGATCTTTGAAATCTGTGCAACAATGAACTTGTCCACCAGGTTTTTCTATAGGTACCAAATTTGAAACCCATTCTGGATAATCAATAGGCTTTATAAACTTTTCTTCTAACATCTTATGAATCTCTACTTTGACCAAAAGAGCCATTTGTGGATGCATTTTGCGTAATTTTTGTTTGATAGGTTTTGCATTAGGAGATACTGTGAAATGATATACCACAAGTGATGGATCTAGACTCAGCATGTCAGCATAAGTCCATGCAAAATTGATAGCTCTTTTTATGAAGAATGCTATGAAATCTCATCTTTCCTGCTCTGATAGTGATGCTGCCAAAAAAGTGATCTTCAGATTTTGCTCTGTACCTAAGTTCACGTCTTGAGATTTTTCAACTAGCACTATTGATTTTTCATGATAGTCAGTAGTAATAGGAAGATCAAATCCCCCATCCTCGGGCACCTCAGAGAGGTTTTCACCCTCAAATACGTCCTTTATTTTTACTTTTTCACGGTCAAGAGGCACCTTTCAATTTTCACCTAGTGACCTATCTTTTTTTATTCTATTTATTTCACTTTTGCGACTGAAGGATTTGATACTTCCACCAAAATATGCTAGTTTAGGTAGATCCATCATGAAACCTGCTTGGTGATCACCCAATGGAATGCTTTTCTATAAGTGCATGAATTCGGCAATAGCTTCATCATTTTCAAATGTGTCCAATATCGGTGCCCCCTATTGGTCCCAATCGACGAGGTTAGGATATACGAGTGAAAGGATAACAGACAAAGGGTTTTGGCTAGATGAGGTTGTGGAAATCATGATGATAGAGGTTTCTTGAAAAAGATCAGTGATATGAAGGGAGGAGTCATCGATGGTATCCAAACTAGAAGTCTCTCCTACCAAAGAGGGTCCAACTTCCATATCAGAAATACATTTGATGTCTTTGGAAGATGGTACCTTTGGCTAATAGCAAAGGCCTTTCTTGTTAAGCTTCTTAGACACAACAACCAGTTCAATAGGTCCTTGTTCTTGAGATCCCAATCTGTCATGTCCTTTATAGCTCATGTTCTTGATGATGCGGAACCCATTGTTATATCTCTCCACTTCAAGTTGTACTTGGTCATTCTCATCATAGAATATCCAAGAGTTAGTGTCATCAATATCTTCATCATCAAGGAATCTACCTTTAATGAACACTATGGGTGGAACTTTTATGACATATGCAGATGAAGATGCCTTGTATGTAGAAGGTTTGCCATGAGATTTGGGAGACAAGGGAAGAGTGCCAACACAACAAGATTCTTGCAATGTGTACTCACCCAGACCATGTTCAGTGTATTTGATACAGAGATTGGAAGTAGATGGGCTGGATTATTACTTAAGTAGGGTGGATGGGTCCACATAGGATGAAGATGGATATGCTTCGGTGTTTACAGGAATACAATTAGGGATTTGATATTTATCTTGAAAAGCACAAAAAAACTCAAAAGGATTAGGATCGGCATAGATAACAACTTCAACACCGTTATGTGGAAATTTGAGGCATTAATGGTATGTGGAAGGAACTGCTTTGAGAGCATGGATCCATGGACGACCAAGGATGATGTTATAAGGAAGGTCAATATCAAGAACTTGACAATGGGTGTCAGTAGTGATAGGACCAACTTGGATAGGCAAATGGATAATTCCTTCAGTATCTCTCTCGGCATCATCATATGCTTTGATGGTAATGACCTTGGAAGTGTCAACATCTTTCTCAGAGTATCCCAATTGTTTTATTAATTTTAAAGAACATATATTAAGACCAACTCCACCATCCACTAAGATTCATTTGATACGGTGTTGTTTTACAGGTACTTCTATGTGGAGGGATTCATTATGCGAAGGATGGACAGAAGGTTGAAGATCTTTTTCGAAGAAGGTAAGATGGAAAGGGGCTGCAATGCTATCTACCATAGATTGGAATTATGTGGTATCGATATTGTTGGGCACCAAAGATTCTTGCAATGCTTTGTCGAGGATAGCTTTGTGGATGGGGTATATGTGAAGCAATTCTAAGATGGAAATGTGGGCAGGTGTTTTGCCAAGGTGATCAAGATATTATAGCTAGAAAATGGTCGAGGAGGATGGACAGGTGCCCCTTGAATGGTAACATGACCTCTTCGAGTAGTTACAATGCAATCAGGTGCTTTGCCTTGGATTGTGATGGTAGAAATACGAGCATGATCAATGCGGCCAATCGTGGATGATTCATAGTTGTAATGGATAGCATTCCCTGCATGGGAGTTACTTGTCTTATCATGAGATGGAAGTGGATTCTTGAAAGCATCTAGGTCATAGTTCGATGTTGATTATTGTGCCAGTTGTGATGCTAGTGGTGTGATTTTAATTAGACCTTGATCAATGCAATCTTGAATGACATGTTTTAAGTGCATGCAACCATTGGTTTTGTGTCCTTTGACCCTATGGTATTCACAATATTCATTCTCTTTATACCAAGGAGCTTTGAAGACCGGTTCGCCATTGGGTGGTGCTTCAGGCAGTAGGACATCTCCCACTTGAAGAAGTTTATGAAAAATAACCTCCATGGGTTCCCCTAAGGGTGTAATTGTCATCAAGGATTTGATGTTTGTCTTTGTCGAGTTCATTGAAAAGGTTGATTTGCTGTAGATGTGGCTTGGATGTTGATAGGAGCTTTTACTATTTGGATGTTCTTTGCATCTACAACATCGTCATTAACAATATTCTTATTTTTGTTTCAAAAGTGGGATTCATCATTGGATGATTATGAATTGTTGTCTCTAAAAATCTTGATGGTACCCTTAGCAATTAAAGCACATTCAATGGTGGTTCCTTTGGAGATGAGTTCATCAAAGGTGCTAGCACTTTGCAATTGTAGTTGGAAGGACAGCCCGAGATGAAGATTTTGGATGAAGATATCAAGCTGCTATTTCTCAAGTATTTGCCATGATAGTTTACTAGCCATGTTGCACCATCGTTGAGTAAACAAGGAAAAAGATTCACCATTGTGTTGTTTGTTATTGACAAGATCATTCATTTTTACCTCATGTTCAATGTTAAAATTGAAATGAGATTAAAATTTGTTTGCTAATTCTGCAAAGGTCTTAATTCCCAGAGGTAAGTGAGAACCATTCAAGAGCTTACCCCGCTAAGCTTTGGGGGAATAGTCTCAAGAGATATGTGTCATCTTGAGCGACATCAAGACATGCGACATAGAATGCTCTAAGATGGTCATCCGTATTTTCTTTCCCTTTATATTTGTCAAATTGTGGAACTTAGAAATGTGGCAAAAAAGGTGTCATATGAAGTGACTTGTCAAACAGATAAGTGCATATATCTCCTAAGGAAAATGTCTTCTTGGTTTACTGCTTTGTTAATCATTTGTTCAACATCCGCTTGAGATAATTGTTGTTGTTGCAAAGGGGGTTGATGGTTGGGAGGTGAAATGTAATATTGTGTATATTGTGGTTGCTATTGCGGAATATATGTAGGTATGACCATTTTTTGAGGTTGTGTGCTCACATTATATGTCAAAGGATTGGTATGTGACACATATGTGTTTGAAGAGTGTTGTCCTTGAGACACAAGTGGTGGTTGGGTATATTGCGATGGATTAGCTCTGAGAGTTTGCATCACATGGGAAGTAGAGGATGTATTAACGTTGGTCAAAGGTTGCGAATTGTGAGTTGGATTTGTATTATGGTAAGCAATGGAAGGATTGCTAAATGAGGATGAATGGACACTTGAATTGGTGTTTTGGACAACATGAGGATTAGTGGATGACGACATATGAACATTCAGGTTTGTGTTTTGGACAACATGAGGATTCGTATACATCATGTGTTGGGTGACAATAGGTAACCCTTGAGTTGCATAAGATGAATTGATGGTTTGCAAAGGATTATATGGAGGTGAGTTAACATAAGAGAGGGGGATGTTAGGAGTGGCTTGTGATACAATAGGTGGATTTGTCATGTTAATGAGACTAACATTGGGATTATATGGTGTGTGCAATGGATTCGTAGAGATTGTGGAGACCATTTGGAAGTGATAGGAATGTAAGATGGGGTTTCCAGATGTGATGCAATAGGAGTGGTAGTTTGCAATTGTTGTGAGACTTTTATGGCAGGTGGTGTTTGGATAGCTTGTGAAACTTGCAGAATTTGTGGTATAGGAATGGCTTGTGAAACTTGAGAAGTTTGAACTTTTGAAACATGGACAGCTTGTGACACTTGAGGCACAGATACAGTCATGGTAGGGGCGGGGGCGTGCTGTGAAACATGGAAAGGTGGAACACTCAAATTTTGTGAAAGGGAAGGAAGTACATTGGTTGGCATTATCAAAGGTTCTAAATTGTACTCTGAGCATGGTGGATTTGATGGTGTAGCAGTAGATAATGAGGGAGATGGATTGGAAGGTGGATAAGAAGGTATAGATATAATGGTTGGTCCCTTTGCAACAACAGCGAGAGTGTTAGGATCATGCTCTCAAATAACAGATATGTCAAAGTCACTCGGTAATTTGGCTCCAATGCAGGCAAGTTGCAAGAAGTAGCGATTAGGATTAGATAAGACAAGCTTCTCAACTTGGTCCCATACATGTGTGTCTTGAAATTTAGATAGGTCTTCTTGGGATTGCTCTTCATAAGTCTCTATGAATGATTGAGGTTGCACTTGATGTGAGGATGATGGTCCAGTGGTGTATCCTTCAGGGATGAACATGTAAGAAGGCATACCAGTTGTGAATTGGCTTGCATCTTTAAGGGGCATTGATCAAGATTGTGGCATTTTGGCTTCCATCTCAGCTCACAATTTTTCTTCCATTTCAGCTCTATATTGTCTCCTAGTTTGAGGCATGATGGTTGGTGTTGAAATTTGGACTTGTCTTGTCAAGGTTGAGACCCAAAAGGTGATGGTTGGCTAATTGTTTGGTTGTTGGTTCATTTTTCTAGTTTGCTAGTTGTTTGGTTTGTTAATGGGTTGCTTGGTTGTTGGTTGCTTTGTTGTTGTTGTTTGGTTGCTTGGTTGTTGATTGCTTGGTTGTTGATTGCTTTGTTGTTTGGATAAATCTTCCCTAGAGGATAGCTCACACACTCAAGGGAAAATCTGGTTGCTGATGTTATTTGCTGGTATTGCTCGGGCTAGGTAAAGCCAAGAGGATGATGTTTAATTGCTGGTTTTGCTGTTTGGTTGCTATTTTGGGGTATCAAAAGGATGAAATCTCAAGAAGTCCAAGGTGTTGATATGCTCAAGATAGGAGGCAATGCTCAGGTGACTATAGATGCTTAGAGGATTGTCATTTGAAAGCTGATAACAGAGCTAAAAGATGGCTGAAAGTGTCACTAATTGTGTTGGATGTATATTGATTGCTAATGTTTGACCAGAGGCAACTGGTAATAGCTCAGAAATGACATAGATAAGACCAAAAGTGAATGACAATAGCTCAAAAGTGATATGGTTATGTTTTAGATGACAAACTGCAGTGTTGACCATAGGCGAGTAGGTTTTCTAGAGGTGATCAGTTACAGGTCAAAAGTGATTTACTGTAGTTTAAAAGTGACATAGTTTTGCCAGGAGCGAACAATTGTAGGTTAAAAGTAATCTGGATTTTGTAAGAAGTGAACAAATGCTATTTAAAAGTGATTTGGGTTTATGTGGGTGAGCAGTTAAGGTTCAAAGGTGATCTGTGTCTGTCAGTAAATGTGTTGAATGATGTTTTTGACAAGAAAATAGTGATTTTAGTCACTCACACTCACAACAATCATAAACTTTGTACAACCTAGGCTAGGAAAGGACTATATTTGCTAAGTCCCCTTGCCATGCTTATTCAAATTAGATAGATTTAGGATCTTGGTAGCACCGACTCCCCTCCATGGCTCTCACTTCTCATGCATACCAAGATCTAGGTTTCCCAAGGCTTGTCCCCCCACCAAACCTTAGGATTGTCCCTACTATCTCTACTAAGAACCATAAGAATCGGGGCGGCTTCAAAGGTCCCACCTTTTGCGTCAACAAATAGAGGGTTTTTGGATACTACACAAGGTTGCTAGTAAGGGCATCCATTTGGGTGGCTATATGTACGGTAGTGCAACTCTCCATTATGGAGTCTCCTAGCCTTCAAGGGTTACACCTTGGAGGGTTTTGGGGGAGGTTGGCTGTCGGCATAACACAACAACATCCATTGTTTGTGGCTTTCGACACAAACACTTTTCTTATATAGCGGTTCGGAATAACTTGGCTTTAGCCCATTACTGAGCTTGGGTCGTACCCCTTCTCACACTGGGAAGGTAGGCCCTCTAAAGATAATAACAAGTTCTCATATGTACCCAAGATCCATTTGATAGGCGAGGGGAGAGGATACTTTTGCTATTAAATTTGGGTTACAAACATGCACAATCAAGCAATCAAGAAAGATAAAGCAAGCATGAAGCAAACAATGATTCTTTTTAAGCACTAAGCCCAAATGTTCCTAAATTAGTGATAAAATCAAAAGTCTTGGACCGATCAGAGCTGCAACAAATGTGTTAGTAGTTTCACAACCTCCTTTTCTTAGACAATCGATAAGATTCTACACAAATAACTAATTAGTAGACAAGAAAATCGAACTACAAATGATAAAAACTAAAAGCGACACAGTTACCAGAGGCGATCAATTGTTGATCCGAAGCGATCTAGATTTTGCCAAAAGTGAAATGTTATTGCCCAGAAGTGATGCGGAAAGATCCTAATGCGAAATGATAAGGATCAAAAGTGATGTAAAAAACAAAGACGTGAATTGTTATTTCTCATAAGCAACCTAGATCTACAAGAAACTAGATATAAACATAAAACCCTAGTTTGCATAAAGTGATCCAGACAACCAGAAGTGATCAGTGGTAGGTTAAAAGCGATGCAAATCATGATAGATGCAATCACTATTAGCTTAGAAGCGACACAAAAAAGACTATAAGCAACTACTGTTCCTCAGAAGTGATCCCAGAAATGCTAAAAGCGACAGGTTTCGACTTAAAAGTGATGTGTGTGTTCAGGAAGGGATTGGTTTTGGCTCAGAAGCGACTGAAACTTTCTGTAAGAGCTCAGAAAATTTGATCTTCACAAAAAACAACTTCAAATAGCAAAGTTAATCAAGGACGTGAGTCCCACCGGACGTGCCAAAATGTGATAGGTAAAAATCAGGTTAATAAGATCAAGCATAGCAATTAAAAACCTAATCCTACCATCATCAAAGAATCTAATCCAAATGAAATCAAAAGCATTCAATTCAAGAACAATATCAGCTAGATTGTATGATTCCTTGTTTATGATGTGGATTGCTTCTTCAACAATGAACAATTATGAAGATCAAAGCTACCATGATGGATGGATGATAATGATAATAAGCTAGATGGATGCTAAAGTGCTCAATATGCTCAGGATGATAATGTAGATGCTATGAGAATGCTGGATTGATGTAGTTTGGAATGAGAGGGTGTTTATATAGAACTCAACCAAAATTAATCAACGGTAGAGATTTGGTGGCTATGTGAACAACTAAGATGAAACGATAGTCATAGGTGAATGTGAAGATGACAAGTGGAGGGAAGATAAGGCTCGTGTGATCGTGTACATAAAAAGTACATGTGAAAGATATTAAATAAAAGATGTAGTACCACTTATCTTTTTAAATAAAAGAGGCACACATGTTGGCTCACTTAGATAAATGATAAAGGAAATTAATTAAATAAATAAAATTTATTTAATTAATTGGAAAGTGGGTTTATGAAGGGAATTTTAATTAAATAAATAAGACTTATTTAATTAAAATAGATAGAAAGAAGATAATTAAATAATTAAATATTGTTTAATTATAGATTAGAGTAAAATAGAAGAAATAGATAATGAATTAATTAAATAAATACAAATTTATTTAATTAATGAAAGAAATAGGTGTTTTTGATGAATAGAGAAATTGCTCAAGTGTGCTAGACAAATACAGATGATAGATAATGCAATATTTGAATACTAATGATAATTAGGTCAATTTTGGGTGTTTACACACAAATAACCTTCATGGCTAAACCATAGGATTCCATCTATATTGCAAGCATACTCATATTTAAATCATTCAATTGATAATATCATTACCATATTCTATATTAATAACATATATTCAAAGTCTTTCAAAGTATATAAAAAGACAACATATAATGATGGTGATGTTGGTAAAGTGTCTGGAGCATCATATGGAAAAGTTCTAAAAGCATATAAAAACAACATAAAAAGAAGGAAATATTTTAGCCCATCATTCCCCCCAACTTAGCCTTTTGCTTGCCCTCAAGCAAAATCATTGAATTTAACACCTAGGGGAGAAGATTGTAGTGCAAGGTAATCTACCTAAGGTCCATTATTTATCTAACTCCTGAAACCTGCTTAAGATAAAAACCATTTTAACAAGCAAGCCTATCCAATCTGATTGATTCTGCATTCCTACATTCGTCACCCTTTTCCCCTGTCCAGTGTGGTACAGGATAAAGGAGAATAGGAGGATGAAAAGTAAGTGGTAGCCATCCCACTCCTGTTTGCTCTGAAATTTGGATATACTTGCGCAATCTCTCAAACATATTCATAAAATTATGAAAAGAATGATGCTCTTTCCTATGTAGTGCTGGAGTCAGACTATTCCATCTATCTTGCACATACCTTAGACAATTTTGAAGCATAGGCCCTGCTAACTACTTTATCCTTTTGTGATCTTCCAATCTTAAATCTATAATTATTTTTCCTGGGCCTTTGTGTGAGAGGAGTGTTAACCATTGAGTAAGGATTACATTAGGATTTAATGCTTCCCTTATGAATCGTAGTGCCACTATTTTTTCTTGCTCCTCATATTTATCCATCAATTCTCCTTTGAGCTTCTCATTCTTGAGATATGATAGCAGTGCCCTAACCTGCAAATCTCCAATAAAAATGGAAGGGTTCCATTCTGTATCCTCTATCATTAAGTAGTTATGCAAACAATATTCACACAATTGGTCTTTCTCCTCTAAACTGACTTCTTTAAAATGGATGTAGAAAATATGCAATGAATGTAAAGCATGCTGATTATTAATGAACCTATTAAACTGGAAACTAAGAAACTTTTCTTTCAGGAACAATGTGTATATCCTTGGTGGAGGTCTACACCCAATTATCTATATGGCCTTGTCAATTACCTTTGTCAACTTATCCTCCAACCTTTTTATCACCAAATTCTTATCTTCTATGGATGCATTGAGATTATGTTTTTCCTTCTCCTAGTTTTCCTTTTCTTGTTTGGATTCATGAGTGAGTTTCATTAATTCAAAACCCAAAGACAAAGTAGTGTGGTATACTGGAGTTCTTGTTACAGGAGGTTGTGGAGTGAGTACCTCATTTTCTCCAACATTTGTTTTACTTACAACCATCTATGCTAAAAAATCTAAATTAGTTCCATGGCCATAGGTTTGAATCCTCTCCTCCAATTATTGTATTCTTTTCTCCTTTTCTTTGTCCTTCTCTTCATATCCTTTCACCTGCTCTTCCAAGTGTTTTATTCTATCAAGAGCTTCTTGCAGTTCTTTTCTTATGTTTCCATCCTCCAACAATTCATTTTCTTTTTCAAAATTCATACCTTCATCATTATCATTCCCAGGTATATCAAAAATCCCCTTAGCAGAACTTCTAGGAACCGACTTTCCCATTTTCTTTGCAATAAACAGATCCTCTAAATCAAAATCAGAAGATGAGAAAACATACCTTCTATTTCTAACAGACACATTAAAATTTTCACAAGAATCAACAAAGACATCCTTAGGAGCATTAGTAGGGACATCTTCAGGGGAAATTCCTCTTTTATCTAAATCTAAATTCATTGGTGTTGGATCATGATGTTGTTGTCCTTCACCTTTTTCCTACCCCTGTTCTTTAACACTTATTTCCTTCACACTCTGCCTCTTTAACCTTCCTAAGCACCTGGGAGTAACAGTCTCCTGTTCGACTTCAATTTTCCTTTTCTTTTTACCCCTCTTATTCTTTTACCCTGTGTCTTCTCCCTTCATAGTGCTTTTATGCTTCTCAACACTTTTCTTGCTTCTCTTTTTCTTAATGGGTGTTGAATCAGTGCCTCTCATAGGTTTAGGGTTAGAAGATGACGGCTCCTCTGCTGCCACTGGCCTATCCTCTAGAGTGTTTTCCTCATGTGGCTCTTCTTTCTCAGGCTCATGTTGGGGTTCATCTTCTGCTTCAGGTTGTTCCAATAGTGTTGTAATATCTACACAGTGTTTAAAAGCCTCCCAATCAACTTGTGGTTGCTGAATCCTCAAGCTCCTCTTGATCAATAAAACTATTAAACAATGGTGGGACAAAATGGTGTCTGATTGCTTTTTCTAGTATTCAAATGCCATCCTTTTCAACATATTATATAGGAAATTGGGGAGGTTGACTAGCTTATCATGGCGTAGACGATTAAGCAACTTAAAATGTATAGTATACAACAAATTATGCCGGCCATCACATGTAATGTATTAATGATGTATGAAGCACATTTTCCCCTAAAAAATGGAAGGGATAATCTTTTTGTACCTTGTGTCATTGAGTCCAGGTGCTTTCCTCTCTTGCAGAATTCTTCCCTCACTGTAGCTACATCAACATGAGCTGGATACTCGGACCCTGTGTACAGAAATCCTGTGACTTGGGCAATGGCCATCTCTGAAGCATCTACAACTAATCCTCTGACCATTGCCTCATCATACTACAGTGTGGCTACAAATTCCTTTTCCATTTCATTATCATATTCTGTCAACTTCAAAAAGTAGTCCAACCATCCTACTCTGGTAAAGAGTGGTAGCACCAAAACATCCTCTAATATTCTTTATGTGTAGATGGCTCTCATCGTACCACATCACCCCTCATCATATCTGTATTCTGCAATCTCTTGAAGTCTCAATTTTTCAATTTCTGCTAAACTTCAATTCTACCACCTTGAAGAGAACCAACCTACAGTTTATTGCCCTTTTCTATTATTCACACTACAACTTTCTCAAGGTAACAAATTCATATTTTGGTGAAACAGGGTAGGTTTATCATTTTAGAAAATGTCATAGGATGTTCTATCTGGTATCTCAAAATCAAAGATAGAAAAAATGGCAAAAACTAAAAAATTAAACCCCTCCCCCCAACTAAACTGTGAAGTGACCTCACTTCACATGGCAATTGATATGCAAGGAAGAGGAATTATTAATTGGAATGGTGATAAACATTTTCACATGCATGAAATAAATAAAAAGTAATAAGGAATATAAAAAGAAAGCTAAGTTTAATCATTGAGAGTTACCTTATGTACACATGTTATGGAAATAAATGATTAGCGCACCTCAGAATTTGAGAACATGTACTTGACATTTTATTTGATACAAACAGGATGGCATGCATGCAGATGAATGGTAAGGTGGTGGGTACTGTGGAGTGGATGTGATGTGATAGCTCGCAATGCTTGAATGAACAACTCATGAGCTTAAGTTGACACTTTTACAGTAGCGTTAGAGTTATTTCATAATGAATGAAGCAATGTGTGGAAGATATGGAATGTGTGGGAAAATGGTGTGCTGAGTGCCAAAGTACTGCATACATCTATAGACATTTAGTTGCTACGAGTGCCTCCAACATAGGTCCTGACTAAATAATTACATATGTAATATGTCAGGTCCCAACTATAACAGGTCCCTCTAGAGTTAACTGTGGTCATCTTGGATAGTGTGTTGTGTGTGCATGTGAATTATAAAGTATGAAAAATTAAGTCTTAGCGATAGGGGTTGAGTATTGGAACTCAACCTATGCATCACTAGATAGGATTGGTGGATCGGTGTATCAACTGGTGTCACAGAACCTTCATCAGGAGTTCCAGGAGTACCATACTGAGTGGCTAGACAAACGAGAAAATCATCCTTTTGTAGTGGTTTCTTATACAGTTTCAGCCTAATTCCATTTACTAATAATGAAAATCAGACCTCATCAATGGTCTGTAATTAGACTGCACCATTAGGGAATACTTGTTTAATCTCATATGGTCCCAACCACCGAGATTGAAGTTATCCCTTGAAGTCTTTGTATCTTGAATCATAGAGAAGTACCCAATCACCAACATATGCTACAACTCTTCATTGGAGTTTGTGATCTTCCTTGGCCGACGTGGAAGAATCTTTTGTACCAGAGATGATATATATTGATGTAATAGATCCTTAGGAAAGTAGATTTAGATAGTTAGCAATTGATTCATAATTCTGAGTGTAGATTTTACGTGAAGGAGATTCAAAGCTATATCTTGTGCATATTCTGATATTTGTAATCAAGCCTTTGAGTCCTAGTTGTAAGCCCACGTGATGCTGACCAGATCTTATTTGAATTCTATGATATACTAAATGACTGAATCTACATTTGTTTCATATCTTTGAGTTGTTTCTGTTGTGTTAACTCTTGTTTCACAATCTAGATAGTTCATTCTGTGAATCCTCGTATCATGATTGCACCATTTTTTAGTCTTCTTCGCCCATCACCTCTGACAACTGGTTGTGTAGATGTTGAAGGAGTAGAAGAAGAATTAGGAGATGGAAGATTCTTCTTTTGAAAAAGTTGCATCATGTCAATTTATTTCTTAAAATAATTATGTTCATCATGCCTTGATTTATTACAATAAGAACATGTAGGCTTCTCCTTCTTAGATAGATTTTGTGCTTGATTTGTGTGGATTTTTCTTAGATTTCTCGTGTTTCTTATCAGGAGGACCTGACACTTTCTATCCTTAGGTTGTCCAACCACAAAAGCATGAGAATGTGATGGCTTAATGAGACCCATAGATATAAGCTTTTGTTTCTCATGCATTAACATTTCATAAAAGGATGCAAATGAAGGCACAGTGAAAGCATATCCCATAGTTAACCTATGAGTGTGAAAGCTAGAAACAAAAGTTGCATATTCAGGACCAATTTTGTTTAATACATTGTAGATCAACTGGATGTCCTTTTTCTCAATACCACATGCTTTATATTATGCTCTTAGATCATTAACCCTAGTTATGTAATGGTGGATGTTGCTAAAGTTCTTAAGATCAAGGCTAATCAATTCATTATTAATTTGATAGCCTTTAACTTCATCTTTTGTACCATACAATGTTTTCAACTTTTCCCAAGCATCATGTGAATTTAAACATGCCTCAATCTGAAATAAGAGATATAGGGAAATAAAATTACGAAGACATCCAAGAGCTTTCGTATGCTTAATCATCAATTTTATCTTTTCCTTATTATCTGTGGGTTCAGGTATCTTGTTTTCAACATATAGAGAATGTCTAAAACCCATTAGGGCATTCCATGCATGTTGACTCCAAGTTGCATAGTTATAAGATGTTAATAATGGAACCCTTGATTTACCCATTATGTAGAGGAAAAGAAGAGCACAAGTAGATATATCAAAGCACAAACTCAATCAACACTGTAACTGAAGTCCACAAACCAAAACAAGCACCAATTTCAACTCTTTTTCCAATCAATGAGTGATAGGTGCCCAAAGAGCCTCAAACTAAAAATATGATGTCTAAAGCAAAATCTAGAAAAATGGCGTGGAAAGAACTTTAGAGTACAAAAATACATTTCCAATGCCTATAAAAAGTTGAAATTTTGATAAAGTGGGTGCAATTTGTGAGCTCGAGAGTAAAAAAATGCAAGATCTAGCTTCAAATAGTTGTATCTGACACATGTAGAAAAATATAAGAAAAATACTTGCACGGCTATGAAGTGCCTAGAACCAACTTTCCGTCAATATCTCATTTTCTGATTTTTGACATCCTGGTGAAAAGTTATGGATCTCATAAAAAAATACCCTATTAGGAAAAAAAGGGGGGCCCTATTCCTGATGTCACTACTAAGGCATTGCTGATGTCAGCAGTACCTAAAAAGAATATTTTCTTGGAAGCTAGAATATGTCACCGAAAATCCAAAACCGTCTGCAGAAAAATGAAAAACTACACTCAAAAGGCTAAAACCACTGTCTAGAAACTAAAAACCACCCAGATGTGAGCACAAACTTGCTTAATGTTTTACGGAGGTGGTATTTTCTAGATCTGTGGTTTTGTTTTTCCCTTTGAGGATATTTTAAATCTGTGGACTGTATTAGTGTTTGAGCCCAACCTGTTATAGGGGTCTGCGAGAGGGAACCCCTACCATGCGACCCATTAACTAGGGTCCTGTTGGGGTATTACCCCAGCCATGGGGGCTCAATCCCTATAGGCTTTGTATTGGCAACAAGTATGGGGCCTGACAAGCCTTGCGTAGGGTACTTTTCAGGTACCCTAATACCCGGTAATTTTTATATATAAAAGTTCATGAAATTGAATTTAAACCTGTGATTTAAACATAATAACCACTGAATAAAGAGTTTACTCGCCAGTCAAAGCATAGATTCAAAATTCCCTAACACTTGCAATGATGAAGATTCCAGAATATCCTTCTATGCATAGAGAATATTCTCTGCAATTTGTATGACGGGGTAGGAGGTAAAAAAAATTGCCTTTTACTACAACTACTGTGATTTTGACAAATTGATAGTCAATTTTGGGGTTTTTGGGCCTCTTGAGCGCAATGGTAGGGTCAAATTTGACCCAAAGTGCTCCAAAAGATCAGGTACCTGCTAGATCTGACATGCACCTCCCAAATTCAAACCCTCATAGATTTGGCCTCTAGTGTCTGATTTGGATGAAACAAAGGTTATCTTGACTATTTCGAACCTCCAGAATACAATGGTGTGCTCATATTTGTAGCAGCGTGCTCTAAAATGAACTTGCAATACAAGGCACAAAGAGGAAAGCCTCACAAATCTAGTTTTTCCATCAAGTTTTTCTAATTCTCCAGGTTATCATTTGATGCAAGAGAAGAACATAGTCAACTATCAAGATCCACCATGAATTTGCATTCAAATCTCTCAAAAAATTGGCTAACACAAAGTTATTCCTCCTAGAGCTCTGATACCATGTACGAGTTGGCTATGATAGCAGCCACCCAAGATCTAGGACTTCATGAAAGCACAAGAGAGACAATGAGAGAATAATTCTATTATACCAATGAATGCAAAATTGTTCTTACAATGTACATGAAGAGCCTTGCTTATAAATGCAAGGATGAGAGCTAAGATGTTGTAGTCATATGACAAGTGTCATATTCCTATGACATGTGACAACTAGAGGATAAGATGCCAACTAGTTGATAAGACAACTATCAACAACGAGAAACAATTAGAAACATTTAGAAGGCTCACTAAGTCAACTTAACATGTGAATATATGTGTGAATATTATTTAACTAATAAATAGTTAAATAATATGAATTATTCACACAAGGGGAAACTAGCTAGGAAATATCAAACTAGATATGAAATACCCCTATTCACACTAACATAACTCAAACCTAGTTTTGGGGCTTTAATTAAAATAATCTATTAATGGTGAAAGCTAAACATGATCCACCTACAACGAGTATTTCAAAATTGGCTCCTGACAATGCTTCGTTAAAGTAAAGGCTTGCACACACATTAAATCTCATTTTCATTCAAAATAGGTCATAGGAAAACAACAATCAAGGGACATATAAAGTCAAGTTAGACTTTTGATATAGAATTCTACTATTCTACTACAATACTCACTGGGTCAGCACATTCATTTTAATTTTAGAATATATCATGCCTTACTTTCTGTTAATTATGTAATGGAACACTTTCAAGAAAAATGGTATTTTATCTTACTACTTTTGGTACTCTTGAGATTGTAGCAATAAGTAAATTTTAATCTAAATAGTTGATAGTATAGTTATAAAAAGTAATGTTTTGATCAAGACAAACCTATATGAATAATTTATTTTACTTCTCTTGGTTGGACTGCATTTGTTAAAACCATCCTAACCATAGTTTACTATTGAATCTCATCTAGATCTTTTCTTAAGATATTCTTAGGACCTAAATTATTACAGTTTTCTAGTTTTTAGTTAATGTAATTTAAACTCCCATATGTAACTATAATCTAGGGTTTGTTCTCATAATATATGAATAAAATATTCTGTTGATTGATAAATCCTTCAATATGCATATGAGTTCCCTAACCCTATGGCATGTGACTAAGTTTGCAAAGCCACCTATATAAAATTATCCTATTTCCTCAATGCAATCATTAGTATCAACTAAAACTATTTTTAAATTTATGAGCAACAAAAAGATACAAAGAGCATCTACTTGATCTCAACCCCAACGCCTTGGTAGTCTTGTGCAACACCCAAACAAGAGAGTCCTAGTTCTTGCACTTGACTTGCCCCTTTCCCACTCAACCCCAACACCTTGGTAGTCTTGTGCAACACCCAAATGAGAGACCCCTACTTGTCCTTACACTTGACTTTCCCCTTTTCGACTATTTAGCTTTGGTCACACCCTTCCAAACTCAACTAGACTACCCAAAAGGGCCATGATTTCCTCAACTCATCTCCTCTTCTACTCAAATGAAAAAAAGGGACATTTTTCCTCTTCATTAATACTCTCCTCTTCTTGATGATGATAACTGAGTGTGATCTGAATGTTGACGCAAAAATACACAGTTGAATCTAAAAGCACTCTTTACACTAGTAACTTTTTCCTTTCTTTGTTATCCATTTATTGGCTAGAGGTTGCATTAAATTCACTAGACCTTTTTCCTTTCTTGCTTGTCCATTTATTGGATAAAGGTTGTATTAAATTCTATCAGCTCTTAGCTGACACCCTTCCAACCTCCATCAAATCTTTTTTGATCCCCTTCATCTCCCTATGATGTGTGCTAATGAAGAAATATTTTTTTACTATGCAAAAATGCTCTCTTTCCATGTGTCTAGGTTGCAGATTCATTGTATGGGGACATGGAGTTTGAAGCACCCATAAATGTAATTAACAAAGCCTTCAATCTATCCACTCTTCCTTTTTTTTGTCACATCTCTCCTTCCATTTGATGCAATTTCTTGTTTTTATGTTAACAATAGTCCCTATTTTGTCAAAATGAGAAGAATATTAGTTAATCAATGATAATATTCTTATTTTTATATTTATATATTATATTGTATTTATTTTGTTTAATATTAAATATTTCCTACTACTAACATGCAACACTAAAATTTAGGTTAATGTTACCATGATGATATATGTATGGTCACAAACAAGGGTGCATCAAAAGTAATATATGCAAATACATTTTCTAGACATACAAAACATGCATACACACACTAAAGATAAAATGCCATGATTAACAAGTTTGCACCGTAGTCCAAATTACAATTAGAAGTCAATTTTACAAGGATGCGACAAATACTTCAAAAGTTGGTATGAATACATGCCACAAAAGACATGCATAGCTCTAGAAATAAAAACTAAGACTACTCTATGAATTAAAATTGAAACTTTGCAAATCAAAATCTAACCTAATTATGAGCAACATGCTCTTATATATAAGAATTGTAACTAAAATCCAAACATAGAACTGACAATGGCTGCCTAGAAATCATACAAAAGTTCACATATTAAAATGCCCAATTTAAATCCTTTTGCTTGATACAATCCAATTTATTTGGCTGGCTCTTTCTCATTAATACATTCCCTACATGTTTCCACTGTAATCCAAATTATAATTAGAAGTCAATTTTATGAGGATGTGACAAATACTTCAGAAGTTGGTATGAATACATGCCATAAAAGACCTGCATAGTTCTAGAAATAAAAAACTAAGACTATTCCATAAATTAAAATTAAAAGTTTGCAAATCAAAATCTAGCCTAATTATGAGTGACATGCTCTTATATATAAGAATTATAACTAAAATTCAAAGATAGAACTGACAATAGTCGCCTAGAAATCATACAAAAGTTTACGTATTAAAACACCCAATTTAAATCCTTTTTCTTGATTCAATCCAATTTATTTGGCCGATTCTTTCTCATTAATACATGCCCTACATATTTTAGGTCATTTGAGTTGACATTGTTTTTTATATAATCTAAACAAGAAATTCTATATGCAAATTATATTTAAACAAATTTGATCAACTTAAGTACAAAGTTCATGTCAAGTCATACAATGAAATGGAGAATTTGGATATGAAGATAACATTTTTTTATTAATTAATAAGTTATATTATAGAGATGTGACTGTAAGAATTTATGACAATTATTAATGAGAGTAAAAAATAGAGAGTAGACATAAATTTTCACAATAGAAGTTTTATGTTATTTCAAAGGATCCACCTAATAACAATTTAAATAATTTATTTTTTTAAATAATTTGGTTAACAAATTTGTATATTTACATCAAGAAAATAAATATTGATACGATAAAAAATACTAACTTGTGATTGATTGAAAGATACAAAAACTAATAACAATTTAAAAACCCCTTACAAATATAGATTGCTATAGTACCCACCTTCCCATTGTAGGAACTAATAACTTATATTATTTATATAAAAATGGTAAGAAAACATGTCTATGCTGAAAACTCTAACAAAAGTGACTTTCTTGAAACTGCCATATGCCATCAAAGTCATCTCTTTGTGTTGTGTTGTAAGTGCCCATTTTCTAGATTTTTGTCATTTACAAGAAGCATAAAAAAAGTTTTTTTTTTTAATCTTTATCTTAGTAGGATTTTGACCTTTGTATGCTTTTCTCATCTTGTGATCATTTTTTTATTAAGTCATTACTTTAACTTAAAACAATTTCTTCAATATTGGTAAAATTTACAAGGGGACCACAAATGACAAAAGCATCTCTAATCTTTTCTTAGTATGGGGGAGGAAAGATGAATATTAGAATGAGGATTTTAAGTTTACAATCTCTTCCCAAACCAACAAAGCTTTTGGAACATGCGATGCCTTATACATAGTCTTTATATAAAAATATTATCAATATTAAACCACTTCACTTTCAATTTAATATTTTTTAATAATGTAATTTTATCATTTTAAATTATATATTTACAAGCAAAGATTAACTTAGAAATATATTGAATCAATAATCTATGCCAATGCAATATAAGTCTAAATTCAACTTCTCAATATTAAATTATCTTTTATATCCATTGACATTAATGTTAATTTGATTCAATACATGTATTATTAAATGGCCATAAGTTTGCTCTATAAAAATTATAACTATTAATTAAATTCAATTCTAAATTCAAATAATGCATTTTCTAATGGTTTCTTATACATTATGGTCTAATATAAACTAGAAAAAATATGTAGAGGTGTTATTGATTCATTGATAGGCATAAATTTTAGGAGTGTAATGGGAGAAGCAACCCGTATGTTTTGTTTAGTTTGCTATATGTGTAAAGTTTTTGTTTGTAATTGTATATTATGGATATTAAACACTAAAAGTTTGAGCAAGATTTTCAAAAGTCAGGCATGGCATGTGGTTTTAACACCTTGAAAAGACAAATCTCATAAGTATACCATTTAATTATTAAATGAACACATATTGTTATAGTAAGTATTACTATATTATTGTTACTAACATGACCATAACACCATATAAATAGATTTATTTTGATAGCTATGATTTTAGATTAAAAAAAATACTATTATTGTAAGTGGAAGACCAAACCATATAGGAAATCATACCAATTTCATGTAAAACAAATGTTCATTGAATGTTTCTTTGAAGTGTTATCTTTATTTTCCCTATTGTTTACATAATGCATATTTTCTATATTTGAGTAGCATTCAAATGAGAATGATGGTGATATTTATAATGAATTAAGAGATTTAACTCTATAGATATATTATTCAGAATGTGACTCAAGAACAACGTGAATGAGTCAAACCTTGATGCAACACATGGGACCGTAACCTTTGCAAAGGCAACCCCTAGTCACTCTTGCTCTTGTCGTAAGATCTAGTCGAGTGATAGTGACATTGATGGGTTGTCTTGTTCCCTTGGGAGCAAGACTTCATGGATCACGGTCAAGTCAATCATGCATGTTTGTTGAGCATTTATGTTATTGGTGTGATCATTTTCATTTTATTGTTGGCTTTGAGATCCTTGTATGAGTGTTGTTGTTTGCTCTAATCTCCTCCAAGAATTGTTTTATCTAGTCGTCTCTCACACTAGGGCACATCATGTGCTTAGTGGAGTATAAGATTTGGATGTTTGAAAGTTTTGAAGTTTTTGATGATGTTTTGATTGTTTTGTGCCTCAGGATGAAACTAAGGGCTTTGTAGAGAATTTAGCTCTACATTTTGTTTGAATCAAAATGGATCAACATCAATCTGTTGTTGGTAGCAAATAAAGTATTTTGGCCCTTATCAATTTTGAAATTAAGTTTGATTGGCCTAGTGCCTTTAAAGAAGGAAAGCCCATAGGGAGGAAACACATGTAGTTCTCTCGTACATTTAAGCTTCAACAATTTTGATAGCATTTTCCATTTGCGATAGGTTGCCAAGTGTTACCAATTTTTCTCAAAGGTGGGCCCAGGTCTGATGTAAGGAAGTCTGAGGAAAGAATAAAGAAATAAGATTCAATTTCTACCATGTGTCATGTCCACACTTCTCCATGAAATGATTTTTAACACACCCCAAATGAAGTACCTTGCAGCCACGTGGTGAGTAGACTGAAGGGATTTCATCGAGGCTAGAAGTGCTATGAAGCCGTCGAATCATGAGCACAGGAGATCCGATGATAGATAATTATGAAGGACCTTTCAATACAACTAAGAAGGCACAAAATAATCAATGAGCCATAACTTAGATCTTAATGGCCTGATAAAACATCAAAGGTGGTGTTTGAATTTCCAAGTTAGTTCTGGTAAGTCTTCAACACTATAGTCTGGTGCCATCAAGCTTCACTAACAAAAGGATGAAATAGTTAGGGCAATTGAATTTTGTGCTTGCCAAAAGTAATTGTGGTAGATAATTCCCATCTAGTACAGTATGTTAAGGTGGTTAGATTTCTATATAAAAGGCCCATGGGCCATTGTATGAAGGGGTTGGTTGGTTAGGTAATGTTTAGGCATTGAACCAATTCTTAGACTACATAAGAAGAATTCATAAGCTTTTGAGCCTTTGTGTATGCTCTTCAAGAGCGGATTGAATATTTTATGACTGTGCTTCTCAGCCTTTTTGTAATTTGTGCTTTGTTCACTAATGAGGAAGAAGTGATGCCCTATGCTTATTTTTGTGCCTATTGACTCTTTCTTTTGAGTTTACAATATTGATGTATCCCTTTGCTTTTAGTTTCGATGAATGATATTAGTAAATGGTATGAAATCATGCTCCTTTGAGATCTTGGAAGCCATGAGTTAATATTGTAAGTTAAACAGGGAAGCACTATGCCTTAGTTGCATTAATCTAATTCTCATTTTTTGGCGCATCGTATTAGAAAAGATTTCCCTTGAAGTTTTTCTTTTCTCTTTCCTCCCCCTAGCATTTCAAATGAATTAATGAGAATATTAAGAAGAATCAGCTTTTAAAATCTCAGAGGTCATCCTATGATATGCAAAATGAGTCCCACAGTCATAAGATTTCCCATTACTTTGATGGTAGCCTATGTCAAAGATTTAATTCCTAGTTGTAGCTAACAAAACCATCAACAAGCTTGTTTTGAAATGTTTTAAGTTGAAAGCCTTGTGGTGAAACTAGGGGCTTGAAAGTTGTATGTTTTTTATATTGATAAAAGTGAGGTTTTGAAAGGGTTTAGACCCTTTTATAGAGGAGCAACCAAAAGGAAAGAGGAACAAGTTCTATACGAAATGGAGCTAAAACAACAACCAAGAGCTTCAAAATCAAAGACAATAAAGATAGATCATCAGCCACCAAAAGAGCCATACCACAAAAAGATGAAGGAAAGCTACCTCAATAGACAACAACCAAAGGTCAGTGAGCTACATAGTGCTAGACCCTAATCAAGAAAATGACACACCTAAAGCTCAAGTTGAAAAGCTGAAAAGTGATTTAAGAATACCTTTTTTCCTTCTTTGCACGATTGTCCAAGACATGCCATTGTTAAAAATTTTAGAACGAGGAGAATGGGGAGAGGACTCCTCAATAGATGCCACAACATGATACACCCCCTTCAAAGGGGAAGAAGGGAAGGACGAAGAAATTGGAAGCTACAACAAAGTCATATGCATGGAAAGATTAGGCCCCCCACAAACCATCAAGGGGTCAAAGGGAATAGTCAAAGAAGAAAATTGTACTAGCTCTGAAGGAAGAACCCTTGTGGTATTTGAAGAAATAACCAAAGCCACACCAACCCTAGGCAAAGCCACCTCAGGAGCCACTGAGGCCATACCATGATTTGCATCTGTAGTATTGGGACTCGAAGGTTTGTCATTCTTTGAATCAATAGTTAAATGTTCGGGGAGGGTGTTTTTCCACCACATAGCTAAGCCGATATTCCTACGTCAAGTACGAGGATAAATAGAGGCAAGATGTCTAGCAACAAAGCAACATTTGCAGTGAAAGGGGATACCCTTGTAATCTAGCAATTGAGTCTAGGCCTATCCTCCACCATAAGGACAATCTCCCTAGGAAGAGCCTTGGAGGTGTCAATGTCTGGAAGGGTCAACCCACAATACTATGTCTCACTTTTTGGCCAAAGTGGGACATTGAAATCAAAATTTTAGCCAAATCTTCGCTTTCTAACACCTATAGCAGCTAAACCATTAAGAATATGAAGATGATGCAAACTAGTGATTTGTGAGATTTTGTGTGTAGATCCTAAATACATTTTAAAAGAAAATTTAGAAATAAATTGTGAATTTTTCTATGTAATTTTTAATAAATTGTTTTTTATAGTAAAAAACATTTTTAAAAAGTGATGTTTATGTCTTAATGCATAACTTTTTTTTATAGAAAGAATAAAATTATAATTTTAAAATATAGATTTGTAACATCAATATCTAGGGCATGTACATTTTTTTATAATTTTTTGTTGCATATTTTCTTAAAATTAATTTTTGAAGTGAGATTAATTATAATTTGGACACATTTTTATGTCATAATGCATTACTTGTTTTCTATGTATCGAAATTTAATTTTCTTTTCTTTGTCGAAACAATGACATCAATACCTAGGGTACAAATATTTTTTAGAATTTTTTTCTCTATTTTTTTTATTTTTCTGCTTGTGTAGAATAGAGACCTTGTTGTTCAATGAAAAGCTTATGTTCACTAGAAAATAGAAAATAAATATAATATTCAAATTAGATTATTCAAAATTATACTTTTTGGAAAGTGTATATGAAGGGCTACATGATTAAAAAATATACTTTCTAAATGAATTCATTTGACCCTCCCAAAAAGTGAAGCAGAGTTGGTTTTTATTAGTATTTTGATAGATGTAGAGGAGACTCCATCGAGGGTTTAATTTAAGACTAGGAGGGTTCTATCCAATGGGGTTTGATCTAAGGGGGATTTATCTAACTCATTTCAATTAAGCCCCTTTAGATGGAACCCCTCAAGGCTTAAATCATTAACTTTTCTAAAAATACATGATTTCAGGAAAAAATTAAGATGTCCCATAAGTGGGACAGCCCTCGGACACCAAAATATGAGCATAAGTAGAGTAGCCAATGTTAGATGTGGAAGAATCCACCTTCAAAACTTTACCAATAGCATTGTCGTTGAGGTCTTCTTGAGATCATTGCATAGGTCTTCTTGAGATCTTCAATGACATCATATGGTCCAATTAGTGATGGGGTGGGATCCACTATTGATATGGCCTTTCTATGATAGTTTCTTGGGCCACATGAGATTTTGTTTCTACTTCATGGATGATTTTTATGATACCCAAGATTTTTATCTCCTTTATGGCCTAATTAAGAAAATGTTGTTGGTTCACCCATGTTTGATGTGTTAGTCTATATTGAAATTGAAGTATTTGGGCATTTGACCCATTGTTTTGATGCACATGAAAGGGGTCTTGAAAGATTTTCATATTCACATTTTGGGGAGTGACAGGTTCTTATCGAGGAATATTTTCATTCCTAGGTGTCACTTGTTGTAGATTAAGGAAAATTTATATAAATAGATGTTGTTGCTCTTTAGAAAATCTCACAATAAACCTATTGTACTCCCTACAAGATTCAGTGTTGTGTTCCCTTACCTTGTGAAATGTGCAGAACTGGTTCAGGTAAAAATTTTGGCAATAAAGTTCATATCTATTATCATTTAGGTTACCCTATTGCTGATTATTCCTTTAAGGGTGGTTGTTATTCCTAGGATAATCTATGATGTCCACATTTTGAGGGTAATAGTCTCTTCCATTGTACTCATCTTTGTTTCCCCTATTTCTCATGTGAGGTTGGTTAGTAACTCCATTATTGGTTTCACTTTGATTATTCTTCAAAATTTTAATAGTGGGTGGGTCATTTCCACTATTATCGTTTTACATTACTAATCTTTCATTTGTTTCTACAATTTGTTCTATAGTGAACCCCTTGCTCTGGGCATATTCCTCTACCATTTTTCTAGCCTTCTTTACAGATTCAGGTTTTCTCAATTCAACATGCATCTTGACAGAGATTTCACTCTTAGTGCTTTTACAGATGCAGATTGGACTGGAGATGTTGATGATAGAAAAAGTACAAGTAGAGGTGCTTTCTTCTTAGGTAACAAATTGGTTTCATGGTTGATCAAGCAAGATTCAGTTTCTTTGTCTACTACAGAAGCATAATATATTGCTGCAACATGTTGTTGCACTCAAGTGCTATGGATGAAGAAAACATTGAAGGATATAAGAGTTGTGTATGAAGAACCAATTTCAATTTTCTGTGAAATACAAGTGTTATAAACATTTCTAAGAATTTAGTGATGAAGTCAATAACAAAGCATCTATCAATAAGGTATCACTTTATGAGAGAAAAGGTAATAGAGAATGAAGGAAAGATGGAATATGTGTCTACAAAGAATCAGATTGCAGAGATTTTCACAAAGTTGAGCTGCCTAAGGATACTTTTGAGTATCTTAGGGAGAAGTTAGGGTTATTACCCCTCCTTCTCTAAACTAAGATTCATAGGAAATTTACATCAACCCAGTGGTGCCCAAAGTCTCATTCTTTGATCTGGATTGATGTTTTGTAGGCTACCTCTCAGGGGGAGTAGGTAGATGTTGCTGATATAAGTTCGTGATATAGAGCAACAAGTGTTGTAGTGTTGCTGACAGGGGGACTAGTGCAGCGATAGTAAAATATGAGTTGAGCCTTTATAACTAAAGAGGTATAGAAGGTCTGACACCCTTTGCCATTGATGTCAAAGGGGGAGAGAAGTTCATGTGAAAAACTTAAGAAGAGAGTTTCTGAAAGTTACAGCTAGAGAAAGCATAAAGTAAGGGGGAGCATAGAAGCAAAACAAGTTGGCTTGTCTTGATGGTTTTTCACATCATGTGTTGCCATCAATGACAAAGGGGGAGATTGTTGCAAGTATGAGTAGTAAGTGTTGTCATTGATGTCAACACCTAAGGTCAGCATCTAAGGAAGTTATTTGGATAAGTTTGAGCCCCCATTGGTAGTGAGCCTATTCTCTTGGCAGTGAGCCCTCTCTTTTGTAGTGAGCATTCTAGTCAGTGAGCCCTAAGGCAGTGAGCCTTGTTGTAAATTTTGATATATCATTTATATTGTGAGCTAACACTCACGGTGGTTTTTCCCTTATTGGGTTTTCCATGTAAAAATCTGGTGTCTTGTGTGTTGAATGTATTGATGTGTTTAAGTTTATGATTTCATGCTTTCATGGTTAAATTACAATAATAATGATTAAGTGATTGATGTGTTAATGGTTTTAAAGTTTTGGTTACAACTGATTCACCCCCCCTCTTAGTTGTCTTGCGTATTTCAACAATACACGGAAAGGGGTCATAGATTTCCATGTTGTCCATATTTGGTGTGTGTATTGAAGAATAGAGGACTTGCCTCCATCGTGTCATGAAGTGTACTACAGACTCCTTGGTGTCTTGTTTCATGCTGAAAAATTCTCTCTCCAATTTTCACAAGTTTGTTTATGTCAAATATAACCACAAATTTTCCAATGAGCTACCTAATGGAATGTATGGATGCCTCAAAGAGGTGATAGTACCAATTGAGGTCAATTCCTTGAAGCATCTTTGGGAATATTCTTGTAACAACTCCATCCTAGGGGGAGTTCTCTCACTGTTTTGGTGTATGCCTTAATATGGGAATTAGGACCGCCCTCCCCTTTGAACTTGGGTAAATCTAAGAGAGGACAAGGAAGCAACACATTGAAAATGGTATAGTCTAAGGGCTCTATCAGATATTCAAGATATGTTCCTATAAACTAGTTTTGAGAAGTTAGATTAATTCCAGTGAACATAAGCTTTGTAGGCATGAAAGTCTAATTTTAAAGATTTGGTTGAGATCTAGGTATGATGGGATATGTTTGTTGTATATGCATTTGTTGAAATGTTGGTGGCATCATGTAGTTGTGCACTATGTTGATACCACTTGGTTGCATGTTTTGATTTTGAAGAGGAGGCACAAATGCCTCATTTCCTAAGTTACGTGAATAGAAATTTAAGTAGGGCCTGAGATTGAGTTTCCCCTAGCTTGGTTTAGTAAATGGGTTTCTTTGTATTCTAGGTCTTTTGGTTGAGGTTGTTTAGCACCTGAGCCTACTTCTAACATTCTAATCCATTAGACTAGAGTATGTATGATGTCTACTAGGGTGGGTCTTTCAGTTCTTTGGTTTTCACTACCTTGTAGCGGTTTGTGTTTGGGCCTAAGTGGCCTCATTTGTTCCAAGAATATTTTCTACCAACACTTAACGTGCCACAAATTTCTTTGTTTGATAGGCCACACAGAGGGATTCTTTTGCCTCACGTGCCTCTTGCAATTTCTTTTCAAGACAACCTACTTCATCATCCATTTAAATGGTCATTTCTCTGCAAGTTTGGATGGGGTGGCCATTTAAGTGTATTTTTTATGCCATTTAGTGTGGTTGACTTTGGTTGGGATAGTTTGGTTGTAATGCAGGAGCATCCGAGCAGATAGACAATCGACATCACCCAAAAATAATTTCAGTTTGTTTTCTTTCTATTTTGATTTGTTTTGGGGTTTCATATGGCATCTCTCAGTGTTGGGAACACTTTGCACAATTAGATTTGCAAGAATTTAATTTTTGCCATAATTTTGGTTTCAGCACACATTGACAATTTTCACAGAAACTATTGTTCAACAAGATTTGTGAGGTTTGACATCAAATAGTTTCACAAGTATATTTTTGGGGACATTTAGACAGGGTTGGCGAAGAATCCGTGATCATATGTCGTACTGTTTGGAGATTTTATAACTTTATGTTTAGGGATGACAATTTACATAAAGTTTAAAAATTTGAAATCCTTTAAGGCCAGAGAGAAATCCTTCAGTAGGGGACCTTGGGATGTCATTTTGAGTGTACTCACAAATTCTCAGGTGAAACAGAGAACTTTGAGTTTTTTTCCCTACCGGCACCCAATTTTGCACATTGTCACAGTTGCATCAATTAATTTTTCCTCCAAGTTGGTATTGCAGATTTGAGGTACTAGTAGATATGGTTGCAAATACAATATTAGAAACAATGGAAAAGCATGGTCTAGATGTTTATCATGTGGCTTCTTTAGTTGCAAATCCAATATTACTTGAAGATATTTTCAATCTCATCTTTGAAAATTTTAAATCCAATCGATATCTTGATAATCAAGGAAAGATAATACAAGTAAAAGGACCATTGAAGTTGTTTTAAATCATGGAGATAATCACTAATTTTAAAGTCTTTTTTTTAGATGGATGTAGTATCTAAGTGCACCAAACCGTGGGAAATAAAAAGAAAGATAAACTTCATAATGAGTGCAGGTATTGGAAAGCAGATTAATATTCGGAAATAATAGATATGAGACGCCTAGCATGAGACATAATAGTGTTTTAAAATATGATTTTTTAGAGGAAATGGAGCACATGCAGATTTACAAGATGGAATAGAGAGCACCCATTAGGAAAAGGAGATAGGTTATGTGGGAGGAGAAGCATCCTAGTCATTTGGGCAGATTTGAACTTCAAAGCATGAAAAATATAGGTTTTGGGTAGAAAGAAGAAGAGGTACCAAAGAGAGGGGAGACCACAGGAATTTGGGTCACCTCATGAGGCTCATTGCTGATCTCTGTTTTATTCTCTAAAGTATACATGATAGAGGGAAGAAAAGAAGGAAGAGAGTAATCAGTTGGGAAGAGGCAACCCGTGAGGAGTAGAACACCTCATATGAGGCTTTGGAGTTGTTTGACTTATAGATTTTAATACCATAAGAGAAAGGAGACACATAGGATGCCTATGTGAAGTTTAGAAATTGTGTTTTAATATAGTTTGAGAGAGAAGTGTCAGAGTGTAGATTGTTACATCTATAGGAGAGAGGCCCTTGAAGGCCATATTTGTAATATTCTTGTAGGTCACTTGTTTGCTTTGAATCAAATACAATCAAATTTTTGTTGCAATCTTTGCATTGTTGAGGATTCAAATTTGGGGCAGAGTGTTGCTTGTGTGTATGTGAGTTGTTTAGGGTAGGAGGGAGTACCTCTTTGCATTAGGTTGGATAACTATGTCTTGCTCCCAAGTTGGATTATTGAATGTCAAATATCTTTATGACTCTTGATGACCACACTTGTAATAGGAGGCTTCATAGTCAAAGTAGTTTGTTATGGGTGCCAGAGGATTAGTTTGCACATATCTCTTGAACATTGAAGTGATAGGCTCACTCGAGGGGATATTCCCCTAAGGTATGTTCAAATCTATCATATTCAAGGGTGCTAGGAAACACCACCAATTAAAATGGAATGGAGGCGAAAAAGCTACAAAAAGTGATGAAAAAGCAACAAAATAAAAGGATTAAAAAGTAACAACGTTTTACTTCCTCAAGAGCAATTGTTTTTAGTAATTACTAATTCTATTCTAAAAAGTAATAAAAGAACCTGTAATGATGGCGCCGGTACTAGGCATACGTCCTCAGAGGTTTAGCTATTTGGTAACCTAAAAGGGTAAGGCATTTAAGGAGGTTTGAAAAATAAAAAATGAAACACAAGAACTTATAAGGCTTAAAAAGTAAAAGACTTAAGACTTATTCGAAAAGTTTGGATGAACTAGAGATTCTATAAACTATAGATATCTAAACTAAAACTTGAAAACAAAAGGCTCAAGAGCTATAAAGAAACTTAAAAAGATTGTGAAGAAACTAAGAAGCTTAAATCTATGCCATGGTAAGGCCATCATATCTATATAAGCTAGGAAAAAACAAAAAACCTAAGAGTCATTCTTTTATTATTCTTACCACCCAAAAATAGTGTTGCCGTCATATCGTCTCTCTACTTCAATTATTGTCCAAAGAAATCTTTTGCTTGTCTGAAATGTGATTCGAAAAGACCCTTTTTTACTGTTTAGGACACTGAACCTCCGAATATTTTTACTATTCTAAGTAACTTAATCTATCATAATCATGAAAGCGCGTCAAAGTGAATTATTACAGGCACTAAAGCGGGCCCAAATGGAGAAGAGCACGTTAAGGCAGTGAGTTGGAAACCCATTTTGTCCCATCACAGATCATTTCCATTCCAGTCCAGTCTTGATACCTTTAGAAATTTGGGCATTGCTCTAATTCTCAAGATTTTTAGTCTTAAAAGTGTGAACACGTTATATTCAAATTTGTAAACGTGTGAATGTTTGACAGGAAATTTGTCGTGCAATTCTCTTAAAAGATTCTTTTTTGTGCAGCCCGTGGAAAAGAGGGTAAGTAAAGAGTGTGCTTGAAGGATACGGTCATTCAAAAATATATATAAAATTTTCTATCAAAACATACAATCCAATCCACTCTGAGTTAAATTTCCATCTCTCTTCGGCGGTTGAGTTAGTGGCGTCTTCCTCCTCATTTTACAAACGTTTTTTCAGTGAATTTGAGAGGGAAACGTCCACCGTGTCTCAAAAATAAAAAATTTGGGAGTGAAGAAAAGACCTAGTAAGAGGGATACTTTCCATTTTGCCATATTTAAATATTATTCACTTCAATGGTCAAACAATCAATAGCAATTTTACACCTCATTTACAACAAAAGTGGTAAATATTTGTCCTATTTTTATTGGGTAAAATTGACCCAACTGTTGAAGTGGATGATATTTAAGAATAGCCCATTAAAAGTTAGGGAATATTGGAATAAAATTAAAACCATCAATCTCATAAGTCCTTTAGTTAATATTGTTATTATACATGTAATTAATGCCTTCTCTTATATTTTGGTTTTTTTTTTTTTAATGAATTTTTCCTAGTGAGAATTTAGTTAATCCAAGTCTTCCTTTTATTTATTTTATATGGAAGTTAATTTATTTTTGAGTGCCATAAAATTTTTATTTAGACATAGCTCTTAAGAAGTAAATAAAATTTATCTCATATTTATAAAAAATGTGTATATTGAAGATTTAGTTTAAGGCATTATAAGATGGTTTATATTTATTAGTTCTTAAGATTGTGAAATTTGTTTAATTTTAGAATATTTTCTTTAGATTTAATTTAGGTTAACCTAATTAGTATAAATTCTTAAATACGTCTATTTTAAAAAATCAACATATATAGTTTGGAGCTATTTTATTTATTTAAGAGTTTTTTTAATTTTACTTTAGATTTTTTTTGTAATACACTTGTGTTACTTTTGTATGTAACATTTAATTATATGTTAGTTTTTAATAGTTTTAATTTTGTAGTTTCAGTTTTTCTTAACATGTGTTGGCTATGTTTTACTTTTTATGCATAGGATGATGTGATGACATTCCATACCTTACTACCATTGTAGAATGCCTCTTGAGATAATTAAATATATACACATAAACATAAATAAATTTAGATTATTAATTGATAATTTTTGTGGATGTAGATAAGTTTTAATTAGATTTTATTTTAGGAAAGTAGATGTAAAAGATAGTGGTACATAGCTCAATGAATGAAGACAAATGACTTTAATAAGTATTCTAAAATTATTGTATCTTTCACTTAAGAATTGTACTTCTCTATCTATATGTTGCCTTAAATTCTATGTATGACATGGGCCTCTATCTAGGGCCTATTCCACACCTGTTGATCACTTCTGTATCCATGCTCTATCATCTAAATTTGAGCTTGTTGGATCTATACTTCTACTCTCTTATTCATCGAATTCACCTCTATCTACTAGGTGAGTGCAAGATCATGATGGTGGCAATGAAAATGTTAAAAATAGTATTAAATAACTTCACATAAAAAAATGGATGTGTTATTTACATAATTTGAAAATAAGGTAGTATTAAAAGTTGTAGGAAATTGAATTTAGTTTATGGGATACTTGAAAATTTTAAAATTAGTTTGGTGAATATTGGATATTTTAAAAAGGCACAACTAATTTTTTTATAAAAACGTAAAAAGTAGGTGTCATTCCGACCAACCTAAGTATGAGGAAAAAAATATTTTTTCTCCAAGATTTAGAATTAAGTAAAGGACACATGAGTAGATGTGATGCATAGTTTTTAGAATTTTTTAATAAATAAATATTTTTTATGAATTTTTTACTGTGACTTTTTAAAAATATTAACAAATAATTTTCCAGCCAACTTAACTTGGTAAAAAAAATGAAATTCAATTATTTTTTTGAAACCTATAAACAATAAATCCTAGAATGTGACACATCTTTTTTATTTTAAAAAAGATAAATAGGTTGAAAGTTATTAATATTTTTCAGTATGTATATCTATCAGGAAATCAGACATAGTGTATGTAGAAACTTAATAATAATTATCTATCAAATTATGATAAGATATATTATATTTTAAGAATCTTGATAGTTTCCTCTACAAACCCTTTTTGTTTTATTAAATTTAGTTACAAAAAAATTGTCAACTTCAAGGAGGAAGTCATGGAAAATTTTAGGATAACACTAAATGGGTGGTTTTATAAGTTTCTTTAGAAAGTTTTAGGACTCCCACTTGCCTAAATCCAAGGTAATCCGAAGGAATTTTTGGAGGGAATTCATATTTGAGTTAGAACTACCAACACTTTTTCCATCCAAATCTAAATATAAGTCTAAATTTTGTAATTCTTCATCCAACTGATTTTTTTTCCATTGTCACTATTTGGCCCATCATGATCTTGCAATCACCCTACTATGTTATTTGGATTGGTTATCTTTATGAATACCTTTAGAGGGTTGTCATAGTCTCTATAGGACATGTTCTCCTAGGTCAACCCCTAGAAAAGACTAGATTTATAGTCATGAAAATGATCGATAGACAACAAGTAATGTCCTAGAGTGAATAAGAAAACTTTGATTCATTTTAGTGCACCAAATTAAAGTGTTCTTCTAATGCTTTCTCCTTAAATTCTGTAGAGAGAATCAAATATGAGAGTATTGGATGATAATGAATGTAACTCAATGCATCTTAAAATACAAGCACATAGAAATTAATCTTGCAAGTGTGTGTTTAGTCATCTCACAATGACTAGTGAAATGGGTAGGAGTCAATCAAATTTAAACTTAAATTTTAGAAACTTTGAAGTAAAATACATACTCATGGGATCAATCTCGCACATGAGGGAATGACCTAGGATGATGAACCAATAAGGATCTAGCCAAGGAATCAATGTGCTATCATATTGGGTGTAATAAATCTAATCACTATGGGTAAATGTGTAGATATAGATAAGATGTAGATAGATATATAGGAATGTGTGTATGGGGATGAAGTCATGGAACTCTATATTTTTATAACTTTTGGATATGAATTCTTATTGTACTCATAATTATTGACTAAAAATTATTATTTTATGAAGTATTTGATATTGGTTTTCTCTTGTATAGGTGAAAATAGGTAAAATGAAGGCACGAATGGCTGAAACAAGGTGGAAACATGATGAATTTGGAGTCTCTTTGATTGAAATAACTGATGTACCTACACATGCATTGATAAAATAGTCAATGATGATAGAAAAATATGTTAAAACCAAAAATAGATGAAGACATGGATCTTTTACTTGATTTCTTAGCCTCATATGTTGATGCTACACCATTTTCAAGGTCCTGGTTGGATAGATCAGTAGGAGGAAACCTTGGAAAGACCTTGAAAATATTTGAGTGATCGAAGAAATGGAAGCTATGATGTAGAATAATGGATGTACCAATGACTCTTAACTCAAGATCAACCTTGTTACAACATCATATTGTTGTTTTATGCATGAAGAAGGAGAAAATGAGTGTAGCCTTTCAGGAAAATGGAGTGTTTGTTATAAAAAATAATTTTCTAATCAAGTTTCTATCCTAAACATTTATATCTTAGACTTGTACATTGGAGATAGCTTCTTTCATCCAAACAAGACATTCCTAGGTGCCATGATTTGAGAGAATAGCTATGCCAAAGTTTGGTGCCTTTTTGGTCTTAGGGCTCTTCAAAGATTGTCGATTCAATGTACTTCAAAAAGATTAGGATGCTTGGCCATTGTTTTGAGACTATCAATTTTGGTTGTGATGGTTCCCCTTTTTTTTATCATTTTGATTCCTACATTTTTTGTTATTTTGATTTGTTCATTTTTCTATTTCAATTGTGGGATTTGTGTAGTTGGCTCTAGTATCGTAATTTAATTGGTTGATAGTTCATAGTTGATCAATTGGGCTACCAATTTTCTTCTTCATTGCACCAGTCTTTAACATGGTAAATGGCACGGGCTCTCCCTTCAAAACATAAAATCTTCCAAGATGTAGAAAGTGAACTTCTTGGAATAGGGTAGAAGGGATTTCCTTCATCTTGTGAATCCGTGGCCTTCTAAGAAGCATATTGTAGCTTGTGTCATTGTTAATAACATAGAACATAGTTTGGATTGTATTGGGTCTGAGAGTGACTAGAAGAGTGATTTTATCGATTGTAGCTACCTTTAGGTTGTCATAGCCTCTCAAAGTATCATAGCAGGTTGTGATTTTTGTGTGTCCATATATCATCCTTTCAATCTAAGGGAGAATTGGAATGATGTTAACAATTGCCCCATCATCAATTGAGGTTCTCTTAATGCATGTATCAAAAATCCACACTTGTAAATACAAGGATGTATCCCCCTTAATCAATTCAGTCTTTATTGACCTATTTTATCAAGGTCAAAAAAGAATTTAGGGTCTTTTAGCTCAACATTTAGAGGATCTAGATCCAAATCTACTCAGTTTATGTTTTGTCTAGGAGGCAAAGTGATCTTGTCGAGATGTTTTAGGTCGATACATTACAAAAGAGCTAAGTGGTGCGAATGTAATTTTCTAAGAAGACTTATAAAAGAGACCTTTTCATAAGTCTTCTTGAGATCTTCAATGAGGTCATATGGTCCAATTGGTGGTGGCGTGGGATCCACTATTAATATGGCCTTTCTATGATAGTTAGTTTCTTGGACCACATGAGATGTTATTTCTACTTCATGGATATTTCTATGATACCCAACATTTTCATCTCTCCTTTATGGCCTACTTCTATGGATATTTCTAATTTTAGAGATTTGGTTGATATTGAGTATGACTAGATACATTTGTTGCATGTGCATTTGTTGAAATGTTGGTGGCATCATGTAGTTGTGCACTGTGTTGATACCTCATGGTTGCATGTTTTGATTTTGAAGACGAGGCACGAATGCCTCGTTTCCCAAGTTACGTGAATATAAATTTAAGTGGGGGGAGGTTGAACTGCCCCTAGCTTGGTTTAGTAAATGGGCTTCTCTATATTCTAGGTCTTTTTGGTTGAGGTTGTTTAGCACCTCCTACTTCTAACATTCTAATCCATTGGACTAGAGTATGTATGATGTCTGTAGGGCTGGCTATTTTAGTTCTTTAGTTTTCACTACCTTGTAGCGGATTGTTTTGTGTTTGGGCTTGAGTGGCCCCATTTGTTCTAAGAATATTTTGTACCAACACTTAACGTGTCATGGATCTCTTTGTTGAGTAGGCCACACAAAGGGATTATTGTGCCTCGTGTGCCTTTTCCAAATTATTTGTTTTTAAATAGGCCACACAAAGGGATTCTAAGAAGCATATTGTAGCTTGTGTCTCTATTAATAACATAGAACATAGTCAGGATTGTCTTGGGGCTGAGAAAGACTAGAAGAGTGATTTTATTGATTGTATCTACCTTTAGGTTGTCATAGCCTCTCATTGTGACGTTTGTGTGTCCATGTCTCATCCTTTCAAGAAGGGAGAATGAAACGATGTTAACAATTGCTCCATCATCAATCAGGGTTCTCTTAATGCATGTATCATAAATCCACACTTGTAAATACAAGGTTGGATCGCCCTTAATCAATTCAATCTTTGTTGGTATTTTCTCAAAGTCAAAAAAGAATTTAGAGTCATGTAGCTCAACATTCAGAGGATCTAGATCCAAATCTACCGAGTTTATTTGCTTTCTAGGAGGCAAAGTGATCTTGTTGGGATGTTTTAGGTCAATACATTAAAAAAGAGTTGAGCGGTGCGAAGGCAAGTTTCTAAAAAGATTTATAAAATAGACCTTTGCATAGGTATTCTTGAGATCTTCAATGAGGTCATATATGGCTCGATTGGTGGTGGGATGGGATCCACTATTGATATGGTCTTTCTATGATAGTTAGTTTCTTGGACCACATGAGATTTTGTTTCTACTTTATGAATGATTTCTATGATACCCAACATTTTCATCTCTCCTTTATGGCCTAATTAAGTAAATATTGTTGGTTCATCCATATTTGACATGTTAGTCTATGTTGAAAATTGAAGCATTTTGGGTGTTTAACCCATTGATTTGATGCATAGGAAAGGGGTCTTGAAAGATTTTCATATTCATATCTTGGGGAGCAATAGGTTCTTGTCAAGGATTATTTTCATTCCTAGGTGTCACTTGTTGTAGATTAAGGAACATTTCTATAAATAGACATTGTTGCTCTTTAGAAAATCTCATAATAAACCTATTGTACTCCCTACAAGATTTGCTTTTGTGCCACCTTACCTTGTGAAATGTGCAGAATTGGTTCAAGTCAAAATTGGCAATAAAGTTCATATCTGTTATCATTTTGGTTACCCTATTGTTGATTATTCCTTTGAAGGTAATTGTTGTTCCTAGGATAATCTGTGATGTTCCATTTTGAGGGTAATAGTATCTTTCATGGTGTACGCATCTTTGTTTCCCCTCTTTCTCACATGAGGTTGGCTAGTAACTCTATTATCTATTGTACTTTGATTATTCTTCAAAATTTTAATAGTGGGTAGGTCATTTCCACCATTATCATTTTGCACTACCAATATTTTGTTTGTTCCATAATTCTTTCACCCATTATCTATAGCTACTTGGTCTATTCTCAAAGCACTCTCTAGGGCTTCCTCATATGACATAAGAGGATTTCCATACTTTGTCCCTTGTGTCCCTGTTAAGGGCATGAAGAAAGGGGTCATAGAGTTCCCTGTGGTCCATATTTGGTGTGCCCATTGAAGAATAGAGGATTTTATTCCATCATGTCATTAAGTGTGATATAGACTCATTGGTGTTTTGTTTCATGCTAAAAAATTCTCTAGTTCTAATTTTCACAAGTTTTTTCATGTCAAACATAACCACAAATTTTCCAATGAGCTACCTAAAGGAATGTATGGATGCCTCAGGGAGGTGATAGTACCAATTGAGGTCAATTCATTTAAGCGTCCTTGGGAGTATTATTGTAACAAATCCATCCCAGGGTAGGAGTTCTCTCACTGTTGTGGTGTATGCCTTAATATAGGAATTATGATCACCCTCCCCTTTGAACTTGGGTAAATTTGAGAGAGGATGAGGAAGCAACACATTGCGAATGGTATAGACTAAGGGATCCTTTAGATATTCAAGATATGTTCCTATAAATTGGTTTTGACAAGTTGGATTCTTCCCATTGAACATAAGCCTTGTAGGCATGAAATTCTAATTTTAAAGATTTGGTTGATATCTAGGTATGACTGCATATGTTTGTTGCATGTGAATTTGTTGAAATCTTGGTGGCATCATGTAGTTGTACACTGTGTTGATACCACTTGCTTGCATGTTTTGATTTTGAAGAGAAGGCACGAATGCATCATTTCCTAAGTTACATGAATATAAATTTAAGTAGGGGGAGGTTGAGTTGCCCCTAGCTTGGTTTAGTAAATGGTTTTCTTTGTATTATAGGTCTTTTCGGTTGAGGTTTTTTAGCACATCCTACTTCTGACATCCTAATACATTGAACTAAAGTATGCATGATGTTTGCAGGGGTGACTCTTTCAATTATTTGGTTTTCACTACCTTGTAGCAGATTGTTTTATGTTTGGGCTTGAGTGGCCCCATTTATTCCAAGAATATTTTCTACAAACACTTAACGTGACATGTATCTCTTTATTTGATAGGCCACATAGAGGGATTCTTGTGCCTCATGTGCCTCTTGTGAATTCTTTTCAAGACAGCCTACTTCATCATCCATTTAAATGGTCATTTCTCTGTAAGTTTGGATGGGATGGATGTTTAAGTGTATTTTTTATCTCATTTGGTGTGGTTGACTTTGGTTGGGATAGTTTGGTTGGATGACTATGTCTTTCTCCCAAGATGGATTGTTGGATACATCAAAGCTCTCTATGGATCTTAATGACCACACTCGTAATTGGAGGATTCATAGCCAAAGTAGTTTGTTATGGGTTCCAAAGGATTAGTTTGCACATATCTCTCAAGCATTGAAGTGATAGGATCACTCGTGTAACATCCACCATGTTAACCAAGACTAAACATCAAATATTTACCATGAGATAAAATGCATAAGGTGAAAAAGATTGAATTTCTTTTTTTTTTAATTTAATATAATCTCAACGAAACAAGATACATCACAAAATCATAATTTCTGTTTTGAAATAGATAACATGTTATAATATACAAAGATGACATTTTATATTTACCATGACAAATATCTGCAATAGATAATGTTTTACATAGTCTTAATAAACACAAGTCATATACCGCAAAGCTATACAACATCCAAAATTTTAATCCTTATCGCAAGCCTCGACATGTCTTCTGCTAGAGATAGAGAGAGAGAGCATCTTCCCAGTGCTTTTCCTCCAACCATAGATCGACGGTCTTCCACACATCTTCCACATTGGAAGTGGCCCTACCCTTCACGAAGAGTATAGATCAAAGGTGACCAATGGTAATTTACCATTTGAGAACATAGTGTTGTATCCTACATAACTCTATTGATCATACAACCCTAGATACCATGTAGCTAAGTATGATCATTCCAATAGGTTATGCAATCCAGATATGGTGAACCGATAATGCACACAAAGACATATGCATTACTTTGGCCAAAGTATCAATATAAATAGACGTTCGTAATGAACGTGGTCATAATGTTCACCCACCCCAACTTGACTTGGATACTATCACATCTTGCAGTTTGACTTGGTCGACTATGTTTGACTATATAGTTTTATTAACTCTAATTCAGTCTTCCTGACTTCGATAGGTTTTCAAAATACTGTCTATATGTTCTATAAACCTTATAGATTAACTTTTTATACAAGGATACTCATTGCAACTTCGAGATCCAAAACTTATCGACACTTAAAGAAATTTAAGTTGATTCATTAACAACTAAGATGGTCACCTTACCCAGGTTAAGTGTTGGTGTCATCCACCTCCCAGGAGCACCATCTGTAGAAAATAACCTTCACAGAAAATAAGAGAGGCAACACAAGGCCATTTCACCAAACAAGAGTGAATAAATTGAGATATGTAATTTACATATGGTACATGCTTTTAAAGACGTGAAAAATAGGTGACAGGTATGAAACTTCTCGATATAGGAAACACAAGTACCCTAATTAATTAAATGCACTATTAAATTATAATGCAATCCTAAGTAAACTTAAATGTAAATATGCTATTTACTCTAATACCCCCCTTAAGTGCAACTTAGGGAGAATGAGGATGTAAAATGCAATATGGGTCCTGGCTACACAACCATGTTAGGTACCCATTTACAATGCAAAAAAGAAATCTCTCACAACTGGAGAAAAGGAGAAAAACCCTGTGGGAAAAACCCCTCCCCAAAAGAGAGAAAGAAAACAAAAATGATGCATGGATGGAGGACTCAATACCACCCCCTAAGTACTACATACACCATGTATACAATCAATAACCTCCCCATAAGAGGGAAAGAGAGAGACTATGTAGCCCCCCATAATGTGTAATCACTTGCAAAAATGGTAAGTGCCTGAAGACAAAACATGATCCAATGTCGACAAACACCTTGTCTCCCTTTTGGAAGAAACAAAACCAAGTATATAGCAGGTATGCTTCCCACTCCAGATAGGAATTGAAAGAAAGAAGCATGAAAATGTATGATGATGTGTCTGAAATCTACTCATGTGTCACCAAGACCTTAGAAAATGATGCCACAAACCAATCAGGAACATGCCCAATCACAATAGAAGGTGACAAACAAGATACCACTGGAAACTGATCTTGAGCATTCTCTAAAGACAAAGATGGAGTGACAACAATTGTACCACAACTATCATCAAATAGGAGGGATATACCCTCAAATGTTTCTTCCAAGTCAGAAATGTGAGATTCTACGAATAATGAACCAATGTCTAACAAATAAGAATCCTAATCAGAAAGATAATGAGATATTGGTTGTGATGAATCACTGGATGTGCTCAATGAATCACCACCAAAAGATGAATGGTCCTGCTGAATAGGGATGATAGGAGCCTCAATCAATGACTCTGCACAATGAATCACTGAAGGTGAAGGTACATCAACTGTCCCTGATGGAGAAGAAGGAGCATCTGAAGAACCCTTATCATTCTCATATGAAGATTCAAAGTTTTCCAAAACTTCAAACTCCTGCATAGTAACATGATCATAGGGTATCCTATTAGAAAATTGAAGAGGCACAAGACAATCTAAAATAGGATCTTCTGGGAATAGATGAGTATTAGGATCTTGGTGCAGGAGCACCTTGACAAATTGATACTTCCATAGGAGTTTGATTAAATTTTAATGGTTCAACATTGTAATGAGGTTAATCAAGTCACTATTAGGTGTTTAGGTCATTAGGAGGTTCAAATATGCAAAATATTGCATACAATGTAAAGGTTGTCATGTAAAATTGAAAAAAAGATGCAAACTTGGAAGTTGAAGGGTCATTTGGCTCTTAGTTCATTCCAAGGAAGTTAGAAACTGAAAGGTCATGTTGTAATGCCTTTAAAAGGCCTTGTATCCATTTGTGAAGTTGGGGGTGATTGAAGGAATGAAATGGAATAGTAAAAAGGCACTGTTTTCTGTATTTTCTTCAGAAAATTGTTGTTTCTTGTTGTTATATGGCCCTGTACAGGAAAGGATCCGTACCAAATTGGTTTTAAATGAATGCAGGAGCAATCACCCTCCATATCCATTTTGTTTCATGCATTTTGATGTAGTTTTGTGTAAGATATGTCAATTCTTGTAAAAACTATCCAAACCCTCTGTTAGGGTAAACAGTGAATGAGAAACTGTGTGTTCTTCCCTTTTATCCTTTGCATGTTGCTAACCCTTGGTGGAAAATGATTGTAGTAGTAATTACCTTCAAATCCTTGAGGTCTCCGACCAGATAACTAATGTTGATGTGAAGAAAATCATAGTTTATTGACTGCATTTCTGTCACAGTCTAGAAATACAAAGTTTCTAGAACAGTCATGAGATCTAGGTTTAGGTTTTCTTAAGATATCAGATGGAAAGATACTTTTAATGACTTTAGGAGCATGTGCAGACCTTGTGTGAAGTGTCCCATGCATTGGCAAGGTGTGGGGAGTTGTGGAGCATCCACTTCTAATAAGCCTTGTGTGCATGCAAGCCAAATAGGCCTATTTAACTCACTGTCAGTCCTGTTTTGGGCAGTTCCTCCCAAAGTAACCTACATTGAGTCTTAGATATGTTTTAAAAATTGGTAATGGGTATCCAAAGATGCCATCACAGTCTTGAGAAAGGCCCGGCAACAAGAGTTATGTTTGACAGTCTCTCAAAACAGGGCTACAAGGATTGACAGCCTGTTAATGTTATAGATGGTGTTTGAGTAGTGCAGACCTTGGGAATGGTTAGAGATCATTGTGTTGGAGTTAATGAGGGGTAAGAAGGCCTTTGATAGTCTTGTTTGGGTCAGAAGAGTTAGAAACTCCAAATGGTGCCTTTGTGGAGACCTTTGTCTTGAGAAGTTCTTATGAAACTTGAAGCATCTAAGTGATTGTATCACATTGTTAGGCAATATGCTAGTATGAAGTTGAGTTGTTCTTGTTCCTCTGCATCAAATTGGTATCAGAGCTGGCGAAAGATTTAGGTGCTGTGTATTTGTTTCCTGTCACTAAGAAGTCAGGTGAAGAACTAAAGGAAAGCTGAAGAGTTATGTTGGTGATCGTTATTTTGTTTGCTAAGTTGTTTGGTTGTAGGTGCTTGGTCCATCTAGCTGTGAGAAAGAAGTTTCTAAGGTTGTGTGTGAGGGAAGACAAGAGAAGGTCTGTCATGACCATTCTCCAATGGAGATTAGGCTAGATAAGGGTGTAGAGAGAAGCCACTGAGGAGAGAGTGGTAGGATGCATCACCAGAATCTACTGTTGGGTGAGATGGATGGTTTGGTGGGTTGGTGTTGTGAAGCAGTGAGAGAGATGGATACTTGACTGAAGAAGCACTTGGTGTTGCAGCCTGAAGAGTACTCCACTGATGGGAGTAGAGGGAGCCTGAAGATGCTCTAAGATGATGGTAGTTCAGATTTTATTGGTTCGTTGGTCACCTTTCTATTTGTGTGAAGATTGAAACCTAAAGCTAAAGATGAAGAGACAGACAGAGATGCAAAAAAAGAGTTTTGTTTTGCAAATACATTTCCAAGGGACTTGGAAATCTTTGTTGGTTGGTTGTATGGTGCAGGAGCACCTTGACAAATTGATACTTCCATAGGAGTTTGATTAAATTTTAATGGTTCAACATTGTAATGAGGTTAATCAAGTCACTATTAGGTGTTTAGGTCATTAGGAGGTTCAAATATGCAAAATATTGCATACAATGTAAAGGTTGTCATGTAAAATTGAAAAAAAGATGCAAACTTGGAAGTTGAAGGGTCATTTGGCTCTTAGTTCATTCCAAGGAAGTTAGAAACTGAAAGGTCATGTTGTAATGCCTTTAAAAGGCCTTGTATCCATTTGTGAAGTCGGGGGTGATTGAAGGAATGAAATGAAATAGTAAAAAGGCACTGTTTTCTATATTTTCTTCAGAAAATTACTGTTTCTTGTTGTTGTATGGCCCTGTACGGGAAAGGATTCGTACCAAATTGGTTTTAAATGAATGCAGGAGCAATCACCCTTTATATCCATTTTGTTTCATGCATTTTGATGTAGTTTTGTGTAAGATATGTCAATTCTTGTAAAAACTGTCCAAACCCTCTGTTAGGGTAAACAGTGAATGAGAAACTGTGTGTTCTTCCTTTTTATCCTTTGCATGTTGCTAACCCTTGGTGGAAAAGGATTGTAGTAGTGATTACCTTCAAATCCTTGAGGTCTTCGACTAGATAACTAATGTTGATGTGAAGAAAATCATAGTTTATTGACTACATTTCTGTCACAGTTTAGAAAGACAGAGTTTCTAGAACAGTCATGAGATCTAGGTTTAGGTTTTCTTAAGATATCAGATGGAAAGATACTTTTAATGACTTTATGAGCATGTGCAGACCTTGTGTGAAGTGTCCCATGCATTGGCAAGATGTAGGGAGTTGTGGAGCATCCACTTCCAATAAGCCTTGTGTGCATGCAAGCCAAATAGGCCTGTTTAACTCGCTGTCAGTCCTGTTTTGGACAGTTCCTCCCAAAGTAACCTACATTAATTCTTAGATATGTTTTAAAACTTGTTAATGGGTATCCAAAGATGCCATCACAGTCTTGAGAAAGGCCCGACAACAAGAGTTATGTTTGACAGTCTCTCAAAACAGGGCTACAAGGATTGACAGCTTGCTAATGTTATAGATGGTGTTTGAGTAGTGTAGACCTTGGGAATGGTTAGAGATCATTGTGTTGGAGTTAATGAGGGGTAAGAAGGCCTTTGATAGTCTTGTTTGGGTCAGAAGAGTTAGAAACTCCAAATGGTGCCTTTGTGGAGACCTTTGTCTTGAGAAGTTCTTGTGAAACTTGAAGCATCTAAGTGATTGTATCACATTGTTAGGCAATATGCTAGTATGAAGTTGAGTTGTTCTTGTTCCTCTGCATTAGATCTCCATGTATTTCCCAAGTTTTAGTCCAAAGGATATGAGGACACTCAAAATGATCAATAGCATTTAAAGTGGCATCATCAATATGCATTGCAATAACTCCTAAGACATGATCCCTTTTGCAATTCCATGCAAATTTCTTACTATCGGTACTATGAAGGGGAACAAGATTATATAAATGTGGGAACAAGTGAAGCCATCTAAGATGTTTTATGATACCATCTCTCCATTGTTTATAGTTTCCCCTTTTCAACATAATCACAACAAGATGAAATGAAAACCCCATAATCAACTATGACAAATCTCCAAAATTACAAAGACATTAACCTTCAACAACAATTATAAACTCCCAAATACTACAAATGAAGCCTTCAAATCAGCAAAATTAGGCAAATTTACCTATACCACTACGAGCTTGGCGAAGTCAACTTTTCGATGATATGCAGAACACAAAAATCAAACTCCGGATGCCAAAGATATGCTCTATGGAAGAAAAATTGCCTATGGGGGCTCAATGCAAGGATGAAGGATGGGATTAAGCCCTTGGTCACCCACGTGTCCACCAGCTACATAAAGGCAAAAAAGAAGTGAGTCTCTTAGGCCAACTGACTTTAAATCACAAAGTTATCTCGACCGATAGCGAATCTCCAATCTCCAAGTTTGAGCACAAAATACAATCCATGCTACCCACAAAGCTTTTCACAACTTCACAAGACAATGGAAGTGTTAGTGCTTATAAAGTGAAAACAACTCCTCTACTGGAGGAATGTGGGATAAAAGATCTCAAATGGCACTCCAGATAGCCACGGACGGGCCCCAGCAATTAGCAAACCCTAAGTGATATTTGATTGCAGAACTTTAGAAAGTATATAGTTTGATGCAAAATCAGCCAATCAAGGGCCTCCAATCTGTACAGCCCTAAGATTAAATATTTTGGAGAGAACTTTATAAAATTTCAAAAAGTGTATATTCTCCCTGAAGAAACGAGCCTCCAAAATTGTAGATTTCAAGCGCCAAATGGAATCAGCCAATGAAGAGGGCAACACTCTGCACAGGAACGAACTCGTTGAAGTGCTGGCAGCTAAAATGAGGCCAATTTCTGGTTCAAGGCACTTAAAGATGGAGGACAATGCTGGTCATTCGAAATGGTTGCAATTTTCTCCACTCCGTTAACTCAAGCGCTTCCAAAATAGACAGGTTGAATGAATTTCCAAGTGAAAATGAGATAGAGACTTAAGCTCACGAATCCTCCAATGGACTGATCACAGCCTGCCTGGTGCTCATTCGCAAGCCTGAAAAGATGAATGTCGCCTTCACAGACACGCCGAACAACAACCAAAAATATCATATAGGATAGTGTAAATGCACTTCATGTTCTCTGAATTAAATCCACGCCTTCAAGAAAATGCATAGAGGTCTGTAAAAACTTCAATCGCAACCTCTTCTCTAATACACAAAATTGGTCAAAATTTGAAAAAACTGTCATTTAAACCAAAAAAGGGAACGCCTCCCAACAGATTTTGCATCCAAACAGTAGATCAAGACTTCGAACAAGAGAAACAACTCTCCCCAACAAAAAAAATGCCTCCTCCTTTCTGAAGCAACAGGATAAATACACGCACAACAAGAAAGATGCACCTCCATTCAAACTGGATGGGCTTAGAATAGAAAAAAATGCCGCCTCTTTTGGATTCAACAGAAAAAATGGAAATATTAAAGATGAACATTCCTCTGAATGTATTTAGAAAATAATGATCTCAAAAATCTCTGATGAAAACTCTCAATGGCAGAAGGAAAGTAGAATGGTTGGCTCTGATACCATGCTGGTGTCATCCACCTCCCAGGAGCACCATCTGCAGAAAATAACCTTCACAGAAAACAAGAGAGGCAACACAAGGCCATTTCACCAAACAAGAGTGAATAAATTGAGATACGTAATTTACATATGGTACAGACTTTTAAAGCTGTGAAAAATAGGTGACAGGTATGAAACTTCCTGATACGGGAAACACAACTACTCTAATTAATTAAATGCACTATTAAACTATAATACAATCATAAGTAAACTTAAATGTAAATATGCTATTTACTCTAACATTAAGCATCATAGTCTAGGAAATTATTTCCTTTCCTACAAGTAAGAATAAATAAACATAGTTAGGGTACTTACCCCTTCGTTTAGTAACTCTAGACACAAACTTGTTTTGTGACTGTAAATCCATTCTAGTCAATATGACTAAGAACAATCCTTAATCTAAAATATATCCACAATATTAAGATTTAGGCATTTCTAACCTTTTAAAGAGTCCCTCATTGCATACTTGCACTTTTTAGGGTTTATGACTTTCTGTCATTCTACTCTCTAATCCAAATATCAAGCATCTTGATGCATTAAAACAAGTTTTGACATTATCATAGAATCACTTTAAATTTGAAAAGGTATTATAAAGACTCTTCCTGTCTTGCCCTATGGTTTTCTCAACCTTTCATTGTCAACCAATATATATATATATATACATAGAATGTCATATCCAACATAAGAGTTATAGGTTTCCTATATCCTCCTTGTTTTTAATAATAGGGTTTAGCTTCTCTAACCCAATACATGGAAAAATAACACATCCTTGTTTTCCAAAGGTAATAGCATAAGTATAAACAAACATGAGAACAAATACTTCTAGTCTTTCCTAGACCACTTAGCATTGCTTGAATTCACATTTCACGTAACATGAATAAGCATAGTATTCAAAGTATATCGTCATCCACATTATATCTAAATGAATACTATCATTTCACATCTATTCTTTAGTTCTAAGTCAAATTTTTAACCCTAATAGGTTTGATTAATAAAAGATAATAATCCACTTTTGACCCCTTGGTCTACATGAGTCTACTAACTTCCAACAAAGTCAGGTTATGAACTCATATATATAACATCCTTATAAATAAATATCACATAAACCTCTATCAATCATGAAATTTTACCACAATCATGTGGGGAATGAGTTACAAACTCACAACATGCCCAACCCTGGAATAAATTACTCCAATGACACCCAACCTAGGGTTAACTTTGTCTTCTTGACAATTAGCACTAAAATAAGTTCTATTGAACACAACTTATGAGATCCATGTCTTTGCATTGCCTAGTTTACTCTCTTTCTCGAGATAACATAACATAAGAAATAGATGTTGTCAAAGGCTATCTAGGGTTCCACATTCTTGATCACCATTTCCATAATATGTATTACAAATTGACAAGAGGATTTTTATTTCATACAAAGAAATCTTTATCCATGTTGCATCCTCCCCGATTCATTATCATGATGATATTATTTCACCAAAAATACCCTTGAGAGAACTAGCAAAATTTCATCCATGGGTCTAACATAGTCTTTAGCATCGACTAAAGGATCTATTCCCATTTTCCTTAGTTTCCCATTACTAACCTAGAATCCAAGTTCTATGATATGATTAAAACAACATAAATATAGTGCACTCTGGTTTTTTCTAAACCTCTTAGGTGCTATACAAACCCTCGTTACTCAAGGAATACAAATACACTATTAATAAAATAACCAGTCTTTGACTAAGGTCAATCTAATAATCCAAATAGTTTTATTCACAGATCAATACTTACAATCTTATTGATCTTTCGGTGTTCACTATCTTTCATTTAAATAAAATATGAATTCATACATGAGTTTCATCAATATAAAAAATATTATAATTCAAAGTTGTTAAAACCCTAAGTGATACCATATCTCTGACCTTGGATATCCCAAAAGAGATTAATATCTCTCTAATGTTCTTGATGAGATGATTTCTATCACAAGCTTAACAAACATTTTCATACCAAGTTTATGAAAAAACAAAAATAAATCTATGACACACAACTAGTATAGAGTCCCATGGTTCTCACTTTTATAATGGTATTGTTGTCACAGAGAACGGTTTTGAAACACAAAACATTTATATTATAATATGAGGAGGTAAACTCAACTACTCTTATTCACGTGTTTGGAAAATAGAACTAACTTAAAAACTCTACTATTGTGCAGATACTCCACTGGGATATTCATCTTTGATTACTGTTAAACACTATACATATAGTCTGATTAATCTACATAATCAAATTTAAATAGTATCATCGAACAAACTTAAGAGCTCAAGATGTATATCTATATACATGAGAACTTTCAACTTATCGTTTAAATAAAGACTTTACACTCGACTATGAGACTTCAAAACTCTCAGAAATATCTATTGCCAAAATGAAGTTTAAGCTACAAGAGTTTAAGATGAAACATACAAGGTAATAAGGTCGACTCATACCTGAGCGTCCTGAATATACTCAGATATTACACTTTGCTGGCTCTAAGGTAGATTCAGTTGTTAAGGCTCTCGGCTCCAGATATTTCTGCCTTAACAAACTACCCTCCTTTGAAAATAATAAAACCTTCACGCCTCACAAATGTAACATGAAGATATACAGTATGTGATAGATGATGCCCTGTCATCTTCACTATTACTCTTATGTCAGCCTGTGTGTTCTATCCCTTCTATGATGACTAGATTCTTCTCTCCTAAGAAGAACTATGTCATTCTTCTTTGACGGTTCTAATGGTTTCACCAATAATATTCCTATGTCATCCTCCCCCGACTCTATGGTATTCGTTGATATCAATAACACTCCTCATGACTCCTTTTATGAGTCGTTCTTCCCATAACACCCACGACTGACTGCCATAATGTCTCCATTAAAGCTTGTTAAAACCTTTCTCCTTAAAGATAACAGATGCTTCTACTATGATATCAAAAATTATGCTTCCACTACAAGTTGCTCCTCATCTCACGACCACTCGACCTAACAATAAGATTCCACTACAAATTTGTTGAAGAAAATCTCCCTTAAGCCATGGAAAACTCCACTTAACAAGGCTACGAGGCTCGAGTAAGCAGATTAAGGGGAATGTGGTGATTAAAGCACCACTCCTCATAATAACAATGACTATCTTAAAGGTATTCAAAGTTGTTGAGTTAGTTAAGAAAAAATGTTTCATCATTAAAGAAGGTCGTCAACTTCTTAAAGACCCACTAACAAGTCATTAAATGGGTTCTCCACATGTTGAGAATACTTCCTTTTAAAAGCCTCTTAATACTCATGGATTGAGCACGTAATGAGAGGGGGACATAGGTATGAAACAACTCTTTAAAGGCATCTTAATACTATCATGATAGTTAAGAAGAGATACTTCTACTATAAGAAGGTTGTTATTCAATAAATTTACTAACAACCCGAACAAGCCATTATGAATATTACGTAATATAATAGTCTAAGATCACGTATATTAATATCATTAGGTATTATTAGAATAATGTGATGTAAGACTTATGAACAAACATGATTGGGTTGAGTTCATCTCCCCTTCACGTACACAAGTATATCACGTGGTTTTCATTTTTGTCATAAATGAAATATTCGACATTAAAACTACAAACATGCGAACAATTTAACTCACTATGCCTTGAAGACGTAATCGATAACTTGTCTACGACATCATAAATGATGTGCTCGACAAAAAGTCATCTTAGTCACAGAACGACTATCATTTGACCTTGACGACGTCAATTTCACAAAACGACTAGATTGATGTAATAAAAGATCAAAAGGGTTCTAAAAGACATCGACAACCTGTCGAGCCAATCAACAAATTAACCACTAAAATGTAACTTACCTCAATCAACAAGAATTAACTAACTATGGTAAACTATACTCAGTTGGCAAATGACTGTTTATAACCCAAGGTCTATTCTCCTCTCCTCATAAGATACTCTCTCTCTTTCTCGGAGAGTAATCAAAAACCTATTTTCCTACATACATCTTGCCATCACTAGATCATAATCAGTGCATCATTAGTCAATTCATAAACCTTATGAATTAACTAATCAAATTCTCATAATATAATTTATTAAATCATTCAATTATATGCATTATCCCTAATCACATATACTGATATACAATAAAATCAATGTTTTTCAATGACATTAAATCATAACGTCAAATCATTTTTCCATGAATTCACTTCTATTCATGTAAAAGTAAATAGTAGAAACAAAGCCAAAATTAGGGATGTAAGAACTCGAGGGGATATTCGTCTAAGGTATGTTGAAATCTATCATATTTGGGGTGCTATGAAACACCACCAAATAAAATGGAGTGGAGGTGAAAAAGCTACAAAAATGTGATGAAAAAGCAACAAAAAGGAAGGACTCAAATAAGTTAGACCCTGATGCAGCACATGGGACTGTAACCCTTACAGAGGTGACCTCCCAATCACTCCTACACTCATGGAGCAAGACTTACGGATCGCATTCGGGTGCATTACACTTTTTTGTTAAGTGTTTGTCTTACTGTTGTGGCGATCATTCTGATTTCAGTGTTGTGTTTGAGATCATTGTATGGGTGTTGTTGTGGTTCTATTTAACTCGCGTAGTTGATAGGCTAATTCATGAAGTAAGTCAATGTCTTGGTGAAATAGAAGGCTTAGAAGTTGTATGTTTTAGATTGTTGAAGATGAAGTCTCTAATGCAATTAAAACTATATGAATGCATGCAATTTTAGTTCTTTTTCTGATTTTTCATGATTTAATTACTAAGAAAGAAAATATGTATGCAACTAACTATCTATCTTTTTGGAGGTCTAACTATTTGGTAACCTTCTTTGCAAAGGGCAAGGGATTTAAGAAACTTCAAAAAATAGAAAATGAAGCACAAGGACTTGTAAGGCTTCAAAAGAAAAAGGATAAGACCTACTTGAGAAGCATGGATGAACTAGAGATTCTATGAGATATCTAAACTAAAACTTAAAAACAAAAGGCTCAAAGCCTATAAAGAAACTTAAAGAAGATTGTGAAGAAGCTAAGAAGCTTACATATATGCCAAGGCCATCATATCTCTATAAGCTATGACCATGACCTAAAACATATAGAATTTAAAAAAAAAAAAAAACTAAAGATCATTCTTTAATTATTCTTATCATATCATTTCTCTACTTTAAAAGGAATCATCTTTAATTATTGTCTTTTACTGTTTATGACGCTGAAGCTCCGAATATTTTTACTATTATAACCATACTAATCTATCATAATCATGAAAGCGCGTCAGAGTGAATTATTAGAGGCACTAAATCGGGCCCAAATGGAGAAGAGCACGCTAAGGCGTGAAAGCTGTTAGGCACTAGATCATTTCCTGTCCAGTCTTCATACCTTTAGAAATTTGGTCAAAAGATTTTACAGTCTTAAAGTGTGAACAGGTTATATTCAAATTTGTAAACGTGTAAGGTGCAGATTGATTCCCGAGCATTCCACAGAGCTTCGTGTGAATGTGAATGTTTGATAGGAAATTTGGCGTGCAATTCTCTTAAAAGATGGGATTCGTTATATTATCCATCAAAACATAGAATCCAATCCACTCTCAGTTATATTTTCCATCTATCTTCGGCGCTTGAGTTAATGGCGTCTTCATCCTCATCTTCCAAACGTCCACTGCGTCAAAAATTATATGATGCATTCTTCCACTGTGCAAATCACTATCTTCTCACCACGATATGCGGAGTCCCCTTGGTGTCTAGATGAGCTGGTTCACATGTTGAAAACCGGGGCTCTGTTTATTCCTGTATTTTGTGATGGACAACGGAGTTTATGCACCTGCATTCGCTGAACATGAAAAAAAGGGGAGATCCAGCAAGGGCATAATAAAATATATACACATAAATATAAATTAATTTAGATTAATTAATTGATATTTTTTGTGGATGTAGATAAATTTTAATTAAATGTTATTTTAGGAAAGTAGATGTAAAAGATAGTGGTACTTAGCTCAATGAATGAAGACAAATGAATTTAATAAGTATTCTAAAAGTATTTTATCTTTCACTTAGGAATGGTACCTTTCTATCTATATGTTTCCTTAAATTCTATGTATGACATGGACTTCTATCTAGGGCCTATTCCACACCTCTAGATCACTTTGCATCCATGTTCATGTGTGGATAAGTGAACTTAAATGTCTTCAGCATTTAGAATGTTCGGGTGTTGATCGCATGCCAAAGGGAATATCAAAATTGGCCTCTTTCAGAATACTGCGATCATATTCTTTGAAGCTATCCATAGAAGAGGACGAATTCATAAGGTTAGACGATTTGGTCAATATGACTCAGCTTCAAGAACTATGGTTACGAGTTAAGCATGCGATGGAGTTGAAAAGGATGGAAGAAGGGATCCTTGCGTAGCTGGTGAATATGCATTGTCTCCTAATCCAGAATATTAGTGAGGGAGCGGAGCTTCCACAGTTTCTGGAGAATATGAGAGCAATGAAACATCTGGAAAGTCTTATATCAGTCAGCTTTGCAGTGCCAAGTTGGATATGTGAGTTGCCAAATCTGAGGGACTTAAAGTTAGTAGGGTGTGAATGTAGTGATCTTATCTGGAGTTGCAAAGAATGCCCAATTTAGTGAGGTTGGTGTTGAAAGGAAATAACGAGGGGAGAGAATTGCCAAAGGCGTTTGGAAAGTCGGGAGGCTTTCCACACCTCCGCTTCTTCACAATTAATTCTTTCACACAATTAGAGGAGTTCCCTGAATTGGAGGAGGGAGCAATGGCATGTCTCGATGAGTTACGCATATATTATTCTTTCAAAGTGAAGAAAGTGGAGGGATTGGAGAGGTTGAAAAGACTGAAGTTGTTCGACTATTCAATTTAATTTTGCTAGAAGAGACAAATGAATGGTGGGAGATGTTAAAGGAAGGTGGGGAATACTGGAATAAAATCAAAACCATCAATCCCCACGTAACTATTACTGATAGCTACCACCAATTTAGTTAATATTGTTATTATGCCTGTAATTAATGCCTTCTCTCATATTTAATTTATATTAAAGTTGATTGTGGTTAAATTTTTCTAGTGATAATTTAGTTAATTCAAGTCTTCCCTTTATTTATCTTGTATGGAAGTTAATTTATTTTTGAGTGCCATACAATTTTACATTAGACACAATTCTTAAGAAGAAAACAAAATTTATCTTGTCTAAAAAAAATGTTTATATTGGAGATTTAGTTTAGGGTATGATACCATGGTTTATATTTATTAGTTCTTAAGACTATGAAATTTGTTTAATTTTAGAATATTTTTTAAATTTAATTTACATTAATCTAATTAGTATAAATATCGTCTATTTTAAAAAGTCAAAAGATATAGTTTGGAGCTATTTTATTTATTCAAGAGTTATTTTATTTTACTTTAGAATTATTTATTTTATTTGTAATATCCTTGTATTACTTTTGTATGTAACTTTTAATTAAATATATTACTTTTTAATAGTTTTAGTTTTTCTTAACAAGTGTTGGCTATGTTTTACTTTTTATGTATACGATGATGGCATGCCAATCCATACCTTACTACCATTGTAGAATGCCTCTTAGTAATAAAATATATATACATAAGCATAAATTAATTTAGATTAATTAATTGATAATTTTTATCGATGTAGTTAATTTTTTTTATGAATACTTCCCATTTAATTTATATTAAAAAGCAATAAATAGTACAATATTCACAAAAAAGGGGCAAGGTGGTAAAAAGACACACCCATGAAGTCTCAAAGGATTAATAGGCGAACAAAATAACAAAGGGCCAAGACCAAAGAAAACTAAGTAGCAAGTGCAACACTAGGTGGAGGAGGATCCTAATCATTAGGCTTCCCCCAAACATCTCTAGGGGTAGCATCATCATTCAACTCCCAACCATTGAGAGCATCAGTTCCATCTTCATTCTCCTTGGGGACCAGCTGAGGATGGATTGGAGAAATGATGTGTTGCAAAAGAGGAAACTTTCTTATGTTAGGTCACCCAACATCCCACCTTGAAGATGGTGGTTTGCAAGGTTGAGACCATCCTCCATAGGTAACAAAATCCTTGGAGGGTTGTTTGTCATAAGAGTGAGAGCCTCAATCACCATAGTCACCATATTTACTATGGGAGGACTAATTGCAATCATTTTGATACCCTCAAGAGGAGGTGGAGTCAAGCAAAACTTAGGCAACAATGAAAAAGGCATTGCCCAAATGGTCCAACAACTCCTGAAGATGGGCAACTTCAAGTGCAACTTTGCTAGCTTGCACATGAATCTTCATTAACACATTAAAAGACATGATAGATTTAGTGTACAAAGAAAAATGTTTATTAGCAATACAGTGATTGAAAGTAGTAGCATTCCTATCCTTCTAAATGCTAAAAGGAATTTCCACCTTGAAGGCATGCCATATATGAGTATATTTGCGAGGTAGGTAGGGCCAATCACTAAGTAAGACCATATACCAAGAGAGAGGAGTAGGTTTGAAAGGTCTAGAAAGATCATGGATCCAATTCCAAGCTTCTTAAGCATGAGGGCAAAACCAAAAAAGGTGCTTGAGAAACTCAAGCTGCCCGCAGAATAGACAATGAGAGATGGATAGACCCATATGAGCCAGACGAACCCCAAAAGGGAGGCCTTGGTAGAACAAACACCAAGAAAAATGGGTCAATTTTAGGCTCCAAGATCGTAGACCAAACACATTAAAACCATCTATTCCAGGTCCCATGAGAGGGTTGAAGTTGCCAACAATGATTTAGCTACTCCACTATATGCAAGTGTGGGGACAACCAAGAATAACCTTTGCATGGTCTGTAATTATGAAAAGGAGTGTCTAGATACCAATTCCAATCTTTCCACTAAGGTTTGAGCGATCTCACTCCTAACTTATGAATCATCTAAGGAGGAATGACATAAATAAGCGACAAGTAAGTCTCTTGGTCTATGTTAGAAGCTTGCATTTTTGTTTGAACTCAGGCCATGACAAGAAATTTTTGGTGGCCCTATGCAAAAAGTCAAGCAAAACTCAAACCCTATGTTTAAAAAATTTAAGGGCATGAACCCAAGGCAACTTTGCGAGTGGCCTATCTTGAACTTGCTAAGAAATACATGAAATCATACATTGTAAATTCATCCATAGAAAAACATAAAACAATTAAGCACTAGGAACAAGGTGTTGTTATATGGAGCCTAATCAGACTTGGAGGTTAAATTTTCCCCACTTTTGTCAGTGTAGTTTCCACCGAAAGTATTTTATGGGGGAATGGAGGAGGGGCCCCCAAAGAAAAATTTGCGTATTATTTTATAAAGGTGTCAATAGTTATTTTTCTATTGGTCGCCTTAAAAAACCCTATTTTTGTAACCGACATAAGTCTTGATAAAAAGGATAAGGGTTAGGATTTTTGTGGATATTGTATCTGTAGCACATTGCAATGGATTTGGGTTGCATGAGATTGCTAGTTGTAATCAGTTCTATTTGCTGGATAATAATAGTGGACTCTCTGTTGGTGGATGTAGCCCGAGTTTGGGTGAACCACGTTAAAATTGTCTCTCATTGTTTTTCATTTCTGTGTATTTTTCATTCCTCTGTTTAATCTTTATTTGCATTTAATTGATATCTTCTACATGCTATTCCTAATACAAGGCCCATGGCCTTCCTGCATAGTGTAAACTTTTCTGTGCTCACAGGTTTAATAAGTGAATCTACAACATTCTCTTGAGTGTCAACCTTCTTTAGCTCAATCTAACCATTAGCAATCATTTCATGAACAAAATGGTATTGAAAGTCCACATGCTTAGTTCGTTCATGATACATGGGGTTCTTGGGCAAACATATTGCACTTTGGTTATCACAACCAATCTAAATAATCCTATAATCAAAACCAATACATGTACACAATCTTTGTAACCAAACTTCCTACTTAGATACATGAGTAGTAGTCATATACTCTGCTTTAGTGGTAGATAAAGCAACAGTAGGTTGTCTTTTACTCATCCAACTCACAACTCCTCCAAACAAAATAAACACATAGCCACTAGTGGACATTCGACTATCCAAGTCACCTGCCCAATTTGCATCAACAAAACCTTGTATGTTTAATGTCTTATCGACATTGTTGGTACCAAGATAAACCAAATAGTAATCAGAAGTACCATACAAATATCTTACCACCCTCTTTGCAAAATTCCAATGTTGTCTACTAGGGTTAGACATAAACCTGCTCAAAACTCTCACTACTTGGGCAATATCTGGTCTAGTGCAAACCATTGCTTACATCAAACTTCCTACAACACTAGCATATGGCACATTCGACATATCCTCTAAATCATCTTCATTCTTAGGTCACATATCTAATGAAATCTTAGTACCAACTGGTAAAGGAAGTCTAACTAGATTGCAATCCTGCATGCCAAATTTGTGCAAAATAGTATTCACATACTTAATTTGTGATAACCAAAGCTTTTTGTTACCTCGATCCCTTTTGATCTCCATTCCCATAATATACTTGGTTGCCCCTAGATCCTTCATGTCAAATGCACCTGAAAGTTGAGATTTCAACTCACTGATCATACCCTTGATGTTACTGAAAAATAACATATCATCCACATACAAGGCAATAATCAGAATATGATCATCAATACATCAAATGTAGACACAGTAATCCTCTTCACCTAACAAAGCCTAATTTCAAAACAAATGAATCAAACTTCTGGTACCACATTCTGGGGGACTATTTTAAACCATAAAGAGATTTTTTTAACTTGCATTATGTTAGTGAACAAATTTTGTCAGGTCCAACTCTTTTCTATTTTATTTGCCCAATTAAGAGGTGACAAATGTACCAACAGTTGAATAAGATATAAATCGAGGTTTATAATTATTCTTTGCATTTTGAAAAAGGGGCATCTCCCTTCGTATGATAAAATAGAAATAATTTGTTTTTGGGGTATGCTTTTAACTTAAAAGAGAGAAGGTAAATTTTTGGATATAAAGATGCAATAAACCCTTAATGCATAATGCACTGTAGGCAAAATAAAATAACTTTGAATTATATATTTACCAAATCAATCCCAAAAATAGGAATGGAAACAAAACTGGAAAATGATTATTAACTTATCAACCATCATCCTTGCATCAAATTCAAACTTAAGAATGAAGACACTCAAATAATCATAATACAAGAGGCGGGTTTTCAATATCCCATACAAAGAACTATGAATTTTAATATTCAAACTCCAGTTATTCAACGTAAGAAGAATAAATGAACAATAAAAAGATGATGACTCAATATCAATTCTCTTTTGTATTGATGAGTCTAAAACAAGAGCACAATACCATCACTTAAGAAATTACTGTCTTCGTATCAAATACCTCCCTTTCCCTCCAAATTTTTCTTAAACCCATAAAGCATAATTAATGATCTAGTCAATGGAAAACAATTTTCCACCAAAAAAGACCCAATATCTCTTTTACTCATTCATTTTATAGTAAAAGAGATTGGAACTAACATTTCCCATATAACTATCTTGTAACAAGTCAACTCTTATTACCCAAAATTAATCAACTTAATTACCATTAAGTACAAGGTCATGATTAACCTAATCATAATTAAGCAAAGTAATAATGAATACTATAAACAAAAATCAATATGCATATCTTTTGGATAATTTTAAAACTGAAATTTACAACAAATTCCAAAGATAATATACTAGTGAATCCTTTCACTATACATTTAGAATGTTTTACTCATAGCATCAATGATAAACTTTTACATATAATGTTTGACTATCAAGTCATATAAAAAAATGTACTACATATGGAGTTTTGACATTTGTCTTCATAAGTCTCAGCTTATCATTTGCTTGGGAAGGACAACATCACCTAAGTGCTTTTCCTCCAACCACAGACCGTCGGTCCCCTGCACAACTTCCTTCCTAGAAGTGGCCCTACCCTTCACAAAGGGAATCGATACAAGGAACCATTAGGTTTTCCATCTAAGTATCTAGTGTTGTGTCCTTCATAATATTTTGTAGTCATATAACTATAGATCCACTCTAACTATGTATGACACTACTGGAAGCATTATGCCATCTAGAGCAAAGTGAACCGACTATTGCATGCAGAGATGGATGCATTACATTGGCCAAAGATTTATATACATAAATGTTTCACAATGAACATAATCAAATGTTCACACACCTCATCTTGACTTAGAAGTTGTCTCATCCTACAGTGTTTACAATTTGACCCCTCTAGGTCATAGTAAAGATTGGTGTTATACACCCTTTGTCCACTTGTCTTGGATTTCTAACTCTTTTTCTAGGAGTGTGTTCTCAAAAATTATTTTATCACTTAAGCGACCAGGAACCTGTGACCTCCACATCACTCTATTCCCGTTCTTTCTTAAAAAAAGATTCATTTAAAAGTTCATGGTTTCATGTCTTAAGACCTTTCCGGTCTAAGGCTCTATGATCATCTTATACCAAAGATTCATGACAAATCGACATTGAATATAACATCTTTCTATCATATTCAACAATATTATTATTGAACTATATAAAATAGACTTAAAGTATAAATGTTCAAGAAGGGTTGTTTCACCCTATATCTCTTTCCAAAACATTACATAGTGTAATAAAAATATAGATTTTCAAATAGTATACAATTAGTTGACATAACAACTCTTTAACCATTCATGGGTTTAATGACCATTCAGGCTTTACCTTCTTGTTGTTTAAAACTTATTATGTACTTCGTGCAATTTAATAACAAGGTTACTATTTTCAATCTTTACTTTCACAGTCATATCAAGAAGTATCTCATAGAGATTAGCTTCCTCTAAAACCACATTTAATGTAGTCCACCATGTTAGAAATGAAAGCAACACTACTTCAATGGAAATCTTATTCGAGATAAATTTCAGCAAACTTTAATTGTGTGTTATTAATGGAGATTGTAACAAAACATAAACCCACAATAAAAAAAATCTACCAAAAGCAGAATGAAACACATAACACAAGTGTTTAACGTGGAGAAAACCCTTGTGGATAAAAAACTCCACCAAGAAAAGAGGTCAAGTTATATTATCTTCACAAAAGGAGATTACAAATACATTCACTTCCTCTGTCCTCCAACCTTCACTCTGGAAAAACTTGGGTACCTGTAAACTATTATATTCATCTCATCTACTATGCTATGGTTTATATAGAATTTACACAACCTCAAGACATTAAATGACTTCTTACAAGCCCATAATACTTGTCAAGAGTCAACAACACAATCCTGGGCGTCCATGGCCAAGAATAGGCTCTTACGGGGTCATAAACACTATCATACATGCATCCTACACTTGGGAAAATGTGCCCATGCAAGCTTGAATGCCTTGGGGCCAAAAATAGCCACTTATAGCATCTTATGATGCGTCATATGCTATTATTAGTGTCATAGATTCTTATGACAACTTACAGTTGTCATAGAATCTCTTACACCCTCTTACAATATCTATGATGTGCGTCATAACACTAAAAATAGATTATTCCTCCACATGTGCACCTCACTTTGACCAATTACCATTTACCATAGTAAATGACATCCCGTAGCTACCGCCAGTAACTCCAGGACTTACCGTGTAGTAACTCCGTACTTACCGTGGACAGTAAATAATTTTTACCATTGCCGGTGAAACTTGTACATCCCTTATGGGTAATTACAAATTATAAATAATAAATGAAATAAATACAATATTGGGATTTACAAGGTTAATGGCACCTTATCCCAACATTCTCCCACTTGAAATTATACATTGTAAATCAACCCATAGGAAATCAAATGAAAAATAATCAGGCACTAGAAACAAGGCCCATGGCCTCTCTGCACCACACGAACTTCTCTGTGCTCACAGGCTTGGTCAATGAATCTGCAACATTCTCCTGAGTGTCTATCTTTTTCAACTCAATCTCTCCGTTTGCAACCAACTCTCGAACAAAGTGATACTGAACATCAACATGCTTAGTTCGAGCATGATACATGGGATTCTTAGCCAAACAAATAGCACTCTGGCTATCACAACCAATCTGAATATTCTTGCAATCAAAACCAATACCTGTACACAGTCTCCTCAACCAAATTTCCTCCTTAGAGACATGAGTTGTAGCCATATACTCTACTTCTGTGGTGGACAAAGCAACTGTGGGCTGCCTCTTACTCATCCTACTCACTGTACCTCCAAACAGAGTAAACACATAGCCACTAGTGGACCTTCGACTATCCAAGTCACCTACCCAATCTGCATCAACAAAACCCTGTATGTCCAAAGATTTATCCGCACTATCAGTACCAGAATAAACCAAACAGTGATCAGGAGTACCTGCAAGATATTTAAACACCCTTTTCGCATAGTTCCAATGCTGTCTACTAGGGTTAGACATAAATCTGCTCAAAACTCCCACTGCTTGGGCAATATCTGTTCTAGTGCAAACCATTGCATACATCAAACTCCTTACAGCACTAGCATATGGCACATTAGACATATCCTCAAGATCATCGTTAGTCTTTGGACACATATCTAATGAAAGCTTAGTACCAATGGGTAAAGGAACTCTAACTAGATTACAGTCCTGCAAACTAAACCTTTGCACAATAGTATTCACATACTTACTTTGTGACAACCAAAGTTGTCTGTTAACTCTGTCCCTCCTGATCTCTATTCCCAAAATATACCTTGCAGCACCAAGATCTTTATCTCAAATGCACCTGAAAGTTGGGCTTTAAGCTCACTGACCATACCCTTAGTATTGCTGAAAAACAACATGTCATCAACATACAAAGCAATAACCAGTATAGAATCATCAACACAATGAATGTAAACATAGTGATCCTCCTCGCTTCTAACAAAACCCAATTTCAAAACAAATGAATCAAACTTTTGATACCACATTCTGAGGGACTGTTTCAAAACATAGAGAGACCTCTTTAACTTGCAAACCCAATGTTCTTTTCCTTTTACCTCAAAACCTGTAGGCTGTTGCATATAAATTTCTTCTTCAAGATCTCCATGTAAGAATGCAGCCTTAGCATCCATTTGCTCAATCTCCCAATCATAAGCTATAGCAATGGATAAGAGAAATCTAATAGAAGTCAATTTAGCAACAGGAGAGAATATCTCACAAAAATCAACTCCCTCTCTCTAGGAGTAGCCCTTGGCTGCCAGTCTAGCCTTGTACTTCTCCAATGACCCGTCTGCTCCAAACTTCTTCTTGAAGATCCACTTAAATCCTATGGCCTTTCTTCCTTTGGGTAAATGAACAAGATCTCAGGTGTTATTAGAGTCCAAAGCCATCATCTCCTCTTGCATGGCTAGCTGCTAAGACTCACTATCATCTGTAGAAATAGCTTCCCTGTAGGATTTGGGTTCATCGTTAGTACTCAATAAAGCATATACACAACAGAAATCTGGTGGGCTATACCTGTCAACTAGATTTCGTTGTCTTGTGGATCTCCTCAAGGGTGGAGTAAGAGACTCTACTCGTTCTTCTACATGATCATCTGTACCAACTTCTTCTATCACAACAAATTCATCTTCATCAAAACTACTTGAATCTTCTTCGTCTTCACCCCCTAATCCATCATTCTGTTCTTCCTGAAGTGCATCTTGCTGCTCTAACAAAAAGTGCACTCTCTTTACCTTTTCATCTTTTTCTTTTGGCTATTCAGGTTCATAAATAGCTCTAAGTTCCCTGAAAATTACATCTCTAGAAAAGATAATCTTGCGGGTTAGTGGATTCCAAAGCTTATAACCTTTCACATTATCACCATATCCAATGAATGTACACTTTTCAGCCTTTGGATCCAACTTAGAAATCTTTTCCTTAGGCACATGAACAAAAGCCTCACAACCAAAAACCCTTAAATGTGAAACAAAAGGTTTCTTACCTATCCACACTTCATAAGGTGTCGAATCAAGAGCCTTACAAGGAGATCTGTTTATCAAGTAGAAAGTAGTACACATAGCCTCTGCCCAAAAGCATTTATCCAACTGTGTATCACTAAGCATACTTTTGGCCCTTTCCATAATTGTTCAGTTCATCCTTTCTGCAACACCATTCTATTGTGGTGTATACGGAGTTGTCTTTTGTCTGATTATACATGCATGCTTGCAAAACTCATCAAATTCCTTAGAGAAATATTTCCCTCTATTGTTAGATCTTAATATTTTTATCTTTAAACTTGATTGGTTCTCTACTAAGACTTTGAATTCCTTAAACTTAGTGAAAACTTTAGATTTATGCTTCATAAAATAAATCCATGTAAATTTGGATACATCATCAATGAAGGTTACAAAATAATGAGATTTTCCAATAGATTCATTATCCACAGGTCCAAACACATCCATATGAATAATTTCTGACTTCTCTTTTGCTCTATTACTTCCTGAAGGGAATGAATTTCTGTTTTATTTACCAAACACACAATGCTCACAGAAATTAAAGTGCTCATCAGAATAAGAGAAACTGTCCAACAAATTTTTATTCTTAATAGTTTTCAATACATTATTGCTTGTGTGGCCCAATCTACAGTGCCACAACATGCATGTATTTTCAGTAGTGGCCTCAGATACATAGGAGGCATTACAAACTATAGTGGCTTCAAGCTTAAACAAGTTCTCGAATCTCTTCCCTTTAGCTACCACCAAGTTCCCTCTCACCAATCTGCAGCCATGCTTGTCAAATGTCACATGCATTCCAAAATCATTCAACTTCGTAATTGAAATCAGATTTCTAGCTAATCCAGGAACATGTAAAACACCAAGGAGGGTTTTAATCCTCCCATCACTGAAACACAACAATACCTTTCATTTCCCAACAATCGGATATGTAGAGTTGTCACCAAGGTAGATATTACCTCCATCATATTCTTCATATGAGGAGAACCATTCCTTACGCAGGGTCATATCAAGTAGCAAGCAGTACACACAGCCTTTGTCCAAAAGCATTTATCCAACTGTGTATCACTAAGCATACTTTTGGTCCTTTCCATAATTGTTCGGTTCATCCTTTCTGTAACACCATTCTATTGTGGTGTATACGGAGTTGTCTTTTGTCTGATTATACCTGCATGCTTGCAAAACTCATCAAATTCCTTAGAGAAATATTCCCCTCTATTGTTAGATCTTAATATTTTTATCTTTAAACTTGGTTCTCTACTAAGACTTTGAATTCCTTAAACTTAGTGAAAACTTTAGATTTATGCTTCATAAAATAAATCCATGTAAATCTGGATACATCATCAATGAAGGTTACAAAATAACGTGATTTTCCAATAGATTCATTATCCATAGGTCCAAACACATCCGTATGAATAATTTCTAACTTCTCTTTTGCTCTATTGCTTCCTGAAGGGAATGATTTTTTGTTTTATTTACCAAACACACAATGCTCATAGAAATCAAAGTGCTCATCAGAATAAGAGAAACCGTCAACAAATTTTTAATCTTAATAGTTTTCAATACATTATTGCTTGTGTGGCCCAATCTACAGTGCCACAACATACATGTATTTTCAGTAGTGGCCTCAGATACATAGGAGGCATTACAAACTATAGTGGCTTCAAGCTTAAACAAGTTCCCAAATCTCTTCCCTTTAGCTACCACCAAGTTCCCTCTCACCAATCTGCAGCCATGCTTGTCAAATGTCACATGCATTCCAAAATCATTCAACTTCGCAATTGAAATCAGATTTTTAGCTAATCCAGGAACATGTAAAACACTAGGGAGGGTTTTAATCCTCCCATCACTGAAACACAACAATACCTTTCATTTCCCAACAATCGGATATGTAGAGTTATCACCAAGGTAGATATTACCTCCATCATATTCTTCATATGAGGAGAACCATTCCTTATGCAGGGTCATATGAAATGAGCATCCTGAGTCAATCAACCAATGATCATTAAAAACAAGATTACATGCAGAAAGTAAAACTTCTTCACCTGCATTCGAGGACTTATCCGAAGCACTCTCCCATTGTTTCTTGGGATTTTTGCACTCCTTCACATGTCCCCTTTTACTACAGTTCCAACACTTAACTCTGTTCTTTTTACCAGGAGTCTTAGTCCGGACCTTGGACTTATCCTTAGCCCCTTTCTGATCTCCTTTAGGTCCCCTTTCCTTAGACCTTCCCCTGACACTAAGAGCATCCCCTGAACTATCTAAACTCTTCTTCCTCAATTCTTGTGATAGTAGCACTGAAACAAGAGCATCCAACTTCGGATCCGCAAGGTTAGCAGTGATAGCAAGGATAACATTCTCCCAAGACTTAGGTAAAGAACAAAGAAGTAAGATGCATTTTATCTTCCTCACTAACCTCAACATCTACTTAATCAAGCTGACTCACTAACAAATTAAAAGAATTTAAATGCTTTGCAACTGATTCACCTTCTCGCATTTTCATGGAAAACAATTTTCTTTTTAAATAAAGTTTATTTACCATACTCTTGGCTTGATAGATCTCACCCAACCATTTCCACAACTTGTATGCAGTCTCTTCCTTTACGACATTCAATAGGACAGAGTCTGAAAGACACAACCGGATGGTTCCTCGTGCCTTTTTATCCAGTCTATCCCACTCATCTTGAGAGACATCGTCAGGTTTCTTCTCTTTTTGGACAACCAACCATTGATTTATTTCTTCCAACAAATCTTCTATTTTCAGCTTCCACAACTCATACCTCGTTCTGTTGAACTTATCAATGTCCAATCGAGAGGTTGATGCAACGGTGGATGCATCCATAATAACAACACAAGATCTACAAAATAAATGCAACCAAATCTCCCACTACAGCTACAGCTTCCACACTACCACCCAAGAGTCAAAGCTAACTTGGCTCTGATTCCAAATAGAAATGAAAGCAACACTACTTCAATGGAAATTTGATTTGAGATAAATTTCAGCAAACTTTAACTATGTGTTATTAATGGAGATTGTAACAAAACATAAACCCACAATACAAAAAATATACCAGAAGCAGAATGAAGCACATACCACAAGTGTTTAACGTGGAGAAAACCCTTGGAGGTAAAAAACTCCACCAAGAAAAGAGGTCAAATTGTATTATCTTCACAAAAGGAGATTACAAATACATTCACTTCCTCTGTCCTCCAACCTTCACTCCGGCAGAACTTGGGTACTTGTAAACTATTATATTCATCTCATCTACTATGCTATGGTTTATATAGAATTTACACAACCTCAAGACATTAAATGACTTCTTACAAGCCCATAACACTTGTCAAGAGTCAACAATACAACCTTTGGCGTCCATGGCCAAGAATAGGCTCTTACGAGGTCATAAACACTGTCATACATGCATCCTACACTTGGAAAAATGTGCCCATACAAGATTGAACACCTTGGGGCCAAAAATAGTCACTTACAACATCTTATGACGCATCATATGCTATTATTAGTGTCATAGATTCTTATGACAACTTACAGTTGTCATGGAATCTCTTACACCCTCTTACAACATCTATGACGTGCGTCATAACACTAAAAATAGATTATTCCTCCATATGTGCACTCCACTTTGACCAATTACCATTTACCATAGTAAATGACATCCCGTAACTACCACTGGTAACTCTGGGACTTACTGTGCAGTAAGGCCGTAATTACCGTGGACAGTAATAATTTTTACCACTGCTGGTAAAACTTGTACATCCCTTATGGGTAATTACAAATTACAAATAATAAATGGAATAAATACAATATTGGGATTTACAAGGTTAATGGCACCTTATCCCAACACACCATATGAGACTCAAACATTAATATCTTGTCATTACATATTTTCAGACCTGAGATATATACACAAGATTTATGGGTTGAACATTGGTAATAATCATTTCAATATCGTGCCACAACACAATGATTAACAATCTGTAATAATATATGATTTTGCATACGTTGCGATGCAAGCTAACCATTATCATGACTACTTCTGTTCTTCACTAGCAAATACAACTATCTACTTACTATTTGAATGATCTGCTCTAAGAGAACTGATGATCTTCTGATAGCGATAACTTTTAGTAGGCAAGTCCCATTGACATGAAATTTGGATATGATGTGGATGATGATGTGTAGATGCTAAGTCTTGCTCCATGAGATCTGGTATGAAGATGCGACAAAATGCCGTACAAAATGTTAAAACTGTAATTGACTGAACTGAACTGGAAATGAAAGAAAAGAAAGAATGCAAATGTTTTTGGTTGATGCAAGATTGCTCTACAACCTGGGATGCTCCTACATCAAAGACCTAGGGTTGTTGAAAAAGTGAGTCCCTCACTTTTCTAGGGCTAGAGGAAAACCAAGGTGGTCTACCTTAGCTTGAGAAATCCATGTTGAATCTTCTTCAAGTCTGCCTTTCCAGTTTACCAAATATTCTTTGTATTGCTTGTCTCTGGTACTACGTCCAACTCTGTTGTCCAAGATGTCTTCTATTTTCTCCGGTTGTTGTTGTCGTAATTAAATCTTCAAATCATCTCCAATGTAGTCCCTTGATTCTCCTTCATGATATTGGTTTAAGTCTACAATGTTGAATATAGGTGGGTCATCCCACAATAATGGATTACATTTTTTGGCCAAACTTGACATTGAAATCAACATTTTGAACTAAATCTTCACTTTCTGACACATATAGCCACTAAACTGTTAGGAATTTGAAGATGCAAACTAGTGAATTGTGAGATTTTGTTTGTAGATTCTAAATATATATATTTTAAAAAAATTTGGAGTTAAAATATAAAAAATTTGTGTCTCCTTTGATAACTAGTTTTTAATAGTAAACAACATTTTTTAAAGTGATGTGTATTTTGTCGCACATAACTTTTTTTCTACAAAAGATAAAATTCTAATTCTTTTGAATTTAGATTGGTAACATCGATATCTAGAGGATGCATTTGGTTTCATAAAGTTTTGTTGAATAGTTTTTTAATTAAGTTTTGAGGTCAAATCAATTATAATTTAGACATAGGCCTATTTTGTCCTACATAACTTTTTTTGTATGTATCAAAATTCAATTTTTTTTGTTGGAATAAGGACATCAATACCTAGAGGATATGTATTTTTTAGAATTTTTTTCTCTATTTTCCTATTTTTTGTATGTGTGAAACAAAGACCTTGATGTTCATTGAAAAACCTACATTCACAAGAAATAAAAAATAAATATAATAATCAAATTAAATATATTTAAAATTATACTTTTTGGGAAGCTTATAATAAGGACTACATACTTACAAAACATAAATTTTAAATGAATTCATTTGATCCCCCAGAAGGTAAATCAAAAATGGTTTTTTATCAACATTTTGATAGATGTATAGGAGACTCCATTATCTAGGTATGGTTTAAAACTAGGGGGGTTCTATCCAAGGGGGTTTGAAATCATTATAAAACACTTCAAATGGAATCTTTCAAGGCTTAAATCATTATATTTTCTAAAAATATGTGATTTTAGCAAAAATTAGGATGTCCCAGAAAGTGTAACCCATTATTGTGGCAACACATAGGTGATATACCCAATGTCTTCGATAGTTTCACTTCATATGCATTTCCTGAATCAAATTTCCTTAGTATCCTACATGGTCCAAACTTTGTCATCTTCAACTTGTTATATGTCCCTACTAGAAATCTCTCTTTTCTCAGATATACCATTACCTCATTTCTAACTGAAAATTCTTTGTCTCTTCTTCTCATCTGCTTGCTCCTTATACTTTCTATTCATTTCCTCCAAATGCTTCTTGACCTGATTATGTATTATCTCCATGTATCCTGCAAATTCTTCTACCTTTGCACTTCTCTTATTCTCCATACTGATGTCACTCAACTCTTTAACTCCTCTAGGGTTAGTTCCTGTCAACATCTCAAAAGGTGTCTTCCCTATACTCCTATTCATTGAATTATTGTATGCAAACTCTACTTGCGGTAGAATTAGATCCCAATTTCCTGCCTTATCTCCTACAAAACATCTCAACAAGTTTCCCAAACTCCTATTTACCACTTCTGTTTGTCCATCTATCTGTGAATAAAATGTTGAACTGAACTTTAGGTCTGTCTTCATCTTCTTCCAAAATGTCCTCCAAAAGTATCCAATGAATCTTGTATCCCTGTCCGAAACTATGCTCTTAGGTAATCCAAGCAATCTCACAATCTCCTTGAAAAATAGATCAACAACATGCACTACATCATTTGTCTTCTTACAAGGTATGAAATATGCCATCTTTGAAAATCTATCCACCACTACAAATATAGAATCATGTCCTCTCTATGTTCTTGGCAATCCTAATATGAAATCCATGCTTATGTCTTCCCAAGGTCTCTCCAGTACTGTCAAAGATTTGTACAAACTAGTATCTAACTATTCCCTTTTGCAACTTGACATACTCTACAACTCTGCACAAACTTCCTTACATCCTTATATATATGAGGCCAAAACTAATGTTCACTTACCAAAGCCAGTGTCTTGTTAATTCCAAAATGTCCTGCTAATCCACCACTATGCTTCTCCTTGATCAAACTGTCTCTCATTAAACTCCTAGGTATACACAATTGATTTCCCTTGAACAACATATCCTCATGAATGAAATAATCTAACCACTTACTTCTATCAGTAACAACAGGTTCCTTATGTATGCTTTCCATAGTTTTGTAAAATCAAGATCTACTTCATACATACGCTTCGGTTCTTCAAAACCTAATACTTCAACTCTCATCTCTGTCAGCAAATTCCTTCTTCTACTCAAGGCATCTGCAACTTTGTTTGACATCTCACTCCTATGTTTCAATACAAGTGTGTAACTCTGCATGCACTCTACCCATCTCATATGTCTCTGATACTCCAGATTGGTGGCAATCCCTCAAGTACATTATCTGATATGATGTCTTCATACTTTGTCAACAATTTAGTTATCTCCTCTGGCTGTGAATCTTCGATCTCTATACTTAGTGTTCCATGCTTCCTAGGGATCAATGAAAAACACATTCTCATGTCTCAAACCATCCAAAAAATTTCTTCCATCTACCAAACAAATTTTAGCATTCCCACGTACTTCACCCTTAGGCTCTGTTGACTTTTTCCCAGACTGGATGCTTATTCCCAGATTTCCCTACAAGGTAGCCATCAGTGATCAACAGGATCTCTGGGCCAGGGGGTCAACAGTGTAGGAGATAGACTCTATATTTTATCTCCTCTTCTTCTTCAGGCTCTGCAAGACCTAGGGGGGTATTCCCTACTCAACATCCATGAGGATATGCATACAAGGCTGGGATGCTGACAGAAAGCAGATAGTCCTCTTGTAAGTAGACCAAAACTGAAAGATAAGAGCAAAGGGGCTAGCTTTGGGCCTATTAGCAGTTGTAGACAGAGGACTGAGGATCCTAAACTAACTCTAATGTCCTAATGTTGGTTTTAGATTTTGCTTTAGAGTTTAAGTGTGGATGCAAAGCTGGATATGGTTATAACACAAAACAAAGCATGATTGGTGCCTATCCAGGGCCTGGAGTCAGTAGACATACACCTGTGAATGATCAGCATGAACAACTAAAACTGGATTTCAAGGGGATATGTGTGATACCTGCCTTACAGGCATCTCCCAATACAAAGTGTTAGGTTATCTCTACTTATGGTATCCCTACTGCAGTATACTCTTCCCAATGTTCAACCTGAAAACAGTTTAATCTACCCCTTGAGTAGAAGTTAAAAGATCAGACAGTCAACATAGGAATTCTATGCTCTAGAATCTAAACATTACCAAACATCCAGATTCAGAAGAAGAATACATGCAATACTGGAGACAGAATTAACACAACACATACCAAACAACATTTCTCATATAAGTTTAATCATGAAATCAGTGGGTTCATGCCAAAAACAAACAACAAGAGATACATAAACTCACAGGTAAGCTGTACAGAGCAACCAGATCAGCTTGTTATGCATTACAGAGCCAAAATCATCAACTTTCAACAACCTTTCAAATGAGCAACACCACCTGCTTATAACAGCTAGGTAGGTGCTCAGCAATTAATTACAATGTTGACCAAAATTTTGCCAGATACATAGTATCATGAAAATGGCGCTCAAACACAACCAGATTGGCGCCCAAACTTGAATGCAGCAGGTAGGGGAGGAGACAGGAATATTTCTCAAGCCCTGCGCCCCTGTCCGCTGATGTACATCTTCAGTCGGGTACAAGATCGACCCACGCCATCGCCCATACCTCTGCAACAATCGCCATTAATGGCGCACCAACCCGCGGCCTTGGGAAGATCATCAAACAGACTATCGCAAGCATTTCCCGCCGAGACTCATCATCATGATACTTTGAATATGCAGGATAACATTATCCCACTGCACCCCGCGATGACCTCAATAACACTTTATATACTAGGTCATGAGCATATATCATGTTGGTGCTTTTGCTCCTGACGACACTAGTATAGACCTCATCATCATCATCCTCCAGCAGCATGATATCCTGTTGTTCAAAATATCACCCTGACATCATCATGATATTTGAAATATAACCTTCATGATAATCGGCACAACCTGATCCTTCGGAGGAACATCCTCCTGCTGAGCTTATAACAAAAGTCTGGCCGATGAACATCCTGATGACGTCATCATCATATCCTGCTGACGTCATCATCATATCTGCCTACTGCGCACCTCCTCATGTCCGGATGACGTCATCATCATGTTTGCAAATATCAGGAGGTCTCTTCAAGATGATCAGTGTTAGAAATATGACCCCCCCGGGACCTTGATGACGTCATCATCATATTAACATCATCATGATATTCGGAAGACAACCGGATATTTGGAAATATCCTCCTGATGCACAAATATCAGGTTGCACTGTAGCTCCACTATAAGATCGGGGTGATAACTGAATATGATGATGCTGCTTGAAAAGATCACCCCCAGTAGATAATGCGCGAAGCCGGCAGGCGGATATCTCCTTGATATCAACATCATCATGATGTTCGAACAAACATATATCCGGGTGATATGAAAATATCACCCCTTCCTTCGAGAATATCATGATGTAGATAGGCAGAAAGAAAAATATCACCCTGATATACGGATGACGTCAGCATCATCAGGATGCCAAAACAATCGAACAAGAAGTGATACAACATCATCAGGATGATATTGACCAAGATCATCCTGACGTTCAAAATATGATGACCCTAGTGAATATCGGGTTGCACTTAGAACTCTTCAACAACATCATCAGGATGATCATAACCAAGATCACCCGATGACAAAAATATCACCCCGGCGAAATATCATGAAGGCAGAAAATATGATGACCTCCGCAAGCAGCAGGATGATAACTGGAAATATCATGATGATGACGACCCTTAAGAATAAACAAGTTAGGTCGAACAACTTAGAGAATAACCCCTTCAAGATATCGGGGCAACATCGTCATCATGTTTGAGCAAGGTGATATTCGGAAGATCACCGGATACTTGAAAAGATCACCCCCGCAAGCAACTGAGGGCGCACTGTAGCTCACCAGTATCATCAGGATAATAAGCAAACATCACCCGACAGTTAAAATATGATGATGACGATGAGAAAAACAAGTCGACGAAGAACATGCTGATGAAGATCATCATCGAAGACAAGATGATGATGACGACCTCCTCCTCAGAAAAATATGATGCTACAGCTGAAAAACGCTGAGGAGGTCCAACACTTAGAAAAATTGGGCAAGACGATGAAGGCTTCAGATGAAGAAACCTCCTAATCATGACAAATCAACCCCAGGTCAAAATAAGTGCTAACAGTGGCTCCGAATGGGGACGTGCAGGTGAAAACCTGCAGCGAGAACCAGATCTCCAGGTAGACCTGACAAAAAGCAAAAAACGTGAGTTGTACAAGGCATTTACACTACATACATATTTTACAAATGTGCACAGCAACCAGATATTCATGCAAAATAGAACTTAAGGAATTGGCCATGCACAGGCAATTCCAGAATTTCACCATCTAGGGCCTGGAGGAAATAAGAATCCTCCCCATGAGTATTGCAAACCTGATATGGGCCCATCCATAAGGGCTGAAATTTACCATGTTTACCCTTTTCCTGATCTTTAGCATTCCAAATGAGCACCAGATCATTGACTTGAAACTTCCTTTTTGTAGTTCTCCTGTCAAACTGATATTTCATATCCTGTTGTCTTTTGAGATTGATCTGGTGGGCTTTCCTTCTGTCTTCATCCAATGCAACCAGCTGATTCACTCTTTCTGTCATGGGATCTTCAATCTCCTCATCATTATCCTGAATGAATCTGTAAACTGGTAGGAGATTGTTTATGGGCAGTCTAGCTGATGCACCATATACCAGCTCAAAAGGTGACTTCCCAATAGCCCTTTTCACAGTCACTCTGTCAGCCCATACTGCTAAGTTCAACTTTGAGTCCCAAGCTCTCTTGTTCTTGTCCAGTATCCTCTTGACAATTTTCATGATGCTCTTATTGCTTGATTCTGCTTGACCATTTCCTTGTGGGTGATATGGTGATGTATATGACAGGTTTATCCCATACTTGTTGCAAAAATCAACAAACTCACCTGATCTGAAGCACATAGCATTATCAGTGATAATCTTAAATGGTACTCCAAACCTGATGATGATGTTCTCTAGTATGAAGTCTGTCACCACCTTACTTGTAGCTCTTTTAGTTGGAATGGCCTCAATCCATTTGGTAAAGTAGTCAGTTGCCACCAAAATCCAACTGTGTCCCCCACTTGATTTGTCTGCAATCTCCCCTATGAAGTCGATTCCCCATTGCTGGAATGGAGCATCCACAGGTACAGCTCTGAGGGGCAAAGCACCATTATATTTTAGCTTTCCTGAGAATCTCTGGCAAGGGTCACACTTCCTTACTAACTTTTGTGCATCTGAAAAGAGAGTGGGCCACCAATATCCTGCCCTGAGAATTTTATGAGCTGTTGTTTGGGCAGTATAATGGCCACCACACAATCCTTTATGCATGTCAATCAAAATATTGTTAGCCATGTTCTTATCCACACATCTCAGCAGCACACCATCAGGATTTTTCCAGTACAGCTCACCTTGAACAACAACATACCTGATTGCATGTAGCTTTAGAGTCCTCTTTTGATTGTCACTGAAATGGGAAGGACAATTCAGATTTTGCAAATAATAGACAATATCCTTGTACCATTCAGATCCTGATGCACTTACATTCTCATCTTGGACTGCATTAACTTGGCATGCTTCCAAGTTTGACTGTGCCATCATCTTGGCTAGTCCTTGTCCTCTTATCAACTTAGTAACTTGTATGTCTATGTTGAATTCCTGCAGTTTGTTTATCCATCTGCACCTTCTTCCAGTCACCTCCTGCTGAGTGAATATGTCTTTGACTGCAGCATGAGGCACATATGCAATGATATATGACCCTACCAGGTATGGTCTGAAACTTTTGATGGCTCTAACTAGTGCATATGCCTGCTTTTCCATAATGTCATATTTCAACTCAGAGGCCTGCAGGGACATACTGAAGAAAGCAATGGGCTGTTCAAAACCATTTTCATTTTTCTGTAACAAACATGCAGCAACAGTATGAAAGGAAGCAAATGAGAACACTTGGAATGGCCTAGAAAAATTAGGAGATTTAAGAACAGGGGCCATCTTAATTGCCTCTTTGATATTCTGAAATGATTCTGCTGCTTCCTTTTCCCAGTTGACAGTTGCATCCTTCTTCATCATCTTGGAGATGTTCCTTGTAGTTTCTGCAAAGTTGGGAACAAATCTTCTAACAAAGTTTATCTGTCCGAAGAAGGACTGAACTCCTTTCACAGTTTTTGGCATTTGAATCCTGTCAATAGCTTCCACTCTCTCTGGATCTATCCTGACTCCATCCTTGGAAACAATGTGTCCCAGAAGTTTTCCTTCAACTACTCCAAAGGCACACTTCTTTGGGTTTAAAGAAATACCATATTCTAGTGCTCTTATGAAGATCTGCTCCAGATGCATACAATGCTGCTCCTCTTTCTTTGAGTAGGCAGTCAGGTCATCCTGATATACTGCCAGGATTGAATCAATCAGCCCTGCAAAAGCAACATCCATTGCTCTTTGAAATGTAGCACCTGCGTTTGTTAGTCCAAATGGCATTCTAACATACACATATGTCCCCCATGGAGTGGTAAAGGCAGTCTTATACTGTTCTGATTCTTTCACCTTTACCTGATTATATCCTGAAAATCCATCCATCATGGATAGGAGTTCACAACCAGTCACTCTCTGCAACATAGCCTCCATATTAGGCAGTGGATAGTTATCCTTCAAAGAGGATACATTCAAGTTCCTGAAATCAACACACAACCTAATATCACCATTCTTTTTCCTGACTGGGACAAGGTTAGACACCCAAGTTGAATGTCTGATTGGCACAATTATTCCAGCTTCCCTGAGCCTTCTGAGTTCCTCTTGCATCTTGGGAGCTAAGGTTGGATTAATAGGTCTTTGCCTTTGTCTAAATGGCTTAGCTTCAGGCTTCAATGGGATCTCATGCTGGAATAAGTCTTCTCTATAAGCTTTTAGGTCCTCATATGACCAAGCAAAAACATGTTTATACCTTTTTAGCAATGCAATCAGCATACTTCTTATGTGTGGTTTGAGTTGTTTGCCAATATATACTTTCTGAGGGGCCTGAGATGTCCCCAAATTTATTTCTTCTAAATCCTCCTTATTTGTGGGGGATGTCCTTGTGACCATTTTGTCTCTACTGTCAAAGGCTCTTTCCAAAGCCACTAACCCTCTAGGGATCTTGTTAGTCCTCAACTGAATGATCTCTTTCCCTACAAGAGTCTCTTTTCCATTTACAGTCTCTACAAAAGCTTGGAAATCAATCTGTTGATTCTCATATTCATCTATGCAGTGCAAAAATTTCAGCAAATCCCTATCATCATTAAAAACTTGCCAACTGCATATATTTTCTGGTATGGCAGGCCTAATTTTAACTTCTACATCTGTGACACCTGACAGAGTGATGTCATCTGGCCTTATTGCAACATTGGCTAAGAAATCAGCCATAACATTTTTTGACCTTTCTACCCAGCCAATTGAAAATGCATCAAAAAGTTCAATAGTATCCCAAACAGCATGCTTGTATTGTTTCAGTCTTTTATTTTTTGCAGCATACTTATTTCTGATTTGGGATACAATCAGCTCAGAATCCCCAAATACTCTTAACATCTTAATTCCATGTTTGAGAGCAATATTCAGGCCTAAGAGTAAAGCCTCATATTCTGCAATATTATTTGTGCAATCAAACCTCAGCAAGAAAGAGAACTTGAGGAGCTTACCAGTTGGAGACAGGAAAACAACTCCAGCTCCAGAGCCTTCTTTTGCACAAGCTCCATCAAAAAACATGGTCCATAAGCCTTGCTGATCCAGCTCATCAATACAGGCATTTTTCTTTTTGTCTTCTGCATCATCTGAGACAACCTTGAAGTTATCACAGTCAGTGTCTACAAAGCATATCTGTTCATTTGCTTCTTGGTCTTCCACTGTCTCTGATGATCTCTGCTCTCTGATTAACTTGACATCCCTGCCATTCATTGGAATCATGGCATATGACAGGTCCAGCTGCATACTTCCACCAATTAGTGCTGCCCATCTTCTTGACAGCAGCATACCATACTGTGGCTTGATGTCAACCACTGTTATGTTCATCTTATATTTCTTTTCAGGAAATGCTGCCAGTTTGAAATCCACATCCTTCATGATTCCAATGACTAGTACCTCTCTGGCATCCATTGCATAACATTTTCCACATGCCTTGTCAATCTTTAATCCAGTTTGTTGCATGATGGCCAAAGGCATGACATTTGTGGATGCTCCAAAGTCAAGCATACAATTTCTAATTATTTTACCATTTATAACCAGGGAAACATAAAATGGTTCCACCTGTGAAGGACACTTTGTCATGGTCATTCCTAAATAGACTTCAGGAGTCTCATCTTCTTCATTGCACATGACCTGTTTCTCACCCTGGGTCTGATCATTTTGTTTAACTTGAAAAGGTACCCCTGAGATTAGAGATATTGTCCTATTCTTGATCTCTTCCACTTTCATGAGTTCCATAAGTGGAACAGAGACCTTTACCTGAGAGAGGATCTGGGCTATATCAAATGGAGCATAGTTTTGTACAACAGTTGTAGCTTGCTCCACAATCTTGCTTTTATCCTGAGCTGACTTAGCTTTCATTTTCATAGTTCCCTGATCATCATTCTTGTCTTGGGAACCTCTACTTTGATCTTCAGCCTGAGGGGTTTTGCTTTCTGGTCCTTGAAATTCATGACCTGCTCTGTACCTAAAGTTCTGTTTATTATTTACCCATTGCCTTTTTTGTGGTTCAGTTCCTTTATGACCATGCATCAGCTGACCTGCAGAAATATCCTCTGGCTGATGTGGGCTGCCAACCTGATTTCTACCTCTGAGGTTGTAGTTGCTCTTGACCTGAGCAATTGCTGCAGCTGTGAAGGCTCTAATTTTCTCATTAGAAGGTCGTTGTAGGTTACTCAGAAAATTGTGTGAGTTCTGAGCATACACATAATTATCTTCATTATCTTCATCATATGGGGACTGTTGGCAGGCCTGAACTTGATGATCTGTCTTCTCATCAGCATTATAAAGAGTATATCCATTACCTATGGACATCATGTTAACATCATCATCCTGCACATGATGTGGCTCATTGCATTCATTACAGGATGTAGCATTATCATACAAAGATTGGGCAATCATGCACTGTGACTGTGAATGTGGCATCTGACAAATTATACACCACGGAGCATCATCAGCAATATTTATAGTTTTCTTCAGGGGATCAGGAGTTTCCTTGGCATGTTGAGCCCTCTGATTTGTGTTGTTACGTGGATATACAGGCTTACCATCATGCCAATTGGTGTTATAAGGCATATCATGTAGTGATGGCCTCTTTTCCTGCCTTTGATAGACTTGCCTATCAGGACCCATCCCTTTTTCACTTCTAGCTAATCTATAGCTCAGGTCCTTAACAACATTTGCCAGTTTGTCTATCTTATCTTCAGGAGCAGATGTACTACCTTGAGTGCTCTGAGGCTTATTTGGATTCTGCAGAATTTTTACATCATCCCTTCTATTTGTCTTGCCTGATGCTTTCCTATTGTTTTCAATATTTACTGCAATTCTGAAAGCATCCCTGAGAGTGGCAGGACCTTTATCTCTTAGTCCATATGCAGTCTTTGCATCAAAGGCATTGATGTACAAAATTATGCACATTGGTTCATTTGGCCTCATATGATGTGGCAATTTGTTCAACACTTTAGTAAATCTGGCATTAAAGTCTGCAACCTGCTCATTTGACCCTTTGGTGATGCTGGTGAACTCATTTACAAAGAAGCTAGGGTCAGTTTTATCACCATATTGCTCCTTGAATATCCTTTTAAAATCATCCCATGATGATATGCTCCGGTCAGGCAGATTCCTGTACCATTCTCTTGCCTCATCTATTAAGGATTGCATAAATGACTTCATGAAAACATCCTCATGCTCAACCTCAAAATTATCCATGACATTTTGGAAGGCCTTTAGATGATCTTCTCCTGACACTGTATTGTTTCCTGAAAACTTAGGCACTTGCAGCCTCAGATGCTTGTCAATGGGGTTAGGATACCCAGGAATACCATCAAACACCAGCTGCCTGAATCTATCTAACTGCATGGGCTGTCTGTTTGGCTGATTAACATTAACATTTCTGTTTGCATTCTGGTTTCCTGCATGGTTCAGTGGTATCCTAGCATCATTCACATTTTGTCTATCATCATGATGCTGATGTTGCATTTCATATCTTTGCTGATGTCTTTACATATTTGCATTCTCTAAGGTAGGAACTGAATTATTTTGGGCAGTTCTCAAGGCTTGCACTTTCTGCTGTATATCATCTCTGATTTTCATGGCTTGTAGGTATTCTAGTTCTGCTCTTAGACTTTTGATTTCTTCAGCCAATTGTTCATCCTTAGGTCTGGAGGTAGATGGTCTCATACCATTTGGGTCATCATCTTCATCATCCCTTAGAGACTCTGCCTCTTCAAACCTTTCACTTGGGTCTAGAAAAGGGCGTTCTTGGAACACCTCTGACCTCATTCTCATACTACCACCCTGTTGCCTCTCATATGCACCTTGGATATCAGCTTCTGCAGTTGAAAAATAAGGAGCATGCTGTCCTGATGGCCTAGGGTTATCTTGTACCTCATCACTTTTTCTGGGGGAGCTCTCATGACTAGCTGAGACAGTTCCCTTTCTTCTATACATCATTCTTTTTGTTAATGGTAACTCTTCAAATAGAGGATTTTGTTGGGATCTTCTCCCCTGCATATAATTTTACTGTGACCGGTTGGGAGATTACTTCGGAGTCGCCACCTATTACTAGGAACTATTTTCTTCTGAAAACCAGGGTTCTTTCACAAGGTTCCCCAGCAGAGTAGATTACTGTTGCTGACTCAGATGGGTCACATATATATTACTGGAGATGATTAGATAGCACTTTTACTTCTCAGTCCCCAGCGGAGTCGCCAATTTCTGTTGACTTTTTCCCAGACTGGATGCTTATTCCCAGATTTCCCTACAAGGTAGCCATCAGTGATCAACAGGATCTCTGGGCCAGGGGGTCAACAGTGTAGGAGATAGACTCTATATTTTATCTCCTCTTCTTCTTCAGGCTCTGCAAGACCTAGGGGGGTATTCCCTACTCAACATCCATGAGGATATGCATACAAGGCTGGGATGCTGACAGAAAGCAGATAGTCCTCTTGTAAGTAGACCAAAACTGAAAGATAAGAGCAAAGGGGCTAGCTTTGGGCCTATTAGCAGTTGTAGACAGAGGACTGAGGATCCTAAACTAACTCTAATGTCCTAATGTTGGTTTTAGATTTTGCTTTGGAGTTTAAGTGTGGATGCAAAGCTGGATATGGTTATAACACAAAACAAAGCATGATTGGTGCCTATCCAGGGCCTGGAGTCAGTAGACATACACCTGTGAATGATCAGCATGAACAACTAAAACTGGATTTCAAGGGGATATGTGTGATACCTGCCTTACAGGCATCTCCCAATACAAAGTGTTAGGTTATCTCTACTTATGGTATCCCTACTGCAGTATACTCTTCCCAATGTTCAACCTGAAAACAGTTTAATCTACCCCTTGAGTAGAAGTTAAAAGATCAGACAGTCAACATAGGAATTCTATGCTCTAGAATCTAAACATTACCAAACATCCAGATTCAGAAGAAGAATACATGCAATACTGGAGACAGAATTAACACAACACATGCCAAACAGCATTTCTCATATAAGTTTAATCATGAAATCAATGGGTTCATGCCAAAAACAAACAACAAGAGATACATAAACTCACAGGTAAGCTGTACAGAGCAACCAGATCAGCTTGTTATGCATTACAGAGCCAAAATCGTCAACTTTCAACAACCTTTCAAATGAGCAACACCACCTGCTTATAACAGCTAGGTAGGTGCTCAGCAATTAATTACAATGTTGACCAAAATTTCGCCAGATACACAGTATCATGAAAATGGCGCTCAAACACAACCAGATTGGCGCCCAAACTTGAATGCAGCAGGTAGGGGAGGAGACAGGAAGATTTCTTGAGCCCTGCGCCCCTGTCCGCTGATGTACATCTTCAGTCGGGTACAAGATCGACCCACGTCTCGCCCATACCTCTGCAACAATCGCCATTAATGGCGCACCAACCCGCGGCCTTGAGAAGATCATCAAACAGACTATCGCAAGCATTTCCCGCCGAGACTCATCATCATGATACTTTGAATATGCAGGATAACATTATCCCACATGCACCCCGCGATGACCTCAATAACACTTTATATACTAGGTCATGAGCATATATCATGTCGGTGCTTTTGCTCCTGACGACACTAGTATAGACCTCATCATCATCATCCTCCAGCAGCATGATATCCTATTGTTCGAAATATCACCCTGACGTCATCATGATATTTGAAATATAACCTTCATGATAATCGGCACAACCTGATCCTTCGGAGGAACATCCTCCTGCTGAGCTTATAACAAAAGTCTGGCCGATGAACATCCTGATGACGTCATCATCATATCCTGCTGACGTCATCATCATATCTGCCTACTGCGCACCTCCTCATGTCCGGATGACGTCATCATCATGTTTGCAAATATCAGGAGGTCTCTTCAAGATGATCAGTGTTAGAAATATGACCCCCCCGGGACCTTGATGACGTCATCATCATATTAACATCATCATGATATTTGGAAGACAACCGGATATTTGGAAATATCCTCCTGATGCACAAATATCAGGTTGCACTGTAGCTCCACTATAAGATCAGGGCGATAACTGAATATGATGATGCTGCTTGAAAAGATCACCCCCAGTAGATAATGCGCGAAGCCGGCAGGCGGATATCTCCTTGATATCAACATCATCATGATGTTCGAACAAACATATATCCGGGTGATATGAAAATATCACCCCTTCCTTCGAGAATATCATGATGCAGATAGGCAGAAAGAAAAATATCACCCTGATATACGGATGACGTCAGCATCATCAGGATGCCAAAACAATCGAACAAGAAGTGATACAACATCATCAGGATGATATTGACCAAGATCATCCTGACGTTCAAAATATGATGACCCTAGTGAATATTGGGTCGCACTTAGAACTCTTCAACAACATCATCAGGATGATCATAACCAAGATCACCCGATGACAAAAATATCACCCCGGCGAAATATCATGAAGGCAGAAAATATGATGACCTCCGCAAGCAGCAGGATGATAACTGGAAATATCATGATGATGACGACCCTTAAGAATAAACAAGTTAGGTCGAACAACTTAGAGAATAACCCCTTCAAGATATCGGGGCAACATCGTCATCATGTTTGAGCAAGGTGATATTCGGAAGATCACCGGATACTTGAAAAGATCACCCCCGCAAGCAACTGAGGGCGCACTGTAGCTCACCAGTATCATCAGGATAATAAGCAAACATCACCTGACAGTTAAAATATGATGATGACGATGAGAAAAACAAGTCGACGAAGAACATGCTGATGAAGATCATCATCGAAGACAAGATGATGATGACGACCTCCTCCTCAGAAAAATATGATGCTGCAGCTGAAAAACGCTGAGGAGGTCCAACACTTAGAAAAATTGGGCAAGACGATGAAGGCTTCAGATGAAGAAACCTCCTGATCATGACAAATCAACCCCAGGTCAAAATAAGTGCTAACAGGCTCATCTTCCAAAGGTATCAAGGTAATTTTCTTTCCATTAGATACTATAGTGTAAGTATTCTTTCTCCCGTCATGTATAGATTTTCTATCATACTGCCATGTTCTACCCAACAATATATGACATACATCCATTGACATAATATCACACAATACTTTAACATGATAAGATCTTATATGAAAATTTACCAAACATTGTTCACTCACTAGTACGTTTTGTTCATCTTGAATCCATGCTATCTTGTAGGGCTTAGGGTGTTTTAATATCTCCAGGTTCAGCTTAGTCACCATATCCTCTGAAGCCAGATTATTAGTACTACCACTATCAATGACAACCTTACAACATTTACCTCTTGATTTGCATCTGGTCTGGAACAAACTTTTTCTCTGTGGTGGTTCCTCAGTTGTCTCTACTTGAAATAGTGCTCTACTCATAACTAATGATTCTCCTTTCTCTAGTTTTCCAACTAAATTAGGTGATCCAATAGGTTCTTCTACATAAGTTGTTCTTGCACTATTCTTTGTCTTCTTTCTTGTGCTTCCTTGATGACATTTAAATGATCTGTGTCCTTCACCTCCCAACTTAAAACAAGTTCCTATGAATGTTCTCCTATCAAATCCTCTTTCATCTCTTCTATACCCTTCACTATGGTAAGAATTATGATTCCCTTTGTGATACAAAGTTCTGTCATCTATCCGGTATGAATTGCTATCTCTGACTTCCTTCATGTATGGACTATCTTGTTTGTTCTACTCCACATAAGATATGTCTCCTTTGGAATAAGTTCTACCTCTTTGAAATTTGCCTCCTCTACCTCTCTATCTTTTCTCATGCTTCTTATTTAACTTGTCTTCAACTTTCAAGGCAAACTGATATGCTTCTTCTATTGTTGTCATCCTTACCAGACTCAATTCTTCTTGAATGTTCAATCTTAGTCCATTGATGTATCTTGACACTTTCTCCTTGCTTCTTCACTATGTCTAGTCCTTATGATCATCTTATGAAGTTATTCAATATACTCCTTCACATATTTCTCCTTTTGTTTCAGGTTTTGCAATCTCTTCAACAATTCCATCTCATAGTTAGCAGGTTGAAACTGATTCTTCAACTTTGTCACCATCCTATCCCATTTTGTGATCTTTTATTTTCCTCTTATATTTTTATCCAACTAAACGTCTTTCCACCAAATAGAAGCATGTCCTTTCAACTTAGTCTTCACAAATCTTACAATCTCTAGATCTTGAATTTCTTCATATTCAAAGTATTCCTCCAAGTCATTTATCCAATCAATCAATTCCTTTAGATTCAAATTTTTTGTGTAATTTGGTGCTTCCACTCTAGGTCTATTTTCAGTCTTTGAAATAGCTTTCAACATCTTCACTTGATCTGATTCTTCTTCTTCTTCTTCTTCTAGGGTTTCTTCATTTTGATCAGCAGATTGAAATTCTTCATCAACACTTTCAACATCATGTCTAAGGGTTAGTCCTCTTCTTCTGTCTTCTTCTATAGCACCTAATCTAACTTTCATTATTTTAATCATCTCCATCATTTCATCCATTCTTCCAGCCATAGTGCCTACAACAGGTATCCTCCTCGGCAATATCTCTTCCTAGGATCCGGTGCAACTACTTCAATTTGACGATCTAACTACAAGGTAGCAACTACCTCACACTTGGTGATCTGTTGATAAACACAAGTAGATTGCCTCAAGTCAGTGATCAGTTCACCACAAGATCTTCCATAATTCCTTCACTTTCAAAGGATTCAAAACTTTGCTCTGATACCACTTGGTGTAGTCACAGTCAGAGGGTTCACATAGTGAACTGTCCAAACCATGCAACTAGAGTAAACACAACGGAAAAAACACAAATATAGAATACAATGGAAGATTCAAATGCTCAATATATAATATATTTAGAATGCTTATATGCCAGAAATATGCAAGCTACAATCAAAGGGCTCATAGCCCTGATTTTACCTATCCAAAAAGAATCTAATTATCTATTTTATGAATTATGCTAACTATCAAGAATTGACTTTCTACTACTCTAGGAGATCTATATATCATTTGCAAGCTCTAGAAATCCTCCATGTTGGCCAAGAAAGGTTACAAACTCCAATGAAGGAATGTAACGTGTAGAAACAAATAGGTCGGACCTAAACATCTCCAGTAATGCTCCGCAAATGCATGAATCAAGGTGCGGACCTCAAGGAAGGTCTATCTAATCCATATGTGCCTTGTGATATGTTTCATTTAGCTCTGCAAGTCACGAAAGTGCTCCATAAACCTTCTCCTTCAATTGACTATCTGAATGCTCTGCTCTGGGAGAACTGATGATCTTCTGACAACGATAACTTTTAGCAGTCAAGTCCAAATGACCTAAAATTTGGATATGATGTGGATGATTATGTGTAGACGCTAAGTCCTTCTCTGTGAGCTCTAGTATGAAGATGCAGCAAAATGCAGTAGAAAATGCTAAAACTACAACTGACTGAATTGAATTGAAAATGAAAGAAAAGAAAGAATGTAAATATTATTGGTTGATGCAAGATTGATCTACAACCTGGGATGCTTCTGCATCAAGAAGTCTTGGGGTCGTATCCTTGAGGTACACTAGTTTTTATACAGTTTTCATAAGATAAGTTCCACCATAAATATTTGAAACTTTGACGATGGGTGCCAAACCATGAAAACACTAACTGCCCTATCACTAAATGCTTTAATAGACTCCCAGGCCCTCCCCAGTGAACAAAAGATATTTGAACCCACGGGCTTAATTGAAAATGAACAAAACAAAACAATCAATAGAGTGAAGCCTCTTCCAATCAGGTTTACCTTTTGGCACACCATTTACTAAGTTGTGTCTCACAATCCTTATCCATGGTTCATAATGCTTAAACAATCTTAGAATCCTAATATAGTCCCCTAAAATTTGAGGTCCTTAAATCCAAAACCACAAAGTTAAGTAGGCTTACAATAAAGACTCTAAGCAACAACTTGCATTTTCTAATTACCTCTCCATCAAAGCAAAGAAAGTTTGTGTATAAAGTAATAAATATTCAAAGAAACTTAGTGGATAATAAACATGCATTTGCAAGATATTCAAACATTTGCTGGCAATAAGAAAGGCTTATTAGAAATGTGAAACCTATTTTGAATTGTATAAAGCATATATGCGAGTGTCAGGTTTCACAACTATGATAAAAAATCTCGTGTGTCTTCTTAGCTTGCAAGTGGTAGCAAATCAAATGTGCTAATGGAATTTTACTAAATGTTAGCAAAGGTTTGCAATCCTCTTCATTATTCTATCTTTCTCTATTTAGTTAAGTGCCTAAAATGATAGCTTTCATTTTAAGTGTTTCTTCAGATAATGTTAGTTAAGATCTGCTTAATGCTTTCTGTTCTGTTTCTTGGAACAAAAGGTTAGTGGAAGAGAAAATTGAATCTTAAAACCCCTATACATTTTCATTTTCATTTCAATTATGCCTTCCTTTTGTAATATTGTGTTTTGTTCTCAAGATGATAGATTGTTCTTTTCATAAGAATTCTTTTTTTAGTGATATTTACCTTGCTAATACTGTCAATTAGTTTGATACTTTGGTAGGGGCACTTCCTTTATCAAAGGGAGGAGAGGAAGCATAATTGGTACAGATTGAACAACTTTAGATTAGCATTGCCAATCAATTGTTTTATTTGAAATCTATAAATAATGTGTGGTGTAGTGTGTGCTCTAAATTAAACCAGGGCTGGACCATTGGAGAATAAATTTAATTTTTTTTGGCTACTATCTTTTGGTGCTGTCTTTGTTACATGGGCACATTTGCAAACTTAAATTCAATTCATATCCAATAATGAACATTATCATTACTTCCACTGAAACTTAACAATCAACTATTTGAATTTGTTCTTAATCGAAGTTATAGAAATTTAACAATCAACTATTTGATTTTGTTCAAATATTAATCTGCATTACTATTTTCTCGTGGAAATGCCATTTTATTCTAGTTTTCATTAGATCTCTGAGAACTTGCAGAAACATGTTCGAAGTTTAGTAGTTTACTACATAAAGAAATATCTAGATGTCACTACAACTACAAGTTGGTTAATACAAAAGTCTCTACCATCTTTTTTTCCCAAAGAAAAAATCCATGATTTCTATTCAGAGGCAGAACTGAAATTACATTTTACAGGGGCATAAAGAACAATGAAATAGATAGATAAAATACCCAGCTAAAAAAAAGTGTCAACAACCTAATATCAACAGAAAAACTCCCAAAAAGATATCAAATCAAAGGGTTATAAACACCCTTACAATAAAACTATATATAAAAGAGCAGAGCTCATAATAAGAAATGACATTTTGAACTGTCCTCGTTACTAAAGAGAATAGGACAAAAAGCAGACAAATTATAAAGACAGATCCTCATCATATTTGATGAACAGATTGGGTAGAAATAGAAAGGTCTTTGCCATTTGTTTCTATATGGTCTGAGTTTTGAGTCTTGTAGTTAAACTGTTATAGGCTAATTTTTCTACGCGATGAATTCTTCTATTTTGGCAAGGGGCTAAAGAATGCTATTCCAATTTGGATTCTGAGATAAATCACTTTATAATATAGTCTTCTTTGCTGATAAAATCATCTTTATTTCTGTGATAATCTGTCCATTGAGTTTCTAAATCTACATTCCTTTTTCCTCAAGAAAAGACTTACCCTTTTATGCCTAGTTTTCATCAGAAAACTTGCAGAAACATGTTCTGAGTTACTTCTTAGTTCTTAATGCAATAATAAGATGTCCATGTTCTGAGTTACTTCTTAAAGCAGTATTAAGATGTTGTCATAAATTTTTGTTATATATATATTCTGTGATAATCTTTCTATCTGTTTGATTAATCTACATTGTGTTTTCCTCAAGGAAAAAACATTTTATGTCTTTTTCAAATAAAATTTTACAGAAAAATGTTCCAAGTTTACTGCTAAAAACATTATTAAGACGTCACTATAAATTTGTAGTGTTTGTGTGTATGTGTATCATAGATGTATTGTAATATTATCTATTTTCCTTTCCAGGAAGAAAATGAAGAAGTAGGCAGAAAATGAAGAAGTGGGCAAGGAGCTCCAAAAGGAAAAAGAGGATGTAGGTGAGAATCTTATTTTCATATTGAATTTTTCTTTCTTTTCTTTTCTTTGTCTTTATATAATTCTCGACATAGACCCAGTAGATTGAAGTCTAAATTCTATATCCTAAAATGAAAATTGTTGTAATTACCTTCCAGAGTTGGAATTCAAGCAAATACTGGAACTTTTTGTTGGTAGGCAGGGGAGGATTAATGGCTGTCTAAACAAATGCTATAACACAATAGACATAAAAAACAAACACACAAAAGGCAGACTAGAGAATACATGCAAAACATGAATTTATATTTATGTATGCCATTTCAAAATACATTCAAAAACTTCTTACAAACGTCAATCCAGAGCCACTGCTCTATTTTTCACACTCAAATGATATTGAGCCCCAAACCTGGAGCTGCTGTGCCAGATCATGCTACTGCACAAATTCTTCTCATGTCTGATATATTCTTCTTCTATACTCTGTTGTTCTGCTACAAACTTCTTGTTCTATGTTGGAACATTCCCTTACACCTCTGCTACTGTAGGCTTTCCTTCTCTTACTTATGTGGTCAACACTTTTCCCTCCTATTTGTCTCATTCATTCATGCCCAAAAAATAGGTGCTCAAACTCTCCTTTCAAATTCAAAATCACCTACCAAATTTAAAGCTGGCAGGTGGAACGGTGCTGGGGGTAGATTTTGGAGATCCCCAAGTTTGACGCGGGGCAGGGGAATTAAATGGTCTGACGTGTTGGTTTTTCTTCTGAATCAGCATTAGGGTTTGCCAATTCTAATGCACAGGCAGATTCAGCCAACTGAATACAGGAGGTTGCGTGAGCTCCTCCCCTTCACTTCTGGTTCTGCCGCACCAAGGGGGGTTTCCCTACTTGATAAAAGTATAACCTTGACTAGCTCAATGACAGAAGAATTTAACTTGACAACAACAGGCAGAATACTCTCATGTAAGGACCAAGATTTGTGTAACAAATCACAAGGTTGGCAACATTCTTGGACATAATGTCTGGTTAGGTATGAGAGCATGCAGGGATCCTAATCCTAATCCTACAACTAACAGATGGAAGGATGAGATGGTTTGAAATGGTGTTTGGAGTTATGGGACTTTCCTAGACCCATTGAATAGACAGATTCCCAAACCAGTGCCTTATCTAGGCAGCAGAGTCATATCTAAGACTGTAAATGTCTCCCCATGACAACATAAATTCATATCCAGAGGACCTAAGAATAATGCTACTGCCTAACAGCAACATGTCCAAGAAAGAGTATCATTAATGATCATACTTAACAGATCCTATGATGCAATCTATTTCCCTTTGTATCTGATCAAAAGCCTATTTAACTACTCCTTGAGCAGACGCAATAAATCAGACACACAGTATGCACATACTGAAAAACTTGGAAGCCCTTGACAACCTTGTTTGAAAGGAAAACAAATGACATACAGGAGACAATCATAAACAATACACACATAGGTGTTTTTCATTTAAAATCAATCTGCATAGAAGGCCATCACAGAGAAAATCATCATTTACAAGCCAAGATAGATTAGTACACCAGACTAAGGACCGAGTCTGTAGCAAAAAATGCCTTTCAAAATGTGAACACCTTATGTTCAGAGTCAGAGCAGAAAGCCCAAAAACATCCAACCTCCAAAAAGTAACACAGCCAAAACCATTTATACAGAACCGTGTACATTCAGCAATTAATTACATGGCCAGAAGTCAAAAATTTGCCAGATACATTCCTTCCATTTGAAAATGGCCTTCACAGATTAAATGCGACAGACAGGGGGGATCTTGAGCTTTGTGCCACCACTTGAAAGTCTTCATCCACGATCATGCAGCTTAATTGCTTGTACCGTCACCCATACCCCTGCACTATCGCCATTGATGGCTCAACAACCTGCAACCACCCAGAAGACTGTCGCAGCGATCAAAATGGAGCTTCCTGCCAAAAGGTGCTTCTTGAGGTTTCAAATGTGTAGGGAAATTAATCCCACATGCATAGTGCGGAAACCCCTCTATCACTTTAAGAACATCGTCACACGCATACTAAGTGTCAAGCGTTTTGCCGTGCTCGACACACGACCCTTCACCCACAGCCCATCGCCATGACATACAATATCGGCCTACCCCACAAATCTCCTGCCGATCACAGCGGTCTCGCCGATGCCTATTGTAATCCCTTGTCGGCCAGACTACTACCATCGGCCAACCCGAAAATCTCCTCGCCGATAGGCAAAAGTCATGCCGAAGACCACCTCCGTCGATGATACTTCATCGGTGAGACCAACGCGAAATCTGCCCGATAGCCACTCTATCCTCCCGTCGGCCAGAGAATACTCCATCGGTGGACCCTTCAATAGCTATCCCGATACACAATCTCACTCCGATGGCACCCTCCAAATTCTCATCAGCCAGACACACACCGACGAGCCCCCGACGGCCAAACTCCTCGCTCCCATCGGCGAGATCAACACTATCGGAGCAACTGAACACTCCTTTGCCGACCTCAAGAGTCTTACCGATAACACCCAGGCCTCCCACCTCCGTCGGTGTGACTTACACCGTCGGAGCAACACCTCAAACCTACGCCGATGCACCAAGTCACCCCGATGGCACTCCTGATCGGGGTGACTTCCTCTATCGGTGAACCACAAAACATACTGGCCGATAAAACAAGCTCTTGGCGATATACAAAGAACACACCATGCTATTGATATGATCGCCAAGACACATGAAAACTCATGCCGATAACACTTGAGGTACCCCCATCGGCACTACCAACATTGTCAGCAGAACCACAATATCCCTCGCCGATAGACCAAGCTCTTGGCGATATACAAAGAACACACCATGCTATTGATATGATCGCCAAGACACATGAAAACTCATGCCGATGGGCAGAACATGATGACCCCTTCCATCAAGAAAGATGATGTGGATGCTACAAAACACTGAAGGGGTGCCAAAACTGGAAATTTTTTTTTTTTAGATTTTTTGGGATGGTGCCTGCATGAAAATTGCTTGGAAACTGTTAGTGAATTCAGGCACCAACAGTGGCTCTGATTGGGGACGTGCAGGTGCAAGACTGCAGCGAGAACCCCAGATCTCTGGGATGCAGACCAGTGCCTTATCCATTGGGCATAGAGTCATGAAGTTACAATGATCTGCATCACCAATCAAACTTGATGGCCTAAGGCCACCAAGAAAAGGAGAACCAATATTTCCCCTTATCAAACACCTTGTTCTCATCTGCATACACTGGGTCAAGCCTAAGAGTATTGCCATGCTCTGACCACAAACAAACCTGGTCATTTGCATATTCAACCTCCTGATTTAGCTTGTCATCGTCAACCTTATGCAAACAACCCTCAGCATCAGGCAACAAGTGGATGCAGAATGTATTAGGCAATGCATACTCAAATGGAATATAACACATGTTATCATTTGTATTAGCATTATGCATTGCAAAATGATCTCCTAGCTGGACTGAAAACTGAAAACACTCAAAGTCCACCATGCAGCTAGGAAGATCAGAGCTCATTTCATATGCTGGCCTCTCAAAAGAAAAGCTTTCAAATTCACAATTGTGCACATCATGTACACAACCAATAGCAGCACCAAACTGGAAAAGATCAGGCTCTGGCATCTCTTTCAAATCAGGCACATTTTCACAGTCACTTACCTGATGCATGTTGTTTCCTCTTTCATCAGGATGAGAAATAGAATCTAAGCCAAAAACAATGTCTAGATCCTCACCATACTCAAATAGATCCTCATCACCATATGTGTCAAAGATGGGTGATCCAGGTACATCAGCTTGATCATAGTATGCCATTTGTTCATGGGCAGCAGAACATGCATCTTCATCACCAATGGATTCCCTTTGTGGAGGAGTATCAGCTTGTGTGTCATAAGCAAAACAGCCATCAAATGAAAAACAATCATGCTCTGAACTAGCACTTGTTTCAATCCCTGACTGCTCTTCATGATCTCCATGTGTTTGAAAGGAAGGCAATGGGTCACACATAGGACTGTTTCTCTGTTTGCTTATATCTTCTCTATCTTGAGTACAATACTCACAATTGTCTCCACAGGTCCATTCCAAAAATTGCTCATTGCTGTCCACAATCTCGTTATTGTTTTCATGGTCATATGCCTCATCATTGCAATGGGAATCCTCACTAGTCCTTTCACTGGCATCCTCAACTGGTGAACAATCCAGTTGAGCAGTATTGTTAGCATTATGTTCAAATACATCAGTCTCAACCTCTATGCTTTCATTTTCATTTTTATCTGCACATGATGCCATAATCATTTGGTCATTTGCAGCTTCACAACCATTTCTCACACCAAGGCCTGGGGACAGGGATATCAACAGGCGCCCATTTCTAAATTTTTCTATATTTTCGGCGAACTTGTATGCCATCTGCATACCTGTCACCTTGAAATCCCTCAGTATTGCACTAGAGCCCTCCTCAAAAGCTTCAAAGAATATGCCAACACAGGCTGAAATATCAGGTCTGAAGACTTCTGGGATCTGTGAAAGGGCTACTGCAAACCTATGACTGAAATCAACACATGGCTCTTCATCTTGTTTTCTAATTTTCATCAATTCTGCAACAAGATCAGCCGGTTCTTTTACAAATTCCTCTTTGAAACAGTCAGCAAGCTCATCCCAATAGGCAAAGGATCTTTTTGAAAAGCTCAAATACCAGTCTTTTGCTTTTGCATCAAAGGACCTAACAAAAAACCTCATCCACATATCCTCATCTCTGAATGAATGTTTTCCCATAAACTCATGAAAATTTTGGATATGTGCATTCCCATCACATACACTGTGACCACTAAATCTGGGCATCTGACAGTATATCCTGGCAGACATAGTTTCTACTTTATAATCCACCCATGACAAATCCAGTTGGTCATACAAAGGATCAAAAGGGCTGAGAAGAGGTTTAGCCTTCTGACTGGCAGACACAACAGGGTTACTGCTTTTTAACTGGGCCTGCTCAGCCTCTAAGAATATCAACCTATTTCTTATCTCTTCTATTCTTTTATCCAACATTTCACCGCTGAGTATGTGATAATTCATACTTGGATTCATGAAATTTCTATTTTCAGACATCCTTTGCATTCCTAAGACCTATAGCCTCCCCTGGCATCTAACTTATGCAGTAGAACAATAAATATAAGTGGGAGGAAACAGGGTACCTTTTCTCATACAAATGCTGAAGTCTGAAAAGCACATTTTCTGTCACAACACACATCAACTTTCATGTGCATTCAGGATTTTTGCAGAGTCGCCACCTCTCCAAAGAGGACAAAATTTACAGCAGCTGAAAGCTCATCAAATATGTTTCTGAGTTCATTCCACCAGCAGAGCAAAACTTCACCAGAGACTATAGGATATAACTTTACATCAACATCCCCAGCGGAGTCGCCACTTTGTTGGTTTTTCTTCTGAATCAGCATTAGGGTTTGCCAGTTCTAATGCACAGGCAGATTCAGCCAACTGAATACAGGAGGTTGCGTGAGCTCCTCCCCTTCACTTCTGGTTCTGCCGCACCAAGGGGGGTTTCCCTACTTGATAAAAGTATAACCTTGACTAGCTCAATGACAGAAGAATTTAACTTGACAACAACAGGCAGAATACTCTCATGTAAGGACCAAGATTTGTGTAACAAATCACAAGGTTGGCAACATTCTTGGACATAATGTCTGGTTAGGTATGAGAGCATGCAGGGATCCTAATCCTAATCCTACAACTAACAGATGGAAGGATGAGATGGTTTGAAATGGTGTTTGGAGTTATGGGACTTTCCTAGACCCATTGAACAGATAGATTCCCAAACCAGTGCCTTATCTGGGCAGCAGAGTCATATCTAAGACTGTAAATGTCTCCCCATGACAACATAAATTCATATCCAGAGGACCTAAGAATAATGCTACTGCCTAACAGCAACATGTCCAAGAAAGAGTATCATTAATGATCATACTTAACAGATCCTATGATGCAATCTATTTCCCTTTGTATCTGATCAAAAGCCTATTTAACTACTCATTGAGTAGACGCAATAAATCAGACACACAGTATGCACATACTGAAAAACTTGGAAGCCCTTGACAACCTTGTTTGAAAGGAAAACAAATGACATACAGAAGACAATCATAAACAATACACACACAGGTGTTTTTTATTTAAAATCAATCTGCATAGAAGGCCATCATAGAGAAAATCATCATTTACAAGCCAAGATAGATTAGTACACCAGACTAAGGACCGAGTCTGTAGCAAAAAATGCCTTTCAAAATGTGAACACCTTATGTTCAGAGTCAGAGCAGAAAGCCCAAAAACATCCAACCTCCAAAAAGTAACACAGCCAAAACCATTTATACAGAACCGTGTACATTCAACAATTAATTACATAGCCAGAAGTCAAAAATTTGCCAGATACATTCCTTCCATTTGAAAATGGCCTTCACAGATTAAATGTGACAGACAGGGGGGATCTTGAGCTTTGTGCCACCACTTGAAAGTCTTCATCCACGATCAGGCAGCTTAATTGCTTGTACCGTCACCCATACCCCTGCACTATCGCCATTGATGGCTCAACAACCCGCAACCACCCAGAAGACTGTCGCAGCGATCAAAATGGAGCTTCCCGCCAAAAGGTGCTTCCTGAGGTTTCAAATGTGTAGGGAAATTAATCCCACATGCATAGTGTGGAAACCCCTCTATCACTTTAAGAACATCGTCACACGCATACTAAGTGTCGAGTGTTTTGCCGTGCTCGACACACGACCCTTCACCCATAGCCCATCGCCATGACATACAATATCGGCCTACCCCACAAATCTCCTGCCGATCACAGCGGTCTCGCCGATGCCTATTGTAATCCCCTGTCGGCCAGACTACTACCATCGGCCAACCCGAAAATCTCCTCGCCGATAGGCAAAAGTCATGCCGAAGACCACCTCCGTCGATGATACTTCATCAGTGAGACCAACGCGAAATCTGCCCGATAGCCACTCTATCCTCCCGTCGGCCAGAGAATACTCCATCGGTGGACCCTTCAATAGCTATCCCGATACACAATCTCACTCCGATGGCACCCTCCAAATTCTCATTGGCCAGACACACACCGATGAGCCCCCGACGGCCAAACTCCTCGCTCCCATCGGCGAGATCAACACTATCGGAGCAACTGAACACTCCTTTGCCGACCTCAAGAGTCTTACCGATAACACCCAGGCCTCCCACCTCCGTCGGTGTGACTTACACCGTCGGAGCAACACCTCAAACCTACGCCGATGCACCAAGTCACCCCGATGGCACTCCTGATCGGGTGACTTCCTCTATCGGCGAACCACAAAACATACTGGCTGATAAAACAAGCTCTTGGCGATATACAAAGAACACACCATGCTATTGATATGATCGCCAAGACACATGAAAACTCATGCCGATAACACTTGAGGTACCCCCATCGGCACGACCAACATTGTCGGCAGAACCACAATATCCCTCGCCGATAGACCAAGCTCTTGGCGATATACAAAGAACACACCATGCTATTGATATGATCGCCAAGACACATGAAAACTCATGCCGATGGGCAGAACATGATGACCCCTTCCATCAAGAAAGATGATGTGGATGCTACAAAACACTGAAGGGGTGCCAAAACTGGAAATTTTTTTTTTTTGGATTTTTTGGGATGGTGCCTGCATGAAAATTGCTTGGAAACTGTCAGTGAATTCAGGCACCAACATGATGGAAGATTAATTCCAACACTCCCCCTTAATCTGAAGTCAAATGTCATTTTACAATTTTCTTTCCGGAATTGATCTCTGGAGTTATACCTTTGCATTTGCCTTTCCAGAGCAGATCTCTGGAGCTGTTTCTATCATTCTGGATCACCTTCAAAGCTCTTTTCTACATCTCCGAAGCACTCTATCTGCATCTCCAAAGCTGACTCCCTGCATCTTCGGAGCTCTGTTTTTGCATCTCTGGAGCATCTCCAGAGCTGCACATACCTTCCAGAGTTGAACCTCTGGAGCTCTATTATTGTCTTTCTGGAGCTGAACCTCTAGAGCTATCTTCTTTTCGGGGATGCACACCTCCAGAGCTATTGACAATGCCAAGCCTATCTCTTAGGTGTTCAAAAGAATCTTTTGGCAATGCCTTGGTAAAAATGTCAGCGAGCTGCTGCTCAGATCTGCAATACTGTAATTCAATCTCTCCTCGTTCTACCAACTCCCTTATGAAATGATAACAGATCTCAATGTGCTTGGTTCATCCGTGGAAGACTGAATTCTTTGTCAGGGCTATTGTTGAAACATTGTCACAATGAATGGTAGTACTATCTTCTTGCTGCTCATTCAAGTCTGCAAGGATCCTTCAAAACCAAATAGCCTGACAAGCTGTTGCATTTGCTACAATATACTCAGCTTCTGTTGTAAAGAGAGAGAGACAATGGGCTACTTCTTGGATGCCCATGATATCACGCCTGAACCCATGTGAAATATATAGCTAGATGTGCTCTTCTGGTCATCTACATTACCTGCCCAATCACTATCCGTGAAACCAACCAACTTAAACTCATTAGAAACATCATACAAGATGCCATAACCTGTTGTGCCATTCACATATCTCAGGATCCTCTTTCCTACTTGCCAATGTGTGTCCTTAGGCTTCTCCATGAACCTAGAAATTAGGCCTAGTAGCTGTCAAATACATGAGGCTTCCAACCGTGCTCTTGTAGAGGGTTGGGTTTACTTCCTTGCTGTTGTCCTCTTTACTAAATTTCAGACCTGTAGCTATTGGTGTAGGGGTAGTTTTACTATTCTCCATTTTAAATCTCTTCACAATTTGTTTGGCATAGTTAGTTTGTGAAATAAATATGTCATGCCCTATTTGTTTGACCTTAATGCTAAGAAAATCCTTTAGCAGACCTAAGTCTGTCATCTCAAACTCATTCTTCATTGCCTCTTTGAAATCAACAATGAAAAGATCAGTATTGCCAGTAAAAGTTAGATCATCTACTTACAAAATAACAATCAAAATATTACCTTTAGCTGCTTTGATGTAAAGAGTAGGCTCACAACTGCTTTTACTAAAGCCATTACTGTACTGCTAACCTCTGGAGCTGCTGCTCTGCTAAACTCTAGAGCTGCAGATCTCCGGAGTTACAGACCTCCGGAGCTGCTGATCTCCGGAGTTGCTATGCTGCTGTACACCTCTGGAGCTGCTCTGCTAAACACCTCTGGAACTACTGTTCTCCAATGCTCTACGGTAGTTTCTCCCCAAGCTTCTACTCTCCGTAGTTCCTCCAGAGTTGCTGTCCTCCGGAGATTCTTCATCTTCAAGGGGTATTATAACTGAAATACCTGTGGTGCTGTCCACCATTCCATCCCATGCTTCATTCTCAATGAACTCAACATCCCTACTAATCACAACCTTTTTGGTGATGGGATTATACAATCTCTAGGCTTTTGACTCTTCACTATAGCCTATGAAGATACATTTCTCACCTCTATCATCAAATTTCTACCTCTTCTATTTAGGCATGAATGCATATGCCACACACCCGAACATTCTTAGATGTTCAACACTCCATTTGCTGTTTGTCCATGCCTCTTGTGGAATCCTATCACGAACAGCCTTTGTAGGACACCTATTCAATAGGTAAACCGCTGTTGCTACAGCTTCACCCCAAAAATCATGTGATAGTCCTTTTTCTTTCAGCATGCTTGTTGCCATCTCTTGAATGGTTCTATTTTTCCTTTCAGCCACTCCATTTTGTTGTGGAGTATACCTAGTTGTAAAATGCTTATCAATGCCTTCATTCCTGCAAAAATTCATAAATTCCTTAGAGATATACTCTCCCCCTCTATCTGTTCTTAGGGCTTTGATATAGTGGCTGCTTTACTTTTCAACTAATGCCTTAAACCATTTGAATTTCTTGAAGGCTTCTGATTTGTTCTTCAAAAAATAAACCTAGATTTTTCTGCTGTAATCATCTATGAATGTCATAAAATAAGTATTTCCAGCGAAGGTGTGGGTCTTCATGGGACCACACAAATCTAAGTGCACCAATTCCAATGGTGTTTTTTCTCTCCTAGAATACCCTAATTGAAAGGGTTGTCTATGCTACTTTCCTAAAATGCAAGCTTCACATTTTCCATCAGGCTCTACAATGTTTGGTAGCCCTCTAACCATGCCTTTCTTGGACAATAAACTCAAACTAGAAAAGGTTAAGTGCCCATACCTCAAATGCCACAATTTGGATGGGTCTTTGATGACTATCCTAAAGGCTAATTGTTGTCCCACTGCTATGAGCACAGGAGATAGTGCTGGAAACTACGCCAGAGATAGTGTCAGAGATGGCACTAGAGACTCTATGTGTATCCTAAGATGAAACATTCTATTTCTTGTCATCTGCATTACTGTAATCACTTTCTTACTGCCTCCTTTGTCAAATATTGTGCACTCTCCATTTTCCATCAAGATTTTATAACCATTTCAGACCATCTGTCTAATGCTCCATAGGTTATGTTTTATGCTAGGGGCATAATATACATCCTGGATCTTCCTCCTTTCACCATTCTTGGACTGAATGTTGACAGTACCTTTTCCCATGACGAGAACTTGCTCATTGTTTTCCCATTTTTATTTCACTCTTAATGCTGCTATCTATGGAGGCAAAGAATTTTTTATTTCCACTCATGTGGTTGCTACAACCGATGTCTAGATACCATACTTCATCACTACTCCTCTCAGCAAGGTTGCAAACAATAAATACATTTAACTGTTTTTCATTTTCAGCCTTGTTCTCATTTGCTATTTGTCCTCCATGATCTCGTTTCTTTCTACACTCACTAGCATAATGACCAAACTTATGATAGTAATAACATTGAACATTGCTTTTGTCATACCTCTGATTAGAATTGTTCTTCTTTTCTTGATAGCTTGGCTATGAGCTGCTTGCCTCTTCTTGGCTATTTGAAACTCCTCTTCCAGAGTTGCTTCTTCCTCTACCTTTTTGACCTCTATTTCTGTTATTTCTTCCTCTTCCCCTACCTCTTGCATTGGTTTGAGCCTTGAGGGCTTGCTCAAGGGAAGGAGTGGATCTATTCAACCGCTGTTCATGGCTTTGTAATGAACCCATCAACTCATCCACTGTCATCTTGGATAGGTCTTTTGTCTCTTCAATAGTTATGACAATAGGGTCAAATCTAGAAGGTAGACTCCTTAGGATTTTCTCAACAATCCTTTGATCATCCATGGTTTCTCCATTTATCCTTAGTTGATTTATCATGGTAGAAACCCTAGTGTGAAAGTCTGAAATACACTCACTCTCCTTCATCTGAAGGGTCTCAAAATCTCTCCTAAATAGCTGGAGTTTCACTCATCTCACCTTGTCAGTTCCCTTGTAGTTGTTTTGTAATATTTCACATGCCTATTTTGAGTAGTTTGCTGCTGCAATGCAGGGGAAAATAGCCTCTGTCAAGGTTGCCTCAATTAGACTGAGGACTTTTGCATCCTTCATTCTTGTTTCCTTCAACTGGTTTCTTTGAGCATTAGATAGGGTTGCATAAGCTGTTGGGTCTGTGGTGTCTGTAAACCCATTGATGACCAAATCCCATAGGTCATTAGCAACCAGTATTGTCTTCATCTTCTTAGCCTAGATGTCATAGTTCTGCCCATCAAAATTTAGTGGCTTCTGCCATCCTTTGCTATCCCCACTTGCCATGCTTCTCAAATCTGAGAAAGTTGATAATGCCTAGACAAACTAGGGCTTATATAAAACACCCACAAAATGATTTTAACTACCCAGAAAAATAGGGCCTGCCTAGAAAAACAGAGCTCTAATACCACTTGTTGGCATGCAGGGGAGGATTAATGGCTGTCTAAACAAATGCTACAGCACAATAGATAGCAAAAATAAACACACAAAATATAGACCAGAGAATAGATGCAAAACATGAATTTATATTTATGTATGCCCTTTCAAAATACATTTAAAAACTTCTTACAAACTTCAATCCAGAGCTACTGCTCTATTTTTCACACTCAAACAATATTTAGCCCCAAACCTGGAGCTGCTGTACCAGATCATGCTGCTACACAAATTCTTCTCAGGTCTGATATATTCTTCTTCTATTCTCTATTGTTCTGCTGCAAACTTTTTGTTCTCTACTGGAACATTCCCTTACACCTCTGCTGCTATAGGCTTTCCTTCTCTTACTTCTGCGGTCACCACTTTTCCCTCCTATTTGTCTCATTCATTCATGCCCAAAAAATGGGCGATCAAACTCTCCTTTCAAATTCAAAATCACTTACCAAATTTAATGCTGGATGTGCAAAGGTGCTAGGGGCAGATTTTGGAGATCCCCAAGTCTGATGCGAGGCAGGGGAATTAAATGGTCTAACAAAAGATTAATTCCAACACTTTTTAATATGATAGCAGACAATTGCTTTAATATGAAGTCACCTCACTAACCAATCTGACAGAAGTGGATTATCTCAAAATTGTTGAAGAGTAGCAAGACTGGCATATTACTATTGTTAGTTGAGCTTCAATATACAATGAGATGATTTTGTAACTGAAAGGAATGACTAGCCAGGGCTCTTTGATCTATATTTGTATCCTTTTCTCCTTTTGGAAAGGAGGAGATAAAATATGGTTGTCTAGGAGTATCTGTTGCAATGCTTTATGTGTCTAGATTAATGCAAAACATTTTGATGCCAGTGTACATATATTTTTAATTTTTTTCATTGTTTAGTTTCATCGATCCATAATTAGTGTGGATATGGAAAAATAGTTCTTAATTACTTGGTTTCAGTGTTTTCTAGTGCAATAATATGAAAGAAACTATGCATATATCAATTCGAGAGAAAATGACATAAAATGATATAAGAAAAAGAGAGACAACTACAATTTGACTTGGAGAAATCCAAAATGGGGAAAAACCTCATAAGAGTGAGGTGTTGTTTCTTTGGCCCCTATCTTATGAGCTAGTACAATGATTTACTTCCTTCTAGAAGCCTTCAGGGACTTGTCTTGCACAATCCATAATGCCCAAACACCACACAAGCCCTGGAACTGCTCTTACACTTATCTAATTACACTTCAACTCCTTTAAGACTCATGGGCTCAAGCCACATAAACTCAATTAAACTGATATGCTAAGAAAACACTCGAGTTGTCACAATGACTTCTTTTGGACCTATTTATGAACAAGAGTAGCATGGAAACATTGACAGGAAGCCCAAAGTTCTTCTATAATCAAAATGCCATGTTTTGGAATGTTTCAACTTCTTAGATTCTTTCAAGTTTGTCTTTTTGTCTCTTCTATGACAAGAATCCAGCTGCCACAATGGGTCATTAAGAGTGTTTAATGAGAGGAATAAGTCTTCATGATATCAGTAAGTGACGAAATTGGCTAATTTCACTAACTTAACTAATCCAATTTGGAATCACGCCTTCCTAATTAGAAGGCTTTTGGTTCACCAAAAGTTTAGAGATTATATGACAAAGACAAGCTTTCCACCTCCTTTCTTGGATGTCACTTGGCTTTTAGCTTTCTTACCTTTGCCTCCTCAAGCCAACCACTCATGTTCCCTGAAATTGACGCTACAACTCTTCTATTTGCTTTTGATTCTGGTTAGTAATGAACTAGAAATTTTTTAGCCCCAACACTTTTCTCAACTTGTAAAAGAAGTGAAAAAATCTTACCACTAGCATAATTCCACTTGTCTTTCTCTTAAGTATTTACCAATGAGATTCATTGACTTGCCTTCATAAGCATTGATGATGCAACTCTTACCATTTTCTGTTGACCAGTATATATGTTCCCCCTTTTATAATGGATATTGGATGACATTTTGCACACTATTTATTGGGAAACTATTCTTCTTGTGTCTGTCATTTGCACAGTTAAAGAACCCCTGCCACCTTTCTAAGGATAATCTGCTAGCCAAGTTTTTATAGTTTGGTGGCAATATGAATGTAATCCACAACATCGGCATATTAGTTGCAAATGGACCACCTCATTTGAGGCATGCAATGGGTCTCTTGGAACATATATAGAGTGATAACAATAATTTAATATTGAGGTAATACTCAACACAATGTAAGATCATAAATAACACAAACAAAAACAAAAAAAACACTGGTCAATGTTTTCTATTATACGCAGAATGCCAAAGATTGCATTAGAGATAGGGTCTCATACATCACACAAACTACATACCTCATACAACTTATATATTAAGGTATTCAACTTACGAACCAGTCATCCCTAGAACATCTCTGATTGATGTCTAAAACATCCTCCATAAAACAACTGAACTATTGAATTATCCATGCTCCAATGCCAGTGCTAATCCTTTCGGCCTATTTCTCTCACCCTTCCTTTTTTGTAACTTCACCTTATAAGCATGGGCATCCAATGCATCATCATTATAGCATCAAACACATCATCATAGCATCGAACACATTTACCCCCATACAACATATGGATTTATTAAACTTCATAGACATATCATAAATCCAATCATATGCCATCATATTTATAATATAGCATGACATATAGATGTCTCAAAAGAGGGCCAAAATATTGCTAGCATATTAAAAAAATTGATAATTTTAATTTCAATTTTGATTTCCACAAGAAAGGCTATATTTATAATATAGCATTGTGACACAATAAGCAAATCTAATGGATTTAAACACACGAGAACCTTGTAAATCATAAATTCAAAATATCTTGTTCTAAAATTGTGTAAGGAAGGCAAGCTCTGGTAACCTTTTTTGAAGCTTTCAAATTTTGATTATATGTATGCATCAAAAAAATATTGATGTTATACATAACTTATAGTCTATTTCTTTTATTTCACATGCCTTTAAATTTACTTTTATAATTTGTGCTTATTGTATTTTTGTGTTTAATTATTAAACATGCTTATTCTTTTATTGATAGAAATGACACATAAGGGTGGCTATGGGTTTTGCACTTTTGCCTCCTTTATGCATTCATTCATGAAATACTTTTTAATATATTATAGATAGTTTCTTTAAAGCTAACTTTCAAATCCACTAAGGTGGTTACCATCTCATTGGGGTGCCCCCACATGTTTAGTTGAGATTGGGCTAATGGACTTTGCAGCTTTTAGTATACATAATGACATTTGTAGTTAAGATTTCTCTAGAAAGTAAAGTTCTAACTCACTTTAGTATATAGAAACAATGTTTTGCTCATAACATACAAAAAGAGTTAGATTAAAAATAAATATTTAGATTAGAAATAAAATTTCCTAGTTTAATGTTTAAGAACATCCCTTATATTGTTAAGAAGATCACGACAATTCTTCACAAGCTTGCCAATCCATTGTTAAATTGTTATTGATGAAAAATATAACTCATCAATCATGTCATAGTTTGTTGGGATATCTTTGATTTGTAACAATGATAGTAGTTTCAGTTGCATATATTTTTATGATAGTTTTAAGTGCTCTATTTGTTGACTAATATATATATATATATATATATATATATATATATATATATATATATATATATATATATATATATATATAGAAGATTGCAAAACTGCTTCCAAATTACTCAATTTGACAACTACGGGCCATTTATTCAATTTTAACACAAGAAAGCAAAATCATCTCCCACAATCAATACTGGCTCAACAATGAAAGCTTATGAATCGACAAAGGTCCACAAACTGCTTTCCTTGTAAAGATATCGACTGTATCTTTATCCGGGTAGCCTAGCAACACACTCCTAGGTGTACACAATTGATTTCCCTTGAACAACATATCCTCCTGAATGAAATAATCTAACCACTTACTTCTATCAGTTACAATAGGTTCCTTATGTATGCTTTCCATAGTTCTTTAAAATCAAGATCTACTTCATACATACGCTTCGGTTCTTCAAAACCTAATACTTCAACTCTCATCTCTGTTAGCAAATTCCTTCTACTCAAGGCATCTGCAACTTTGTTTGACATCTCACTCCTATGTTTCAAAACAAGTGTGTAACTCTGCATGAACTCTATCCATCTCATATGTCTCTGATTCAACTTTGCTTGACTGTTTAGATATTGTAAAGCTTGATGATCCATATACAACACAAATTCCTTAGGCATTGAACTCCTGATCATAAACTGAATATCTTCTCCTTGCATCATTCAACTTCTCATTGAAATATGCTACTAGTCTACCTTCTTGAGTTAACACTGCTCCTATAACATTTCCACTTGCATCACAATCCACTTGAAATACTTTGTTGAAATTTGGTAATGCTAACACTGGTTTCTCTGTCCCTTTCTGCTTCAACAATTCAAAACTTTTATTTGCTCCTAATGTCCACTTAAAGTCCTTTCTGTCTCCTCTCATTGTCTCTGTCATAGGTGTGCAAACTAAACCAAAATTTCTAATGAACTTCTGGTAGAAACTAGCTAATACATGAAATGTTCTGACTTCTCCAATCCTCTCAGGTGTTGGCCACTCTAAAATTGCTTTAACTTTCTTAGGGTCCATCTTCAATCCTTCCGTAGAAATCACAAATCCCAAATATACCAGTCTTTCTTCATGAAACTACATTTCTTAATGTTTATCAACAATTTCTCTTCTCTCAATCTTTGCAATACTTTTCTAAGGTGCCACAAATATTCTTCTTTTGTCTTACTGAAAATCAGAATATCATCCAAGTATACAATAACAAACTTACACAAGAATTTCTTCAAGACCTCATTTATCAACCTCATGAAAGTACTCAGTGCATTAGTCAATCCAAAATGCATTACTAACCATTCATACAATCCTTCATTTGTCTTAAATGCAGCCTTCCATTCATCTCCTTCTCTGATTCTAATATCTTTGTGATATACTTTGGTCCACTCAAACAATCCATAATGCCATCCATCCTTGGAAATGGAAATCTATACTTAACTATGATCTTATTGATTGTTCTAGATTCTGTACACATTCTTCATTCTCCATCTTTCTTCAATTCTAACACTGTAGGTACTACACAAGGGCTTAAACTTTCTCTGATCAATCCTTTCATCAACAATTCATGTAGCTATCTATTCAGCTCCACATTCTCTATTGGTGTCATCTGGTGTGCTTCTTTGTTAGGCAAACTACCTCTAGGTATAAGGTCCATATGATGATTGATACTCCAGATTGGTGGCAGTCCCTCAGGTACATTATCTGATATGATGTCTTCATACTTTGTCAACAATTTAGTTATCTCCTCTGGCTCTAATTCTTTAATCTCTGTACTTAGTGTTCCATGCTTCTTAGGGATCAAAGAAAAGAACATATTCTCATGTCTCAAAACATCCAAAAATTTTCTTCCATCTACCAAACAGATTCTAGCATTCCTGCCTACTTCACTCTTAGGCTCATCTTCCAAAGGTATCAAGGTGATTGTCTTTCCATTAGATACTATAGTTTAAGTATTCTTTCTCCCGTCATGTATAGCTTTTCTATCATACTTCCATGTTCTACCCAACAATATATGACATACATCAATCGACATAATATCACACAATACTTTATCATGATAAGATCTTATATGAAAATTTACCAAACATTGTTCACTCACCAATACCTTGTGTTCATCTTGAATCCATGCTATCTTGTAGGGCTTAGGGTGTTTTAATATCTCTAGGTTCATCTTAGTCACCATCTCCTCTGAAGCTAGATTATTAGTACTACCACTATCAATGACAACCTTACAACATTTACCTCCTGATTTGCATCTAGTTTGGAACAAACTTTTCCTCTATGGTGGTTCCTCAGTTGTCTCTACTTGAAATAGTGCTCTACTCATAACTAATGATTCTCCTTTCTCTAGTTTTCCAACTGAATTAGGTGATCCAATAGGTTCTTCTACATAAGTTGTTCTTGCACTGTTCTTTGTCTTCATTCTTGTGCTTCCTTGATGACATTTAAATGCTCTGTGTCCTTCACCTCCCAACTTAAAACAAGTTCCTCTGAATGTTCTCCTATCAAATCCTCTTTCATCTCTTCTATACCCTTCACTATGGTAAGAATTATGATTCCCTTTGCGATACAAAGTTCTGTCATCTATCCGGTATGAATTGCTATCTCTATCTTCCTTCTTGTATGGACTAACTTGTTTGTTCTACTCCGCATAAGATATGTCTCCTTCGGAATAAGTTCTACCTCTTTGAAATTTGTCTCCTCTACCTGTCTATCTTTTCTCATGCTTCTTATTTAACTTGTCTTCAACTTTCAAGGCAAACTGATATGCTTCTTCTATTGTGGTCATCCTTACCAGACTCAATTCTTCTTGAATGTTCAATCTTAGTCCATTGATGTATCTTGACACTTTCTCCTTGCTTCTTCACTATGTCTAGTCCTTATGATCATCTTATGAAATTCTTTAGTATAGTCCTTCACATATTTCTCCTTTTGTTTCAGGTTTTGCAATCTCTTCAACAATTCCATCTCATAGTCAGCAGGTATAAACTGATTCATCAACTTTGTCACCATCCTATCCCATTTTGTGATGTTTTCTTTTCCTCTTCTCTTTCTATCCAACTAAACTTCTTTCCACCAAATAGAAGCATGACCTTTCAACTTAGTCTGCGTAAATCTTACAATCTCTGGATCTTCAATTTCTTCATATTCAAAGTACTCCTCCAAGTCATTTATCCAATCAATCAATTCCTCTAGATTCAAATTTCTAGTGTAATTCGGTGCTTCCACTCTAGGTCTATTTTCAGTCTTTGAAATAGCTTTCAACATCTTCACTTGATCTGATTCTTCTTCTTCTTCTTCTTCTTCTTCTAGGGTTTCTTCATTTTGATCAGCAGATTGAAATTTATCATCAACACTTTCAACATCATGTCTAAGGGTTAGTCCTCTTCTTCTGTCTTCTTCTATAGCATCTAATCTAACTTTCATTATTTTAATCATCTCCATCATTTCATCCATTCTTCTAGCCATAGTGCCTACAACAAGTATCCTCCTCAGCAGCATCTCTTCCTAGGATCTGGTGCAATTGCTTCAATTCAACGATCTAATTACAAGGTAGCAACTGCCTCACACTCGGTGATCTATTGATGAACACAAGTAGACTACCTCAGGTCGGTGATCGGTTCACCACAAGATCTTCCAGAATTCCTTCACTTTCAAAGGATTCAAAACTTCACTCTGATACCACTTGGTGTAGTCACAGTCAGAGGGTTCACAGAGTGAACTGTCCAAACCATGCAACTAGAGTAAACGCAATGGAAACAACACAAATATAAAATACAATGGAAGATTCAAATGCTCAATATATAATATATTTAGAATGCTTATATGTCAGAAACATGCAAGCTACAATCAAAGGGCTCATAGGCCTGATTTTACCTATCCAAAAAGAATCTAATATCTATTTTATGAATTATGCTAACTATTAAGAACTGACTTTCTACTACTCTAGGAGATCTATATATTATCTGCAAGCTCTGGAAATCCTCCATGTTGGCCAAGAAAGGTTACAAACTCCAATGAAGGAATGTAACGTGTAGAAACAAATAGGTCGAACCTAAACATCTCTAGTAATGCTCTGCAAATGCATGAATCAAGGTGCAGACCTCAAGGAAGGTCTATCTAATCCATATGTGCCTTGTGATATGTTTCATTTAGCTCTGCAAGTCACGAAAGTGCTCCATAAACTTTCTCCTTCAATTGACTATCTGAATGCTCTGCTCTGGGAGAACTGATGATCTTCTAACAACGATAACTTTTAGCAGACAAGTCCAAATGACTTGAAATTTGGATATGATGTGAATGATGATGTGTAGATACTAAGGCCTGCTCTGTGAGCTCTGATATGAAGATGCGGCAAAATACGATAGAAAATGCTAAAACTGCAACTGACTGAATTGAATTGAAAATGAAAGAAAAGAAAGAATGTAAATATTATTGGTTGATGCAAGATTGATCTACAACCTAGGATGCTCCTGTATCAAGAAGTCTTGGGGTCATATCCCTAAGGTACATCAATTTTTATATAGTTTTCATAAGATAAGTTCCGCCATAAATATTTGAAACTTTGACGATGGGTGCCAAACTATGAAAACACTAACTGCCCTATCACTAAATGCTTTAATAGACTCCCAGGCCCTCCCCAGTGAACAAAAGATATTTGAACCCACGGGCTTAATTGAAAATGAACAAAACAAAACAATCAATAGAGTGAAGCCTCTTCCAATCAAGTTTACCTTTCAGCCCACCATTTACTAAGTTGTGTCTCACAATCCTTGTCCATGGTTCATAATGCTTAAACAATCTTTGAATCCTAATATAGTCCCCTGAAATTTGATGTCCTTAAATCCAAAACCACAAAGTTAAGTAGTCTTACAATAAATACTCCAAGTAACAACTTGCATTTTCTAATTACCTCTCCATCAGAGAAAATAAAGTTTGTGTGTAAAGTAATAAATATTCAGAGAAACTTAGTGGATAATAAACATGCATTTGCAAGATATTCAAACATTTGTTGGCAATAAGAAAGGTTTATCAGTAATGTGAAACCTATTTTGAATTGTATAAAGCATATATGCGAGTGTCAGGTTTCACAACTAGGATCAAAAATCTTGTGTGTCTTCTTAGCTTGCAAGTGGCAGTAAATCATATGTGCTAATGGAATTTTACTAAATGTTGGCAAAGGTTTGCAATCCTCTTCATTATTCTATCTTTCTCTATTTAGTTAAGTGCCTAAAATGATAGCTTTCATTTTAAGTGTTTCTTCAGATAGTGTTAGCTTTCATTTTAAGTGTTTCTTCAGATAGTGTTGGTTAAGATTTGCTGAATGCTTTCTGTTCTGTTTCTTGGAACAAAAGGTTGGTGGAAGGGAAAATTGAATCTTAAAACCCCTATACATTTTCATTTTCATTTCAATTATGCCTTCCTTTTGCAATATTGTGTTTTGTTCTCAAGATGATAGATTGTTCTTTTCATAAGAATTCTTTTTTTAGTAATATTTACCTTGCTAATACTGTCAATTAGGTTGATACTTTGGTAGGGGCACTGCCTTTATCAAAGGGAGGAGAGGAAGCACAATTTGTAATGATTGAAAAACTTTAGGTTAGCATTGCCAATCAATTCTTTTATTTGAAATCTATAAATAACTTGTGGTGTAGTGTGTGCTCTAGATTAAACTAGGGCTGGACCATTGGAGAATAAATTTAACTTTTTTTGGCTACTATCTTTTGGTGCTGTCTTTGTTACATGGGCACAAATTTCAAACTTAAATTCAATTCATATCTAATAATGAACATTATCGTTACTTCCACTGAAACTTAACAATCAACTATTTGAATTTGTTCTCAATTGAAGTTATAGAAATTTAACAATCAACTGTTTGATTTTGTTCAAATATTAATTTGCATTAGTATTTCCTCAAGGAAATACCATTTTATTCTAGTTTTCATTAGATCTCTAAGAACTTGCAGAAACATGTTCAAAGTTTAGTAGTTTACTGCATAAAGAATTATCTAGATGTCACTACAACTACAAGTTGGTTAATACAAAAGTCTCTGCCATCTTTTTTTCCCAAAGAAAAAATCCATGATTTCTATTCAGAGGCAGAACTGAAATTACATTTTACAGGTGCATAAAGCACAATGAACTAGATAGATAAAATACCCAGCTAACAAAAAGTGTCAACAACCTAATATCAACAGAAAAACTCCCAAAAAGATATCAAATCAAAGGGTTATAAACACCCTTACAATAAAACTATATATAAAAGAGCAGGGCTCATAATAAGAAATGACATTTTGAACTGTCCATGTTACCAAAGAGAACAGGACAAAAAGCAAACAAATTATAAGGACAGATCCTCATCATATTTGATGAACAGATTGGGTAGAAATAAAAAGGTCTCTTCCATCTGTTTCTATATGGTCTGAGTTTGGAGTCTTGGAGTTAAACTGTTATAGGCTGCTTTTTCTACGCGATGAATTCTTCTATTTTGGCAAGGGGCTAAAGAATGCTGTTCTAGTTTGGATTCTATGATAAATCACATTATAATATAGTCTTCTTTGCTGATAAAATTATCTTTATTTCTGTGATAATCTATCCATTGAGTTTCTAAATCTGCATTCCTTTTTCCTCAAGAAAAGACTTACCCTTTTATGCCTAGTTTTCATTAGAAAACTTGCAGAAACATGTTCTGAGTTACTTCTTAGTTCTTAAAGCAATAATAAGATGTCCATGTTCTAAGTTGCTTCTTAAAGAAGTACTAAGATGTCGTCATAAATTTTTGTTATATATATATATATATATATATATATATATATATATATATATATATATATATATATATATATATATATATATATATATATATATATATATATATATTCTGTGATAATCATTCAATCTGTTTGCTTAATCTACATTGTGTTTTCCTCAAGGAAAAACCATTTTATGTCTTTTTCATCAAAAATTTTGTAGAAACATGTTCCAAGTTTACTACTAAAAGCATTATTAAGATGTCACTATAAATTTGTAGTGTTTGTGTGTATGTGTATCATAGATATATTGTAATATTATCTATTTGCCTTTCCAGGAAGAAAATGAAAAAGTAGGCAAAAAATGAAGAAGTGGGCAAGGAGCTCCAAAAGGAAAAAGAGGATGCAGGTGATAATCTTATTTTCATATTGAATGTTTCTTGCTTTTCTTTTCTTTGTCTTTATATAATTCTCAACACAGACCGAGTAGATTGAAGTTTCAATTCTATACCCTAAAATGAAAATTGTTGTAATTACCTTCCAAAGTTGGAATTCAAGCAAATACAGGAACTTTTTGTTGGTAGGCAGGGGAGGATTAATGGCTATCTAAACAAATGCTACAACATAATAGACAATAAAAACAAACACACAAAAGACAGACCAGAGAATAGATGCAAAACATGAATTTATATTTATGTATGCCATTTCAAAATACATTCAAAAACTTCTTACAAACTTCAATCCAAAGTTGCTACTCTATTTTTCAGACTCAAACAATATTCAGCCCCAAACCTGGAGTTGCTGTGCCAGATCGTGCTGTTGCACAAATTCTTCTCCTGTCTGATATATTCTTCTTCTATTCTCTGTTGTTCTGTTGCAAACTTCATGTTCTCTGCTAGAACATTCCCTTACACCTCTGCTGTTGCAGGCTTTCCTTCTCTTACTTCTGTGGTCAACACTTTTCCCTCCTATTTGTCTCATTCATTCATGCCCAGAAAATGGGCGCTCAAACTCTCCTTTCAAATTCAAAATCACCTACCAAATTTAGTGCTGGTAGGTGCAACGATGTTGGGGGCAGATTTTGGAGATCCCCAAGTTTGACATGAGGCAGGGGAATTAAATGGTTCAACGGAAGATTAATTCCAACACCCCCCCTTAATTTGAAGTTAGATGTCATTTTACAATTTTCTTTCCAAAATTGATCTCCAGAGTTATACCTTTGCATTTGCCTTTTCGCAGCAGATCTCCGGAGCTGTTTCTATCATTCTAGATCACCTCTAAAACTCTATTCTGCATCTTCGGAGCGCTCTGTCTACATCTCCGGAGCTGACTCCCTGCATCTCTGGAGCTCTGTTTCTGCATCTCTGGAGCATCTCCAGAGCTGCACATACTTTCCAAAGTTGAACCTTTGGAGCTCTGTTGTTGTCTTTCTGGAGCTGAACCTCTAGAACTATATTCTTTCCGGGGTTGTACACCTCTGAAGCTATCAACAATGCCAAGCCTATCTCTTAGGCATTCAAAAGAATCTTTTGGCAATGCCTTGGTAAAAATGTCAGCGAGCTGCTGCTCAGATCTACAATACTATAACTCAATCTCTCCTCGTTCTACCAACTCCCTTATGAAATGATAATGGATCTCAATGTGCTTGCTTCATCTTTGGAAGACTGAATTCTTTGTCAGGGCTATTAATGAAACATTGTCACAATGAATGGTAGTACCATCTTCTTGTTGCTCATTCAAGTCTGCAATGATCCTTCTCAACCAAATAGCTTGACAAGTTGCTGCATTTGCTGCAATATACTCAGCTTTTATTGTAGAGAGAGAGACAATGGGCTACTTCTTGGATGCCCATGATATCACACCTGAACCCATGTGAAATACATAGCCAGATGTGCTCTTTCGGTCATCTACATTACTTGCCCAATCACTATCTGTGAAACCAACCAAATTAAACTCATTAGAAACATTATACAAGATGCCATAACCTGTTGTGCCATTCACATATCTCAGGATCCTCTTTCTACTTGCCAATGTGTGTCCTTAGGCTTCTCCATGAACCTAGAAATCAGGCTTATAATATACATTAAATCAGGCCTAGTAGCTGTCAAATACATGAGGCTTCCAACCATGCTCTTGTAGAGGGTTGGGTTTACTTCCTTGTTGCTATCCTCTTTACTCAATTTTAGACCTGTATCTATTGGTGTAGGGGCAGGTTTACTATTCTCTATTTTAAATCTCTTCACAATTTGTTTGACATAGTTAGTTTGCGAAATAAATATGCCATGCTCTGTTTGTTTGACCTTAATGCCAAGAAAAATCCTTTAGCAGACCTAAGTCTGTCATCTCAAACTCATTCTTCATTGCCTCTTTGAAATCAACAATGAAGAGATCACTCCAATGCTCTATGGTAGTTTCTCCTCGAGCTGCTACTCTCCGTAGTTCCTCCAGAGTTGTCCTCTGGAGCTTCTTCATCTTCAAGGGGTATTGTAACTGAAATACCCATGGTGCTGTCCACCGTTCCATCCCATGCTTCATTCTCAATGAATTCAACATCCCTACTGATCACAACCTTTTTGGTGATGGGATTATACAGTCTATAGGCTTTTGACTCTTCACTATAGCCTATGAAGATACATTTTTTACCTCTATCATCAAATTTCTACCTCTTCTCTTTAGGGATGAATGCATGTACCACACACCTGAAGATTCTTAGATGTTCAACACTACATTTGTTGTTTGTCCATGCCTCTTATGGAATCCTATCACGAACAACCTTTGTAGGACACCTATTCAATAGGTAAACCGCTATTGCTACAGTTTCACGCCAAAAAACATGTGATAGTCCTTTTCCTTTCAGCATCCTTTCTACCATCTCTTGAATGGTTCTATTTTTCCTTTCAGCCACTCCATTTTGCTGTGGAGTATACCTAGTTGTAAATTGCTTTCCAATGCCTTCATTCCTGCAGAAATTCAAAAATTCCTTAGAGATATACTCTCTCCCTCTATCTGTTCTTAGGGCTTTGATATAGTGGCTGCTTTGCTTTTCAGCTGATGCCTTAAACCACTTGAACTTCTTGAATGCTTCTGATTTGTTCTTCAAAAAATAAACCTAGATTTTTCTGTTGTAATCATCTATGAATGTCATAAAATAAGTATTTCCAGCGAAGGTGTGGGTCTTCATGGGACCACACAAATCTGAGTGCACCAACTCCAATGGTGCTTTTTCTCTCCTAGAATACCCTAATTGAAAGGGTTGCTTGTGCTACTTTCCTAAAATGCAAGCTTCACATTTTCCATCGGGCTCTACAATGGTTGGTAGCCCTCTAACCATTCCTTTCTTGGACAATAAACTCAAACCAGAAAAGCCTAAGTGCCCATACCTCAAATGCCACAATTTGGATGGGTCTTTGATGACTATCCTAAAGGCTGATTATTGTCCCACTGCTGTGAGTGCAGGAGATAGTGCTAGAAACTGTGCCAGAGATAGTGCCAGAGATGGAGCTAGAGACTCTATGTGTATCCTAAGAGGAAAGATTCTATTTCTTGTCATCTGCACTACTGCAATCACTTTCTTATTGCCTCCTTTCTCAAATATTATGCACTCTCCATTTTCCATCAGGATTTTATAACCATTTTGGACCATCTGTCCAATGCTCAATAGGTTATGTTTTATGCTAGGGGCATAATATACATCCTGGATCTTCCTCCTTTCACCATTTTTGGACTGAATGTTGACTGTACCTTTTCCCATGACGGGAACTTGCTCATTGTTTCCCATTTTTATTTCAGTCTTAATGCTGCTATTTGTAGAGGCAAAGAAGTTTTTATTTCCACTCATGTGGTTGCTACAACCACTGTCTAGATACCATACTTCATCACTACTCCTCTCAGCAAGGTTGCAAACAATAAATACATTTGACTATTTTTCATTTTCAGCCTTGTTCTCATTTGCTACATTAGCATTTTGTCCTCCATGATCTCGTTGTTTCTTTCTACACTCACTAGCATAATGACCAAACTTATGACAGTAATAACATTGAACATTGCTTTTATCATACCTCTGATTAGAACTATTCTTCTTTTCTTGATAGCTTGGCTATGAGCTGCTTGCCTCTTCTTGGTTGTTTGAAACTCCTCTTCTGGAGTTGCTTCTTCCTCTACTTCTTTGACCTCTACCTCTGTTATTTCTTCCTCTTCCCCTACCTCTTGCATTAGTTTGAGCCTTGAAGGCTTGCTCAAGGGAATGAGTGGATCTATTCAACCGCTACTCATGGATTTGTAATGAACCCATCAACTCATCCACTGTCATCTTGGATAGGTCTTTTGTCTCTTCAATGGTTATGACAATAGGGTCAAATCTAGAAGGTAGACTCCTTAGGATTTTCTTAACAATCCTTTGATCATCCATGGTTTCTCCATTTATCCTTAGGTGATTTATCATGGTAGAAACCCTAGTGTGAAAGTCTAAAATAAACTCACTCTCCTTCATCTGAAGGGTTTCAAAATCTCTCCTAAATAGATGGAGTTTCACTGATCTCACCTTGTCAGTTCCCTTTTAGTTGTTCTGTAATATTTCCCATGCCTATTTTGAGTAGTTTGTTGCTACAATGCGGGGGAAAATAGCCTCTATCAAGGCTGCCTCAATTAGACTAAGGGCTTTTGCATCCTTCACTCTTGTTTCCTTCAACTAGTTTCTTTGAGCATTAGATAGGGCTGCATAAGCTGTTGGGTCTATGGTGTCTGTAAACCCATTGATGACCAAATCCCATAGGTCATTAGCAACCAGTATTGTCTTCATCTTCTTAGCCTAGATGCCATAGTTCTGCCCATCAAAATTTGGTGGCTGCTGCCATCCTTTGCTGTCCCCACCTTCTATGCTTCTTAAATCTGAGAAGGTTGATAATGCTTAGACAAACTAGGGCTTATGTAAAACACCCACAAAAAGATTTTAACTGCCCAGAAAAACAAGGGCTACCTAGAAAAATAGAGCTCTGATACCACTTATTGGCAGGCAAGGGAGGTTTAATGGCTGTTTAAACAAATGCTACAGCACAATAGAGAGTAAAAACAAACACACAAAAGATAGACCAGAGAATAGATGCAAAACATGAATTTATATTTATGTATGCCCTTTCAAAATACATTCAAAAACTTCTTACAAACTTCAATCCAAAGCTGCTGGTTTATTTTTCACACTCAAACAATATTTAGCCCCAAACTTGGAGCTGATGTACCATATCGTGTTGCTGCACAAATTCTTCTCAGGTCTGATATATTCTTCTTCTATTCTCTATTGTTCTGCTGCAAACTTCTTGTTCTCTTACTTCTGCGGTCAACACTTTTCCCTCCTATTTGTCTCATTCATTCATGCCCAGAAAATGGGCACTCAAACTCTCCTTTCAAATTCAAAATTACTTACCAAATTTAATGCTAGAGGTGCAACGGTGCTAGGGGTAGATTTTGGAGATCCCCAAGTCTGATGCGGGGCAGGGGAATTAAATGGTCTAACGGAAGATTAATTCCAACAATTTTTAATATGATAGCAGATAATTGCTTTAATCTGAAGTCACCTCACTAACCAATCTGACAGAAGTGGATTATCCCAAAATTGTTGAAGAGTATCAAGACTGGCATATTACTGTTGTTAGTTGAGCTTCAATATACAATGAGATGATTTTGTAATTGAAAGGAATGACTGGCCAGGGCTCTTTGATCTATATTTGTATCCTTTTGTCCTTTTGGAAAGGAGGAGATAAAATATGGCCATCTAGGAGTATCTGTTGCAATGCTCTATGTTTCTAGATTAATGTAGAAAATTTTGATGCCAGTGTACATATATTTTTAATTTTTTTGATTGTTTAGTTTCATTGATCCATAACTAGTGTGGATATGGAAAAATAGTCCTTAATTACTTGGTTTCAGTGTTATCTAGTGCAATAATATGAAAGAAACTATGCATATAACAATTAGAGAGAAAATGACATAAAATGATATAAGAAAAAGAGAGACAACTGCAATTTGACTTGGAGAAATGCAAAATGGGGAAAAAACTCAGAAGAGTGAGGTGTTTTTTCTCTGGCCCCTATCTTATGAGCTAGTACAATGATTTACTTCCTTCTAGAAGCCTTCAGGGACTTGTCTTGCACAATCCATAATGCCCAAACACCACACAAGCCCTGGAACTGCTCTTACACTTATCTAATTACACTTCAACTCCTTTAAGACTCATGGGCTCAAGCCACATAAACTCAATTAAACTGATATGCTAAGAAAACACTCGAGTTGTCACAATGACTTCTTTTGGACCTATTTATGAACAAGAGTAGCATGGAAACATTGACAGGAAGCCCAAAGGTCTTCTATAATCAAAATGCCATGTTTTGGAATGTTTCAACTTCTTAGATTCTTGCAAGTTTGTCTTTTTGTCTATTCTGTGACAAGAATCCAACTGCCACAATGGGTCATTAAGAGTGTTTAATGAGAGGAATAAGTCTTCATGAGATCAGTAAGTGACAAAATCGGCTAATTTCACTAACTTAACTAATCCAATTTGGAATCACACCTTCCTAATTAGAAGGCTTTTGGTTCACCAAAAGTTTAGAGACTATATGAGAAAGACAAGCTCTCCACCTCCTTTCTTGGATGTCACTTGGCTTTTAGCTTTCTTAGCTTTGCCTCCTGAAGCCAGCCAGTCATGTTCCCTGAAATTGATGCTACAACCCTTCTATTTGGGTTTGATTCTGGTTAGTAATGAACTAGGAAATTTTTAGCCCTAGCACTTTTCTCAACTTGTAAAAGAAGTGAAAAAATCTTACCACTAGCATAATTCCACTTGTCTTTCTCTTAAGTATTTACCAACGAGATTCATTGACTTGCCTTCATAAGCATTGATGATGCAACTCTTACCATTTTCCGTTGACCGGTATATATGTTCCCCCTTTTATAAGGGATATTGGATGACATTTTGTGCACTATTTATTGGGAAACTATTCTTCTTGTGTCTGTCATTTGCATAGTTAAAGAACCCCTGCCTAGCCAAGTTTTTCTAGTTTGGTGGCAATATGAATGTAATCCACAACATCGGCATATTATTTGCAAAGGGACCACCTCATTTGAGGCATGCAATGGGTCGCTTGGAACCTATATAGAGTGATAACAATAATTTAATATTGAGGTAATACTCAACACAATGTAAGATCATAAATAACACAAACAAAAACAAAAAAAACACTGGTCAATAGATTGAAAGTTTTCTATTATACGCAGAATGCCAAAGATTGCATTAGAGATAGGGTCTCATACATCACACAAACTACATACCTCATACAACTTATATATTAAGGTATTTAACCTACGAACCAGTCATCCCTAGAACATCTCCGATTGATGTCTGAAACATCCTCCGTAAAACAACTAAACTATTGAATTATCCATGCTCCAACGCCAGTGCTAAACCTTTCGGCCTATTTCTTCCACCCTTCCTTTTTTTGTAACTTCACCTTATAAGCATGGGCATCCAACACATCATCATAGCATTAAACACATTTACCCCCATACAATATGTGGATTTATTAAGTCATAGACATGTCATAAATCCAATCATATGCCATCATATTTATAATATAGCGTGACACATAGATGTCTCAAAAGAGTGCCAAAATAGTGCTACCATATTAAAAAAATTGATAATTTTAATTTCAATTTTGATTTCCACAAGAAAGGATATATTTATAATATAGCATTGTGACACAATAAGCAGATCTAATAGATTTAAACCCACGAGAACCTTGTAAATCATAGATTCAAAGTATCTGGTTTTGAAATTGTGTAAGGAAGGCAAACTCTGGTAACCTTTTTTGAAGCTTTCAAAATTTGATTATATGTATGCATCGAAAAAAATTTATGTTATACATAACTTATAGTTTATTTCTTTTATTTCACATGCCTTTAAATTTACTTTTATAATTTGTGCTTATTGTATTTTTGTGTTTAATTATTAAACATGCTTATTCTTTTATTGATAGAAATGACACATAAGGGTGGCTATGGGTTTTGCACTTTTGCCTCCTTTATGCATTCATTCATGAAATAATTTTTATATATATTATAGATAGTTTCTTTAAAGCTAACTTTCAAATATGCTAAGGTGGTTACCATCTCTTTGGGGTGCCCCCACATGTTTAGTTGAGATTGGGCTAATGGACTTTGCAGCTTTTAGTATACATAATGACATTTGTAGTTAAGATTTCTCTAGAAAGTAAAGTTCTAACTCACTTTAGTATATAGTAACAATGTTTTGCTCATAACATACAAAGAGAGTTAGATTAAATATAAATATATAGATTAGAAATCAAATTTCCTAGTCTAATGGTTAAGAACATCCCTTATATTGTTAAGAAGATCACGACAATTCTTCACAAGCTTGCCAATCCATTGTTAAATTGTTACTGATGAAAAATATAACTCATCAATCATGTCATAGTTTGTTGGGCTATCTTTGATTTGTAACAGTGACATTAGTTTCAGTTGCATATGTTTTTATGATTGTTTTTAAGTGCTCTATTTATTGACTAATATATATATATATATATATATATATATATATATATATATATATATATATATATATATATATATATATATATATATATATATATATAGAAGATTGCAAAACTACTTCCAAATTACGCAATTTGACAAATGCGGGCCATTTATTCAATTTTAACACAAGAAAGCAAAATCATCTCCCACAATCAATACTGGCTCAACAATGAAAGCTTATGAATTGACAAAGGTCCACAAACCGCTTTCCTCGTAAAGATATCGACCGTATCTTCAGCCAGGTAGCCCGACAACACACTCCATTCCATGGAGCTCAAACTAAGGCTCATCAGATTCACGCTTCCTTTAATCGTAAGACAAATTTTATTTGATGCAGCAACCACAAAATTTGTTCCATCAGATGATTTGACTTTGTCTTCTAACAATTCCTGGGGAGTGACGGAAATGAGAGACCAACTCGTATTATTCTCTGCTCCTGAATCTAACTCCCATATCCCCACCAAAGTGTGCTTGATGAAAGTGCCGCATCCCAGTATGGAGGCTTCCCTGGCCTTTTGTAACCTCCCCACCAAAAGAAGCTTTCCACTACACGCTACTAACGAAGGCAGACAACCGTAGTGGTTCTTACGATGATCATCAGAATCCATCTATGGAGGCATTTCAATTTCCTTAAACTAAAACTCTCCACACGCAATGTCACAACAACCCAGATGATGACCATAGTTATTTGTAAAGTAGACAACGCTCTCATTTTTTTGCCAAATTGAACTTCAGTTCAACCTACCATCCTCAGACTAATAGTTAGATGGAGAGGGTGAATCAGGTGGTGGAGGATCTCATTAGGATGTATTGCATGGACTGGCAACATAAGTGGGAGGAGAACCTTCCCTTAGTGGAGTTTGCGTATAATAATTCATATCATGCCTCCCTAGGAATGGAACATTTTGAGGCTTTGTATGGCCATAAATGTTGTACACCTATCAGTTGGGATAATGATGCAGGAACATCCAGAAGCATTCAAATTCAATTGGGATAGTTAATAGTGAAGTTACAAAGTACCGAGAGAGCGTCCTTGGAGAATATTGTATTCTATCACATTTGCATATCAAGAGCTGCGGAGCTGCACTTAACATCTAGACATAGTAATCTATAACATATCCAAAATTTAGATCATTTAGATTCATATCTGGAGAGATATCGCTATCAGAAGATTACTTGTCATTACTTGTTTTCACAAAGCGGAGCCGACAATGTTCAATGAAGTTTAATCAGCTTGCGAAGCAAATTTGTGACTTGTGGAGCCTAAAGGAACATTATTCAATGAAGTATAGGACCTGGCCGACTATGGAGATCTGCACGAAGTTTTATACACCAACGGAGAAATGCTTTATGTTTAGGTCTGACCTATTTGAGTGTACACATTTCATAACTAGCCGTTGCAATTGGGCCAACATGTTACTGATTAGAAGTCTTGTGGAGGATATAAATGAAAGATAGAGGATTGTTACAAAGTAGCGATCAAGTGTGTGAAGACATGAAGCATCAAGACAAGTTATTTTGATCCAGATGAGTAGCAGAATAGAGTGTAGAGCAGAGCAGAGAGCAGGAGTTATAGAGTAGAGAAATGAGAAGTAGAAAGCTAAAATCATGAAAGATTATTTTTGTATGAATCTTTTGTAATCCCTGGGCTATGACCTAGCATCTGTAAAATCCCGAGAGGCATATGTAATGTGTTTTGAGATCATAATATAAGGGGAATGAGCCTTGAAGGCTAGATTTTCCCCTATTAGGGTTTTCCCAAGATACATCTTGTGTTATGCGTTCATGAATATCTTTTATCTTTTAGTTGATTAGTTGTTAGCTTCTATTGCATAGCTGTTATGATCATGGTGTTAGTTGATTAGGTTACAAGGATGGACAATCCTTCATTGGACCCTCCTACCTTGACTGCATCAAGTGGTATCAGAGTTGATTTTGAATCTGTTGGGATGGTGGCAAATCTATAAAGAAGGAAGATAGTGTTGGAAGGAAGTGTGAAACCCTAAAGTGTGACAAGAATCACTGTAGAAGGAAGATATGGGTAAGCTTTTCATAGTAAGTTGTCATTCTAATTTATTTTAATGGGGAAGATTGGAAAGAGGACGAAGAAAGAAAATGAAAATATAATATGTGAAAAGGAAAGGCTAAAAGAACTAGGAGAAGACAAATATGATGCCCTTGAAGAAGAATTAGAAAATGCAAGCAGGAGAAATGAAGAACTAGAAGCAGAGCTGAAATTGTTTGCGGATATTGAAAAGAGATTTAAATAATTGGAAAAAGGATTCAAGTTGTTTGGGAAGGTGGAAAAGAGAAACAGAGATCTTGAAGAAGATTTGGAAGAATTGAAGAAGGAGAATAGTTTGCATAATAATGAAATATTAGGGTGGAAAGGACCATATTGGTCAGTTGGAGCAGTCACTTGTAGCATGCAGAAAAGAGAATGAAATCTTGAAGATCTAAGCCTGAACTTTGTGATGTTCCATGTGATACTAATGATTTGTGTGATGATGCAAAAGTTTCTTTAGAAAGTGGGGATGAAGATGACAGTGTAACTAAACCTACAGTTGGTGGTGATGGTATTGGTTTCAAAATCATACAGAGAATGGGATATGAAGGAAAAGGACTGGGAAAGCATCAGCAAGGAATCACAGAGCCTATTGAACAAGTAATGAGATGAAGAAGTGAAGGCCTTGGGTATGATAGAGGTAAGGATGTTACTGCAAATTCAACCAAATCAAATCAATGAAGAAAAGGTATGTATTTTTCTCACTATAAAACACATGGACATGAAAAGGAATTGTGTTGGGATGTAAACCCTTGTAAGTTATGTGGATAAAGGAACCATTCTGAAAAGATGTGTTGGAATAAGATGAGAAAGAGAAAGCTTGTGACATATTATATGTAGATGGATTATGGATGGATTGATGGAACAAGATGGAAACATGTTTCTTGTATGTTTAGAAGGTTGTATAGATGGAAGTGTTTATATTTTGGAGGAAAAGAGGGACCAAGATACATAGAAAGAAGACCTTATGTAGAGTAAAACAAGGATAGTAATTCAAACTATAGAGGGAGAGATGACAGGAATCATAATTCTTATCACAATGCAGGATACCAAAGAAATGAAAGAGGATTTACCAGAAGACCATGTTTTCAAGTGTGGAGTAGAAAAGAATGAAGTAGTAAATGTCATCAAGAATTTGTTACCAAAAAAGCTAATGAAGAAGAAGAAGAGCCTGTTGATACAGAGATAGTTTATGCAGAGGAAGAGGAACCTTTTGAGTCATCAAATTTGATAGAGAAACCAGAAGAAGGTGAAGCATTGATCTTGAGAAGATTTTTTTTGTAAATAGTGCAAGAGAAAGTTTGTATAAAATCATTCGAGAAACAGTGCAAGAGAAAGTTTGTGTAAAGTCATCTGAGAGAACAGTGCAAGGAAAGTTTGTGTGAACAAGTGTGAAATAGAACAAAAAAGAGAAGTTCATGTTGTACAGAAAGGCGAGATGACAAGTAATTCTACCGAAGGAGAAATTTTGTATACTAGAGTAAAGGAAACAAGGATGAAGTAATAGAGAACAGTATAGGAGAAGCATATGCAGAGTAGAAATTGTATGATTTTGAAGTTTTTTATGATGTTTTGATTGTTCTATGCCTTGAGATGAAATCAAGGGCATGTTTTAAAATGTTTAAAGTTGAATGCCTTGTGGTGAAAATAAAGGCTCGGAAGTTGTATGTTTTTGATTGTTGAAGATGAATTCTCTTTAATGCAATTAAAACTATATGAATGCATGCAGTTTTAGTTCTTTTTCTAATTTTTGATGATTTAATTACTAAGAAAGAAAATATGTATGCAACTATTTGTCTTTTTCTAAATGCAATCTTCTATGTTTTTGTGTTTTTCAAATATTTGACTATTGCAATGATTTAATCTAAGAAAACAAACTTGTGATTCAATCTAAGAAATGCAATGACATTTTACCTATAACGAGAAAAAATAATAAAAAATCAAGAGAAAATATAAACAACATTTTACTTCCTCAAGTGCAATTGTTTTCACAAATTACTAATTCTATTCTAAAAAGCAATAAAAGAACCTATAATGATGGTGCCAATACTAGGCATACATTCTCAGAGAGATCTAGCTATTTGGTAATCTTCTTTATAGTAACTAAGTCCTCTACTTGATGATGAGAAAATGGTAAGGGATTTAAGGAGATTTGAAAAAAAAATGAAACACAAGGGATTTAAGGCTTAAAAAGAAAAAGTCTCAAGACCTATTCAAGAAGCTTGGATGAACTAGAGATTCTATGAGATATCTAAACTATGGATATCTAAACTAAAACTTGAAAATAAAAGACTAAAAGCCTATAAAAAAACTTAAAAAGATTGTGGAAAAGCTAAGAAGCTTAAATATATATGCCATGGTAAGGCCATCATATCTATATAACCTATGACCATGACCTAAAACATATAGAATTGAAAAAAAACAACCTAAGGGTCATTCTTTTATTATTCTTACCACATCGCCATGACACCGAAGTGTTGCTATCATATCATTTATCTACTTTCAAATCATCCTTTAATTATTATCCAAAGAAATCTCTTTCCTTGTTTGCAACATGATTTGAAAAGACCCTTTTTACTGTTTATGACTCTGAAGATCCAAATATTTTTAATACTAGCAATCACACCTTAGTGTGCAATGGATACACCAAGATAACATATAGATAAAAGTAATTAGTACTTCCTTTATTATTTCACATCAAACATTAGAATTTCTTGAGAAGAGAGCATATGATTTTGTTGATGACCGGTCCTCTTCTTGTTTTCTAAGCATGTTAAGCCATCTAATTGAAATGGCAAGCCTAAGTATAGACTCGATAAGACTTGCCATTCATTAGGCTTCTTGCAGAAGGAGTTTTATCATCAATGTCTATGAATGGATCTAAAGATGTAAGGTGTAAATTTCATGGATGGTAGTTGTTTGAAATTCTTTCCCAATGGGCTATCATATCTTGATTCTAAATGGTTGGTATAGCAATAGTTAACTCCAATATAATGTTTGAAAACATTGACCATCTACTTTTGGGATGGTGGTGAAACGAGGGTAGAGTCCAAAAATAGTTGGTGTTAAGCATTGTTTCCATTTGTTGGACTTCTGAGATGTTGCAAATGTCCATTTTTGAGCCACTTCAATAAATGAGCATTATTTCCAATTGTATCATTGGTTGTGACTTGTATGAATTAATGAAGCTTGGAGACAAGATGTTTCTATTATTAGAGATAGCTACACTTTAGTGTTTAATGGGTATGGTAAAGTGGTCTTAAAGGTGAACTATTAGGTCCTTAAGAAAATGACATGATTCCCTAAGTGTTGGCATTTATCTCTCTTTCCCATTTATGTCTTTTATCTCTACCTCTCTCTCTCTCCTACTCTATCTCTCTTTCTCTATTTTCTATGGATTTCCACACATTGTGAATTATGTAAGGCATGCAATGCATTGAAGTGTAACTTGAAAAAAACAATGAAACCTTCATTTTGTACTAATATGGACTTCAATAGACTAGAAATTCCTAATTTTTTGTAGCCAAGTTCCCATCCAAATTGAAGACACTACAAAAAACAAGTATTGAAAATTATGGACATTATTATTATTTTGATTCTATGTAGAAAAATTGTTTTCACAATCATCATGGGACTAATTGCAAGTATGGATGTTGCCAATTGTAGACCCATATGGTATTTTGATAATGAATTCTTTATTTTGTAATTGTCTACACTTAAATAGATTAGTAAAATTTCTTATTTTGTCATAATCATGTTCCCTGAAATTGAAGAGGATAGCAAAAACAAGTATAAAAAATTATGGACATTATTTTGATTATATGGATCAAATTTGTTTTCAAGCTTGGATGTTGCCAATTGTAATCATAGGGTTATTAGTTTGATTAGTCCTGCTAATCATGGTTTCATTTTGCAAGGATTGAATGAAAGCCTAGAGGATTGCAACTAATCAAATTTCATAAAAGAAAGCACTTAGATTTAGAAAATGAGTACTATGAAACCCATCACAAGAGGAAGAAAGACATAGAGAAGAGGAAGAAAGAGATTTAAAAAGGTCGGGGGAGTGGTTTAATAGTAACTTCCATTTATCTCTATCTCTCTCTGCTTCTTTCTCTCCCTCTTCCTCTCCAAGTCGCTATCTCTCTCCATATCTTCCTTTCTCTCTCCTTTCTTCCTCTATCTCTCCTCTCTCACACTCTCTCTTGATCTCTCTACTCCTCTTGATCTCTCTCTATCTCTCTAACTTTATATGTGTCTATCTATCTCCCCTTATCTTTCTCTCTTCCTTTCTCTCTCTCTCTCCTCTTTCCATCTCTCTATCATTATTAAGAGAGAGAAAGAGATATGGTAAGAGACAGAGATGGAGAATAATCTATCTCTATCTATCTCTTTTTCTCTATGCCTCTCTCTCTATGTTCCCTTGTTTCTTCCTTTATTTCTCCATCTCTATCTTCTCTTCTTTGACAAAAAACTTAATGAAATGATTAATTAAATTGGAGGTTTTAATTTTATAATAGGTGGAAGCCCATATAATAATCTGATAGGCAACAATAGGAACACAATGGATGGGCTAGAGGGGAAGCATTCCTCTATGGATTGTGAACTATGTAGGTCATGCAATGCATTCAAGTGTAACTTGATACAATAACAAAAACTTCATTTTGTACTAATCTAGACTTAAGGAATATCTTCTTGCATTGCATGTCCCTAGTTAGAACGAGTTCCATCATTAATGTCTTTCAATAGATCTGGAGATGTATGGTTTAAATTCCATGTATGGTAGACATTTGAAATTCCTTCTCGATGGGATGTAATATATATCTGTAATGAACAAAAATCATTGTGAATGCTTCTGAATGGCTAGCATAGTAGTAGTTTAGTCCACCCGATTGCTTGAAAATATTGATCATCTATTGCTAGGATGGTGGTGAAATGAGGGGAGACTCGAACAATAGCTAGTGTCTATCCATTTGTTAGACTTTCAAGATGCTGCCAATGCCCATTTGTTTGCATAATCACCATGGGACTAATTGCAAGCTTGGATGTTGCCAATTACAATCCCAAGGTTAATAGGTTGATTAGTCATGCTAACCATTGTTTCCTTTTGCAAGGATTGAATGAAAGCCTAGAGGATTGCATAAAATCAAATTTCATAAAATAAAAAAAAAACACTTAGATTTAGAAAAGGATTATTATGAAACCCATCACAAGAAACCATTTCAGAAGATAAAGCTCAAATAAAGCATGTCTTCCAAAGGATTGGTTGGATTTAGTGACTACTTTCCTTAGGTACTTTGAAGGAACAAGTACAAGAACTAATGCAAGATAGAAGATCAACTGTGAAGGCCAATATCTCTCCTATTGGTATTCATGTATCGTCTACATTTAATGAATTATGTCATTGTTTTCTCCCTTTAGTAGACTTCATCATGTAGCCAACCACAAGCCTACTAAAGTGGGGGCAAACTATAATAACAAAAAATTCATTACCCTTATTACACTTTTGTGTCCATTTTATATGTTAGCCCATATGTGCACTTTGTGTACCATTTTAACCCTTTTTACCTAGCCTTTGTTGTTCCCTAGCAATGTTGTACCCATTTCTAGTGTTCTTCCTAAGCCTTATTTATCCTTCCTAACTATTGTCTTTCATTTAATTTTCATCCCCTTCCTATGTCCTAAGCCTCCTTTTACTATTTTCCTTGTTGACCCCTTCAACCCCCTTGTTAAGCCTCAACTTGTCATCACTAGTGTTGTCCTATATGTGAAACCCACCTTTCCCCTTCATAAAACATGTCTAAGAAAGATTTTTTTTTGTATTTTAGCATAGTAATATCAAGTTTTCATTTGACATATTCTCCTCCAACATTTGATAAGTTGTGGCTAGCTGGAGACAACTTTAGGTACCTTATTTTTCATTTGGTTTGCATCTAATTACCTAGACATAACCTTAAAATTTGCATCTAGTTTACACATATTTGCACATAACCACACTTAAAAAACATTAAAAATTATTCTTTTTCATTATTTCACCTATTATCAATAAGTTAATATTTAAATCATTACTTAATTCATTATTAGTAACCACCCTCTAGTGGATTTAGTTGCAAATGAAAAGACCTAAAATTCTAACAACCCACTTAGCAAATTAGTAGAGTAGTTAGCCATTTAGCTCAAGAGGGAGTAATGTTTGTCCATGCCTTGTCAAATAACATATGGAAAATATAAATACATGGGAGAAATATTAGAGTGGAATGAGGATGGAGCATCAATAAATTTTGCTTTGGGGGAGGTGGGAGGAGACGGTTCCATTATTGTAAAAGTGTTAGGTTGGTGAAAAAGTTTAGGAAGAGGCATAGGTTTGTGGACTAGGCAATCTTCTATCCAATCACCTTCTTCTCTATAAAAGAAACAAGAATTCAAATTTCTCAAATATATAATAGGAATGAGGGTGCACATGGAGAGTTGAGAAATTATGTACTCTTTGTACACAAAACTATGTAGTCCAAATAAAAGGCAATCCCTTTAATAAAGGGTTTAAATGATAGATTGAGGCAAGGAATCTCTACCCACATGGGATATTAATATTTGGAAGAAACATTTAGATAGAAATTAAAGTCACATGCCTAGTGGTATATTACTTCACTTAAAATAGTTTGTGTATCATAATGTAGAATTGCTTATGCATGCTTTGCTAGATAAAATATCATCGCAAGCATTCAACAATCATACATTAATTGTTGCCATTATCATTCATATTCTATTAGATGGGTGAGTGTGAGATCATGATGGGCCAAACAGTGGCAATGGAGAAAAATCTTGCTAGATGAAAAAGTGCTAACATTTAGACAAATATTTGGATTTGGATGGAAAGGATGTTAATATTTCTAGCTCTAATATGTATTCCATCTAAAAATGCCTTAGGATTACCTCATATTTAGGCAAGTGGGAGTCCCAAAACTTGCCAAAGAAACTTGCAAAACCACCCATTTAGTGTTATCCTGAAATTTTTCACAATTTCATCCTTGAAGCTGACAGACTTATTTGTAACTAAATTTAATCAAATGAAAAAGGGTTTATAGAAGAAACTATTAAGATTCTAAAAATATAATATATGCTTCATAATAATTTTAATAGGTAATTATTATTAATTTTCTACATACGCTACGTTTGATTTCTTAATAGATATACATATTGAAAAACATCCATAACTTTCAGCATATTAATCCTTTTTTAAATCTAAAGATGTGTCACATACTAGGACTTATTGGGTATACATTAAAATTTAAAATTTTTGAGTTTCATATATTTTTGACCAAGTTTGGTTGGTTGGAAATTTAATTTTTTATCTTTTAAAAAAGTCACAATAAAAAAATCATAAATAATTATTTATTTACTTAAAATTTTCAAAAAAATATGCATCACATTTACCTATGTGTCCTTCACTTAAATCCAAATCATGGAGGAAAAATAATCTTCTTCTTATACTTAGGTTGGCCAGAATGACACGTACTTTTTACATTTCTCTGAAAAATTTAGTAGCGCTTCATTGAAATATCTAATTTTCACCAAACTATTTTTAAAATTTTCAAAAAAAAACTTAGTAGCCCATAAACTACATTCTATTTATTACAATTTTTATTCCTACCTTATCTCTAGATTATATAGATAACTCATTCAATTTTTGACATGAAGTTACTTAAGTCTGTTTTTCACTTTTTCATTGCCACTTAGGGGTAGTGTTTGGCCCGTCATGATCCTGCACACACCCAGATAATGAATCACATCCTTAATTAGTTCACTTACTTTTCAATCATTTGTCCATCATTACACCTTGTCACAAGCTCCTTTATGGGTGGTTTAACAAGGGGATTAGTGGTGCAACCAAGAAGCAACAATAGGATGATGAAATGAGACTAGGTTTTAATTTTTTTGAGTTTAAAAGCATTGCATATTGTAAAGGAGGAAAGGAATCAAGGTCTTGGGGCTTCATATTACGAAGGCATAGGTGGACATGATGAGGGACTCTGCGTTTTGGAAATGTTTATCATTGTTTGCATGACAAGGGGTCTAGTGTGTTTTTCATTACAAGGGTGAGGAAACCAACACAAAAGAACATGATCGATGCCATCGAGAGGAAGAGTGTTAGTCAGGAAACCAACACAAAAGAACATGATCGATGCCATCGAGAGGAAGAGTGTTAGTCATGTATGAATTTGGAGGGTTTAATGAACTAAGCCACTCACCAAGCTAAGAATACAATTTTTCACATGCCTTTTTTTATCATTATCATTGATAAGATTAAATCTTGACAAGAATGGCAACCATGGAAGGAGGATAGGAAATAATTAGTGGCTATAAGACAAATAAATGTAGTCATGAAGGAAGACAAGAAGTACTAAGGTATCTCATATCATTGATCATTACAAGTTTTGAAAGTACTTGTAAATTGACAATCACCTTTCTCTAATATAAATGTAAACTTGTAAAATTGTCTTTTGCCATTGGTGGGCATCTTTACTTGTCTTAAAGATAGTTAAAGATAGTATATAGACATTAAAGCTAGATTTTATCTCTACAACAAGGTGTTTTTAGACCATCATTGAGTCTAAATCTCTCACCTCACTTTGAAAAGAAAATAATTGTTTATAGGTCGTTGGTCATTAGGAGTCGGGTTTTTTTTTTTTTTTTTCCTCGGATGTGTTTTTTTATATAATAATCCATGTGAATGAATTTATTTCTTGGAATTTGTACACATAATCTAAATATTTATTCCAATCAAATTAGTCGAACATAGATGATATAGGGTGATGTATAATTTTTTTTTAAAATGGGGGTGGGGTGGGACTAGGACCTATCACAGGAAGACAACAAAATGATAATTTAGAATTGTATTTTATAAAATGCGTGTAGCAACACCATCCATGATAAGATGGTGACAAATATTTATTAACTCAATTTTAAATAATTGACCATTTAAAAACACACATATAAAATATACAATTTATTTTAAAATTTTCTTTTTCTATATAAATGTAATACCTTTTTAATAAAATATTATAATATATCTTTTATTTTAAATCACTTATATAATATTATAATTCATATATATTATATAAATTGTTTTATGATATTTATATTGACAATATATTATAAATCATATATAATATTATGTAATATAACATAAATTGTTTTATATTTATAAATTTAATTTTTATATTATAAAGTAGTCTTCATGAATAATAGAGGGAGCCCAAGCTTAAAATGTTTAGACCCCTCTAAAAAGAAACATCTTAACCAGTGGGTGCATTCAACAACATGTATGGCTAGTTAAAAACATTGGACAGACGGTCGGACTATACGATAGGCATGGTTGAACGAATTTGAACAGGTTTAGTTGTTAGTTTTGTCGACTGAGAAATTAGACTGACCAACCGTACAGCAAGTCGATTACAACTCACGGGCTGTTTACAACTAAGCGTTTTATTTATTTATATATTATAATCGCCCAAACGCAACGAAATCATTTGTATATTATAATCCTAGGAAACGTCAACAAATATTGAAAGTCAATAAAATATGTCGAGTCTGCAGACTTGCGCAGAGCGGTCGGAAGCTTCCCGTAAAGAGAAAGAAAAACAACGGAAAAATAAGAACATACCGACAGAAAAAGAGAAAGGAAAACAAAGCAAAAATAAAAACATGCATTTAGTCGGTGGGGTCGGTTTGTCTTATCCCCCATAAAGCATATTAAGATTTGGGGTCGGTTTGTCTTATGCAAGAAAGCGCGTGAAAGCTGATTACAGCGGGCCCATATGAGTCGGTTTGTCTTATCCTCCATAAAGCAGAATCCTTCGTGTTGTACCAAACTTTCACAAAAGCTGATTACAGATTTGGAGTCGGTTTGTCTTATCCTCCATAAAGCGGATTCCCTCGTGTTGTAGCTTTCACAAAAGCTCAATCAATAAGATTTACAAATCCACGCGTAGTTGATTTTGCAGAGGAGGTTGGGAGTTCGAACCTTGGAGGGTATAGTCTGTTCACGGTTACATTCCAAAGTGTCGGTCACAAAATTCTAGGGTTTCACAAGCAAGATCTATGACATTTCTTACCAAATCGAATGCAATGACGAAGATAAAATAAAATAGCTTTAATAATTTTAATAATTAGGAAAGCCATTTTGTCTCATCACAGATTTCCTCTAGTCTTTATACCTTTAGGAATTCGGTCATTGCTCTTATGACTTTGAAGCTCCGAATATTTTTAATATTATAACCCATGAAAGCGCGTGAAAGCTGTTAGGCACTAGAGCGGGCCCAAATGAGTTGGAAACCCATTTGTCCCATCACAGATCATTTCCTCTCCAGTCTCCATTGCTCTCATTGTCACTGAAGATTTTTACAGTCTTAAAGTGTGAACACGTTATATTGAAATTTGTAAACGTGTAAGGGGCAGATTGATTATTCCACAGAGCTTGATGTGCATTCCACACAGCTTCGTGTGAATGTACAATATTTTTCACAGGAAATTTGTCGTGCAATTCTCTTAAAGTTTCTTTTTTCGTGCAGCCCATTGACAAGAGGGTAATGAGTGTGCTCTACTCTGAGCTTGAAGGATTCGGTTATATTTTCTATCAAAACATACAATCCAATCCACTCTCAGTTACATTTTCCATCTCTCTTCGGCGCTTGTGTTAATGGCGTCTTCCTCCTCATCTTCCAAACGTCCACTGCGTCAAAAATTATATGATGCATTCATCAACCACAGAGGCCCTTACGTAAAAGAAACTGTGGCTTTTGTTCTTTACGAATTACTGGACGAAAATGAATGTTGCGCATTTATTGATGATCGAGAAATAGAATTGGGAGATTCAATTGACTGTGTCATACAAAATGCCATTTACTCTTCCACTGTGCAAATCGCCATCTTCTCACCACGATATGCGGAGTCATCTTGGTGTCTAGATGAGCTGGTTTACATGTTGAAAACCGGGGCTCTGTTTATTCCTGTATTTTGTGATGTGAAGCCTTCTGACGTTCGCTACCCTGACAAGGGCAACGGAGTTTATGCACCTGGTTTCGCTGAACATGAAAAAAAGGGGAGATTCAGCAACGAGAGGCTTCAACAGTGGAAAGAAACCCTCCACTCTTCTGCAGGCTTCTCTGGCCACGAACTCCGCACATCTGAAGAGTAAGACTTGTTTTGTTTTTCCTATTTTTGTTTCAACCTATTATGATTCAGTTTTTAAATTTTTCTTTTTTACCCTCTCCATATTGATTTTGAATTCTCATTCCCTTAAAATTGTCAGTGATGTCGTAGCGCTGTGTACAAAGATTGCCTCGGCTGTGCAACAAGAGGTTGGAAAGACATTTAAGGGCTTCCCAGGATATGTGGAAGCTGCAAAACGTCAGAAAGGTCTTCATGCAGACGCAGCAGCGTCAACAAGTACATCAGAAGTGGGGAAGAAATCTAGTCTTCTGCCCAGAGATTCACATCCAGTGGGTATAGATTCCAAAGTTGAAGAGATGGTAGGCTTGTTGGAAAACCCAAAAATTCAAGTTATAGCCGTTGTTGGTATGGGCGGCTTGGGGAAGACGTTTCTTCTCCAAAATGTCTACCAAGCAGAAAAATCCAAGTATGATCATTCTATTTGGCTCTCTATTTCTAAATCTTATTCTGTCAAGAATTTGCAACATGATATAGCCTCCCACTTGAGAGATTTAAACATTCCTGATGTAAGTGAAGGGAGAGCGGCTGAATTGATTCGTGGCTGTCTGGAAGGAAAAAAATGTATTATTGTCCTGGATGATCTGTGGACACTCTCTACTGAAGATAATCTGATTGATAAACTTGGTCTGCCGTCTGATAAACATTGTAAATTTCTGGTTAGCACAAGAAATAAGGAGGTTGCTCTAAATTTAAGAGCTCATATTTATGAGATGAAAAATTTGTCAGATGAAGACAGTTGGAGTCTGTTTTGTGCCTATGCATTTGCGGATAGTGAGGGAAATAAAGAGCCACAGCAGCATCTGGAAGAGGTCGGTCGTGAGATTGTAAAGCAATGTGGAAATTTGCCACTGGCTATCAAAACGATAGCAGCATCTCTGGCCAACACCACAATCGCAGCAGACTGGGAGTTCAAGCTCAGTCAGCTTAAAGGGGTAGTTAGAGTCAATGCTGATAGTGATCAAATCATGCCTGTTCTCAAATTGAGTTATGACTCTTTGCCTGCACGTCTTCAAGCATGTTTTGCTTATCTTTCTTTCTTTCCAGAGGATGAGGAGATATATTGTGAAGATCTCATAAACCTGTGGATAGGAGAAGGGTTCATTCCATCAGGAGAGGGCCAGCAGGAAGTGGCATGGAGTTGTTTATATCAACTTGCCAATCTGTGTCTGCTTCAACTATGGGAAAATATTGATCTATACAAATATTGTAAAGTTCATGATTTGTTGTACGATTTGGCCATATACATATCCAGAGAAAATAAATGTGCTTTTTCTGTTGAGGAAGCCTCTTCTGGCACTGGCTGGTGTCGGATTTTACTGGCCAAGAAAGATATAAATGACAATGCCATCTCAGAGATCCGTCCTGTTTGTCTCCGTACACTCTCACTGTCTGAGAATTGGAAGATTAGAAGCATTCCGGCAAACTTGTTTACCGCTATGAGAGGACTGCGCGTTCTGGATTTGAGCTGCACAAACATCTCTACATTGCCTGCGTCCGTTGGAAAGATGAGACTTCTTAAAGTCTTGAATTTAAGGTGGACAGAGATAGAGGAGGTACCGGAGTGTGTGAGACATCTGAAAAGTCTCTTGTTTCTTGCTATGCCTTCGTTGAAGTGCAGGAACTTACCAGTATGGATAAGTGAACTTAAATGTCTTCAGCATTTAGAATGCCAGAGAGTTGATCGCATGCCAAAGGGAATATCAAAGCTGGCCTCTTTGAGAACACTGCGAACAGGACGGTTGAAGCTATCCATAGAAGAGGACGAATTCATGAGGTTAGACGATTTGGTCAATATGACTCAGCTTCAGGAACTAAGCTTACAAGTTAAGCATGACATGGAGTTGAAGAGGATCCTTCCGCAGCTGGTCAATATGCGTTCTCTGGCAATCGAGAAGCATAATATTGGTGAGGAAGCGGAGCTTTCACGGTTTCAGGAGAATATGAGAGCAATGAAACGTCTGGAAGAGCTTCACTTAGACAACTTTGCAGTAACAAGTTGGATATATGATTTGGCAAATCTGAGGGAATTGCAGTTATCAGGGTGTGAATGTAGTGATTATCCGGAGTTGCAAAGAATGCCCAATCTAGTGAGATTGGTGTTGTGGGGGAATGAGATGTGCACAGAATTACCAAAGACATTTGGAAAGTCGGGAGGGTTTCCACGCCTCCGCTTCTTTCAAATTTGGGAATTCCCAGAATTAGAGGAGTTTCCAGAATTGGAGGAGGGAGCAATGCCATGCCTTGAGAAGTTCCTTCTACGTAATTGTTTCAAAGTGAAAAAAGTGGAGGGATTGGAACGGTTGAAAAGACTGAACCTGTTCAATTACCATCAGTCAGGGACGAATGAATGGTGGGAGACCTTAAAGGAAGGTGGGGAATATTGGAATAAAATCAAAGCTATCAATCCCCACATAACTATTTCTAATGAGGGAGGTTGGAGTTAATGCCTTCTCTCATATTTAATTTATATTAAAGTTGATTGTGGGTAAATTTTTCCTAGTGATAATTTAGTTAATTCAAGTCTTCTCTTTATTTAACCTTATATGGAAGTTAATTTATTTTTGAGTACCATAATTTTTTTTAATTCAAGTCTTCCCTTTATTTACCTTATATGGTAGTTAATTTATTTTTGAATGCCATAAATTTTTTAATTAGACACTACTTTTAAAAAGAAAATAAAATTTATCTTATGTCAATAAAAAATGTTTATATTGGAGATTTAGTTTAAGGTATGATAAGATGGTTTATATCTATTAGTTCTTAAGATTGTGAAATTTGTTTAATTTTAGAATATTTTAAAAAAAATTTAATTTAGGTTAATCTAATCAATATAAATATCTTAAATACGTCTATTTTAAAAAGTCAAAATATATAGTCTGGAGCTATTTTATTTGTTCAAGAGTTATTTTATTTTACTTTAGAATTATTTATTTTATTTGTAATACACTTGTTTTACTTTTGTATGTAACTTTTAATTATATGTTATTTTTTAATAGTTTTAATTTTGTAGTTATAGTTTTTCTTAACATGCGTGGGCTTTGTTTTACTTTTCATGTATACATGATGGCATGCCACTCCATACCTTACTACAATTGTAGAATGCCTCTTGACGTAATAACATATATACACATAATCATAAATTAATTTAGATTAATTAATTGATAATTTTTGTGGATGTCGATAAATTTTAGTTAAATGTTATTTTAGGAAAGTATATGTAAACGATAGTGGTACTTAGCTCAATGAATGAAGACAGATGACTTTAAAAAGTATTATAAAATTATTTTATCTTTTTCTTAGGAATGGTACCTCTCTATCTATATGTTGCCTTAAATTCTATGTATGACATGGGCCTCTATCTAGGGCCTATTCCACACCTCTTAATCACTTTTGCAGCCATGTTCATGTGTTGTCTATCATAGAAATTTGAGCTTGTTGGATCTATACTTCTACTCTCTTATTCATCAAATTCACCTCTATCTACTAGGTGAGTGTGGGATCATGATGGACCAAACAATACCTTTGACTGACAATAAAAATGCTAAAAACATAATTCAATAACTTCACATAAAAAATTGAATGTGCTATTTACATAATTTAAAAATAAGGTAGTAATAAAAGTTGTAGGAAATTGAATTTAGTTTATGGGACTGATTACAACAACTCTAGCGCTACTACACCCGTTAGACTAGGCTCCAACTTTGGACTTGGCAAGTTTCTCATCTCCACCATCAAACTTGAAGGCTAACTAAAACTGAGAAGGAAATCAGTTTCTCCTGACTTATTGCCTTTGTTAGCATGTTTGCAAGATTTTGGCTACTGTGTATCTTTTCAAACTTCAACTACCCATCTTCCAAAATTGATCAGATAAAATGGTCCTTGAGTTGTATATGTTTAGTCTTAGAAAGTTTTAGGACTCCCACTTGTCTAAATCCAAGGTAATCCCAAGGAATTTTTAGAACAAATTCATATTTGAGTTAGAACTACTAACACTTTTCCATCTAAATCTAAATATAACTTTAAATGTTTGTAATTCTTCATCCAACTGATATTTTTTCCATTGTCACTATTTGGACCATCATGATCTTGCAATCACCGTACTATGTTATTTGGATTGGTTATCTTTATGAGTACCTTTAGAGGGTTGTCATAATTGCTATAGGACATGTTCTCTTAGATCAACCCCTAGAAAAGGACTAGATTTATTGTCATGCAAATGATCGATAAACAATGAATAATGTCCTCTAGAGTGAATAAGCAAACTTTGACTCATTTTAGTGTACCAAATTGAAGTGTTCTTCTAATGCTCTAGAGAGAATCAAATATGAGAGTTTTGGGTGAAAATGAATGTAACTCAATGCATCTTAAAATACAAGTACATATAAATTAATCTTGCAAATGTGTGTTTAGTCATCTCACAACGACTAGTGAAATGGGTAGAAGTCGACCAAATTTAAACTTAAATTTTAGAAACTTCAAAGTAAAATACATAGTCATGGGATCAATCTCACACATGAGGGAATGGTCCAGGATGATGAAACAATAAGGATCTAGGTATGGAATAATTGTATTATATTGGTGGGTGTAATAAATCTAATCACTATGGGTAAATGTGTAGATATGGATAAGATGTAGATAGATATATGGGAATGTGTGTATGCCTAAATATATGAAGGATAAGGGAATGAGACTAGATTCACACAAGATTACATCATTTGTAGATAAATAAATGTATTAAAACATTCTCTTAAATGAGCATAAAACTTAATGCAAATTGGCATATGTATACAAATTTTACTACTGCATTTTACCTCCATTTTGAGCTAAATTTGGATCCTATGATGATCATGTATCTCAAAATATGTAGTAGTTAGAAACATGCATGTAAAATATTTAGACACAAAAAAGATGCTACCATGTAGCATATTGGACAATGACATTCTATGGGATAATTCTCTATTTGGTCATAGTGAGGAGCCTCTATGTAGCATCTATCACTACCTAAATGATTGACATAGAAGTGTTAGTAACAATATAGACCCCTATTCTTAATAAGGAAATATAAACTAATGGGTGCCAAGAGCGATGGGTGAGAAACCTCTGGTTCTGGCATGGCCTCTCATAGCACTACAAGAGAAGATGAGACAACTATACATGCTCTCTAGGGGTCCCCTTCCTCAAAAGATGTAAAAGGTTTGTAGAAAGGACATGCAAGTGGGTCTTGTTCTACTCTGAGGTCCGACCCTATTCAGAAGAAGGGCCTCCTTGGTCTCAAAGGGGGCTCCTTGGCTTGGAAAGAACTTTTTAAAAGTCATCAAGGCAAGTCTATATCGGTGGGTGTCTTTATTTTAGAAGGTGAAGTTTGCCTTAATATCAAAGACCATATAGTTGATAGGGCCATTTCCAAGATGGATAATGTTCTAGTGGACATTTTTGGCATAAGACCTAATATGGAGATGGTTCAAAAATGACTCTCTACTAAATGGACTATCAAAGGTAATGTGGAAGTCTCTGCTCTACCTAAAGGTCCTTTTTCTTTTAGTTTTTCATTGGTTGAGGATTGTTTCAACATCCTTATGGAGGGCCCTTGGTTCTTAGGGAAAAACAACCTAGCCCTCTGTAAATGGAGACTTGGTTGTAATCCTACAAAAGCTTTATCCTTTGTTGCTCCTACTTGGGTTTGATTACCCTTAGAGTTTTGGGATGAGGAAATCATTAAGGGCATTGCTGACTCCTTTGGCCATTTTCTATATTTGGATCATGTCACCAAGAATAGGAGCAAGTTCTTTTTTGCTAGATTTTGTGTTAATGTTGAGACGCACAAAATTCTTCCTACCTCCATTACTCTCTTTTCGAAGCTAGGGCTTTGGATTTAAGAGATTTAGTATGAAAATATTGCTCTTTTCTACCAAAACTATTCTACCACTCGTCATTTGATCAATGTCTACCCTAAGCCAGCAGTTGTCAAGAAGAACAACAAAGACACAACGTTAGCTTGGAAGGCAAAAGGCTTAGTGGCAGATAAATGGTCTTCTCCTTTAGGTTCTGCTAAGAAGAATAGTAAAGACATAATGCTTGTAATGAAAGCTATTATCTTAGAGGAGGTTTCTCCTCTAGTCTTTGGCAAGAACTATCCTATAGTTGTCAAGAAGAATAACAAAGAGATAGATCCTAGACTGGAAAGAGACCTGCCAAAGGATTTAGGTTATTCTATCAGGGGTTTAGTTTAGTTTCCTCGAAATGGTCTTCTAGAAGAAGGAGAATTTCTATAGGTTAGTCAAACCTTAAAGGAAGTGTTAGAGATCAACCCTAAGTCCTTAGTTTTCAAGGTAGAGGATCTTATTTCTCAAAGTTTGGGTATGGAAGTGAACCTTCCTCTAGAAAGTCCACTGCTACAAGAGAATCTAGCTGGGCCTTCTCTCTTAGACATCTCTCAACCAAGTCAAGAGAAAGATTTCCTCTCCCCTGTTAGCATACTAGGGTAGATTGCTGAGGGAACTCCTAATACTCCCATGGCTAAGGTCAAGGAAGAGAAGGGATCTCTTATTTCTTCTCAGATAAAGGAAAAGGGATGAAGGAAAACCACGGATGTGGGTAAAGAAGCTAAACTAAGGAAAAAGTCCATGAGGGAGACCTAATAGAAGGAAACAACCAAGGAAGTGGCCAATGGTACTCATAAAATCTTGGAGAATTTAGGCTCTAGGAGGTCCAAGAAATGATTATTAACTCATGGAATGTGAGAGGACTAAATAGTCCTCGCAAACAGAATGTCCTAAAAAATATCCTAAAATATTTTAGGCCGAACATTCTACTGATCCAAGAAACTAAAATGACTATTGAAGCATTCTTAAACATCAGTAAAAACATTTGGTCTTATGCTCACTTCCTCACAATGAATGCAGAAGGGGCGGCTAGTGGGATAGATGTTATGTGGACCCCCCCCCCAATCTTGAAGGTGTGCTTCTTTCCAAGGATAAACATTTTTTGAATGTACATTCAGGATTAAATCTAGTAAGGAAGAATGTATACTTTCCAACATTTACACCCCAAATAACAACTTACAGAGAAGAAAGACATGGGAAAATCTTTTAGAGAACAGATTGAACTTTAAAAATTTTAACTAGATGGTAGTTGGAGACTTCAACTCTCACCTTTATCCCTTTGAAAAGATGGGAGGCAATATTGATTTTACAAACAATATGATGGACCTTGATGATTTTCTTCACAAAAGGGGACTCATAAATATAGAGCTCGAAGGAGGTCACTACACTTGATCAAATAAAAGGGTTGGAGAAAAACTCATTCAAGTAAAACTAGATAGGGTCCTTATCTCAGCTAATTGGGAAATCATAGACAAATGTAGGCTCACTTCCCTCCTCAGAGTTGGTTTAGACCACACCCCACTCCATTTAAGGTGGGATTCTATGATGTGATCAAGTAGCCATTATTTTAGATTTCAAGCCATGTGGATCAACTGCCCCGATCTAAATGCTCTTATAAAGGACTTGTGGGAAATTGATGTTCATGATTGATCAATGTTTAAGGTTGCTAGGAAATTAAGGAACATAAAACAAAATCTTAAGAGTTGGAATATGAGTTCTTTTGGTAATATATTTGATCAAATACTTGAGGTTAAAGAGCAGCTGACTTAAATCCAAGGGGAAATGGATACAAATGGAGCTTCTAAAGAATTATGCAACAAAGAAAAAGTGATTCTAAGTAATCTCCAAAATCTGATCGAGAAGGTGGAAATATATTGGAAACAAAAGTTGAGGGTCCAATGGGTAAAGGAAGGATACCGTAATACCAAGTTCTTTCACAAAACGGTCCTCAAGCATAGAAAGAATAACCACATCTTTGAACTTCCTAAGGTTAATGGTGAAGTTACAATGAAAGAAGAAGAACTCCAGGAAGAAGGGGTGAGATTTTTTAAAGACTTATTAAACCCCAACTATCAGAATAATGAACTAATTGAAAATCAGATCTTGTAGGTTATCCTGGCTTGCATTATCGATCAAGACCAAGAGGAGATAGGTAAATGTGTTATTGAAGAGGAAGTCAAAGGTATTATCTTTTCCTTGGACCCTTATAAATCTCCTGTTCCAAATAAATTTGCCCCCATCTTCTTCCAAACTTAGGACATTATACAAAAAGATGTGTTTGTTGCTTCTCAAGAGATTTTTAGTTCTGGGGAGATTTTGAAGGAATTAAACAATACTTTCATAGTGCTTATCCCTAAAAGAGTTGGAGCTAATAAGATGGCTGACTTTAGACCCATAAGTCTATGTAACACCATTTATAAAATCTTCTCCAAACTGTTGGTGTGCATAGAATTCAACCGTTCTTAGATTATATCATCCATTCTAACCAAAATGGCTGTTTTTAGGAAGACAAATAACTGATGTTATCATCACAATCCACAAATGCCTACATTCTATGGATAAAATAAAAAAAGAAAGCATGGTTGTAAAACTTGACATCTCCGAAGCTTATGATAAAGTTTCATGGAGCTTCCTCTCCAAAGTTTTGAGAAATTTTGGGTTCAAGGAAAATGTTTTGAAAATCATGGAAAATTGTTTTTGTACTCCTACCTTTATAGTCCTTATAAATGGCAACACTCAAGGTCACTGTTACCAAAATTTCACCTACAACTCAATTTGGTAGAGCTGAAACAATTGATTACATCCAAGTGGTGAAAGGTACTCCAATAATTTTTTGCTAATCCTAACCATTTGCATGTGAATGCTTTCAAATGGAATTCAGTTTTTATTATGCAATGTTTAACAATAGAAAGAAATTACACAAATTGTGTGATATTGTTGTCTTTCATTCATTTTGTAATAAAAAATGTATACAATGTTGTTGTTTCATACATTGAGATCAAAAGAATGGATAAATGTCTCACACAAGCCGTGGGAATGACTGAAGTGAACTAATGCAACATGGAAGGAAAGCTATACATCTGAAGATAGAATAAGGAAAAAACATATGAAAAGAGATCATATCTTTCATTGCCTTAATGGCTGATTTTGGTGTTGGTCCTCTTATCTTCAACTCCTCTTGTTCTCGATCTTCAGATGTACCTGTAGATGATTGAAAATTTGGTTAGAGCTCGAGACATGAAATCTCATCATATGTTTCATCAATAGACATATAACCTATATCTATGATGCATTAAATCAATTGAGCCATTATCAGATGTATGCAAGAAAAGCCAAAATCAGATCATCAAATGAAAGTCAAATTATCAAGAAGAGCATTGAACTTCACTATTTTATTTAACTTGTTTGCTCATTATGTAGGTACAGGTTCATCTTTTATTTCATATTCCATCTTTTGATATTTTAGCATGTGGTGAAAATTGGGCTCCCACAAGGGTTGAGCCCAGCATGTTGCCCTTAAGTCTTAAGAGGCATATGGATTAGTAAGAAAAATGATTTATCTTTTCAAATAAAAGCATATTCTGATTGAAGATCAATTTATAAGGTAACTAAGCACATTGTCTATTCATAGTAGCCATACAGTCATGTGGAGCAATGTCAGGACAACTCATTGATAAAAGGTAAAGTATTAAATGTTTTGCAGTCACTATCAACATGGAGTGCCATCAAAAGAATGCAAACATTGACATTAGATAGTTACTAGAGCCAAGAAAGAGTTCATCAAATCCTGGAGCAACTAATGTAGAAGTGAAATTTCAAGATAGTATATAGTTTCATATGAGATGAGCAATTCCCAAGCTCTGGTAACTATCTAATGTCAAAATAATGCCTTAACATTACAAGGCAACAGCCATAGTGATGCAAATGCAACTGCCATAACAACATCAAATAGGACAGTGAATATCAAGCATACTTATATCTTCATTGCACCCAAGGTAGTGAATAAGGTTTCACCCTTTACCACCTCATAAAACTGTCACATAGAAGCACTGTCACAAGAAAATCTAGAGGAACAACCATAACATATAGATGACTATCAACATGGGACAATATAGTCATGCTTGGGATAAAGAAAAGATTTTTGATAAGGTATAAAATAGTTTTCCATGTTTGAATAGTTTCTCATGAGAGGTTTTGTTAGGTTCTATGCTCCCACCATACTATGAGGACATTCAATAAAGACACAATGAAGACAAAGGATAGCAGCCTTTAGGCATGGACTACCATCAAAGGTTAAAATTGTGCATGATTGTTATTCAAGGTCATCAAAAGCTACTAGATAGGAACAGTCATATGTCTATAATTGAGGGGTACTTATCTCAAGCAAGTAAAGTATCTAGAAGTTAAGGTACCCTTCATTCATAGAGTCTGTAAAGCCTCAAAGTGATTCAAGACAACATCACCAAAACAAAGGTTGATGTTAAAGTACAACAGTCATGAGGAACAATAGAAAAGGAAAGAATAGATGCATTTAATTTGTCCTCAAGGGAGCATCCAATGAGAAATCAAAAGCATATATAGTGGATAGCCCCTGAAGTATACAAATCCAGAGATAATTACCTTCATTTTCAAGGGCAATCATAAATGAAGTAGCAATCAAAAGATAAGGTACAATCATTTTTCAAACTCAAGGAATAGTGGGGTCTTCAAAACATAATCATCACCTAACATACAAATAAGTTACTAAATAGCCAGCACTATGCAATGCAATTAGTAACAGTATATACTACACTATTGCCACAAGCTTAATGAGCTATTAAGAGGTAGCAAGTATGCATAGGACATGATCAACTATAAATGACTATAAAATGTGTAACAGCAGTCCAAAACCTCACGGGACACTCATGAATAAATGTATGAAGCCAGGGGGTGCTGTCCAAGATTGTTCACATCACAACAAATAAGAGAAAAAATAGAGCAAGGATCACCTTGAAGGTACGATAATGCATATCTGAAAGAAGACTTTCTAGATTACTCACAAAAGATACAAAGAAGCCAAGAGAAGTGCATTTACTTGTTGCAGAACCAAGAGGGCACCAAGTAGGGATACAATTATCATGATAAAGAAAAGAAAGCATATTTTAATTGCTGATAACAATAGAAGTCAAGATGTATCAAAGAATAGTTCAAGAGCTTCTAATTAGCAAAGCATCAGAGAGCCATATTGAGGAAAAATGATTCTCAAGTCTGGAACAACAATGCATAATAATCTCAAAGATATGAAACAGTCAACAGCCATGAAAAGCTCAATTGGGTAGCAAAGAAAGAGCAAATATTTATCATTTTGTTGTGAATGAAGTGTAAATCTGCAATGGGTATTTGACTAACAAATAGGAGGCCACAAGCAGAGAAGGCCTTCATGTAAACACAAACCTTAGCAGCCATTCATGGCACAGTAGGGGAAACAATGAGTTTTTTTCTACATCAAGCAGCAAATCCAAAAGTAGAGAATGCCTCCATAGGTCCAAAAGTCGTAGCAGAGGTATGTCTATACAGAGGAGAAAGAGAAAAGGAAGAAAAATGTAGAGTGAGATTTTTTTTCAATCATCTCTTTCACGACCATACAGAAGGAAGCTCGAGTGCTAGGTTTTCATCACCTTTTTCACAGAATATGCAAACTTTTCCCACAGAAGGTGGAAAAAGCCAAAAAGTAACTCACTAAAGAGTAACCACAACATTTTTAGAGGTATTGTTGGCATGAAGGACTCAAACAAGTTTTTATCTACAACAAACCCTAATGGGTTTTCTCTTTTTGTATGAGGAATTCCAAGTACCATAACAGAGAAAAAGATGCAAGAAACAGTGTTGGCACGACAATTGTCTTAGGAAAATATAGGGCCATCAAAGAATGAATACCTCTACCCATAATATAACCACATAAAGGAATGATATGCTACAGATTTCATAGCTGAAAGCAGTAATATCATAAAGAAAAGCACTTTCAAAAGTAGTGAAATGAGGGCATTTTTATGGCTTTTATGTTTGAAAGAACACAGCGAAGGAGACAAATCAATTTCAGATGGAAATAAAGTTAAAAACTTACCAGTAGAGTGGAGAGAGGCGACCTCTTACACACAGAAGCAGCTTCAGAGTTTCAAAACTCTTAGAGATCCCTCAATGAAGTCTAAACCCTAAGCATGGTGGTGGCGTAGAGAGTAGCAACAACAAAATGTAGAAAGTGCAAATGAGCCCGAGTTAGGGCAATTTTGGTTCTTTTTGCACATCAAGGAACAATCTAGTATGCTCGAATTCCTAGTGGCATTTTATCACTTTATTTCCCAAAAAAAAAGTCAAACATACTAATAGGTCGTGGTCAAGACCTTTTCTTATTCAAATGTAGTGAATGTGGAGTGTTATCACATATTTGCATGCCTTAGTGAATAAACCCTTGTAAAACCATTGTTATTTTGCATGAGCTTAGGGAAAAGTAAAATATGTAAGAAAATATTAAAGGTAGACATTCATAAATTACCTTAATATTTGGACTATAATACACAACTAATTATCATATGCCACCTATTAAGGTAAAACATAGATGCCTACCTTTAACTCTTGTTTGAATAGATTACCTTCATCCCAAAATCATGCAAAATCAGGAGGTGGATATAACTGAAATGCCTTTGAAGCCCTCAAATCATGCAAGAGTTGGAAGTGGAGTTCAACAGGAGTTTTTGAGTCTCATTTTCAGTTGATGGAGTGATATTAGGGTCAATTTCAGTCAAACTGATTGTGACAATGAGTTTGAGGCTATTTTAGCTCAAATTACTTCAGTTTTGACCTCTCTTTTTGAGGGTTTTCATCTTTGATCATGGGAGAAGTTTTGGTAGATTTTTTTTGGAGTTGAGTTGACTTCAGTTAACCCAATCTGACTCATTGGAGTCATCTTTTGTATATAGGAGAAAAAACTTATGTTTTTCTCAGTTCTTACCCTTTTGCTCTCTTGTGTATTACAGAGAGAGAATTTTGTAACTCATTTTACAGATTTATATAGTGCAGCAGATTACAGGTTACATGTTATTATCTTTTATGCAGTATTTTCCTGCTATTGTCACTTAGAATTTATCAATTTTGCCTCTTTAGAATAATGAAAAGTATCTTTGTGAATGATTTGATGAAATTATTGTGTTTTAGCTATCAAAACCTCTAGTTGTGTCTTGTTCATGATTGTACATCATATCACAGGTCTTAGGTTGTGCCAACATTCATTTTGTTTCTTCAAGTTGTGAAAAATTATTTTCCTTCTGAAAAGACAAACTGTTTCGCCTTCTTTGGAAACATTATTGTGATCAAATTGCCATTTCTAAACTATGTAAACAATCTTTCTGAGAATAGTTGTGAATCAATTTTCATTTAGGTGCATCACCATACTTTCAAATTGAGTTTTGTCCATTCATTTCATAGTCTTCTATCCCTTTTCCTTCAAAGAGTCATTAATCCATTAGAAAATTATAAAGGAGCCAGCCCATAATTTGGAGGTCTATCTTCGTTATAGGGTACCCACAATCTAAGATATTCCAATGTTACACAGGATTGCTGAGCTTTGCAGCTTCACATCACGGGTGCAATCCTAGTTTCAACAATAGTTTTTTGCATGCTCAGTGGAACACTGAAACTCATTTCAATTAGAAGTTCAAAGCTTTTTACTGATGTCCTAGTATATGCAGTATTATTTTTCTACCTTTTAGAGGTAAATATTATACCTGGCGACTCTAATCTCTAATTTTTGAAGTAGATCTAGTGAAAATAGCTTAAGAGAAGAGTACAGACAAGAGGAAGTTGTTCTTCTTTTGACTATTTGCATCTTTTGCCTCCAAGGAGAAGAGGTAGAATAGCTACAAGAGCATCCAATCCAACACCAAGGACCAAATCTACTCCTCTAAGGACTGCAGAATTTGATCAAAGAAACTTGGTGATAGATCTTTAGATTCAAACTCCACAGATATCTCAGCATATACCTCAAGCTCCACCAATGGCCAGACAATATCCATTTGTTACATTTAATACTGGCAGCCCACTACTACTTGTAGCTCATGATGACATTCCTATAGGAGCTTTGAGAGGTTTGCCATTCTTTATGGGTGAGGATCAGACCACACCAATTGAGCATATAAAAGATGTAGCCACGTTGTGCACAGTGCATCATATCACACAAGAAAATGTAGCAGTTAGATTGTTGGCAGCATCTCTGAAGGGGAAGGCTCTTCAATGGTTTAGAGGATTAGCTATTGGTTCTATCACATCATGGGACTTGTTGGGAGATGCTCTGAACAAACAGTTTGAAGAAAAGTCAAATAACTTGTCTCTGATGGAGCAGTTAAGCACAATAAAAAGAGCCCCTTAGGAGCATATGGCTTATTTTAATTTCATATTTCAAAGAACGTGGGACCAAATCCCAGAAATGGTAAGACCTACATATGAACATGTATTTTTATATTTCCTTGGAGCATTAAACAATGATATTATTATTATGGTACAATCAATGAATGGAACTTCATTACTAGCTGCTTATGTAATTGCAATCAGGGCTGAAAACAACCTAATTCAGGCAGGCAAAATAGCTCCAAGGCTGTCGATGCCTATTTTTCCTAAAATACAACCATCAGTTCCTTTACAAATCCCACCTTTAGCTGTTGTACCTGTTGCATCAGCTCTAGGTTATGTAGCTACAACTTAAAATAACCATGTTTCTTCCCCTTCTTAGGAACTTCAAGAGATAAAAGGGTTATTACATAATTTTAGTAATGAGTTGGTCAACATAAAAAAGCAGCAAGGTCAAAATTCTAGACCTTACCAACCTCCATATCAAACAAATAGGCCTACAAGTCAAGTTAACCCTCAGCCTCGAAGGAGGAATTATAACCCAAGGCCTTTTCAGCCATATAATCCAAATATTGTAAGTGCATCAAGAGAGTTGGTTCCCATGCAGAACAATCTGGTTCAAGACCATGAGTGGTGCTTTCCATGTAATCAGCCTCACAGTCAATCATCTTGTCCAAATGGAGTGTTAAATCAGGCACTTATGGTGCAGAATTTTGCTGTTGATCAGCAAAATATTGGGCAAGTAAGCAATGAAGATAGTCAAAATGAGGTAGCTTTGATGAACTGGCAAGGTGAAGAGTTTGGTGGTGTCAATCAACCTCAAAGACAAGTTCAAAATTAGTCTTATAACCCTGTAGTAGTAAATATAAGATCTAAGAAAAGGGCTATAGATTTGGGACAGGAGCCTAATCCAATGCCAAATCAGGCTTCTTCAAGTCAATAGCCAGGTATTACATGCAGCAAATTCAAATTTTGCCAAGACAACAAGCTGTACCAGGTAAAGATCAGCAGAAAGTTTAAACACAACCACTAGTGCAAGAAGAGGCTGTTGTTCCAAAAATACAACTGAAGGTAAATCCTCCTTCTTTTAACATTTTAGATTACATGAAGAAGTCTAATATCAGTGTTTCAATGTGGGACTCTTTAGCTCTTCCCGGCCAAAGAGATTTGTTACAAACTGCATTAACAAATCTTTTTGTATCAAATGAACCAAGTAAGGATCATTATGCAGAGGACCTAGGTGAACAAGACACTACAAGAATTCAATCAAATAACTCAACAAAGATGGGGAAATTCACTGTTTTGACAGAGACCAAATCTTCCATGACTCAAGGCCTAATTCAATGGACTTTATTTGAAACATGGCACAAAACACAAGATGATCTCAGGGCAGACACCTTAAGGGTCTCAAACCAACTCACATGATTCATCCAAGTCACTGTGTAGGGCCTAAATGGTGTGGTTTGTTGCATGTTTCATGGACCAGTCATAGTTCTAGTAGCACTGTTTGAGGGACAGTCACAATAACCTTCTACAATGACCCTGAATTGGTTAGCTCTAACCTCTACCAGGTGTTCTTGTGATAGACCAACAACATGACAAGACATAACAAGTACTTTCTTTGGGACAGTTGCATCTAATGAGGACTGGCACAGTCAAAATAGGGTAAAATAGGTCAGTTTTACAAAGGAACCTTCCTTGATTCCTATCACAGGACCATTCCAAACACTTGGACACCTTGTATTCATGACAAAACAAGAGATTTCATTGGGTTTTCAATCCCATAGTCAACTGTTTGGCATATAATCATTGTTGTTCCTCACAAAGCCCCAACACATGGGTTTGTTGGGCCTTTACATGGAAAACTCAGACAAAACTAGAACTCAAAATAGGCCTCTTGGACCTATGGGTGTCCCTGCACCATGCCCCTGCACCATATCAGCCAAAAGTGAATATCGTAACTGATCAACCAAAAGAGAAACTAGTGAGTAAGTCATTGCGAAAGAATGGACAACCAAACCATGAGGTAAAGCCACCACCCTTTTATCTCACTTTAATCATTGGAAACCATCTTGTCCATAGTTGTATGATACATTCAGGGACTAGCAGTTCAATTATGCCTAAGAAAATTGTTGATCAACTGGGTTTAAAATATGAACCACTCTTAAAAGGAGTTGTTCAATTAGATGGTTCTACTGTTAATATAGTAGGAGTGATCAGAAATCTAAATCTTACATTACATGCTTGTCCTAACTTTGCAATTCCACAAGAAGTATATATCATAGATCTTCCTGCTTATTTTGCATTGTGTCTTGTAAAAGATTTTACAGCCAAGTTAGGAGGGTATTTATCCTCTGATTGGTCACATTTGTTCTTTAGCACTAGATAGGGTACAAAGGTTACAATAAAATCTGAGTTGCTGGAAAAAGATCACATTGAGCCTTATACTCCTAGTGTTGTTAATGCAAATTTGACCTATCATGAGGAAGAACGGCCTGTTGTTCATGAGAGAAACACCCCAATTGAAAACATACCAGACCCATTTCTAGATGAATGGGCATCATAAAATCATGAAGATGACCCTTATAAGAAAATGGAATAAGTTGGTTTTGGCATCTACATGATCCCTGAACAGGATCAACCTATTCCTAACTTCATCAAAGGTGAAAATCAGTACCAACAGTAAAAGGAGCAGTCAGAAAATGAGCTATGGCAGCTATATTTTGATGGTTCACGAAGCAAATTTGGTGCTGGAGGAAGTGCTATGTTAGTTTCTCCAAGTGGTGAAAGGTATTTTTTAGATTTTTGCTTTGCAAGTTCAGTTGTTCAAATAATGTTGCTAAATATGAAGCCCTTGTTCATGGATTAGAATGGGCTAGAAAGAGAAATGTTAAGTGCCTTCGGGTGTTTGGAGATAGTGAATTAGTGGTTAATCAAGTAAGGAATATTCATGCCACTAAAATGACTTGTTAAAACTGTATAAACATAGAGTAGGGGGCATGATTAAGGAATTTGATACATTTAATTTGCTGTCCATACCAAGAACTCAGAATAAACAAGCAGATAAACTTGCTGCCATGGGAGCTGAGTTTGATATTCCAGCTGAAATAAAAAATGTTGCTGTCCAGAATTATGTGAAAGTTGTTGTTAGACCTGTTGTACCAGATAATAACATTTATTGGTAGGTATTTGATAGTGCCAAACAAGTTATCAGTTTCATGATTAAAGAGGCTGAATTTTCAGCTTCTAATCAGCAAAAGTTATCTCAACAATATGAAGATCATATTTTTCAGCTTAAAACCAACAAGTTGTGAAAAGGCTTGGTAACCCTTGAGTCAATCTTCAACTCAGATGATCAGGTTAGAAAAGAGAAAGCTAGTTTATCCATTAAACATGATCATTGTGAGCAGATTGAAATTTTCAAAGGCAAGCTGTTAAAGTTTGGCAATGTATGTACCTTAGAAGAAAAATGTGCATTTATTTTACTTTGTCAAGAATTTTTTGATGTGTTTTCTTGGGAATACCATGATTTGAAGGGTTTTGATCCTAAATTAGCTCAGCATACTATAGAGCAGGAGCCCAAGGCAAAACCGGTAAGACAAAAACAAAGACCTCTGAATCCAAAGTTAGAACATCTTATGAAGGCTAAATTAAGTAAAATCATTGAAAGTAATATTATCTTTCCAATTAAGCATACCTCATGGGTGTCTAATCTTATCCCCATGAGGAAGAAGAATGGAGAAATCAAACTTTCTGTCAATTTCAGAGACCTTAACAGAGCCTCTCTGAAAGATCATTACCCACTGCCATCTATGGAACAAATTTTGTAGGTAGTATCTGGATCTAATAGATTCTCTTTTAGATGGTTAATTCTTAGGTTATAACCAGGTTTTGGTGAAAGAGAGGGATAATTTCAAGATTGCATTTACAACAAAGTGGGGAACAATGGCATATAGGAATATGCCATTTGGATTATCAAATGCAAGAGCCACTTTTCAAAGAGCTATGGACATGGCTTTCCATGGTTTGATGAACAAGTTTGTAATGGTTTATTTGGATGATATTACAATTTTTTTCAAAAAATACTAATGATCATATTATTCACTTAAGACAGATCTTCGAGAGATGTAGAGAATATGGGGTTTCACTTAACCCAAAAAAGTGCATTTTTTTTGTCCATGAGGGAAAGCTTCTTGGACATATAGTTTCCAAGGACGGAATATCTATTGATCCAAAAAGAATTACAGCCATTCTAGCATTATCCTTGCCAGCCCATAAGAAAGGCTTACAAAGCTTTCTAGGAAGGATCAACTTTGTGAGGAGGTTCATACCTAACATTGCAGTATTATTGCAGCCCCTTACAGCCATGCTGAAAAAGAACATTCCTTTTAGCTGGACCAAGGAAGGTAAGAGAAGCTTTGAAGAAATCAAGGAGGCCATTTTTTGCCCGCCTTTTTTAAAAAAGGCGTCCTAAGTTCATTCTTTGTTTTTCCTTTACATTCATTGTTGGCCTTTTCACTTAGTTCCTCCTTTAGGCCTAAGTTACTTATTCATTTTCGTGAATCAATGATCCTTTGTATTTTTGAAGTCAAGTCAGCGGGTTCACAAGTTCTTGAACTGCCTGACTTGCTGATTTACCTTGAGTTTCTCATGCCTTGAGTCTTTGTCGTGTTCTCGTATGAAGTCCTTCCTTTGTAGTCGGGAGGTCGGGGATTCTTTGAAGTTTTGAATCTTTGACTCCTAGTTCAAAAGTTCATGTTTTACCTGACTCGCCAACTTCGCGTAGCGCACTTTCCCAAGTTGTGTCAGCTGCACTGGCATACTATGTGGAAGATTGACACTTGTCCTTTTGCATTCAATTTGAGGTACGTGCAGACATGGTGGCTCCGTTCTTTGAGGGAAAGTTGAGGCATGCATTTATGGGTTATAACGACAAAATCGCTGCCAATATTTAATATCTTTCTTGGGGGAATTTATGAGAAGTGACTTGAATTAATTTTAAAGCCCGCATAAGGTGATATTATATGCAAAGAGAATGCATTGCAGAGGAACAAACAGCTAGCTCACTATGTGTAGGATTTTAGTTCAGCTTTTCCCTCACAGGTCAGCTTAGCTAGCAACTCTTCTCTCTCTATAAAGGTTTCATATCTTCTTTGAGGAGTTAGAGATTTTTATTTCCCATGTATCTGCATAAAGAATTCTCTGTTGGTGTCTTGCCCCATTCTCCTCTCTCTGCATATATCTCTGAGTCTCTTGTTTTCCAGTTTTTGGAGCACATAAAAATGAATTTTAAGTTCCAAGGGACCCCAGATATAATTGATGATTTTTCAGATCTTCTGGGTGAAGAATATGATACCATGTCGAGGGAACCTTTGCCCCCAATAAAATGGTCTGAGAAGGAGGTTACAGATATTATGTTGTTGTCATTTCATGTTTTAAGAAGAACTAAAATGTGGTTTCAAACAAAGACCAAGGAGTGTGTTGGTTCATCAACACCAAGGGACTCAACCTCTCAGAATCAAGCTAGGTCCCAGACTACCACCTCACACAGAAGAGCATCTAGTTTGGACCTGACTTTGCAAAGAGTCAGCTCACAACCAAATGGCGATGATGAAGGTCTACCTGAGGAACTTGGCAAGTTGAAGACCGCCTACAAGCAACATGTTCAAGTGACGAAAAGAAATGCCAGATTGGCTGCCTTATCATCTAAGGCTGACCATGTGCCCCCGCCAAACAATCATGTAAGTGAATTCTGATTCTTTCATCTTCTTGCAATTGGGTGAAGATAATTTATTGCATTCTTTACTCAATCCACCAAATTCCTCTCAACAAAAAGAGATGCCTAGGCAAAACCCTCATCCTGCACCAATGGTGGCAACTACCAATGTTGCCAATGCACCGGTCTCATCTTCGAACTAGTTAAAGAAGGTAGTCCAAAAGAAGAAGAGGTACACCGTTCCAGCTGATGAAGGCATCGATACTATTTCCAGTTTGATGTAGATGGTACCAAAACCAAAACGTGCAAAGAGGATGTCTAGGATAGTGATCGATACCACCTCAGGAAACTAATTCTTAGAGATTGCTAACCCACTGGTCGAGAAGAATGAAGATGAAATATTTGAAGCCAACTTCAGAGTAAGCCGAGTGGACCTAGGGCCATCAACTATCGAGGGTGATTTGTACCACATGCACTATTTAGTGGACAATATCTCTAAACGGGTGGAAGATTTGTAGGATGAAAATTCAAAGCTGCTAGCACATGTAAGTTCTTTGTCCTCCTTTGCCAATTCAATTGATGAGGTAATAAATTCCTCTATTGGAACCTCCTCTATTGTCAAAATTCCCACTCTTGACCCAAGTCTGGAACTTCTTTGTCTCTCAAGAAGGCTATGGACCAATGGGTTGAGAAGATCATCTTCGATGGTCTCTTATTTATCGAGGAGGCAGTTAAATTGTTTGATTCCATTCATGCTAAAAGAGAAGTTTTGATAGTAGAATTTGAGAAAGCCCGAAGTGATCACCATAGTTTAAATTTAGCCTCTAAAGAAGTGTAAGAAATTGCCAACATGGACCCCGATATTCTAATGATTGAAGAAGTCATAGCTGATCTTAAAGAGCTAGATACCACCGTGTGGGCTGATGCATTAGAATGGAAGATTTGTATTATCTTTGCTGCTGAAGAAGAAATGGGAAAGGCAGTGGCAATTTATTACAAAGAGATGATGAGGATTAAAAGAGACTTTGTTGCTTTGGATGTAGAGGCCTGATGAAAAACTGTTCGATGTCAAAGTGATCAAACATAATTTCAAGAGGGTGGTGATAGAGGAGATAGTAAACTACAGTGCAATTATAGTGGAATCACTGGGTAGACTTTCTAAGATGGCAGCTTGCATTACCACTTGCAAAAATGACATCGAAGAAGTGTATCGAAAAGTGACTGACTCTGACTGGGCTATCATGAAAAGGAAGCATCACATCAGCATGACCGAAACTCCACTTGGCATGGAATTAACACCTATTATTAACAAATACAAAGCATACAAAGCCAGATTGTGAGCACAGGTACCCCAAACGGTGCAAATTGTCACTAGAGAAGTTGGACAATTGAGGGAAGATGAAGAAATGGATGAGGTGGATGATGGCGACGTGGACTTGCAAATCTTGAATTGATTTTAATTTCATGCTTTTAAGTTATCTCTTACTTTCTCTAAAACTATTGGCTCTAGAGGGCCCTTTATTATTAATATTGTTTAAACAATCTTTTAATCGACTCTTTCAAGAAGTCGTTATAGTTTTCTAGATAGTTATGGTTTGGCCTAGCTATATATTCTAAATGGCTAGTCGAATTAGAGATTTTTTTGCAAAATTTTGTTTCTCGAAAGGGTGATAGTTAAATTTTGTTTTCCAGCTTCTATGATATATGCAATACAGTTAATACAGTGGAGATTTGGATGATCATGGACTTTGTGTTGTGATTATTTGAATTCATGTTCTTCTTAAGTTGAATATATTTCTATTGATGTTAATGGTATTCATGTGTTTTGGTGGTTGGATGTTATTAAATCTTGCTCACTACTTTGAATAATCTATCTGCTGATATTTCATTTAAGGTGGTGAAGTGAATTCCTGTGTATGTATAATATATTCAATATATGTTGTGCGGTTGGAAGTCTGTGAACTTCTAAGAGTTAGAGTTAGAGTTGTAGATGCACCTTTATAGCTTTCTGGTTAAAAGCTCTGCCTTTATCTTTCTTTCTGGTTAAAAGCAACCTCAAGTTTAAATTCCTCAGAATATTTGTAGAAGGTAGCCGCACCTTGTTAAATAAGTAGAGCCATGTAAAATACCAATATATTGGGCTCAACTGTTGATTATATTTGTCACTAGTTTGGGCGTGAGTATATAGAGTTAGGTGACAAATCTGTTAACCAACAGATTTTTGGCAACTCTACTAGGGAAGTGAAGTTTGTTGTATCATCTTTGTGAGTTGCTTGATTGGACTTTATGGTTCTTCGCGGAGGACGTGCACCAATTTTACAACCTAATGTTGATTGGCTACTAGGAGACCAAGAAGACATTATTACTGGCCTTAGGCTTGTTGCTTGACAGACTAGAAGAACCCATCAACAGTATCATCAAGTTGATGAGGTGTTAGAAGATGAAGAAGATCTTGGTGAGATTATAGCAGAGAATGCACATCGTTTTGCTGACGCCCAAGAGATAATTTTCATTGAAGGAATTATTCCTGTGCCACGGAGAGAAAGGCCTTTGTGAATACAAGCAATCCCTAACAATAGGCCAAGAAACCCTACTACCAGACTAGGGAATCAGAATCCTGCCAGACCAGCTCTTCCCCATAATAACCAGTAAGTGGTTTGGCGACTCTACTTAATTGCTTTATTAATATATCTATAGAGGTGGGCTATGAAAATATATACACGAGGAGATAGGAAAAGGGGTATAGCTGATATTGATTTTGATTTGCTCCAATCTTTAAATTTTTCTCCTTATCCTCCCACAAGAAAAGTCAAGTCTTTGAGAAGACCATCCTCTCCTCCACTCAAAAGAAGTAACTCTAGTTCATCTTGTCAAAGCCTGACCCTACACGGTACTGTCTTACCTTTACAAGTAAATTTCCTTCCTTTTAATATGGCTCATCCACAGCCTCCACCTGTTCCACGGGGTGTAGCCATTGAACTGCTAAACCTTGGTGCTAACCCGCATGATCTTCCTAGGGGATCAGGTAAAATTTTACCTAAGTTTAGGGGTGATGGAAAGGTTATTCCCGAAGATCACATTAATGCTTTCTTTTCTACATGTTCCATCCTTGGAGTTCAACATGAATATGTATATTTTAGGCTATTTGTCGAGTCACTGGCTGACTCAGCTACTGAGTGGTTTTACCACCTTCCCAATGCTTCTATTAATGATTGGGCTATGATGAGACAGCGATTTGAAGATAGATTCAAAACTACTAACAATGAACACACAATAGTGGCTCAACTCTCCTCTATGAAAAAGGAGATTCATGAACAAATGAGAGAGTATGTAGCCAAGTTTAATAGACTTGAAAATAGAATCCCTGCAAATGTCAGGCCTGGAGATGGATTAATGCTGTGTTTCTTTATCAACTCATTACCACCTGATGTTAGTTATGCTATTAAAAGACAAGAAGTCCCTAACATAGCTGATGGCCAATCATTGGCTATCGCTGTGGAAGATGATTTGATTACTGTGGGGAAATGGAAAAGAGAGTTACAAACTGGCAAACCTGTAGTAACCAGTTCAACAGACCCATTTATTCAAAGGTTAGCAAATGACATTATCACTCTGAAGTGTTAGATGCCCAAAGGTCCTCAACAATCTCCTCAAGGAGGTTATAATCAGACAATGCAATTGTCAGGTCCTGCCCAATAGTTAGCTATTGAAGGACCATTAGCGAGTAAAAGCAACCATATGGTTTGCAATTTTCATCTCACCTCTGACCATGATGGAGCCTCCTGTCCCGAGATGATACATTTTATGCAAATGCTTTCCATGAATGAACATGCTGAGGAACCCTTGGTGGAAGAACCTCCCACACCTATTGATGCAGGTGTGAATTTCTTTGAGTATGAATCAGATGAAGGGAGTGGAGAAGATGTATATAGTGAAGTTGACAACTCCAACTATGTGGTATTTACTAGAGCTCAGCAAATGCAAAGAGGCCAGAATACTCAAGGTCAGTCTAGTATTTCTACCTCTACCCCTAAATATATCTTGACCAGACAAAATGAGGCCAAGAAAATGGAGAACCCGACACCTAAAGTTGCAGCTGCTGAGGTAACATCTACTTCATCTTCTAAAATCCATGTCTCAAGTCCATTTGATATTGTAGAATCATGTAAGAATACTAAGATTGAAATTTCCCAAGCTGAGTATTTGAGGCCTAACCCATCTGAACTTGATAGACTGGTTAGATATGTCAGGCATGAATCTTCCTCTTCCCATTGTAATGCTCAAGTATCTAGTGATGCCGAAATGCCTGCTAAAAGACAAAACTATTCAAACTCTAGTCCTCAAGACCCTGGTCCCTAAAATCCTTTTAGCAAACTAGAACCTTTTTATGTCTCTCTTTATATTGCTAGTTTTAAACTCAGTAATTGTGTTATTGATTCTGGAGCCTCAGAAAATGTTATTCCTGCTCAAGTCGCTAAAGCCTTAGGATTATCCTGTATGTCTCTCATGGCAAATGCTTCTCAATGGACGGTTCTTTGGTACCTATCCTAGGTCAGATTAAAGATGCTCATACTGTTTTGGCTGCCTTCTTGAAGAAAAGGTTGAAATTAACCATTCTTGTAGCATATATACCTACCAGTTATGGGATTCTCTTAAGTTGTAGTTTCTGTAAAGACTTAGGTGGGGAAATTCAAATGGATTGGTCACATGCCCTAATACCTGTGGAAGGGAAGAAAGTTTGCCTCAATCCTAAGCCCAAGGCCAAGTTCACCTTGCTTAAATTTGGAGACCCTAGGGCAGACATCTTGTTTGTAGAACTTGGACCAGGTACCTACATGTGTACATCCTCAGGAAATGAAGAAATGAGTCTGATTAGCCCCGACCTGGTTGATGAATTGTGGACTTTAGAATTTGATGGGAGTTGTTCTACCACAGGGTCAGGTGCAGGGGTTGTCCTAATTTTGCCTGAGGGTTATTCTTTTCCTTTTGCTTTCAAATTGGAGTTTGAGAACACTAATAACACTGCAGAATATGAGGCTTTGTTATTAGGCCTAGAGCTAGCTAGAGAAAGGGGTATGAAACAATTGAAGCTGATCCAAATATTGTGTGCATTGGTAAATGTTGTTTCAAAGAAGAAAAGGAATGTTTAATTTCTCTACTTATCATATATAAGGATGTTTTTGCATGTTGTTACACTGATCTTAAGAGGTTTAGAAATGGAGAGATGCAACATCATATTCCCTTGAAGCCTAGCACCAACCTTTTAGACAGAAGCGGAGAACTTATAATCTAAAAATAGCTGAAGCCATCTTTAATGAAATTGACAAAATGTTGAAGGCTAAAATCATCTACCCTATTCACCACTCTACTTGGGTGGCAAATATTGTGCCTGTTAGGAAGAAGAATAGGGAGATTCAAATTTGTGTTGATTTCAGGAATTTGAATCAAGCCTCTCTGAAGGATAATTATCCCTTACCAGTTATGGATCATATTTTACAAACTGTGTCTGGTTCAGAGATGATGTCCAAGCTTGACGGGTTTTCAGGATACAACCAAATTGAGGTGGCTCGAGAAGATCAGCATAAGATAACTTTTACTACCCCCATTGGTGTCTTTGCATATAATAGGATGCCCTTTGATCTCATTAATGCTAGGGCCACATTTCAAAGAGCAATGGACCTGAATTTCAGTGATTTGAAGAATAAAATCATAGTAATGTATCTTGATGACTTGACAATTTTCTCCAAGAAAAGAGCTAATCACTTGCATGACTTGGAGGTGGTCTTACAACACTGCAAAGAGAATGGTATTTCCCTAAACCCTAAGAAGTCAATCTTTGTAGTCACTGAAGGAAAACTGTTAGGCCATATTGTCTCAAAAGATGGGATAAAAATTGATCCAGAGAGAGTTAGGGCAATCCAACAGCTAAGTCTTCCTGTGACTAAGAATAATACGAGGTCCTTTTTCGGTCAGGTAAACTTTCTAAGGAGGTTTGTCCCTGATATCGCTAAGCTGACTAGACACATTGCAGAAATGATGAAGAATAATCCTGTCTTTAGATGGAGTGGTAAAGGAAAGAAAGCATTTGAGGACATAAAAAAGGCCATTGTTGATGTGCCCACACTTGTGCATCCTGATTTTCAGAAAGATTTTATCATCTATTGTTACGCCTCTGAACATACTTTATTAGCGATCTTGTTGCAGAAGAACAAACAAGGAATCGAAGGTCCCATCACTTTCATGAGTGTGTCATTGAAGAACTATGAGATTAAATACTTTGCTTTGGAGAAAAATGTGCATGCAATGGTGAAGGCATTAAAGAGCTTCAAGTTTTACATTTTACATTCACATATTGTTGTATATGTTCCAGAATCTGCGGTGAAAAGTATACTCACTCAACAAGAAATTGGATGTAACAATAGGGGAGCTTACAACAATATGATGTTGAGATTAAGCCTACTGACCTAGTTAGGGGTAAAGGATTATATAAGATGATTTCTGAAAATGAAGTTGAAGGTAAAGAGGAATTACCCTTGGTTCTTTTCACTAGTAACACTGATGAATGGTTCTCTAATGTTTCTTATTTATTAACCTATGGTGATTGTCTGTCTCACCTATCTGCAAAGGAGAAGAGAAACCTGAAACTCAAAGCACACAGGTATGTTATTTGGGAAGGTAATCAGTACAAAAGAAGAGTGGATGGGACATTTCTAAGGTGTGTAGACAAGGATCAATAGAAGAAATTACTGGAAGCCTTTCATAATGAAGCTTTTGGAGGACACTTTTCTACATTGGTAATAGGTTTCAAGATATTGAGGCAATGCTTCTACTAGCCTAGGATGTTTAAGGATGCTTACGAGTGGGTGTCAAAGTGTGAGAAGTGTTCAAAATTTATAGGCAGACCTCAATTAGCTGTCTTACCTTTGAGGCCAGTAATTATAGATGAACCTTTCCAGCAATGGGGTTTAGACTTCATTGGACCAATCAATCCTAACTCAAGTGCTGGACATACTCATATCGTGACCACAACAAACTATTTTACCAAGTGGGTAGAATCTATCCCAATAAAGAATACTACCTCTGAGGTGGTTTGTGCTTTTCTCAAGAAATTTTTTTAGTTAGGTTTGGTGTGCCCAAGAAGCTGGTGACTGATAATGCTTCAAGCTTTTCCTCTGCATAAATGACTCTTTTCTGTTATGATTTTGGTATCATCCTAGCCCATTCATCTAATTATTACCCACAAGGCAATGGCTAGGCAGAGTCTAGCAACAAAAATCTCATCTCTATTGTTAAAAAGTTAGTTGAGGAAAATCAGTGAGTATGGAATAAACATCTGTATGATGCTTTTTGGGCCAATAGGGTAACATATAAAAGGGCAATTGGTATGTCTCCTTTATAGCTTGTTTATGACATTGATAGTGCAATTCCTATTCCCTTGGAACTATCTGCATTGAATCTGTAGAAATCAATTGAAAATGAACAGTTTCAGTCAGCCCTAGAAAAGAGGATATTGTACTTGCACCATCTAGAGGAGTAGAGAGAAATTGTTGTGGATAGGATTGCTAAGCATGAACAGACTGTTAAGAGGATTTTTGACAAAAAGACTAAGCAGAGAACCTTTGTTGTGGGAGATTATGTACTCTTCTGGGATAGGAGAAGAGAATCGAAAGGTCCACACAAGAACTTTGATTCTTTATGGAAAGGCCCCTTCAAAATCAAAGAAGTTGTGGGAGAAAATGCTTTTCTATTGGCTTATCCTGATGGAACACCACTACCTCTTGCCTATAATGGGTAAGATTTGAAGTTATGCAATTGGTAGAGTTTCTGAGTCCGACCCTGTACTGTAGTTTCTTTCCTTGTCATTCTATTTTTGTTGTGTGTTGTCTCATTTTTGGTGTGACTCTATTGCCCTTGGAATAAGGCTTGTTCGCCATGTTTTCCCTGGGTTCTCTATGTCCTCTCGAGTCCTTGTCCCCAATTAGAGCCAGTTGTTAGCCCCCCATTTTTTAAAAGGCATTCTAAGTTCATTCTTTGTTTTTCCTTTGCATTCATTTTCGGCCTTTTCACTTAGTTCCTCCTTCGAGCCTAAGTTACTTAGTCATTTTTGCGAGTCGGCGATCCTTTTTATTTTTGAAGTCAAGTCAGCAGGTTCACAAGTTCTTGAACCGCCTGACTTGCTGACTTACCTTGATTTTTTCGTGCCTTGAGTCTTTGTCGTGTTCCCGTATGAAGTCCTTCATTTGTAGTTGGGAGGTCGGGGATTCTTTAAAGTTTTGAATCTCTGACTCCTAGTTCAAAAGTTCATGTTTTTCCTGACTCGCCAACTTCGCGTAGCACACTTTCCCAAGTGGTGTCAGCTGCACTGGCATACTGTGCGAAAGATTGACACTTGTCCTTATGCATTCAATTTGAGGTATGTGCAGACATGGTGGCGTTGTTCTTGGAGGGAAAGTCGAGGCATGCATTTATGGGTTGTAATGACAAATTTGCTGCCAATATTTAATATCTTTCCTGGGGGAATTTATGATAAGTGACTTGAATTAATTTTAAAGCCTGCATAAGGTGATAATATGTGCAAAGAGAATGCATTGCAAAGGAACAAATGGCTAGCTCGCTACATGCAGAATTTCAATTCAGTTTTACCCTCGCAAGACAACATAGCTAGCAACTCTTCTCTCTTTAAAGGTTTCATATCTTCTTTGAGGAGTTAGAGATTTTTATTTCCCATGTATCTGCACAAAGAATTCTCTATTGGTGTCTTGTCCCATTCTCCTCTCTCTATGTATATGTCCGAGTCTCTTGTTTTCTGGTTTCTGGAGCACATAAAAATGAAGTTTAAGTTCCAAGGGACCCCTTTGGCCTCCATTATAGAGAATGATCTTTCTAGAGTGAGGGATATGAATATGGGCCATGTTGATTTAGATGATTTTTGGGGGAGAATGCGGTCTGATAAAAGAACTCCTTTGGTGGAGAAAATTATCAGCAGCGGCTTGCATAAAGCTGGTGGCTTTCCGCTTGCTGTTCATTGTCCCGAGTTAATGATTGCATGTGCCAATGGCTATTTTCCAGACTCTCAGGAGATAAAAACTCCCAGTGGTACTATGGTGGCCAAAATTGATTTTGAATCTGTTGCTTCAACTCTGGACTTAGAAGAATATGAAGATAATGTTGATGTTTATGTTTCCTCGGCTTGGAATTACTATAATGAGAAGGACTGGTGACATACATTTGTTGCCAAGCATTGGCTGGAAGAAGAAAAGATTGGGAAGTCTCGGCTTTCTGCTAATCTAAAAAGGAGTCATTTCAAAGAAGAAATCTTAGACATGATAACCCTGTTGAATAGAGTAGTTGGGAGTCCCGAGTCGGATGTCTTTGAATTCTGGATGTGCAAGTTTATTTTGTTAATTTGCGGAGACCACCAGATTGACTGCTGAAAATCATCAGTGGTTGTCTACATGAGTAGCTAGTGAATTTTACACGAAGCGTAAGCTTTCACATGTGCTCTCAGCTGGTCTACATCCTAGCTTGAAAAGAGGCTTCTTGGCCTGGTCTAAGGACTCAAAGGAGTTCTTCGACAAGCATGCCTGTGTATTGAATTTTTCCTCAATTACAAATAAATGAAGGTATGAAGGATTTCTGACATGTGAATGATGCTTTTTCTATGTTGCTAGCTAAAAGAATTGATGGCTCAACAGAGAAGAGATTTTCTGTAGAAGCATTTACATTGGTCACAAAATTTGGGAGTGTTTATATTCACTTTGATCGCTTCTAGTATTTAAGGATTGGGGGTTATGAAAATTCCCCATTAAAATTGCCTTGATACCCCTCTGACTATTTGGTGTTGCTGGAAGTTTGCCACCAAATGGTAGCAATGAATGTCAAATATCAGGCAATGAAAAAGAAAGGATATTCTTTTCCTATGTCTTTGTCTTTCTATTCATGTAAAAGCAATGATGGTGCCCAGAATGTTGACAAATTGTTGTCTGAATTTAGCCTTCATAGTTTGTCTCCCGACGTATCATTTGACAGCAAAAATTTTATAAAGGAAAATATGCATGGAGGTGGTTCTTACTCAAAATTTCCTCAGCTTGAGTATTTTTGGGAGGACTGTATTGATGAAAGAGAAGTTTAGAAAAGGAAGTAGATGAGGTTGACCGTTGATCAAGCCCATGCCTTCAAGTTGAATATTTAGGTCCCAGATATAATTGATGATTTTTTAGATCTTCTGGGTGAAGAATATGATACCGTGTCGAGGGAACCTCTACCCCCAATAAAATGGTCTGAGAAGGAGGTTACATATATTATGTTGTTATTTCATGTTTTAAGAACAACTGAAAAGTGGTTGCAAACAAAGACCAAGGAGTGTACTGGTTCATCAACATTGACAAGGGGTCATTGTACCTCATCATTTAATCATATTTTAGATGTCAAAATCTAGGGTTATGTCCTCGGCTATCTGCAATTAGGGATTCTACAGTTACCAGTTTTCTCTAGCTAATTCTAATGGATTTTACTAATTTAAAGAGATTGACCTATCTGCTTACTAAATGAATTCAAAGAATGCTAAAAACATAATTAAACAGGAAATTACTCAAAGCAAATCTATAAACTGCAACATGCATCTATCTATCAAAATCAATAAGTATTCTATAAAGCAAAATTTGAAACAACAAAATAGTGGTACTAGCCTTCTACCTTGGTGGTGAGAGTGGGCCCTTGCTCCACACCCTTAGGGATGAAGGCTACATTAAGGAATCAACACAAAAGAATAAAATCACAACTAAATTTGGTCTAATTCCATTCACTTTGCATTCAGAGAAATATTGATATCCCAGTTGAGATTACAAAAAATTAGAATGATAATAGTCTCTCCCTTTTTCTGCTACTTCTGTAAGTATATATAAAATGAGTGATGACGTATCACTTATCTTATCTCTAGTTCTTCTATGAGATGACATCCATCTCTTTATTATACTAGCTTTCTAACTACGAAAAATAACCATGCAATAAAATAGATTGAGTAGAACAGAAGTCCACTCTGAATCTAAGTTTGAGTCTTAATACATTTGGGCAACGAGGCCTTGAAAATATGGATATTAAATCAGTTTCATCAGTAACTCATGAAAAAACTTAAAGAGAGATAAAAACTCTGAACACTTAACTAAAGATGGCCCTTAATCACTCAGGTGATGATTTGAGTAATATGAGGGGTATCACGATCACCACTGAAAGTGCCTGACTGATAACTGTACTAGAAATCTGCTCTATTCTAAATAGGTGCCAGAAATGTATGTCTCTGTTTGCAACTCCAGAGATATGTCTATAGCTCCGGAGATATAATTGTGGTCTTCTTGCTCAGCTCCAGAGATGCTCTAGACTTCAATCTAGCTCCGAGGAGGCTCTTCCTCTTTACTTCAAAACTTCTGATGTCATGGTATTCTGGTATTCTCTCCAGAGATCATTTAGGACTACCTCTAGAGATGCACAAAATTTCCATCCTGAACATCTACACCTATTGATTCAAAAAGAGAAGTTTTTCTACATATTTCCATCAATTCCATGCACATTAGTCCTTTGATCAGAAATCATGATCTTAAGTAATTTATCTTCAATTAATCATTATTTAGAACAATCTTGCTAGCCTATTCAGGTGCAGACAAGAAAGATGGGATCAGAAAGGAGAAAAAGAGAGGTAAAAAGATGTATTTTATGGGTGCTACTTGGCACTCATCAACCCCCCATACATAAGGTTTAGCAGGTCCTCCTGCTTCTCACAATCTAGATTTATTCTGGCAGAGTAGCCTGTTAGTCAAGCTGTAGTCTTGTGCATAGGTAGACCAAGTGGTGTGGTTGGTATTACCATTTCCCCTATACCGATCAACCTGCTTTAACCAGTCTTGCATTTTCTCATCTTCCATCTGCTTGGCCCAGATAGGGAGTGGTTCAATTATGAGAGGGGCCCTGAAATGCCCACCTATCCACTCATGTTTATGCTTATCCATCATTTTGAATATTAACCTTGCCTTCCTCATAATTAACCTTAAGTTTGTAGGGGTGACCACCTCTCTCATTTTCTGCTCTGAGGTCAAAATATTCCACCTTTTATTTGCTATTGCAAGCACTGGATTAGCTGAACTGTTCATAAAAAGACCAAAATCAATCAAACACTCTTGCAAATTTTTTAGGTATAATGGCAAAATTTTGTTCTGACTTTCAGGGTGATAGACATATGCCCTGAATTGGATCTCAAAAGCTTGAGGGTTGGGACACTCTTTTCTGATGAAAAGATTTGTTTCTGTATCCTTCTTAAGGTGAGCCTCCATTCTCTCATTCCAAATCTGATGATTCCTCATCATTGACATGAATGCTTTGAGCTGGCAATCTCCTACAAAATAATTAAGAAGGAATGTCATATCATCAACATAGAATCCATGCAGATATAATTCACATAGAAAATTTTTGTCTTCATCAGAGCTCCTTGTATAAGCTTCCATGAACCCCTATGTTGTTTCTGTGTTCTCAGGTAGATCAAACAGAACCGAAGATGACTTTCTTTGTAGGAACCTTTCTTGTAAAAACATTACATAACTGGTACTTGGAGGTCTGCAAGATAAAATCTCAGAAGAAATGGATGCTATCTGAATGACTCTTTCCTCCAAGGTTTCCACTCTTTTTGTCATGGTAGTAACTGCCCTCTATAGTTGCAGCATAGGCTTAGAAGCCTCATATTCTCTACATCTCCTTTCCCAATAAAATAGGGACTTATGAATATCAATGGGGATTGGACCCACACATTGATCTGTTTGTACCTCCTGTTCACTGGTTGCCCTTGGGCTAGCCAACTCTTGAATATACTCCTCTTGATCATCTATTTTGTTGTTGGCCCAAGTTAATTGTTTATCTTGGATCTGTACTCTCTCAATTAATGATGTAATTACTATGAGACCATTGTCTCTAGCCTTGGTAAGATCAGAGATATTTTGTACTACCTCTATCTCCTTTTCCTTCATGATTTTCACTGTCTCTATCTTCTGGGCTTCCAGTTCTGCTTCCCTCTCTTGAATTATTTGGTCTTTACTCTAGAGCTCTGTTTGCAATTTTTCAATTATTTTTTTTTGTTCCATCTCTATTTCCATTCTGACCTTCTTGAGGTCAGTGATAATCTAATTTTCCCCCAAAGTAATCTTTTTAGATTATCAATTTCTTCCAATAGTTGCTGCTCTTTTGAAATCTCAATATCCTCTTGATCAGAGGGATGAGAGAAAGTTCATGTTTCTTCTTCTGTTTGCTGCACATCAAGGTCTTCCATAGCCATTTGTCCTACACTGTCAGCTGCACCCAGCTCCATTTCATCTTTTCTTGTAGCCTCCCTATCTTGAGTTTCTTCTAGGGTTTCCTCTATTTGTGCTGGAACTGATGAAAGCCCAGCTTTCTCCTCAGAAGTTCTGAAACCCAGAAGTACTTTAGCTAGGAGAGCAGTCTCTTTCTCAGTTTGGAAGAGCTGCCTTCTTCTTTTGCTTCACCATATTATAGGTGGGGCAGGCACCTCCAAAGCAGGTGTCTCATCCTTAGAATCTAAGGAAATAGTAAAAGTTTGCCTGTGTTCTGTCTCTGAAGCAGGAGATTGTTCTGAAGTTGGACTTGAACCCAGATGGATAGATGGTTCTAGGGAAACTTCTCTCATTCTTTTCTTTGTCACTAGAGGGATCTCATCAGAATCATGGGATGCTTCTTCAGCCCAATAGTGTCTTCTAGAGTTAGCTTTCTTTGGGGTTTTCTTTGCTTTGTACCCTAACCTCTTCCCTGTTAGTTCCTTAGGGAAAGATTCCTTGGCCAAAGTCATCTTCCTCCTGGCTGAGCGAGTCATGTATGGAGTTTGCTCAAGAGCAAGTTCTTTAATTTCTTTGCCTTTCTTCTTTTTATCAGAAACAGGGGCTGCAGATGAAGTTGCCTCCAATGAGGACTTATTTCCTTTTTGAACAGTTGTAGAGGAGGTTGAAGGTTCTGTCTCTTCTTCTTGCTAGGTAGAGGAACCCTCAGCCTCTACTTGTGCCCTCTCTGGCTCTCTACCCTAGGGATTTTATTCAAGAAATGTTTGCCATAATTCTTCCCCATCAGCTTGAGATAGAAAGTGGTGTCTCACTATTAGAAAAATGAGGCCATGATGTTTCATAGGACCCTTGTTTCACTGATATTTTTCTACAGTTGCCCTAATGGCAGAGTATAGGAAGTTGGGAATGTTTATGCTGAATTCAGGGTGTCCATTCCTATGCCTCAGAAAAATCAACATTTTCATTATTGGTCCTAAAACTAAGGAAAATTGGCCATCACATGTGAAATATTTCATCATCCATATAGCTACAAATTGCCAAGGGTTTGGAAGTGAGGACCTAAGAATTCCTTTAACCTCATTTTTATTTAAATGCAATTGTATTGCAGTTTCACCTTCAACAGAGAAATTCCTAATCAAATCAGCATATAAGGTTTTAAGATGATAGAACCTCTCACCTTGTTCAGGCAACCCAAAAATATGACTGATAGTGGTTGTAGAGAGATTGATTTAAACTCCCCTTATAGTTGTCTGATTGTCCCTCAGGTTTCTTAGGAACTCATCAACAATATCTTCTTGAAACACCTCAATTTTTTCCATAAATTCCAACCATCCTACATTCCTCAGAATGTCTACTAAAGCTTCATCCTACAAAAGGCCTGTAGCATTTTCTGGTTCTGATTTCTTCTTAACCCCCATTTCTAAATTCTTTTCCTATTCTCTGTGCTTACAATCCTTTCTCACTCTGTAGGCTCCAGAGAACTGTTTCAACTGACTCTGTTCTTCAGGGTATGTTACAGTTTAAATGAGGATTATTTTGTCAATTCACTTAACAGTTTAGGCTGAAGGAGAAAGAACTAAAAATTATTTAGCGTGTTTATGTGATCATAAATGAAGTAGAGTGATGGGACACTCTGTAGGCATGGTGACAATACAACAAAGATGGCGACATGCATGAATTTGGAAAGGAAAATGATGGCAGGAGGATGTGTCATAATGACGGCACCCAAAAATAGAAAGACAAGACAGTTGCTATTTAATGCTTAATTAAGATAAAATTACCTAAACCATTTTTAATGATGAGGCGTGATGTACTTGGCTGAGATACTACAGCGTTGATGAGACTGGACGCAACATGGCACCTGAGCAACTTTTTGTGGCTTGAGATGACCTCAATCACCTTCATTGTCACGCAACCTGCAATCATTCCTACTGAGTGGTTCGAGAATCCATGTATCATGGGTGACATTAGCACAGTCTTTGCAAGTACCTATGCAAACAAGAGTAATGATTTCTCATGAAATGTGTGTTGATTTGATTTTATTTCTGCCATAAAGTAGAGGATGAGTCATGATGACCTCATCAATTGGCGTTTCTACTTTATTTCCTCGAGAGGTGGTTCCTCTCCCACTTATTATGGTTGTAAATAACTCTTTATTGGTGAAGCGCCAGAGATGCTCCTAGTTTGCGAAGTGCTGGAGGTGCTCCTAAACTGTGAAGTGCTAGAGGTGTGTTTGAGTAACTCTCGGCATTTGATCACCTCTATAGCTTGATTATTCTCAACTGGCATGAAGAAGGGAATCGCCATTTGTTGGTTTTCAATTCCCTTGATCGAGAAAGACAACCATTTACTAGTTTTCCATCTTCCTCTATTTTTTTTCAGAAGGCTGTCATTTGCTGGTTTTCAACCTTCTTCTTCCTTTTTTTTCAGAAGGCCGCCATTTGCTGGTTTTCAACTTTCTTTTTTTTTCGACTAGTCCAAAACTGTGATAGAGGAGGTATCCCCTGTATCAAAGCATAAATCATTGAGGAACTCTTTTTTAGTGGATGGCCTTTTATAGAGTCTGATTCGGTGGCCATTCACTAAGAATGTGTCTGTGCTTCCATCAATAGGTTCCAACAGTACTGTTCCATTTTCAAAAACTTCTTTTATTTGATAAGGACCCATCCAATGAGTTTGTAATTTCCCTTTGAACTCCTTGAATTTAGAATCATAAAGAAGAACCTAATCACCTTGTTGAAATGTCCTCTTGATGTGTTGGTCATGCCACTGCTCCCTTTGATACTGAACCAGTTCTATTTATTGAATGGCCTTTGTCCGTATTTCATCCAACTCATTGAGCTGAAGAATTCTATTCTGTTGGGCTATGGACAATGGTAGACCAATATCCAATGCAGTTTTAAGTGTTTGGAGTTCAAATTCTATAGACAGAATAGGTTTTTTCCCATAAACTAATTCATATGGTGAGAACTTTGTTGTGGATTTCCAAGTGGTATTGTAAGCCCAAACTGCTTTAGGTAATCTGTTAGCCCAATCTTTTATGTTCATTGCTACTGTCCTTGTTAGAATATTTTCAAGTTCCCTATTAGTTACCTCTACCTGCCCATTGGCTTGAGGATGGTAAGATGAAGATTTTATGTGCTTGACCTGATATAAATCTGTGAATGCTCTAATTACCTGTGAAGTAAACTGAGGTCCTCTATCTGAAACTATGGATCTTGGGGCTCCAAACCTCAAGAAAATCTTATTATAAAGGAAATCAACAACTTTTTCTTCTCGTGCAAATTGCAATGCTTGAACCTCAACCCATTTAGTAACATAGTCTGTGCATACTAGAATATACTCCTTGCCTAATGATGGTGGAGAAATTGGTCCCACAAAGTCTAAACGCCACTGCTCAAACGGTTCCATCATGACTTGAGGATGTAGTAACATCTCCTCGGTGAAGGTTGGTTGTCCCATCCTTTGGCACTGGTCACACTGCTGCACATACTTCTTATTATCCTTATGAAGAGAGGGCCAGTAGTAACCAGCTCCCAGGATCTTGTGGATAGTTTTGTGTAAAGAGTAATGCCCACCAGATGGTTCATCATGACATGCTCTCAATGAATCAAAAATTTCATCAGTTTTCAAACACTTGCGTAAAATGAAATCAAGACCACATTTAAACAACAATCCATTTAACCATTTGTAAGATAAGATTTCCTTAACTAAACATTTTTTTATGTTTTGAGGTAAAATGGGATGGATACAAGCCTGTAGCTAAAAGATTAGCTATGTCAGCAAACCAAGGTACAGTAGAGGGGATAGAAAAAAGATGTTCATCTGGGAACTTGTCCTCCATTGGTTGGTTTTCTCCTTCTGTATGCAATATTGACAGAAAATCAGCAACCAAATTAAACTTGCCTAGATTATCAACTATGGTAATATCAAATTCTTGCAATAGCAATAACCACCTAATGATCCTTGCACCTACAACTGGCTTATTCATTAGGTACTTGATGGCTGCATGATCAGTGTGCACAAATATTTTATATCCAGCGATATAATGCCTAAATTTTTTTATAGCATAGATGATTGTCAAGAATTCTTTTTCAGTTGTGGTGTAATTTCTTTCTACAGAGGTAAGGTTTTTGTTGATGTAATAAATGGCATGCATACTATCTCCTTCTTCCTTTAGTCCTAAAACTGCCCCAATGGACTCATTTAAAGCATCAATTTGTATGTGAAATGGTAAAGTCCAATTAGGTCCTCTCAAAACTAGTGTGACAGTAAGCTTCTCTCTCAAGGTTTCAAATGCTGATTGACAGTATTCTATCCATAGAAATTCTATGTCTTTGTTAAGCAGGGTAAACAGGGGGGCAACTATTCTGCTGAAATTTTCTATGAATCTCCTATAGTAGCCTATATGACCCAAAAAACTTCTAACATCTGTCTAATTTTTGGGTGAAGGCAACTGTGTGATCACTTCTATCTTGTTTTGATCCACTTTGATCCCATCTATTGAAATGTAGTGTCACAATACAATTCCTTCCTCTACCATCATGAAGCACTTTTCATAGCTAAGGGGTAATTGATTTTTTTCACAGTATTTCAGTACTTTCTCAAGGTTTGTGAGAGCTTCTTAAAAATTATCCCTATACACAGTAAATTCATCCATAGAGACCTCCATGCATTCATTAGCTAGTTCAGTGAAAATGGCTAAAACAAGTCTTTGAAATGTAGTTGGGGCATTACATAGTCCAAATGGAAGAACTTTGTAAGCAAAAGTTCCCCAAGAGTAGGTGAAAGTGCTTTTGTCCTAGTCTTCAGGTGCTACTTGAATTTGGTTATATCCACTGAACCCATCTAGAAAAGAAAAATACTTCCTCCCAACAAGGTTGTCCAGTATTTGGTCAATGAATGGTAAGGGAAAGTAGTCCTTTTTTGTAACTTTGTTTAGCTCCCTATATTCAATACACACCCTCCATTTCCCATTCTTTTTAGGTACTATGACTAGGGGGGACCCATTGACTGTCTAAGATTGGATATATAAACCCTGCTTGCAGTAATTTTTCTATTTCAGTCTTAACAATGTCATTTAAAGAAGGATTCAATCTTCTCTCGGGTTGTCTAACAAGTTTAATATCCTCAGTGTATATATGATGGGTATAGATCTCAGGAGGTATGCCCTTCATATCTTGGTATTCCCAAGCAAAAGCTGTTGAATGGGAAATTAGAAGTTGGATAAGTTTTTCTTCCTGATTTACTATTAACTGAGTATTGATATTAAGTGTTTTCTCTGGTAAAACCATGACCTATTTTGTGATTTGATCCATAGATGTAGTTAATCCATACACTGGAGTCATGGTATTGAGGGGGCAAGAATGTGGAAGCAACATGTGGAACATGGCTAAGTCTCTGTAAAAGGTCTCCCCACAAGGAATGATATTTGCTAGGGTACAATGAGAAGAAGTAAGTTCTCTCGTAGAATCTTGGGCAAACTCCATCACATCCTCATTGATTAGGATGTGGGTAATGTCTTCTGTTGTATCATAGTAGATTTCTTCTTCCAAATCTCCCACATGTTTCCTAATGGTTACCATAGCTACTGAGGCACTATTGTCATTGTTCTCTAGTTCATCCACCCATACTCTTCCTGTATAATGTATTGATGGTTTAGCTGGAGGATATGTACAGAGATATTTTCTTCAAATCTATCCCATTAGAAATGACCATATCCGTAGTTTGACAATCAATAAGTGATGTTTCTGTAGCTAGCCATGGTCTTCCTAAAATCAGTGGATAAGCATTTCTCTGGTTTCTTAGTTCTAATATTAGGAAGTCTACTAGAAATTCCCATGATTCTATCACAACTGGTATATCAGTGATTACTCCTTTTGGAATAGCTACTGATTGGTCAGCAAGTTGAAGGATTGTAGTTGTGGATTGGATACCTGATAGAGCTAATTTGTCCATTGTATGAATTGTCATCACATTAATTGTTGCTCCCAAATCAACCAAAACATTTGAAATTTCTACCCCTGAGATGAAAACAGTTATGACAGGATTTCTAGGGTCTCCATATTTTGGGAGGAGCATTTCTCCCATCACTAGATCTACTACTTTCCCTTCCACCTGTATTGTAGAATGAAAATTTTTCTTCCTGCCCTGTGTTTTGACACAATGCTGTTTAATGAATTGATTTAGTTCTAGTACATCTCTGATTGCTTGGAGGAGAGAAATTTCAATGTTTAGTTGTCTGATTTCTTGTAAAAGTTCTAATTCCAAGTTGGGTTGGACTTATTTTTGTAAGATCTTTTTCTAGGGGACATGCTATTTGAGTTGTTTTGGGTATGGTGCTAGTTTTTCCATCTCCGGAGCTTTTATCAGAATTGTGTCTAGGAATGTTCTCCGAAGTCGGTCTTTTAGGAGCAACTCTAGAGTTATCCAGGGATGATTCTTTTAGCACTTTTTTGGTAGTAATCTCCTCTAGGAGTTGAGTGGATAAATTTTCAGGTTCCTCATCATTGGTTACTTCAACTGTAGTTGGAGGAGATGGTCTTGGGAATGCTTTCCCAGAACACAGCTGGAGATTATTTAAATATATAGCATTAATACCAGCCATGTTTTCTTGCTCTGTCATGTAAACAGCTGCTCCCTGTTTATTTCATGGGTTTGGTATAGGCTGATTTGGTAAGGGTGGTTGGCTAACTGGCTCACTTTTTTATTGACCTTGTGTGTTGGAGGGTCCAGTTAGTAAAGCTTGTTGTTGAGGTTGGAAACATCTAAGTTGTCCCTGGTATTTTTTTGATTATATCCCTGTTGAGGACCCCATTGAGGTTGCATGTTTTGTGATCCAAACTGTGGTGGCCACTGTTGATTTTTCCAGTGCTGATTTTGCCAATTTTGGTTTTGCCAATGTTGATTTGGCCAATCTTGTTGTCCCCAAGGAAGATTATTCTAAGGCCCATGCCAAGTTGGATTCCATTGATTATTTCCCCAATTAGAACGACCCTTGTAAGAAGGCTGGTTTGGATATTGATTATAAGGGAAATTCCCAGCCTATTTTTGTCCCACATAGTTCAATTCTTCTTTTATTATGGCATTCTTCTTACTCAACCTTTTCAAGGCTGGGAGTTGACTACATTGACTAGTAGGATGTTCCCTGTGACAGATCTGACAAATCTATGATTTGTCTAAAGGGCATTCTCTCAACAGATGATTATTTTTACACCTAGGACAATAGATGGAGAGTGGTTTAGTTGTTCTATTTTGATCAATTATTCTAGTTTTTTCCTGAATCCCATCCAATGTGGTATTTAATTGGACCAAAATATCTGTTTTTAGATTTGCGATCTCTTCCATTAACTATCCTATTTCATTCTTCCCTTTGAAAGTTTTGGATGATCTCACTCCATCTTGGGTTCTAGAATAGTTCTTGCAGAGTTCTTCTATAGCATGTATATCCATTTTGTTGATATTTCATTTTCCCATTAGATCCAGTGTCTATTTTGATTCTTTATCCAATCCTTTTACAAATAGGGTTCTAGCCAAAGAGTGATTTACTGGGTTGCCGTACCTTCTCAAGGCAAAGTTAAACCTGTCCACATAGTCCTCTAAGGTTTCTTCCTCTCCTTGTCTAATTTTAAACAATTCCTCATTTTTATTACTGACTCTATAGTAATCTTGGTACTTTCCTAACAACTCTGTTTCCATATGATCCCAAGAATGAATAGAGTTCTGGGGTAAACCCATAAACCATCTCATCGCAGAATCTTTCAGGGTTGAAGGGAATAGTTTGAGCTTTTGGTTATCTAATCCATAATCATAATTTTGGCATACTACTTAGAATTCAAATAGAAACTGATCTGGTTCCTCAGAAGAAAGACCTCTAAAATTTGGCAAGTGTGCTGGTGAGATATTTTTAATAGGAGCATTGTCTCCAACAACCAGAACAATGGGAGATGAGAAGGTTCTTGGAGCCTAATTTTCCTCCTCTTCATGATTATCATTATTATCATCCATGTTTAGTACTGATTCTTCTCCCTGAGGTTCTAGGAAATTAGGTTCTATCAAAGGATCTGCCTGAAACTTTTGTTGTAATTCTTGGATATAATCAACGAGTGGAAGATTTGGAGGATCTAAGGGATTATTGATTTGAGGTATAGCTTCCAAGGTAGGTTCTAGGTTTCTTTCTTCAACAAGATCTTGTGCCACCCCACTGTGCTCTCCTATAGCTTGTTGATGGGGTGTCTATTTTATGTATCTTCCTTTTGAATCTCTAGCTCTAACCATACAGATCTAACCTAAAAATTGTTTAGCTAAGTTTCCCTAATTAAAACAATTATCCCTGGTAACGGTGCCAAAAATGACAAGAGGTCGTTCTACCTCATCATTTAATCATATTTTAGATGTCAAAATCTAGGGCCGTGTCCTCGGCTATCTACAATTAGGGATTCTACAGTTACCAGTTTTCTCTAGCTAATTCTAATGGCTTTTACTAATTTAAAGAGATTGATCTATCTACTTACTAAATGAATTCAAAGAATGCTGAAAATAGAATTGAATAGTAAATTACTTAAAGAAAATCTATAAACTGCAACATGCATCTATCTATCAAAATCAGTAAGTATTCTATAAAGCAAAATTTGAAACAACAAAATAGTGGTACTAGCCTTCTGCCTTGGTGGTGAGAGTGGGCCCTTGCTACACACCCTTAGGGCTAAAGGCTATAGTAAGGAATCAGCACAAAAGAATAAGATCACAACTAAATTTTGTCCAATTCCATTCACTTTGCATTCAGAGAAATATTGATATCCCAATTGAGATTACAACAAATTAGAATAATAATAGTCTCTCCCTTTTTTTGCTGCTTCTGTAAGTATATATAAAATGAGTGATGACATATCACTTATCTTATCTACCGTTCTTCTATGAGATGACATCCATGTCTTTATTATACTAGCTATGTAACTACGAAAAATAACCATGCAATAAAAATAGATTGAGTGGAACATAAGTCCACTCTAAATCTAAGTTTGAATCTTAATACATTTGGGCAGCGAGGCCCTGAAAATATGGATATTAAATTAGTTTCATCAGTAACTCATGCAAAAACTTAAAAAGACATAAAAACTCCCAGCAATTAACTAAAGATGGCCCTTAATCACTCATGTGATGACTTGAGTAATATGAGAAGTATCACGATCACCGCTAAAAGTGCCTGACCGACAGCTGTGCTGGAAATCTACTCTGTTCTAAAGAGGTGTTGAACATGTATGTCTCTGTCTGCAACTCTGGAGATATGTCTGTAGCTCCGGAGATATAATTGCGGCCTTCTTGCTTAGCTTCAGAGATGCTCTAGACTTCAGTCCAGCTCCGGGGAGGCTCTTCCTCTTTACTTCAAAACTTCTGATGTCATGGTATTCTGGTATTGTCTCCGGAGATCATTTAGGACTACCTTTGAAGATGCACAAAATTTCCATCCTAAACATCTACACCTATTGATTCAAAAAGAGAAGTTTTTCTGCATATTTCCATCAATTCCACGCACATTAGTCCTTTGATTAGAAATCATGATCTTAAGTAATTTATCTTCAATTAATCATTATTTAGAACAATCTTGCTAGCCTACTTGGGTGCAGACATCAAGAAAGATGGGATCAGAAAGGAGAAAAAGAGAGGTAAAAAGATGTATTTTATGGGTGCTACTTGGCACTCATCAAACACCAAGGGACTCAGCCTCTCAGAATCAAGCTAGGTCCCAGACTGCCACCTCACACAGAAGAGCATCTAGTTTGGACCCGACACTGCAAAGAGTCGGCTCACAACTGAACGGTGAGGGTGAAGGTCTGCCTGAGGAACTTGGCAAGTTGAAGATTGCCTGCAAGCAAGATGTTCAAGTGATGAAAAGAAATACTACGTTGATTGCCTTATCATCTAAGGCTGGCCATGTGCCCCTGCCAAAAAATCATGTAAGTGATTCTGATTCTTTCATCTTCTTGCAATTGGGAGAAGATAATTTATTGCATTCATTACTCAATCCACCAAATTCCCCTCAACAAAAAGAGATGCCTGGGAAAAACCCTCATCCTACACCAATGGTGGTAACTACCAATGTTGCCAATGCACTGGTCTCATCTCTGAACTAGTTAAAGAAGGTAGTCCAAAAGAAGAAGAGGTACACCGTTCTAACTGATGAAGGCATCGATACTATTGCCAGTTTGTTGCAGATGGTACCAAAACCAAAATGTGCAAAGAGGATGTCCAAGATAGTGACTGATACCACCTCAGGAAACCAATTTTTAGAGATTGCTGACCCACTGGTCGAGAAGAATGAAGGTGAAATAATTGAAGTTGACTTCAAAGTAAGCCGAGTGGACCTAGGGCCATCGACTACCGAGGGTGATTTGTACCACATGCACTATTTAGTGGACAATATCTCTAGAAGGGTGAAAGATTTACAAGATGAAAATTTGAAGCTGCTAGCACATGTAAGTTCTTTGTCATCCTTTGCCAATTCAATTGCTGAGGTAATAACTCCCTCTATTGGAGCCTCCTCTACTATCAAAATTGCCACTCTTGACCCAAGTCTGCTTCAACAAGTTAGAACTTCTTTGTCTCTCAGGAAGGCTATGGACCAATGGGTTGAGAAGATCATCTTCAATGGTATCTTATTTATCGAGGAGGCAGTTAAATTGTTTGATTCCATTCATGCTAAAAGAGAAGTTTTGATAGTAGAATTTGAGAAAGCCCAAAGTGATCACCATAGTTTAAATTTAGCCTCTAAAGAAGTGCAAGAAATCGCCAACATGGACCCCAGTATTCTAATGACTGAAGAAGTCATAGCTTATCCTAAAGAGCTAGATACTGTCGTGTGGGCTGATGCATTAGAATGGAAGATTTGTATTATCTTTGTGGCTGAAGAAGAAATGGGAAAGGCAGTGGAAATTTATTACAAAGAGATGATGAGGATTAAAAGAGACTTTTCTGCTTTGGATGTAGAGGCCAATGGATCTGATGATGAAAAATTGTTGGATGTCAAGGTGATCAAATAGAATTTCAAGAGGGTGGTGATAGAGGAGATAGTAAACTATAGTGCAATTATAGCAAAATCATTGGGTAGACTTTCTAAGATAGCAGCTTACATTAGCACTTGCAAAAATGGCATCAAAGAACTGTATCAAAAAGTGACTGACTCTGACCAGGCTATCATGAAAAGGAAGCGTCGCATCAGCATGACCAGAACTCCACCTGGCATGGCATTGACATATGTTATTAAAAAATACAAAGCATACAAAGCCAGATTGTGAGCACAAGTACCCCAAACATCGCAAAGTGTCACTGGAGAAGGCGGATAGTAGAGGGAAGATGAAGAAATGGATGAGGTGGACGATGGCGACGTGGACTTGCAAATCTTAAATTGATTTTAATTTCATGCTTTTAAGTTATCTCTTACTTGCTCTAAAACTATTGGCTCTGGAGGGCCCTTTATTATTATTATTATTGTTTAAACAATCTTTTAATTGACTTTTTCAAGAAGCCGTTATGGTTTTCTAGATAGTTATGGTTTGGCCTAGCGATATATTCTAAATGGCTGGTCGAATTAGGGATCTTTTTGCAAAACTTTGTTTCTGGGAAGGGTGATAGTTAAAATTTGTTTTCCAGCTTCTATGATATATGCAATATAGTTAATACAGTGGAGATTTGGATGATCATGGACTTTGTGTTGTGATTATTTGAATTCATGTTCTTCTTAAGTTGAATGTATTTCTGTTGATGTTAATGGTATTCATGTGTTTTTGTGGTTGGATGTTATTAAATCTTGCTCATTGCTTCGAATAATCTATCTGCTGATATTTCATTTAAGGTTGTGAATTCCTATGTATGTATAATATCTTCAATATATATGTTGTGCAGTTGGAAGTCTGTGAACTTCTAAGAGTTAGAGTTAGAGTTGTAGATTCACCTTTATAGCTTTCTGGTTAAAAGCTCTGCCTTTATCTTGCTTTCTAGTTAAAAGCAACCTCAAGTTTAAATTCCTCAGAATATCTATAGAAGGTAGTTGCGCCTTGTTAAATAAGTAGAGAGCCTCTGTAAAATACCAATATATTGGGCTCAAACTGTTGATTACATTTGTCACTTGTCTGGGTGTAAGTATATAGAGTTAGGTGACAAATCTGTTAACCAACACCCTTGCAGCAGCCCCAACACTTATTAACCCAAACTTTGATAAAGATTTTATATTACATGCATTTGAAAGTGTTGACACAATTTCAGCTATGCTTTGTCAATAGAATAAAGGACTAGAATAGCCTATGGCTTTCTTTAGTCAAGTTCTCCATGATTATGAAGTGAAATATTCATTTGTAGAAAAGCATGTGCTAGTTGTACTAAGAAGCCTTAAGAAATTTAGGCATATGCTCTCAAATAACAAAATCCAGTTGTTGGTTGCTCATCCAACAGTTAAAGATTTCTTTCTTAGTAAAGATATCAATGATAAAAGAGCAGGCTGGATTACAAAGGTAATGGCGTATAACATTGATATTAAGGTTACCAAGCTTGTTAGAGGTATACGTTTATGTGAACAGCTTGCAGGAAATGAAGAAAATAGCAAGACAATTGATGAGCAAGCTACAACAATGCTCAATAACGAAGAACAAGCTATTGTTCCAGTTTTATCACCAAATTAGATCCAACAAATGATCCATTATTTACATACTGGTGACTGTCCTGAAGGTTTGGACAAGTCAAAAAGAAGGTGTTATAGGCTTCAAGCCATCCCTTATGCTTTGATTGATGGAATTTTATATAAAAGATATTTTCATGTTGTTTTATTCATGTGTTGAACCAGAATAGATTGAAAAGATTCTGGAAGAATTTCATGATGGGCCTTCTGGAGGCCATTTTGCACCTAGAACCACAACTCTAAAAATCATGAGAGCTGGATATTATTGGCCAGATTTATTTAAGGATGTACATACTTGGGTTAGAAAATGTAATAAATGTTTAGTATTTGCAAGAAATCAAAAGTTTGTAGCCTTGCCTCTACATCCAATTCAAGTGGAGCAACCCTTTGCCAAGTGGGGGCTCGATTTTGTTGGGCCTATTAACCTACCTTCAAGTGCAAGTCATAAATGGATATTGACAACAACTGATTACTTTACGAAGTGGATAGAAGCTGTTGCATTAAAGGAGGCAAACATGAGACTTTTATTTTGAATTTCTACCAAGATTTAGTTTCCAAGTTTGGTACTTCAGATTCTATCATATCTGATAATGCATTATCATTCATAGGTTTAAAAGTTTCAGATTGGTTAGTTAAGAACAACATATATCTGAATACCTCTTCAAATTATTACCCTCAGGGTAATGGATAGGCAGAGTCCACAAATAAAAACTTGATCAAGATCATCAAGAAGACAATCCAAGAAAACCAAAAGACCTGGCATGATAAACTAAAGTTAGCCCTTTGGGTTGATAGGATAACACCTAAGAGAGCTACAAGAAATTCACCTTATGTTCTTACATATGGCAAAGAGGCTAGAATTCCTATTTCAGTTGAATTGCCAACCTTGAGCATGATCAAGGAACTGGATTTGCTTGAAGAACCTATGGAAATTAAGCTTGCACAACTAATGGAGCTATAGGAAATAAGAAAAGAAGTATTAAGAAATCTAGAGATTCACCAAGCTCAAATGAAACAAACATTTTATAAGAAAGAAATACTAGGAGCTTTCAAAGGAGATTTGGTGTTTAAGTGGGATGAACATAAGAGTAGACCCGATAAACACACCAAGTTTGATGCCATGTGGGATGGCCCATACATTATCACAAAATGCAAGCAACATAATGCATTTCATCTCTCAAGGCTAGATGGAGAGGTGTTGCCTATTCATGTCAATAGGATTCACCTCAAATAGTGTTACTGAAGAACAACTTTGCAGATGTACAATAGTAGAATAGAGGTTTTGTGAGGCCTACCCTTTTCATTCCCATATATTCAACTAATTTATTTTTACTATAGGTGATACATATTAGATTTAGGGACTGTTGATCCCGCTTTGCAGAACTATTAGACTTTAAGATGTATGTGGATTTATTATGTTTAGCATGATTACGACGTGATTAAAACTTGATATGGATTTACTGATGATTTTAGACATGTGACTTACATTATCATGTTATCTGGATACTATGCATGTGATTTTAATTAGAAATTTATTATGTGATTCTATCTTGCGATGGATGTTTGAAATGTAGAATTTAGAATTTAACTATAATGTGATTTCCTTGATGCTTATATGAACATGTGATGTTGTATGTGCCTGTTTCACTTTGCTTCGACTATCATATACATGTCGGATTAATATTTCAATTGAGTGCGTAGGTGTTTCTAAGGAAGCCACAGAAATTCAGAGATCATCCCACACACTATGTTGTTTTCCCTTGTGAAGCCAATCTAGTTCCAAGAGGAACCAAGATCAACTATGTATTACATGATGAATTTTCATAATGTTTGTGTATGGTGTCCTTGGGCTAGGTCCACCCTTTTTTAG